>CM065053.1:180938390-182320890 GCA_032883995.1 Coronaproctus castanopsis
TTTTTTTTTGATAATATTTTTAGGTAGGAATGACGTACTCTTAAAAACCATTACATACATAACTGTAACTATTTTAATCGCGTAGAATTTCGTAGAAGTAAATAAAAATATTTTTTTTATATCCTGGGTTGTACTCAGAGTCAATATCAAAATTCGTAATTTCCACGCAAGCCATTTTGAATTACTTCATACATTACATGTACGTACAAAATTTCATCCGAATCGTTAGAGCCGTTCCCGAGATAGCCGAGTATGTGTATATAGATATAAAATAATTGCTCGTTTAAATATATTATATATATATATATATATATATATATATATATACAATATGTGTGCGTGTGCGAGAGAGAACGACTACGTGTATAATTATTTTTATTCATTCTACGTTTATGAATTCGGTGTACATTCCTTAATAATTTCGCTTAAATATTTCGCTAATATTTACTCTTACTACAAAAAATTGCTGTTTTAATATATTCAATTCTTTTCCTCAAATCGCATCGTCCCTATTACGGACGTTGGTAACATAGAAAAGCACTTTAGTTTACGCCAGCTTAATGCTCTTCGTAAGATAAAACGTAATTTATGTGTTCATTCGATATGTGATGTAAAATAAAGCGTCAATTTATAGGGGCCGTACATACGAAAGATTTCAGAACGCCCGATTGTATGACAAATGGTAATGGTGGACAATTAGTGCAGCTGGATATTAACTTGCATGCGGCCCAAGGTACTCCGGACTATTGCGGCGTTTTCGTCAATAATGTAAGTGTTATGTAAGCATTTGTCCGCATTATAACGAAGCTAACGTAAAAATTAACAATTTTCTTCTTTAAGTTTCTTAGTTTAAGGATATACGAGCGTTAATTAACACATGTTGTAACTGACGCACATTTCAAGTAGCGTCACACGATAAGTTAAATCGCTCGGTGACTTTAGTATCATCGTGCATATTTGTTGGTTTAATACTGTTCTTCTAAACGCACGTTTCATCATAATACGTACGTTAAATTAGTTTTTTTTTTTTTTTTTTAATAAGGAATAGGAATAGAATACAAAGATAGAAGAATAATAAAAATATTATATGAAAAGCAAATAGCGGTAATAAAAAGTAACGAAAACGAAGTAGAAGTTAAAATAGAAAAAGGAGTAAGGCAAGGTTGTTGCATGTCACCAGGCTTCTTTAATGTATACATGGAAAACATAATTCAAGAAGTTATAGAGAAAGGAGAATGGGGGATCAAAGTGGGAGGTGTAAGAACGTCGATGTTTCGATTCGCCGATGACATAGCAATTGTGGGGAACAATGAAAAAGAATTGGAAAAATTGATACAATATTTAGCAGAAGTAACCAATAAATATAATATGGTAATAAACGAAGAAGACGGTGGTGATGAAATGCGATAAGAAACCGGGAACAACAAACATAAGAATTAATGGGAAAAAGTTAAGTTAACAGCCATAGATATCTCGGAAGCTTAATAACCCAAGATGGTAGAAACGATAAAGAAATAATAACGAGAATCAACCGAGCAAAAACGGCGTTTAAATAAAAAAAAATCCTTACTAACATCAAAAAGTATAAAATTGGAAACTAAGAAGCATTTCGTGAAAACATATATATGGAGCATTTTACTGTACGGGTCAGAAACGTGGACGATAAACAAACAAATGCATAATAGAATTGAAGCGTTCGAAATGTGGTGTTGGCGTAGGATGCAAAAAATTAGTTGGGTAGAGAAAATAAAAAACAAAAAGTATTAAAAGAAATAAACGAATCGAGAACTCTAACAAATACACTAAAGAAAAGAAGAAGCAAGTGGATAGGACATTCATAATCAAACGCTGATTCAAATAATTGAAGGCAAAATGGAAGGCAAACGCTGCAGAGGAAGACCTAAGAATACATCCAGCAAATAATAAAAGACACAGGAGCAGCAAGTTACGCAAATTTAAAAAGAAAACCCGAAATAAGGGAATTCTAAGGCCTATAAACAAGATAGCAAATCATAAAGGTTATCCACCAATCTACGGATTGAGGACAATAAGAAGAAGAAGAAGAAGATATATATATATAAATTGCAATGTGGCTGATGTAGCCAATAAGTACTGGGATATGAGTCGGACACGATCTAATAAATCAACCACCAGCTGGTTAAGGTGACCCTTAGCCTGTTCAAGCACCTTTACTGCTACCCCGAACTACTTCACGCATATTTTGGTACTTTTAGGTCTCGACACAAATTATCGTTTATAATAAAATTTTTTTTTCATTAACACCTGATCAATTTTTTTTTAATTCAACATTACCAACAAAATAAAATTTATCATCCGAATAAAACTGAACCGTCGACATAGCAACGCGCAATTTAAGACTGGCATTTTTAAAGCACTACTCGCTAGAGCGAAACGCTTGTCGGATCAGGAAAACATAACTGATTAATGGACTATATTAAAATTTGCGACGTTACACAATGGTTATAGTATGAAAAAAGCTACATCATTCTGGTAGAGATTTAGTCAACAGAAAAAGGAAGAAATGCCACAGCCGCAGTGGTGTGTCTTCGTTTTAATAAGGGTGTCACGGATAGCGTAGAACAACATTAAATATGTGTTTGTGTACTTGTACAAAAATTAGGAATTTATTTTAAAAATTCGAAATCCCGAAACTAAATTCTGCGCGTATATACCGAATACTCATTCGGTATAAGTTACATTGGCCAAACTGGTAAGCCGATTAATAATATTCGACTTAAAGAACACTGAACAGATTGGAAGTACAAGGATGTTGCAGAACATTTGTCAAACGCAGGACATGCGGTGAATTTTAAAAGCAATTCAGTTTCAGCTAAAGTATGTAAGTACGATGAAAGAATAATACGTGAGATTGTAGAGAAAGAAAAATTGGAGACATTCGAAAATTTCAATATAGAAGACTAATTGGAATTAGAGCTCGACTATATAAGTTGCGCAGTACTGCTTCGATGTCTCAGTTGTATTCTGGTGACAAACAACGCATCTTGGTTGAAACGTTAAATTCTTAAAAACTGACTACTGGCTGTTTTCGAAAAAAGTAAACATTATTAAGTTAATTTCTAACAATTTTTGGGTTTGAATAAGGACAAATTGACGGAAGACAAAAGTGTTAAGAGATATTATATGTTGAAATATCGGGCAACATAACGACCTATTTACTCAGTCATTAGAATAGAGCGCGATCAGTGAAGAGGAAACACAATAACACACACACAATAATAATCTATATCATATATATGTATGTGTGTGTGTGTATGTCTCGCACACTTATATCTGTGTAGTGTGTACTAGTAGATTTATTAGAATAAACTGAAACATGTACTATCATTATTTAGTGACGCCATCAAACTAATAAAGCTAACGAGATAAATTCGAAGTAAACAATAATTTAAGATTCATGACAATATATTTCTTTACAAAAAAATATATCTATTTCAGCACACTAAAATGTAAAAATTCATCAGCATGAAAACACATATAAACATAATGATATAAATATAATGACAGTGGTAACTCGAAACGTAAAAAAAAAGATTGACGTATCAGATCAGTTAATGTACCAGCTAATAATGATGGTTATTTAGAACGTAAGTAAAAAAATAAATTGAAACAATTTAATCATCAATTTAAAATGAAACAATTACTTATTGGAATGAGAAAGAAAACTTATATAAAAAAGTTAAACGACAGAAGTTGACATTCTTTATTCGCTGCCGGTATATTTTTTACCAGCGTTTAGTCTCGGTAACATTAATTTCACGCATCATTCAATTACTTAACCTTACTTGTCAAGTTTGATAAACCTTTTTTTTCATCACTTTTTCCTGATTCTTCATTTTATATATGTATGTATGTATGTATGTATGTATGTACAAAGTAAAGCACAATTTCACATTAAAAAAATTAAACTTCCGGTTATAATATTAGAAATATGTAACACAGTTACTAATGATCAAAACTTATTTTGTTGTACACATAACCCAATTTGTAGTAAACAATATGTTAAAAAAAAATTTGAAGTCCTCTTAGACGATATCGCGTGTTTGTTTTATTAACTACTGTACTTGATCATTTTTATTACTATCATTCCACCTCAATTTCATTTACATGGTACTTCTTCTTTTCTCACAATCTTGTACTTTAATGGAGGCATTACATTAACACCTGTTCTTTTATCCGGATCTGCGTTGTTTGCAGCACTTACTGTTGGTACGATGTTTATATTAAAAAAAAAAAAATTAACAGACATAATGATGGTTGAAGTATAAGAAATTATTAAATATCAATGACCGTGCAAAAAAAAACAACAAAAAAAAAACAATGATTTATAAATAATAAAATATTAATCAAATCAGAAAATAAGTTTAAAAAATGATAAATCATAAAGGTTCAGAGTGTCAATAAAAAATAATAGTCAAAAACCGTCTACCAAATATATTCCGAACAATATAAAATTTTCCCTTATCTAATAGCTTTTTGATCACGGGATTTTTATATATATAACTACATTGTATCCTTATAAGATTTTAATGGACATTTCATCTATAGGTGTATTTGTACTCTGCTGTTATGAATTTTACATATAATTATTATATCATTATGCTGCATATATCCCTCAATATGTAAGTGTATATATACTATATATTGTGTGTGTGTGCAGGGGCGTATTTCAACTTTTGTCGCCCCTACGCCACACAAGTGGTGCCGCCCCATGTAAGGCCATCGATTTTCCAAAATTTTGTTACTCAAATATGTTGGTTCGGTTACAAAATTTTATTTTCTGAAAAGTGTTTTACTATTCTTAAACACAAAAATAAAAAATTTAAAGTCTATGGTATGAGTAAAATAAAAACTTTTTAAAAATAATCCATTTTTGTATTTACTGTATAATAAATAATTTACATTTGAAAACTTTACACTGTTTCAATAATTATAGTTGATAGAAAAAAGTCATGATGTTTATTATATTTGATTTAAAACTAAAAAAATTAATTTTTTTTGTTAACAAAATTTATTTTTGGTCCTACATGCCGCCCTCCCAAAATTTGCCGCCCTATGCCATGGCATTCTTGGCATTGGGGGGGTAATACGCCCCTGTGTGTGTTTATTACTTAATGCGTGAAAGGCATTACATACAATACGCGGTAGAAACTGTATCATATTATAAAAAAAAATAACGCGTTAGGTAATCGAGTTAGATAAACAATTATGTTTAAAAAAAAAAAAAAAAAAGGTTTGGTCATACACCTACTTTCTTTCGCTAAATTGTTAATCTTAAAGATAATATAAATGGAGACCTTTTAAACTTTATCCAGCACGAGCAATAAACAATAGCCTCGGTATAATGTTGAATTTTTATTTTCAACTTTACCGGATTTCGAGGTTTGTCGACCGCAAAAGAATAGTCGTAGCCGAAATATCGAGCGAGTGCTACAAGCGGCTACGCAATCTCGATATCGTGCTAAATTGAACGGTTCCCAAACGTTCTTCCTGAAATAAAGAATATGGCAGGCACAGGGACCTTGATGAAAGAAAGATTTCCTTGATCTCATCTGTCCAGGCGACGCTAACTAGCTGAACATCTCGCCAATAATTGTATCCTCGAGACAACGGGCTCGATGGCACATCACGGTACAATTTACTGCGTAAACTTCGTAGAACGGTGTAGCTTTTCACAAATACTATATTTTTATAATTTTTTTTTATTTCAATCTGTTCAATATTTGAACATTCAGTAATACTCTAAACTAATTATATTAATTTAATTATATATATTTCAGGATTTCCCAATAGAATATTCCTCTATTCTTCTATACGTATTCATAAAGGTTACTTTTTACAACCGTCTTAATTCGTTCTGCATGATTGAAAGCTGCTTCACCTCTAAATTTGTCTGATTCTGCAGCCTTAATTCATGCTTTGTTGCTAGTTCCGTTACCATCAATGATACTTCTGGTACATAGAGATCTCGATGGACAGCATTGTTTCTTTCGTATTGTCTGACATTAGTTATAATTCTAAGAACTTTATTTTGGGACGTCTTATCTTGATACTTCTGGTACATGGAGATCTCGATGGATATCAATATTTCTTTCATATTGTCCGGTGTTAGTGATAATTCTAAGAACTTTGTTTTCGAACTTCTGAACTTTTTTTGTTAGTTAATTTAGTCACAACTGACAGCATTAATTCACGTTGATTTCAGTATTTGATTATATACTAATAGCTTATCGTTCAGCGGAAGAATACTCTGTCTTCCGACAAACCAATTCATCTGCAGTATTTTCAAATGTAGTTGTTCTATTTTTTTATTAATACGAGTTGAACAATTTAATTTTATGTTCAGATGCACACCTATTTAATTTATATTATTTTTAGGAGGTACAGTCTTCGAATTAAATATAATTGGATAATACTGGACTTTTCTATTAGCAAAATTTATGTACACAGATTTGTTCTCATTAAGATGTTATTTTCGATAATTTTCGTCGCTCCAGAGTCTAAGGTCGTGATTATTGTAACATGTCCGTTTGAATAAAAATGTACTTGATCCGTTAGACTCGATTTTCCGTAACATAGTTTCATTGAACGCTATTCTTACGGCGTATAATTAGCGTTTAAAAGCTGTCGAATATAAACGATCTAGCAGCTTAAGTCTCGATAAAGTATTCGCCTTACCGTTCTATCCGATACATTTTATTTTCTTGCGTGCAAATGTTTGATATTCGGCGAGGTTCTAAAGAATTTAAGAAAGTCCGGTCGTATTTTTTACACACGCGGCCAGACTGTCTGAAGTTTTCATTTTTTTTTTTTTACCAATAATTGCGGATATTTTTCAGTGAATATGGAAGAACATCAGTGTAGATGTTCGAAAAAATTTGCAACAACATACGTTTGAAGTAATTACGGTTGTAAAAATTGATGCTTAACAGCGCACATAATAAATAAACTGAATTCAACAGAGATGTATATCTGGCGCAGAGTAATAAAAACGTGTTGGAAAGAAATGGAAACAAACAAAGAAATCCTAGAAGGAATACAAGAAAAAATAAGTTTAATAAATCATATATAAAAGCGGAAAATAAAATTGTTAGGACATGTAATTAGACATAATAAGTTTATAAAAAATATAATAGAGTGTAAAACTGTAATCGTGTACGAATCAATATTTCTAAAAAAAAACAAAATGACTACACTTCAGTCACCACCTATGTTCATTTATTACATAACTGAAAGAACCTTCTTCCTTCCAGCCTCATCAGAAAAAAAAAAAAAAAAAACACTTTAAAGGATTCTATTATCTCAATCTAATCTATTCGTGTGAAAGTTCGTCCCAATCTTCTCTGTTCTCAGTCTTACGTGCGAGTTCTTCTACTGTTTGTCCGCTCTTTATTTTCACATTTTTTCCTGCATCACCGTCTCTTCGATACTATTGGCGCGTATTACGTGTACGATGAACTTTACATATATATCACAGAGTATTTTTTGATTATCTAAATATCCAACTTCTCAAAAATCGGAAAGTGTGTCCTGTTACTCGTTCAGGTAATTCTTAATATTCTTCTGTACGTAGTCATTCGGTTGCTTTTAATTTCTTTCGCGATGACATATTTATTATCCACGCGATTCACGATTATACGATGTAATCGGAAATTACAGTGTGACCCAGAGAAGACGGACTGTTTTGTTTTTTTTATAGCGTAGTTGGTAACACTGCTACAACACAAACCGCGTGCTTCACGTTTATTCTACATGCGAGAGATTCTTTTTATTTAGTTTCAGTTATAATGGTATCCTGTAACGAGTCGCAACAGTGCAAAGATAGTTTCGAAAAGAATTCAAAGTTACACGGTGTAAACCTGGACCATCTCGCAATTTAACTTTAAGGTGGTTGAAAACTTTTAAGAGACAGCTTCTAAACGGATAAAAAAGTCTTGGATAAAAACAAACGTTAGTACCCCCATAAACATCGATCGAGCTCTGGCAGCGATCATTCGGAGTCCCAGACATCTGCTGCTTCTTTAAACCTGTTGAAAGAATCTGTTCACCGTATATTGTTGGAAGACTTTAAATTTCATCCTTATAAACTGGTAATAACTCAAGTACCATTCATGCACAACGAACACTTTTTTTCTGAAACGATGCTGAAAAAAAAAATCGGAGACGAAGAAATCGATTTAAACAATCTTTTGATGAGCGATTAAGCTAATTTTCAGCTATATTCGTAAACAAACTGAACTGACGCTACTGGTCCAAATTCAATGTAACAGAAGTCGCCACACAGTGGGCGAGTAAACATCTGAGCTTGAACGGCAAGTGGGGAATTGTGGGGTCTTATTTTTTCACTGGTACTGTCAATGGAACACGCTATATCGAGATAATAAACTTGTTTTTGCTTCCTTCACTTTGTCATCATCGTCCGAGCCGTACAAAATAGTGTGACGCGTCACTGTTCAACAAAAACGCTCGCAGCACTGAAAGAAGTGTTTGGTAACCGCACATTATCGCGTCACACAGATTTCAGTTGGCCACTGCGCTCGCCAGATTTTACCGCTCCTTATGTTTTTGTGAGGATACCTTGAGAGCCGCGTTCACGAAACAGGTCCATGAGATCTGAGAGACCTGAAAACTCGGATTTCTGAAGAAATTTCAAAAATCCAGCGACTTGAAAATTTTGTAAAAAAACTTGAACAAATGTATTGTTGCAAATGGCGGCGATCTGAACGGTCTTGTTTTCTACACATGATTTTGAGGTAATCTCCCGTTTTCTAATTTTTAAATAAAATTTTATTCGAAAATTTTGGACCAGTAGTTTTTGGTCTTCTCTGGGTCACAATTTATTTAGTTAATATTCTTAACACATATATAACTTCAGTTCATTTTAAATAAAGCCGTTTATACATATCTTTGTTATTTTCATCGTTTTACTATAAAAATACTACAAAGCTTTTCATTTATTAAGCCATTATCATGTGGACATAAAAAATATCGTTTATTATCAGATTATTTTATACTATTTTTCGATTTTTGCTATTTTTTATAATATTGTACATGTAAATGAAGTATTTTTTACATTTTATTTTATTGCATGTTTTTCACTTTTATATTTTTTATAAATTGTATATATTTTTGTATTCTATTCTTTTTTATGCGCACTTGATAATGGTTTAATAGCCGGAATGCATTATGGCCTTTTTATCAAGAAATTCAGAGATTTTAATTATTTTTGTGTTGTTTATTTAGTTTTCAAAAATCACTACATTCTACACTGTCCGAATTTATTGTCGTTGGCAAGTTTTATCTATCCTACCCGGCCTTGTATTTCTTTTTAGATATAAGCTCTGAAGTTATACAATGCTAACTTAGTATCTCGTATTAGTATTACACTTCAGTTGTGTCATTTCGTCTCGAACCTATCATCAGAATGGAACGTTTATTTTTCCGTCGCTTATTATTGGCTGCTTCATCGGGGGGTTTTCTGCTATCTCTAATAATTCCTCATTTCTGATCCTATATTTAATACCGTAATATATAGAGCACTCATGTATATAAAAAAAGTGCTAATTAACGTGCGATCATATTTTCACCGTAAAAACACAAATTTTAGTTAAAGGATTTTTTCTTTTGATTTTTTTAATACGCGGTACAAATGTGAACGTTACTCGGTTAATATTCAGGTCAAGTGTAATGGCGGTCGATTTCTTCCGGTGTGCGCCTGTCCATCTACTACTTACTCGGTCGATGTAGGAAATATCGTAAAAATGCTAATTTATCACCATCCGGAAGAATATATTACAATAAGCCAGTGTACAAGCCGTTCGACTATATTTCTCCCTACGCGTTATTATGCAAATTTTTTAATTTTATTATTATTATTATTATTATTACGTTCCTCTAGCTAATTAGGCGTGCGTATAATAATCGATCCTGCCTACTTTATATAAGTAACTAGATAAATGCCAATTTTGAGTGGAATTTTAAAATAAACGTATTTTTGATTTCCATTATTTATTACGTTCCTCCATCTTTAAACAATTTTTTCAATTTTTGATTTTGTATTTAATAACTAAACCAGTCGATATATAATGAGGTAAAAACCAAAATACATTGCAATATTGAGTAGTGCTGAACGTAGTGATTTTAAATAACCAAAAAATAGTTAAAATCAGTAAATTTTTATACATGGAAAGATTATAGAAAGTGTTGCCGGATATACTCTATATTGGAAGGGTTACCCTGCTAAACATAGAAAACAACACGGAGTCGGAATTGCTGTTGCAAATAATTTAGTACGATATATTACTGAAGAACCAGTAGGCATAAACGAACGCTTAATGACTATGAAAATTTGCCTACCTCACTCGCCTGAAATAACGGTAATTAGTATCTATGCACCAACACTTGACAGTGAATGTGATCAAAAAGACCTTTTTTATACGGACTTACAAAAGGTAACAAATATAGTGCGTGCACAGGAGTGTCTTATCTTGATGGGCGATTTCAATGCAAGAGTTGGCTCCAATTTCCAAGCATGGAAATGCACAATTGACCTCATGGCATTGGAAAAATAAATGAAAATGGAGGTCGCCTATTAGAATTTTGTGCAAAAAATAGTCTATTCATAACAAATACGAACTACAAACTCAAGGACATACATAAAGGAACTTGGGTCCATCCGCGTTCTAAGCAACCCCATATTATAGATTATATAATCACGAAGCAGAAGAACAGAGCAGATTGCTTAATAACCCGTACATTACGAAGTGCTGATGGGGATACCGATCACATATTAGTGCGGTCAAGATTTCGTTTTAAGCGCTACTTTAAGCATCGGCGCACAAAAGTTGACAACCGCCAAAAATTAATTCGCTACAACTTGAAACCCCTAAACAATATACTTACTGCTGAAAAGTTCAGAGCTGCCCTAGAGGAAACTCTCACAGCAGCATATACAAAAACAAAGGCGACAAGGCAGATTGTAACAATAATTACCGGGGAATCGCTCTGCTATCTGCGACAGGAAAGATACTTGGTAAAATAATTCAAAGTAGATTAACATCACTTTTGGAAGCGTATTTGCCAGAAGAGCAATCAGGTTTCCGTCAGCACTGAAGTACAGCTGATCAAATTTTCTCTATAAGGCAAGTGATAGAAAAAGGGCGTGAGCAGAACAAAAATTTATACATGGCTTTTATTGATGTCAAAAAATCATTTGACTCTATAAACAGAGACCGTCTATGGACGTGTCTAAAAATAGCATGTGCTCGCACCATCACTGTTCAATTTTTACATAAGTGTGGTCCACATGGTCTTCAAGCAGCACATCCCTGACTTTGGTGTAAAAATTGTTTTTCAATTTGATGGCGGCCTTTACAAGCCAACTCGACTTAATTCAAAAAAAGCGACAAAAACATTTACGCTTGGCAACCTGCAATATGCAGATGATTGTGCTTTAATATCTGAAAATAAAGAGAGTTTACAAAAAGCGTTAACGCAACTGCAAGAAACATACCCGAAATTTGGTCTAGAAATAAACTACAGCAAGAGAGATTGTGCAATTAATTTCAAATAACACAGAAACAGCTAATTTTCATCTGGGACAAATAGACTTAAAGGATGTGGACTCTTTCAAATACCTCGGGAGCTGCATCAGTAAAGATGCCAATTTGGAAAACGAAATAGCGTACAGATTGCGAAATGCATGTTCAGCATACGGAAAGCTATCGCATAGGGTATTTAATAACAAAGATTTAACAATTAAAACAAAGATGGCAGTATATAGAGCCATAATACATCCAACGTTGTTGTATGGAGCTGAATCGTGGCCAATCATGCGGAAACATCTAAAAAAACTGGAAACGTTTCATCAAAAAATGATAAGGAAAATATTAAACATCAGCTGGAAAGATTTTATATCAAATGAAAAAGTTTTTGATATATCTGGAATGCAATTTATAATGCAAATATTGACTTCCAAACGACTCAAATGGGCAGGCCATGTCATCCGAATGGATGAAAACCGAATACCGAAAAGATTGTTGTACGTTGCTTTCGGATTGGGAAAGCGACATGTTGGAAGACCAAGATTGCGATATAAAGACGTTATTGCAAACGATTTAAAAATAGCAGGGATAAACCCAAAACAACCAAACTGGGAAAGAAGTGCCGGAAACCGAAAGGAGTGGATAGCGATCGTACAAGGCGCAGTCGAAAATTTGGAAACT
The DNA here is from genome assembly GCA_032883995.1 of Coronaproctus castanopsis. Lineage (NCBI taxonomy): Eukaryota > Metazoa > Arthropoda > Insecta > Hemiptera > Monophlebidae > Coronaproctus > Coronaproctus castanopsis. The sequence goes on from CM065053.1 coordinate 180,950,654, forward strand.
CGCCGGCGGAAGGGCAAGAAGGAAAAGAAAGCGTCGAATCCAAGCTTTGGAACAGCAGACGAAAAGCAACATAAATTCAAATGCCAGCATTGTGATTTCAGCAGCAGCCATCACATCGGCTTAATTTCACATAATCGGCATAGACATCAATGAAGGACAGTACTCATACTCGGAGTCGAGGGAGTTCAGAAGAAGATATATATATATATATATCATTAATTTCACTAGTGATATAACCCCGTGACTATTATTTTAGCATACAATAAAAAAGAATAAGAACAAAGTATTTTAAAACTGTAATACGCGTTGTGCAACGTAAAAAGAGTATATAGAACATAGTCACGCGTGCATTAAAGATCGCAATATGTGTTACTTATTTTAATTATTGCATTTCAGTAGAATTTTAATATATATTTTTTTTTTATCTGTCAACCTTACTCCAATTTTCTAACATACCTAAATAATAATAATAATAATAATGTTCAGTAATAGTGAACAAACAACTTACAAATTAAAAATAAATTTAGAAAATATAGTTTAATTTGAGAAATTCACGATCGTTCAGTTTAAGCATAAATATTCGACTCGTATATTAAAACAAAAATTAGGAAAAAATCGTTGTGACGTTGTGTGGTAAATAATTTCCCTCGCACCAACATTTTCTCGCTACTAATAAAATATGCTTTACTGTATAACTAATTATCCCCGTTTCCTCTCACACCGTTAACATAATTTCGTTAATTCGCTCAACAACTGATTTTTTAATTTTGTGTACATAATAAACAGACGCTTATACACATACACACAAGCCAGACGTAATTAATGCTGAAACTATTAGTGACCAATCAAGAGATAATTAGCATTGTCAACGTTCGTTCAAGTGTGCATAAGGACGCATTGTGTACACATAATTATTGTTTACCGGTTTGTTAACATTTTCTCTAAAACGGAAGAATACTTTCACTGTAAACCGGCCAACTGTAAAGCAATAATAAACACAAATTCTATACAAAACATACACGTACACACTCATACACGCATATACATATACATCATCGTCGTTTTTTTGTTCCTCGTCAAATATCGCAACTAGCCCATTGTTCGCTACTTTTGGGTACAACATGAAACGGAAGTACGCGCATATAATATATAAAATGGGATGCTACTGCCTTTTTCGTCATAATTTAGAGTTACATATGAAAACTTCTATACCGCCGGCTACAGTAGCGCAACCAGAAATTTTTTATGGAGGGGGCTAAAATTTCCAGTTGATTTAGAACCTACATATTTTTAAGAGTCGTAAAGAAACTAAGTACAAAATTCAACCTTTTAATTTTACCTTAGGTGTAACAATTTGGCTTAGTGTTAATACCTAGAATTAAAGACCTGATGTGCATACTTTTGAAATCACTATAGGACAAAATACAGTCTTCGTGGATTGCGTGTTAGAATTGTTCAACACTTCATCACTGTTAACAGTAATTTTGCGATGAACATTCAGCATTGCTAATCCATTTAGACAGTTTTTTTGGGGGGTGCATTAGCCCCTTAGCCCCTCCCTTGATTGCACCACTGGCCGGCTAGAATCAAACCTTCGACCGTTTTAAGTTGAATGCTCTGATTTAAAAATAGATCGTAAGTTTAACTTCTTCAATTAGCGCTCATGAATAGAATTTTACTGTCAGTACTTTAGAGGTATGCAATTGTTACTGTTCTCGATACGAGTACTTCAAATTTTATTTCGGTAACCTGATAGACTTTCCTGTTTTTACAATTTTAAATTCTATCACGCGATCTGTAGCCTTTTTAAATTTAAGTTTTTTGATTTCTTTTGGTTTTGTTAGTAAATTCTGGTAGTCCATTTGGTAGGATTAAATAACCTTATCAGATTCTTCAAAGATCTATACACGTGACCTATAATCTGCATGTGCCAGTAGGTCTAACAGAGCAAAGATTCGGGCTAGACAATACTAAGAGCAATAGTAGATGCGTACCGCTATTCTAGAAATGACGATGTGCATCGAGATCTACGGATTCCATTTGTGAACGAAAAGATTCGAAGATACGCAACTGCTCATAAAAAGAGGTTACAGCGACATATCAACGTGGAAGCAATAGGTTGTTCGATACCGGACATGACGTCAGGCGTCTCAAGCGGCGCCACCCAGCGGATCTAATTGTATAATTACATAAAACTAATTATACCTTAAATGATTATGTCAAAGTTATGGTCGATGGGCTATTGACTTTCATAGGCTTTACTAATAAAATTAGGTTTTGTGAGATTAAGCTACACTTTGTAAAAGTTTGATGATTATTTAACTTAGTAGGTTAGGTTAAGATTACATCTTTATTTATTAATATATGTTATATATAAAATCTATACGATATTTCAAAACGTCAAAACCTGCTACCCTTATTTTGTAGTCTCTTAAACTAGTTAGGAAAGTTAGTGTTCCATGCAGATAATTCGCGAATAATACATAACTTGTGATGATCTCTTCATTGAATATGTACACGATTATCACGTCAGACGACATAACAATTTTTTTATCGCGCTGTGTACCAGCTCCAACCGCAATATTTCGCGTATGCAACAGCCGTCGCTACCTGGTAATCCGATAAGAAGGCTTAAACGGCTTTGGACCAGAGACTTTCTTAGGACTGGATGACATTACGCTATAATCGGCAGTCCCAGCGATTTATTGAAATAATTATTTTATTAGTTCTTTAATTTTCTCTACAACCACTGCATATTGTGATTATTTCATTTAAAAAAATAAATAATCGTTTACCTTTATCGCGACGGAAAGTTAATCACACACATAATACATTTTACAAATAATACTTATTATGTGCGATTACACGTCGGAACGACAACTTATTACGTATGAATAAAATGTAAGGAAAATGTAATTATTTTTATTTGAAAAGAGTAAAGAAGGAATATAAACGAAAATTATACTTTCAACCTGATTGTTGAGAAGATAAAGAAAAATAAATATATATATAAACGTGTTTATTGATGTGCAAATCAATTATAGAAACCTGAATTTTAGAAATAAATGTTTATGGAGGATAAATCTATTTTACCATAGCTCACATGTAATGAAAGGGCAATCGTAGGCCAACAAAGATCGATACGCTTCGGTAAAAGTAGCATTACTCAACGATATCTGAACTTACATAGTCGAACTTACTTCGGTTAATTATTTACAAATTAACAGTCCTAATTGAAACTTGTTCGGGAATATACGTGCAAAAAAGGAAACACATCCATTCTTATTCGCACGTAATATTATTTCCATACAATGGAAATCCTTTCGTTAACTATATATATATATACCTGTTTTACTTCAATAATCATTACTGGATTTACTTTCCCTATTTTGTAGTTTCTATTACGTTTCTCCACACAGTGTGAAAGTGTATACACATCGGTGCATCAATTAATTCCATAATCTCCATCTTATCGAATTATTAACTTAACAACTGCCTAAAAAACATCGCTACGAGGTGTTCTATTACAAAATTTATACGAAATCACTAAACGTACAAATATGAGTATTCAAGAGCAGAGTTGAAAAAAATGTACATTCACTATAGTTGTATTAAACTATTACCAAAAAATAAAATATGAAATAAGGTTTTTCTTTTTAGTATGATATTTTCTGATTTTAAAATTTAAACAGTTTCAAATAGTTGTAGTATTATCTAAGTATTTTTTGTTTAATGAAGCAATCCAGATGTACATTTTTATAAACATAAGGGCATTAATAATACGGTACGGGTAAACAAACTGACATCACACTTTTCATTATAGCGAAACATTTAAAAAAAAAAAATAACTAAACCACACAAAGTTGGTTAATTTATTTTCAAATATTTTATATTTCTAAAAATAATTCTATTTTTATAATTACGTAAATGATCAATAACAAACGAAATGAATTTTCGTAAATTGTGAGATAACTTATTAAACAATAATTTTTGGTTTCAGATTTTTAATTTATATGTTTACATCTTCTTTTTTTTTTTTTTTTTTTGGTTTTAAAGATTTAACATGAAAATAATTCAAGTATTTTTCTGCGAATTTTAATTTTTTTAAACAATTTTTCGGAATACAATCACAAAGTTGGTTATTTTCAAATTTTATATTTCTAAAAATAATTAGATTTTTAAAATTACGTAAATTTTCTCTATTTTTAGCATAACCAGTAAAGTTCAGTCAATTCTCGAAAATTGGTAGGAGACGCCCGCCTAGAAAATTAGTAGAGCACTGGTCAAAAGAGAGTCCTAGGCAATTTAATACGAGGCAGTTTCCCATTGTCTTCACTTTCCCAGCAGGTTGAGACGACCTAATTTGTCGACCAATGTAAATGCAAAGCTAAGTTGGCTAGACGTTTTTACCATTAAAAAAAGATTTCGACCACTGTGGGATCGGAATTCAGCTCGAGAGAGCATAAAGGCATATCGCTAGACTACGTGGCCCTTTTTCACCGCATCATCATTTATTCTCAAGCGCTAGGTTGGTTGGCAATTTATGCAACTACTTACCTATACATATTTTGTTGTATAGTGTAAGTAGCGTGCAAAGCAATTATAATATGGCGCTAGCTCATTTAAACACACATGCACACACCCAGGAGAACTGACTGTAATCGCTTTGTTGTCACGACACAATGCAGTCCCGTGTGTTTTTGTAATGTACTATATTACTAACGCGCATATGGTGTCCTAGAACGCATAATTATTTTAAAAGATTATATAAATATAAAAAAAAAACCGAACGAGTTAACTGTAAAAAGGAAATACTTTTCAATAATCTTCAGTTGAGGAACGAAACAAAAATACAAAACAAAACCTACGAGAAACAAAAATTACTATTTTCTTTAAAACAGTTCATTGTAACGTATTTCTATAATATTTATAAATTAACAAAACAAAAATAAAAACAATATTAATCACTATAATATTTATTTTATGTTTGCAGAGCTTTTCGACTATAAAGTCATTTTCAAGCAAATACAAGAAAAAAAAAACGGTTTGTATTTGCTTGAAAATGGCGTTATAGTGGAAAAACTTTGCAAACATAAAATAAATTTTATAGTGATTAACATTTTTATTTTGTATTGTTAATTCATAAAATCACTGCTCTCCAATACATCAACATTAATAAATTGTTTTCTATATTAATAACGGAGTTTTACGTCGTACTACCGCATCCGTCATACACGAGTAATACTCTACATAGTATCTATTCTTTTTGGACCATTTATAAAAAATTATTCATATACAAGCTGTATTTTATTATAGCGTTAAGTTAAGAATTTATAGAAAGCACGACCACATTCAACACTATATATTATCAAAAACATTTTCCATACCACAACTCGTCATTAAGACAACGATGAGACTAATCGAGAAAGAGTGACCGACGAAAATCAGTCTTAAGGAATCTTAAAATTCTGGATAATTACTGTCAAAATTGAGAAAGAAATATAAATTATCGACGAGTATCGAGATTAACGACTGAGAATATTTAATATAAAAATAAATAAAATAAAAATACTCTTAATGCGGGGTATATCACAATTATATTTGTAAATGCAGTCGACTAGTTTCGCCACCCACAGGTATCATTATCACGACTTAAATTATAAACGATAAAATTAATAAATATAAATTCTCAAGCTTACGACACAAAAACAATCATCGGATTAGATTTATTAACCAACTAGGGGTGAAGCCAATGCTGGAAAACAGCTGAATTGAAATTACTCCCTAAACTTGGAAAGATATCTTCTGATATCACTGCTTATCGTCCAATCTCTTTACTCAACCGCATTGGTAAGATGTTTGAGAAAGTTGTTTAACCATATAGTGCTGTCCAAAATAAATGAACAGTGTTTATTACATGGCAATCAATTTGGGTTTCGTGCAGGACACTGCTGAAACTGCTGTTTATAATTTAGTACACGCAGTCAGAAATACACTGAATGCAGGGATGACTGCAGTTGTTTTCTCATTCGATATTGCAGGTGCATTTGATAACTGTAAGTGGTCTGCAATTTTTGACATAATTAAAAATTACAAATTCAATCCATACTTAATTAATGTGCTAGTAAGCTATTTTCAAGATAGGGTTGCTCACCTCAGCATTGGAGATGCAAGTAGCTCAAGGAAAGCTAGTTGTGGAGTTCCACAAGGTTCGGTACTGGGACCTACACTATGGAATTTACTATATTCCGATGTTCATTATAAGGTAGAGGATTTCTGTAAACGCCTAAATAACAATTGTGAGTTAATCTCATATGCTGATGACCTCTGTCTCATTTTTCAGGTCACTAAGTATTATGATTTTGAACAAATAAGAATGATAATTGAATTTCTTGAAGCTACCATCACAAATTTTGGACTAACATTTTCTGCACCAAAATGCAGATTTACTGTTTTTGACAACAAAAATATTACAGACATAATTAAAAAATTGAAGCTTATTTCTGGCCATCCTATTGAGGACGCAGCCGTCTTAAAATATCTAGGAATTCTGATTAATGAAAAGCTCACATTTATGCCTCATCTCAACCATATTAAGATGTGATGTACTTTTTAGAAACATTAGTCGATTGCAATATAATACTTGGGTTCTCCATTATACACAGAGACTTATTTTATATAAGGGATTAATTCAGCCTCTCTATGGTTATGGGGATGCTACATATATCACACCGAATGTTCTAAAAAATGTGAATAAATAACAGAGAAAATTTCTTCTTAGTATGTCATTTTGTATCGAACTGCTCCCACCTCAGCTGCCTGTGTCATTAGTGGTGTCCTCCCATTAGATCTACATATTGCAGGCAGAGCAGTCACAAGTGAATTTCGTATACTGGGTGACTTGAATTTGTTAACAACCCTTAAATTTGTGGATAATAGCGTGCTACAAGCTCTTCAAAATACAATTCCAATGAACCTGTTTAAAAAGCATGTTTCCCAAATGCTTTTGACAGAATGGTAAAGGAGGTGGGATGCTGACATCACAGGAAGGAAAACATACCAATTCTTCTCTAATATCACTAACAGAATGAAATTGAAGAAGTTAAATATTAACTTCTACAGCTCTCAGGTCTTATCTGGCCATGGTAAGTTTGCAGCTTATTTATACAGGTTCCATCTAGTTAATGTTCCAGGGTGTACCTGTTGTTCGGGAAATATTATAGATGACCTTGAACATTTTATCTATGAATGTCCTGCTTTTGCTAATCAGCGATTTAAGTATAAAGTAGGAAACATGCAGTCCCTTCATTTAAACAGCAATAATCATTCAGCATGCCTCAAGTTCTCTTAAAGTGCAATGCGACATAAATTTAATATCATGAGCTAGCTCTTATCTTACAAAAATAAAAAAATAAAAAATAAAAGTAAAAAAAAAATTAATAAAACTAATTCATTCAAGCGTGAAACCAATATTTGGAGCAACTGATCAATCTTCTGATACTGCACTCATTACATGTTTAAAAATTAAGTTTGTAATGGTAAACAATAAATGTTTGCAACAATTGTAATTATTTATATAAAGATTTTTTTCCTTTTTTTTAATATAAAATAATTCATAATATTCTTTAGTCTTAAGTTTGTACATATGATACACTGCATGGTAATTGTTGGGACTATGTTATGTCATCCTAACTGTTGCCCATAAATATAAGTACACTTGCAAAGGACTTCACACACAAGTTTGAAATACTTATTTATTTATTGATGAATATACAGTCGATATATGTGTAGTTTAATGGATATATAATTCTCCTCCCGTCCTTTGTTATACATACAATTTTACCAAAATATATGATTGTTATTAAATAAAAAAAAAAAACAAAAAACTAGGGGTGAAGAGCTTGAAAGGTTTCGTTTATTTTTGGAATTTCGAAGGAATCAACGAATTGATTGTTTAATGTATAAGGTTTGAAAATCAAAAGCTGGATCGAATGATCACAGGAATATTCGTTATGTATAAGGTAGTCAATTGGAAAGATTAGTTCTTTTGCTCTTCTATAATGCAGTTTAATATTATTAATTTTTCACACAAAATTCTAAATTTTACTACGATTCGAGGCGAAAATTTAAAACAATATTTTATGTATATTGCTTTTTAGATCTAGATATAATGCGTTATATAAACATTATTAAATTTCAAACATTCTATATCAACCAAATAACGAACATAATCGGTGACTAAGATACGGCTAACCTCCCCGTATTTACTATACGCGTTACAGCATTACAAACCTCGCGTCATTTACCTTAATTTGTTATTGTATTCTTGTTATTTCAAATAATTTTATGTCGTATTACTTCAATTAGAATTCTTATTTATTACTATCGTTAGTGAGGTTTTACAACTAACTTTGTTGTGCGATTCCGGGGTTCTTACGTAATTTTTCCCGAGGTGAATGAATAATTTAAATATTTATATAATTACGTCAACTTTGTAATTTAGTTGCTTAGACTTCTAATTGTTGCGCTAATCTTTAAATATTATATGTACGAAATAATTCATAAAAATAAATGCTTCTTCTTCTATCTCTCTCTCATATATATATATATATATATATATATATATATATATATATATATATATATATATATATATATATATATATATATATGTCAATTTAAAGTAAAATAAACGGAACCTTTTTAATAATCACTTCTAATTGTTTTTTGTTTACACAGAGGACGGAAGAGAGATCTGTGCCGATTGCAGTACGCGTACACAGAACTTTAGAATTGGCAGACGATAAATTTTATGTAATCACATGCGGAAAATCCGGATTTAAAAATGCTAAGTGAGTAATTTTGACCTGTCATTACACTCTGCATTATTAAGTCGACGCTTGCAATCTGTTCGTTAATGACATCTGCACATTATTAATTATAAAATCGAACCATTTACAGATAGAATCCATATAATTCGTTTAAAATTAGATCGAGTTTATAAATATTTTTTATAATAAAATCTTCACAATTCCTTAACACACTCGTTGTATCGTCGCATTCAACTAAACGATTTACTCTCTCTTCTTTCGATATTAATAACGACGTCCTTAGACGTATCGTTACATAATTATACCGAACAACCGATGTCGCTATTCTTACACTTACGAAAAGAATACTTCAAGAATTATTAAAAATATACGAAACTAAAGATATTCACGCACTAAATTATGTAACAGTAAATAGACTTGTATTAGATTAAAACAGAAAATATTAAAAGTTAGAAATTACAGCGTCATAATTAACACGGGATCTTTGTTACTCTGCTTTTGAAAAAAATTAAACAACATATTAATTTCAACAGATGAAATAAACATTTAAATTATACGTATACATATTTATTTTTTTCCTTATATGAGCCATGCTGTTTGGAGAAATAAGGTTTGTACACACACGCACGCCTGATAATACCCCAATTCTAACTAAAAAGCGGATAAATAAAATTAATATCGGTCGTCGGTAACCCGCATATATACCTAAAATACTAGCGAAAGTAGGTAAATAATATAGATAACTTATTTAATTACGGTCATCAGTTTCTATTCAGCGTAACCCGCATATGTGTAAATGCCGAGTTAGAATACTCCACGTCTACATAAGTATTTCTCAATAATAGTCTGTTTCAAAATATAAATCAAGCATAACGAAATTACGATCGATACTTCCTTAAGTAAATTACACGCTGCATTAGATAATCAAATAACGCAAATATTAAGATTTTTTTTTGTAAATTAGTACGAGTGAAAAGATTTTAAATCGATGTTATAAAAGAAATCCGATATTACCTCACATTTTCTAAATCTCTACAAATGTTTCTACCGGTGTCGTTTTAAGATTAATTTACAGACGTTTCGTTTTGACGATTTCGAACAAAAATTAAAAGAATTACTCTTTATTTAGGTCACTAATTTTAAAATGATAATTAGTTAAACAACATTAAGTTAATATGAACGAGAAGTTTAAAAAAAACACATTTTTATGGGGATTTTTCGTTTTTAAATTAGTATCCATGTCCGACATATAGAATTGATAATAACGCATCTCCGTTAATTAACAAGTAGCAAAATGAGTAACAATAAACGAGTAACGTTTAAAATTATAACGCGTAATTAAAGTCTATTTTAAAATTCGATAGAAGGATGATGTTAATTGAATAAAAAAAATTGATACATTAGATAACACGATACGAAATCAATTTAATTTATTTATCGGTATCGTTAGAAGTACTATTAATTTCTTAAAAATATATTATTTATTTATTTATCTGTATATATACGGTTCACATATATAGTTAAAATGCGAAAACTGAGAAATAAATAATTGAATACAAGTATACAACTGAATTAAATCTCAAAAAAAAAAATTGAAAAAAAAAAATGATATTAAATTCTTAAAGTGTATAAAAAAACACACTTATACAACTGCATATTAAACAAAGTCACTCACAATACACATTGGAATGTAAACACATAAACAGAGTGCATAATCCTAAATAAGAAATACACGTGTCCATTGAATTTCAAACGTATTTTGGGTATACGTATTGAAAAATATAACAATAATTTAAAATTACAAAATTAATAACCCGAACAAACTACTAGCGAACCAATGCCAACACCTTTCTTACAATAATAACGAGCACATAAATCTGAAATTTCATTAAACCGAAGAATCATACAACTATCCGCTTTGAAAATTTATATCCAAACACGTATGAGTTTTGAGTAAATACAGACGAAAACTAAACGCCAACGGTAAATTGAAACGGAGATTAATAAGTGAACGCGACTGGAGGAAATAGCGATTCATTCTCGTATTCATCATAGACGTGTACACTACGTAACTAATTTGCGAAGTCAAATATTCGTCATTACCGCGACCATTACACACAAGTTATGTAAAAACTTTACCTCGGAGGAAATTTTCTGTCTTTTATACAACGGTTAAAGCATAACATCATATAAGAGATCATAATCTATGTGGTCCGAGTAATAATCATATGCCAAAGAACAAATATTTCAAAAACTTAATCTGAATCCTTTCCACATATGTAGTATACTTATTGTAAAATGTATTCCAAATTATCAAACAATACTCTTACTGAGAACTAATAAGCACTTTATTCGAGTATTTAATGTTTTCGGATCACTGAATATTTTTGAATTTCTTATGACAAACCCAAGAACTGAGTAAACATGTCGAATAATATAGTTTACACGTATCGAGAAACTCTATTAAGGTATATTCCAAGATCATGAACACGAACGACCCTATTCACAGTCTTATTATAAAAATTGTAATTAAATGTAAGTTTATTCATATTACCTCTTTTTTTTTAAAAAAAAATATATATATAATGTAACATATTTACTACAATTGATAGAAAGCCCATTACGCCTATTCCACACAGTAAGGTTATCTAAGTCTCTTTGAAGAGCTAAGCAATCAGTCAATGAATCCTATAAATTTTCAGGTCATCTGCAAGTAACAAAAATTTCAAATTTAAGTAAATCGTTAATAAGAATAATAAATAGCAGAGGTGGTCCAAGATTAGATATCTTCGATAACATTATACGAAAATCTCACTTATTATAAACAAAAATATCATTACCCTCCCCGAGTATTCGGTCACTGTTGTTAATACTTTCATCTTAACTAATATACGATATTGTTCCGTTTTAGAAATGAAACGTCATTAGTATCGTTAAAAGTACTGGATGACGGTAGAAAACAACAAGAAGTCGTATATGGTCGTCCGTATACGTTAAGGGCGGAGATTTCAAAGCCAGACGGTAAGCATTACAAATATAATTACAAAATTGGGAACTAATTGACGTATACGAATTTTGCAGAACCCCCTCAATTATATCTGCATTAATGAATAATAATAATTTTATACGTCGATAACAGGTATCCACGGAGTACGCGTAAAATCATGTTTTGCATTTGGCAGAGGAAATAAAACAGTTCCTTTAATCAATGAAAGAGGGTAAGTAATGTTACGAGTATTTTTTATAAATTAATTCAGTTAGTAACGATAATTTTGTAAAAATGTGATATAAACCTTTTAAGTTCTTTTTATATGTATATATACAAAAAAAAAAGGAAAAATAAAAATAAAACTAGGTAATGAAAAACTAAAACATGTAAAACAACATAGATACATTTGGTTCATTAATAACAGATGTGTAAAATAACGCAGGCGAAGACCGCTGTTATGCTAACGTCAAAAAAAAAAATGTAATTATAGAGCTAAGGAAAATATTAAGAACGGTATACGTTTGGAGCGTACTTTCCTGTATGATTTGGAAACACTGACGATAAATAAAGGAAGACAAAACAACTGGAGCCTTCGAAATATGGTGTAAAAGTTAAATGGACAGACAGAATAAAAAAAAAACACTGTGCCTGGGGGGTGCAGGGAAGAAGTGAAACTTAAAGACGTTTTCAAAAAATTATTTTTTCAATAGAGTGTAAGGTATAAAAAATTAAATTAGTAATCAAATGTATATTTTATTACTATTTTATGAATAAAATTTATATTTGGGTAATTCACGAATTAACGCGTATCAACAAAGAAAGCGCATGCCAATAAGAACAATAAGAATTTGCAAAGATAATAGACGGTAGTATACCTTTTCAGCTGCTGCTGCGCTTGGACGCAACAAAACGTATTTTGACAGATGAGTGTTGGTAGTGGAGGTACATCGGAACGGGATGTATATATATATATATATATATATATATATATATATATATATATATATATATATATATATATATATACACTAGAAGTTACCCATGGTTTGACCTGTGTAATTTTTTAAAAATAAAATATCACTGTCTATTTCTTTTACCACGCGAAAGGAAGAAATCCAGAACGGGTATATATATATATATAGATAATATTCAGTTAGAGGTTGTGTGTTGCACGTTCCATACACACACACACATATATTATATATATCCTTTCGTTATTTCGGCCACCCTCCTAATGCAACAAAACATGGTTTGTATTGCGTGTGTTGGTAATGAAAGTATATTCGAACTGGAAAACTTGTTAAATTTTTAAACAATTTGACAGATATCGTTGTCTCCTACTTTTTAAAACTTTATTATTGTAATTTCTGTGCTATTTGTGATATCAATGTGAAACAAAAAAGCTTAGAACGAATCCGATAATATAGGATATAGGCTGTATGAATTTCATCATTATTGTTTCGATAGTTTTTTTAGTTAAATCGGGACAGACAAGAATTTTTAAAAATGAATTTTCTGTTTATGTGTGATAAAAATAGCCCAATACAATGATTATAAGGAAAATATTCGCAAATCACAGATAGACTCTACAGTTATGTATATATATATATTTTTGTTGTGTATTCCGATCGTTCGCTCATTTTGCGGATTAACGCCCCATATACAGCGCGCCAATAGAAGTTTCACTCCTTAAAATTATGCCAGTACTCCAAAACATTTACCAAAAAGATGCTTAATTAATATCATAAGAGATAGGATATGTGGCTGGGTAGCGCATATATTACTGACAATAATAATAGAAGGACCAATAAGTGGCAAAAGAACAAGAAGATAGCGACGAAAATTTATCTCTCCGAAAATAGCGGATACAAGTGTAGAGACGTACCCAAGTATTGAACGAGAAGGCGCAAAGCAGAGCGTTAAGAGCGTTACGTTTTTCTGGTCGAATGATTGAGGAATTCAAGAAAAAAAAAATAAAACAAAAACGTACGTTTATATTAATAATTAACGAGTAGCAATCGTTCATTTCAGATGTCCACTTAATCCTCACGTTATATCGAAATTTCAATACGACGAAAGTAAAGGATACGCCGATTCGACGCTTTATTCTATGTTCCGAATGCCGGAAGGTACTGAAGTACACTTTCAATGCGACGTGTCCATTTGTAAAGGTAGTAGTCATTTAGCGATTATTATTACTATTATTATAACATCCGCGCGTAAACGATATTATCGAAAACGACCTAACGCGCTTATACACGCTAATGTATGTGTACGGGCGTGTGTATCCCGATAATAAATTTAACAATTAACCGTTAAATCAATTGTACGTTCGCTTTCACAATCAGACTTAATATTATCTAGATTATCGAATTGTTCTTATAACAATAGTAGTAATAATAGTAATTATTATCATTGTCTCACAGGTATCAGACAGGCGTTCTACTCTTTGAACAATTAAACAATGAACAATATTTCTTTTCAGCGGAGTATAAAATTATTCGAAATACTAATTTTTTCCCGCTCTAAAATCTATTTATACGGTGTAGTCAACTTGTCAGTCACGTTCGAAGGTTCCATTTAAACGACGGGAAATTATAACTAAAGCAAAAATAAATTAGAAATATCATTTTACAATTTTCCATTACACATTTGTTTTATGCTATTAGAGGAAATTATTATTATTTTTTTTTTTATTAAATATTTTATATAATAATACAATCTGTCGTACATGTAAGATCTGTTAATACCATTACATAACGAACTTTCTACAACTTAACTGTATTAACATTTTTGCACACATACAAACGTTATTCTAAATAGGAGGAATTTAATTTTCTAACTACAATTCAACGACAGTTTTTTTCGAAAATGTCTAAAAACATTACAATCTCGATCGATTATTTACAATTTTCTCTTAATCAAGTTCGTATAATAAAAATGCCGCGAAAATTATTAGCAAATGATTATTAAGATTAAATGACTCAACAAAAGCTACAATTACGATGATGATAAAAATTCCACGCAACACACAATGCAAACACAACAAAACAGATGATATCTCATAAGTAAGAATTACATTAGAAATACGATATATGGAAAATATTGCACACGTGTGTGTGTTTGGGTATTATACAATTTCAGATAAAACGGGTATTATGTGTATGCGAAATCGGATTAACATTTTCTACTATATATACGTGTTTTTTTTTTTTAGGAAAATGCCCCAGTGTAACTTGTAATAATAATTTTGAACCATTAATTCAAGCCCAGTTTGGCGGAAAAGAAGTTTTTTCCGAAATCACATCAACCAGTGAAGACGGCGTTGTACCTGCTAGCACAACTGTATTTGTTTTGGACCCAGGAGCATTACCCAGTAAGTTATTCCGGAATAACAATATATTATATATATATATTAGAACTAATACTAATAATCAACTAAGTTATTTCGAAAATAATATTAAACACCGTTATACTATTTCTTTACTATCACTATTAATTATTAAGTCTTTACCAATTACTGTAGAATAATAACTATCATAAAAGTACATACCTTAAAATAATACACGATTCTCAAAAATAGTAGATCCAATATTAAACGAATAAAGAAATTACAAATCATTATTTTATATTTTTCTTTGAGTTTTAGAAAATTGTTATTTCTATTCCAAATTACGTAAGCAACATTTTTTTAACGCTTTCTAAAGTTTACGATCGCGGTGCTTTTAGATATTTGAATAAAGAGACGATCGATTATCGACAAAGGCAGAGCAAACATTTACTTTAAAACGGCAATCTTACAAGTAATTAAAGACCTAATGTAAAATTTCACAGAAAATTTATGTTATCAAAACTGTTAGTGGAATTTAAAATTATAAGATTACATTATTTCGATAAATAAAATAGAAAGTAACTATGCATATTAAATAATACGAAAATTTTGGGTAAATATCTACAATATTGTTTAGGTATTCGCTAATGGAAAATTGTATTTTATCGCTATATTTTTTTACTTGTATAGATAACGATACTACTATGTATCACTAAAATATATATATATATATATTTAAAATTCGAACATGTAAACAAAGAGTGCGTGTAAATGAAATATGAAATAATAAAATTGTTTCAGAAAGTAATTTTAAAAACAAAATATATTATAAACGATAAACGTTGTTACGAAATAATATATATATTATATATAAAAATTTGTATCAAATGTAAAACATTATAAATTTAGTAAATCAAAGACAAAATTGAAAACTACCATTTCAGGATATCCAATTTATTCAATTACTATATTCATATACGCTGCCTCATAAATTATTCAGTTTAATCGCCAGTAACAGGATGTTATATACGGTATTTATGCATACGACAAATAAAATTTATACTCATAAAGCAGCATAAATACAACAATATGGGAATATAAGCGTAATGCGATTTATTTTCCATAAAATTATATATGGAAACAAAAAGCAAATATTACAATATAAAAATAACCAAAACATAACACCTTATTGTTAATTAACCGCTTAGTTTTCAAAGACGTACAATTACGTTTATTTCACATAAACTATTCATAATGATACAAAATCAATGAAATAATTCTATTTAACGCGTATATAATACATCAACCACAAAGTAAATATAGAAATGCAACGAAAACATACCAATATATATTCCACCAACGTGTTAAACAGAAAATCTTGAACCAATGTTTTTTGGTTACCTCTGTTTCTTGGTTTGTCCTGAAATAAAAATTTTTAACGTTTATCGAACATGGAAAATTGTTTGGAATTAAAAAAATGTAATGGATTAAAACGACAAAAATGAAAATAGACTTACCCGTTCGATGTTTAGGAACAGCATTGTGTAACGAAATTGTTCAATCGTTTACAAATATTTATTATACACTTCTTGAACTATAAATTCAAAACATTCTATAAAGCATATATATGTGTTTAAATATTTAGTTCGTATACACCGAATGGATTTATACGACGTAGCAGTAATATATACTTCATCAATGCGTTAATTCAATAAAAAAACCTCAATCAACTATGGTTACTTCTTTGTTTCTTGGCATTTATTTTGAAAAAAAAATTTCAACGTGTGCCAACATAGACAATTGTGTCACATTAAAAAAATATTTAATCGACCAAAATAAACTAACTGTTGCACTTTTACGAACAGCATTATACAACAAAATTGTTCACCCGTCTGTAAATATTGATTATAATGGTTCTCGAACTATAAATTGAAAATATCGCCTAAAACATGTATAATTGTTTAAAAATAGAATGGATTTATAAAACATAATAGATTATACTACATTATAATGTACACTGATAACACTGACATCAATGTAATACATAAATATATAACATGTGATTTAAACAAAAAAGATTATATTAATAGAATTACACAATTCTTTAAACCTCAGCCCAGTTTATGAAATTATTAAAATAAATACCATGATAACGATTTATTTGAATGTCAATTATTACATATGCAACTATTTGAATATATTTCACATACATAATACTAAAACTAAAAACTATACTTTGTATAAATGAATAATTAATATACACATTACAATTATTTTTGAAAATTGATATTTTGCGTCGGTTTTCTGTAAAACATTTCGAATAAGTACAAACACACAAAAAAACAAATAACTAATATTTACACTTACCATGTTAAATGTGAAGGAAAATGTCAAATTTTAGCATAAACCCTGAAATTTATACTAGAAAGTGAAATTCATTTTAAAACAAAGTATTTAATAAACATTAACATAATCGCATCAGGTCTTTTAGCGTATGTAAAACCAAAAAACCATTATCTAATATCTTAATTAACTAACCAACCAAACTTCCCGGTTAACATAATTTATAGATCACTTATTTTACTCTACGGCAGCAACGTAAAATAAAAATAATTATTACTCTGATCGACGTATATTATTTGTAAAAAACTTCGATGTATTTAAAATAAAATTATGCTTTTCGTATCGCAAGTTATAACAAATTTTTACAAAAACGTAACTGAGATAAACTAAACACTTAATTTAATTTTTAAAAAATATAAGATTTTGATTTTAAAAAATGGGAATGAGCTTTTTATATCACCATTCTAGTTTGTAGTCATATGTTAATATATTATATTTATTTGCTTGTAATGTTTCCTTCAAAGCTATGTTGATCCATAAAAGTAATTATTTATTAGAATAATTTTTTACAAACGAGATCGTTCTCTATTAATCCTACTAAATTGTTCCTTATTTTCTCGTTTATTTACATTTAAATTAAGAAATAGAAGTGGTCGCAACTATCAATTACGAAGAACTTAGTAGCTCATGTTTTTTTATTCAGGTGTATCGGAAGTTTGTGATGAAAATGGAATTCATCCACCTTGGCTACTATATCTATGTATAGCCTTTGGTTTGATGTTCCTTATAATGCTGATCATAAACATCTTCCTGTGCTCAGCAATGACATGTACTTGTGCTAGAACTGAAGTAATCGAAAAAGAGCCGAGTATAATTGAAGACTATGACCCATATAGAAGCTGGCATGGTTCCCAGTATGGCTCGAGGTAAGTTAAATAATGCGTACACGTATACTAATAGTATTCTTTTAGTAATTACCATTTGAGCCATGAAAGAGTGCCACACTCTTTTTTAATAGCGTGAATTATTTATGCTATATTAAGCTACTTCTTTAAAACAAAAAATCAAAAAGTATAGGATACGTTATAACCAAAATGTTAGGATACTATTTTTGAAATTTTACATATTTTAGAAACAAAAATAACAACTATTTTATTCGTCACTGTATGTACAATTTCTTCAAAAAATTGTTTCTACTTCTGCCAAATCATTCCTAGCCACGTTGGCTATCTGTGAAGGGTATCATCGTCTTCTCTGAAATATATTCGTTGATGTAGTTCTTTTCAATCGTTTGATTATCGTGACGTCTGGAAGGACAGTTATTAGCTCATTACTGTGTCTTATTTCATGACTTAGAGCCCACTGATTTGATGTTTCGTCGACCATGCAGACTCCTAGATCGCGATGGATAGCTTCATTTAACGTACCGCGGCATTCTGTATATCAGTCTTAAAGTTTTATTTTCTGTCTTTTTTGTACACCTCATATTATGTCCATGTAGACTTTATCATTGCATTATATATTAATACTTTATTTGTTAAAGAGAGGTGTGAATAACACCTCCTTAACCAACAGAGAGATTTTAATTTGTTATCTAATTATTTTCTTGTTTTTTTTTTTAGTTTTTTTTTTTTTGTATACGTATTTTATAGCTTAGTGCCCCAGATATCTGATGCTATTGCTTCTTTGTATAATATTTCAGCCTAATGATAGACAATTATGATGATCCCTTCTATTGGTAAATGAGATATGGGTGCATTTATCAAGATTCACTTCTAGTTTCCAAAATTGAGCTCACTGTAGAACAGCAACCGAGATTCCCTGTAGTGTTGCAACTGCTACTTCAGGCTTCTTGGCATTTTCCATGGTTGCCGCTGTATATAAATTGTATAGTAGTGACCCGAGTCACCGACTTTATTTGGATGCAGTTCAGAGTAGTCGTTACAATATTTAACGTGGAATTGTCTGTTCGTTAGATATGATTTAATAAATTAGGAAATGTTTTAAAATCAAAAACTACCTCACCAGCTAGTTTACGTGATTCTATAGTTTTAATTTGTGTTTTCTTGTCTATTCCTTTATTATACAACGAACTTTTCACGCGTAAAGATTCCGAATATGATCGTATTACGAGGACTTGTTAAATGTTATTGTTGATAAGCAAATTGAACACAGTCACATGGTCGTAGAAAAAAATAATAATCTTTGACTTAACCGTATAACGTAGAAAAGTTTTAATACTATCGGCATCACAAAGTATACCTTTTTCATTCTTTATTTATCGCTTTCAATTATTAATTTCCTAACATATCGAGACTTATTATATAGCTTCCCCTAGGTTATTTTCCCAAAAGAGAAAAAGCTGTTAAATATGTTGTTTTTTTTTTTAAATAGAAAAATATGTTTAGAAACGTATAAATTCAGGCTTGTCCTAATATAAGTACCGTTTTCGAATTTGAGAGCTCCGTGATTGTTGATATATCGGCCAGTAGTGATTTTATGAATTATAAACAAACTAAAATCATAACACACTTAAACCACTATAAAAGTTTTCTATTACAAAGCTTTGCGACAGTTACGTCATTAATCAAGCATACACGATAATAAATCTTACATATCAATTACCTGAAATAACAAAATTTTATATATTTTTTTGTCTAACTTATGGCGCTGAAAGGATTATAACTCTTGAATAATAAACATTTAAGAGGCACAGTCCTTAATTAACAACCGTTGATGGAGCATGACACTAGTATAATAACTTTGAGGGGGCGACTGCCCTCTTCCCCCCTACCAAGTCGGCGCCTATGCATATATATATATATATATAAGTAGGTACAAAAAAAAGAGGACTATGTATAAAAATTATAAAATTCTTAATCGACGAAATATTAGTTACGAACACCGAGAAAGGATTATTAATAATGATAGAAAAATTAAACAGCATAGGAAGTAAATATGGAATGGAAAGAAATATTGAAAAATCAAAAAAAGTAATACGCATCAACGTAACGCCAAAAAAAAAAAAAAACAAACGAATATATCAATCAATGAAAAAATTCTAGAACAAGTCGATTTCTTCAAATATTTAGAACATATAATAAGAGAAAAACCTATAATGTAGCAATGAGATCCGGCGCAGAATTGTAGCAGCTAAATAGACGTTTAAAAGAAAAATACACATAATTACGCAGAACACGCTGTCTATATGATTATGAAAACGTATTGTGTTAAGTCGCGTGTATAGGCAGTAATGCTGTACGCGGCGCAAATATGAACTTTGAACAAAAGACATTTATCGAGGTGCTAAAAAAAATTTCGCGGGTTGATAAAATTCCAAATGAAGAAATTTTTAACCAAGTACAAGAGCAAAAGTCACTCTTGAAAACGAATGAAATGTATAGGTCACGTGTGCAAAATTTCGTGGTAATAGTTACGTCGTTCATTCGAAAAACAAAATGCGAACGATTATACTACATATATTATTTCGTATTTATTTTTGCGGGCTCTAAATTAAAGATTTTGCAATTTACTCGAAATGACATGCACACCCATAAACGCGACAATTTTGTATTAATAAATTAGTTTTTCAATAACCCGGTTCTAGATGATAGCATTGAAAACAGCAGATCTCGGATCACGCTGATGAGCGTGTCCGAAATTTCATGACAATACATAAGTAAAAAAAAATCTATTTTAAATGGCCTCAGTTCTAGTTGAGAAGAAATTATAAAAAAAAAAAAAATTTGCTCGGAATAATCTGATTATATTTGTTTGTTTTTCTGTTTTATCAGGTATTCCTTAAACGGTAAACCGGGTTATACGTCGGGCGGTTCAACGATGAACTCGACCAGATCGATGTCTACTAATAGCGATCATTATGCGATTGTACATTCCCGGCCTGGAAGTAGATATTCTCCATCAAATGGAATTGCTCAAAAATCGAATCATTTAAGGACTCCCGTGTCGCACTTAAATAATCATTATAACGGAAAATTGTAATATAAAGAACGAGAAATCTATATATATATTAGAAATACCGGGCGTAATATAAAATATAATTTGGACTTTTCATTTTAATATTTTGTTAAAGACTAACTTTTCTCTTCTGTACGAGTCGATTAACCTAATTTAAATTTATTTTTCGAATATATTTGTTACGTAAGCATTTATGTAAAAAAAAAGTGAACTCTTCGTGTGTGTAACGCTATATCGAATTTAATATCAAAATATTACTGTACATCGTTATTATTAATATTATTGTTATTTGTATCGACGTTTGGCGTAAAAATGAGAGCAGTCGGTTAAATTTCAAAAAAATCCTACTATACTACAACTTTTGAATGTGTTCTTTTAATAAAAACACCCAGTAGTCGTCAGCGTCGTTTATAATTATTTTATAATTATCGTAACTATTACTATTATTAATATTTTTATTATACTATATGTATAATTTATATTTTCGAGATACTGATGTTTTCGTCACCGGCGTAGATGTGGAACAAATAATTAGTTATCTCTTCGCGAATAAAATTGTACAGATTTCTATTTTTCAAGTCTTAATATAAATAGTAAAACGAAAATTGTTTTTACGGAAACTCGTTTATTTATAATTATGTTTGCTTCGAAAATATCGTTTTTCTTTTCATCTTATAATAGTTTATTTTCTCTTGTTTCATTTAATTATCTATCACAGAAAATAATTGCACGTGGGTAAACTAAAAATGTTAGTTTTTACATCTATAATTCTGATTATACAAAAATTAAGCATTTTCGATTGCATTTTCACGTTTTACAAAAAAAAAAAAAAAAAAAATCGCGTGCGAATCGATCAAATTTCCAAAACAAACGGTTTAAATCGTCAAATTTACAGCATGAAGTATATCATTTATTATTAATTATTTATTAAGTTATTACATCATTGTTATCAGTATTATTTATAAAATATAATTAATTATTAGTTACCTTTAGTGTTACGATTTATAAAAATTAACAATTATCTAGCGTTATTAATTATACGAATTTTTATTTTTCGTTTTTATCGTCGTTCGTAATAAAATATTTTTACTTTCAAATTTTTTTTATTAGTTTTCAAACGACGATAATAATTTTGTTTATACCTAATCGTTTTCATCGCGATGTCTTCTATACGGTAGGAGAAATTTTAATGTTAACGCAATTCTGGTCGATATGAAATGTTTCGATTTTAAAAATATTTATTTAAACGCGTCGAAAATCATCTACAGTCGTCTAAGATATCGTATAATAAACACCCCGTATAAAAATTATGCGTCAAAATTTGATAATGTGGACTGGAAAATACGTCGGTTCAAACTGTTACATTGTGCCCGAGGATAAATCGATAGAAGACATTTTGTTTTTAATTTTTTTTTATTTTTTTATTTTGATAAGTGCGATTTTTGTATATTTACAGTTTCAAATTTTTTATAAACATCGACGAAAAACCTAGTAAATCTCGAGTGTAGTTTGTTGATTTTACATTTTGCTTGATTAAGAAGGAAAACTGTTCATATCCGGCGTATTTGTCTCTCCAAAAACTTATTCGGTACTTTTCTAAATACTCGAACAGGACTAGTTCGTAATAAATTTAGTCGTACTGATTTGAAAAAATCACTTATTACTGACAAGATTTTTAAGACAATCGTTTTGAAAATGACTTTTAACACGCTTTGCTGCTAACCTGCACGATTTTGTAACGACTGATCAGAGATATATACGATTTTATCGTGAATTGCGCGCCACTACAAGTTCGCGTTTTATACACTAATTCGAACAGAATACCAAAAGTTAATCGAAACACGTGCCTAACTTTAATTTATTTTTTTATTAATTTTTTTTAAATTTATTATTGCGAGCTGACCATAGTGGTCATTAAGCAATTATCTATGATAAAGTAATAAAACACGGAAGGAGCGCACTTAGTGGCGCACTCCCGATAACCGTAAGCTATGCAAGGTCAAGTATTACCGTATTCGAGAGATCACTTTCAAGTGTGTTTGGGTGGCTCTCAAGCCTTGATATATATGTTCTACCATATTTTTGAATTACAACTAAATACAATATCTGCAAATCTTCATGGTTTTTTTTTTTTAAATGTAGCTCCAAGAAAGGACAGCTACTTCCTCTCTGCAATCTTAAACTTTAGTTTAAATAAGTAGCAATCATGATTATTCAACATGTGCAGAAGTTTAACCCAATGGTTAAGCTCTGTTACGTATATTACTTAGTAACAACCGAGTCAGTAGGTTTCAAACGTTTAAGCCCTCTTAAGTCACGATCTGTGGGCAAAAGTGCCAAGGCCTCCGGATTTGGATGATGATGAAGTCTTCTGTGGTGTTGGTCAGTATAATCCTGTATTATTTCGTTGACCCATTTGATCTCTGCATGGAGTGCATCATTTCGTTGGAAATCTTCGTGTAACGTTTGATTTGTTACATATCAAGGTGCCTTGGTTATCGGCCTTAGTATTCTGTTCTGCGATGTCTGTATCATTTTTAGGTTTCACGACTTCGCACAACCACAAAGCTGCACTGCGTATGTCCAGATTGGTCTTACAATAGCTGCGTATATATTAAAAGTCTGTTGTCCGTTGATAGTAATTTCATCAATTCGGAAGTTCGTAGGTAAGATGCCTAACGATCTTAACCAACTTGAAGATTGATACAGGAGTAACCAAACGACGTAGATTTAGCTAATTCGAGGGCTCGCTATTGCTTTTACCGACTTCTATACTTTACCAAAAATCTGGTACTCATTCACGGATCAACCGGACGGATGTCTGTTAAAGGACCTTTTTACTATTAAAAATTTTCGTCTCCTGTGGGAAACGAATTCTGATCAACAGAACACTGGAGCATTCGCCTCGAAGCCTATATATATATATATATATATTACTAACTTCGTCTATAATCAATACTTCAGAATTAAATAAACTTCGTGAGAAGAAAAAATAAAACTGATAATTACGAAAGTTTTTTTAACGAAATTTATCTTCGAAATTTAGTACAATTTCAGCGGATAACTCGATACTAATTTACTATCGTCTTTATT
This sequence comes from Coronaproctus castanopsis, assembly GCA_032883995.1. Taxonomy (NCBI): domain Eukaryota; kingdom Metazoa; phylum Arthropoda; class Insecta; order Hemiptera; family Monophlebidae; genus Coronaproctus; species Coronaproctus castanopsis. The sequence continues at coordinate 180,975,219 of CM065053.1, forward strand.
TCATTCCTTACCGTATTCGTGACTTTTCGAGACAAAATTGATCGAACTATTCAATTTATCGATGTATTGCACAATTACCGATTTAAAACTAAAAATAATTTAAAACTTGTCGACTGGACTAAACGTCACTATAAATGAATTCACTATCATTGAGTATACTGACGGTTAATTCACAATCAGCTGACGATGATTGCTATTACTATTATAACGTTACTTTACACTACATTTTAATCGATTTTATTTATTTCTTTCGAAAAATTATACTAATCGATAAAAAAAGAAATAATCAACCACCGTGAAATACGATAATCGATTGAAAACGAAAATAAAAAAAATTAGCTAATCATAATTTTGAAGCTAATCAGATTTATTAGTCCGTTATTTTCGACCGTGTCATTCGACGCTGAAACAAACACGTAAAAACAACGTTCATTATTTATAAATGATTAAAATTATTTACATAAATAGAATATACAACATATATTATATATATAAATATATATATATATATATATATATATATATATATATATATATATATATAGAGAGAGAGAGAGAGAGAGAGAGAGAGGGATGACGGGGGATGCCAATGCGAGAAGTAATGGACAATATGACAATATACAGGATGGAAATAAATTCCAGGATTTAATCGCAAAAACTACGTGATTGGTCACGACATATGTAATCAGATAACAAAGAAAAGAAGAAGATATATATATACATATATATATATATATATATATATATATATATATATATATATATGTGTGTGTTAGAAAAGTCTTTCCAACTGGGAAGTTGGTAAGGGACGTCGTCTAAACGATTCTTGGCAATCTGAAGGCTCATCATAACGAACCGGATAAGCAACGATTGTTGAGCAAGCCAAATAAGGAATGGATATCTATTATATTTTAAGATTCTTCCTTACTTACGAATAAATTGATACTGATTTCCATTGATTTGGAACAAGAAATTATTGTCTATGACGGCATTCGAACTGACGTTGTGCAAGCAGACAAGCAGAATGCAAAAAAGTTACCTCTACCTCACAATTATCATTCATTATTAAGTGCCGTCTCCGTGTCGGAGCTAAGCGACTACTTAATTATACATATTTTATTCTACAATGTAAGTAGCGTACAAGGCAGTTATAAAATAGCACTAGGCTAGATAGACATACACACACCCGGGAGAACTGACTCTAATCGCTTTGCTGTCACGACAGAATACTATATTGTTTACAAGCGCACGCATATGGTATTGTGCGTGGTGGTTTGTCATTGCCTTCCACGCGATAATATTGCGATCATTTATATTTTTTTTTTATTTTCTAATGATGATATTTTTGCGTCATCGATCGTATTCGAAACTCGTTGCATTCTGTATAGAAGTCCTTAGCCACTCGGCTATTCCGACGGCATAACATCAAGCTTTCCCAGACGGTCACCTATCCAAGTTACTGACTTGGGCCGACGTTGCTTAACTTCGGTGAGCGCCACCGGAGGTGGAATTGCAACTGTAAGCGTTAATACAATGCCTATTTATGTTACTGTTTAATTTCTTTTAAAATTATATAAAATGGAATACCGGTTTGCATGAAATCAATTTGGTACATGGTACGAGCCAGCCTACATGCTGATACATGATGATAATATATGTATATTGTTTATAAACTTCTAATCTAAAACGTACATAAATAAAATTATCCGGAGTATTACGGCCTCAAAGAAATGATTAAAATAAAATAAACTAATTAAGTCGTATAAATAAAAAGAAAAATTCGATAAATCGCGAAATTGAAATATAACGAATATTTTACCTTGCGGAGCTGAATACGCTTCGGTTATAATTAATAACCACGTCATTAACATTAGAAAAAAATTCTCGAATTGAAATGATCGACCGGACGATGAAATCATTTTAATCGTAGCTGGTTAAATAAAAATCGTAACGACTAATTAATGTCCGATATTCGATTTTTAATAATTTGTAATCGGAGCGTTAATTTAAAATCGTAAATGGAAGAATGATTAAAAAGTAGAACATTAAATAAAACGATTACTAGTTCAGAATTTATTTTTACAAATCAAGATGACGAGGATCCGTGAACTCGATGGAATTAATCGAACTCTAAAGTTCCGAACGAACGAAGATGGAATACGATGATATAAACGTTCAAATGCCGTTATATTACGAATTTATTAGATTTGCCGAGAAAATCATGTAAGGAAACGTTTAGTAAAAAAAAATAAGTTTTGTTAAGAACTTTATAACTACGGAGGAGGGTTGTGTTAATATAGGAACCCGAAATATGTCACTAATTTATGTATATCGTTAAGATATCTGCAGAAGAGGACAATAAATAACATGTTATTCATATATATATATATATATATATATATATATGTATGTATGTATGTATGCATATGTATTTATGTACATATATTTATGCATTCTTATGTGTATAGGTATGTATGCATGTATGCATGTATGAATGCAATGTATGAATTAAATAAAATATGTATGTGTGTATATTTGTATAAATTGACATACGTATTATATATATATATATAATGCAATTTTTACGGTTGTCTGTAACACTATTACATGAGGCCTTCCTCGCAGGTGAACCTCAGTGTAGCATAAACTTGGTCCGTTTTTATTCATTTTATATATCAATGATACTCCTATATATATATAGTTGTGAATACAATACTATAGGCTGCTGATTTCGCGATGTACATGTCACATCTTTCAGAATCAGTCTTATATCAAATCGACTTCAAAAGGCCTTTATAAAAGTTAAGAGTTTTATAAACAAGTGGAAACTTATCATGAATACTTCTAAACCTGAAACTACAATTTTCTCGAGAAAAATTACTCGAGGAATTATGTTGGATAATTTTATTATAAATTGGAGAAATAAAGTTAAATATTTACATGTTATCTTAGACAAAATAATGTATTTTGAAAGTCATATAAATCATAATATAAATAAAGCAACGAATTATATTAAATTCACCTAGATATACTAAAGTTTAAAAAATGCAGGATAAAACAAATTTATCCCGTATAGAAGATACTACGCTTGTATATTCCAAAAATTTCTACAACAGATGCAACGGTAATCTACTTATCACTGTCAGAGCAATAGTATAAACTATGAATCGTTATTATTAAGATATAAAAAATATAAACGTAGAAGATTGAAGCATAACCTGTTTTTTAAGTATATTTACAATACTTTTTAACTTTATTAGCGCATTTACGCATTTAATATTTATTTTATAATTACGTTAACTTTGCAATTGAGTTGATTAGGCTTTATTGATACTAGACTATGAATATTTTTATATATCGTTTTATATACGAAGTAATTAATAAATAAATCTATGCTGTTGTTGTTGAAAGATTTTTCGTTGATTTATGCTATCTACAATTTTATTTGTAACGATTTGCTTTAATATTTATCTACATATTCATGCCTATAATAACGGATTGTATGTGCTTGTTAGCAGTTTAGATTTTTTTTATTACTTTTTTCCCGCAATTTAATGTACTTTAATTAATTCTTAATTTTTATTTTTGTTAATAATCTTACTATATATAGTTCTAGTCAGGGGCGTATTACCCCCAATGCCAAGAATGCCATGGCATAGGGCGGCAAATTTTGGGAGGGCGGCATGTAGGACCAAAAATAAATTTTGTTAACAAAAAAAATTAATTTTTTTAGTTTTAAATCAGATATATTTATCACAAAAAATACAAGTAATTATTTTATAGTACAATTTTTCTTGACTTTCTTAAGGCGAATTCTTCGATCAAATTTTCAAAATTTATTCGTCGATTCAAATCATTTTCGATGCATAACAATGCTAATTGGACGGACATCATTAACTTTGCTAATAAACATCATGACTTTTTTCTATCAACTATAATTATTGAAACAGTGTAAAGTTTTCAAATGTAAATTATTTATTATACAGTAAATACAAAAATGGATTATTTTTAAAAAGTTTTTATTTTACTCATACCATAGACTTTAAATTTTTTATTTTTGTGTTTAAGAATAGTAAAACACTTTTCAGAAAATAAAATTTTGTAACCGAACCAACATATTTGAGTAACAAAATTTTGGAAAATCGATGGCCTTACATGGGGCGGCACCACTTGTGTGGCGTAGGGGCGACAAAAGTTGAAATACGCCCCTGGACATATCTACAATGTCTTCCGTTTCCTCCATTCACGGAACGTTTTAAATCTGATTTAGAACCACAATAAGTCCCTGGGTACACCTGTTAGTACAGCCAACGCTCTTACTACTAAGTAATAATAATAATCATATGTTGAATAAATTCGTAGAACGAAATTATCTTCGTGGAATATTATCGATAATATTTGCTCGGCTTAGTTTATCTTTTCGATTGCCCTAAGAACTGATTTCGAATTATTTCAAATTATCAGTTTTAACCTGTTGCTCGATACTTCTAATCGCGTTTTTGATTGTCAATCTTCCTCCTATCAAACCGAAGTGGGTGAAACCTTAGTTATATTTTCTTTTCGTTAGTTCATTATTCCGGATTAATTATTTTTGAACCTCGAAGGTTATTAGAAGGTTCTAAAAAAAAAAACAACCCACACCCAACCGACACCAGCTAACTACAATAGTTACACCCCCTGAATTAATTAACCGGTTCTTTTCAAGTGAACAACAGCGTACGAGATGACCTTTCAGCGAGACTATTTAAAATTAATTAAAATGAAAATAAATATCTTCTCGTTAGATAAGACTTATTTTCGGTTCATCCTCGACCTAATTCGACCAACTGAACGTCGTAGACGAATGTGAAATAAGAAAAAATGGTTTTAAAATTTAGATAATTTCGTACGAATGGACATAATCTTATTCGTGACGAGAAGAAATATTTTGTCGAGCGATTATTATACCGATGAAACGAGCAGAATATAAATAATTATAAACATGTACATACACATACACATACACACACACACACACATATATATATATATATATAATATATTTGAAAGTATGGAATGTAGTGATTTTTTAAAAATAAACAACAAAAACGAGTTAAATTCAATAAAATATTATTCCTTATGAAAAATCACGAAGCTTTACGGCTGTTAAGCTATTATCTATCAAGTGAATAAAAATAAATTATTCTATCCACAATCATTTTTTGTACTTGCATATGTTTTTATGATTTATACTACGTCTTTATATATATATATATATCTTCTTCTTCATTCCTCAATCTTATATCGAGATTGGTGGACAGTTAAATTATCTTTCAGAATCAATTTTCTTCATGTTTCCATAGCATGTAGCTCTTGTATCTATTTGTATCTGTTTAATATAATCCTGCCTCGCCCTTCAACTTGTTCTTTTCTTTTCTAACGGCCCTTCAGTTATTTGCGTTAAATACCGATTATATCCGAGTACATGATCGATCCATTTGTTTCTTCTTTCTCATAGTTTCTTCATGAGATTTCTTTCTTCATTAATTAAATTAAAGACTTTTTCGTTGTTTATCTTATCTCTCCATTTTATCCTCTCCATTTTTCTTCAACACCAGGTTTCCAATTCTTCCATTTTCTTTTGCATTGTTTTATCAATCGTCCAGTTTTCTGATCCATACAGTAGTATACTCCATACAAATGTGTTTTAACAAAATTTTTCTTTATATATAAATATAAATATATATATATATATATATATATATATATATGCATATGTATATATATGAAGACGTAGTTACCAGTGACACAAAAGTGTTAAGTTGTCCACTTATCGTTATTTTAACCGGGAGCGATAAGAAAGGAAGAAAAAGATTTATTTCGTTACAAATTCTACAAATTAGGAATAATTTAAATGTACATAAAAATGTGTCAAGTATCCTAAAAGTCACCTTAACAATTAAATATAAACAAACGACTTTACAAAAAATAAAAGAAATAGTTAAGAAAATAAAAGTAAAATAATTAAAAAAAAAACAGAAAAAAAAACTATTAACTGTAAACTAGCGATTTACGTTTTTAGCGTATACGCGAGATAAGAAAGTATGTTCAGGATGTAATAATATAGTCGTGTGCGTGGTTGTATGATTACGAAAAGGTGGTAAGGAGAAAGTTCTCTAAGGTAGAAACATAATTTATAAAAATAAAGTTTTATCACGTGTCATATTATTTGTCCGATTATTTTTTTTTAAAAAAAGACCAACTTAAACATACATCGACTCGTCGTATTGCGTAGGAAACGCTAATTTTTCTTACTTAACGTAATAATAAATGATATTAAAAATATCAATACTGATATAAAAAACTTTAGTTTTTTGTCTGTTATTTTCGAATATTTTCATTATAATCACTGCACTGGGCTATTTTTATCACACATAAACAGAAAAACAATTTTTTTTAAATTTTTGTTTGTCTGTCTGTTCAGATTTAACTCAAAAACTATTAAAGCGATAATGATGCACAGCTTATATAGCCTATATTATCGGGTTCGTTCTAAACTTCGTTTCACATTGATATCACAAATAGGATAGAAATTATATGAATTTAAAGTTTTAAAAAGTAGGAAACAGCGATATCGCTGTCAAATCGTTTAAAATGTAACACGTTCTCCGGTTTGAATGTACCTTCTCTACAAACACCTGCCATAAAAATCACATTGGCGTGGCCGAAATAATGGACGGATATATATATATACATGTAAAAGAAAAAGACAGTGATACTGTATTTAAAAAAATAATTACACAAGCAAAGCCGTGGGTAACTTCTAATTAATAAATAAAAATAACAAAATAATACTAATAATAATAATAATTATCCTATGTTATTGGTTTCTAAAGGGTTTAAATATTTAGCATGCAAATTCGTCTATGTTCCTCAACTACCGACTTTCATTCATTTTTGAACGTCATAATTATAACGCTTTGAAATATTTTAGTTTTAACCCTTTCAGTCAAAATGTCCTCCTATAAGGTACGTAAACTTTTAACACCCCAAAAATTACCTAGGATCATTTGGTCTATGTAGAATGTTTCAAATCTAAAAATATATCAATCAATCAACCATATAACGGAATAAAAATTATGATCTCCAAAGTTACTTAAAAGATAGAAGTATTTCTTACTTCATATTTTCACGCCACTAGTAGTTTTCTTTAAATATTTTCTACTTCAAAAGGTGTATAATAATAAATTGATAATGTGTGAGGGTTAAACTTTTATTTAAATATGTTTAAATTTTTTATATAAATATTCAAAATTTTATATATATAATATACTAACCTGGTTTTTATAATAGTATGCAAAATTTGAACACGTATTGAAATAGTCACTATAAAAAAAACACCTGGCTAAAATAACCATTCTATATATATATATATATATAAAATATGTAAGAAATGAGGCGAATCTGAAGAATGTCGTAATGCGGCTATAAAAATGTTATTAACAAGTTTGGCTGGCACACGGTATTGCACTCAATTATTACTTTAGTCGAGTAGAAACTTCTTTTGTAATATTCGCTAATAAATAATTTACGACTAGGCGTCACGCTAAATAAACGTTCAAATTATAATTGGTAAAATCTTATTTGTAATGACTGTGCTCTCGAAGCACTAAATTTTGTCGATAATTATTGGACATCGACACATCATCAGCATCATTATTACTGTTAGCATTATTATTCTCTTCGTTTTAAGATTGAATAGAATACAAAATCAAAGTCCGCGGTATTCAAATTATTAGCGTTCGATATTTTTATATCACCACGAGAAACTGAAATCTTGAAAGAAAAATGTTATTATAATTATGTTTAAATAAAGCAGTTTCAGAATAACTGTAACTATTAATATAATTAAAAACGTAAATTTATAAAGAATGTGAAAATATGAGATAATTGAATCAATCTTGGCTATATAAATTGTAAAAACAATTATTTTGCAACTTACGAATAAAATGCAGTACATATTGTTTACTAGTTGTATACTGCGGTCATCATTGATAAATTTTCACAATTTTTCCTATAATATAAGAACCACCGTATTGATTTACAGCGTTCGCAGTCGTAGGTAGTAACTTCACTATTAGTATGTTGTAAAATTCCTCTAATAGTTCAGGCTGAAAACAGTGAGTTGAAAATTCGTTTATCGAATATGGAGCAATATTCGAGATATAATAATTTATTAGTAAGGTACCTGTACCGTCTAATGAATATGTGTACAAGTCGTTATAAAAGTTAGTAAGTTGGCTAGAGTGGACATACTTAATTCAAACGTGATATCGCATCTGGTGTGTTTTTCGTTTTAATGTCTGTTAGCAATATACCAATAATCTTCATATCACAAATTTAGATCATTTTCTTTATCACTTGATTTTTATAGTTTTGTTAAATTTTTAAGTTTTATACGTATAATGTTTGCTGTATAAGTTTCAGAATTCTAAGCTTGAACTTTATCTGTGTAAGGTGCCGTTTAATTTTCTGTTACGTTATTTACTTTCTTCGATTTGTTTGTTATTAAATAGCGATATATATATATATATATATATATATATATATATAATATATGTGTGTGTATGTATACTTGGATACATGAATGTTATGAATATAGATGATTTTTCGAAGTTTATGAAAAATTGAGTGCGCTCATGGAAAACTTTTATTCCTATCTCGTCCAAAACGAATATTTATGGAGCCCTCGCCGGACTGCGTTTTCTCCACGGTATTTTTGCTATCTGGCACCGGCATCTGCATATGACGACCGTGAAATATCGGCTTAATCTGATTATTGAAGAATTCCGTCAACGTTTCAATGATGACGCATTTCTTCGGAAATTTATCGTTGTCCGAATCTGCAAAAATCAAATAATAAAACGTTAATCGCATAACAAAATAGCACCTGAATAAATTAGCATTTTGTACAAGAGTTATCTTTAAGAAATTCTATATATACTGATACATATGTATTTATACTTGATTACTAAAAATAGTTGAAATCACTAAATTTATTTAATTATGCGAAGCTTTTCGGCAATTACGCCATTGTCAAGCTATATACAATTAAAATTAATTAATATAAAATCATAACATATTAATTTAAAACTAAGTTTACAATTTTACACAAAAATGAATTATGAATACTTAAGACTATCTGACAATGTGTATTTATAGGCTATTAGAAAACATTTGATACTGTAAAAACGCGCACAGTAATAAAGGCGCTTAAACGGTATTTTATAGATGATGAATACACTTATTTCCCCGCACCCTGGAAAACAGTCAAAATCATAGTTATACCCAAACCGGGTCGTGACTTAACAAACATCAATAACATTCGACCAATTAGTTTGCTATGTACTCTCAGTAAAATAGTTGAAAAGGTTATATTACATCGATTGCAAACTTTCTCTACAACAAATAATATTATTATTCAGGAGCAATTCGGGTTTAGAGCCAACCATTCTGCTATACATCAAGTAAATAGCGGATTACATAACCGACAACTTTAATTTTAATAAACATATCGGTTTATTATTGATTGACATTGAAAAAGCATTTGATTCAGCTTGGCGCATTGGAATTATATATAAACTACTTAAATTTAAATTTCCCTTATCATTAATAAAATTAGTAAATTCGTATTTAACCAATAGAAATTTTTACGTTTCCCATCTTAACTATAAATCCGGTATTAAATCTTACTGCTCGGGGGTTCCACAGGACTGTGTGCTAGGGCCTTACTTATTTTTAATTTTAATAAACGATATCCCTAAACTACCTCATATTAATATCGCCTTATATGCTGACGACATCGCCCTATATTGTGCGTCTCATAGACCACACACTATACTTAACAGATTGCAAAAAGCTGCTAACTCTGCTTTAAATAATACAAACGTTGGAGACTGAAAATAAACACAGAAAAAACAGAGGCGATACTTTTTTCAAGACGACGCCCACTAACGTTACCTGAGGTTACAATCGATGGTAAATGTATTCAGTGGTCGACGCAAGTTCGATACTTAGGAGTCATATTAGATTCTTATCGTTCAATGACAATATTACTAACTGCATTGACAACGCGCTCAATACTCTCGCCAATTTTTAATCGTCATTCTTCTTTATCTATTTCAAACAAAAAGTTATTATACACATCTACTACCCCGATTACCTTACGTCTGCCCAGTTTGGTTTTCGGTTTCCAACAGTACTCATAAAAAATTACAGCTGTTACAAAACTACAAACGCCCATAGATGTACTAAATTGCGTGATATGCATTCGCAGCTTAACCTTTTAAATACACTTACTTATATAAACAAATTATCTAGTAAATTTTACCATAATTGTATAATGCATGTCGGCACATTAATTAATACTATGGGCGATTACATGTCGAGTCTCATCGTACTCAAACAACGCAAAATTAAACGTAGATTACTTGTTTAAGAATTATTTTCCTATTTACTACGTGTTTTTCCTCTTTACTTAAGTTCTAATTATAATTTATTTTTATTGTTTTCTTACAGGTTTTTTTTTTAAATTTTTTCCTGTACTTCAAACTTTAAAACTTTAAATTTTAAGTTTTAATTTTAATACATATACATTAGATGTCGTTGTACATTACTAAGTTAACTGTTAAGGTATATATATATATATATTTTTTTTAAATAAAGATACGATCTTAAGTCATTCAAGTTAAATAAGTATCAGATTTAGTAAAGTGTAGCTTACTAACAAGATATCATCCTGTTAGCCAGCTTATGGGTTGACGTCTATAGTCCATTGACCATAACTACGAAAATTAGTTTATATTAATCTATTTATTTATCTAATATATTTAATGATTTCATAATAAGTCTGCCGGGTGGCGCCTGCTACTTAACATTCTTCATTATTCAATTATTAATGTATTCATGATTTTGTTTTGCATGTTTTGTAAATATACATTTCTTCTTCTTCTATCAATATAATAAGAAACTTTTACAACTGGCCAACTATGGAAGTACAATTTATAGGAAAACAGATAACATCTCATTAAAAAGAGCAGTCAGGCAAAGAGACACAATAGTCCGAATAAATTTTTTATAACATCCTTAGAAAGTATGTTCAAAAATTTCAATTGATATTCAAAATATATAAATATTAACGCAAAAGAGGATCAATCACTTCCGTTTTGCCGATGATGTTACATTAATAATACAGACACTTTACACATCGTGATAACTAACCTTCGTAACCATTCTAAAACAGTAGCATTAACGTTAAATGTCGATAAAACTAAAATCCCGACAAATACACATCGTCAAGTAGAAATAATAGAAGGTCGAAAATTAAAACTGGTTAGGGAAGCGATGCCGAAAGAAATCAAAAGAACAACAAGACGAACGTCTAAGCTTTTGTCAAGCTGAGAAATGAACTTAAAAATAAGGATATACCTAATTGTTGTTTCGAAAAGACGATATATAAAAAAACCGAATCCTACCATTCGCATGTGCAGCGAAAACTCGGAGTCTTATACGTCGTTAAGAAATTTTCAGCGACAAAAAGGGCTCGAGAAAGAACAATTGGCATTAAGTTTCTGAATGGACGGGGGCAACACGTAGATAAGACAACAGACTAGACTGACGAATGTATCGTAACGTATAACACAACTGAAATGGAGTTGGATGATGCAGATAAATGGATAAAAAAATAATAACGTAGTGGATACCGACGAGAAAAGTCTGTCGGATTCGTGTACGACCGTACACAATGACAAAGTGATATGCAATAGTTCGCCAAAGTAAAATGAACGAATTGCGATCGACACAAGTGTGAAAATGGGGCATCCAGCAGTGTATAGATATAAGCGCATCGCGATACATACACGAATAACGATAATAATTATTATTACATCGAAATTACGTTTGTTAAGTGGTCTTTTAATTTTTCTCCGCTTTTTCGAAACCTACATTATCTTCACTTTGTTCTTTCATTCTTTCTTCGTTTCATAACAAAGTATCGGTTACCCTTTTCTGTTTTTTTTTTTTATACGAAATATTCACATTCCGTTTCGTTTCTTTTTGAATATTAATCATTCGTCCACATATCTTCGTGTAAAATATTCAACTGTTCTGCCTATGTCACTTCTGAGAAACTCTATGTATCACGTGGTTTTTATTTTGAATTTTCGCCTGTAATTAGACGATTTTCTGCTAGTCTGTTCTACAACAATCTTTATATGTACTACCCTTAGAGAATTTTTGTTCCAAATTACGGTAGTAATTTTTTGAAATTAATATTTTCTAGTTATTCTACCTTATATATATATATATATATATATATATATATATATATATATATATATATATATATATATATATATATATCATATTAATACTAGTTTAGCGTTAAGAAAATAATATTTGTAAATTTTAATTTAAAATTGGAAATACAGGCTATTGTAATTGTAATTGTAATATATATATATATATATATATATATATATATATATATATATATATATAAATGTATACTAATATACAGGATTCACCTTTATTTTTAGTTTAATAATATTCAACTGACTTTGGAAAAAAAAAATACTCAGAGTAATTACACGCGCGGATTATGTCGACCTTCGTTATGAAAATAATGATAAGAACCGTGATTCCGGGGTAGAGTATATTTTCGTGCATATGTCGACATTCTCACTAATAACACTAAATCTTTGATCGTTTGATCGTAAATAATTTGCGGCATTTATAAATCTGTTTTAGCCTACTTTCCACGTATTAAGGCAACGAAAGAATGTTTTCATTTATTATTTCGCATTTCAACTAACAGGAGAACCTTTCTTTACATCGAGACTGACGATTTTATAAATGCAATACAATTTTTAATTAGAAATGCCTTATTTTGTTCACATCCAACGTAAAGTTTAACTAGTGCTCCTACTAAACTGAATTCACGTTTTACCACTCAGCTTCCATTTTTACCGTACAAATCTAATTTCCGATTTATTAATCAGTTCCTAATTTAGTATTAATAAATAATAGATATATATATGTACACATGCACTGTATATTGTACATATTATATACTTATATTTACACTGAGAATACACGTATTATAAATATAAATATATATATACACACGTAAAAAATAATGTTTTAACTTCGAAAGTTGATAGATGGCGTCACCTGAATTATCCTCATCAATTGTGTCAGGCCAATTCAGTATTGTTTGCCATTACTTTCCCCGACTTTTCTACTTTTCCAGAGCAAGGTGTACTCATTTCCAGTTGGATCGGGACGACTTAATTGGATAGAGAATTTTTTTCTGTCTTCTTCTTATTATTATTATTACGCCATCCCTGATCGAAGGTCGGCAATTATCAGAGCTACTAAATATCTCTGGACGCCTATTGGAGCTAGGCTGCTGATGTATACCATCTTCACACGTATGCTTTCCAGGAAAGTTTTCGTCTACCAAGTTTTCTATGGCCAATAATTTCACCATCATGTACAAGATGGAACAGGCGATATATTTTCTGGGTGTCTATGCGTGTATCCATAGTATTTCAACTTTCTGACTCGGACGGTATAAAGCACCTTAGATTCAATTCTAATACGATATTTTTAACATTCTACGATACATCTCGAAAGCTCCGATTTTCTTCTCCCAAATTTAGATGAAAACCCAGCTTTCCATACATAGTAGTATTAACCAAAAATGTAACATCAGAGTAGATCCGTAGTTGTAATTTCAAATCCTTCCGAGTTATCAAGTTTTTCATGTTAACCTCGTTTTTTTTTATTCGTGCTATTATCTATGCCGATTGATCCGTTTGCTCGTGGAACCATGTGATATTGAAATTTTGTGACTCGTTCAATATCCGTACCTTCGATAATTAATTTTTTCTTCTTTATTTTATCCTCTGTCTTCCCATTATACTGCCAGCCATTCAGTGGCGTAGCCAGACTTGGTTGAAGAGGGGGGTTCAAAGAAAACTAAATTATAATAGTATACCCAAGTTAAATTGAACTTTAAGTAAATAACCAAAACTCAAGTAGGTTAAACCCTAAGAAATCCAACTCGCCAGAGTTATTTTTATACTTATTAGACGTCGAATATGTAATTCTATTAGAAGCGATAGACGGCAGAAATATTTAACGTCACTGGAACACACTAATAGTATGTAATTGAAGACAGAGGGAGATGGTTACAACGGGCAACTGAATAAACGTTGATAACAGAAAAGACGACTGATAAAACAAATAACAAACATCATAAAATTCCTCCGTCTACAGCAAACCAATATAAATTGTTTTCGTTTCTCTAAGTGTATTTAGCATATATATATATATTACATATTACTAAACATTGTGGACTTTCTGCTCAATTATCTGATAAGTTTAGAACATCAAAGGAATCGGCTAATTATCGATTTAATAATACTTTATTCGACGCGTGTTTATCCCTTAGTAATTTTTCCAGCTTATACACTAAAACACAGCTTGTTTGGACGAAAAATTTGAATAACATTTAAATAAAATTACGGAATTAGTTAATCGTACGGAATATTACGTTCAAAGAAATGTTAGCATATTAGAAGAAGATATCATCGGAACTAAAAGAAAACACACTCTACATAAATTAGATCTCTCTTTTATATTCACAGATAATGAAATAATCAAAAATAAATACAAACTTAAACGGAAAAAAGTTCAGCAAATAGATAAAAATTCATAATGTAGTAAAGTTCGATTTAATAAATCGTAAAAGTGTTTTTAATAAAAATTTATTCTAGTTTAATATTAATATTTGTAAAAAAAAATCATTTTTGATAGTAGCGTTTATCGGATTTTATACTTTCTTTGATACAGATGCAAACATTTTCTTTCTTTACTTTTTTTTTAATGTTTTTACACGTATTTGTGTATATACATGTTTATGTGAATGCCCGTTCTTCTACAATGTCGGTGTTTAGGTGAGTTCGTAATGATTTTGCTACGTGCGCTTATAAAATTTTAAGTTAATTTTATTATGTGGGATGAATGTAGAAGAAATTTTTTAATATATAATTTTATTATTATCGATAGTCATTTTATTTTATTTTACATTTAGTTATTATGCGCAAGTCGCGCTTCGATTATTTTGTAATTTTAGTAGGGTAAAATAAAAAAAAAAAAATGATAATGATTATTATTATATATGAAAAAAATGTCGTATGATGGATTGATGAAATAAAAACAAACCAGATGATAGTGGCAGAAGAAAGTAGCCTAAGGTGTTTCTTATTGTAACGGTTTTAATTTTACTAAATGCCTTCGCGTTATAGATGACTGAGAAGAAAGATCATGGGCATTATCGACTAATTAGTAATATCGTTTCTTAAACAATCGATTTTTAAAGTCACATTTGTTTCACAAATATAACAGATATATTCAATATATATATATATATATATATATAATGAAAAAATATTTAACACAAAATCATATCTGACGATTCCCTTTCACCATAAATACAATATTAAATTTATGATTCATTAATTTATTTATGCATAATTTAATTTTTTTGTTATATGCTTGAAAAAGGTTTGCGTTAATAAAATAATTTTTATAGCGATTAATTTTGTTTTGTTAATTTCATAATTTAATTATATTAAAAATACTGCAAATATCATACTTGACAAAATCAGCTATTTTACTATTTTCTTAAATTTCGTCCTTTTTTTAAGTCCGTCATCATTTTTCGAAATCGTCTTTTTCAAGCTCATTTTCTCATTTAAAGCTTTCATTCTAATAAACCTTCTTGTCCTAACATAACAAAAAACTGCAAATCATCTATGTTAACATACTTTGATTTCAGCAAGTTTGTCAACGTTTTAATAACACGTAGATATTTATTTCTGCGACGTGAAATGCGTTAAATTCCTACTCCATTTTTCACACGATATTAAGCCATTCCTCGGTAAGACACATTAGAGAACTTCTTGAAATTTTGGACAACAAGTCTGTTTCAGTGACCATTTCATTAGCTGCCACATATCCATATTGCAACGTGGTACACAGATCTCGTTTTCGAACTCTATAAGCAATATAGCCTGCTAACGTCTATAAATACTGATAATAGTCGTTATCGTTGAAATAAAAAAAAATCTAATTAGAGAAATATGCGAAGAAATAAATCAACCGATCAAACCTCAACGAGTACAGCTCGTGGGAGATCTAGACGAAAATCTAAGACACGCGGAGTAATCAAGCAATACCTTTGATTTCTCTGCGTGTCTTAGATTTTCGTCAAGATCTCCCACGAGCTGTACTCGTCCGTTCGGTTGATTTATTTCTCGGCATATTTCTCAAATTAGAATTGTTCTTACTTTAATAATAACGACTATTATCAGTATTTATTTTACATTACCATAGTAATAATTTTTTTTTTTTATTTTCGAAATTTTTATTCGAGTAATTTGTGACTAATATCAAATCGTCATTTTTACTGTTGACGGAATTTATGATATTAGCCGCATGTTTGCCCATCTTAGTTGGTAGAGGATGGTCGTAAAATTTTCCCAAACCTCTTATTACTGAAAAGTAGGATTCTAAAATATCCTGATTGTATCGTGTTGCCATCATGTATGCATATCCTTAAGAACGTAAATCAAATAATCCCTTTAAACTTCGTATCGATATTATGAAACCATTTTTAAACGGCAACAAAATTGATTTCCCGATCACTCGCATACACGCACATAGATCACATAGATGATTTTTTTTTTTTTAACATCGTACCAGCACTTAGTGCTACTAACAACGTAGATCACAGATAAGAGAAGGGTTTAATCAAGTGCCTCCATTAAGGCACAAGACTGCGATGAGGAAGAAGTAATGTACAATATGGGAATGAGATTGAGACGAAATAATGATAATAGGAATAATCAGGTTCAATAATAGGAGAGAAAGACATACGCTATCGTCTGGAAGGAGAAGGGAGACTGAAATCAATTAGGTGATAGGAATAGCATCGCGACACCACTTTCTTCTCAAACGTCTTGACGGATTATCTGGAAGACACGATGTGTGCATTCTGCGGATGATTGGATTGCTGCTAACCTCGAACTTGTCGAATAATTTTTTATATTGCTGTATATGTATGTCGCCGACATAAGGAATCCTAAGATCGTTATGTAAAGTCCGATTGGAGACGTAGACAGGAGCGGACGTGATGGTACGAAGTATCTTCGATTGCTGCTGTTGTATTCTTCGAAGATTGCTTTTGCAGGTACTTCCATACAGCTCTATTCCGTAACGCCAAATAGGAGCGATCACTGAAAGATAGATGATCCGTTTAGTCGTTAAGTTTAAAATTGACTTCCGACCTAATAATGGATACAGCAATTTTGCACGAGTAATGATTGTTCTTTTTGTCTGTGCCACGTGTAGCCTCCATGTAAGCCTTTTATCCATAATTAAGCCAAGATAACGTACCGAGTTCGCTTGAGTAATTTATTCATTATTGATTTTCAGTGCTGGACAGCTGACTTTTCTATTTATAAATACAACGTGTTTGTACTTATTCGGGTTAAATAGCAGACGCCAGCTCTGTGCCCATAGAACTAACCGATCTAAATGGTTTTGAACTGCTGTCATACATGACGTCTGAGTTGGACGCAAGGATAGCTATATCATCGGCAAATGATGCTAAGATAGTCTGATTACTGGTTGGTATGTCTGCTGTATAGATTGTGTATAACAACGGTTCTAGTAAGCTACCTTGTGGAACAGACGATAGAATTTTATGCTCTTCAGAGAAACAATCATTGATTTTAACAGCAAATGTTCTATCGGATAAGTACGATTGAAGTAAAGCAAATAAATCGGAAGGGAGAATTTGTCTCAGCTTGTAAAGTAGCCCGGGATGCCACACTTTGTCGAATGCCTGTGCAACATCCAAGAATAGAGCTGAGAATACTTCCTTTTTTTCCAACGTTGAGGAAATTGCATCAACCAGCCGATGGCACTGTTGCACTGTAGAGTGTTCAGTACGAAACCCGAACTGATGGTGTGGAATTATTCCACGACTATTTAAAATAGATTGAATACGATTTGAGATTAAATATTCTAGGATTTTTGATAACGAACAAAGCTAATAGGCCTATATGAATTTAAAGCCATATTCTGTCCTTTAACGTTATTATGCGCAGTTTTCATTTTATTGGTCGAATGATATGGTATTCTTGAATTTAAGACGTTGAATCCATTATTTACGGTATATATGAATTTTACAACATGTTAATTTCCAGGGAATATGTAATCTATAGCAGACAGTTGCTGATAATAATTCAGTAGCTTTTCTATAATTCTTCGTCTCTCAATGCCGGTCGCGAATAAATTATTCTGATTAATTTGTTGTTTAACTAATTTTACTAATATATTTTCCGTAATAACTGCTTCAGTTGATAATTTAAATCGTATGTCTAAAAGTGAGATTTCGCCATAATTTTAAAACGCGAGGAACGTCATAAAACATCAACGAGAGTTTGTCCAAAGTTAAACGAAGTCCGAAAAGTTGAAATTAAATATTAAAATATGAAAATAAATGGCTAAAAGGCGATACTCGGAATGAAAGCAACAAATTACAGCGTATATCGATATCAATCGATAATCGCTTCGGAGCGCTAATATCGCTTGTCGAGGGTAAAATTGGATTCTGTCAATATTTTTATTAATCGAATTAATCGAATTAATTAATAAATTTTGACTCGTTTTAAATTCGAAAAGTTTACGTAAATTATAAAATCGATAATTCAGTGCGACGAAAATCGGATAATTATGTTAAACGAAACAAAAATAAAAAAATATTAATATTTACTTGTATGCGTCAGGTAGGATGTGGTTTGCCCCACGAATAATGATACCGTCAATGACGTCACTAATATCAATATAAAGTTGATCGGCCGACAAATCATTTTTTCCGAGTAATGTTCGTATAAAAAAACGCGCGTATTAAGTTTTCGTCTAGTAAACGATTAATAAAGAATTAAATACGAACGATGCGAACTTTTGCACTTGCATCGACACGGTCTCTCTCTAAGCCGTTAACCAGTCTATAAACATCTCATAAAGTTACGTTATTACTTATACACAAATTGAGAAAATTACATTAGGTACACACAACATATATATATATATATATGTACGTTTTGGTATAAACATACGCATACATACACACTCGTCGGTCTAATCTAGCGAAGAATTAAAACCACCGGCCTCCTAGTAAAGAACTGGTTTTCCTGGAATTGCTTATAGCCGTCACTATTAATTAAAACGAGTTGAATATAAAAAACTCGAATTATCTGTATTGAAATTCCGGATAATCGATAACAATACGAATTTCTACGATAATATTTGTGGAATTCGACTAATTAAAAATTAGTCAATTTTGTACTAATGCACGGATTATAGATATTATTATTATTATTTAATCGTACAATTGAAAAAACATACCTACTAACAACGAACAGTAAATTGTGAATGAATATATTATTTATACTAATATATTACAACGACTTCCTATTCAACGTCCTTTAGAAATCGGTCCAGTTTTTTGTTTTATTCGGTCTGTCCTTCGAAACGGACATTTTCCTCGGGTTTTATCTCGGTTTTTCCTCGAGTGAGCCTATTTTCCTGGTTGCGTGTCCAAAAAAGTTTTACCGCATTCCTGTTAATTCTCGTTAATAAGCGGACTTCAATTTTTAGATCATCTAATATCGAGGCACTTGTTCGATGTGCTGTCCGATATATTCTGCTATATGTGTTCCAAACGTTTTTTTTTTGCTCGTATTCAGTGACGACAGAACGATAATATACGATCTCAAACCCTATCGTGCGCGATATGTTTAGATTATGTTTAATTATGTTTAATTATAATTTAAACATAGATGAGTACTATATTAAAGGTTAATATATATCTTAATTAAAATGGCAGCTCCAAGAAAATAGGATTAATTGATTGACATTAATTATTGCTGTCTTTCGCGGATGATGTTGCTATTTTGACTAGTCGTGAAGAGCCGCCCGAAGCGTCAAGATATATACAGGGACAGTTACTATTAACTGAACAATGGGCCTAAAAGTGGAAAGTCGAAATAAATAACCTTAAGTCATCGCATGTGACGTTCACAATCACAACTAGACGACAGAATTGCCCACCAGTTGCATATTGCGGTCGGATGATAATCAACAGCGCCAGCAGTTAAATATTTAGGGTTAACATTCGATCGAAGATTAACGTGGAGAACGCGGAAAAAGCTGACGCTTCTACTGCGATAGTTGTGTCCGTTAATATTGCAAACAAAGTCCTCTTATACAACACAGTAATAGCTCCTATCTGGAAATATGGTCTCGAGGTGTACGGTTCGACATCCAAAACCAACCTAAATAAGATACAATCGTTTCAGTCGAAGGTTTTAAGGTATTATGACAAATGCACCATTTTATCGTGACCTCGGAATACCAACCGTTGCAACAAATCACAGACGGCGATACAGAAAAATGCATATGACACTCGGCGAAAATCCAAATCCGCTAATATCACGAATATCGACAACACATCTTCCAGATAACCCTGTCAGACGTCTTAAAAAAAGGTCAATATCGGGATGCACTTACGTCATCATAAAATGGAGGAAGACTAAATATAAATCGCTAAAACAAAACAATATTATCCATTGGGATATGTTGTTTATCTGATATTTCTTCTCTTTTTTTTGTGTGTTCGTAACTAATAATTATCATATTTGTTATTATTATGATTACAATATTAACCATTATTATTTAATCATGCAGTCCGCCATATGTGTACGATTTATAACAAGCTATTTCAAAATTGTCGAAATAATTATTCCAACATCATTCCTCGATCGAGATATCATTTCAGAACATACTCGATGGTAAAATGTGCCTCCAATGATGTTAAAAAATCCTATTCTAAGCCATCCGTGTTCGCAGATAACCTCAATAGATCGGTTTCATTTCAACGATAACGTTGTAAACGTTTTCCTGCTACATGGACCGTTCTAACGCTGTCTAGTCACACTATTTGTTCGTGACTTACTGCCATTAAAAACCTGGAGAAAAGTAAGGAATGGTGATGGTGATATCCCGTTTCCTTTTAGAGTCGCAGTATACATGTCAGTTGTTACCTTCATGTATTTTTCAAATTAAATCTGTTCCAATCTCCTTGATTTCCACCCGCAGTTGACACTGAAAAAACTACTGTACTTATTAATGGCGGCACTATTCGGCATGTCACAATGATATCTCAAGGTACATGTATGGTTTTAGTAGTCCGCGACTGTTGATTTTACTAACGTATATCTGTAGGTCATTTCACTATTCGCAACGTGTAGACCCGTCTCGTACCATAAAGCCACGAAAAGTACAAATTACCCCTTGGAGGGACGATGAATATAAAATTTACGAAAATGAACAAACAAGAAAACGTCGGTTGGTTAGAAAAATTAAAATCAGACGACGGAATTCTGTTTTTTTCTATAATGCAACGTTCACGCGTGTTTATCGTCTTTCTATTCAACACTGCTAAATGGAGTGTAATACTGCAGGCCTTAATAAACATGAAGGTGCCACATCATCTAGTAGGCATAGTTAAGAAATACTTTAAAGCAGATGCTGTTCTACGGTCATTCTCAACAGCTGATGTGGCGTTCCACAGAGTTCTACCCTCGGACCATGGAACATCATGTTCAATGACCTGATGTCAATAAAGATGTCTGAAGGTACCAAGATTATTTGGTTTGCCGATCACACCTTGGTTACCAGTAAAACAAAGGAAGTGACAACAGCTACTGAGGCTATGAATGAGGTCCTTGCAAGCATTTGATACACTCGCAACACTACTGGAACGCTATTGCAACCATGGTGCCAGTTATGCGTATGAAAGAAGAAGCTGAAAGACAGCACCAAAGAACGTAGCTCTGAATAAATAAGCTGATAGACCGCGTCGAAGAAGAGAGCTCTGAAAGAAGAAGATGATAGACAGTGCCAAAGATGCAGCTCATCAGTCACCCCTAGGGCATCCGGTAGCTAAATCCTATGCCACGCATTTAGTGATGCGTTGAATTTTCCACCACGTTAGAAAAAAATAATATCGTTGTATATAAAAATTTGACGTCGTTGCAATAAAAGCGGTCATAACGAAGACGAAAATATAACTATTATAATAACGAAAATAGCAATAGACGAAATTGAAAATTATACCGCAGTTATTCAAGCAGATTATTTTGTTATATTTATACCACGTATAGCTTATTTTGTAGGCTCGGCAATAACTACTGTTATAAACAACAATAAACAAGGTAATAATATTAGTATTCATATGTTGCGACACACACACACACACACGCGGTTTCAACAATACACGACCAAAACCAGATTTCGCGAATAACTTAAAGTATTACTGTATTTATACTTCCGGGGGGGGGAGAAGTACGCGCAAATATTTTAGTACAAGTAAGAACTTCAATCGAAAAGGAAACCTGTTCTGGTAACATGTACGCATTGATTATTTACAGCGTAAATTTAAGAACCGAAAATTGCTACGTTTAGGATTAATGAGTTCGGATTATCCAAATCGAATTATTCGAAGAATTACTTTTATATAAAAAGGTAAACGTTAATACCCTGAGAATCGTGGCACATTATCTCGCCAGATATTTGTTTTTTTTTTTTTTTAAATAATTTATAAACGTGTACTAAACAATTGTTTTTTCCACAAACAGGTTCTATTCCGAATATTACGAAATTAAAAGAACATATGCTCAATTTATATATGTATATATATATATATATGTGTGTGTGTGTGCATTTGTAAATTTTACGCACGCATGCGTCTTATTAAAATTTTTAATTTGAAATTATTGTTTCAAATTATCTGTGAAATTACCTTTATACATATCTTCATATTTTATTTGAACCAAAGTCCTAATACTAACTAACGCTTGTTTAAGATCCTGAGGATATTTTGAGAAATATTCGCTCCTTTTCAAGAAAATAATGTATGAACAAAGAATTGTTTTTTCCACGAACAATCTATTCCGAATATTATGAGATTAAATAAACATATTCACTATATATATATATGTGTGTGTGTATGTGTGCGCGTGTGTGTGCATGCATTTTACTAATTACATTATACTCGTACGTATGTGACTTAATGAAAATTTTAATTTGGAATTATTGTTTTAAATTATCTGTGAAATAAATAGTTTATAAATTACTCAGTTTTTACACATCCTTATATTTTATTCCAACAAAATTCCTAATTCTTCTTCTTCCTTTATCGCTTTAGGGGGTGCAGTGATGCTAAAAAACGGCCGCGTTCTATTGTGAGCAACCAGCAGTGCTTCGCGCATGTTTAAGCCAATTAACGATTCTAACTGATCAGCCCAACGCGTTCTTGGGCTTCCTTTTTTTCTTCGTCCATTCACTTTTGCGGTGATTATTAGACGTTGTAGAGAATTCATATCTATCGCAATAAAGAAGCCGAGAAATCTTTTCCTTATTCCGCTTGATAAACGTCTATGTATTTTCAACTTCTGGAAAACATATTCATTAGTTGTTCGGTCCATCCACGATATTCTTAATAGCCTCCCATATGCCCAGCCTTCGAACCCATCTATTCTGTTGACAGAATCAGCAGTAAGGGACCATGTTTCAAAAGCATAAGTGGCTATTGGAAAGACTATGCAGGTTAGTAAATTCAATTCCGTGTTCTATGTCAGTGCTGTATCCTTCCAGATCTGTGTGAGTCTAACTGTAGCACCGCGCGCTAATGATAATCTGCGTTTTATATCTGGTAAGCAGCTTCCACTGTTAGTCAACGTTGATCACAGATACACAAAATTATCCACAACGTCAATTCCGCAATATGCTTCTTTGCTTGACCTTAATGCTTTTGTCTATTATCATGATTTTAGTTTTAGTTTTGTTTAATTAACAATCCATACTTCTTACATTCGTTTTCTAGTCTCTCTGCGAATTTAAGCATATTTTCTTCGGAACTGTTTATGATGACAATATCGTCAGCATATCGGAGATTGTTAATTCTTTTACCACCTACTAATATACCGTCGTTCCAATCATGCAACAATTGCCGCATAATATGTTCTGTATATATGTTAAACAGCAGTGGATACAGTAAACACCCTTGTCTCACGCCCTTTCCAAGCTTAAAGCTACTTGACTTTACATTGTTCACCTATGCAACTACAAAGCTGTTATTATATAATTGTTTTATTAAATATACAGATGTACAGGTGTTCCCATCTCCTCCAATATATACCATAGTTTTTCCCACTTTATAAAGTCAAACGCTTTTTCGAAGTCTATAAATCCCATGTACATTCCTACATTAAACTCGCGAGCCTTTTCTATCAATTACCTAGCATTAATGATCCCTAGTACCCTTGCCCGGCATGAATCCTGTCTGTTCTGGCGAGATTTCTTTTAATAAGAACGATTTCAGTCTGTTGTTAATAATTGCGAGCATGATCTTACAGGAGTGAGACATTAGTGCAATTAGTCTGTACTTATTGCATTGCAGTACAGATCCTTTTTTTGTAGAGTGGTATCAATGAACTCAGACATCAATCATCTGGCCATTTCCCTGATTCCCATATTTTACAACATAATTTGTGTATCATATCAATGCCTACATCTCCCATGGATTTTATTATTTCGATTTGCCATCAGGTCCTACAGCTTTGCCGATTTTTATTTCAGCGATTGCCCTTCGTACTTCTACCTTCAATATCGGCGGTTCAAGAGTTATATTATCAGCAATAGTATCTCCAACGTCGTACTTGCTTTTATCTGTAAATAACTGTTCACAGTATTTTTTCAAACTTCCGCAATCATAATTGGATCATTTAAAATAACTCCATTAGCATTTTGTATGAATTGACTTCTTAATTGAAATTCTCTAGTAAGTAGGTTAATTTTTTTTGTATAAATCTTCAATTTCATTTTTTTTCTGCATGTTTTTGTATTACCACGCAAATTTTATTAATATAATTATTTTTATCTTTTCTGCATGACATTTTGATTGCTTTATTAATTTCTTCCATCTTTTGCTTAGGTAATTCCATAGTAGTTCGTTTAATCTCTTTCCTTTCCTCTATTAGTTTTAATGTTCATTCGATATCCAATGTTGCCGTTTTGGGTTCTTCCTTAATGTTGCTTCCTATATTTCATTCTATAAATTTCTTAATCTCTTGCCAAGTTTGGTTTACATTAAGGTTATCAGTATCAGGTACTTCCAGTTGTTTTATGTTTTCCTGCAATATTTTGTCATTGGGAGATATAAATCTTCTAGGCAATTTTCCAGTTTTTATATTATGCAGCTTCAGTTTTATAAATGCTTTGACTAATTTATGATCTGATCCGCATTCTGCTCCCGGTATTGCGACCACATTGACTACTGATGAACGCCATCTAGTTCGGATTATCACATAATCAATCATGTGATACTTAAACATGGTATTGCTTATAGCCATATCGTTATCAATAGCGAACTGTAATAATAGCTCTCCTCTTGTATTCCTATCACCTAGTCAAAATTTGCTAACATTTTTCCTAATGTTTCTACCAACACAGGTAGAACCGATTTTCGCGTTAAAATCTCCCATTATGATTACCATTTCTTTATTTGGTATCTTTCTTAATATTAGTTCAAGTTCTCTGTACATTTTAATTACTTCTTCATCCTCTGTATCACATGTGTGCATAAATATCTGTATAATGTGTAGATAGATGGTTTACAATTGTCATTTTGATCATTCGCCCACTTATCGTTTCATTTTCTTTAATGTGTTTTGTCATATTTTTATTTACAATCATTGCAACTCCACAATGTGAGTTATTAGACGATCCAGAAGTGTATATCATGGTGTTCAATTCTTTGTTGAAATATCCTGGATCTTTTCAATGTGTTTCCGCCACCCCACACATATTTGAATATATTCTCTAGCGACTTCATTTTCTCTAAAATACGGAGTTTTCCTGTTTGTTTAAGACCACGAACATTCCGTGTACCTATCCTTATTTGTTGCCGCATCTGATAAATGTCTTGCTTTAAATTATCAGTAGCATATTTCGCATGCGATGCCTGGTTAGCCACATCACCATGCCCAGTCACCCTTGTGGACCCAACACAGTGCCGATCATCAATCGGATCACCTGGCATAACATTCTCCTGATTAACCATTTCATAACATGCTCGTGGAAAAATATTCGGGTGGTTTTCCATTGCCTGCCTATGAAATTAGTATGTAATATCGCCTGTGAGTATATCAATCAAGCCTTATGTGAAGTCATTCTTCACCAGCCTTGATTGTTACTGAGGAGGACAGGTTGTAAGTACGACGACTTTAACCCGCCGAGGGAGAGACAGTTATAAGATTTATGCAGACTTTTATGACCAGTTCATCAAGCTGGCCATCTGCATCCTCGTGTCTCTTACCCTGTCACTATTGGAATCACCTGCCTGAGGCTTTCCATCAGTAGCCGCTCTTGGTCCGCGACTGCTTATTTGAATAATGTCTTATTCGCAGCTAACCTACATGTCTGTAGGCCGTTCCACTATCCACCATCTGTGGACGCGTCCCTTACCGGTTAGAGCTCCGGTCCCCAGAAGGTACAAAGTACTTCCTTGGGGGGGAATTCTTAATACCAACTGACAATTAAAAAATATTACTAAATCTCTGAATTTTAAACTCACTAAAAATTATTATTTTATTTTTAAATTTTTGGTTAAAAATGCGAAATTGTCGGCAAATATGTTCAGAGTCGAAATAAGTTTTCTTTAACCATTTCCAGTCACACATTATCACGGAAATTAATACATTTTGGTTTCTGAAATAATTAAGAAAATTTATTCAAACAGGTGAAAATATAAAGTAATCTTTCATGTCTAATACTGTTCTTGAGATGACTACATAATTTTTAACGCGTTGTATAAATATTTCTAGAATTGAAATTTTTAA
The DNA here is from genome assembly GCA_032883995.1 of Coronaproctus castanopsis. Lineage (NCBI taxonomy): Eukaryota > Metazoa > Arthropoda > Insecta > Hemiptera > Monophlebidae > Coronaproctus > Coronaproctus castanopsis. The sequence continues at coordinate 181,002,296 of CM065053.1, forward strand.
TATCAAACGCATGCTCGTAATTATAATATATATATATATATAATATATATAAATTACGTGTCACATTGTTTGTCCGCGATGGACTCTTAAACTACTTAACCGATTTTAATCAAATTTGCACACCGTGTGCAGTTTGATCCAACTTGAAAGATAGGATAGCTTACATCTAAATTTATAGTCGAAGTGGGGGGTTTTGGGGGGATATTTTAAAATTTAATTTTTGTAAAATTTCGTAAGAACCGATTTCATAGATAACGGTATGATAAGTTCAAAGCAAAAAACCGTTTTCAAATACGATCGATAGGTTTTGAGTTACAAATTTTTCAAAATTGCCGACTTGCCACAATTTTTAAACGATTCTAACGGTTGAATATGTGTTTTCTATATCAGATCTATCCTATAAAATTGTTGTGTGTATATGTTTGGGTGAGGGAAGATGTAATTGCAACCGCCAGAATTTTTAACCATGAGCCGCCACTAATATATACGTATGTATATATATACGCACCATTACAGGACATTTTGATTGAAAGGGTTGACGTAGGTAACTAGTACTTATATAAATTACAAATTAAAATAACGGAAACTGTTTTTGTTCATATAAAATAAATTATATTTTATGTTTGCTAAAATAACACGCATTCTTTTCGTGAGCCACAATTTCAGTTAGCTGGCGAAGCATAGAGAAACGTATGAAAACAATGACGTCTCTTGTTAATTTTTTCGTCGTTTCAACAGACTTAAATAAGTCGGGAACAAGGAAATAAGTGACAAAAAAATCTTAAATTTGTTTGCATTAAAATTAAACAGTGCAGCCGAGAGAGAAATAAAAGTGTAGTTGTAACGGAATTTTTAAAGTTATTAATAACAAGGTAAAATACTCCTAAATCAAATTCCACATATTCCTCGTCATATTTCTCTCCCAAAAAACAAAATAAAGTCTTACAAATTAAAGGTCATCCAAAGGTAATAAAGGATATGATACAAAAAAAAAAGGAAATTAAGACGTATATGGCAGAACTCCAGAAACCCCAATGACAAAACTGCGTTTAATAAGGCATCTAAAGAAGTAAGAAGCAAAATTCTCGAATGGAAGGATAGTACATTTAATAGCTATATATCTTCATTAACCCCTGATGATAATACTGATTATTCCCTGTGGAAAGCGGTAAGAACTATTAAAAATAGTCATCAGCCACGACTTGCACCTCTAAAGATTGATAATAAATGGATGAGAACTGATGAGGAAAAAGCAGAAACATTTGCTAAGTGCTTATCACAGATATTCAATCCACACAAAAATAATACAGCAAGTGTTGCAGAAAAAGAAGCAAAAAATTACCTGCAATCTCCACATCAAATATCTCTTCCAATAAGATCTATGTCACCTATGGAAGTAAATAATTTTATACAAAAACATTTGAATCTAAAAAAATCTCCAGGGCATGATTTAATTACAGCCATGGTGGTCAAGAAATTACCAAAAAAGGCTGTTACACTGTTAGCATATATATTCAATGCAATGCTTCGGTTAAGCTACATTCCTATACAGTGGAAATTTGCGAACATAATTGTTATTGCTAAACCGGTGAAGCCACCGATCGAGTTGACTTCGTATAGACCTATAAGTCTGCTTCCTATTTTTTCGAAAATTTTTGAAAAATGAATGTTAAGAAGACTGAAACCTGTTCTGGTCGCAAACAATATAATATCTCACTATCAATTTGATTTTAGAGATCAACATAGCACAGTAGAACAAATTCACAAGGTTGTTAATGTTATACAGAAGCTTTGAAGAAAATAAGTTCTGTTCCGCGGTGTTTCTGGACATAGAAAAAGCGTTCGATAAAATGTGGCACGATGACCTACTTTATAAAATAAAACGCAAATTACCGGTTCCTTACTTCTTATTAATAAAATCTTATCTCTCAGAAAGATACTTTCAGGTTACTCTCAATGAGTCAGTTTCTAACATCTACTCTATTCGAGCAGGAGTACTCCAAGGTAGTGTACCCGATACTTTATCAAATATTCTCTTCGGATTTTCCGCTAAATGACACAACTACAGCTATGTTTGCTGATGACACTGTTATATTATCTGCCGACTGCGACATCGAGTTAGCATCAAACCGATTGCAGAAACATCTAAAGGAACTAGAAAAATGGTTCACGTATTGGAAGATTAAAGTCAACGAAACTAAATGTTCGCATATTGTGTTCACACTGAAAAAAAAAATAAACGAATCATCCAGCATTAACGCTCAATGGAGTAGAAATCCTCACCCCAGGTAGTGTGAAATACCTTGGTGTGCACTTGGATCATAAATTGACGTGGAGAAAACACATTTATGTAAAAAAAAAACTCAACATAAAATTTAGTAGTATGTATTGGTTAATCGGAAAGACATCCAAGCTTCCAATAGAAAGCAAATTCTTATTGTATAAGGCGATCCTAAGACCTATATGGTCTTACGGGATAGAACTTTGGAGTTCAGCTAGCAATTCGAGTATCGATGTCATACGGTCAACCGAAGATAGGATATTGCGTTCAATCGTCGGTGCGCCATGGTTCGTGCGCAATGATGATATACGAAAGGATTTGGAAATACCATCAATAAAAGAAGTGATCAGCAGTTATAGGGAACGATACATGCAACGGCTAGACAAACACATTAACCACCTGGCCCAAATCTGATTGTAAACCGGTCCAGATTCGTACGCTTAAAAAGGCGTAATATTATTAACTAGCATATCCTACAACACTGCGCCTAGGGCTTGCGTACCATTTGGAAAATAGTCCAGTCATAAGATAAGGAGCTGTGCCACTGGGACACGCTCCATTAAATACATTTATTTTTAAAAGTTATCCTCGCCGCTTATTGCCTCAAATAGGCAGATTGCGAGCATTAAAAAAAATTCTCTCCCATTTAATATGACATTATTAATAAGTCAGAATACTCAACCGACGATTTAACCATCGGTTAAAAGTAAGTTAATACTCTATGTACTCGTCCCACTAGTTTTTAAAAAATGTGTATCATTCGAATATTAAAATAGCTGATTAATCACTAGAAGGAAAAACTCAATATCGTTAATAATAATTATTTTCTTTTAGAGAATTCCCTAAAATAGGAAGTAAATTATTAAATATATCCAATTTATGTAGTTTGTTGTTTATGTGCAAATCCTCTTTATCGTAACGGTTCGACAATTTGTGTAATTTGACGAAAAAAAAGTACATTATTATTAATAAACATCGTCTCGTTGCACTTTTCATAAATTACGGATAATTTTATATTTCACCCGCTTTCAAAAATTAATTTAGTCATTATTTTGTAAAGGAAAAGCCGGAATTTTTCCCGCATACTCCTTTGTCATTTAAAGTGTGGGATATCATTTGTAAATTGTACAATATTTACCATCCCTAAATTCAATCCATATTTAAGATATAATAATGGTAATAATAATATTTTATATATATCATATATATATATATATATATATATATATATATATATATATATATATATATATATATATATATAATTCCTCTTCGTATTATTAACATTATTATTTAGTTAGTATATACATGTGTCTTAATTTTATTTTATACATCCAAATAAATATAATTAATTATTACTTTACATATTGATCGCAGTGTCGACTCGCTATTAAAAAATCCAGCGGTTGCAATTACACCTTATCCCCTCGCAAACATACTCGCAACAAAAAAATTGTTTGTTTCACACAACATCGCGATGTAACATTAATAATATCAATGTCAACAAATTGTAATATAAATACAAGAACGTTTTAACACCATAACCAGAAAAATAAAAATTATCGAATAAAAAATTCTATTACATTAAACCAAAATATAAAAATTTATTTCCACACGAGTAAGTACACAATTTACGCAATTAGAAAAGTATAATAATTTTTAAAATACTAAAATGTAACAATTCAATAAACTTTACGTATAATAGTTAAGTATTCTTAGTTTTTGTCACGATTTACACAAAACAATCCTCTGAAAATGAAATGATATAAATGATAAATCTTCAGTAAGGAAAACATTTTATGTATATTAACATTGGTCAGTAATAATATGAACAACATAAACTGAAGAGAGGCAATGAAAAAATTTATACGTGGAAATATACGTAGTAAAATAAAAAAACACCGATAGAAGTTGGAAGAAGAAAAACTAATCTCGGGAGGGGATGATAAGTCATAGACTTGTTCATTTGTTGGCCGGTAGTATGAGCATGCAACCGCAATCCACGTGTTATGAACAACACAATGAGAAAAACCTATTCTGCCGAGTCCAGTGTGTATACATCGAGGACTCTGATTGCAAAATAATTACAACGAGCGGTCGCTAATACAGCCCTATGAAAACTCTACACCCATAGTAGCATTGGGCATGAAATCACCATATAACGCTGTATATGTCTTTCCAATGCCTTCTACAGGTTGCATCGACCAACATTTGTAACTAGAGGCATTTTATAGCACTTTTTAAAAGATTTTTTACTTTTTATAATATATTCCACGAAAAATATAATTAAAATTTACCTATTTTGTTTAACCTTTGTAAAATAATTGGTACTTTTAACTACTTTATTATATCACCAATTTTTACGCTGTTCTGGATATTTCTAGTAATTGTGCAACCATACAACCGTTATGTACAAGCCTGCACAGATTGATCGTTTAGTGGAAAAGTGTTATTCTTTTAGTATAAAAAATCAATTCGTATTGCACGCAAACACGTAATATCCGTTTTATTAAACCAAATGGTCGGTTCATTAATTTCGACAATCATCTTCTGTCGTTTACAAAATATTTCGATAAATATTTTACCAAGTATATCGAATTTTAACGTCTCGTACATTCAGCATTATTTATACGAAGCTGCTGATAACATTTAATATATCCAGCTCAGATTAGTTAATAATTATTACGAAACACTATGTAAAGTTCTTTGTATTGATTTATTCAAAGTTAAACCTAAATATAATTTATTTCTAACGTTTAAACATAAATTTCTCTTCTTAAACTCGTAAGATTGCCATGATCAATTCGTTTATCAGCATGACGTACGATCGGGTCATAGGAAGTTTTACTGGTAATGTTCTTTTTAACATAGCGAAACGACTAAATTTAATTTAATAACACTCCTAGGTATCGATGACGAACAATTTTAATTACAACACTCGGGATTAAAGTGAAATAAAAGAAAGTGTCAAATTAGTCGATAGTACTTTGAAAAGTTATATTAAATCAGCAATATAACGTTCTGTTCGATAAAATTGAATATAGATGTTTTTCTATTATAGTTTATCCGGGGAATAGACTAGAAACAAAATTATATGTTACATCTATCTGAACCTTTACCTAATTAGCAATGATTAAAAATTTCGAGCACGTACATATTTTTTAAAATTGAGAAATAAGTCGTCAGTACGTTTTATCACGATATAACTAAAAACATTTACATAAATCTGCCTCTAAAACGAGTAAAATATTCGAATTATTTACATTTAACATTTGGTACATTTCCTAATTTCCATTTAAAAGCGACAGCGTACTCTCCAGGATTAATGTTAAACGATAAGTATTAGTATTTTCCTAGAGATAGCGCTGTAATTGTATTTTGATTGTACACTCTTGTATTGCAAAAATGATTAGACTTGAATATCGATTTCGCCCTAGTTCGTTTTAGCAAGAATTTGTTATTTTAAAATATTTAAACTCCGAAACTTATATAAACTGAGATCGAATCCTGTAATGAATATTCGCAATTTTCTAAATGGCTGGATTAAATTAGCACGTTATCGAAAATAAGTGAACTTTAAAATAATCGAAATTTGATGACATTTTCAGAATTCGTTTTCAAATTTCCAGTTTACAGATTATTAACGTTATTCCTTATTTATAACATTCGCATAGATCGAAAAGTCTCATACGATCTTGTCGCAACGCGAAGAACTTTCGAACGGTATTATATATAATCTTTCGAAATTTTTAAAAAAAATTTTCGTATTGAACGTGAAACAAACGAAGACTAAACCCTTTCGGTCGCATATTATAATTTTTTTTTTGCAGAATATTATACATTTTGACCAATAATATTTTATGTGTAATACTGATTTTTAAATGACTAGATAATTTCTAATGTGTTATCACATTTTCAGGATTGAAATTATAAAAATATGCGATTTTTTTAGCATTAAATATTTATGCGCCGTAAAACGGATACACTGCAACCGAAATGGTTAATAAACTAGTCGGATTTTGGCGAAATTTTAAAAGTAAGGTAACACATTTAAGTAAGGTCTGGTCGCAGCAGAACCACTTAACGACGTTATCGAGTGTATTCGTCAAACGTAAATAATTAATTAGAAAGCTGGTTTCAAAACTAAAGAACATTCGGTTTTTTTTTTTACGTTAAATTTGGATTTCGTTAAAATTCGCTACAAAAATTAAGAAGACGAACGAGGAAAATTCTTAAACCGCGTGAAGAAAATTATAAAACCGGTTGAATGTACAACGCGACAATTATTTCAGTTCGGTAGATTTATTTTACCGAAAAAGTTGTTATTATCGATTTCAATTACTTATTATTTTAAAAAAAGGAATGACTAAATTCATATTTTCTATCAAAATTACGTCAGCTTTCGTACATATATACAGACCAAGAAATACTCTTGCTCGATAATTACTTATATATATATATATATGGGAGTACTTTGTACCTTCAGGGAACCGGAGCTCTAACCGTAATGGGGCGCGTCCACAGGTGGCGGATAGTGGAATGGCCTACAGATATGTAGGTTAGTTGCGAATAAGACATTAGTCAAATAAGCAGTCGCGGATCAAGAGCGGCTACTGGTGGAAAGCCTCATGCAGGTGATTCCAGTAGTGACAGGGCAATGAGAATGAGGATGTAGAGAGACAGGTTGGGGGACTGTCTACCAAAACTCTACATGAATCCAATGACTTCTCACCCTTGGCGAGTTGAGGCCGCCATAAATGTCTCACCAGGCTATTCCCCAATAGCAAACCGCTGCCTTGCGGTAAGGGTTTGGTTACCCAAAGGCTAAGGGAGTAAACCCTGACAGAAAATCATGGAGAAGGCAACAGAAAACCACTCCATTACTATTTCTGAGGAATCATTGATTTCGTTTTTATCTAGCTATGATGATATCTTCCGTTGTAAAAATAAATTCCGGACGTAAAATACTCTCCCATTCATATGTCCGGGTGGAGAGTACTACAGGAAAAGTCGTCAAAACTCAGAGGAGTCTTATTAAAATAGGAACACGGAACGTTAGAACTTTGAACCGATGTGGAAAGTTAGAAAATCTGAAAAAATGGACAGAATGAAAATAGATATACTATGCATAAGCGAAATACGATGGCCTGAACAAAGAGATTTCTGGAGTCATGAATATAGAGTCATACATACGGAGTCAGTAAGTGGAACAGCAGGTGTAGGAATAATTCTTGGAAAAAGATTTAGATGTAAAGTTATAAGTCGTCTGCAATATAATGAAAGAATAATTATGGTTAGACCGGCAACGCGGCCAACAAATACTGTTATTCTACAGATTTATATGCCGACGACGAAATATAATGATGATATAGAAGAAATATATGGAAACATTGAAGAAGTAATTAAGCATGTGAAATCGGAAGAAAATCTAATAATAATGAGCGATTGGAATCCCACAGTAGGTCAAGAAAAGGAAGAAAAAATTATAGGAGCATATGGGCTAGAGAGTAGAAATGGCAGAGGCGAAAGGTTAATAGAACCCTGTATGAAACATAATTTAATTATTTCGAATACTATGTATAAAAATCACAAGAGAAGAATTCACACGTGGAAAAGCCCAGGAGATAACAACAGATATCAAATAGATTATATACTGGTGAAACGAAGATTTAGGAACCAAGTTAAAGACTGCAAAAGTTATCCTGGGGCTGACATAGAAAGTGATCATAATCCAGTACTTATGAAATGTTGGTTAAAATTTAAAAATCTCAAGAAAAACAATAAATTGACACTGAATATAGAAAAATTAAAAGATAATTATATAAACAAAAAAATAAAAGAAACAATCAGTCTACTAAAACACAAGCGAGTTTAGGTGTTGAAGAAAAATGGACACAATTAAAAACAAAAGTAATGAATACCATATTAGGAAAAAGAGAACAAAGAGCTAAAAAAAAATGGATGAATAATGAAATTTTAGATTTAATGGAGAAACGAAGAACATTTAAAGGTAAAGACGAAACCCAGTACAAATACTTGAGGAATGAAATTAATCGGAAATGTAAAAAGGCAAAGGAACAATGGATACAAAATAATTGTGCGGAGGCTGAACAAAAAATTAATATAGGAAAAACTGAAGAAGCATACAAACTAATAAGGAAGAATTTTTCAAAATATAGAACAAAACGTAGAAATATAAAAAATAAATTTTGAAATTTGTTAATTGAAGATGGAGACATAGCGGATAGATGGACAGAATACTTGAAAGAATTATATATGGGACATGATAAAGAAGAAATTATCGAAAAAGAAGATATGGTAGATATAGACGATAAAGGCGATGCAATATTAAAAGCCGAATTTGACAGAGCGTTACAAGTGTTAAGACCAGCTAAAACGCCTGGGATAGATGAAATATCATCCGAATTATGACAAAATATTGGATAAGAAAGAATTACACAATTGTATAATATTATTTATGAAATATATGCGATAGGAATATACCAGACGATTTTAAAAAGAATATAATAGTCGCAATACCGAAAAAAGAAAAGGCTGATACATGTGAAAAACATAGAACTATCAGTTTATTGTCACATGCTTCAAAAATTTTAACAAAAATTCTATACAGAAGAGCAGAACAAATGATGGAAAAATTATTAACAGAAGATCAATTTGGTTTTATAAAAAACAAAGGTACCACAGAAGCAATATTGGCTTTACGATTAATCATTACAGAAAGAATAAGGAAAGGAAAAAGCACATTTATAGGATTCATAGATATAGAAAAGGCATTAATGTCGAATGGAAAAAGATGCTTATAATATTAAAAAACATGGGATTCCCATGTTATTCAATGTTTACATAGAAGATGCGATGAAAAAAACTAAAGAAAAAGTTCAAGGAATACCAATACATGGGGAAAATATTAGTACGCTTAGATTTGCCGATGATATCGCTGTATTAGCTGAATCAGAAAAAGAACTGAATAAAAGTGTAAACGTAATGGAAAACATGTTGCAGGAATATAATATGAAAATAAAATAAAGACCAAAATATTAGTATGCAATAAATATAATAACATAAAGAATCAATTTAATATCGATAGTAAGGGAGAAAAAGTAGAACAAGTAAACGAATTTTGTTACTTGGGAAGCGTAATAACCAAAGATGGTCGAAGTAAACGGGATATGAAAAACAGAATTGCCCAAGCTAAAGCAGCGTTTTATAATAAGAAAAGCTTATTGACATCGAGAAACATAGATCTAGCCATTAGGAAAAGATTTCTGCAAGTATATGTATTCAGTATTGACCTATATGAGTGCGAAACTTGGATAATGACGAAAGACGAGAAACGAAGACTGATGGCATTAGAACTCTGGTGTTACAGAAGATTATTGAAAATAAAATGGACAGATAAGGTAACCAACGAGGAAGTTTTAAGAATTAATGAAAAACCGACGTTGTTAAAAATAATAGTAAAAAGAAGAACCCAAATGATAGGCCATGTTCTAATAGAAGAGATGCATCCGGGAAAGAATGTGATTGGAAGGCCGCGAATAGATTACATTTCACAGATACTCGAAGATGTGACGGCGTCATCGTATGAAGAACTGAAACGGATAACACAGAATCGACAGAGATGGAAATCAATGACAAACCAATCTTAGGATTGAGCACAATATGATGATGATGATATATATATATATTGTCGCGTTGGCGTAGTTGCTAGAGTGCTCGACTGTCAATTCGAAGGCCGAGGGTTTGAAACCAGCGCGAGACATAGAAAGTTTTCATCGTTATATAATTCTTAATTATCACGGAGAAGGCACTGGCACCTCACTCTGTATGACATCATATGCGCGCGCATCTGTGTCGTATATAAATAGTGCCTTAAATGCTAGCTCATTTTATACGTAAAAATAAACGTCCAATAGCTAGTCACGACGTTCGAGAATGAACAATACGACGACAATGATATATATATATATATAAGAATTTGTATATTTGGAAAAAGCATTCGATCACATCTATTGAAAAATATTATTTAAAATTTTAAAAGAAAAAATATAGACTGGAAAGATAAAAAGTTAATATTACATTTACATAAATCACAAACAACACTAATAGATTGTTCATGAATAGAACCTACAAACTAAAATGCGAAAAGGCTTAAGGCAAGGTGTTTCGCCGTATTCATTTAACGTACGCATGGAAGAACCGATCAATAGGATGAAAACAAAAGGAATAAAAGTAAATGTCGCGGAAATTGGTGCTTAACAGAGCGGGAAATAAATAAGCCGAATTCAACGGAGATGTAAATTTGACGTAGAATAACGAAAACGTCTCGGAAAGAAACGAAAACGAATAAAGAAAACCTAGAAAGAATGCGCGAAAAAAAGAAGTCCAATAAATCGTATAGAAAATCTGAAAAAATAAAGCTGTTTGGACATGTAATAAGACGTAGTAATAACTTTATGAAAAATAGAATATAGGGTAAAGTTACAGGCGAAAGGCCAGAGAACGTATATAACGAAATACGATTGCTTACTTCGTATACTGACTATCAACAGGACACAATGGCCGCAGCGGTAAGGCATTGCCTTTAATGAATTACATATATATATATATATATATATATATATATATATATTATATATGGCTATCTACCTGTGTTTTTTGTATGCGTTTCAAAAAGCGGTCGTCATATCTTATATTTCGTTAAAATTTTATATGATTCAAGTTGGAAAAAAAGTGAAACAAGTTCATTAGGACATAATGTTATTTATAAGGTAGTTTTAATAATTTTTTTTTTTAATAACATACAATCGTAAACGAATAATAATATCTGTACGTTAAGCGATAACATAACATCTAGAGATTATATATTTTATATATATGTATATATATATATATTTTTTTTCTTCTTCTTTTCTTTATGAGCCGTTTTTAATCCACTGCAGGATGTATGCCTCTTCCTTTTGTTTTCATATATTTCTACCTGATGCATTCATCAACCAGTCCTTGTCTATCTTTTTAATATCGTCTTCCCACCGTGTACGTGGCCGACCCCTTTATATTTTATTCATTGGATGCCATTTAGTGGCCGTCCATCTGTTATCATCTGATCTGGCTATGTGTCCTGCCCATCTCCATTTGTTTTTTTAAGATTTCTCGGGTAGCGTCTTTTACCTTAGTTCTCCTCCTTATTTCAGATATTTTTACCTTATCTTGTAAAGTTATTCCCAACATTTTCCGCTCAATTGCTGTTTGTGTTTTATTTATTCTTTCTGAGGTGTCTTTAGTTATGCTCCATGTTTCCGTGGCGTATACCATTACTGGCAGGGCGCATTGATTAAACACCTTACTTTTTAAACTCATAGTTTTTTTTTTTTCTAATATCTTATTTAATTTTAAAAATATATATATATATATCACGTACGTGTTATTAATAAAGTTACTGTCTCTGTGACATACCACCGATTACTGAAATTTTTATATATATGTATTATTATAAAATTGCACTTAACCACGCAAATGCTAACTAGAATTTGTATAAAACGATAGCTGAACAGCGAGCCCAACATTCAGCGGTGATCTCCGGTAACATTTATCAAAAAAAAGTTTTATATTAAATTAAACATCAATGTTCGTTTTAATACCCTTACTTCCCGGCTATGATGTGGAAGACTTATGGCTAAAATGTTTATACGACTTTCCAACGCGTCTTTTTTTATTTTGATCCTTTAATTGAAATAAATTTTGAACAAGGATCTTTTTGATTTACATTACCGTCCACTATAATGTTCTATATGAAATCATTTTAATACTCAACATCAATTCAATCCAAACTAATCATATCGAGTCGTTTATGTCAGACGATGCGGTTTTGAGTTAAAATTTACTTCAATTGTTTAATGCCGGGAGAAAACATGAAAATTCACTTATATAACAAAATGATAATAAACAACGAGGTCTAGTGCTGAAATTAAGGCAAATTTGCTTATAGTACACATTAAAATGAATAATTAATAATAATAATAATAGTATTATCATTATTATCGCTATATTATTAGTATTATCATTAATTCTATTTCATCATATCCTCATAGATAGTCTATCCTTTTCGAGCATCAATCTTTTTTTTTAGGTTCGTTTTTTTTTCTTAGTCTAAGGTCGAAATAAATCCGAACGATACAAATTAATAAATATAGTCGGCTACTCGGGAAAACCTTAATGACGTCTCCTCCGCTAATTAGTACCTAAGGGGAATTCGCGTGGATCTGTTGGAATTATTCCGAAATGTCGATAATAACAGATTCGGACCGGAAACGTAATAACGTCAGGACGCATAATTACCAGGTAGTAACGCGCTCAATTACTCAATTATTACCCGTCAGTACCTAACCAATAATCATCGATGCTGCAAAAGTAACGGCCACATATTCTCTTATCTCGCTCATTCAATCACACACGCACACTATTTTAAAACACAAGCTTCAAAAACCAACTATACAGAAATTCCGGACGTAGGAATATTCCCCGATTCAATTACATCCTTCTTTACATTAATCGAAAAACAATTCGATAAACGGTGTAGGTTCTCATTTCTAAAAACGTGTTAATATTTAAATCGCAGCGACGGTCGTCTTAATCTAAAAAATAATCAATTTGGCGTTGTTCGATGAGAAGTCGATATTTCGAAAATTTTATAAAACAATTTTGTTCGTTCGTTTTTATTCGTTTAGGTCGGATCAAAAATTTAATCAAATAAAAAAGTTTTATCAAATTTTCGAACGAATTTATTCAGTCGAATCGAAATGCAAAACACCATGAAATTAACTCGCAATATCGATCCTCGGAAGTTATTCGTATTTTACAACATCGTATTCATTGGATCGTATTCTAGATTCGCAAATGCCGTTCCTACGTTATCTTCGATCGACCACAAAAATGAAGGTATCATTAAAAGACACGTATATATATGTGTATGTGTGTGTATAACGAAAACATTCATTATATATATAATGTCGCGGTGGGGTAGTTGCTAGAGTGCTCGACTATTAACTCAATGGCCGGGGTTCGAAACTAAGACGCCACATAGAAAGTTTTCATGATTATTTAATTCTTAATTATGACGGAGAAGGCAGTGGCACCCCATTCTGTATAACACCATATGCGCGCGCATCTGCGTCACATATAAAATAGTCTCTTGAATGCTAGCTCATTTTGTACGTAAAAATGAACGTACAATAGCTAGTCACGACGTTCGGCAACTAACAATACGACGATGATGATGATTATATATATATATATATATATATATATATATATATATATATATATATATATATATATATATACTATTGTATATATTCGGATTTCATATCGTGTTTTTAGGAGGCAACAATCATATAAATGATTCGTATTGTAATTATAAAATACAATTTATGGTAAATTATTCAATTTAAATAAATTTCGTATGATATATTATTTAAACACTTATTTTATTGTTACATTTGCATACATGTTAAAATATACATAAATATATACAAATATGATAATTGTGGACTGAATTGAAAGATCGACTGCAAGTTTTAAGGCATAAAGTTCTGCAGATAGAACAGAGAAGCTAATTAGTAATGAGCAGGTATTATATCGGATTCATTTGTGTGTACTACGCATCCGGCCTTGTCCGATTTGGAAGCGTCCGTGAATATAATTAAATGACCGGCATATATCACTAGAACATCTTGGAATACACCTCTGATTACTTCGGGTGTAGTGAACTTTCTGACCTGTAGCGGAGATAAATCCGTGTTGACAGTAAATCTTGACCATGGTGGAAGTATCGAAGATTTTGTGTAACAAATCTTCGGAAAACTATTAACGAATACCGAACTAAGTATTTTCATTCCATATGGTATGAACTTTTGATGGAAAGGTTTGGTGACTGTTGATGAATGTGTATGAAAGGATGTACTTCGGGAAGAAGATTTTTTGTGGGTTAACAGATTGATAAATAGCAGTTCCCGGCAAAGGTGAAGAACCCATTCTCAGCTTTCGCATAATAAACTGATTTATGGAAGGCGAGGTATGCTGACTACTATCTAGTCTTTTGCGTCACATATCGATATTTAATTTGTAAGAATGTGTTCGAAACTTAATTTTCAGCTCTGAACGAATTATTATGAATTACAACCTTTTTTTTTTTCAATATCTAATTCGACTTTTGTAACAAAATTTAGATTATATCCCGAACGCGGCGTTGTTATTACGAATTTTATAATCATCTTCGGTATTATACAGGAACTTACCCGGTCGCGACATTTTCCGACGGACCGCTAGGAATGGAGAATAAATTTCAACCGAACGATAACGACGACGAATACGGTTATAGAAGAAGCTACAGCGGTTATAATCGTCGTCGTCATCACGAATATTATAATCAACAACGTCAATTACCATGCAATGGACAACCATCCGCAGGAGCAGGCTTAAGTTTCGCCGAAAGTTCGGCTCAAGCAGGTACCGTTGTAAATCACGGAATCGGCGATACAGGAAATTTAGGCAGTCGTAGTAGTAGCAGTAGCAGTAGTAGTGCTGGCCAAAGTCAATCCGTTAATGTCGCCGGTGGGCCGTTCCAAGTAAGCTATTCGTCTAGTCAAGCAAATTCCGCTAGTAGCGCCAATAGTAATAAAGCGAACGACGGATATCCGTACAATTTTGGCAAATAAAACGGAAGGTGAACGAATATATTTCTACCTTTTATTTTACTTTATTTTTTTTTGGCTTTGGTTCAAAATCTTTAACGATATTATTATTTGGCGAAGTTTAGACCACCGGTCGTTATGTAATAGAAAAAAAGTTATTATAACAACAACAACGATAATAATAATAATAATTATTATTATTATTATTATAATTGCCCGCATAACTCATCAACTCGTACTTTGAATCTTCGAAATTCACGGCACGTATTTACAGAGATAAAATACCATTACATCATTATTTAGAAAAACACGTACACGCTGTCAAATTCTCCGAAATTCGATAAAGAAAATATTCGGATAAATTACGACGATAGTACCACCGATATCGAATACCCCGATGATGATATTCGCCTGCGAACAATTAATTATAACTTACTCGAGTTTCGAAGCCAAAAAAAAAAAAAACAATTATTTCCAATTTTCAATTGACAGTTTCATATAACATCGCGATTATATTTCAAACGATTTAGATTAAAATACGTACGAAGAATTTAAATCGTACATCACGACCAAGGGCAGCGCCTTAGTTTAAAATTACAAAAACTAAATAATTAACATAAACCAACTCGTATAAATACATTTATATATTATATTATATAAATAATCTTTATATGTATAATTATTCTGTGCGTGTGTATGTCACTGAACTCGTCCTAAACGGCTGGACCGATTTTAATGAAACTTTTTGTGTGTCTTTAATTAGATTTGAAAATGGTTTAGATTTACAATTAGGTCCAATTTAAATTGTTTATGGCTACGAATTTTTAAAAATTGCGTTTCTACATAAGATCTATCGTATAAAGCGGAAAAAAATCAAAACAGAACTCAAAAATTTCAAGCGATTTTTTTCAAATTTCACTTTTTTCCGCGAACGATTCGAAATCGGGGAAAATTATGCTGCATTAAAATGCGCGTCTAACGATAGAATACCCCAGTTTTTTGGGGTTTTGAGCCGTTTTTAAGGCCCCTATGATAAATAAGGGGTTCGGGGTCAACGTTAGACGAAAGTAGACGTGGAGATCTATCATTTATGTAATAACATACATTTTATCAAAATTAACCGGTAACGAGAAATCGCGAGTGTAAAATTTGATTTCCGATTTTGAAAAATTTTTCGAGCGATTTTTGATAGGCCGATTCTATGTACAATATTTTTAACATGAATGATGTGATATGTCTTGAATTGAAATTTTGAAAAAAACGCTTGAAATTTTTGCGTTCTGTTTTGAAATTTATTTTCGTAGTTTTTTTCGCTTTATACGATAGATCATGTAGAGAAACGTGGCAAGTCGGCATTTTTTAAAAATTCGTAGCAATAAACAATTTAAATTGGACTGAATTATTGTAAATCTAAACCATTTTCGAACCCACCCGAAGACAAAACAAAAAATTTCATTAAAATCGGTTCAACCATTTAGGAAGAGTTCAGTGATATATAACGCACAGAAGAATTATATACATATATATATATATATATATATATATAACACACATCGACGAAGTGGCAGTCAAATATAATTATTTTGGTCCCCTCATCGTACTTAAGGTGTACGAAGAAGATATTAAAAACCCCCGACACTGGCAAGATATATGACAATAAAACTAATTAAAATTTGGATAAGCACTTTAGCAAACAAAATAAGGTAAAATTGATCGACAGCTTAATTTTTCTGATACAGATGTGGCGTTCGAAAAACACGGAGTACAAAACCACAGATGTCAAGCGAATCGACCCTTTTGAAATGCAGCTTTGTAGGAGGTTGCTTAGTATTGATGGTATCCCCTTCCAAATATTGAATAATTTGCCAACTTCTGCTATTCAGATATTATATAAACTGCTTCAATTATTAGGATAATCTTTTCATTTTTATCTCTTAAACTACCGCTATTAATTTTGCATGTAAAGTTGTGAGTTCTGTCACTTATAAAAATGATAAAAAACGACATCTATGTAAATTTACTGAAATTCCTCGACATAATTGTCAGTAACAATTATTTTACTTTTGACAAAAGAATTTATAAACAACCCGATAGCATGGCGATGGGTTGGAGATTAGCACAAATTTTCGCAAATATATTCATAGAATATTTGGAGAATGAAATAATAAAAAGATGGTCACCTAAATGGGCTTCGGTATGTGGATGATATTCGTGATTTGGCAGCATGGTAATGAGAAGCTGGGTGATATTTTGATGGATTTGAATATGTTTCACAGTAACATAAAGTTCACAATGGAACAAGAAAATAATGGCGAACTAGCGTTTTTAGACGTGTTAATGAAGCGGACGACATGCCGAAAATTATCTACCTCTGTATTTAGAAAACCTACACACACGGACGAGTACGTGCACAAGCAGTCGCACCACTGTCCGTGTCAAAAAGTAGGGACCTACAAGACTTCTTACACAGAGCCAAAATTATTCCAAACAGTACTATCTTAAAGAAAGAGATGGAGACTATAAAAGATGCCATAATTATTAATGGTTTTGACAAGAAGGAATGTAATTCACCGTTAAAAAAATTTGATTAAAAAAAAAAATCTTGTATCAAAGAAGAGTTTGCTGCCAATGTAGTGTTACCTTACATAAAAGGTACCTCAGATAGAATATGCAGAATTTTACGGAAAAATAAAGTTAGACCAGTGTTTGGCGCGTGTAAAAAAAATAAAATAATACTTACAAAGCGTCAAGAATCAACTCCCCCGCGGACATGTTGCTGATGTATATAAAATTCCTTGTTCACGCGGGCCTAGCTATATTGGACAGACTGGTAGAAGTATTAATTAAAGATTAAAAGAACATAAAACAGGTTGTAATCATAAGAGAAAAGATTCTTCTACAGTGGCTTCGCATCAGTGTCCAAGGAATCATGAAATACAATTTTGCGATTTTAAAATTTCATCAAAAATAGATAAATATATATCTAGAATTGTTCGTGAGGCAATTGAAATTTTTAAACATCCAAATTTTAACAAAGAGTCGGGTTACCAGTTTAATTCAACGTGGCTGCCGGTTATTGATCCAATGACAAAAAAACAATGCTAGTCGAGTAAGCAATTCCATTCTAACGTATGATGATACAAAATAGATGTGCACACAGCAGGGTGCCCGTTTATAAAAAAATCTGGACATTAAATCGTAATTGGGCTCTTCTAAGCATAATCGTATAAATATACCTACATTTTCATAACGGCTCTCATCAGTTTGATAATGAAAGTTACGTGATAAAAATACGGACATGGTTTACACGGAAAAAAATCATGAACGTATTGTAAATGTAGTTTATAGTGGCAATAAATTGCCATCTTAAATTTTCATAACATAAATTGGTATTTATTAAATAAATATACTATTATGAAATGAAAAAGGAACATTAATTGACTAATTCGTTTTATTTCTTTGAACGTTTCAGATATTAGAAATTACGGCTGTGGAAATATGGAAAACTTATATAAAAGAAAAATTAAATGGAGAAAAATTTTATTTTACTAATGAAAGTATATAAATTTACAAAATACTTAAAAGTGAAAATTAAAAAATAATACTTGATAATTTGTTTCAAAAATAATTGCAATTTAGACTGTAATATATATATATATATCATCAATGTAAAAATATTTTCACTTATAAAACCAGAAGTCGCCTCATATAGGTCAATTGGCGGCCATATCCAAACTATTTGGAAATATATTGTTTATTCTTAAACCGCTTACAGTTAAGACTACCAGTTCGGCTTCCAGGCTCACCACTCAACTGTTGATCAAGTGCATAGAGCTACGTCGAAAATCAACATAGCATTTGGGGAAAAGAATTTTTAGATGTTGTCCAAGCACTCGATTGAGTGTGGCATCAAAAGCTAATAACAAAAATTATCTAACAGGCTTCACACAACTGTTGTCGTCTATTGGAGTCATATCTTTCTGACAGAAAATTCAGAGTTGTATATGAAGAAGCAAAATCAACTTTTTACCCCCATACAAAGCTGGAGTAACATAAGGTAGTCTACCTATCTTGTACCCCTTGTATACGGCTGATATTTCATTAAAGGATGACGTCACCACATCGATTGCTATGATATTGCAATATTGTCTTTAAGTGATTCAGGTAACTTACAAAATGCATTGCACAAAGTTTCAAGATGTTCGAAGAAATGGACAATGAGCGTTACGTTCTGACGAAAAAGTTAATCCGCGATATAGTGTTTACATTAATAATCATCGCAGATGCCGCAGTCCGACTTAAAGGCCGTTAAATGTGATGCTATTATGATGAAATTCACAGCCCGATTTTCATAGTAAACGACTACTCTATTAGTCGATTAACAAACCCATCTGGTTCTATGCGATTTTACGAATGTGTATAGTTATAAAAGAGAATCTACATATAAATCTGAATCCGAAATGCGAAGACGAGGTCACTGGACTTTATAAACATAAAAATATCGGAGCAACTGATTTGCTGAACACACTGGTATATGTTAGACTCCTTAAGCGATTAAAGACGAAGAATTTAGTTGTGTAAACGATACGTATATAAATCATAGAAATGATTTAAATATTCTATATACACGTTTAATTACTAATTTTTCATATGAATATTGATTATTTAAATATTAGTTTAATATACATTTATTTATGAACAGCGGAACTAAAAAATAATAATTTTAAAACTTTTAAATGGATCTTTCCACGTAGAAACGGGAAATCAACAAAAATGATATGTACCTAAAAAAAAATTCTAAAGTCATTTACCATATCTAATAACCACCGCGATTAAATGAAAAGGATAGGTGAACAATAATAAAAAATGGACACATTAACTCATTTCAGTGGCGATGTCTAAAATGTGTGTAGATGAAATTTCAATGCCGATAAAATTGTTTATTTTCTAGTTGACGTGAAACGCGTCCAATTTGAAAAATATTTATATAAATACATTAAAAATCATATTGTATAATAATAATAATAATAAACACCTGTATAAAATTTCTAATTTCGTGTCAAAAATTATAACGTACGACTGAAAGAATTAAAATCTGGACAAAAAAAGTATGTCATGTGTAAAAAATAGGAGACGACAAATATGAAAAAATTTTAAGATGCATCGCTGCAATTAAATTCTATTACATAAACGTACGTATGATAAATAGTTCCTGGAAAAAGAAAAGGTAAAGCAAGAATTTATAATGAACGACCTTGATCATATTTGATCGATAGCCAATTTTGTCACTTTATGGGAAGCGTGAAACGTTAATCCGATTAGATTATTATTTATAAATTTGAAATATTGGATTTTACTAAGAACTAAGTGTAAACACTGGTGAAACATCTAAACGAATTTGTCAATTAACTACACCTTAACGAATGTACACTGAATTTTAAACGTATGTAAAAAATAGTTAAGCACGTAGCATCCATTGCAAGAATATAAATATTATTTCTCTCTCTCTCTCTCCCCCACAGATACATACATATATATAATATATATGTAATGGGCGTACCTAGAATTTTTTTCAGGGCGTGTGCACAAATGTTGGAACTTCATAAATTCTGTGTACTTAATTTTATGTATTTAAGACACACACTTATTAATGCTCTTTTCCAGATATTCCAAAACGTGCACGTAAATAATTGTTTATTTATTTATGTACTAATCTTCCTCATATTATCCAACTTCGAACATCGTAATTATTTCAACGATTTATCTTAATTTTTTTTTTTAATCAAAACGTTACTTTCAAAAATTTATTGACACTAACAGCGTGCGAAATTGCGATGTACAACTTGAAAATATCAGATCAAATAATAAACGTTTTAACAAATGTTTATTAAATTACTTTTAAAAATAAACTGTAGACGTATTGGTACTCCTTTCAAAGGAATTGCAGACGCCTTGGTTGCAGTGAAAACACATTGATAATCTCATTTAAGAATTGTTTTTATTTATCTTCTGTGTATACTCATTAAACAGGGGCCGTTCAATCGTTCCTCAATTGTAGTTGACCTAAACCAAATTGTTATTCTACGAAGTGTTGAAAAACAACATTTCGGGAATCATTATTGCGATTTGTGTACTCCCCCTAATCGAGGGATAAAATAATGTACATTCCGGTAAATATCAATTCTTCATTACGTAGCTAGTAGAAAAGTAATCTTCCAAAAGTCGTACCAACTTCCAGCTTTATAAGATTTTCAATATTATATTTCTCATTTATTATTTTCATATTTGATATAAACTAATCTTTTGATGTAAAATTTTTCGGACGAATTTTAAATGTGCGAGTTTGCATTACCCCGTGAAAACCTGCAATTTAAGGAATCGATTAATGGGCCTAAATATAGAGTGTAAATATTACGTCGAAATTACCGTTCCGTTGTTAAAGATAGACAATTAGCACGATTTTGTTGACGAATTTTTAAAGGAACACCCGATGAATTATACGTCTCTGTTATTTCTTCATAAATATTTTTAAATTGTGCATTCTGACGATGGAATCTAAACCGTATTAATGTGTATATCTAATTTAATGACTTGAAGCGCAGTTGAAACTGGTTTATTGTACAATTACGAATAAGAAAATAACGAACGTCAGTACGATGCATGCTTATAATAGTTGATGTCTGCTTAGTTATTACTGCCATTGATCAATAAATATTCAAGTTTTTCAAGTATTTCAGAAAAATGTTCTTTAAATGAACGAACACTTTTATGTTCTTCAGTCCACCTTGTTTCACACAGCAAAGGAATATTTGGCGCTAATAGACTTTCTCTGAAAAATTTAATCACTGATTTCATTGTTCTCGCTAACTAATTTATTTAAATCACTGACTACAAGATTTATTTACGAGAAAAACAATACACGTATAAAGTGCATACAGCTTTGTGATACAGATCATTGATTATTTTTCGAATTCCTTGCCAGTCATAACCGAACATCGAATAAGTGCATTTATATCCAAGCATGGGCTATGTTCTCTGCACTCTAATCATTTAGTTGAACAAAACCTAAAAATTCTCCTTTCAGTATTTGTGATCTCAAACACAATAAATGATCTAGCTTCTGAAATATTAGCTGTTCCATCAGCTTAATTCCGAAAATTTTCTTCTGTAAAATATTTCCACAGATACTTTGCATTTTCTGAGATGTTTCGGATGCAGAATTGTTTATATGGTCCCTTAATAGTTTCAGTAATGAAATGAATGAAATCTGTGAAATTACTCGTTTCTGACGATTTTCCACAAACAGCGATATCGTGAGTACCACAGAAAACAATCACAGAAAGAACGGACGATAATTTATTTCTATTCTCTTCTATCGTACGCTTGGCATATGTATTTACCTTATACTCAATAGATAATTTCTTTCCTGAATGGCGTCCCTCGAAGCATTGTTACACCGAACACTTTTCATGTGACATTGAGCATGTTAGTGGATTTTTTTTTTATAATTATCGCAAGGTTCCACTATAAATGAACCTTGCAAAGCTCGTACAGTTTTCTAAAGGAATAATACGCAGTATACACACAATAGTCCTTTTAAGTATTGTGAATATACTAACAATGGTGAGTGCTGTTTTAACCATCTATAAATGAAACGACAACTTGATTCATGAGAATCTTTATGGAAATTGTATAACTGATCTGGATTTCAAAGGTTACTTAAAATTTCAAAAATTTTCCTCAGCCCGTCCGTGGTTTTTTATTTTAAATACTTTCCTGTATCAAATTTATAAAATTGCCTGGAGCAAGTACTATTGGTTTTTGGAAGTACATTATGTAGATGTCGAGCCTAAAACTGGTTCAGAAGTTAATGGAGATGACGAAAATGATTGGATATTTCCATTTTCTTTAATTTTGTTGACACCAAACCATATTTTCGAAGATCCATTTAAAAAAAAAAAAAAAAAAATATTGTTGAGATTCTCAAATAATAAATATTAATATATTAATGAAAATCAAATTAATAGAAGCGCACAAAACCAAAATTACACAAATCGATGCAAGGGAATAACGAATGACATGCACGCACTCTTGTAGCACCACGTTTACTTCATTCAGCAAAAAAAGATACGAAAATGTGGTTTCATCTTAATTCTTAAGTAAATATCAGGAAAAAATACCTATTTAAATGCTGAACAGAAGATTTAAAATAAAAAATAACAATCAACGACGATCGAGCAACAAAACCGATTACTACAAATGACGTCAAATTGTATAGAACTTAAAATGATTCACTCTGTTCATTTGTAAGTTTTTTTTTATCCAAAGTTAAAAATATTTATCATTAAACAAAAGTTTATGAGTTAATTTCCGGATATGAAATTTCAAGCTTTCTAGCCTATCGTAAACATT
The DNA here is from genome assembly GCA_032883995.1 of Coronaproctus castanopsis. Classification (NCBI taxonomy): domain Eukaryota; kingdom Metazoa; phylum Arthropoda; class Insecta; order Hemiptera; family Monophlebidae; genus Coronaproctus; species Coronaproctus castanopsis. The sequence goes on from CM065053.1 coordinate 181,025,702, forward strand.
AAAACAGCCATTAATAAAAATTAAAGATAAAAACGTGTGCGTGTAATGCCTTAATTTCTCAGATATGAAATCTTAAACTTTCTAGTGTACTATCGACTTTAACTCATAAAAATTAAAACAGTCGTTAACGAAAATAAAGACAAAAATGCATATGCCGACACATTAAACATTAAAATATATAACCGAGTATACGCGCAATAATGTAACAAATAAATGCCGGTAAAATTAATTATATACTGCACATTCGCGTTATTAATTCTAGGCGATAGTTCAATCTTATAACTGGTCTCTCCAATTAACTCTTTTCCAGCATTTTTCCGATATGCGCAATACTTCCTAATTCCACGTACTCACTTTCTTTCGATTTGACTCACCTCGAACACATCACGAAATAATATCCTTTTCTATATAATATATTTAGAACATCTCGATCTTTTAACTTTTATCCTTCTCCAGAGTACCATATTTCGAATATTTGTAATTTATCTTCATCCCCTTTTCTTATACCTCAAGTTTCTACTTTTAAGTTAAGGAATTTGCTTCGTTCTAAACGCAAGCTCGGCAAAATTCAATACGAACGCTAATTTCTTGACCACAATATAAATTTTTGGGCATTATTTGTCGAGGTGTTTAGATTATTACCTTTTACGTTTACGATTTTCTTTTCGGTGTAAACCATGTAAATTTTTTTACTATGTAACGTTTCGAAAATACTTACAATTTTAATGTTTGAAAATGAAAACTGTAATTGTCAATTTTTATATTTGAAAATGAAAACTGAATTGTTTTCAAATCGTTACGTAATAAAAAATTTACATGGTTGAAAAAAATCGTAAATGTATGGATATCAACCATAAAGGTTTTAATGTGTATTGTTTCCTTCGATTAAATTTATTTCCCCATCAATCCCTAAATTAATTAAAAGTTTTTCCTTGATATCTTAGCTCGTTTTAAAGATAAAAATTTTAATATTAACTTTTACATGTCTCAGATATTAACTGGACACGGTTCTATTACATACTATTTAAACAAATTAAAGATGATTAATAATAAAATATGTTGTAACTGTTACAGTAATGATACAGAAAATATTCATCATATAATATATGCATGTTCTAAATATAATGAATTAGGATTAACGTATAATATAGACTGCTCATTGTCTTTCAATGAGATAGTTTTATTGGAATATTTTCCAACTTTTATATATGAAGTATTTAAAGTAAAATATATACATACATACATACATACATATATATATATATATATATATATATATATATAACCACTACAGGTAACCATAAGCTACACAGTAAGTTACTTTATCTTTATAATTATGATGTTTATATTTAATAATAATAAAAAATATATATACTAGAAGTTACCCTAGATTTCGCCAGTGTAATTATTATTTTTTAAATACAATATCGCTGTCTAACAATATATATATATTCGTTCATTATTTCAGCTATGCTCCTAACATAACAAAACGGGTTTGTATGGCTGGATACATTCGACCCGGGAAACGTATTAAATTTTAAACGATTTGACCGAGATTCCGCTGTCTCCTACTTTAAAAAAATTTAAATTACTGTAATTTATGTCCTCTTTGTGACATCAATGTGAATCAAAGCTTAGAACGAATTTCGACAATATAGGCTATGAGCTATGCGAATTTCATCATTATTTATTTAATAGTTTTTGAATTAAATCGGAACATGGGGTAAATTTACTTATAAGTGAGATACATGTAATTTATAAATAATGAACTGAAAAGAACCCATCCAATTAAGTTTAGGATCTCAGTTCAGCCCATTTTACATTAAGGTGATATACAATTAATTTGATTAAAATATATGTAGATGTATTTTGCGGTATGTTATTTCTGATACTGTGAAAACGTCAAAAATTTTGAACTCCTTATCCAGCAATTCTGGTGCATTTATATCTACGAAATCAGCGTTGCCGTAATTGCATCCTGTCAGTATATGCTTTACATCATCGGTTAAATTGCATATTGCACATTTATTCGTATGCGATATTCCATACTTATATAAATAGTCTTTAAATAATCCGTGTCCGCTAATAAACTGTGTATTGAAATAATTTGTCACGAATACAACATTTTTTAGTCTTCTGTCTACACCGGGAAAATCTTGTTTCGCTAGTCCATTGTATTCATCCCATAATCTTTGATATTTTTTAATATAATATTCATCCAATACTATTTTGAATTGTTTGTTAGCTTTTTTTCTTGATGCAAATAGTATGGATGCTGATATTGCGTGTTGTTAAATTCATGAGTTATATTTACATTATTTTTTATTAATAAATTATTAATATGTTTCTCAATCTCATACACCAACGGTTTAATACCAGCAATGACTGATTAATTTTATGACAATCATTCTCTGGAATGCTTTTAATTTGTTTTGAAATCGTTTGATATTTAACATATCATTATATATTACGCTGCCATAAAGTATGTTTGGTAATATTATACTTTTATATAATATTATTCCCTTCTTATAGTTTATTCTATTGTTATTGTTATAAAGTTTATTGAATACCCTTATAAATTTTCTAATTTTTGTTGTAATATGATTAAAATGATTATAGAATTTTAAATTATTATCAATTAATACTCCTAAGTATTTGGTTTGTGTGACATATTGTATGTCTAATCCATATTGCGTTAAATTTAACTTTTTATTTTGTAATTTCCTATTGAACAGCAGCATATAGGTTGATTTCGAATTGTTGATGCTGAGATTAAATGATTGTAACCATTTATTTATTGCATGGTATACCTCATTTAATTTCTTTCCTAATGAGATTTCATTTTTATCGCCAATTAATATTGCTATATCGTCCACAAAAGTAAAAATTTTTACATTATTTGGAATCAGTATATTGTACATTTGTGAGAAAACTAAGTTCCACAAGAATGGCCCTAATACAGACCCTTGCGGTACTCCCATAACAATTTTTTATTGTTTGGAATATGTACCTATTTCAAGTATTGTGGATCGATCTTGAAAGTAAATATTTAGTATGCTGTACTCTAACGCTAAATTTTTTAATAATAACATAAGCTTATTTAAATCTAAGCTATCAAAAGCCTTTGTAATGTCAAGAATAATTGGACAAGTACAAACGCCTTTATTTTTAAAAGTTTTAATCTTATGCAAAGTATTATATATCGCCATTTCAGACGATCTGCCCTGGCAATGCTTCGTACTGATTTTCATTAATAATATTTTTGCTTTCTACAAAATTATTTTAGTCTTTTATATATGCATTTTTCATATATTTTGCTTAAGTTGGATAATAATGCTATGGCTCTGTACGATGTAGACAGATTCGGGTTTTTATTTAGTTTTGGCAGAATGACTGTTTTGCTTATTTTCCATGCATCTGGATAATGACTAAATTCAAAAAGTAAGTTTACAAGTTTTGCAATAACACACGGGAAAAAGTTGTGAACTTTTAATAAATCCGTTGGATAATTTGTCTATTCCTGTAGCTACTTTTTTTTTCAATTTTTTAATTATTATGTAATTTCATCGTTTCTGAATAGAATTTTTGTTTTAGGATGGTAAGTTTCCATTTTGAAAGGTTTTGTGTCGAGGAATAGATTCGACATCAATAAATCAACCTTGTCTTGATCCGTATTCGCATGGTTATCTAATGTTGGTATGCTTATGGATTTTAACTTGTTCGTTAACATTTTATATTTAAGTCCAAAAACGTTTTTACCATCCATAAGCTTTTTCCAAGCATTTAGTTTTGCACTTTTAATCATGAACTTATATTGCTTAAAATGCTTTTTGTAATTGTTGTAATAATTGTTTTCTTTTTCTATACTTTTCATAGAAAATATTAATATTAAGAGTAGAAAGATGATATGATCGACATAAGGAAGCATAATTATATAAGTTGTAAGAGACAAGCTCATAACGAAAAATTTGAAATATAATAATTACACACACACACACACACATATATATATATAAATTCGGGATTAGTATAGGTAGCAATAAACAGAATGGACAGAGCGAAAGTTGATATAAGTATTTCAGTCTAAAGTTTCATCCCTCGCATATCCTACCATAACGGCGTGATTATATATATATAAATATATGAAACCTAGTGTGCGTTTTATGCACAAATATGTTTAAAATAGCTATTGGTTAAGTACATTAGTGTATTATGTATGCGCTCGCTATGGTTCAATATTAAACACAAACAAAATTTTTAAGATCACCGACGGGTTTTTATATCAATCACATTGGTATCCGAAGTGTATATAGGGCGAATTATTCTACTAACGAATGACTCGGAACTATCGGGATAGTGAACGGTGAATTTTCACTTGTAAAAAATTCATCTTACTACTTGTCCAAGGTATCAATTGAAAGGTGCGCACGCGATTAAGACACCACGAAGCTACTGTATCTAAATGAAAACGAATTAAAAATGATAATATTATTAAGTATTACGTTTAGGCCGGTTATACACAGTTAAAAATTCGAAAAAGGAACTTCAAACTGAGTGATTATTATAACACTAAATTCGAGAATTATCCAATTTGCGCTAAGTTCACCGTACTATATACGCGTGTACGCATCATTTTCAAACGTACTATTTATATCGTCAAATATCGATAGTCGTAAAGTACGTTAACCATATCAGGTACGCATTATAATTTTTTTCCACAAAAATTAATATGAAAATTTAAAGTAATATTTTGTATATAATACTGCTTTTTAGATCTAGATAATTTTTAATGTGTTATATATATATATATAGAATCATTCTACGTTAATTTTTATTATAAAATGTACAAGTTTATTTAAATAATAAATTAGTTTACAGTAGCACACGAGGCAAAATACTTGGGATTACACCTTGATCAACGACTTACTTGGAAGGACCGTATAATAGCTAAACGAAAACAACTTCATTTAAAGTACAAAGAGTTAAAGTGATTACTTGGAAAACACTCGAAATTGTCGGTTGAAAATAAATTATTAATTTACAAAATAATCCTCAAGCCAATATGGACATGACGTGCAGATTTTAGGAACAGCCAGCAATTCTAATATTAACATTATTCAGCAATTCCATGTCAAACTGCTACGCAGCATCTTATCATCACCATGGTATATTCGGAACGATGACTTACGCAGGGATCTTGAAATACCAACTGTTCAGGAGGTTATCGCGCAATACAGCGACAGTTACATTCCGCGAATAACGAGTCATGCGAATCGACTGGCAGTTGATCTTGTGGATAATGGCACACGGTTCAAACGTCTTGGACGACACAGTCAACTCGCAGTCAAGAACCGAATTTAGTTCGTTGTACGATACACAAATATGTATATAACTCTCAGATAGTGGGTAATCTTCGTTGGGAGATACCACGTTAATACCGAGTTCTTTTTTCACCACTGCTACTTATTGTCCTCTTCTTTTGGATAGATAAAAAAAAAAGAAAAAAATATTACAAAAATAGATAATTTTTTAGCATTAAAAGTTTATGTACCGTATAAAGAACACTACGACTGGAAGGGTTAATCGTATTGTCAACTTAATAATAATAAATTTTGTTATGTATAACGGAAAAGATTAGTAGTGCGCGATTTCATTCCACCGAAATATTATCGGCGCTAATAATATATAATAATATCGTCTTCTTCTAAACGAATTGTTCGGTTTTGCAGATTTTATTATATTCCACGGTAACTCCACATGGAGCCAATCGCTCATTAACACTGTTATCACAAATATAATACGAACATAACAACTAACAGGCAACATTTTCAAAATCTCGATTATTATTTAGTAACGATGATGATAATGACGATGGCGATGATAATCATAATAATAATAATAACCTTAACGAGATAATAAAGATGTAGAGTTAGTTTTCAAACTTGAAAAATTAAAAGGTAACTGGTGCATCGTGTAAAACGAATATTATACATCCTAGTTGTTTCGACGGAGAGTAATGAAACTTCCGCGATTATTTTATCGCACTCTATTAGAGTTGTCCGTCTTTGCTACGTTATAAAGTTGCGTGCGTTGAGACGATTTGGACGTTGGAGATTTCCCTTTAACAGTCAATGTCGAATGAACAACAATCTCATCGAAAGCCGGACGTAAATCACCTTAAAAAAAACATAATACTTTTTATTCGCATAATTAACACTGTATTTGTGGTTATTATATATATATATATATATATATCAGGGGCGAATGTAAGGGAGGGTCCCAGGGACCCGCCTCTCCCCGAAAATAAATGAATAATAAATTACCGTAATCTGAATTACAGTATATTCCCAAATCATCTATACTCGAAAAAGTCTAGGAAAATTTTGTAAAGACGAATAAATGTACTGTTGCAACTGATGGTCATCTGAACGATATTGTGTTCGACATATGATTTTAAGCTATATCTCTCGTTTTCCTACTTTTAAATAAAATTTCATTTAAAAATTTTGGTGAGTAGTTTTGGAGTTTTTCAAAAACAATAAAAACCATCCGTCTTCTCGGGATCATCCTATACATATATTTAATTAAATTTTATAATAAAATGAATTTTTACAGTGTCAAATATTCAAAATTATTGCGTAGTTTATTATTTTAGTTCGGATGAGTGTTTGCGAATGGTTCCCCATATATAATCTATATCCGCCACTATATATATGAAATGTGTGGAATGTAGTGATTTTTTAAATATACAAAATAATGAAAAAGTCGTGAAAATCACTAAATTTAATATGTTAAAAGACACACGAAGCTTTTAGCCTATTAGGCCCGTTTCAAGTGGACGAAAATAAAAATGAAAAATTTTATTAATCGAAATAAAATGTAAGAAAACTAACAACTCTGATTGAAGACTTGAGTTGAGTCGACAACAAACTAACCCGATGTGCGGTAAACAATACACTCAACCAAACAACGTGTACCTAATAATCTAATTCAATGAAAAATTTTTAAGTAAAATTATTTTTAAAAAGTATATTATAAATTTAATTGCATTTATATTAGTCATACAGCATGGATTGTTTTGATTGGTTATGGGTGTAGTTATGTGTACATCATTCATCATCATTAAGTGCCGTCTCCGTATCAGAGATTGGCGACTACTTACTTATACGTATTTTGTTGCATAGTGTAAGTAGCGTACAAGGCAATCATAATATGGCGCTAGCGTAGACACGACTGATTACAATGGTTGTGTTGTCACGACACAATGCAGCCCCGCGTGTTTTTATAGTGTACTATATTATTACTAGCGCACATATGGTGTGGTTCGCCATTGCCTTCCAAGCTATAATATTAGGATTATTTTATATTTTTATTTTATGATGATAATTTTTGTGTCGTCGATCGTATTCGAACTCGATATCTTCCGTATGGAAGTCTGTGCTCTAGCCACTGAGCTAATCCGACGACTACATGCTAATTGGTTAAATGTGTAGTTTACCACATTTACCACCAGGTTAGTTTATTGATAAAGTTCAGTCTTTAATTAGAGCTGTTAGTGTAATCTGTGTATATAGATTATTTTCTTACATTTTATTATTTTATTTCAGCTGGTTTTTATGTATTTTAATTTTGCTCGCTTAAAATGGTTTTATAACCAAAAAGCTTTGTTGTCCTTTAACATATTAAATTTAGTGCCTACTTTTTTATTGTTTATATATTATTTACTGATTAATAATACATGTATTTAAAATTTAAAGAAAAAAGTTTAAATACAAAATATGAATGAAAACACTTAGAATTTTTGAATGACAGAACGTTGTTAAAAATAAAACGAATAATAAAAAAAAAAAAAAAAGAAAAACAATTCAAAATTTGTAAAAATTCAGCAATATAACAAAAGATAAAAAGACAATTAAGAAGCGATCTGTTTCGTCATAAGAGAGGAAGATCGATAATTGTAAAACGTACAATTAATGGGAAACCGAGTAAAGGAAATTTAAGAAAAAATTTAGACCTGTAAACAATTATTCATGTACCGCCATTTATCCATTTGAAACCATACATTGCACATATAGCCACAGCCATTCACGTTCACGTATAAATAATAACATACAAAAAAACGTATATGATTAGTTGTACTTTGCATTCAAAAGATCGTATAATTAATGTTGCAGCGTGTACTAAAGGCAGACGGTGAAGCGTGCGCGCCAAGTCAACATTTAACTAGCTATATAATTACCAGTTACTATATAATACGTCGATGATAAGGAAGACTCACATATATAATCACTCCTAAAATTTCATAATTTTTATTTAAAGTTAACACACGCATTTCATGCTCTGAAACATGAAAGAAAACATTTAACGAAAAATACGAAAATTGAAGGACAAAAATAAACTATCCTCAAGAAAAGGACGTCGCCAGGTTAAAAGTCGATGTTACACGAAATTGAAAATAAAAATAAACACACACACACATATATATATATATAAATCAAAATAAAAATAAACATATCCAATCGGAATCTTTTAAAATTTTAAGTAACAACGGTCTGAAAAATGGGACAACAAAGGAAGTTGCTTTGAGGCTCAACACATGTAATTATCTAAAAACTGGTGCTCTGCACGAAACATTTTACTTTATATTTTTACCTGCTCGAGTCATTTTCTTCAATTAGTTCATACACTAAAATTTATAATTTAAGTTGAAAAACGATGTGTGACCGAACGGGTTAATAAAATAGAGAAATAAAATGTTTTCATAGAAACAAAAAACCCTATGGTGTGAATAGAACGTCATTTAAAAATTTTAAAGCAATCGGTCAAACAATTTTGCAATTTAAATGTAAAGTAATACATACGATTTATGTATACAGACAGGAGATGTGGCTGGTAGCACGTATATTAAGAAATAAAGGATATCTGATAACAATAATAGGTAAATGGTCACGTCACCAGAGAAAGACCGGCGACGAAAATTCACCACCCACATATTAGAGGATACAAGTGTAGAGAGGTACCAAAGACGTACGAAGTATTGAAAAAAAAAAGGCGGAACAAAGCGTTAAGGTGTTACGCTTTTCTGGTTGACCATCAATCGAAACGATTGAGGAATACAAGAAGAAGATATATATATATATATATATATAATGTTATACATATAAATAGAATAATATGAGTATACATACATATACAATACAATTTAAAACCTACCCGATTTTTGCGGAGTCTCGGATGGAGAATCGGCGATTAATTTAGTACTGGAATTGGTAGGCGCTGCGGACGCCAGTACGTTTAAGCAAATCGTAATCAAACAGACGACCAACACCGACGACTTCATTGTAACATACATTTTCATTCTACAGTGCGATAAATCAGCTGTGTCGCTATATAATAGAAATATAAACAATTATAATCATAATAACAATGAAACATATTTGAAAAATCTTTAACACAACTTTTCACCAATTACGCCACTTCAAGGTATAAAATAAATGGCACATATTTAATCCAGCAATTCTTTATATATATAGAACGATTTGGAGGAAAATGGGTGTTGAATATGTTTCTTCAAAGTAAAAAAAAAAAAAAAAAAACTGGAAGAGTCCCTTGCTCAATTTGGGCTTTCATTATTATGATTAACTTTTATTTTATGCATGTATTTTTTGGTGTATTTAAATGACATAAGGACTTTATTATATATATAAACTATTCTATATCCTTAATATATATACTCTATTCTATATGCTTAATATATATATATTATATATTATATATATATATATTTATTATCTATTCTGTATCCGCAATACTTCGAAAATATTTGGTATCATATGACATCAATGTGAAATCATATGGATCACTTTTCACCGATCTTCGTTCTGCCTTTCTCGTTGTCGCAACCTGTTCGAAATCATTTCTTTGTTTTATTCAATCTGTCGGCGTCAGTTCCGACATCCTTCTGATGTTCCCTGTATGATCGTATGTACGCGTGAACCTATGTTCCTTGTTATGTGTCCAAAAAATTTTACTGCATTCTTGTTAATTCTCGCAAACAAGTAGACTTCGACTTTCAGATCGTCCAATATCGACGCATTTATTCGGTGTACTGCTCAAGGTATTCTAAGTACCCTTCTAATATATATATATGTGTATATATCGGGCGTCTTGGATGAAATGTATATACACGTCATGTACTAAGTAACCGATGATGGCCCCTATGAAAATAGGAATTTTGAAGTTTATGTACCGATCCCGAGTGTATGCTAACAATAAAATTTCGGAAAGTTCGATTTTTTTAAAGTGAAAATTCTTTTGGCACGTTGTATATGGGAAGTTAACCCGTATAACGAGCGAGCGAACCAAAGGCTATTCACATAGGCACATGGGCAAGACTATTCTCAAAGTGTAACCGGGCTCCTCCTCTATTTCCCGCATATTGTACTCATATACGTGTATATTCCATTACATACATACATACAAACACGTCAGAAACTACGACAGACACGTATATATATATATATCTTCTTCTCGTACAACCCAATTCGGGTATTGTTTATATATATACATAATATGTGTAAATATATATACGCGTTGTTCGTATTTTTTCTTTAGCGCATGTGCACACGTCTAATATTTGAGTCATCGCCACGTTAAGCTAAGCATAGCGGACAGTGCCTTCCTTTTTGAAATTTGGACGAAATCGTAAGTTTATTAAATAAGTGTCTTTTTGGACTACTTCCATGCGCCCCGAGGCACAGACGTTTTTTTTTCATCATCTTTTTCTCTATACTTATCTGTAGAAACTTTCGACTCGATCGTATTAAACATTCGAATGTTATACACGTGGAAATTTGATTTTTATCGCATATATGTTAGTAGATGTAATTAGAATTTTATATCGATTTAAGGTATAGGATCATTCGGAAATATTTTTTAATTCATGGAAGAATTATTTTAACAAAACATCTGATTGAAAAATTCCAAAAATGATTAAGCGCGGTCACCTTCTGATATTTTTCAGAAGTGAAATTCTTGGTTTTAAGTCTGGAAACTTACGAAATGAAATTATGCACGATTAAAATAGTTATAGCTATGTATATAATAGGTTTTAATAGTATGAGGTTTTTATCTAAATATATTTTCCGAAAAACACGATTTTACAAAGAAAACAGGCAATAGATCGGTCACCCACGTACTGTAGCTTAATATACGCGTATATGTGTGTATAAAATACACACACATATTTTTATATATATATATATATATAATATCATTATTGGTTACACAACGATTACTGTGGACAATTGATTTACATATGTTTCATTAATCGACTAAAGACGATGTAAATTACCGAGAAAATTGATCAAATGTTTTTACTTTATATTTGTAATTTAATATGCATATATTGTTCCTATAACGAACAATTGAACTTACGTCGGACCAAAATGCATTATTCTTTAACCAATAAATCTTTCTGTTCTTACCGTTTTCTATTAAATTTGATATCGTATAATGTACAATTTTCGCCCACATTTCGAAAATGGAACAAACTTTGAAATCCATAATATAGGTTTATTCATTATTTTTCAAATTCAATAATCGCCATAATCCTGCCCCCTTTTTCTGTTCAATATAAAACTTTATAAAATACATAAATAAATAAAATAAAAATAAGAATGCCTGAACATACCACAATCGTAATAAATTTTATAATAATGAAAATTATAAGTGGTATACTTTAAAATACCAACATTTATACAGTCTGGTCAACGATAATGTATGAATTTATGAAATCCGTTCTTTATGGACAAATAAGCAAAAAAATTAAATTAGAAAAAAAAGAAACAGACTGGTTCTTCAAATCACGTAACTACTACGCAGAATCTGATAGATAAGACACGTTTATCGTGTTCTTACTGACGTATTTTTCACTAAATACGTAATTAGGTTGTAAGTTGATCGCCGTGAGAAAACCCGTTCCTACCATATATACCGCTTGGTTTTTTTCCCTTCGAATTATAATTATTACTACGAATTAGTTATTTTATCATCATAATTGTCCTCATCATCAGTATTATTATTAAAGTCACTAAATAAAATTTAAAGGGTAAAGGTAACGTAATAAATATAATAGTACTAAACGTTAACATCTAAAATGTAAGACGAAAAGTGAGGAATATAATGATTTTTTCTACAAATAAAGAACAAAAAAGCAATTAAAACCAGTAAAAACGTTTTATTATAATCACAAAGCTTTTCAACTATTCAACCATTATCAGGTGAACATAAAATATAAAATTATATAAACATATACAATATAAAAGAAATACAAAATGTAAAAATACTAATTTAGATATAATACAGTTTTTAAAAAATTAACAAAATGAAATTTTGTCTGATAGTGAATGTGGTAAACAACATAATCTTGGGAAATATTAATAAAAAAAAATATAATGTAACAATACTAATTTACATATGAAATTTATAAAAATTAACAAAATGAAAATTAATATTTATAAAATAGTCTGATAATGAATGAACACAAATTTATGTCCCGGTAATATAGTTGCTAGATTGCTCGACTGTAGAGGGTTCGAAACTAATTCGCAACATAGAAACTGTTTCCTCATTATGTAATTCTTAATTATTACAGAGAAGGCAGTGGCATCCTCTCCGTATAACTATTATAATTAGTGCCTTGAATGATAGCCCATTTTGCATGTAAAAATAAACGTATAGTAGTCACGTCATTCGTTTTATCCCCCAAACAAAGTACCGTATAATTTATTAATATACGAAATTTTCTCTTAAGTAATTTATCATTAAAAAATAGTTACACAATTTTGTACGCATTATGTAATCGGCTATTCAGGCTATCAGCTCCATTATCCAATTGTTCACCACATATTCGAAACAATTATAACCTCTTTATTATACAGAAAATAACCTTCATATATATATATATATATATATATATATATATATATATATATGTATATACATATATAAACCGCGCTATTATAATATTATCGTCATGCGTTATATATATATATATATAAAAAATAGGCGATATAGGTCACACAATATTAGCGAAAAGAATCTTATACACTAGACAATTATCTTTTTGTCACGTTGGTGACTCTTTTGTTAAACAATCAATTTTCGAATATTAATTATACTTCAATCGTTAATTTTAACACGAAATCTCTTCACCAAAATCGACACTAGCTCGATAATGAATTTGAACATTACGGGCGCTATCTAATGTCGTAAGCAAAAGCAGATTACGCTTAAAAACAGGTAGATGGCGCTCGCATAAATTGTTGTGATATAATATTGAAAAAGAAACTGTTTATATATTATTATTATAATACACACATACACACACACACACACATATATATATATATATATATATATATATGGTGACACGGGGTTAATTTAGTAATAAACAAAATTATTTAAAACAATTATAAAATTAAAAATTTGAGATCTGCAACAAACAGCAAACCATCAATAGCATCTTTAATTTTATATTTTATTTATGTTAAGTATAATAAGTTAGATAAAAGTTCTTAATTGCGATATTTTTGTTTTCATTTATAATAAGGAATTTAAATTTAACGTCGTCACTATATATTTATAAGGTACCGTGTTATTTCGTCGTTTTAACTACATTTTATACATCAAATGTTGCCAAATCACTGTCTTTATATTGACACATTATAAAACAACTCTTGAAATGTATGATATATGTACTATCCAATTTTTAACGCCATTTTCAGAATCTTATACGAAATAATTGACTCGAAATTAGGACGATATTTTACATTATAATTTCGTCTGGTTTACTAGGTCAGTTTAAATATATTTCTATCTAATAATTAAACATAACATTTATTTTATCCCGAAAAATTTACAACTAGAGATAAATTAATTCGCTTTATCAATGGAAATATAAGATACACTCGGTAAGTTAATAATAAATAATCGTATTAACAAACCTGATAAATTTATGAGAAATTAAAAAATTTACACTATCCTCAATTAGAAAATTGCGATTTTCTATCATCTAAAACAACGTTCTTAATACTTTTTCGAAATTTACATCGAAAATACACTACCAAAAAACACGGATCATTTTCACTTTCGTTTAAAATAATATAGCAAAAGTACGATGTAATTACTAAAAATGTCGCAGAAATCGATGGTACATTTTTCGTGGCAGGCGGATTAGAATGACCCCCTCAACATAAAACATAGCCGTGTCAAAAAGATATGACTATCGATAGTATTAATATAATATATATATATATATATATAGCTCATATTACACGTGTAATTTAATCGCGTCGATGAAACGGTACTGGTCGTGTAGGAAGGAAGGAAGACTTGCTTCATTTCGACAGTTTCTTAGTCTTAACTTTTTCAATCGTAGCATCATCTATTCCATTTTCATAATAAGGGACATTTCTTCTTATTATTACGCCATTTCCAGTCGAATATCGACACAATCATCCTAGCTACTAAATCATTATCTCTGTGGGTGTCTTTTAAAGCTGGTGCGCTGATATTTAATACCCATATCTGCTTCTCAGGAAAGTTTTCGCCTACCAGATTTTCTATGGCCAATAATTTTACCATATTGTATAAGATGGAACAGGCGATATATTTTCTGACTGTCTACGCGTGTGCTCATAATATTTTATCTTTCTGGTTCGGGCGGTATAAAGCACCTCAGCTTGATGCGACATTTTATTTGGCACTTTTCTATTTGCCACATGATCTAGATATGATATTTTTAACACGCTGCGATAAAATCTCAAAAGCATCGATTTTCTTCTCCAAGGTCTGTGTGATGAGAACCGAGCTTTCTATACCGTATAGTAGTATTGACCGAATGTAGAGTAGACATATTCGTAGGGGAAATTTATGTATTCTAAAAATATTTATGTAACACATTAAACATTATCCAAAGTTATCTAAAACGCTTGTATTATACGCAAAATATAAGTTAATATTTTGAAATAATACTTCGACAATTTCGTAGTATCAACCCATTCAGTAGTAAGCTATATAGTATGGAAAATTTAGATTGTCCATTTTCATAACAAAGGACGGTTTAGTCAAAATTTCGAATGTATTTTTAAAATATTTATATTACACGTTAAAAATTATCTAAAGTTATCGAAAAATTAATGTTATACACAAAACGTAAGTTAATATTTTAAACTGCTCCGATCATTATCTTTCATATATCAAAGTGTATAGTTTTGTGTAAGAAAAATAATGCAATATATGACCGAAAAGGTTTATTAAATAAAGACTTTCCTTTTCAATACATTTACCAAGTTTCGACACGTTAAAAAACTTTAGTCAGCACGATTCGATATGACGACGCATCTATATTTTTAATTGTTCCGGGCGTTTATTTTCGTATACTTTCGATTATCAATACCATCACGAAAAAACGATAATGAAGTATGTACTGAATTCTATTTAGCTGAAAACAAGTTTGTGGCAACGTCTTGTTTTTCGTTCCCTTAATTGAGACTGCGCATTCAGACTTATAAGTATCGAGCACACGTTCGATGAAATTCTAACGAGTATAGGAACGCCCGACCATGGATACAAACAAAACCCGTTGAAGTTTTTTAATCGTAACCTTGCAGATTTTTCGACGAATAAGTTTTAAACGAGAAAACGAAACTTTTTTCCCGAACGCTGATTAACATCGTTCAGTGGCGCATGTTGAATAATTAACATATATAATTTTTTTTTTTGGGTGGGGATCTTTTATTTTCCCTAACTCGATTCGAAAGTGTGCTACTATAATTTTTTGAAATACGGATAACTGTCGTCTCATTCTTCGATACACAAAATATATAACGACAAAAGTGCAGGTCGAATGGCAAGGTGGCTATAACGAGCCTCATTTTAACAAAAAAAAAAAAAAAAATAAATAAAGAAAAAACATAATCATTCGATGACGAAGCACAAAAATGTTGGCAAAATGTACGCTTTACGCACGAATGCGAAGAAAGCTCTGAAGTTACACTTACGAGTCGCGTAAAAAATTCCAAACTGAACGATGATTACATTGACGACTATAAAATGGTGGACGAATACAATTATTTAAGCAGCGCATCGTGAATAACAGCCGGTGCTACGAAGAAGATATCAAAAAATGGCCAATGTTGACAAACTAAATAAGTGATGGAAAATTAATGCACTTAGTAAACAAATAAAAGAAAAAGTAGTGACATTATTCGAAGAATTAATTTTTTCAATGGCGATTTGCCGGAAGTATAGAGTATAAAATTTACGGATAGAGGGCGAATTTCGAAATGTGGGTTTAAAGTAGTAGGGCCCTTAGAACGGTTCGGACAACACACACCGAAAAAATGCGTCGATACTGGATGGTCTGAAAGTCCAAAGTCCGCTCATTAACATGAATAAACAGGAATGCGGTAACATTTTTTTTAGGAAAACAGGCTTACTCGTATACACTGTCCTACAGGGAATACGGGAAGGATATAGAAATCGAGGAAGCTTTTCGATGGTGGACAGATGGAGTAAAGTTGCAGCTACGAGAAATACAGCATGTCGGGAGGGGTGGAGAAAAGTAATACGTACGATTTCGTGTTCCACCTAATAGTTTCATGGTATAAAGGATGTAGAAGTACTTCCGTCGTAACCGTGCAGTGGGCTAGCCAGGGGGCGTTCTGAACCCCCTTCGAATCAAACTGATAATAAGAAAATATATACTGGTTGTTAAATGCAGTTTTTCATTTGTTAAACCTATTTTTTTTTCATTTATTTTATTTAAATTTCGTTGTTTTTGAAGTAAATAAATAGTTTTGTAATATATTAAAAATAATAATTTTTATATTATATGTAACCCTGTTCATCTGTTGATTTCGTTTTCGTTACTTTGATAGCAAAAAACAGGCCCGGCTGTCGTTTTATTTTAGAGCTCGGACCGGTATTTAGTTTAATCATGTGCTAAAATAAAGATGGTCTCTTTCAAATAAGCATAAAAATAACTCCTCGGGTGAGTTGGATTGCTTAGGGTTTGGGGTTTAACCTACTTGAGTTATGGTTATTTATTTAAAGTTCAATTTAATTTGGGTTTACTGTTTTTTTTTTGTTTTTTTTTTTGTTTTTTTTTTGGTTCCCCAATCCGCACTTATACGGCGGAGCAAATGTATTAAATAATTTGTGTTTATAAGGGTGCAGGAAACTAGTGTTCTTAATGGATAACTGTGTGTAAGTGTTGAGTAGCTGAAACAAAAGAACATTCAGTATAATACAAAATATAAATAGGAATGTGTGGTAGTTTCCTGCAATGTGTAACTTAAAAATAGGATGGAATAAGGGATGAGAAACATAGTCCCCTAGACCATCAAGAATGTGTGTAAAATGAGTTTTGTGTAGTATATGTGTAAATATAAAAATGAATGTTGTACAAACAAAATATATATATACAATACAATTTAAGATAATGATTAAAAAAAAAGTAATATTGCTAAGATAAAGATCTAGCCAAAGAAAAATAAATAAAAGGTTACGTCTAAATATCATACAGAAGAAAAAATATATATATTATCAAAATTAAATTTATTATAAAACAAGGATGAAGACAAGACTGAATGAAATAACTCAAGGAGTGCAACTGCAAACAAAGTAAGCTAAACAAAGATATTATTAAAAATACTGATAAAAAATCAATTACGAACATGTTAACTATTCAATAAGGAAAGTGTATTTAATTATAAAAAGCAAAAAAAATATATATATAGGTACATATTATATATATATAAATTATAAGAAAAACAATTGTAGCCAATGTTATTATTAATGTTGCATGCAACGGTATTACAAAATGGATGGAGGCAATGACCATGAGAAAAAAAAATGCGGATTCACGGTTGAATTAAAACATTAAAAACAGGACAAAAGGTTGTTAAAATTTTACCTACTAGTTTTAAATTTTCTTAGCATAGACAACTCCATATATGACAGAAGACCGGCATGGTTATGTTTAGAAAATACAAGAGGTTGTCCTCTATGTATTTTAAATTTATTTCTAAGATCATCAAACAGGGGACAAACAAACATTAAATGTTTAATATCATCTACAATACCAAAGGAGTCCTCGCTGGAAAAAGGTACACCGAAAACTGGAGGCAAGATGGAACCTATGCAGATATGAACCAAATTTACCATGACCAGAGAGCACCTGAGCATTGTAAAAGTTAATATTAATATTTTTAAGTTTACAACGCTCCAAAACCTTTGGGAAAAACACAAAGGTTTTCCTTCCAGTCGAACAACTGTCCCACCTAGCTTGCCAAATATCAATATGTGAGGATTGAATATATTTTTTTATATTCAATCCTCCACTTATTGATATTTGGGAAGCTAGGTAGGACAGTTGTTTACTGTTACAATTTAGTTTTGTTTGAACCTCCCTCTTCAATCAAGTCTGGCTACGCCACTGTAACAGTGTATACATTTTGAAATATACCCGACATTTCGACGATAATTTTACATCAACAGCAAACGTTTTAACCCTTTCAGCCTATACACGAAATATGAACTAAGTTTTCGTGTTAAAAAAAAATTATTTCATAATGAAAGACAATCGGTCGACATGAAATGTTTCTAAAAATATTTGGTTGCATCAGAAAAGTGACTTATTTTTTTCTAAACTATTGAAAACGTACTTTTTTCAATAGATAAATGTACTTACTGAAATACTCAAAGTTTAATGTCGATTACAGATTGCAACTCTCTCCGTTAGAGCGGTAGTGTAGATTAGGGTAATTGTTTTATTTCGAAAAAAAAAAAGATATTTTAGTATAATAATTAATAAAATCGTGTATTTTAAAAATTATTTTCGAATAAAATTTTTATAACGATGAATAATTAGGTTATTCGAGTTGTTTTATTTAAAAAATTATTACTGTTGGAATTTTTCTTATATCGTTTCGGTTCCTCGATGCGTTAAAATTCGCCTTTGTTATTTTCTGTTACTTCGATTTTTTTACTGTTAATTTATTTATTATTTTACTAATTTTAAAATTTATTTATTAATTTAGTTGTTTAAAAGATGCGCCATTAATAAATCGTCTTAAACTACTTTGTGCGTGGATAAGCATCGCTTGTTGGTTTTGTTTAGTTTAGGTTAGCTAGAAATATGATTAATGGAAAAAAGTAGAATAGCGCACCAGCCGGGCATGTGGAAAATCTGCAAAAATAACATTTTTGATAAAAATGATTGTACCGAAAGTCTGCAGGAGTTAGAAACAAATCTTTCTTTATTCGTACGATGAATACAGTTTCGTTGAGGATTAAGACATTCACGTATGTTATATAATAATTTATTAAATAAATGATTTTTAAAAAATTACATTTTTACATCAGAGAACATTCCGCCAGGATATGGAAACGGAAAGATTTCAATTACATATGTTACAGAGCCGATGTCTTTTAGCCATGCGGAATAGAAGCAATAAATGTGAAAAAACGTAATTTTATTAACTTTGAAATTAATTTGAATTGAACTTTCTCTTTAAAACAAAAAAAAAAAAATTTCATTAGACACACTAAATAGCAAATGTTACTATTAAATTTTTTTATCCCCAATGCTTGCTGACGGACGGACGTGCGTAGTTTAAAATTGAGTACTTTCTTTTTTGAATTTTAGATTAATGAATAATATTACAATTATCGAATACTTATATATCATATATATTTATATATATATATATATATATATATATATATCTATATATATATATATATAGATATATATATATATATATATATATATATATAAAATCGAAATAGTAAATATTACCATACGACTATATTTTGTTCAAAACACCTAATAACGGACGTGCATTGTTTAGAATTGAGTATTTTACTTTTTTGACTTTTACATTATCGAATAAGATTACAATTATCGAATACTTATGAAATCTAAATAGTAAATATTAGTACTCATTTTGTTGGTTCAAAACTCCCAATGACGGACTTGCGTTATTTAGAATTGAGTACTTTTTTCTTTTACTTTTAGATTATCGAATAACATTATAATTATCGAATACTTAATAGAAATAGTAAATATTACTATTCGATTCTTTTTTGTTCAAAACTAGTTGCCCGACGTGCGTTATTCAGAATTAAGTACTTTTCTTTTTTGACTTTTAGATTACAATTACTTTATATATATATATATATATATATATATATATATATATATATATATATATATACATATATATATATATTTTTATATATATATATATATAAAATTATTGTAAATATTACTATTCAATTTTTTTGTTCGAAACTCCCAATGACGGACGTGCGTTGTTTAGAATTGAGACTTTTATTTTTTTTTTACTTTTAGATTATCGAATATATATATATATATATATATATATATATATATATATATATATATATATATATATATATAATCAAAATAGTAAATATTACTATTCAATTGTTTTTTGTTTAAAACTGCTAACAACGGACGTTCGTTATTTAGAATTAAGTACTTTTCTTTTTGGACTTTTAGATTATTGAATAATATTACAATTATCTAATACTTATGCAATCTAAATAGTAAATATTAGTACTCAGTTTTTTGGGCAAAACTCCCAATGACGAACGTGCGTTGCTTAGAATCGAATACTTTTCTTTTTTTTTTACTTTTAGATTATCGAATAATATTAAAACGAAATAACTTACACGACTAATTTTAAAGCGGTAATTTCTATTATCTCCAAAATGCGATTCCGAAAAAGAAAATGTGAACCAAAACGACTCTGCCACAAAAATATTTGTAATAATCCAACGAACGAAAAGATCGACAGTATAAACAAGAGACAAAAACGTTTTATGGCCCGACCACGTAATTCTATTTAACAACTTCGTATACATATAATGCCACAGTTCAATATGAACACCACCGTCGAAAAATAGGGAAAGTTGAATTACACGTAATGAACCTCCATCCATTATTATTTTTTTTTTGTACGCTATTTCTTCTCTACACGTATACAATTACAGCTGTACGTATATGTATGATGCATACATACATCTATATCTATATATAGATATGTTTATATATATATATATGTGTGTGTGTGTGTGTGTGTGTACAAATACAGTAATAAACACTAGTTAAAATACGAGTAGAGTGTGAGATTACACGTAGTAGAACAGTATATGTATTACCTTCAAATAAACAAAGAATCGAAGAAAATATTTCGCTCCATTTACTTTCGTACAGATGAATGTGTAACTCGAACGACGTGACTTACGAACAGTGTAATACGACATTAACGACTTCGAGCGTCGCTGATAATGATGATGATCTGAATTGAGAAATTGCAAACTCGATTCGTTAACACATAATAGAGCAAGAAAATAATTAATCTATACTTTACCATTTTATATTTATATATAAATTAATTATCGACAACTATTTAATCGTTTCTAAACGTATTCTCATTTCATAAATAACCTCATTATTACATCGTAATCAATATATTACTTTATATATATATATATATATATATATATATATATATATACATATATACACATTATAATATACAAAGGCTTTTAAATAAATAAATTCATCGATACAAATAACTCCCTAAATTCACAACCTGTATGAAATGTACAACTCCTATTATTAAAACATATGAGTTATTCAACTTCGGAAAACGTTTACTCTGGATTTAGATATACGCCTACGTGTCTAATATTAATATCTTGTGTAACGAAATTTAGTTCCTATAATATTAAACTGAATAATTTCAAATTTGTACACATAAGTATATATATATATAACTAAACATGGTGCAAGATCTAGAAGTAATTAATTTATATAGATACATCGGACAAACAATTCTGATAGAACTAGGGATGGAATTTTGTCCGTTTTCTCTCCATTTATCTATCTGTTTATTTATTAATCTATTCTTCTTCTTCTTCTATGTACCGTATCCTCCAAGAACGTTGTCGATCATCTGTTTGAATTGATCTTCATCCACTAATATTTCGATTGTATCCAGTTTGAGCCACTTTTTTAAATTTTCTAAGCACATTATTCCAGACTGGCCACGCCCACAATTACCATTTATTTTACCCTGTATAAAACAACTCGTACTTGTTATTCCCTATTATATGCCCAAAATTTTCTATTTTTTTTTTTTTATTTTCACTGAATTAACAATTTCTGTTTTTGTTTCTTTCGTTCAATCGTTGTACAACTCCCTAAATTTGTTTTGTTATTTTAGCCGTCCAAGAAATTTTTAATAGTCCACGGTACACGTCCACATTTCAAACGCTTCTAACTTGTTGCATAAGCCACTGATATCGTCCAGACACCGTACAGTAGAACGCTAAAAACATAACATCGTAGCAGGCGTATCCGCTGATCATCTTCAACTTCCCGTTTGTCAGAACTTTATTCATTTTCGGAAATTCTCGTCTGTTCAATTCAGATTCTTATCTCTGTGGATATTTGTCATTGATTTTCGATCGATACATTTTTCGAAAAAAAAAGTGTGCCACTAACCTTGTTCTTCGCGCTACTAATAGTCATCCATTTTATTTTTAACGTGTTTATACGTGAGCCCATATTTTTACTGCTTTCATTAGTTCTTGTAGGTCTGTAAGGCTCGTTGCAACCACCACTGTATACGTCCGCAGAGCGAATGTTATTCACAAACACTCCGGTTAACTAGTACACCTAGTGGTTCCCTGATAACTGACTACTCAAAAATTTTTTCCGAGTAAATTCTAAATAAGAACGCATCCTTTACGCGTCCCATTTATCATGATGACTTCTACTGACATTTGATCATCTATGCGTATCGATGCGCTTTGATTCCAATATAAATTAGTTATAATCCTGATGTCTCTACTATTCAATCTTATTTGCTTTAATATCTCAATGAGTTTTTCGTGTTGTACAGTGTCGAACGTTTTCTCGTAATCCACGAAACACGCGTATGTGTCCGTTTGCATCGCACGACAGCGCTGAATGAGCGCTTGAAGACTATAAAGAGCTTCTCCGATACCAAAGTCATTTTTGAAACCAAATTGTTTTTTTCCGGTATCCTGTTCACATTTATGGTTCTATTGTTTGATGCACGATTTTTAGATTATATATATATATATATATATATTTACCTCGCATCGAATGACGCATTATGTGCCGCAAATATTTGAATTTTCTGTGTTTAACTTCTTTTACTATTTCTTTATATTTATGTAATCGATTTAATAGTTCAACACATTCGTATTTATCCGGCCATTTTATTTTAAATATAATCTACGATATAGCAATATTCCGAGTAACTTTTTCCCTAATGTGTCTTCGTTAATATCATCAAAAATACCGAAAATACGTAACATTTTATCAATCTTAATTTTATTTCTATACACTCTTACTGCGTCATATTACTTTTAGCTTAAACAAAGGAATTTCCCGTTTTTTGGATCCGTATTTTGATTTCCGCGCTCATATCCCGTTATTCATTTATATTACTACCTAGATAATCGATACCCTAAATTATTTTAATTACTTGATCATAAGCCGTCAATACGATCGGGTCCTTAAATTTTTATTCCTTCTATTTATTACCGTGTATTTTGTTCTAGACGTGTTTAGCTGCAATCCGCTCTCTTCACATACCGTGATGAAGATATCTATGCTGTAATTCTTCTAGGCTATTCGATATTAAAATAGTATCAACCGCGTATCCGATATTATTTATTTTTCCGTTTACTTCGATATCACTGTTGAATTTCTTTTGTGCTCCTTTAAACATTTTTTTTTAAATATTATGTTAAATGATAGTGACGACAAAATACAACCTTGCGTATACTTTTGTATATCGCTACATTTATAAAAATATACGTATTTATATATGGACTGTAGCACAAGGATAACGTAATCAATTTATAATAGATAAAAATCATAGCTGTTTTTCTAACCTTCTCGATAAATCGCTTACGATTATATAAAACTCGGAGTGATTCCCTCGGTTGTTGCGAATTACAAGATTCTCAGTCAATATGTGAGTTGAAAAGATGTTTTGTTATACAACACTGTGTTTCTCATATTTGCTCGTTATATTAGGGATTGTTCAATTCGATTAATAAATAATTCTAAATTAATCCAAAATTTTAAACATAAAAAATATTTAATTTAACAGATTTCCTATTCAAAATTTTCTTATAGGGCTTGTTTCATTTTAACGTTCGCTACGTCTACACTTTGTACATTTGCTCCTACTTGAGGTCGACGACCACAGATCGACGAAGAAACTGTTCGTATTGTTGCCAACAGTAATTCCTCGAACTTAATTCACGAGTCTTTTGTTACCGTACAATTCTGACCGTGCTTCCCGTTTTGCTATGTAGTAGAATAGAATTACAACTGCAGTTTTGAAAATATCTTCCGTTCGTCTTGTACCTAACCTGAAAGTAATACTAATTTATTGTCGTAATCACCGTCATCGTCATTATTATCTGTTCGTTTATGCACCTTCGCTTAACTTTAATGCAGCAATAACGTGACTAATTAATTATTTCAGTCGTACGTTATAAAATTACCACTCGAAACTACAGTCCATGTCTTGCTTACGTTATACTGATAATATGTATCAGTTGTACTTTGGAAACCAACTCATTCCACAGAATACCTAGACATGCATTTGGATTCACGATTGACCTTGTAAAGTTCATGTTAAAATGAAGGCCCAGCAGATGAAGAATAAAACACGTCAATTATATTGGTTAATAGGCAGGCAATCGGAATTGGATGTTTCCTGCAAGCTTTTGGTATACAAGAAAATTATTAAACCTGTTTGCTCTGTAGGACTGTACTGCCAAGTCGAATCGGGACGTTATACAACGCCGTCGAAACATTATCTTACGTGCGATAGTTGATAATCACGTAATGGAATTCATTATAATCTCAATATGATGTTCATTAATGATGTCATCAAGCAATTCGCTCAATTGCACAAACAGCATCTGCACAACTATATATCAATGCAGAAGCAAATCAACTGCTTAATGTCAAACACGGAATTACACAACTCGTTCGTTGCAACCACCGTAGATTTAGTCTCGTAAATAAATAAATTTATGTTTAATGTATGCCAAACCAATTACGTACTCCACATTCGTTTTTGTACTTAGCTGTTAAGTTAGCAACTAAATGATGGCAATTATTTAGCCAAACGGCTAAGATTGATGATATATATATATATATATAAATGTTATGCGGGTGTTTTGCAACATAATATTGCTTCTTGGGTGAACTGTAGATAATTTTCGACGTATTTATATAAATTTTTCAAAAATTGAGACATTTCGCGTAAATCGAAAAAGTAGACAATTCTGTTAGCGTTAAAATTTCATGTACCATATAGCGGACATCTTGACGACTGTGAACCGGTTCATAACGTAAACTCGCAAGAATAATGTCCGAAGATCAGACGTCGAAATGTAGTAAATGGGTGTAAGATTTTCGCAGTTATTTAAAAAAAAAAAAACAAATTTGTTCCAGACTTCAAAAATGTAATAAAGCGTAAAAAATAATGAAAAAACGCAGTGCGCCAATACATGTAATGCTCCAATAACAATAAACCACATACTACTGCAATGTGCGAAATATGCAAACCACCATCGAAACCTTCACAATATATCAACCAGTTCACTAGGAGAAGTACTACAGGATGACCCTCAAAAAAATAGATATAATTAATTCCATATAACCCTACCCTTAGACGCAAATGGTCTTAGTAATCGAGCGTCTGTAAATAAAAGAAATATAAAACAAAAAATTACAATTATCGTGAAATAATTTTTTATTCTTCGCAATATGCGAATGTATTCGTAATTCGAACAAATTATCGTATATAAAGAATAGCGAAAAAGAAAAAGAAAATGTTATATACTTTTCGAAATGAAATCAATTTCATTAGATATGTAGAAAAATTATTATTTATTCGAAATTTAATCTCGAAATAAATCTATCGAAATAATTGACGCGACGTAAAAAGAAAAATATGTTTAGTAATCGGTACTTTATTTATTAGATGATATATAACGAATAATACCAGGAACAAAAATATCACAAGAACGACGCTTACGTATTCATAGGTTACGGTCAGTAAGTAACATTATTTGCGTGGTATTGCTAATTTCCGGGACAGATAAAAGAACTTTGCGGATGGAATTGTGTGATTCAATAAATCGTGTCTTGAATCGGTAATTGAAATCTACAGAGCGAAATAAGTACCGGTAGTATTACCGAGAATTTATTTTATAACGTTCGACATATCGGTAAGAGCTAAATCTAGTTACTCGATATACACATATACATACGTGTCTTCTTTAGATGTTCTAGCTTAAAAATAACCGGATATCGTTTGAAAAATGAATATTAAATGACAAAACACCCGGCACACGGAATAGAGGGTTTACTGTACTATCGAAAATAGGAAAAAAAAAACTTGAAAAATAATAAAAAAAAAAAAATAAAAAAATATCTATATTAAAAACACACCTCCCGCGGTATCAATGGTAAGATATATGACGTTCAAATCGTGTGACGCAAGCGGTGACTGTCGATGACGGCACATGAGTTCAATCGCATCGCGCGTGAGTTGAAACAAAAAAAGTAACTCTCATAGTTGGTCTCGCAATCGATTCTAAATAACGCGATTCGGAGGTTCACCTTCGCAATATTTCAAGATCACTTGTGTGTGTTACTGTATTGAATCACTAATCGCGCGAACGCAATATACATATTCCATTACATAACATGAAACATAAACACGAGCACACGTAACTATATGTATGTATATTTCGCGCATATCATCTCATATTTCGAGATGTACTTATCGTCCAATGGGATTTTTGTCGCGAACAGTTTACATAAATAGACTCGAACAAGTCGCAGAAAGACATAGCAGCATGAAAGTATTTACATCCGGGAAAACGTTAATAATTATGTTACGAAATTTCCATAGACGAGAATTTCGCTACTATTCATGAATAATTTTTTCCCTCCTGCAGAACTAGTTTACAATAAACAAAATGCCAAGCCGTAAATAAAACTACTGCACACTATAAACTAGTACTAGTGCTTATATACATACACACACAGATATATATATATATATATATATAATATGTACGTGTATATACATGTGCTTGTGTGCACATTTCTTTTCGAACTGTCAAATTAGGACCACGGTATTCAAATTTCTAACTTTCTTCTGTGGCGAAATTCGACATATTCGCCACGGATATTGTTCTTTCCTTTTTTCAGGCCACAATTTTCCTGTATATAATGCCGATTTGTACTTGAATCCAACATATTCTGCTAGGTTCTACGAGGGACTTTATTTACTTTAGTTAGGTTTCAGATTCTTACTGATATTTTCTATATATATATTTTTTAAATCATATATATATATATTATCACAAAGGCAGCGGCACCCCACTCGATATATCATTATACGCGCAGGCATCTGCATTGCATATAATTAGTGCCATGAATACTAGTCCATTTTGTATATATATATATATATATATATATATATATATATATATATATATATAAATAATATACAATGGCTAGTCACCATGTTCGACAATAAACGATATGAATATAGTGAGTGGAGGGTGCATTAATAATACACTATTTATTCGTTAATTTGGGCTTATTATTAATAATCAACTAGGTATTTATTATTTAATTTGGGTTTATTGATAATTAACTATTGTTTTTTAATGACTGATTATTCATATATTTTAGAAAAGTTGTGTGTATAAAAGTGCAAAGGACCGGAGGAGAATTATATATCAATTAAACTACACAAACACCGCCAGCACATTCATACAGATATAAATAATTATTTCTCAAACTTGTGTGTGAAGTCCTTTGCGAGTGTACTTGTATTTAGGGGCAACAGTTAGGATGACGTAACATAGTCCCAACCATTACCGTGCAACACACCATACTACAAACTTAAAACTCAAGAATATTATAAAAGGAAAAAAATCTTTATATTAGTGATTACGATTTTTGCAGGTGACTTATTATTACATTTACAAACTTAATTTTCTAAACATATAATAAATGCAGTAGCAGAAGATTGATCAGTTGCTCCACATATTGGTTTCACGGTTGAATTATTTTTTTTAGGATAGGAACTAGCTCATGGTATTAAATTTATGTCGCATAGCACTTTCGGAGAACTTGAGGAATCCTGCCTGATTAGTGCTGTTTAAATTAAGGGACTGTGTTTATCCTACTTTATAATTAATTTGCTGAAAAAGCAGAACATTCATACGTAAAATGTTATCTCCAGAACAACAGGTACACCTTGGAATATTAACAAGATGGAACCTGTATAAATAAGCTGCAAACTTACCATGGCCAGATAAAACCTCAGAGCTGTAGAAATTAATATTTAACTTGTTCATTTTCATTCTGTTAGTAATATCAGGGAAGAATTGCTATGTTTTCCTTCTTGCCACCTCCTCTGCCATTCTGTCAACAACATTCGGGAAAAATGCTATTTAAATAGGTTTATTGGAATTGTATTTTGAAGAGCTTGTAGCTCATTATTATCTAATAGTTTAAGAGTGTTAACAGCTTCAGGTCACCCCGTATTCAAAATTCACTTGTGACGGCTCTGCCTGTGATGTATAGATCTAGTGGGAGGGTGAGAGCACTTCGATACAAAAATGACATACTAAGAAGAAATGTTCTCTGTTGTTTATTCGCATTTTTTAGAACATTAGGTGTGATATACATAGCAGCCCCATACCCATAGAGAGACTGAATTAATACCTTATATAAAATAAGTCTCCCTGTATATTAGAGACCCCAAGTATTATGTGCAATAGACTGATGCTGCTAAACAGTACATCACATCTTGAATGAATATAGTTGAGATGAGGCATAAATGTAAGCTTATCATCAATCAGAATTCCTAGATATTTTAAGATGGCTGTATGCTCAATAGCATGACCAGAGATAAACTTCAATTTTTTAATGTCTATAATTTTTTTGTTGCAAAAAACAGAAAATCTGTATTTTGGTGCAGAAAATGTCAGTCCAAAATTTGTTATGGTACCCACAAGAAATTCAATTATCATTCTTATTTGTTCAAAATCATAGTACTAAGTAACCTGAAAAATAATACAGAGGTCATCAGCATACGAGATTAACTCACAATTGTTATTAAACAGGTTACGGAAATACTCTACCTTATAATAAACATCGGAATATTGTAAATTCCATAATGTAGGTCCCAGTACAGAAGCTTGTAGAACTCCACAACTAGCTTTCCTTAAGCCATTTGCATCTCCAATGCTGAGGTGAGCAACCCTATCTTGAAAATAGCTTACTAGCACATTAATTAAGTATGGATTGAATTTGTAATTTTTAATTACATCAAAAATTGCAGACCACACACAGTTATCAAATGCACCTGCAATATCGAATGAGCAAATAACTGCAGTCAACACCGCATTCAGTGTATTTCTGACTGTGTGTACTAATTTATAAACAGCAGTTTCAGCAGAGTGCCCTGCACTAAAACCAAATTGGTTCTCATGTAATAAACACTGTTCGTTTATTTTGGATAGCAGCACATTGGTTCACAACTTTCTCAAACACCTTACCAATGCAGTTGAGTAGAGATTGGGCGATAAACAAGAAGATACCTTTCCAGGTTTAGGGAGCAATTTGAATATAGCCGCTTTCCAGCACTGGGGGAAGAGCTGTATAAAAAGCAACAATAAGATCAACAAAAATTGCCAGTCACATTTCCTTTTTCAAATCCATCTTCTATATGTTATCTGCAATATTTGCCCAGTACATGATTTACCAAGACTGAAACCAGCTTGCTGTTCTCGTTTCTAGTTTCTCAGTCGTACGATTCAAGATTATGTGTTCGGAAATTTTATATGGATGACGACATTGGTGTATAGTTTCCTGGGTTACTACAATATTTATCGGCTTTTTGTAGAGCTATTATATGTACCCTCTTCCATAATATTGAAATATTCGTTTTGTTGGTATAATAATTAAACATTTTCTATAACCAAGTTATTACTTTCTCACTGAGGTGCTTTAACTATTCAGTGTACAGCCCATCAACGCCGGCTATTTTCTTGTCTTATGATTGAGATATCGAAACTATTTTCCTTAGTTGCTAGTTCTCTTTTAATGATTTTATTATCTTACTACCCTTCATTTTACGATTAAGTAACAGTTGGTGAACGAGTTGATTAGCTGTTATCTTTGGCGAATTTGATGCAGTACTCCTTTGGTTATTTAACTTCTTAAATAACTGCCCGGCTCTGCGAACATCCTTCTGAAATTTCAACTTTCCATATCAACATAACGTTCGCCAACTATTTTCATGATTATATTACTTCCCAATTCCCATGTATTCAAAAGGATTTATATCAAATTTTTCGCAATATTTCACATATTGTTTTGGAGGGATTTTTTCACACCTAGAATATAAACTTTACGTGCCTTTCACGATTAGATTTTTTTTACACTTGGTTTATCGGCGAATTCATTATTTTAACGCTTTGGTGGTATGTTTTTTATTTTTTGTTGCCAATCTTTTATTTTTATTGTATCGCAATTTTCGTTCCTAAGTTTCGCGCTTATTCTACAAATTATGAGCCTATGTTAAGTGCGTGAAGTTAGTTCAGCAACTCGTTTCGTGCACATATGCTGCTATATCTTGTTGTCAAACTCGTATCCATATTTCCACCGTTCACTCTTTAATTACGCTAGCAACCTTAAATCACGTATTAATCTCAAATTCATGACCGCTTTAATGCCGGTTATTATTGGTTTGGAATTTTCAATAGCTCTGTCTGTTGAATTATAGTTCTTAAAACGGTCACCTATCAACCTAAAGTTCAACGTTAAATCCTAGATTGCGGCATAAAGCCGTCGGGTACAGAATTTTGACGAGTAAACAATATTTTCTCAGCCCTTTAACAGTATAAACTTAGCAGTTATTATTTTAAACATATTAGTCTTAAATAGCCTTTCAAATATTTTATAGGGGTGACATATCAGCTCATCTGCGTTTTCTCTTGGTTTTACCAAATTAATATGTTCCACAGATTTAGTATTCTCGTTTAGTCGATGCGGTCTTTTTATAAACAAACTTTTGTTTATATTCCAAATACGTCATATTTATTCGGATATATTTGTATATATATATATATATATATATATATATATATATATATATATGTGTGTGTGAAGAGAAAGACAGAGAACGAAACAGCCAAAGCACACATAATGCAAAAGAAAAAATTAAACCAAATTTTACAGTAAACGTGACAAACGATGAAACACGGTACATACACGACTTAATACAGTCGGAAATAGAGTATACGTACGAAACTAATATGTAGAAGTTATCAGAGCGAACGAAATGGACCCTACACTCTCTCGCAACTTAATCATTCTTGTAGTACACTTTACGAAAAAACTAAAACGCCTCTAGATTTGGAATTCAACGTAGTAATTTTCTAGATGCATTATCTATCACTGAAATATCATTTTTTAAATTAATGAAAAAAAAAATATTACAACAATTTATATACCTTTAAATATTATACCACTAACGCCATTTGTTCAAAATTACAGAATTAATGAGTCACGTGTAATAGTCAACCAGACTGTTTTTATAACGCGAACTGTTAAAAAATTATGGAGTTAATATCGGTGTGAAGAGAGTCAAAGAGAACATTTACTTCCTAAATTGCTGGACACTTTTTTGATACAAATGTTACGAGTGATAATGGTTCGATTTAAAAATTATTCTCAATTAACTTACAAAAATAGCGTTTGTTTTCCGATATCTCCACCAGACTAAATATTAGAAAAATAAAAGTACTAATTGTTCGAGAAAATAATTCTCATTACTATTAACTTTGGCATAATTATAATTCATAAGTTACAAGGTTTAACATTAGATAAACCTGTTATAGACATTGTAGAAAAAGAAACTTCTATTAATTTAATATATAACGCGTTTTCAATTAACCATTTCAGTTATACATTATAAAATTTTGGCACAAAACCAATAAATTTTGTACAGTTCTTTATTATAGTCCCTTTTTAGGTAAACTATAAATAATTTTGGATGTATTTATATAAATATTTTTAAAATTGGGACATTTAATGTCAATCAAAAATAAAACATTTCGTTTGAATTAAAAATTCATTACCACTAGTGGACATCATGACTGAAAGAGTTAAAACATTAAATAGATTAAAATTAACCAAATTTCTTTTTTAAACAGTATGAAAAAAAGAATGTGAAAATGTAGAAAACAAGAAGAAATCCGTATGACGAATTTAATGATTTCGTAAAATAAAATAAAAAAATATCTATTTTACGAGTGAATTATTTTTAGAAGCCCGCATTAATAACTCACATTGTAAAGAATTTTTTCAAGAAATCATAAATTTAATATTTGATTTATATATTATAAACCAAACAAAATATGACACAGTTTAAAGTAAGTTTTTTATTGCGCAAAGCTTTTCGACAATTACGTCATTTTCAAGCGTACACAATGCACATTACATATGAATTACCAAAAATATTATAAAAAGCATTCAAGTTATAGTTTTAAAAAACGGTATATAAATTAATAAAAAAAAAAATTATTTATATTTCAATATAAGTAAGGAAAGAAATAGAAAAACTGTAGTAACAGTAGTTCAGCGTAAGAGATCGGATTAGCAGCAGCATTGGAAACAGCACGCATTTACCTTGCTGAACACGGTAACTTTGACGAATATTTGCACACATTTCAAATAACTAACACACCAAACTATCAGTATTGCAACACAAATACTCCTGATACAATTCATATTCATCACACCATATATGAGTGCTATTGTTTTAAAGAATATAGAGAGATAACTTTAAAATAGACATAAATTCCCCACTTGTTATAAATAAAAAAGAATGTTCGCATTGTTTTCGATACGATAACTTAATAATTCAGAAAATATTAATTTTTAAGTAAATGATCAATCCTGTTCAGTAAATATCTAAATAATACAACTGTTATTCCAATATCGTTTTGTATATGTGTATGTGTATGCAGATAATATATATGTATGTATGTATGTATGTGTGTATACGTGTATGCATGTGCAGATTTTCTTAATCATAATAGTAGTAGTAAAAATAGTGATAATGATTTATAGTAACAATAATAATAATAGCAGTATAGTTGCAATAGTGATAATAATAATATTACTACTACTAATAATAATAATACACCGGCAAGCTTTGCCATCATTGATATACAGACTTTTTTTTTAATATAAACTACATTATATTAACTTTCAAGTTTGTAATGAAACAGTAACTACATATGATGTATTATATAGTAATGGTTGGAACTATGTTTCGTCATCCTGACTGTTGCTCTTAAATATAAGTACACTTTATAAAGGGCTTAATATTGGAATACTTATTTATATGTATATGCATGTATAAGCGATATATGTGTAGATTAACTGATATATAATTTTTCTGTTACTTTTATTCATCTATACCATACTTTATTTTGAGTAATTAACAGTCCGAATTAAAAAACATTTCTATATGAAAATTAGCAACCGCTTTTAAAAGCTGTTTCAAAGAAAAATAAAACATCACTGCCAAAAATTTTCCAGATACACCATCTGCCTCTATTTATTTATATAACTATCTATATCCCTATGTATATAATATACTGCGTTATACCTATATCAACCTACTGTAGAGTACAGTCATGTTCCAAACTTTTCCAATAATTTATATTTTGCACAACTCGGATGCAGTTGAATTTTCAAGAGCTATAATTCTGTCCCTTTTACTTTTAGAATTTACTAAGCGGTATTACGGATTAATATAGACTACATTCATTTTAAGTTTGTTAATTTGTTCGATTGCAACTGCTCATTACGTTCTCCCCTGATACGAGTATTTTATTTCTATCTTTAAATCTAATAGTAAGTATACTTTTTCATAGGATGTTGGCGTTTTCCTTATTTTCCCGATTATAATCTTCGTAATGGTCCATATTTGGACTCCGTACCTTAATACCAACGATTCACACACATTAGTTACGAAGTTTACATTCTAACCTGCTCGAGTATCTCTTCATTCCAGAATATAATATCAACAACACGAGAGATATGCATTTTTTTGTCTAATTTCCTTCTGTCCGTCCTAAATAAATATACAACTTTACTTGGTCAAATATACATCTTTGCTTGGTCCACGTTTTCCCTATTTACCGCTATTGGTATATCGCCCGTGTTATTCACAGTTATTTTTATTTTCTGCATATGTACTTTTAATTCTATTTTTCCGGACTCAACTCATAACCTTCTGAATTGCTTCTCAATATGAGGATTTAATTTACTAACTTTCAATACACACACACGCATATATATATATATAAAATATTTTCTTATTCTTCAATCATTCGATTCGAGCATTGTGAATTTTCTAAATCTACCTATAAGATAATGAGTCATTTCCTTCCTTTCTCGACCGACCTTAACCACTGATACGATATCATCTCGACGTGTTAGTTTTTTCGATCGATATATCTCGAATTCCACATTTTCAAACACCTGTCTATTTAACCTTGTGTAATTTGTTTTTTTAGACAATCATTTCTTAAAAAACTATCAATCCTCTGTTTTACTGCGCCTTTCAACCGCATGTTTAAGTCAAGTTCCTATAGTATTGAAATATCAGATCCCCTGGCTATACATACTCAATATTTGCCTCTAGAAATATATTTCAAACGTACTTTTATTCTTTGTATGTCATTTTTCTTTAGCCTCCAACATTCGGTAGAATGAAAAATTGGTCAACATAATTAATGTATTAACTAGAAATGTTTTTTCAGAAAATATTATATATATATATATATATAATTTTTTAGACATATAGAAACAAATGAATGTTATTATTTTAACTGTGGTTAAAAATAAAATCAGAAGAACTTAATTAAACAGCAGTGTATCACTCTCTCATGACCATTTACTCCAACTTACCAACCTCCCGGCTTTTTGTCCCTTTTGTTTACTCCCAAACTCCTCTCTTATTTGCCACATTTTACTATACTGCCCTGCACTCCATTCTTATACTCCTCATATTCATCCGCGAACCCCATCTGATTTCCTAACCAACAATTCTTCAACTATTCCCTCAATATTTCAATTCCCTATCTCTTCTAACCTCATTTACATCTGTTAAATCACCAATGCCGTAATAGCTACGGTAGTTAAACACGGCACTATAAAAAAAAGAATAAAATAAATAAATAAATAAGATATTAATAAGTTTTGGGTAACTCTCTTCTTGATTGGAATGTCAGTTCCTTCGATCTTCTAAACCCTTTTATTCCGTAGTCTCCTTGTATCGATGTACTTACTATTATCGAAACTGCTCGTAAAGAAGATTTGAAAGTACTGTGATTAGTTTCTTTTGGTTACCTACAAGTTTAAATCTATCCAACCCGATATATCCTGTACACCTCGGTTTTATAAACTCTATACTCCAATAACCAATTCCGCATTCATTATTTAAAATGTGTATTATTCCTTTTCGATTTTGCTCTCATTCATCTAATGTCGACATGGTGGCCGATGCCGATCATGTCATTTTGGAATGATCATACTATCGGTCCTCAACATGTTAATCTTTACAACCGGTTGATTTCCTTTAATATTTCTTTTCCTATTAATATATCATACTTTCTCTAAATAATAATATCCGCATTCTGCTTCTATTGAATTATTATATTATCGATAGAGATATGATTACTTCTACTCTTACCAATATTACTTTTTTCACATATATATTGAAAAATATCTATTTCTCTATAGAGTAAATAGCGTAAATTAGCGTATTTAATAGTTACGCTCGACGAGTAAACCACCGCGGAAGCCCAATAAGTTTTTTAAAATTGCTGAAAGTAAACGAATATCACACACACACACACACACGTGAACCGATGTATTTACTCAAAATGATTTTTTTTTCCTTTTCAAATTTCCCATTTTACTTCAGTTCGAACATTTGAAGAATACATCGGTAACATCGGTTATCATCATGATGAGGATGATATATTCAGATTATTCAAAGTACGATCACGTAGCGTATTGTGTAAAAGTTGGCAAAGTGACCAAAGGTTACTAGAAGCACCTGGTCGAGTGTGCCTGTATCTATACACGTATACGCGTATACGTTCGGTAAATAATGGACAATTATGGAAATACGACGGAATTCACGGTATAAATAATAAATAAAAATTCGCGTCCAAATAGATTATTGTTCTCTGTTCGACAATTAATCGACCGTCCAGCTCGCGTTGATAGTTACGAAGTTTGTTTGTGTTTTTCTCGCGATTTCATTTACTAATTTTTAATAATTAGACATCAACATGATTCGATCATTTATTTCACAAATTATATTAGCGATTATTTTCACTGTCGTAACTAGCACACCGATAAGCGACTATTCTGATCGTGAGTATTATAAGTTATATATATATATATACATATATATGTACGCATTGATTCTCTCGTTTCATTTCGGTTTTTTATATTTTTTTTTTAACAGTAAAAATCTAAACATAAAATGTTGAACAATCGCTAGTTGTTATTTTCTAATATTATATCGAGTAACTTATTCTAATTTTTATAATAAACGTTATTGTTTAATTAA
This sequence comes from Coronaproctus castanopsis, assembly GCA_032883995.1. Classification (NCBI taxonomy): domain Eukaryota; kingdom Metazoa; phylum Arthropoda; class Insecta; order Hemiptera; family Monophlebidae; genus Coronaproctus; species Coronaproctus castanopsis. The sequence goes on from CM065053.1 coordinate 181,062,556, forward strand.
AAAATCTGTAAGAAATATTAGCACGAGGTAAGAACATTCGCGTATAATGAGAAAAATAAAATGGACAGAAACTTTTCATTATAAAGAACAGCACGGAGGAACAAAGTAAACTCGTTATTTAAACGCAATCGATATAATAATTTAAGTAAAATTTCTTAAATTTTTATTTTAATACAAGTATATACATACATATATATATTATTCACAGTTAGGAAACTGTATTAGTTAATTTATTTACAAGGTACAGAGTGGCCTGTGTAGCCTGGTAGTTATATCAATTATATTTACAAAATAAAAAGCAAACAGAAAAAAAAAGAACATATATGATATTCAAGGAGCCGTCTGCATAGTGTACTTATAATAAGACGGTGTACAGGATGACATCAACATTAATTAGTGCGTATCCGATTCTCGCGACTTCGCTCAAATTAATCTCTTTTCACGAGAAATCTCTCAAATTTCACGACTCCTAAAACCATGTTCTTTATTTCGGGCTGAATCCATCGCTATCTTTAAATGTCTTCAATTCCTATCCATTGCTCCATCATCTTCCAAATACCTTATCCTTACCGCGCCGGGACGTTAATGTCTACCTATAATTTTTACACCGATAATGCTTTCACGTATATCATCCTCGAGAGTAACGGTATAGGTCAAGATGCAAGTAAATTCTCGAACATATTTTGCGATGAGGACGTGAGTTTTTCTATTATCGCTTATTCTTAGATTTTTATTATGCGGTGGGTGCTTGACACTGTGTTCCTTTGTCGATGTATATACGGTATGTAAGTAAAAGTTTATACGGTATTTACCAATCTGTTTAGGAATATCCACGCGTTTATTTGGAGTAGGATTATGCGAATAGGGTGTAAATAATGCATATTTTAATGGGTCTTTGACTTGTGAATGCAGGTAATATTTTTTTGTGTGTTCCAATGGGTGAGACTTGTGAATGAACGTAGTTTTTTATTTTATTTTTTTTTCATTTTCTCGTTTTTCGTAATTTTTAAATTATTTATTGTATTATTTTATAATTATAAATCTACACTATAGTTGACTTTTTATCTGTTGTGTGGGCTTCATTACGATAAATAAATAAAATAAATTATAGTGTCGTGTTCGTTATCTAACATTGGCTAACATGTTGACAGACCTACGTCGGTCTAAAACTGCTCTGAACACACTTATCACCGGTAGTAAATCGCACCAATCCGACAGATTTCTTAACCAGGTTGTCTTTTTTCTTATCCGTGGTATTTTTCCTGTAATTTATCTCTACATTAGCACACGGAGCAGACTGTATCGTTCTGGATGATTTTGGACAATGAAAAAAAAATACAGACAAATAAAAATAATAGTTTAATTATTATAACGTAGTAAAATATTTCGTAATATTAAAAAAGATATACATATAATTAAAAGATCAAAATATTTTGTAACGTAAGTTGTATAACATCGAAAGTTTTCTAGCAGTGTATCGTTATTGCGGGCAACTATAGTTACCGTCTGTATATAGATAACGATATATGGATACGGAGAAATACACAGGGTAAATCGTTAGAAGAAATCCGTACTATTGTTATTATTATTCGGTTGGTTAAGTGAATGCACGTAGTAAAAGCTCGCTGTTTTACAATCAAATGCCCGCTTGAACTATCGATATATAATAATTTCCTCAGGAGTACACACATATGCGTAATTGAGGGGCCCCAAACTGAAAGTAAAGGGGCACTATACAGTGGTGAATGGTGAAATGGCTTCCACATATGGAAGTTAGTTGCGAAATCAGAGTGCAGTGGGAAAAACTTGGGAAAGCTTTCCTAAAAAATGCTGCGTAAAACCGTTAACCCTTTCGTGGCCATTCTAGCGCGAATATATCACAAATGATATGACCAATGTTGTCAATTAAAATTGTTTTTATAAATAATTTATTCATAATTTACTAATCACATATGCCTCTTGTATACTTTTGGATATACCATAATTATCTTTTTACGTATTAAGTCGATTTTAAAAAAAACTTCGAAAATATTTTATGGAACATTTTTGATCATGTAGAGCGATCAAAATTTTTTAGCGAGTGTGATCCATGCGTAGGCATTAAATAGTCAAGTGTCGAAGCGAGTATGACCTCTATAAGCCTAATCGCATTCCAAATCCAGAAGCGTCAAACATTATCGATTTCCATTTTCTCTTTGATCAATGTTACAAATACAAGAAAAATCACAATTGTTGTATCCAATAACTGACTTCAGCTCCCCCGTTCCCGTAGAAGAACGAAACTTCGCAGGATAGAGTATACTTGCTGAAGACAACTAAAAAAAAGATTATCAAGTTAGCGGAAAATTAAAAGAAGGAAAGAGCAAGGAACGTGGAACATAAGAACTTTCTTAAAAACAGGAAAATTGGAGGTACTAAATAATGAGATTAAGAACGTAACAGGCAACAGGAAGGAATGGAAGAACACAGTTGGCTAGAGCTAAGAGTCAAGAGCAAGGCTCTTAATAAAACAGAGATGGAAATAACAATAGATCGCTTATGGACTGAAAAGATACTAGCCGTTTTAGGTAATATCGCATAAAACTATAATATATTATAAAGAAAAAAAAATTATCGAAGTGTTCTTATTAATAACAAACGAACATTCAATAAATAAAATCGAACAACGACTCTGATCAAAATAATGACACGTCAATTATTATCCGAAATTAAATTAATAATCGTATTTAAATCACGATCGACGGATGTTGCATAGGAGACCTATCGTCAATGATAGAACCATCTTCCACCGTGATCCCTCGTAATCGGTATATATATTTATATATTTATTATATTTATACATTTATTATATTTATATATTTATTACATTTATATATTTATTATATTTATATATTTATTACATTTATATATTTATTAGATTTATATATTTATATATTTATTATATTTATACATTTATTATATTTATATATTTATTATATATATGCACGGACAGTGAGAGAGCTTACGTTTCTTTTTATATTGAGTCTAAGTAACGTAATTTATTCGGCTAACATGATAATATAATCGCTTTAAAATAATAAATGAAATAAAAAAGGAAAGAAAGTGAAATCAACTGGAAAAAAAGCCGAAGACGTCGCTTAATTGATTCACTTTAAGGAAACTAACGCTTATTGATCAGATCAATACGAGACAGTTCGATGTTATTTGCTCAGTTTTTTTAGCTCTCTACAACAAATAAATTAACATACATCCATTAGTAACGAGTTAACTAACGGCTTTCTAAAATATTCTGGTTCCTCGAATCCACAGCTCTTACGTATGAAATAATAGTAGCCTGCAAGTTTTAACTACATACATATATATACTTAATTTTAAATAATTCCGAAATAAAAAAAATTGGTCAGCCAATTCTATACAACTACTGTAGGTGATTATATTTCTTACATTTATATATTATATGGTGAATATTTTATATTTAATTATTCTTGCAGTTGCAACATTTATTATTTCCAGTTAAATTTAATTTATTTAAATAATATTCAATAGAACCGTGACCAGAAAGTATCTGAGTCATATAGTAATTTACAATCTTCTTATTATTAAAACGATTTCTTACGTTAAGAAAGAATTGATTTATTAATTTATCTTTTGTTAATAGGTTCTATCTTACATTAAATTGATTCAAAAGTTGTATATCAAACTGTTTGAGAGCTATTTTACTTATAATATCATTGCGGTTTTTTTTTAACCTTAAAGATCAAAGATATTTTTTTAAATATAAAAATCAATAGGTAAGATCCGTATACTGTGATATATAAGATTATATTAGAAACAGTAAGATACAAAGAAGTTAAATCAATTAGAAATTTACGCCAGTTGCAGATTACATTGTAGATTTGTCGTTTAATTAAATGCTTGAAGTATACACCAGCGCAATTTATAGTGACTGTACTAAACCTGTATACAGAATTACCTTATACTTATAGTGCAGTCCCCATAATTTATCTCCAAGTGTATTAAAAATATAATAATATTTGTTGACATTGTTATTTATATATTCTATATATTTTTTAAAATGTATTATCTATAACGAAGCCTAAACATTTTACGTGATCAGTAGAACTGAACAAACGAGTATAAATTTTAATGTTATCATATATTACTTGATTAAAGTTTTCATCTCGACCAGTTATTATCGTAATTTCAAATTTAAAACATTTATTACTGTTTCAAGTTTATTAACAATAATTTCATTGCACTTAGGAATATGGAACGACAACATCGATTTGGTACATAAACGAACATTATATATTACGAGTAAATCTGCGTAACTGTTAAGCCAAATCTGGAATGTATTTTAGAATATATATATATAAAATTGTCTTTAAATATTTCTTATAAAATTGATGTTTGTAACAAATCATCAATTTTGAAAGACAATCTCGAGACCTATCATCAGCGTAAATTGCAATCTAAACATCCGGTAAGTTAGGAAAATCATATACAGACAAACGTTCAATACAAGGGTATCCAAAATACTACTCTTAGGATCCCCCACTGAACACGTTTTCATAGTAGACCTGGGATTCATTGATGGTAGCGTAAAATAATATTTTTGATAAATAGTCTGCGAATAACAATTACATAACGAGAGAATTGCCAATTCAATTTTATTTATAATTTATCAACACGCGCGCATAGCAGCGTTATAAAACGAAATGAGGAAGTGATTTACATTTTATTTATTAATTTAGTAAATAATTGAATACAACTATACAACTGAATTAAACGGCAACAATTTAAAAAAAAAAATAAAAAAAATTAAATTATTAAAGTAATATAAAAAAGACACTTATACAATCGCGTATACATGTATACATAAACACAGTCACTCGGTATACACATTGAAATGTACACACATAAGCAGAAAAAAGTATAATTGGAAATACACATGCAAGGGTTAAGTAACGAGTTATGCAGACGGAAAGTAGACACTAAAAAATTATAACTTATTATTATTATTATTATTCGAAATCCCAAACAAGTCATACCCACGAACAAATGTCAACACCTTCCTCACAGTAATAACAATTACATAAAGCTGAAATTTCATTAAACCGAAGAATCGTGTAAATATCCGCTCCGAAAATGTACATGCAAACACGGATGAGTTTTTTCAGTTACGATGTCCGCTATATGGTACACGAAATTTTAATGCTAAGAAAAATGTTTATTTTCCAGTTGACGTGAAATGTCACGATTTAAAAATATTCATATAAATACATTGAAAATTATCTACACTTCACTGGCAGTGTCGTGTAATAAATACAATCGTATAAAATTTATAATTTCGTATTGAAATTTTATAATGTATAACTGAAAGGGTTAATAAAACAAAATTAATCACTATTTAATTTTGTTTTTAATTTATTTTATCAATTCATAAAATCACTACTCTCCGATACATCAACATGAAAGGATTGAGTAATACAGACGGAAAGTAGACACCAACGGATTATAAATTCATGACTGTTATTCGAAATATAATCCTTATCGTCCCGTTGTTCGTTGTCGAGCATCGTAATAACGACTCCCCTTATACATTATTTTTACGCGCAAAATTGACCAGCAGGCATTTTAATCATAATCAACATGCTTTCGCATATATGTTTTATGTAGAGTAAAACTTTATAATCCTAGTAATTACGCCACCGAGGCAACATTCAGAGATTTCCAGTTTAATAACCAGTCGTTATTTAAGATGGTCGCATAGTAGTAATTCAAAAATGTTCCTCTCCTGTTGAAATGACTATCGCGAATATAATCATATTCGCAATACATTTCTCTCTCGCAATCCTTTAAAGAAATTCTGAATTACGATGAAATCGAAATAAATTATTCCAGTACACTAAATCCACCGACCTACTATGCCAATTATAAAGCCATAACTTCCTCCGTGCCTCTGATCTTCGTAGCAGTCTATGACGCACATAAATGAAGAAGAAGAAAAAAACATTAAAAATATTCGAGTAAACGGTCTCAAAAAAAAAAATGTAAAGTTTAGTTCAACATCGACTCATTTTCATTTCTATGTATAACCCACAAATTATTACGTCAAAATTAATTACAAACCACATTTTCAGTTTAAGATCCAATCGACATTGACAATCGATCTAACAGTAAAATAACGACGATATATAAAACGATGAAATAAAGTTTAACTTAATTTTAATTTAATTCGTATTAACGCGCGTACAACTCGAGAAAATAAATCCGAAATATAATAAAACACACCCGTTTTAAGACTGGAACGAACTGTTCTAAGTTTCGTTACACAAAGCGAAGAAAATATTCTAGCTGCAAAAAATCAACCCCCGATGAGACTTCAACTCTAATGTTACATATCGTAATATAATTTATCATAGATTTTAATTTAGATTTTTTTTTATTTGTTTTTTAAATTTTAGTCATCTTACATCGAAATATGATTTATTTTTACAGCGAAATAGCAATTTTATAAAATATAAAGTTAAGTATTTAGTGTTTTATAATAATTATTTTAAGCGTATTATTTTCAATTTAGAATTTCGTATTTTCACCTTCCCTAGCAAAATTATTAAAAATTTAAAAAATATAAGTATATACCTATATATATATATATATATATATATATATATATATATATATATATATATATATATATATATATATATAATATTTTTAAAAATATTAACAAAAAATCTAAAAAAAATGTATATACCGCTTCTTAGATTTAGGATTTTTGTCGTGTGGGTCTATTTTATCCATCGTCATTAATAAAACAGGATAGTCATTATCATTTACGTTTCAAGGTTGTTATTATTATTATTTTACATTATACGGGATTTAACCATTCAAGAGGGACATGTGTGTCCGGTAAATGGAAGAATACTAAATCAAACTTAGGCGGTTAAGGGAATCGAGTTATTAGAACACATTGTGCATATGACTGGAAGAATCAGTAAGTAGTAGGAATAATGAAGGAGAGAATAAGAAAGTAATAAGGCATTGATAGTTCAGAAATCGAAAGTTGCATTCTTTACAATGGATAAAAATGGTTCAGTCGGGAGTGGGAAATTCCAAGTTTGATAAGAATGATATCTCCTAAACGGAATGTAAAAGAGATTTCAGAAAGAAGATCAGGTTTAATACGAAAAAGGTAATTTTATTAATTTGAGCTCTATAGCCGTTTCCAGAATTTGATTATAAGGAATTTTAGAGATTTCACATCACTAATATAAAATGAATACGAGAATATAGATGAATTTGCCTAGCAATTTGATCGATGGTTCCGCTACCGGAGAGACCAATCACATGAAGGATATTGCGATTTAGCACACTGAATCAGTAAAGATAAGACTATTTGGAATGAAATGGAGTAAAATTTGAAGATAGCGATGGATTCAGCCGCGAATATAGAACATGATTTTCGAAGCCGAAAGCGATAGGTGGAAGCAGATGAAAATGGCCACTCCATCATGAATCATAAGTTTTTGAGCCATCTTTAAATCAGTGTATGTAATCTGTACATTTGGCAATTTCAAGAGTGAGATGTTGATGGAGCAAGTATTCTAAAAATAAGTCCCATAAACTAAGTGACGTAACATAACATGAAGATTGACAGACGACTGGCCAAACGGATCCGATGTAAACCAGGTATTGCTTTCCCGACTTCTTTACTTTCACTAGCGCGATAGTACTAATTTACCAACCAATTAGATGGATAACTGAAGTAGTTTGAGGTATTGTTAAAATTCTCTTTTTTCGTGCGAGCTAAACGCTAAAGCATTACCGTTACATAACGGGACCCCTCGGTGTAGTTTACTTATGTATATTTATCAGATGACGAGCTAACAGCCGCAAAGCTTTATAACCGTCTAATTATTTAGCACGATTTATAACCTTGTTCTTTTTTATTATTTTTTCAGCTTCAAGGATTTTAAATCTAGTTTCCGTTCGAACTATTATTTCGACGTGAAATGTTACATAATTATTATTTATTCGTGGATTTTTTTTTATATCAGGTAGTCAATTCTTAATCTTACGAACCAAACGAAACGCTAACAGAGCGATGACTTTTAGCGGATTTAACCCTAACGGCGCAATGACAGCTTTCGCATCCAGCGCTGATTTTCCGTCTACGTATTTCTATCAATACGCGCTACCTCCGCAATTACCACCTGCCGTTGATGCGAGAAATTTCTATAAGAAACCAGTAGTCGTTCCGTCACAATCAGAATTAGCCACGCCAGCTCCGTCTAGCAATAATGAATCACCGCCGCCGCAATTATTCGTACCAGACAATAAAGAATCTACCGTAGCTAATGGTCAAGAAACCAAATTCAGCGACAACAACGACATTAATAATAATAATAACAACGCACTTGCCGACTCTTCTGGACAATCAGTATCATCGGAGCCTATACCGAACGCGAATGAACAAGACCCGACTGTTTTACCATCGCCAAGTCCAAAAAAAGGCAAGAAGAAGCCAGTTGTTACTACAGAAGAAGACGACGATGACGAACCGCAAACGGGTTAGATTTTTCTATCTTCTTATCGTATCGTTCAGCTTAATTTCTTTTCTTTCAATATTCAACAGTTTGAATTGCCTTGTCCGGGATTCCATTTATACTGATCATATCTTCTATCCAGCATCGCAAAGGTGAACACTGAGCAGGCTAGTAGGTGTTTCGAATCTTGTACCATACAGCATTCGCATATGTAATTTTCCATATTTTCGTGTTCTCTACCGTTCTTCTTGTAGTTTTTATTCTATTCAGGGTTTTCCGTATAAGACATGGAAATTTATTACCGGGAAATAAGCGTTCCAAAAACCTACATTTCTTATCAAAATAAATAATGCTCCGTATCCATTAACTTCATATTCCTCCGACTAAGTTTGTACCAAATGTTAACATTTCCGCAGTATACAAAAATATCATCAACTTTAAAAATACTTTTAGAAAAATATAGAAAATAGAATAATAACAATTTCGCATATTTAGTTAAATTTAAAATAAATGTCCACAAAGCTGACTCGTGGAATAAAGACTAGGTTTTTTGCCTTTAAAAATATCAGCATTTCGAATAAGTCTTTGTTAAATATATAAACACGTACCACCACTGTTTAAGGGTAGTAAAATATAAAACTTAAATATTTCGTTAAAATTACTACCATCAGTAAACGGACAGATATTTCATCTATTAAACATAAATAAAATACTATACTAGAATGTCTAGTTAAAATATTAATATCGTTTCAATACAGATATATTTAACTTCGTTAAAACTAAAAGAAAACAACGAGACTAGGACATGACAAGCTTTATTTAAAAAAAAAAAAAAAACATTCCAAAGATACTATGAATGTTAGAAATACAAGACAATACAATATTATTCACTAGATATTATCAATAAACACTGAGAAAACTAAATTCATGATAGTAATCTAAACGAAAAATTATTCTTAGATGACAAAGATATGGAAAAGATAGAAAAATATAAATATCTGGGTAGTTGGGTAACAAAATAATGATACCGACATAGAAATATAAACTCATATTGAACTAGCTAAAAGTACATTTATGAAATTAAGAAAACACACTTTGCGACAGAAAGTTAAGCTTAGAGATCAAAAATAAGATACTGAAATGCTACGTACGGTCAGTGCTCCTAAATAGAAGCGGGGCATGGACTATAAACGAAAATATGAAGACATGGATATCATCATTCGAAATATGGTACTACACCGAAGATTGTAGAAAATACCTCGGCCTAAAAATAAAAAGACCAAAAATGAGGAAGTTTTAAAATTAATGAGAACTTACAAAATGTTAATGACAATAGTGAAAAAACGATTTTTAAACATTTTATGAGAGAACATTAGAAACTACTACAAACAATAGTATTGGGTATCATGAACGAAAAAGAAAATCGGGTACATCGTGATTCGATAACGTAAAAAAATGAATCGTAGTCAATAAAACAGGAGAATTAGTCAAAATAGTAAGAAATAAGAACTGGTTACAGCAGATTGTCCATCCAATGGAAGATGATGGTTAAACAATACCCAAATCGGATTCTACTTAATTATCCGAATAATTGGTAAATTATAAATTCCCACATCTAAGGTAGGTAAAGACAGTTTATTTGATTTAATATACTGTTATAAACTAGTAACCTCAGTAAAATAATGTAATTTGTAATTCCTAAACAAAATTTAAATATCACATTCCAGCTTGCAAAGCTAGGTGACTATCTTAACATTCACAATAAAATACCGATATAATAAAGGAATTCGATACTGCGTGACTAATTCATAAAATGCACAGTTACAAATCTCCTTGGTACTTAAAATCCTAACCATAATAAACTCATATCTCCAAGATCAACAATTTACTGTTAAAGTAAAAAATATCGACAAAAATATTAACCTGGTATCCCCTCAATGAAATATTTCGGGACCTTATCTATATTTAATATTTTTAAATGATATAGCGCGTATAGCATAAATAGAGCGCATTATACCTTTTATGTTACCTAATTTACTATATCATTTCACATAAATATTACACAAAATAAAGCTTTAATAAATTTCTGAATTATTTCATTCAACGAATATGAAAAAATTCGAATCTTTATTCCCCCATTTAACTCAACCCGTAAAAATCCGAATGGTATACGCATATAAAATATTTAGAACTTATTTTATGACAAAAGTTAACTTATCTAACAAACATTTAGAATATATTATTAATAAGATAATGCATTTTATTTGTAATGTAAGTATAGCTAAGAAATTTATTGTGTATAAATCATACATATTACTTGTTATTGTGTACTTTTACAGATTGATATAATATCAGTAAATCCTCCACTAATAAAAGTATTAGTCCATGTAGTTTATATATAAATTAATGCGACAAAACAAAATTTTTTAGAATTCACATAGAAATACATGTTTAGATTCACTTCTAATTATTTGTAGAAATATCCTAATCATGTGTAATTAAGATTTTTTTCAAAAAGGCAAACTTAAAAGAAGAACACTCGATTAATGGAATATTTTGATCTTTATTATTTAATAATATCGTTAGCTTTACAATATTTACAGAATATTTTGGTCTCAAGTTTTAAACTATATCTGTAGAAATTATACAATTTCCGTATCACACACCTTATTAAAATTCTCAATAATATCGTTGTAAGGAGACTTTCAAAATGAATTAACAAACTCACCCTACAGAAATACATATTTTAATCACCCATTACACCGATTTAATAGTGATTTACATTCTTACAGGCAAAGCAAACAGTCGCGCCAGCTCTTCGTTCAACGCGTGGTTCCCCATTATGCTCGGTATGTATCCGGGTAATAACAACGGTCTTCCAGCATCAGGTGCTGGCGCTTCCGTCAAAGAATCCGAAAGTAATCCCGGTGGTAGAGAGCGGGGTTATGGCACTACTATTATAGCGAATAGCGTCAGCAATGGGAAAAGTGGAGTAGCTCATGCAATCGCATATGGAGGATCTCCAGCTGGTCCGTTTCCGTCGTTTGGCGGTCATCAGCAGAAAGATGCGGCCGGTCTATCGTATTGATTACGGCATAAAAATTATACAAGGCGCGTTACGTAAAATTGTTCGCCCGATTTATCTTTCTAATCATCTATATGGAAAGAATATATCGCAATATGTACTATCTACTATTAGTAACCGGTTTTATTACTCGTTTGTGTTGATGTTTTTACGAAAATAAAACTTTTATATTTTCGTTTCATTTAATTATAAGTTGAATCGTATTTTCCAGGAAAAATCTAAAATTAAATAAATTTTTTATTAAATATTTTATTATCTCATAATTTACGTCCTAGGTACATTAAAAAGACGAAACATTTACATGTATGTATGCATATTTATTTATAAAAAAATATATAACATAAAATTAACGAATCTAAAATGCATAAATAATTACGACCGTCAAAGTTACATAGAAATGAAAAAAAAAATGCGGTTGTAACTAACTGGGAGATAAATTTTCAGGATAAAAAAAAAATGTTTTTAAATTCTTTTATTTAAAATTTCAATACTGATTTTTATGTTTTTTTCTAATTGTTATCATTTTCAGAGAAACTTTCGGATACAAATATATTTACCCTCGGTTAAATATTCGAACAAATCAAATTTTAAAATCAGTAATACGATTATAATAACTTTTAAACATTCGAAAGTTTTCTTCATTGTGTATTTTTCAATAAAAGTTTTCATGATTGTCTCTAACCAGCCGAAAAGTCGAAGTTCATATTATTTTGAATGTTCCAAATTACGAATAAAAATCCGTAACAAATTTAACATCAAACCGTAATTTCAAGTTAAATAAAAATATTAGAAATACTGTCAATTGTCATTTCCATATAATTTTACAAAAAAAAAAAAAAAAAGTGCGAATTACCGCACAAAATTGAAAATTATCCATATACCGGATGCGGCAGAGATATAAACCTTATTTCGAAAAATTATAGCGTGTTCTCTAATCGAGTTAGGGAAATGATTCTGACTACGTCGACGGAAGATTTTTAGTAATGAATCAATACGGGCAACTAGATGATTGACGAGTGAGCATTTACGATGGAGACTTTTTTTATTAAATAGTGATTTGTGTACAGCCACAGTTCGCGATTTCCAAAAAAGATTTTGAAAAAAAAACATAAAATATAAGCAAAAACCCTTTGTTACTTTATAATATGAACTTAAAAATTATAAAATCTATTAAAATTAAACATTGTTTATAAAAACTAAGACGATGATTGAAATTTGAGATTAAAAAACATAAACTACATCGTCATATTTCAATTATAAAAAAATACTTCCTACGACACAGAATAATATAATTCAAAAGAGATGCAGTCCTCATTATTTACGTATATTGTAGTTATTGTGATGTAAAACAACAGTCAACTTTAGAAAGTGTTCGGGTATTATGGCGGACTGATCGCTATTGATAAAATACAAAGATTCGGCTCTTATAGTGTGCCGATATTAATAATAAGCACCTCACATAATCAGATATAAATCCGCAGAGTATCAGACAAGTTACGAATATAAGTGGTTAACCACAGATAGAAGATTTTTAAAACTAAGAAATTACGACATTTATATTATCGTTATAGTCCATTCTCACCCATTTTGTTGTACAATATTATATATATATATAGCCAAGCCTTGTTTTTCCGAATTTTACCACTACTGCTGCATCATTTATACGTAATTATAGTCTATTATAGCGATCCGACCAAAAACTGGTTATTTATGTACACACTCATACATAACCTATAGATATATAGGCTTAACAAAGATAAAAAAAAAAACGCAAAAATTTTCTTATATAACCCGTTTTTTCATTTTTGTGAATATCCCACGGGTACCACAAAATATACACACATTTAACACACATATACTAATACGATCTTTACTAGACTAGCTAATCACACAAATGTGTAGAGATATATCATCTTAGACCTCAAATTTTAAAAAAGAACACAAAAAAAAAAAAACAATATATGTTAATGCATAACTTATGAAATATTGTACAACATTAAAATGCATCGTATTTTACAGAAGGCCGATTTATTTATACAATTTCTAACAAATAATTCCTTTCATAATTATTATTTCTCCTCTCTAGAATATGATCAATCGTCTCAATTAGACATATACATACGCAATCGAAACTAGACACATAGATGAAATTAATAATGAAAACCGCAATTAAAAATTTTAAAGATATTTTCAGACATTAAATAATCATAAACAATTAAAAAAGTGGTTAAAATTGCTAAATTTAATACGTTAAAAGAGTACAACAATTCGGCTATTAAGTCGTTTTCAACGAGGGACAAAAATAAAAAATTATAATAACGATTGAAATAAAATGAAAATAATACTTTTTATTTTTGTCCATATGAAAATGGTGTAATAGTCGAATTATGGTCTTTTACATATTAAATGTAGTGATTTTAACTACTTTTTTTATTGTTTAAAAAAATCACTACATTCTACATCAGTTTACATTAAATAATTACGTAACAGGCAAATTCATGCTTAGTACGTATTCGCTCTAATCGTATACATTTAGAAACCTACTACTGCCGTATCATACATAATTAACATTAACCTCGTATTAAGTCATTATCCGATTACGTTGAAAACATGAAATAATCAATATACAGCCTTTGAAATATGCCTATTATGTAAATATATCTAAACGAAGGTAATCGTACGCAATAAAATGTAGTATAAAGCAATTTGATCCAAATTAAAAAGTGATTTCTGTTCCACTATTCATTCAGACTTCAGTATAAATTATGAAAACAACCTCAACAATTTTAATTCAAACCATATACTTACAAGCAACTTTTTAAAGAAGAAATTGAAACAAAACTTTAAAATACGCGAGATTTTAATTTATATCGGCTGGATAATTCGAATGTTACACGACGTATGAAAAACGTCACACAGGAGCATCGTTTATTCTATGAAAAACAAAAATTTTTAACTTTCTATTTGTTCTGTTAGTTTTATAGAGTGAAATAGTAGATATACTTCAGAATATTATTTACCCACTATCTTCTTATTCAGCGATACCATTTTACATCGCACTACATCGAGACGCTAAACTCCAAAATACAGATTGCCGACCGTACATCGCACTCTCTATAATAAATTATATAAACTTAGTAAATTACTATCATTTGGATTCGAAGCCCACTGAAATAATAACCTCTAACCTAAGTTGTGGTAGCACCTAAAAAAAAATAACACCCAAGATTTATTTGCGAGTTAATGATCGTCGCAAACTCATTTGTTTCTGTCAAGAATATAATAAATTCATGGAATTTCAAATCTCTCATTTCACACGTAACTAAGTATTCTTGGACACATACATCTTATTCCATGCACAATAGCAAGACACGCTTAACAAGATTTGAAATAACAGCAAATAGGTGTATCTAACACATATTCCAACTACATACTACGCGCTAATTATCATGATCCGCTAGTTTACACCACGTTGCTGGTACAATACACCTATCATTGTACTAATGAAGTAAATGGAAAATTCTCAATGTATATAATACAGATTTCATTTTAAAATTACTAACAATATTTAATAGAATCATCTAATAATCGTCACGAGATATTAACTACTCATAAAATAATTAATTGTAGATAAACTATTTATAAATTTAAAGAACATTTTAAAACTATTTTCGCGTTCGTTATTCATAATTAAATACAATAATTTCTGAACAATCACGTACAAAAAAGATAAAAACAATTTATTAATAAAAGTAAAACAATATATTAATAAGGCCGAGTTTACGTTTCAAGCAACATGCCGTGCCATCATCAGAATTCTTGGACACGTCATCAGAATTCTTGAACACGACATGTTTCTGAAACGTAAACTCGGATTTATTAATACAATGTTTTCATCATCATCATCATCGTACTGTTCGTTGCCGAACGTCGTGACTAGCTATTGTACATTTATTTTACGTACAAAGAGAGCTAAGCACTCAAGGCACTATTTATACGCGACAGAGATGCGCGCGCATATAATGTTTATACGGAGTTGGATGCCACTGCCTTCTCTGTGGCAATTAAGAATTAAATAGTAATGAAAAACTTTCTATGCCACGTGTTGGTTCGAGCCCTCTGTCGTCGAGCACTCTAGCAACTACGCCCCCGCGACATACAATGTTTCACTTTTATTAATAAATTGGTTTTTTTGTACGTGATTGTTTCGAAATTATTGTATTTAATATTTTAAATGTAATTTTAATTTATTTATAATAATGTAAAACCCACAATTCGATATGTTTTTAACTAAGAAATATGTCTTATTTATACATGTTTAGAATCGATCATTCACATGCATTACATTTATACTATACGAATTTAAAAGAATAATTCGTAAATCTAAAACCAAAACATTTCTGATTTTTCCAGAAACGTCAAAAATAGCTTATTTAACAAGTTTGCTAGATAAAAATCACCGGATAAAAATTTATACAGAATAAGAAGCATAATTACAATAATTACTCCATCGATCATTTAACAAGAACAAAAATCTATAAACAGGAAAATTGCAGTGTATGCATGTAACAAAAACAGAGATCACAAACATACCGACTATATAGGGCGTTTGTGCTATTATTGTTTGCATACGGTTGTGTATGGTTTTTAATGCATTATTTGCATTTGTCAAATTTATTATCTTCATCGCTAAAATAGACTTTCAACAATTTTTTATATCTGAGTAATATTTTTCTAATCCCACTAGATAATTGTTCATTATTTCTGAAGTTAATACTAATATCTACAAGTTCATGAAAAAATACATACAAAAAATAATATAAATAGAAAAAGTTAAATATAAACACAAATGTAAAAATAAACGTTCAAAATAATTAATCAGATTGAATGATGACATGAATTGTGGATACGATGATGATGATACAGAATTAGGGCAGGTTGATGTAGCAAGTAGCAAACTATATAACATGATTTAAAGAATGAAATCAGATAAGATAACTGTTCAACACGTTACCTTAATAAATATTTAAAATCTAAATATTTACAATGTACATAATTGGTTAAGTATATAATATAAATATTGCATGCGTATAAAAAAAAAAAAAAAAACTGTAAAATAATCAAAATGTATAGTTTTGAATATGACTGATTTATGTACATATTGAAACATTGTATCTAATTTCAAAACGTGAATGAAACACATACTTAAGATAATACAACAAAAATGTAACGTATTAAATATTACATTACCATGTTCGTTTAATTTCAATCTGCAAAAGGCATATTAACGGCAGCAATGTTGAAACTTCAATGGTACAAGCTAATCATCCAAAATAGTATAATATTCAATGAAATTTGTTCATTTTTAACACACGTGATCTCGTTTAATTTTTTTTCCCTTTAAAAGATAAAAGAAGAAAAAATTAATTCATAATCAAAATCAATAAGTTAGCAGAATGAAAAATTAATAAAATTAATTTAGAATTAAACGAACAAAAAATATACATACATTTTTGTGAGAACATTCAAAATATTAAACAAAATATCATCACTGAACATAAAAAATGCGCGGTTTAAATTTAAAATTAAAAAAGTATTTATGCACTAAACGAAAAAACAAACTCTAGTAACTTATAATTTATTTAAAAGACAATGTAATATACGACATTATTCAACAAATCTAACAGACTTCAAAATTAGCAAATTTATACAAATTTGTCCATTTATTTAACACTCCATTAGGTGCGTAACATTTTATAACGCGGTCTGTCGTCTATCACCTACTAGATTGAATTTCTATATTTTTAATATTGTCTATCTGGGCTAAATGTCGAGAAAATAGATATAAATTTTTCAACAAAGATAATATTAATAATAATAAAATATTCCAAAGTAATGAATAGTACTACCATTGCCTGTAAATATTACTTGAGCATTTACCCCTGCAATATTTTACATAAAAAACATTGGCCGTCGCGTAGTAGATCGAATTACACGCAGTTTATCGACATTGTTAACGCCTCCTTTCATTTGGTTATATAAAGTTATTATTTCTGGATTTCATAATTACTTGGCTCATCTGTTAAATCATCGAAATGGAGACTAGAAATTAATATAACGTTTCTCTCTTATTTTTTTTTTTAGGGACATAGGATAAAATTGCACTCTTTTCCTAAAAGTAATAATGTTGGAGCTTCCATTACGATGAGTTGTGTTTCTCAAGTAATTTATTTTTTTAATGTTCTTACAAAAAGGATAATTTGGTATCAGCGAAACATCACTAAACAAATTATTAGTGGTAATATTGCTGCCTGTATTTATAACTAGTGCGTTTATTTATTTATAGTTACAATCACCTGTGAGATGTTTTTATTCGCTTACGCGCACTTATCAACTGTACAAAATGCAACATATCACTGTTCAACAGAACCGAATAGAGTTAGGAAGATAACCAATAGATGATTTGACTTATCCACTATTTTATTTAGAAAAGACATTATTAAGTCGACGCGCACCTCATAGGTGCTACTTGTCTGATAGAAGGTTAAATATACAGAATTTAAAGCATATATCGCAAACTTTATATTAAATAACAAAATATTATTAATAAGTGATATACATATAAACATTACGAATCGCCAACGTAACAAAGGATGCTTGACAGGTTTAAAATAAATAAATTCTGACAATCGGCAAAATAATTTATTATAATAAATCACATACGATGAACCTAAATCATCGTAAATATAATAAATTTATACAAAATCTCACACAAAGCAAAACTCAATAATTACAAAGCGTTACTTTATACAGCGCGTAAATTTTTAAAAATCAAGAACATTCGAATAACTTTTTGAATTTCATTCAAAAATTAAAAGTTACATCATGTATATCAGCATTTAAATAATAATACTTCCTCAATTAGGTTACTTAAATTTTACAATCAAATTATATGACTTAATCCTTAATATTGTGCGAAAATGTATATATACATCACGTAATACACATAATAACTCAAAACATAATTTGTGATCGCGCAGCACCGTTTAGTTCTTAGAGTTTGGAAAACGTTGATTGGCGAAATAATCTACAATAATTAGCTTTTAAATAAAATAAAAGCAATAAAATATAATATGCCATTGTCGAAGGCGAAAAAAATAATTAGGAATCTAGAATTACACTTGTACTAATATTAATTCATTGTTGTTAAAAATACTTTAGGAATATGGACACAGATTCAAAAAATTAATATATTAACTATATAAATACAAAAATGTGTTTCTCAAGTTTTATCACGTTTACGATTTATTACAGATATATATTAGGTAGCAAGTCCTAATAAATAATATGTAACTAATATTTAAATACGTAATTAAATAACTGAAATAATAAGTTTAATACGTTTTATTTCTTCATAACAGGGTTTGTTAGAAATTTGTTGATTTGCATCGATAAGCTGAATTACAACAATCTGTATTTGTACATAATCAGTGAATAGCAAGAAGAAACTATACCCATAAATTTAGAACATAAAAACGATGCACACAAGAATGTAAAATCATATACATAATTATGTATTTAGCATTTGCAGCTAAAAGCTACTAACAATAAAACAACTTTTAAAAACGTGTATAATGGTAATAATTATAATGATAATCAAGTTTAATCATATTACACAAAATCGCTAAATAAAAATCAAATATTGCAATCAAAATAAAACTCACAAATATAACTACAAATCAACATTATAAAATGGAAACATGTACTTACATGCAATAACTGCCGTTTTATTAAACCGAACATATTGTTAAATTCTGTAAATCTTAACACTTCTTTCCATAGCTATACAATTATATATTTCATTTCCACGATCTAAATAATTTATCACAATGATCGAATGACGTATATTAACCACATAATTTTATGCTGAATGTACTTACGATATTTATCGATTAAAGAAATTATCGACTTATTATTAATGTCATACACACAGTTTGATCTGAGCCAACAGGCCGACTAAATAAAATGAATAAAATAATAAATATTATTTAAATATCTGTGGGATTACTGAGTTAGTCGAATATTTAATATTATTTTAGTAAAATATTTTTCCATTTTGACCGGGTCACGATCATAAGGGCTTGGGGTTTAACCTACTTGAGTTATGGTTATTTATTTAAAGTTCAATTTAATTTGGGTTTACTGTTTTTTTTTTTTTTTTATTTTTTTTTTTTTTTGGTTCCCCAATCCGCACTTATACGGTGGGGCAAATGTAATAAATAAATTGTGTTTATAAGGGTGCAGGAAACTAGTGTTCTTAATGGATAACTGTGTGTAAGTGTTGAGTAGCTGAAACAAAAGAACATTCAGTATAATACAAAATATAAATAGGAGTGTGTAGTAGTTTCCTGCAATGTGTAACTTAAAAATAGGATGGAATAAGGGATGAGAAACATAGTCCCCCAGACCATCAAGAATGTGTGTAAAATGAGTTTTGTGTAGTATATGTGTAAATATAAAAATGAATGTTGTACAAATAAAATATATATACACGTGCACATATATACATGCACATACAATTTAAGATAATGATTAAAAAAAAAGTAATATTGCTAAGATAAAAATCAAGCTAAAGAAAAATAAATAAAAGGTTACGTCTAAATATCATACAGAAGAAAAAAATATATATTATCAAAATTAAATTTATTATAAAACAAGGATGAAGACAAGACTGAATGAAATAACGCAAGGAGTGCAACTGCAAACATTTTTTTTTCTTTTTTTAACCGTGCTATGTACTGCAACAAGGGCCAGACGCACGGAGAAAGGAGACTTTAGATTAGATTATATAGATTGCATGATTTAAGGAAAACAGGAGTCTTTTTTCAGAGGAAGGTACGTTTTGAAGGATTAGTGGAAGAGATCTAGGCATGCTTAGAGAGGAGCGAATATTTGCATATAAAGGACAGATGATTAATATATGTAGGATAGTTAATTGAGTGTTACAAAAGTGACAGAGAGGAGGGCTCACTTGTTGCAGCAAATAAGCGTGTGTTAACATGGTGTGACCCATACGTAGGCGAGACAAAACCACTTCATTTCGTCTTCCAGGTATCCTTTGCTATCGACACCGTGTCTGTAGATTTATTACACATATCGATAAAAAGAGAAAAATTGTTTAATGAAGGAATTGGATAATTTTTACCATAAGATGTAAAGTTAGACTGCAGTGGCTGGAAGATTTCTTTCAATGACAGATTCTTTTTTGATCCTTTTCTCGAACATTTGTGTTCTGAATCTGAGGGGGAGCTTGCATCAGATTCTATCAGATCATTTCCTATTAAAGTGGTATTGGTATCTTGTATGTTCTCAGAGTTAACAGATACATCCTCGATTGCGTTTTTTGTAATATTTTTCATTTTTTTCTTGTGTTTGGGGGAATGATTATTCAGGGTTTGTGAGTTATTACATTCCGCAGCAAGAGAGCTGAAACTTGACAATGTGGTGTCAGAGTGAGGTCTTTTACAACCATCATTATTTAAGGCAGATGTCTGCACAGGACCTATAGTTAAATCTATTGGGCTGATAGTAACATTATTATTTGTGTTAGAATTGGGTAGATCACTATTTAGTTTGGATTTTACAATAGTGGATGTTTCTGGCACATCACCTAATGGCGATGCGGTTACTGCCCCATGAACATCAATATCTACCTCAACGGGACAGTCTTCGGCTTTATGACCGCGTCTGGAACATTTGAAGCATGTCATCTCGTCGAATGTAATAAAGACACGATGAATTTTATTATTGAATTCGAGGGGAAAGGAGCTTGGTAAATTGCGTAGTAAATTTTCGTTAGATTTGCAATATACCTGTCGTCTCCAGCTAACTACATGGCTGAATATTTCGTCACCAGGGTTTATTCTCAAAAGAGAGATTTGGGAAGTTAATTCAAGGCAAAATTTATTTTTTAGATGATCTTCCAGTATTTCGTTAGGAATTGTTGGGGAAATATTGGAAAAAAGTAATTTTTTTGCACCAGGTTTTAATTTTTTCCCCTGGATGAAAGTTTTTTGTATGTAAATACCACCATGGTCATTTAAGAGTGTGTCGACTAATGTGTCATTTGAAAGAAAAATTAATACACGATTATTACTGATTACGCGGCTAAGATATTTTTGGGACTTTGAACTAGTTCCGAGACTGCTAAGAGATAGTCACGTATTTTAAAGTCGGCTATATAATTAAAAAGAATACCCTGCTCATCACGAGGATGAGAGAAGTTAGTTAACGGTATTATTTTCTTCTTTAGTTTGTCCGCATATGAAATTTTATCAGCCGATGTAATAGTGTTGGTACCGTTGGCGATAGCGATATTCGAATTATCGATTAAATTGATATTAGAATAAAGAACGTTATTACCTCGTGTCGACGATGATAACGACGATGGTGGTAGAACGGCGGCGGCGAGAGGTATGTGATCCATTATGATCACCGGCGTAGGTTTATAGTCGGTGTATCCGACTAAGTAAGTTAAACAAAGATATTCTTAAAAATACTGATAAAAAATCAATTACGAACATGTTAACTATTCAATAAGGAAAGTGTATTTAATTATAAAAAGCAAAAAAAATATATATATAGGTACATATTATATATATATAAATGATAAGAAAAACAATTGTAGCCAATGTTATTATTTTGCATCAACATAATACTAATCCTTTTGTTTTTTCATTAAGTTATTTCAAAAGATGTAGTAATTTTCGTATACATTCTAAAGTTTATAAACATTTCCAAAGACTTTCTTTATTTATTGAGTCAATAAATATAGTAAACAATAAATAAGTTTGTCTACAAATATCAATATCAATTCCATGACGGTTCATTTCTATACATTTCTTTACACAGTAGAATTTTGTTAAATATCTTACTAATGGTACAAAAATTCAATTATCTGCAAGCGGTCAAAAGTTAGTGATGCATACACGTTGACAATTGTTAGACTTTGTTTTTTTAGATAATTGGATTTTCATTGTAATTATAATAGTTTTATAAATAACTAATTCTAAAATTATAAAAAAGAAGCAATAAAGTTATTAGTAAAAATCGCTGATCGTTAAAATAATTAATAACGAAGCATTTCAGCAGTCATACCATTTTCAAGTTAAAATAATCAATAATAAGTAATAATAAATATATTATATATAGTAGCAACTAATATTTAGCACATCTGGCTCAAAACTGAAATGATTGTCAACAGGCACTATTATAATAACGTTCAATTTTCCACACTAAATACTAAATACTAAGAGTTGACTAGATGTGTTAAATATTAGTTATTATTAGTAAAGTACATATATATTTTTATATATATTATTTATTTACTATTAATTATTTTAACTTCAAAACGGCATACCTACCGAAAGGCTTCATGGTTTTCACTAATAATTTTATTGTTTCTTTTTTGTAAACACATACACACACACACATATATATATATATATGTATACCTATATATTATTACTTTAATTACAAGTTAAAATCACTAAAACTACATGTATTATGAACGTGTAACTTAGTAATTTATATGATATAATGTAGAAAATTTACTGCCTTCTCCGTGATAATTATCAATTAAATAATGTTGAAAACTTTCTAATGTATATATATATATATATATATATATATATATATATATATATATATATATATATATATATATATATATATATATATATATATATATAAAATATATATAGATAAGAAAGTATGTTTTCGTGCTAATATCGATAACGTTACGTGGCGCCATTTTTCAATTTGTCATTTATTTAACGGTGCGGTAAGCGCTTTTATTTGATATTTAACCTAAATTTCATTATGTTAGTTTTATTATTATTATTATTATTATGTTATCGAATAAAGCCCCGATAACGGGAGCTACGTCTGGGGAAAAAACTGTTAGGCGGTCACCATCTGTTTCGCAGGACCGTTTACCTTCTTGTGAAGGGACATTATAGGCGGCAATATTACAGGTTGATCCAAACGATCTTAACGTAATATCTGCCGTCAATAAAACGCCGAAGAAATTTATCGGCAAATATAGTAACAAGCTAGGGAATTCAATTAAATCTATAGAAAGTCGAATAGAAAACTTGGAGCAATACTCCAGAAGAATTCTTTCATTAATTTACGATTTATCAGAGAATAGGCGCGAAAATACTGACGAGCTAATCTTGAAGTTTTGCTCAGAATAATTATGACACGTTACGAATAACTACGTCAACATCATACCGAAAATTTAAGTTACGTACATCCTGAAACGTGAAAACTAGTTTAATGATTGCGATTGGAGGATAAAAAAATCTATGAAAATAAAATTTAGTAAATCAACCAAGGCAGAAATGGAGTATAACGACAATTACTGCGTGCCAGTGCGGAAATTCAAGACAAAAAATGCAGCATATATTAGAAGACTGTAGTGAATTTGCACATGTAGGTTTAACATTATATTCACAATGTTAACAACGGAGCCATAGACTAGCTAACAAATTTAAAGTTAGACTTATGATGGGAATTTTGTGTAATTATATATTATAACCGATGATTATACGATTAGAAGAAGAAGTGAATCAAGCCGGAGGGCTGTAAGAATTAGATGACATGTCTTATTAAATATTTATACTACAGACTGATATGTAATTGAATATAATTATGTATACGCTGTTGTTCAATGAGCTAATCAAGCATCTGAGATTAGATGGGAGAGGGATTCCTTTACAACATTCTATAATAACTGCAACTGAAAAATAGGAGATTTTTAACGGCGATTGGTTTCCATGGCGATGACGGATACGCGAAGGGGCTAACTTGTGCGTGAATAGGCGAAAATGTTTGATTAACGAAGTTGACTGATTCGAAACGAAAGTTAAAATTTTATCGAGACAAAATAACTCGGCGAATGATGTAGAATTTTTTTTTTAACGAAAAAAAATTATAATTTTCGTTTATATATGAAAATGGTGCGATAACATCGAGAAACCGGTCGAGTGTTAGTTTTATTTCATTATTGAACCGAATTCACGGTCAATATCAGTTTGGTGTTTCACGTGCAGAAAGAAGAAAACGAAACCACAAGAATTCACACAACATTCGGTGGAATAGGGTCATAATTACCATTATTGCCGTAATTTATTAAGTGACACTATATATTGCGAAATCTCGTCGGCTTCGCCTACCAAATTTTAAGTAAAAATTGTCCAGTTCAAAAAAATAAAAAAATAGATTTAAAAAAAAATGAGAAGAAAGTGGCAAACACATTTTTCAAGTTTTACACGTAATAGTAATAATAGTGGAAAATCAAATACACCTAATACTCAATACGTAGATCCAGAGGAATA
Organism: Coronaproctus castanopsis; assembly: GCA_032883995.1. Classification (NCBI taxonomy): domain Eukaryota; kingdom Metazoa; phylum Arthropoda; class Insecta; order Hemiptera; family Monophlebidae; genus Coronaproctus; species Coronaproctus castanopsis. Next base: position 181,087,593 of record CM065053.1, read on the forward strand.
TAGTGTAGATACATACACACACATTTTCTAACCACATTTAATTACATCCACGTGCATATGTATACATACATATATGTATATATATACATAAAATAAGCAAACTATTCAAACAAGTGTCCGGGATATATTTACACAATATATTATTTGGAATTTCCCAAGATCAGGATCTTCATATGTAGATAGAGAACATTGTGTCATCCGGTTATGTGCCGGCTTTCTGTAAACAAAATGTATATATATTTTTTTTCGTTATTAATGGTATATATATGTATAGAAGTATAATCTGCGAATAACTATTAGGTAATCTTTTGTGTACTTGACCTTACATCATTAACAGCAGTGTATAAGAAGAAGAAAATTATAAAACCGGTTTTATCATTTGTTTAAAAAAAAAAAAAAAAACATTATAAGAGGATGTTTCATTACTTAACCGGTCAGCCTCTTTAGAATGATGAAGGAAAAGAGTATTCTCTAAAATTCTAAAATATATTTCCACGACTAGCGTTTAAGTTTAGTAGTACGAAGACGTCGAGTTCGTTAAGTTCAGACTTTTCCAGGAGAACATCTCTAGCCGACTCGATATATTTTCAAATTCATCAAAACTAAATTCGTCAATATGAAAGCAACGTTATCGTCAGTGGTCGTTGTTATGTCAATGATCGTAGCCGTTTACGGTATACCGATCGATCATTCTGCGGATATAGTTTCCGGTAAGTACGATTTATTACACTGCGTACCGTATAAGCGAGATAACCGTATTTAAGTTAATATAGAATGATTGTTTTTTTAACTAAAATGACGAGAAGTAGACGTTAAAGAACTAGGTGGACGAGAATACCGTAAAATAAAACTTTCGAGAAAATACTGGAAGTCGCTAAATAGCATCAAAACAGATTATTAGGTAATTATGAAAAATAGAATAAAACGAAGACGTTATCAACCGAGTATGTTAGATGGATATGTTATGACGCTTCAACGAAGGGAACTGAATTTAAGAATCTCCCTTGTTCAGAACGAGAGCCAAGATTATTGGCTGAATAGCCGACGGAACTATTCATATGATAATACTGATACGGAGTAATATCGATATTTCAATATTTTTTTATTAACAAACATCGTGGAAAATATTTTAACAGCTCGTCGTTTCAAATTTTTATACATCGCTTATTACTTTGTTGGAAATTTGGAAGAAATTAATGTCAAACGTTATCGTGTGTGTGCCTTAGTATAACGTGCGAATAGAGATAAAAATTTTCATCGGAAACTTATAGTTTACTGAACACCATTAACGAACATACTTTTGAACTTTCATCGTTGATATCCATATGTTCAGGTATCTTTTTTTTATGTTTGTGTGTGTGTGTGTAAATCATGTCAATTTTTCCATATCGAAAAGAAAACCAAACAGATGGCACCTGGAATAAGCAAAATTAAGAACGTGCTAGTTAGAAAAGAACTAAATCTGATTTTTCGATTAAGAATTTCCGAATGTTATGTCTTCTCGGTTCTGTTATACGGCTGTGAAATTTGGACGCTGGATGCTAGCCTTGAAAATTTGAAATGTACCTGTATAGAAGAATATTAAAAATTCCTTTGGGGTACAAAAAATCAGAAATAAAGAAGTTCTCAATAAAGTAAAAAAAAAAACGTACAGAATTATTAAATTGTGTTAAAGAAAGCAAGACTTATGAGAGGAGCCAAGTATATGAAATATTGCGAATTATTATAGAAGGCAAAATCGCTGGCAAGAAATCAGTGGGACATCCTCAAAATTCATGGATGGGAGATTTACGACGCTGGTTTGGCTGCTCGTCCATTCAATTACTTCAGACTGCTGTGTCAAAAGAGGCTGTAGCCAAGTTGATTGCCGACCTTCGCAAAGGAGATGGCGGATGAAGAATAAGAAGATTGATTTAATTCAGTCGGTTGGCCATTTCCAATTTATTCGTAATTGCACAGTCGGTATATTAAAACCACCGCTCTTTCTTTGACGGGATTGATTATTTAGGCTACTATATCATCACAGCCTGCTGATTTAGTCTTACTTTGTTTATCGCGTGTTCGACTTCGTTTCGAAGTATTTGTTGTTCCTGTTCTGTTGTGTTTGTAGATCTTTTATATATTTGTTTTGTGTTATACCCGGACGTTAATTCTTTACACAGTATTCAATACTTATACCAATTTATAAAAAAGACGGTAGACAATGCTGCAGAAATGATATAGGCTTATTGCGTTTATTTGTCATATTAGCAAAATACTATTATAATTCAAGAGCGATTAAAATATTATATACTGCCGCAAATTGCTGTGGAGCAAACAGGCTTTATGCCCGAAAAAGGGACTGTAGAGCAATTTATAGTTAATAGAAAAATGCTACGAGTTCGATGCAGCTGTCATATTTTAGATTATACAAAGGTATTCGACATGCTGGATACGCTGTGGTATATATTAAGACAGATACCTGAGCATATAATAACATTAATAAGGAAACTGTATTAAAAAAATACGGTTTATATTAAAATAGAAGGACAACTTTTCGAAAGCTTTCAAACAGCGAAGGGAGTACGAAAAGGGTACTATCGCCTATAATATATAACATATACAGCGAACGGATTATTTAGCAGACAACTGAAGACTGGAACGGGGCGGAATAAGCATCGGAGGATGGAAAATAAGTAATTCGCGATATGTGGATGATACAGTGATTTTAGCGACAAACGAGCTAGAACTGGTAACATTTCTGAAGCGAATAGAATATTTCAGCAAGAAAGCTAATTTGATATTAAATCGTGCCAAGTGCACCATGGTTACCATCGGCAAGACGGGGGAATTGCATGCGGCATCTACGTTGTTACCTGATATAGAGAAAAAGACGGAAACGATATATGTGGCTAAGGGAAATTATGAAAGTGAAATCAAGCGGTGAATCGGAATAGCAAGATTAACAAGGATATGGAAACATCATTCTATAAAAATAACAACGAAAAAAAAAAACCACTGGTATTATCGATAACGTATTATGGCTCAGAGTCGTGGACATTAAACGAAACATTATGTACGGCGCGATGTAATGGAAAAGGTAATAATACAAAGAGTAATAACAAAGCCCGTTTTGTGGATTAGATCCAAGGCATGACGGGACTGTCAATGGGGCAGCTAATGAAAACCGCGTAGGTTAGAGATAAATGGCGGAATTGAACTTGAAAAATTACATGATTGGTCACGACGTCTGAAAACAGACAGTGAAGAAGAAAAGAAGATATATATATAAAGAATAATCTATATTTGAAACATGTTCTTCATGTCATAACACTTTTTTTTTTAAAAAAATATTACTTAAAAATTATCGCTAATTCGTCGGTATTAGAAAATGTAAAATTATTCAGATTAAAAGTACCAGTTTTTTCCTAAATTTAATAAATTTGATAAATAATTTACAGCCGATAATGAAGAACATTCAGTATCGAAGAGATCGTTGATCGGTTTAAAACTTGGCGCTTTAGGAGCCGGCGCATTAGGAGCTGGTGTACTCGGTGCCGGTGCGGCCAAAGGAATCATAGGAGCTAAACTGTACGGTTTTAATGGATTGGGTCACGGTTACGGCGGTTATGGTGGACACGGAGGTTACGGCGGTTACGGTGGACACGGAGGTTACGGTGGACACGGAGGTTATGGTGGACATGGAGGTTACGGCGATTATGGCGGATACGGAGGTTATGGCAGTCATTACGGCGGTGGTTACAGCGGTGGATACTACGAAAATGAAATTCATCCGATAATACCGATATTTAAGAAACATTTACAAATATTGCCAACCACCGGATATTACGAAGGTGGATATGGGGGTGGTGGATATGGCGGTGGTGGATATGGATATGGCGGTGTGCCTTATACCGGAGGTTACGGAGGCACGGGAGGCTACGGTGCCTATCCATCTTATTATGGCGGTATCGGAGGACCGGCTAGTACTGCAGCCGCGGCAGCGGCTAGTAGTTCTGCAGGATACGGAGCTTCGAGTTCAGCAGCGGCTGCCGCATCGACTGGAGCTATCGGAGGGTAAGATTATAAAATTACATACTTATTCATTCGTATAATTTAGTTTTAAAACGAAATAGGAAATTCTGTTTCGAGAAAGACGTCGTTGAACCGATCATTCGGAATTCCGTCGTAGTACGTGTATATATACGATGAGTCATTCGTAGCGAAAATAACGTATAAGTGAAACTCGATTTAATAATCTTTGGAATTAAATACAAAAAAAAATATATAAAAAACTTGGAAATCAGGAAGTTACACTAAACCATTCGAGATATTGGGAAATGGATAAACGTAGGTGAAAAAAATCCTGCATACAACGACGAACGAAGATGAGTTTAGAGAAAATATAAAATCATCAACTGAGAGAAGATCAATCGAGCGACCGCAGAAAGACATAATCAACGCAATGCAAATAAATCAATCGTTCGACAACGTACATGATCGCCATTTGGTAATTAATGACAAGGAAATTACGCCAAATACGTAAGTGATAAACGACAATTGAATCGAAAAATTACGTTTTACAAAAACGTATTTAACGTACTTCACATACGTTACGCCGCGTCAGACGTCGATGTTCAAGCTCTTCTTACAAACTTCAAGGCAACCGCTTATTAGAAAAATTCATATTCAATAAGCGATATGCTTGAAATAAATATTGAAAGCGGCAACGATGTGTATTTATTAATTTTTATTTATATTTATGTTTATAAACTATTGATCCATAATTTCATACTCTGTGACGAATTTATATATATATATATATATATATATATATATATATATATATATATATATATATATATATATATTGCTATCATTAATTTACACCTAACTAATGCTATTTGGTAAGTTTTGTAATTTATATGCGTACTGTATCATGAGTAGCATTCCATCCAGTAACTGTATATATTAATACAGTTAGTTTATATTAAGTGCAGGAGTTTCGTTCTATCCAGTTAACGGTATTCAAGCGAGTTATCCATTAGGGAGATCGCCATGTGATTAGTATGTTTTTTCAGACGGTTGACATATTTTTTGGCAACGATCGCGATTTCCTCTTATATGGATTTCATCTTAAGATCTTCGTCAAGTGTAAGATTAGTTACATACCATGGACACTAGCAATATTTCGGAGGATTTTGTTCTGCATTCGCTGTAGAATAGCAATATTGTTTTTTTTTTCGCGGAACCCCATAATTGACAACCGTATAGACGAATTGGCTTCAAGACCAGGTTGTATCGATCGATAATTCTGATCTTTTTCCCAACAGCCAAAACATTTATTTCCATTTACTATTAAGTTCATTACGTTTTTTAATTAAACTCCATGTTAGCCGTTGATCTAAGTTTATCCCAAGATATTTTACTTCTTCTTTTTGAGGAATTATGGTCCCATTTATGGTTATGGGTCTTGTTGAAGCAGTTCTTCTGTTGGTAAATATTACCCGAGCTGATTTATCCTCATTAATATTAATTTTCCACGTTTTAAACCATGTTGCTATTTCTTCAACTGCTGATTGCAGGTTTGTACATTCGTCTACAGAATAACTATCTACACATAGGATAGATGTATCATCAGCAAACGTTGCCACTTCAACATTTGCAGGAGTGGGAATATCTGCCGTATAAATTATATAAAATAACGGTCCCAGTACGCTCCCTTGAGGTACGCCTGATCTTACGGGATAAATTTGAGATTCTTCTTCACCATATTTAATGCAAAAGTATCTTCCAGGTAAGATTGCAACAGATTTGACAATTGACATGGAAAATGTTTGATTTTCTGTACTAGTCCTTCATGCCAGACACTGTCAAAATCTTAGCGTATATCTAGAAATATCACATCACAAACTTTTCTTTCTTCCATGGATTTTTCAATCATATGAACTTGCTCGACGGTGCTATGTTTTTCCCTAAACCCGAATTGACGATCCGGTATTATTTTTTTATACTCCATAATAAGTGGTAGTATTCTTTTAATAATTAGTTTTTCATACAACTTGGAAAGAATTGGCAATAATGAAATAGGACGGTACGAGCTTGGTTCTGTCGCCGGTTTGTTTGGTTTTTTAATAACCACCATTTGTGAAAATTTCAGTTGGATAGTATGTTAGTCCAAGTATAGCATTGAATATATAGGTTAGGAGTATTAAGCCTTTTCTAGGTAGTTCTTTTAGAACTCTTGCTGAGATTAAGTCGTAACCTGGTGCTTTTGTCGGATTCAATGATTTAACTATATTTTGTGTTTCACCTGGGGATGTAAATTTAACAGGCTTAGATATATCGTGACAGTAAGTATTAGAATTATTGTATGAATTTACAAGATGTGACTGAAATATTTCAGCATTATATTTCCCAAATACTTCAGCTTTCTCTAAATCGCATTTTTCTTATTGGATGAGTAGTTTGTTTAGGCTTTTTTAAATTTCTTGTTGACTTCCATAAAGAATAATCATGTTCGATTAATGATGAGAAATTGGCAAGACGTTCTGTAAATGATTTATTTTTAGATCCAACAGCAAACTCTTCACACTTTTGATCGGATTATTTAGTGCTGTTTTATTTGCAGGATTTCTGCACATTTGCCATTGCTTCCGTAATTTTTCTTCAGGTTAACTTCTTTCCTAATTTCTTCAGGATAGTAAATAATTGGTGAGGATTCGTTAACTTTTTTTGTAGTTGCCCGTGCTGTTTGTTGTACTATTTGAATGAAGTATTCTACAGCTTGTTCTACGTGTTCTTTTGTTTTTAGTGGTATTCTTAAATTTATCTTATTTTCTAACTGTTTACGAAATTCTTGCCAATCGGTATACATATTGTGCAGTTTTGGTTTCCATGATTTCTTGATTACATGTTCACTAACACTGAGCATTATTGGAGAATGACCCGATGACAAACAATCGTCATTTCCGACATCGAGAAAGCCTTTTACTATGAAAATGTCAAGTAGATACGGTAGTTTATTAAGATCAGTAGGCCAGTACGTAGGTGTTCCTGACGAATGAACGGTACTGTGTGTTTCATCGACTGCCATTTTCAATCTATTTCCGCTGGTTACAGTTATTCTCGATCCAAAATAAACATGTTTGGCATTGAAGTCGCCTCCAATTATGTACCTATTGCCTAATATTTTGAAGAAATCATTTATGTCTTGGTGGGCAATAAATAGCTGAAATTGTGAAACGTTTATTGTGTCGTCCGTCAATTACTACGCTGGTTGCTTGTAGGTGATTAATTTCGTATTTCTCTAATTATACACAATTTTTATTTATGTTTACGACGCCCACCGATTCGATTAAGATAATAATAATAAACAATCCCGGTAATTGTAATTAATTAAAAGTTATTATTTTCAGTTATTCTTAATTTATTTTGATAACTTTGTAAAGTTATCGATTTATTTCGTATCTAATGCGAAGCGTCGTGCGTTCGGCTTCAAAGTGTTCTGTTCACCTAGACAAATATCAATAAATTTTGTTTAGTTTTACTGAATAATACATACATATACATACATATATATGCATATAAGTATATATAAATATATATATACACATATAAATATATTATATACACATATATTTAGTATGTATATATATATATATAAATTCGTGAAGTAATATATTTGTATATTTGTTATTAGGTATTATTGATACAATCTTCCGTAGGTAATGGTCAAGACTCACCGAATCATAATATACATATACATAATTTTTTTTTTATATTCAAACGTATTTAGTTTAACGTGTTTTTTTTTCTACAATTAATAATCTGTATGTGTTGCGTAACTAATAACTGTAAATTGTTTTAATATACATGTAGAATAGTTCACTTTAATTTTTAAAATAAAATAAAAATATTATTAGCATACGAAGAGTTGGAAACAATAGTAGAATATATATGTATGTATTTATGCAATAGTAAAGAACCATTATTATTATGATATATTAACATGTTCGTATGCAATAAAATTACTATAATGTTTTATAGTTTTTCCGTGTTTTTTTTTTTTTTTAATTTCTTCTCATCTACAACTGACCAATGAGGTCATCTACTAGATTTTTTTTACTTATGTAGCTCATCAGATCCGAGATCTGCTAACTTGGTGACCAGACCAAATCAGTCATTTTTTTTCATTTTAATCTCCTCGGGCTTATTGATTGTTCCAGTAATTTCGCTGCGAGGGAATTGCCATGTATTTCTAGTCTCGACATGTTTCCTAACTGATTGTTGTATTTCTTCTATTTGATTCCGAGATGTAATGTTTGGTTATATATAAATATATATATATATACCATGGTGCCCCCATCAACGAACGAAGTAATTTATTCTCGAAACGCTGAATCTTATTCACATTACTTTTGGACGCACATCCCCAAAGTTCAGCTGCGTACATCCATATTGGCTTTAACACCATTTTATAAAGTAACATTAAATCTTTATGACGTGTTAAACAGGTCTGAATAAAATAACGATCGAACTTTTCAGCGGCACGCGTCAATTTTCAATAGAAAATTATAAATTTCGTATTATGGTGAGTTAACGCTACTTCGATAGCGTTATAATCATTTTCTTCGGTTAACCATCGATTTTATAAATTTTAATGAGCGCAATAATTAGAAAAAAACTTCTAAGTAAATTACGACTAACCTATTCCGATTGGTACTTCTCGGTTTTGGTATTTACGTATAGATTATTAAGAAAAAAAAAATTAAAATCAAAAAGTATCATTTTGCGTACGATACTGGTTTTCACTATAGGTATTTTTCGAAGTGTTTATACAAAATATTTTTAGAATTTTCATATTGATCACGTATCATCGACGTAAACAATTTTCTTAGCGTTAACGTTTCATACGAACATTTCGGGCTGAAAACTATTTACTGTAAATCCGATAACGTATTAAATTTATCGATAATTAACTCGTTTATATTTCGTATTACCACTTTTTATATCTTAAGTGAGGTATACGAGGTGAGATTTATTAGATCGTTCCAAATATCGGAACGAATATTGTTTATGTATAAAAAAAAAACGTAATAATAATTCGTCTAACCGATTTTAATTTCCAACCCTTTAAACCGATATGTACACGTCTTTTTAATCCGTAGAAAACATTTTTCAACTATGCGATGAGGATTTCTACAATAGCGACTAAGAGATAGTTCAGTACAATCCGCCGTGTCCCGTCTGTATCCTATTTAACCGCTTTTCAAAGTGCTTATCGGGACATTCTTATCGTGAACGTTCTATTAACGATGTAATTTCTAGTATCATTCTTATTTTTATATCCTACGCCGTTTTCAATTTTTCTTCCGGATTTTGGTATCCGCGTTACGAATAGAGATTTTTTTTTTACTTTAAATTTCAGAAGGCGCTGCATTCTGCAGTGGTGGTCCCGGGTCGCTGGTTACATATATTGATTTGAACGAGACCCGGTGGAATACACGATAAACTTTTTTTTTAGAATTATACATAGAGTTTTTGTCTTAAACTTCGGATACAATTCTATTCTTCTCGATAATAAACATTTTGTCGCAAAGTCATTACACGCGGTATATAACATAAGCAACAAAACTATAATGTTTTAACTGTATTAGAATCCGCTTTTAAATTTTCACCGTTAATTTCCATACATTCGGGATCTTGTCCTTTTTAGCCGTGTCTCAATTTTTTTTTTTTTATTACGTAACGAAAACAATCGCAATTTTCAAACTGAGAGCGCTTGTGAATATATTTTTATAATTACGCGTTTAAGAACGCAATCTAGACTTCTTAATACTGTCCAGAGCAACCTGCTGTCTGTGTGCGCATCCGTTTATCCATGTTTTTATCGCGATTATTAATACGCAGATAGAGACTGGAGTTGTTTACTAAAATAGACTGGCTTTATTTTAACTTGTTTTTCCTCTTGGGACAATTGTTAAATTTAGTATCCGTTCTTTTTGTTTGAAATGTTGATGTTTAAAAATTTTAATTGCTTCTCTGAACAATTCTGGAGCATCATTTCAAAATCGTGTTACAATCGAGTCTCCGGATTACGTTTTCTTCTACGTTTTTAATTGCATATACGTAAGCATTCGCAATCGTTCTCAGTTTGAAAGTTAAACTGTTATCAACGAAAAAATTTACGCGGTTTACACAAAAAAAAAAAATTGTGAATATACTTTTATTAGAATCGTAGGTAAATCTTTGTATAAATTTTCAAGTCATTTTTAAATCCTTTTCTATAAACTGATTCCGTTTAAATATTGCCACCCATTGTTTAACGGAAGACTAAAACATCCGAGTAGAGTTTTAACGTTATAATTACATTTCTCCGAGACGACTTTATCGTCTTATTTAATCGTTACATTACCTATTTTCGAACATTTCGAAAAACATTCTCGTACCGCGTAAGTCTACCGAAATATTCGTGCGTAATGTTTTCGACATATAGATTAGTTTTCATTCGGGATAGGATTGTCTAGAAAAATACAGCCCGTTAGAAAAAATTAACAATATTAACAATAACTTCTTACGAGGAATTGTTTTATGTTTTTATCGATTCGTTTATTTTTTTTTAAATTACAACCAACCGAGGAGCCATTCGGCAATTATTGGAAATACTAAATAACGCGTGAAAGGTCAACACCAATTAATGCTGCTCCAGAAGAATTCCGATGGAAATTTAGACAAATCGAACGTCTTTATAATCGACGTACATCGAGACTGTTGTAGGGTAGATCGATGTCTAATGGGTTTGTATGAGACTATTAACGATGTATTTGGTTATGTTTTTAACACATGATAAATCCAAAGGTGATCTAGATGCAACAGAGGAGGTGCGATGAGTAACCTGAAAATGTAGACTAGACATTATAACCTTAAAAATTTTTCAGTAATTTCTGTTGCATTTTAACATGTTATACGCGTGATCGATATACTTTTTTTTTTTTTAACGAGTATTTAATGCCTCGTGGCTATTAGTCGATATATACATAATCATTAATTGTAGTACATATAATTAAATGCTATTAATAATATTAGTCTTGATGAGAAAGTCTATAAGAATTTCAAATAGCTGAGCTTATCTCCTTAATACGATACTGAGCGTATTTTTGATAAGTCTTGAGTATATGATGGACGGTTAATGGTGCTTTTCATCGCATACAATATATATATATATATAAAATAAACAACAAAAAATAGTTAAAATTACCAAAATATTTTTCTTTACAAAAAATCACAACGCTTTTCGGCTGTTAAACCATTATCAATTGAATATAAAAATAAATTATAAAAATATATACAACGCCATTTACAAAAATTATCAAAGTGATAAAACAGCATTTTTAAATAATCTGATAAATGGCACTGATTTTAATTCCTTTTTGTTGTTCATTTTTTTTTTAAATTACATTCTAGACTTTTAAAATTATATATCATCTTTTACTTTCTGAGACAACGAAAATCATTAAGATCCCACTCAGCGATATCAAAGAAGCAACGAAGGGCCTATTTTGGAAGTTGTGACAAAAAAAGTGGACGGAACAACAGAGTACATCACGCATACGATAAAACCATCAGTTCGCGAATGGAAGTTTCAACCTGAACATCGAAGGAATCAGGTGGTCCTGTGTCGCTTCCTGATCGGTCATACGCAACTTACACATGGACACATATTCCAAAAACTAGTCCCACCAACCTGTGATAGATATGAAGTTCCAATTACAATCCACCACCTCTTATCAGAATATCCCAAAACCACAAATTCTTTTTCCTTAAATACTTCATAAATTCTGGCTCAATATTCCCCATCGGTCACATCCTTTCTTGCTAAGCTTAGCTGTTTAACGAAATTTAACCTAGCTGCTGTACATAGCGCGGAAAACGGGAAAAAACTTAATAATAATAATAATCTCGTTACATAATTTTAACGGGTACGATATAGTTTTTAAGGTACGAAAATAATAATAATATCCATAATAATAATAATAATAATATTGATGACAATAGTAATATTTTAACGTTGTAATATTAAAAATATATATATATGTATTTATTTATCATTTAGTTAAACGGCGTTAATTGAATTACACAATAACCTCTCTCGCACTTAGTAACCGAATGTTATATACTCGTTCGCACATTCCGCCGTCAATTTATTAAAATGATTAATCATTCCGAAGGTTCTATTTTAACGATTTAACGAAATATTGCGTAACTACTAATTTGTCCGTAACATATCGTTAACAAAAAATGAAACGGTTCGCGTTTTATTATTTCTATTTAGTCGGTTACTTTTAAATTAAATCGACCTCGAAATTGTTAGTTAACTAAAAGGGACACAATGCTTTTAATGTTCGAGAGGAACATTAAAAAAAAAAATGTTTAATACGCGAAATAAATATTCATTAATTAAGAACAGTATTTCCTGATAAAAATAAGCGCGTACATTTAATGACTAATTCGATTTTTCAGAAAAAGTTACTAATTCGATTTTTTAAAATCTAAATCGTACTAATTATTCGGTTTAATTTTTCTTTATCGTTTAAAAATAATGAATTTTACAACATTCGTGAAAAATTACTTAAATTATAATAAATACCTGAAAATTATATTAATAGTCAGTAAAAACATAAAAAACACATTGTATTACACACGCAATAAATGTTACTATCGAATAATTCATAACTTATAAACTTACTAAAATTAGTTGTTACTAAAATTATCATACGCGTTCAATAATCGAATAATGAGTAGTAACTATCTAAAGCTACTAACAAAAAGTAACTAAATATAAGTAGCTTATTTACAATAAGCGACTGAATTATTTTCCTAGTATAAATCTGACTAAATCGTTTCAGTAACAACTGAATGCTTTGGATCGACTAATAAGTCAATAAACAACTATTTCATTTTCCAAAAATCACACGTTTCTACTATTTGTATTTTTTAATAATTTTTTTCATGAAAATAGTTTGTAATTTGCATTATTCATTATTACGTTTCAAATGTTTAAGACTTCTTACTTACATTCGAAAGATCATATACATCGTATATTATTTTATATATTTTTATGTTTTAAAAAACCTGTTGCGAGTTCGGAAAATTAAATTTAAAACAAACGATATTTAAACTATAAACAGCTATTTAGATTAGGCTAAACTTTTATTATAATTAATTGAAAAGAATTAATGATTTATAATTAGTACATTACATCGCGACATCGCTTATAAGGAAAAAATTGAACATATATGTTGTATTATGTGAAACAAATGCGACATTTAAAAAATCGATTAATTCATCGATTTTTAAAAACTATTTAGTCGATTATAAGGATTAGTATGGCCGTGTCTACTATATACACATACTACGCATTTAATTTATACGTGTATATATATGCTGGTTGCTAGAGAACGCTCGACTTTCAACTCGAGTACCAACCTACTTTATCCGAAAAAAAAGACCCACAGTGACTAGTCAAGATGTTTAGCAACGAACAATATTATGTATATATAGAAATATTTGGAAGGCTAAAAATAGTTTTTAAATTTCAAAATGGCACCTACAATCACGATTTCAATAAGGTTATTACATCGAGAGCGAATATTGTCGTTAAATCATGAATACATGATAGCAGTTTGCGCAACAAAAATCGAATTATTTCATTAATACGCATAAAATAGTAAGCGACAGAAAATCGTTAGGATTAAAGAAATTGAAAAAAATAGCATTCCGCCGTTAAGAAATTATGACAAACATTAAATAAGACCATAGTAATTATCTATGACGTATGTCGGGGGGAAAATCACAGATATTGTAAAACAAGTTAGTTATATATAAAATTATTTATATTTATATAAATGAAACATAACTTTACCACGTAACGAACACATATCATAAGTACGATGTAATTTAAACAGATATTTATATTAAAACTATTTCCAACATTCACAAACGAATTATTTCAGATTAAACATATATATATATATATATATACCTAAACCGTGGCGGGTTTTTCCATGGAAAATTAGAACATACTTTTCAAACCTAATTTTTCTCTTCCATATTATGATTTTAAAGCAAAATTAATTCTAATCAACGTAAATTAAATTCTTGTGCCAAAACGTTATTAATGTTATCCGCTGTTATATTTACGTTTTAAAAACACCCGAATGGTTCAGCTTTAAGTGCCTGGCAACGTGATTTTATCATCCAAACGAAATGTTCTACGGTATTTACTATGAAAACGCGCTTATAAACGAGTCAGTGTATGTGTATACTAGAGCGTGCAGTAAGAAAATCTCAGGCTTCCAAGTAATACGATATCATTAGCTATAGATATTTTAAAAAAATAATTAATTTTAAATTGATCCTACTAATTATCAATAGTTAACCCTATAATTAAAGTAAAGATATCATTAGCTTGTACTAACCATAATAAAAGATTATAACTAGTCAGTTTATTAAAAATTGTTGACTTTCATAAATTTCCTTGTCAAAATCGCTAATGCAAAGAACTACAACCAGTAATCTCATAAGCTGTTCAGTTGGTTACTTAACTTTTTTCTATATATAAGCTAATTATAAAATTGCTAGTCCACGTTTCGGTTTTATACTTATTTTATATATTTACGATGTGATAACGTTGTTTACGTCAAAATTGCTAATCTATCTGAATATATTCTACTCGTTTGTTCAAAATCTAATAAAGATTTATTATTTTAATATAGCATTTTAATACGTTTATTATACGCATTAGAAGTGGTAATCATGTGCCATATATGCATATAATCTGTATCTATCTAAATTTCATACTAAATCTATTAATAATTTAAAACTTAGTTGAGCCTTCAAATTTTTCTTTAATGATATATCCGGTATTACGAAAACCATTTCTAAATTTAATCAATTATATTTGACAAACTCGAATAATTCCAACTTATGAATTTATACCGTACACGTAAATATTATTTTTTGAAAAATCTGGGAAATCCACCATCTATTTCAGTTATATAACTTTGGCGTTTCTTTAAATTAAATTAAAAACAACTGACAAATCAATATAAATAATTAACTTGCAAATTACTCGTGAAAGGTGAAACATAAATTAAACATGAATAAATTAAACTGGCCGATTCATAACAGTCTTCGAATTATTAAATAAAAATAAATTAATTAAAAAAAAAAAACACGATACATTCGAAAATTTTTATAACGTAACGCTTATCGCGTAACTTTACCGTGGCCCTTATTGAAACAATGTTGCTGTGCGGAATGTTTCAACAAATAAGTTATATAGAAACATTTTTATAATAAAGTTAAACGAGACCCAAGTCAAAGACTAGTTACTTTTTTGATGTAGTAAATATTTCATTTAAAATAAACGAAATAATTATATTAATTTTCTTGTACACTTTTTATTTTCTTTTTCCCATATAACCGAATATTTATATTATATTTCATTATTGTTTGCTTTAATACAGCGTTATTTTACTCGTTAAATTGCTTGTTTGAATTCGAAAGTGAACATAAATTATTTAAGTGACTCGTAACTGTAGATTCAGATATGCGAAACAATTGTGGACTATAAGACTGAGATATTATGTGACCGATGTAATTTATAAAATTTATACGAGAATAATAAACAACCTGTAATTACCAAAGTGTAATACTGCCGACAATGATCCAGTGTAAAACATGTAGAAGCACTCTACTACAAAAAACATATGGACATAATATATATATATATCGTCGTCTAGCATACTCGTTTCCGAGTTTTGCCGGCGAGACAACGTAGTAAAGCCAAAGAGGAAACACAGGAGCTGTAGCGCTTAAAACTCCTACACTGCCTATTCAATCCAAGAAAGTGCTCCAGTGGCAAGGAACGCCTAGACGACTGGCCCACCTGGACTGACACGATAAATCGTAGGCTAGGAAATGTAGAGTAGACAAAAGGCAAGGGGAAGAGGGATAGGAAATAAGAAAAGGGACAAAGGAAAGGAGGTTAAGGAAGGAGGAATTCATTTTCTGTCAGGGTTCGTTCCCTTAGCATTTGGGTAAAACTCTAACCGCAAGGCAGCAGGTGCTATTGAGGAGGTAACGGTGTGAGGTTTTGACAGCGACCAAACCTCGCTGAGGGTGAGACAGCCGTAGGAAATTTGCTGACTTTTAATACACAGTTCCTCAAGTGTCCATCCGCTTCCTCATGTCTCATGGCCCTGTCACTACTGCCTGATTTTCAACCAGTAGCCGCTCTTGGTTCGCGACTGCTTATTGGCTATTCGCAGCTAACCAGTATATCTACTGGCCACTCTGCTATCCACCATCCGTGGACGCGCCCCTTTCCGGTTAGAGCTCCGGATCCCAGAATGTACGTACTCCCCCTTATATATATATATATATATATATATATATATATATATATATATTTTATATATATACTTTGCGAGTATTACATGATGATATCAATATTAGATTTTAGTTTGCACTGTCGATTGTTTATGTCTAATTCTTAAAAACTATTTAACCGTCTGCTGTCGTGCGTTTAGACAAAATAAGCAGTAATTCTATTGTATATGTACTTCGGTGTTAGTGATGTCCCAGTTCAGTTTAGGAATATTTTAAATTTTCACGTAAGCTGACGAACTTTTTGCATATGCCCCAGTTCCTAGTACTTTATTTTTTTTAAAGGTAAAATGATAAATACGAATACTTCGTATAATATGAAACAAACTATATAAGTATTTCGATAAATTTGTTCTTAATCGCAATGTTATCTATAAAACTCTATGTATCCGTATAATTCGAATTAAAATTACAAAATAAACAAAAATAA
Organism: Coronaproctus castanopsis; assembly: GCA_032883995.1. Classification (NCBI taxonomy): domain Eukaryota; kingdom Metazoa; phylum Arthropoda; class Insecta; order Hemiptera; family Monophlebidae; genus Coronaproctus; species Coronaproctus castanopsis. The sequence goes on from CM065053.1 coordinate 181,104,454, forward strand.
ATAATAATAATGTATAAAAATATGTACAAATTAAGATCTTATTTACAGAAAAGTATACATAAATATATACATACGTACATAGTCTGTCTCTGTGTGTAAACGCGTGTAATATGTTGTAAATTAATACACAAACAACATTTATGGAATAAATAAAATGTAAAAAATATAAACACAAATTCACAAAGGATGGACATTTTTTTTATCCGTTTTAAAAACAAAAATTTAGTAAATATTGCTAAATATTGACTAGCTTGATATAAGAAGGAAAATAAAAAAAAAAAAAAAATGAAACTTAACATTAACAAAACGAAATTACACAAATTTATACACATACACACATATACATACATTTCATACATACATATATATCGCGAATATCGATATAAAGGGCGTAATAAAATGAGCAGCAACGGCAAACATTATTTGTTCGGTTAATTAGCAATAATATCGAAGTATATTATTAGAATTGTGAATATGACTAATTCGTAAGTTGTAAATTATACGTATTAGTCTATATATATATATATATATATATATATATATATATATATATATATATATATATATATATATATATATATATATATATATATTCATTTATCGTTTAAAATGTTGTGTTTCAAATATTTCTAATTCAGAATTATAATTTTTTATTTTCTCTATGGTGAGAGAAAACTCAAATTACGTTTATAATAAACGCTATAAAAATAATTTAACTAATTACATTCAGCTACGCGAAATTTTCGGACTGAAATAAAAAATAAGCGTTTAAAAAACGATAGAGGTTATACAAGTGTTGTAAAACAAATTACAATCGAAAGTAAAAATTGAATCAGTAAAACAAAAAAATGTATACTACAATTACTGTTTTTTCCCACATTTGTAAATACACGTAAACGATAATATGATCAAGACGGTAAGTTATATTCGTGAAACTAAAAGCTGACACATGCAGATTACAAGTAATTCCCGTTTCAAACAAAAATGTGTTATATAAGAAAAATATGCGCGTAACGTTATTTTATATGAAAAATCGAAATTTTGAAACTGAAAATTGAATAAAGGATTACACGTAAGGTGACGATTCTACGACATTGTGCAACGTATTATAATGTAGCCGATGTAACAATTATAAGTAACGACGTATTAAATTAATTAATTAATAAAAATATATCCGCATTAATATTTAGAAAAAAGAAATAAAATAAATTTTTTTATTTCTATCAAATTAATCGTGATTAATTTATCGAACGTGTGTATTTATTCTGTCAAGTAAACGGAAATGTGAAAACGAAAAAAAAAAAACAGATCACTACTATATTGAACGAAATGAAATTGAAAATATTTACCGTTACAATCTCAATAAGTTGTCAAGTTTGTTTTATCAAATCAACGAATATGTTTCAATTTTAAGATATATACAAACAAAATTGTCTGAAAAATATAAATGCTTTATTAAACTCACCTGGATTAGTTATTATTGTAACATGTGGAAAAAGTGTAATGTTCGAATATCCAGATTTCAAAAACGACCGTTAATCAAATGCAGCTACCGTCTATGGCCATGTATATACAAAGAAGTACATTCCGCTCAAATAATTTATACACTTATTCGCTACTGAATTAAAAGAATTAAAATCGATAATCTATTTTTAAAAAAAAGTCAATACCCAATAATACAACTATTGGTGATGTTAGTCAACGAGGTCTGTTTTATAAATATAGTTGCGATTGCGCATAGAGTTTTTTATTTTATGTATTTTTATTTTCAATATGTACCACACCTAGGGACGACTGCAGGTACAATTTTTGATATATTATAAAACTGTAGTTATGAATTACTACATTTCCGTTCAACGATTTGAAATGACAAAATAGCCTTCTTCACTTCAATTTCGAATTGATGTGTATCGTATAAAGGTTAAACATCGAAAATATAGATAATAATTAGAATAATTTGAAACGACGAAATAGTAGCTTTTTAATTTCGACGCCCGGAATGGAATCGTATAAAGATTAACAATAAAAAATACGGACTAAAATAAAAAATAGGAACTTTTTCGAAGAAAAAGCAACATAAACTCATCGAACGATATCAACTTAAAAATTTAAATCTAAGTATAGACATTTAACGTCGGATCATTCGGGTAACTTGAACCATAAACATTTGTTGAAAAAAAAAATTGTAATAATAAGGAAAAAATAAATTTTCCAATAATAAATAGAAACGAACGAAATTGTTGTCTCCATAAAGTACATACGCTATCTAAAGAAACCGACTTCGATAAATAACGTCACACATTTTAGGAAAAAATTTATCATCGAATTAATTTTTTCATTTTTTTTTTTTAAATATGTAACAGTAATTTTAAATAATAATTCGTTCGATTTTAGCGTAATATAAAGAACGGAGTTCGTTAGAAATGCTTTAATAGAAAAAAAAAGCGATAAAAGGCTGGAATTCAAGTGAAAGTCGATAGATGAAGTTTTATATTTAAATAATTTATCGAAATATCACAGTAAAGTCGATAGATGAAGTTTTATATTTAAATAATTTATCGAAATATCCAAGTATTATATGAAGTTTTATATTTAAATAATTTATCGAAATATCACAGTATTTTGATTATACGTTTGGCAAGTTGGCATATTAATCCTTTTAGTCACAACGTTTCCTATACGGTACACGAATTTTCAATGTTAACAAAATTGTTAGTTTTCATAATAAGAGGTATTTGATTCATGTCGAATATTTCAATTATAAATATAAACGGTATTCTAAAATTTATAATCTTCTTATATAAACCCTCGATCGCATAACTGAGTAAATCGTCAATTATAGATCCACAAAGATTAAAACATATTTAACAAAACGATCATAATGAATAAAACCTAACTCGATGATCTATGCGATTCCTTAAAATATTGTAGTTAATATTGCTTATCCACGAGTGAAGCAGAGACAACATTTACGCACCGATTAAAAATGTTTAACTATATAAATCGATTTGTTCCTTTAAAAGGGTAAATAGAATCACAGATAAATACGATTCAAACACACACACACACACACACACACATATATATATATATATATATATATATATATATATATATAATATATATATATGATGCATATATGATAGTTTCTTTTTTTTAAAAAAATATACAAAAGGTCTAAATAACATACACGCAAATACACAATGTTGAAACTTTGTTCACATCGCCACTTAATCTCTTTTTTTTTGTTTAAAATACATTTGTTAACCATGCACATACACTATCTTTCACACACACACACACACACACACATATTATATATATATAAACTTTAGTACATATACACGACACATAAAATAAAACGACAAAACTAATAATTAATTCAAAGGAAAATAAGCTATTATCACTTATAATACAATTGACGTGTATTAAGATTTCACAGGCATTGGGAAAAAAACAGGTAAAATAAAGTTTACTGGAAAAATTTTAGAAAATCTTCTAAAATGATGAAACTTTTTAAAATTAATACTTCAAATTAACAATATTTAAAATTAATAATATTTCAATAGTACAAGCACGCGCGATATTGACTAATTAAAAATAATCTTAGCTCGATTTGAAAATATTCGTGACGTCAACGAAATTTTAAATTATCTAAATAAATTACTATATTCTCGTAACTTGGTTAAATTATTATATTACGAAATAAAAAAATAAATTTAATATTATATATTTATAATAATTATTTAGTACGCTGATAATTATTTCAAAATGGATATATATATATATATATATATATATCTGTTGTTTGAAACATTACGTAAAAACGAATAATTGTAATTTTATTATATATATATATATATATATATATATATATATATACAATATTACTAATATGACGTCGGTTTTGTACGGTGATTAAGTTCCATTGTATTAAGTCTTTATAATCAATTACTTGACGTTTATATGAGAAATATCATATAACTACTTTGATGAAAGTCTCCATTAGAGTAGATAACTACCATTGAATTACAAAAATAGTAACAGGAATTAACCTAGAAAAAACCTCGTTCAATAAACATAGAAAATTCTTACTTACAGGAAAAAGTATACACCGAGGGAAGTAAAAAACATTTCTTGAAGGCGTACACTTAGGAAGTATAATATTATGAATACAATAAAATTTAGCTGTGCGAATCTAAAATAACGAACGAAAAAATCCTAACGGATACACCACACACACACACACACGAATCACAAGCGTTAATGTTGTCACATTAAAAGATGACTATTTATTAAAGTAGATTTATTTCGACATAATCCGAGTAAAAATACGATTAAAGATAAAGTGGAAGGTATAAGAAAGATCTAGAAAAACATACATCGAACGAAAATTATAACGAATACAGGAGTAAAACCCGATTATACGAAAATTTAAAAAGACAGAATAAAAAGATTTTTTTTCAGTGTGACCATCAAGATCGTCGCGAGAAGAAATTGAAAAATCAGCATTTCGAACGATAGGATTAAAGATCAAAAATTTATTTTCCCCTAAAATAAAACTGACGTGATAATCCTTACGTATATAAATAAATAAATAAATAGTTCGTCAATTGTTAATAATTAACAACGAGATTTTTAGTGGTTAATGTTCAAGTTAAAATAATAATAAATAAATTATATATAATAACAATACGAAAAATATATACTTAACTAATAACAACTAACATTATTTAATAACCTATAATTTTCCACAATAAATACCAAAGACTAAGTATGTTCGTATTATTGTCTTTAAATTTAAATCACCGTCAAATATTATTAACGCGTTTAATAAATTATTGTTATATCTTCATTTTATTATTTCTATTTTTTTATGATTTTTTTTTTACTTTTTCTTTTCGTATTTAAATTTTTATAGTTTCGGTTAATATATTTAATTTCGTTTGAAAAATTGTAGGTTAGTATAATTTGAAGTCGATGTGCTAAATATTAATTATTATTTAAGTATATATTTTCCACGAACATTTTTCCTATTGTTATTAGATATAATTTATTTATGACATAACCGCTGAAAAACTTCGTTATTAATTATTAACAATTAGTAATATATATTAAACTTCGTTTTTCCATGAAAAATGATTTTATTTATCAAACTATTGCTAATCTTTTTTCTTATTTGATATATTTTGATATGGCTCCGGTAAACTTTATTTTTGCAGGTAAATAGAAATTTCGCTATCTGTACGATTTTATTTTGTCGTCATTTAATTTCATTTCGTTAATAATAATAAAGATTAAATATTATACTGTAAATAATTATATACGCATTTCGCAGCCCGTGAATCAAATAGCCAAGGGTTATTACACCTAATTTCAAAACGAAATGAAAATATATCGAATACGTTATAATACAGCTAAAAGTAGTAACGGACTGAACTTTACAATTTTACTCAATCATTTGACTTCAATCTCGACCGAAAAATACATTTCGACAGATACAATTCAAAGACTATATTACTACGTAATTGTCTAAAATGTTCGGGGGGGTTGTTGACGAAATAATTTTTTCTTTTTCGTTTTGTGACGAATGATTCCATTTAAATTCCGTCGTCGTCTTCTTCTTCTTTAACAAACAAACAAAAAATAAATGAATAAAATAAAATAAAAAATAATTTTATTTAATAATTAAATGAAAACCGGCAATTTTTAAAGATTCGTAATATATATAACATACGAAACTACAAAAAACTTAGAACATTAATTTTTCTGGTAAAATTGACCAAATTCCAAAAAGCGATGAACAATCGTCCGAGTAATTTATTATAATAATCAAAGGTACACCTGCAGCCGATGTTGTTTTATTCGAAGAGACAAAGAATGTACTCCAAAACAGAGTGCATATATATATGGGCTGACCGATTAGAAAAGTTTGGCCTTAAAATAAATGTGAAGAAAACGGAGTACATGACTATTGATACTAAAACAATTGGGTCTATACAAATATCTGGAGAACAACTGCCACCGGACAAACAGATTTAAATATCTCGGTTTTTGTGTACAGAGTAATAGTGGTAGATCCGAAACAATTCGCCATCAGACAAACACAACATGGCTGAAATGGAAATCTGTAACCGGCGTATTGTGCGACAAACGATGTCCATTCGGCTGAGGTCAAAAATTTGCAGACCCGTTATTAGACCAGTTACGCTGTATGGCGGTGAATGCTGGCCGGTAACAAAGCATGAAGAACAAGGGCTTCATGTGATGCAAAGATGGTCAATGAGCATCCGTTTATTCGGTCGAATCTACGCTGCAGATTTACGCCTATCGTAAACAAACTCCGTGAAAACCAACTAAGGTGGTATGGTCATGTGCTACGAGCTCAACATAATGGCAGTGATCCGCTGATATCGGTAGCGTATACGTTTCAAGTTCCTGATAAAAGATCAGTAAACAAAAATCGTACGATGTTTTTATAAGGATGGATCTTAGAGATGTCGGTATCTCTTCAGATCTAGAAAACAACCGAATTGGATGGAAACGATCTATTTGTATGGCAGACCCCGCGTCAACGGTAAAATTCCGTTGATGAAGAAGAAGAACTAAGGGTACACCTCGCACGTAAATGATTACTAACGATGCAATTATACGTAACCTTTCGTAAAGCATTATTTTAGAAATAGTTGATTGGAATTTGTTTTTATTATTAGCGCAATAGAAAATAAATTTTTAAAAAGCATCGTTCTAAAAATAGTTATTTATTTTTAAAAATTTCCCTTCAGTCGTAATGTTGCATATATATAGTGGACATTTAATGTTAACGAAACAGTTTTGTAATAAAGTTCGGTCGACATAGAACGCTTCAATTTGAAAAATAAACCCGTATATTCTACTTAGGAACGTTAGATCCAAATTCAATCTGGACATGTAGTATCTGATTACGGGATGTCCAAATGATCTAAACTTGAACAAAATCCATTAAAATGTTATCGTTCGCTTCTCGATAGTCTTGAAATTATATTTATAACCATGTATCAGGAACTCGAAGAGTTCAAACGACTTCGCCAACACACCAATGTGGAAACGAGGCAGTTACTGAATGTTGAATTAGGATATTTAAGCGCCTGATATCCTATAACTAATATAAATACAGTAAATTGCATTTTGGAGATACGATTATTCAATTAAATGATCTCTTCCGGCATATTTAACTTTGTATAAATAAAATTTACTCTATAAAAAATAATTAGTAAAACCAACTAAACAACATTTACACAATACGAATGAAAAAGATGAATCGTAAAAAAGAGCATCGCCTGAAATAACGCTTGTACTCATTAAGACGCGAGGAAGTGTTTAAATGTGGAAACTTAGCATTGCTAGATACTCATTAACGTTAACATAACCGACTCATTCATTCTTACATTTTTCTCGTGTAAACATGTTTTTTTTTTTTTTTTTTTTTTTAAATCTATTACAATTTTAAAGTGTCTTACTAATTTCTGTGAGCGGTTTTTCAGCAATCGGAGTTAATTCTTCGTCATGCGTAACTATAGTCGGCAATTGTTCATCGGTAGCAAAATTAATATTATCCGCCTTGTGCCAGACGATAACATCAACGATAAATGCGCAAAACATTATGGCACTGGTGGTTCCTAAATATTCACGAACGATGATGTACAAATTTTTAAGCTCAATACACAGATTTTAAGAAATAGTATTTTTTAAATACTAACACAGCAACGGGACACTCGATTGCTGTATAGATACAAGGTAAAACACAACCAAACACATTAAATAACAGACTACTGCATAAGTATAAACAACAAAAGATAAGTTAAAATCACTAAAAGTTTTTTCTTTATGAAAAATCACAAAACTTTTCGGCTGGTAGGCCATTATCAAGTGAATATTGAAAAAAGCATACTATCAGATTGTTTTATATAATGTTGTTCTTCATCCTGCTGATTTTTTGGAATTGTAATCTTAAGTTAATATTTTTTCATTTTATATATATATATATATATATATATATATATATATATATATATATATATATATATATATAATTATTCACTTGATAATAGCCTGACACCCGAAAAAGTTTGCGATTTTTCATAAAGAAAAAACGTTTAGTGATTTTAAATTCCTTTTCGTTGTCTATTTTAATAAAAATCACTACATTCCACATTTTTCAAATTACTAAATAAGTAACCATATTAATAGCGTTAATAGCCTGAAATCGATATTATACCATATAACAAATATATGGTCCTCTCTTTTTATTATTTCGTTTTATTTTAAATTTAGAATTTGCTAAGAAAACATTTAAACATTTATTTAAAAATATCCCTTATATATATATATATATATATGTATGTGTGTGTGTGTGCGTGTATGTGTTGTGTGTCAGCCTGTTTTCTTTGATAATATAAACATAAGATATGTGAATACCTACCGTGAAACGAAGTACGGAAGAGATCAGAATTATATAATCTGCACGAGCCATATTTACCGCTTATAGATTCCCATACTATACAAGCAGAATCGACAACAGCTCCGTAAATTATAGAACACGGCACATTACCTAAACGTAACAAATTAATGTTCCAATAGAAATTTAATGAGAATGACCGTTTTCAAGAGATAAAGAAAAAAAATCGCTATTTATTACAAAAGGTATTAATACCTAATTTATAGTATATTCTTAGATTTAATTATACAGGTATAATTATTTTACCCAATTAAAATAAAAGTCAAAAATAAAGTTATACCAATGAAACACTTAAGAATAAGCTTTAAGTATCTAATCATATTTATTTAAAAATAATAAATTGTATTTTCAAAAACAAAGTCATGTAAAAAATCCTAGTGTTGTCCGTTTTAAATATTCATAAGTTAGATAAAAAAACCAAACAAACATAACAACGTCGTTAATTTTCCTATTTAAATGAAGTTTTTTGTAGTACAAATTTATTTATATATTTGTATTCCTCAAATAATATCTATTTATACCGTATATATAAAAAACACGACCAAAGGTGATCAGCAAATATGATATTAATATTAAAGCCGTAAAGACCATCAACTCGAAAGTGGTAACAAACGTGGCCTAACGATTCTCATCAACAAGAAGATAAATAGAAGGCCAGCCAAACAACATGCCAGTATCTTGTCGACGGATTTGTATGTATTTATTCACTTTATCTCACATTCAATCTGTGCAAAATGTACAATTTGTCTTATAATCTAATTATTTATTTTATAATATCTATTTTAGTAATGTACAATTTGTCTTATAATCTAATTATTTATTTTATAATATCTATTTTAGTAATGTACAATTTGTCTTATGAGTTAATTAATCTTACACTGTTCCTTCATTCACACACGCACACTTTTTTATTCATCAGTCACTCACATGTACACTCGCAATTACAAGTCTCATATACATTTGTTTTTCTCATTTTAGTTTATCTCGGTTTGTAGTAGCAAGCCATCCTTTGTTTTTATATTCATCTCTTTCGCGTTAAATTTTGATCTTTTCCTTTCTTCATTGATTTAAGTATATTCTAATGCGCTACTTTATTAATATTTTCGTCTTGTTGTAGCCACCTTCTTATCTTTTGTTTTAAGCAACCTAGTGTTTTTTCATTTAATATTTCATCCGGTATAGCGTTTAACAGTTTTGCCATTATGTACCTATCGGATTGTTCTCCATATTTTGTTTTCATTAGTGGCATTTTATATTTCAAGGTTTTCCTTAAGTTATTTTGATAATACATATACTAATGATGTAAAAGTAAAACAAAAAATGAAAGTTATAAGTCGTTACAAATCTGCATATCATTTTGGAAATAAAACACGTCAATATTTGAACATTTTTACATTTTTTTTTGTTTTTATTTTGTTACCACGGTAAATGTTGCTTTGAACATAAAGAATTTCCCCCTACACAGAGACAGTTCAGAGTTATTTTTTTTAATTATTGCACCACTTCTGTCAAATGTACAGTGGCCACCATTGATGAAGTTAATAATAAATTAACAATAAAAGCAGTACTAATAAATTATAAAGAACATATCTACGCAAGAAAGAAACAAAAGAAATCAACTAATAATTACTGAGAAGATATAGAATTAATAAGATAAACATTAATATAAACATACATGCGTGAATGGTGTCAATCCATTCGGCTATGATCAGAGTGTGTTAAAATTATAATAAAATATGCTTTTTAGCCTTCTATTATTATTTCCAGATAACGATGGTTATTGCATACTGGAAATGTTAACATTGATGTTAAGCCACCAGCTCATTGAAAAACATATTGTAGTGTATAACGCGGAATTCATGTACGTACTCAACGTGAAGATCATTATGAACAGTACGGTGTAATACATAAAACGATGCCTCAACTACACGCCGAAGAACAATTTTAGATGCTGAATGCGATTTATATTACTTATTGCAGATACGTCATAAATTCCAATTCCATATTTCCATTTCAGAATTATTACAGTTAAGTACACCAATCGTTTGCAGGATAACTTTAAGACTTTATTCCAATTATGCTACACATGCATTCTTGAGTTATGTTTTTCGACATATATGTTTGATATCAATTTAAATATATATGCATTATATTTTACATATATATATATATATTCTGTACATAACTTATCTCTCCTAGTTTCCTCTAAGTCAAAGCGTATTATTAACTAAAAAACTTACGATGCGAACATCAGCTGATTATGTACCCTTTACTGCAAATGACAGTAAACTATTTTTGTAATCTCTCATATGTGTGAATCTGTCGAGTAGTTTGCCTGTAATGATGCATTTTTATTTATTTATTTATGTGTAATTTATGGAAAATTAAATAATTAAATAAACATGTTTTTAACCCTTTCAGTCACACATGAAATATCTTATACAGGCTGTTTATTATATAACGCTGCTTTTTAGATAACTCTGGATGATTTTTAATGTTTTTAAACAAATATAATTCGAATTGAGACATTTCATGGTCAACCAGAAAAAATATAATTTTGTTAGTATTAAAATTTCATCTACCGTATAGTAGACACGGTGACTGAAAGGGTTGAGCAACTTTATTTATCGCGTGCTTACGATGACGTGAACTCACATTACTTTTTGCCCATTTACAAGCACATGTATATACAGTAAACCGTTCATTTTAGAAAACCACAACATGCTACAATATTTGAATGTATTACTTACCGAACAAACCAATCGCAAACTGGATGACACCTAAAGCCATCGCTTTATCTCTCGGATCGACGCATCGTAACGTCAATAACATACTGCCGACCTCTGAAGTTGAATGAATAAATACAAATACCGAGAATATCAGTATATATAAGGTGAACGTATTACACTTGAAATCGCAATAGCCTATCGTCGCTTTGAATGATCCGCTCTTATTGACATTTTCATTATTACGACTGCTATTACTATTGATTAAACACGAACAATCTGAAAACTAACAAAACAGGCAGGTATTAATAATAAATAAACAAGAAAAAAAAAGTAGTTAAAATCACTAAATTTTTATATAAAAAAACTACTAAGCTTTTCCGTTGTGAAGCAATTATCAAGTGGACATAAAAAATTAAATATAAAAAATATAATATATACAATTTATAAAAAGTATAATATAAAATGTAAAAAAATAGTGAATTTGTCTTTTTATGTAAAAATTTAATGATTTTTTATTTTATTTATTTTTTTTTTTTTTTAAAAAAAAGAGAGAAAAATCACACATTCCGCGTTGTTCGAATTATTAATAATAAAACGATTAAAATCCTTCGTTTCGGTAAAAAAGCGATATTTATCGGACGAACGATTTTAAAACGTATAAAAAATTTAAAAAATAACAGATTTCGGGTATAGATGCCATATTTCATCTAAAAACACACTATAAAAATCAATCTTTAGATAATGCGAATTTAGCCGCAACGAATTTTAAAAGTACAAACAACTCTATAATCGAAATATCGCACGTATAAATTGGATCGGTTAATAAATGTGTCTCTATCATTATGATGCAAGATGAAAACTTTGTCCAAATTAATAAACGATATAATCGAATACATTTCAAATTAGAACAACATTTTTATAATAGTACCAGTTTTTAAAAACATTAAACAACATAAAACAAATATTATATTGTCATCATAATGGTTTTGACAAGCAACTTTGAATGAAATCAGATCTCCTTTCCTTGCTGCGTCTATTATTTCGTTCAGTTGTCGTTTTCGATAATCCTGTTGTTATTATTTCCGTTCTTCTTCGCCCCAACTGGCGGTTTTCCTTCAATTTCGCCTTCCTTCGCAAGCAAAAATATTCCTCTTTCCCGGATGTTGTGTCCAGCAAACTTTTTCTTTTACTGCTCAGTATCTCATCTATCAGCGTCATCTTGTTAATTCCGCTTTTTTCGAGTATTTCCATATTCGTTATTTTCGCCGTCCACGATATTTTATTCTATTGAACGTAGTCAAAGGCTTGTGCGTACTCAACGGAACTCGATGTATACTGCAACGTTGAATTCTCCTCATTTCTGTATTATTTGCCGTTTAGATTGGTATAAAGTCAACTTGCTGCCGTATGCAATAATATGCAACATTGTCTCAATCTGTAATTTTCGCAGATCCATTTCTGAGGATTGGGGTATTGTATACCGACACTGTCCAGTTGATTGTATTTCATATATCTTGAGAAATATTATACACCGCATAAATTGTTGCTTCTCATAGTTGAAAGTATATATATATATATATATATATATATATATATATATATATATATATATATATATCCGATATTACTCTACAGATCAGAAAGCTGAGATCCACACACAAAAAAAAAAAAAAACTTACGCTCGCTCGAAGCATTTCATCGTCGTGTACTGCGTAGAATACTACGTGTTCGTTATTAAGATCACATGATCAGTCGCCAAATTTAACGGCCCAATCTAGTAGCTGCTTTACAGGAATTGTCTAAAACGGTCCCGTTATGAGATTCCCAAAAGTTGTTTTGTAACGGACGTGCGCGATGGCGGTATAGAGATATTCTTGGGACAAATATTAAAAGATTTAGAAATAGATCACGAAAAGTGGGAAAAAATAGTCATCAATTAAAAATAATGCAGATATGCAAACGGCTCACGATGTTCCAACTAAAAAAATCGAGTCATAGCAAGAATAAATAAAAATCTAACCGCCTATTCAGGACAGGAGCAAATTAGAGCATCGCTGGTACCTTTAAATGTAGTCCGTTGCAAAAATCTGGCTACGTAGTCACCTCAAGACATATCAGTAGTGGATGCTAATCCATATACTCGGACAACTAGTGGACCAACGATGATGATATCTATATATATATATATATAAAATTCAATTTACCGTGAGTATCGTCATTTTCTCTTCGATAACACCAAAATTATATTTACACTTACTTCGACGATGTTTCCGTGCGTAGAAACATTTCGACAACCAGCGTAACAAGCTGAGAAGTGGGTTCGATTATCATCACCGCAAATTGGACTAAATTTCGTATTATCACAATTGCAATGTCCCGAACATTCGGAAATAAATGAAACACTGCCGCTATAAACAAATATTTTACGAATATTATTATAATTCGCGGACATTTACATTTTAAATGTTGCGTTATAAACGTTATAAATGTATTTTATTTTTTCATTCGTAATAGTAAATAATTTTACTCAAGACGTCTTGCTTTGTTTTCAGCGGTCACCATCAGAATTCGAAATATTACCGTTTAGTTTCATATAAGAAATTTCTAAATTTAAAGTATATTTGTCATTATTTTCTGACTTACGCGTAAATCTAGGTATAAATATTATTAATCGGCTCGAGGATAAAATGATAAAATTTATCGAGTTATTTAAAAATATACTCCGTTAACACAACAATTCCATCTTACGTTTAATAATATATATTGAAGTATAGACAGTATGTTAATTATAGATACACTCTGTAAATTCGGATGCTGAAATCGTAGCTAACGTTATGGTATAAATATCTCGATAAAATGGCCGAAAAGGAAAAAAAATTACACGTTACTTTCAACTTTTTATTACACATTTTCATTAAGATAATCCATTTAGATTGTTTATAGTTGTACTATCAAAGAACCGAATTCATTTATATAAATACAAGCGTCATATCCATATCTGTATTAGATCTTTATATAGGATGGTTCTTTCATGATACTTTTAAACCTTTGATGTTTCGTAGTAAAACTTTCTGCATAGAGTATATTGTTTCACAGTTATTATTTACACGCGAGACCGAAAGCTAATAAATATTTTAAGGTATTTGAGTAACTGATTATTGACGCGGAGATTATTTTCATTTTACTGATTTTTTTTTAACAATTTTGACTATTCCTCGATAGCTAAATAGTGTGTAACTGCATTTTGGAACCGAGGAAGCTAAACCCATCTTATTTATGGTTTTTCCTAGATATTGACAATTTTTTCTATCTGTTGATAATCAAAATTTTTATTAACACGGAAGGTTGCACAAAGATCATCCGCATAATAAATAAGTTCACAGTTGTTGCCGATCTCTGTGCAAAACTGTTCTAATTTATAATGTACTTTCGAGTATAATACACTCCACAGAGTGGACCCGAGGACATAGGCCTGGAGCACTCCGCATGTTAATTTTTTTAATTATAAATGGAGTTATTTAATAAGTTTTGTATTTCTAACAAGGAAGTAGTCAATAATAATATTTACTAGAAATGGGTTGATTTGTTTCGATTTTAAAATTTCAATGATCGATGACTACAATTATCAAAAGCACCCTTACTGTAAAATGAGATAACAATCGCCTTATCTCCACCAGTTATACAGTTCTTTATATTGATAACTAGTTTGAAGACTGCACCTTTTGCTGAAAGTACCGATCTAAAACTATATTGATTTTTATGATAGATGTTTTTGGCGATAATTTACGTAAGAAGAAGTTCGTTAATAATTTTTTCAACAACTTTTCCGAGAGAACTTAGTAAAGATATAGGTCTATAGGAAGTGACCTGAGATAGTTCTTTCCCAGACTTAGCGATTAGTTTAATATCTGCTATTTTCTATCAGCTGGGGAAGCTAATTTATGAGAGCTAAAATGATTAGCTTTACTATTTTATTACTGATTCTATCCCCAGAGCAATTCTGTTGTTTAGGCATTATATAAAAATAAACAAACAAACTTATTAAATATTCAACGTAGATAATGTTTTTTAGAATACTTTTTTACATAAACGCCTACAAATTAAGTAAACAGTGTTAACTGTGTGAGTTAAGTAGAACTTTCATACCGTGACAGCGGGCATAATTTTTAAAAATTTTTTTACATAACGCTCATCCTTGCACGTGAAAATGAAGACAGTTTCAAAAAATAAATAAAAACGCGAATTAAAGATTAAAACCTGATTCACAAAACTCGCATAAAAACTTGATTAACATGGGCATCTTGAAGGAAAAAACTTATTCGAATCGAATAAACATAGATCAGCCGAAAGCGATACTTACTTTTGATGAAGTTCGAGACCAGCAAGATCATCCATCGGACAACCAACAGTCATTAATATTGCCATGCCTAATAAATAAAAACGTAATTATACGAATGAGTTTTCTTTCGTTTATAATAAAACAAATTTGTCTCATTATTCAAATTAAAGAAGAAAGATATTACAAAAAAATTTCACAACGGTACTATGTGCGTACGCACGTGGTGTGAGCATATGTGCATACGGCATGAAAGTACAGGGTGACACACAGAAGAAGAACCGTTTTGTTTAACACCGCTACAGCGTAAACTGCGTGGTGCTCCACGTTTGGTGCACACACGAGAGATTCGTTTTTGGCCAGTTTCAGTTATCATAGCACCCTATAACGTGAAGGATCGTGTGTTTCGCGTGGAACGTCAGTTTCGATCGGAATCGATCGCAACAGTGCATAGAGTGTTTCGAAAAGAATTCAAAGTTATGTATATTTATTGCGTTGAAAAAGGACGTAACTGTCGAAAAGCTTTGCAATAAAAAACTTTTTGCGATTAAACTGTGTTATGATTCTCTTTGGTTTATTATATATATTATATATATTATGTATGTGTCCGTGTGTGTAGAAAAATTCTCCGGATACTATGGACTTGAAGCAACGACAATGTTACTAACAGAAATCAATAAAAATATAATCAGATATTTTGGGCACGTAGCAAAAAATGTGAACTCGATGCAGGAAAACATTATACAGGACAAAAAATACGTAGAAAGCAGCTAGAGGAAGATGTCCAGGGAGATAGTCGGATCTAGTGAAGGCCCTAACCGGGGCTTAATATAACGGGTGCATTCCATCTAGCAGGAGACCGAAATAGATGGAAAAGAGTAATCATATGATATCACCGCGTATTTGCGAAGAACATTGGATTTGATTTATTCATATACATATATATATAGCAATATTCCACGCTGACAACAAATTAAAGAGTTAGAAATTCCGGAAATAGACGATAAAGATACCCTTATTAACTATAGTGGCAACATTATAATGAAACAGTAAGTCTTCTTTGAAGTACAAATGAGGAGTTGAGCGGGAGTGGTGTATTTTGTCGCCTCTTCTTTTTAATTTGTACTCTGACATCTATTATGCCGATCATACTCCCTCGCTAGTAAAAATAGTTACAAAGTCTCGTCAATCGACTCGTTACGATGGCTAAGAAATATGGATTAAAAGTCAATGCAAAAAAGACAAAATATATGATAAAAACCAAACAACGATAAGTACGAGAGGAAATAATCACCCGCGATAACATCCATCTACAGAGAGTAGAAAAATTAGTTTAGAATCTATTATACTAGTTTATTTAGAATATATTACACGATGAAATTGTAGTGCACAGAGTACAACAAGAAAAGCGAGGTCACTCTTCATTTAAAAACTTTTTTCACAGTGACAATTTTAACCTAAACCTCTGAATATACGAATAGCTAGATGCACGATTTTATCGCACTTTTATACATTACAGAATCATGGACGTTTACAAAAAAAAAATTGTAAAAAAGATAGAGACTCGATGAAACGCGTGTTAAAACAAGATGAACGTGGAAAAACATTTAAATAAACAATTAGAATTACGGAACACAATAAAGATCCGCAAACTAGAATATTTTGGTCGCATCACGAGAAATAATACAATTTACCTCGTTTCGTAATGCTAGTTAAAATAATGAGTAAGACGAGCAGAAGCCAATTATCGATATCCTAGCTAAAAAATATTAGTCAGTAGTTTGAAGTCGACAATAGAATTATTTCGGGCTGTTGGACAATGATTTGCAAATTAATCAACGCCAGCGTGGGAACCAACGATCGATAGCGGTCATGGTACAAGAAGAAGAAGATTACAAATATATACGCGAGAACTGGACAATGAAAAAAAAATATACGAGGAAACTATTAGAAATTTGGTGTTACCGGCGATTACTAGGAATAAAATGAATAGATAAAATAATGGGAGTATCGACAAAAAAATGGTCCGAAAACTAAAATTGTAAAAAACCATAATAGTATAAAGATGATCGCGAATTATAAACCTCGCTTTACGAGACGGCGACTTATCTAATTCTTAATTATCACGGAGAAGCCGGTTGCGCCTCACTCCGTATAACATCATATGCATTTGCTTTGCATATAATTAGTCTCTTGAATGCTAGTCCATTTTGTACGTAGAAATAAACGTACACAATAGAGCTAGTCCACGACGTTCGGCTAACGAACAATACGACGACGGTGATAACGCATTTCAATTCTATTTACCTATGTGTTTTTCACTTACCTAATGCATACAAACACGCGGCTAATGCTATCCAACCGGCAACAAATTTAGCATTAGGCTTGTATCTTAAAATGAAAACGCCTGATAAAATGATGCCAACTCCCATCATCAGTATTCCTCCGACGCCTGAAAATTTATAAGAATATTGAATGTATTATTATTATTATTATTTATTACTATTATTATCATTTCCTCGATAGAGTCGTTAATACGGTGAACTCTATCTATTTCTTTCTTTCATATTTTGTAAGGACTAATTTATAATATAAACCATTCGCTTTGTCTAACTTATTACATACTACTTTCGATATATAAAAGAAAATTATTATTATATTCCTGCAGAATAATTACCGATAAATTAAAATCTCGAATTTCTAATAGCGTAAAAACTCGAAAACATTTGTAGAATTATCGTGTTAAAATATTTATCGCTAATATTTCTTTTTGTTATAGCAATGACACAAAAGAACTAATGTATAGCTAGTACTTATTTGCCGAATAATTGTCTGCATAGCTAAGTTAGATGTATTTTATCAGTATTAAAAGTTCCGGTGGAATTCAAAACCAAATCGTGCTATAACAGATACATCACGAAATCCTAGTGTATATTTATATGTATTCCTCGCGCGGAGTAGTTGTTACTTCATACTAAGCCGGAGCTGGAACGATTCACAAGTATGTAGGGTAGTCGCGAATAAGACGTCAGTCAAATAAGCAGTCACGGACCAACAGTGGCTATTGGTGAAAAGACTCCAGCAGACCACAGCGGTAATAACAGAACAATTAGGCGAGAGTATGCAGATGGGCAGTTTGAGGAACTATGTAATAAAAAAATCTTACAACTGTCTCACTCTTAGCCATATTAGGCTGCTATATAGGATTATATTATCCGAGGTCTAGGGTATCACCCAGAAATAGCGACAATTTCTTCCTTCCTGCCCTTTTCCTTCTCGTTATACAGCATAAGCTATGCATCTCCACCAGTTGTCTTTCTTATGAATGCCACTTGATTCTGGTGTGTACGGTGCTGTGTAGATATGGTTATACACCCATTTCCACACAGTCAAATTCTCGCATAAATTGTGTCAATTTTAAAATTTATATTTTTTTACTTCTTTTCCATACCCCTTGTGTGATTCGAGTCCTGTAGCGAGAGAGCGTCGTGTCGGGACAGGTATGAATTCAATAGATATTCGTAGCTCTAGATCCTTTAATTGTTCTGGAATACAAGATGGCAGGCATTTCCACCGACAGTTTCTGTTTCCAACTAACCATATTTAGCGATCACTCTGCTTGTCCGGCGTCACATTAGAACTTTTATACAACGTACTTAAAAACGTATATACAAATTCATTCTGATACTCAGTTTAAAAAAAATAAAAAAAACCGTTCCCAGTTTTAAACATCAGACTAGTGTTAATTCTTGTTCGTGGTAACAAATGTTTATTTCCGTATTATTTATTTATTTATTTATATAACAGCTAAAATGCCAATTAGAATGCGAACACTGAGAAAGGACTAAATTAAACCACACACACAAAAAAAAAAAAAAAAAAAACTATTAAATTATTAAAGTAATCAAAATAAAACACTTATACAACTACATATACATGTATACATAAACACAATCACAATACACACTGGAATATACACACGAAAGAAGAAAATAAAAGTACGATTTCTAACACACACATGCACACTTGACTACACTGGAAAGTACTTACATAATCTTGCAGTCGTGAATTATAATTCCTTGTTATTATCGAGATTTCGATTAAGAAAATAAAATAAAAACAATCTTTTGCGTGATTGACGCTCGGTAATGAGTAAGACTTTGTCGAAGTATCTCGTAAAATTATGTCAGTTTTATAACACGTCAATGGGATAAAATTATTTACTATACAAATTATTACCGTGTACACGCCCATTTTATATACGCCTTATCGTTTTGCGATTTCTACTCACCCAGCGTCGTCTTGACGAAAATTAATACCGGAAGGCCGTTCGTATAAAATAATTAATAGCCTTTTTCAATTATAATATACACTCGGGGCATGTCATCGTGTACAACGTTCGACCTTGATAATAAAGTCGGACGATATCATGCGCGTGCATTATTAACCCCAAATAAAATTAATTACAATGATAATAGTCATAATAATATTTGTAGTAATAATAATAATAATAATAAAGTTGTTTTATCCTACTTACTCTTCAAATTGCGATTAAAACCTGCTATTAAAGAAACCGCGATCTCGTACGTATAGTGTAAAACAAATTATTAAATAGAAGAAGAAAAAACACGATCCAAGAGACAGAGTACCAAAGTATAATATCGGTGTTGAAGTTGAAATTGGGATACGGCCAACACATTCCAAACCGAAAAGAATTGATGTAGATATAATGATAATAATCATTATCATCATCATCATCATTTTTTCCTTATCGAAATTCCTTACTATAACGAAGGGCAAGGCGTACGAAATAATAGGCAACATTTAATTTGCCAATCTGAAACGAAATGAAAAATATTATTATTAACCAAATCCAGTCAAATTTAGGCGTAGTTTAAACCGGAGTATACGACACGTCGTCAACCAGTAATAATGAGATTCGAAGAACTGACTGAAATTAAACTAACAAAAAATCAAAGTAGACGCGGGTTTAAAAACGATCTTCGCATAAAAAATATCGAAATAGCTCTCTTTAATAACCGGTACATACAAAAAATATATTTACACATAACGGAATTTTAAAAAAAAAAAAAAAATTATATTAAATCGTCGCGTATGTACACGTCGGAGTGTTCAGCGATGAATGTGTAAGTAACGAAATGAAACAATCTAAATTAAGTAAAAGAAAATAATAGGCGAAATTGCGAAATCGAGATTTAATCGTGAAATATGGAAAGGAAAAAAAGTAATTAGGAAATATACGAGCATACTGAAGATATTAGAATATTTGCTCCGCATAATGAGAAATGAAAGGAGATACGAATTACTGCAGAGAATTCTTCAAGACGAGATAATAGGACGAAGAAGAATATCTTGGCTCGAGAATTTAAGGACATGGTTTGGAGCAACGTGCACAGAACTCTTCAGAACAGCAATGGACAAGACCAGAATAGCTAATTTGATCGCGATTAATGAATATGCACTGGAAGAAGAAGAAGAAAGAGAACTGAAAACGAAGATTGAGCTGTTAAGATTATTTGAAGAGGATGGAGACAAAACGAATTTTCCAGTACTTCGATAGAAATCCTAGAAGGCAAATCGGGTAATTCCCGAGAAGTTAAAGACATCGAGAAATTTAATATTACGCAGGATGACGTTACGAATAAGAAACAGGTTTAGAAGTAAAATTAATACGTTCGGGAGTTTTGAAGCGAAAGTGAAGATGAAAACCGGCGGTGCCAAATAGACGGACGAAATGAAGAAAAGACATAAATGAAGAAAATAACCACCGTGAAGATATTTTACTACGTGGTCCATAGAGTCAGAAATTAAGTGAATCTGTCGATGAACAGTAAGTGTGTGTGTGTAAATAAGTGAATCTGTCGGAGATCAAATGGACAATGTGTAAAACCTTATTCTAGTGGCGATAGTGTTTTAGAATAATGAAAAAGCGGCCATAATAGGATTAAGTATCGGCACAAGATTGCGCACGCGTCTTGTAAAAGATAGGCTATAGTTAGCTGATTTCAGCTCCGACGATTCAAGTTAAAGAAGCTGGTGGCTAAGAGCTTCGACAAAAGATCGGAACTTAAAAAATAAATTTTAAAATTATAACAGTTTGCGGTTAAATATTAAATTTATACGTGACTGTGATGAGTTCCAGTAAATTGAAATTGAATTCTGAATGAAATAAAATACGAATACATAAAATCAGTATAATAAATATTTTAAAATGAATAAAAACAAGTTTTTATATGCGTACATGTAGATAAATAAATAGATAGAATGGCAGCTACATAGCATAGAACGTAAATATATATATATATATATATATATATATATATATATATATATATATATATTACATAGGTCCAAATTTCATGTATTTCAATTGAATACTTTTTAAAACTATGATGAATGTAAATATCTTTATACTTTCGCTTTGAATAAACGGCAAGTTACAATTAACGTACTGTAATAAAGTTCAACTGTCCAAACCGTTGGTAAACGCTGCTTGTCTAAAATGCATTTAGCATTTCAAATAAGACGCTAGTATAATATTTCCAACACATCTGTTACGAAGTTTAGGATAACCCTTTTATTGAGGAACATTTCAATAGGAAAAATAGCGTACGTAGGATAAGCTGGACGAAGGAGACGCTCGCAGGATGTGCAACAATATCAAAATACAGACAGAAATGTATATTACGGGGGTCGATCTCCGAATGATACCAACAGACTATTCGCCGATATTCAAAGCGCAATAATTTATGATTTTAGACCAAAAAAATTTCGAAAACTACGCTCTGTGTTAACAAGTGCTAAATATTTCCTTACTATACACACACACACATATATATATGTATATATTTATTTATGTACACG
Organism: Coronaproctus castanopsis; assembly: GCA_032883995.1. NCBI lineage: Eukaryota > Metazoa > Arthropoda > Insecta > Hemiptera > Monophlebidae > Coronaproctus > Coronaproctus castanopsis. The sequence continues at coordinate 181,126,901 of CM065053.1, forward strand.
TGTGTGTACTATGTACGTATATCATTTATATATTTATACACGTACATAAGTACACACACACATATATATATACATAAATGTTTTCAGTTCTTAATTTAAAAATAATATTACTTACATACGAAATTATTATCGTTTTAAAGGAATCCAATAAAATAGTTATCTTCATCTTCTTTATGCGATCTGTCCTCCAAGCACGTTGGCGATGATCTGCTTGACCTGATCTTTATCAACAACCCTCCCGAAAATTTCGATCATTTTTTTAAACCGCTTTTTCAAGTTGTATCTATCACTTTCTTTCTTTTAACAGCGTTAACAATTTCTACTCGCTTGTGCGGGTACGATGTAATACTTTAGAATTAGTAACTATGACCGTCTAACGAATTTTCAACATTTAGGAGTTCACGATTCCGCACCATACGGCAGAACGCTGAATAAGGCCGAAGAAGGCATATACGAAGATTTATCTTCAAGTCTCGATTCATTTGTATCCTCCGCAATTTCCGGAAAGTACACCCTGGCATCTTCTATTTTGCACCTTATTTCAATAGACGGATCCAATTTGACGTAAATACGGCATCCTAAATATTTTACGCAAGCTGTGCTAGTGATCTCCACGTTATCGAGTTACAGAATACTGTTAATATTCTGTACATTCAATCGCTTTATTATTATTATTATTATTATTTCCATACCAGCAAAGCGACGATAAATGAGAAATTTGAGTGGGATATAAACAAAATCACTGAGATCGTTGATAGTTGTAAAAGAGCGAATTTTGAAAGGTAAATCCTACCGTAGTAGACACGAGTGCATTTCATCGGAAGTAGTTGAGCTAACGCGAGCAAAAAATATTTCGTACAAACTTGCAAAATTGTTCCCAACTGATAAATCTATTAAGTATAAATCTATATTCAAAACTGTGCATCGAGCTTCGAGGAAAGCTAAAAAAGAATATTACACAAACTTACTAAATAAACACGAATATCCGATGAAAAGTACTATTGGTCGATCGTAAATCTGGTAATTGGTAAAAAACAAAATACTAAAATTATCATCGATGGCAATGAACAATTAGCAAGCAGCACATAGTTTTCATTACTACTTCGAAGAATGCGTAAATAATTTATTGAGTGATAACGTAGTAGCAGAGCAACTTACTCTGCAACAGCAATTACATAATCGTAATTAATTCGTTCGCTTTCTCCGACTTCACGCGTAATGAGATTAGGACCGTTATACTTTCTTTACAAAATAAAGCTTCTATTATTGGCTTTGATGGAATTCCAATTGCTTTAATAAAAGAAAACATAGATTTCTTCGTAGTAACATATTTATTCAACGAATTCCTGAAACATGGACAGTTTCCGGAAGTTTTAAAGTCAGGCACAATTACGTCAATTTATAAAAGTGGCGACAAAACAATTATGGCTAATTACAGACCAGTGAGTGTATTCCGTCGAATATTTCCAAAATACTAGAGAAGTGTGTTAAGGATATATGTTAAAGTATCTATTGAAGATAGATTATTTCAACGAAAACCAATTTGGTTTTTTACTGGGTAAAAATACTGGCAGCGCCCTTCGATCACCATGTTTCATACATCGCGAACAATTTGAAAGAGAGACGTTCCGTTGTAGCTGTATATTTCGATTTATGTAGAGCATTTAATACAGTTTTTTTTTTTTTGCACTGCTGAGGAGCAATCACAACCCACTAACGTGTTGATAAAGATCATGGTATTTTCCTTAGTAAATTGTATGCTTGTGGATTCGTAGGAATCATACGTAACTGGTTTAGATCATATCTCAACAATGGAGACGATACGTTATAAAAATAAAAGATACTATAAGCGAGTGCGAAATACAGGAATCTGCGGTATCGCAAGGAAGTGCGATCGGTCCCTTTTTATTTTTAATATATAATAATGTAATTTAAATGATACGGGTAAAATAGTTACGCTACTGATGACGCAGTTCTCTTAGTAAATTCGCGTTTTCCAGATATAATGCAGACATTGATCCGTAATAATGTGGATAAGGTGTTTAAATGGTTAAAGTTCGTAATCGATTAATCTTGAATGAAACGAAAACTATGTATATTGTTTACAGTAATCAAGAGCAATGCCTGTGCTAGAATCTAACTGTAAGACGTAGACGGCGACGAAAGTACTTGTGTTTAAAAAATACAAAACGAGGATGCAGGTTGTATATGCAGGAGCAGTATTCCACAACAAGTTACCGTATGTGGTAAAACATGATCTTATAAATCGTAGGCGGCGACGAAAGTACTTGTCGAAGTACATTCTGAATAAGTAAATGTGTAAACATGAGTTTGAATATATGTGTGCATGAATGTTGATGCGAAACATGAGTTTGAATATATGTGTGCATGAATGTTTTCACTATTTTTTCAATGTGGGTGCATGTATGCACAAAGACGAAAGAGTTTATTTCACAGTGTAGGCGGGCATGCGAGTGAGAGTCAATCTATACGTTTAGGTGCGATTAAATTGTAGATAAGTATTTTAGTATAATATAGCAGTACGCATGTGTATACATGCTTAGATATATATATATGTCTATTTATTTATAAGTTTACATTTGCAACTATTTATTGAGCGGGTATCGATATCAACATCGGTAGTGGGAAGGTTTTAATTGATTTCGTTTAAGTTTGTTGAAAGCACGTGTAAGATCATTTGTATTAATATAGACCGATGTTAGCGCAACCTATGCGCATTAGCGGAAGTTAAGCGTAGTAAGATTTTTTGTTTTATTTCATGTGTAGTAACAAATATATTTGATTTGATTATTAATATTATAATCATTCAACAATAGTGTCTACGACCGTATCGTACGGGAAAAGAGAGAGCCCGCTTTCCAAATTTTCGCAAACCCACTATACTGGAACCGTTCTCTTTAATTCACTACCAAAACCTTATCAAGATTGACTAATCATAATTATAACTCAGTTGTTGTTATTGTTTATTAATAACCACTTAGAGGTCTCATCAACGTACAACATCTTGACCATTATTAAATTCCCACTTATTTTGTCCTATCTGTTTCTTGTTTATTATCATAAATTATCTAATTTAATATGTTTATTGTCGTGTAAGTTTCAACTGTTTTAATTTCCTTGTCCTATCTGTTTCTTGTTTATCATAAATTATCTAATTTAATATGTTTATTGTCACGTAAGTTTCAATTCTTTGATTGCAATAATAGGAAATATTTTTACTTTCATTGTAACTTTCAATTACTTTGTTTAATTTCGTTTGATAAATTAAATATGAAAATTAATACATTCATTTTTTTCTATTATAAGTCGGCACATTGACTTTTATGTATTAATTTGTACACATGTGTATATTATTATTGTTTATATTAAAATGTAATTTTAAAAATTTATTTGCCTTGCAAATTTTACCGTAAGAAAAAGTTATATTTATAATTTATATTTCAAACATTTGTTGCTTATTCTTTTGTTGTTACACGCCTATTGATTAGTCGTGCACACGATGCGCATTTGCGAGCACGATATATTTAAATGTTTCCTTTTTTTAGTTTTATTTTCATGAAATATATTGATTGATTGATTGATTACGTATTATTGTTAATAAAAATAATAATATTACCACTAACTTTTCTGTTTTGTCGTCTAATCGTTACTTGCGAATAGATCGGTGTAGAATTATTGCCGTTAACGTTATTAAAAATTTATATTGATTTTTCCCATTTTTCCGTAGCAGTATGCAATAAATTTCTTATTAATAATATCTCTTTAATATTAATATATTACCGTGTATATTGATATATGTTTTTGATTTTCAAACTAGTCTACGCAGCTTATAATAGAGAAACATCTGAAGTATATCGTGTAAAAGTAAAATAAAAAGAAATAAATAAAAAGGGAGACTAAAACGAGAAACCACTTCTCGCCAGTCTGTAATCTATAATCGAGATGTGGTCGAGCTTTGAGTAAGTATGTATATACGTGCTGTTGAAAACCGTCAGGTTTACTCGGAACGAACGATTTACTGTTTTGTTTATATATATATATATATATATAATTAGCGAAATTTACGGAAAATAAAAATTTCTGCGTATAATTTTTATATCGTTTTACTTTTATTAATAAATCGTTTTTTTTTTCTTTTTTGTATCGAATTTATTGTATCTAATTATGAATTTCTACGTTATTCTTCTTCTTATGCTGTCATGTAACGAAGATTTACTACCTACACGATATATAATTTCGACACGGCTGTCCTAAAATTCTCCTCAGAGGAGGACGCCGCAGCCAACGGCATACCTTATGCGTTAATTGCGTATTCTATGTGGAGACCTTTTTTTTACAAATTTTCTCTTTAAGTACCAGTTTTATTAATTCGTATCTCCTGCCTGACATATCTAGATATTTATGGACTGCCATCAGCAGATCTTTTTCTTCTACCAATTCGCCGCAACACATTTGCATTGGTTACTTTCTGCATTCGGAATATCTTTTGTATTCTGTCATACGGGAACATTTCGAATATACCTAATTTGGTTGCTTTGGTGATGGTTCATACATCAAATCCGTATGTAAGAACAAATATAACATTGTACAATTCGCCGACGTAAATCAGGTTGCAAATCAGTAGTTACGAAGAAATTCTTTATTGCTACGAAGACTGCTCCGCCTGTTCAATTCTTTGTCCTGTTTTGTTTAATTACTATCAATGGTCCAAATAATCGTTACGTGGTTCTTTGAAAGACCATTACTTTACGACTACATTTAGAAGTAAACTCTAAGCGCAGCTACGGATTATTATTGCATCTATCAGTCTTTGTAGCGCTGGCTACAATTGTCAGCGTATGTTAATTAATGGCACGACTGGTGATGCCTATTTTACCTTTTACGGCTTTCAATCTCTCCGAGAAATATTTAATATGAAGAAGAAAGCGCACAATGCCGTATTCAAAATCACTGACACCCTTCGTAAAAACTTTACACCGTTGATATATGCGGTTCTCGTATCCCAATGTTCGTTCACGCTAATCTCCAAACCGATTTTAATGAACATTTTTATATGTGTAATTAACTTAAAAGATAGGATAGTATTCATCTCGATCGGTGAACGCCAATTTATTTTATTACGAATTTAATGTTTTCACATGGATTGAATTCACTTTTAAATTCTACAAGTTCTCGATAGGTGGCGCTGCGTTTTAATTCCGAATATTTTTTTACACTCCAATTTATTCCACGTGCTAAATGTGATACAAACAACGCGCTCGCTCAGTTTTTTTGTGTTATTTCATTCTGATTATGCTGTTTATTATTTTTTGTATTTTTTATACAAAACCATTATAGTACGCGAAAGTCAGCGCACAATTTTTATTAAATATTGCGAACAACAATTTTGACTAGTTTAGAAAACGTCCTGTTATATCATCCCAATGATACCGTCGGATGCTACAATAACATTTAAGAGACTTCAAATTCGTTTGGCACTCGCAATGACCGTTAACAAGTGTCTCGAGACATTTGCGGCTGGATGTAGAAAATTCACGTTTATCTCGTGATCAATTTTATATGTCGAGCGCTCACGCGCTGGTAAACCATCTAATCTATATACACATTAGCTAAAGACAGATTAACGCTAAAATTATTGTACACGGAATAGCGCTAAAATTAAATGTCGAAAAATAGTTATAATTTAAAAAATATAATAGTTCACAATTAAAAGACAACCTTTCTATATCTTAAATCAATTGAAAATTAGTTAAATCACTATATTAGTGATTTAACTTAAATCAATTGAAAATTAGTTAAATCACTATATTAGTGATTTAACTAATTTTCAATTGATTTTTATAAAAAATCACTACATTCCGCATTATATAAAAAATTTCTATATCTTACTCGTATAATTGTTATACCTGTGATCGTACGTTTTAAAAAATATAATTTTTTACAGCTAGAAACCAATATTATCAATTAAGAATTTCGCTTTTGGTTATTTGTTTAGAATGAAATAAATAAAATATCGAATTACTAAAAATCTTACGTTAATTCGCCCTCTTATCTATAAATATTCATAAATATATTACTCTTATTTAAAGGTATCGTTCAAACTGTGTGTTGAACAATTGAAATTTATTGTATTATTTGAAAAGTTTGAAATGTAGTGATTTTAAAAAAATAAATAAATAATGACACTCGATATAGTATTATTTTTAATAAATAAATTTGATATTTTTCGACGTTTTTATTTATTTATATTTTATTTGCTTTGCGTTATTGTTTATGTATAAATTTTATATTCGTCGTAGTCGCATTTCTTATAGCGTGCAACGCACATGATGCGATTTCCGGCATCGGTCACTGTTTCTTTATAAGTTTTAATTTGATGTAATAATTTTCAATCTTCTTCTTCATCTGCTGGGTTTCCATCGTGCCGTCAACACGAAGATTTCATTTTTTTATATCTCACGAGCTATGGTACTTCGCTTTCCTTTTCTGAATGTTGTCGACCATTACTAATTTCCTTTCTCCTACTCGGGTTAGGGCAATATTATTGGTTGACGAAGTCTGTCAGGAAATCTTTAATAATCTGCGGTAACACCACATTTCAAAAGAATTTATTCTTTTTTTTTTTGTTATCCGCACTTATTGTTCACTGTTTCGCAAAATAGGAACTCACACATACATCGCTGATAGGAAAATTCACTTGCCGAAGATGTTCCTTCCAGTAAATACCGTTAAGCTTTTCACTACATTAACAACAGCAGACTCTATCAGCAACTCGTCCGTGACGTATGTGCCCAAGTCGGATTGGTGAATACCGATCTAGAGCGAGCAGGCGAGTATCCGACACCTTCAAATAGTAAACCTTAACAGAAAATCATACGGAAAGCAAAGGAAAATCACCGCATTAAACTCCCAAGAGCAACTATCATTATGAATAATACAAATTTTATATTACTGATCGTTAGTTGTATTGTTTATCACATTCGCCATCACCACTTTAATAATTTCTGAGGACGGTCTACAAATTATCTATCAGCGGAAAATGTCATCGACTTGTCTTCAGATCATACGCCTGTATTATACAAAGAAAAAGCACTCACAATAACTGGGTTAAATTTTCGAAAAGAATTAGACAAACGAATTGATCTTATACGTCTAACGTGTGAGATAGAAACTCGAGCGATTCAAGAATCAGCTACGTTAGCTACTCCTGGTAGAGAATTAAAATATCTGTTAATACTTAGAGATAAGATAGCTAACAGGCGAAAGAACTAAGCGCAGTCCTCGCGATAAGAATATCTTTAATAAGGCTAATCAACTACGTCGCTTGATTAAAAACATCAAATGTAAAATATCTGCAGAATACCTTCAACAGTTTAGTCTATTCCCAAGATAGACTATTCTCTATGGAAGTCGACTAGGCGAACTAAACGCCCGTCTGTTCACCTATTCGCGATGAACTTAATAATTAGGCTCGTCGAGATACTGAAAAAGCTGAATTGTTTGCTATATCTCCTTACAAGATAATGTGCCTAATACAGATCCAAATGCAGATAATTTTTGTAAATTACGTATCTAAATAATTTTTTTTTTATACTTTATATTTTTATAAATTTATACATATTTTTATAATTTCTATGTTTGTATTCGAAAGTCGAATTGACTGATATACTCAGCGATAAAAGAAAGTTTACAGGACACAACATTCGGGATGGAGGAATATTCTCGGTTGCAATGCAAGACAAAATTTCAAGAAAATAATAATGAAGAAGAGTAGAAATGATAACAGCAGAATTCGGGAAACGACAACTGTATGAAATAATAGACGCAGCCGGGAAAAGAGAAATATAATTTTAGATTCAAAAAAATTGTTGAAGGCAAAAAAATGCAACCATTATTATGATGATATATATATATATAAGATATATAAAAAACGATGTAATAATTTTTGTTCGCGCTTGAAAATGACGTAACTGTCGAAAAGCTTCGCGATTAAAAGAACTTTTAGTGATTGTGTTATATTTTGTTCGGTTTATTATTAATATACATATATATACACGTTATGGATTAAATTCTAACTTACCGACGGCCATATTAGCGCTGTAAGCCGGAAAACGAAACTGAGATTCCAAAAATTTCGGAAGGAACGTATAAAGCCCGGCTATCGGCAATATATGCAAAACAGTACTGGCTGTTCTCAACATCAGTATATCGTTTTTCAATAGCCGTTTGATCGTTTTCGGAAAATCTTTCAAACGCGGATTTTTCTTTCGCGGATTTTCCTGACGCGATCGTACGACCGCCGCCGGTGTCGTGACTATCGAACGATAAGTTTTCAATTTTTTCGGAAACGAAAACATCGCTAACGAGGCTAACATGAGAAAAGTCGAATCTAAAACCAATCCTAACCACCAAGCGCCTACCCATCGCGGATCGGTCGGTTGTATGTACGGATTCACCGACAGATCTTTATAAAGTCGCGTACAAAACGAACCTAAAATAAATCCTAAAGCCGGTCCTAAAATTCGCACGCCTATAGTTATAGCGAAATATAGCGGCGATTCTCTACCGGCTACGTTATCGTCTATGTAAGAGATTCCTAAAGTATAGACCGGGGTCTGACCCATACCGACGCCTAATAAACTAATCAGAAATATGATCATGGCTACGGTTTTCGTACGATATTGCTGTTCCGATAATATTTCTCCGCCGCTGTTATCGTTATCGTTATCGTTGCTCGATAAACTAACGCCGGTCGTTTGACATATTTCGTGAACGGTTTGATTGATTTTCGAATTAATAAAATTATCTACGTACGATTTATCAACGGTAACGACGTCCATTTTTCCGTTACTACTACTACTACTACTGATAATAACATTATCGTTGGTATTATCGAAAATGAAATGCGGTAAAGAACAAGCGAAAGCCGATAAAGCGAACAACACCATACCGGAGGCTATCCATCGCGGTCGATGTCCTTGACCACCGTAATAGGTGAATAATAATGTGCAGGAGATTTGTCCGATTTCAGTTGCACTCATTATCATGCCGGTCATTTTACTTTGCAGCTGAAAAACCTTCTCGATAGTCGTTATGACGCTAACGAAATAAGTAGAAAACATGCCTTGTAAAACCCACGTCAGACAGAACGTAACTAAAAACGCTTGTTTAGACGCGAACACCTGCAACCATTTCGGCGTACACGGACCTAAACCGCATAATAATATTTCCTCTTCGTAGTTATTACTATTATCGTCGACATTATCATTATTTTTATTATTACGATTATTGCTATTATTATTATTATTATTATTATTACTACCGCTGCCGGTTACCAGCATGCAACTAGCGTCGTCTTTATCGTCGGTATTTTTATTAGCGCCGTTTTTCAAATTATTCAACGTCGTCTTTTTCGTAGACGATACAATCGGATGATGATCGTCGACGATACCATCGGCAGATGTTACGCAAAACGGCGTAGTATTATTAGCGGCTATTCCGTTTTTTTGACGACAATTAGTTCCATTTTTATACAATAAATGATCCTGATCCAATTCGGAAGAATGATTAATCCACGAAGTCGGAGCCATTTTTACTTGACAATTTTTCTCCATTATTATTAATTATTTCGTATTTTAATTATCGAATTTTCTTCTAATACGCCTATTTCTTTCGATAGTTCTGCAGTAATACTATTAATCTCGATCGAATGTCGTGTAGATCGAGCGTTTCATCAGGCGGATAGTAGCCACAATTCGATTTTAATTCTGCAACAAAAATTTTAACATATAAAAGTACAAGCGTAACAAATTAAAACGTACATTTTTTATGTAATAAATTAAATTAGTCCGCTCTATATATATATATATATATATATATATATATATATATATATATATATATTTTGGTCCCCCTCCATTCCGGACATTTCGCCGGTGGGAGATGTTTATTGCTCAATAACTAGGTGTAATATTGTAGAGGGGCAGAGGACTAGAGTGCTAAAATGAAAAATTATAATTATATAGAAAAGTGCAGGTGTGTCTGAAAAGAAAAGAAAAACATGGCTCTGCCAGTGTACTTAATATAGGATGGCGACGGGATGAATGGTCCCGTCATTTAGTCCGTTATATATTAGTTATATATATATGAGGGTGGCGTTGTTGCTTGAGTGCTCGACTGTCAAAACTCGACGGTCGAGGGTTCGAGACAGAATGTTTTTCATCATTATATAATACCTAATTATCACGGAAAAGGCAGTTGGCACCTCACTCCGTGTAACATCATATGCGCGAATATCTGACTCACATATAAATAGGGTTTCGAATGCTAGCTCATTTTGTAATTAAAAATAAACGCACAATGTCTAGTTACGACGTTATAGGACGACGAAGACCATGATCATCGTTAGTAATGTAGAATATTTTTTATTTATTTATTTTTTTTATTCATTTTAATTCGCGTAATTTTTTATCGCGGTGAGATGTCCGATACATAATTTAAGAATTCGCGTAATTCATTCCGTTATTTTAATAAAACATTCAAAACTAGATTATTAGAATGAAATAGTAGCGTGTAGTAGTTGCGGTTGCGGTGGAGTAGAATATATAGAATACTTGAAAAAAATTGCGAAAATATTAGACACGCATCTGTGAGATAGGCTACTTTAATGAAGAAAGATTTGACGACGATTTGAGTCGAATCCACGTACTTATAATACTCCGATTTCTGTAAATACTGAGAGCAGGAATACCAGCTTCACAAAGAATGGTAATGGATGGAGAAGTGGGAAGAGCTTCAATAGCGAGTCTTATGGCATGATAATGTTACAGCCCGTAGTCGAGCCTTGATTTAATCAATGTTTGATAGACTGTCAATAAGGAGGAACGGTCTGAGCCATATGATGTGTTAGTTTACGGATTAGATTTAGTTTTTTGGTGCATTCTGTTTTCAATTGGTTGATGTACAGTTTCCATGTAAGTCTCTGGGGTCCAAAAATACTTCACAGTATTTCATGTTGTTTATTTTAACTGAAATTTTATGGCTACAGCAATGAAGTCTACAAAAATGTATAGCAATAGTTTTCGTGTTTGAGAAGTTGTGCGGTCTGGCCAGGCTTGTAGTATATCGATTGTATCCTTTAGTATTGATATGTTCCGTGGGCTATATCCGAGCAAGAAATGACGATAGCTAGATCATCTGCGAATAAAGAGTATTGGACAGGCGGGCAAATTTGTTCTGAAATATCATTTATGGCTATGTTAAAGAGGGTAGTACTCAAAATGGAGCCCTGAGGGACACCATTCTGTAGATATGTTGATTTGAATGATCCTAGTCGAATGTGGAATTTTCGGTTTGAAAGGAAATTTCTGACAAAGCATGTTAGATGACCGCGAACCCCACAGCAATGAAGGGGATTTAAAATTGTTTCTTTCCAGGTGTTATCGAAAGCTTTGGATATGTCGAAGAATACTGCCAGTAGATGGTTTTTGCGAATAAATTATGTTCGTATGGACTGTTTGAGAAAAATCAATTGGTCGACCGTTGACTTGCTCGCTCTGAATCCGCATTGTGATTCAGGCAAAAGGTGTAATCTTGCATTTATAATCCGAGATAGGACAATAATTGCATACAGTGGGTTTTTATTTGGTTTACAGATGGTGTACACTTGAAATAGTTAATACACAGATATACGCGATTATTGTGGACTAATTATATGGAACATATACCGTGTTACCCCTTCAAAAATTAATGTATGCAACATATGTACTGACGAACGAGAATTACCCGCAGAGATTGAAATTTTCAGGTTTAATATTATTTTGTTTTATTTCAGATTCATATTTTTTATAAATTTTCAATAGAGCAGTAAGGCAAGGATGCCCCTTGTCGCCTAGGTTGTTTAACGCATATGTGGAGGAAATTAAAAAAAAGAAGCCGGAATTGAAGAAATAGGTTTTAAAATAAACGGACGTGGGAAAATAAGCTACACAGATGATAAAGGTCCGAAACACAAGCACATAAAATGATAGATTGATTAAATAATACAGGCGTAATATACGGTATGAAAATTAACGTCGAGAAAACAAAAGTGATGGAAATTTCATAAAGCAATAGTAAAAAAGTCAAGATAAAAATCGATGAGAAAATATAGATGAATTTCAGTGAAAATAAATCGAGATGGAACAGATGGCAAAGTGATAAGAACAAGAATTTAAAAAAGGTGCTTGAAAATCGAAGCATGACCATAAATCTAAGGAAAAGGATAATGAAATGTTACGTCTGTGGACAATGGGAGCAGACCGCGAAAAGAAAATAAGCGCTTTTGAAATGTGGAGCTATAGAAGGCTGATGAAGATATCGTGGACAGAATGACAAATTCCGCTGTATTAGCAAAAGCAGAAGAAAAAAAGAAGAAGACTACTGGAGAATATTGAAAACTGAAATACTTGACACATAAAATTCGAGAGGATGGAATCTTCGGGTAGCAATGCAAGGAAAAATTACTGGAAAATTAATAAGGCAAAGAAGACGGTTGGAACTAATGATAACGAAAACACAGAACTTACAAGAGACAATTGCTCTCTCGAGAAAGCGAATAACATGAATGCATACAATTCCCTGACTTAAGGGAAATTATGATAAATTTTCCAGTTTAATATTATTTTCTTTTATTTCAATTCTTCTATTTTTGATAAATTTTTCTGTTTAATATTATCTACTTTTATTTCAAATTCATAATTTTGATAAGTTCCCTAGTTTAATATTATTATTTTTTTTTATTTTAGAATTAATAAAATTGACGAGACAAAACTGTCATATAACCATAGTATCTAACTGTTCAGCTATTTGATGATTGTTCTCTCGACAAGTAGATCCGATTAAAAGGATAATATAAAGATGGTATAAAACAATAAAAACAAATCATACGTACTAAATAAAGAATAGTGTAGGGTCTTCGAGTTTTATTACCAATATTAGAAGAAAGTGAAAGGCTACTTTACGTCATAAACGAGAATAACATTATACGAAGCGGTTTTTATTTAAGCATAAAATGAGAAAGCAATTAAATAATTGATACACACATACATACACACACACACATATATATATATAAATCATTCAAACGAGAATCGTATAATACTTAGACACACATTAATTACTGCCTCCTTCAGGCAAATGTTAAATGGTATATATATATATATATATATATATATATATATATATATATATATATATATATATATATATAAAATGGCGTGCACTACATCAACGTCGACTGGATTCACGGTATGCAGAAAATGCGCAACTTTTACTCTTTGACGTATGTATGCACATAATTAAATGCATTTATATATATATATACATATATATATATTTCTTTGGTACGTATACTCGAATAACCAGAAAGGTTATTAACGTTTAATATATGATCGCAATGTACTCGTCGAATATTTGTTGTATATATATATATATATATATATATATATATATATATATATATATATATATATAACGTAACTCGCGCGCTATTATACGCGTAAATTAGCGTCATGTAATTAGATTGTTATAGAATCAAAAGACTATTTTGCGTCGAATAAACTACTACCGAGATAAGCAAAGGCAATCCGCGCGACATATCAGATCTAACGATTAAAACTGACATCTGTCCATAAAATCAGCGTGCTATCCGGTATGGCTCCACCTGTAATTAGACGGCAAATAGCTGCTAGCCCTGAAAAGAGCTATCAAGAAACGGATAAGCGATATATAATATTTAGACATAAACCAGTGGAAGGAAGATTGAAATCACGCAAAACAGTATTATATCAAGCCATTAATCATACCTGGAAAGAAGAATGGGCGAAGAAAAATCGCGAACCACGGATTAAACCTAAGGAGCACATTTCTTCAGAAGCCGAACTGAAGTATGGAACATAACGTTCACTAAGCAGACTAAGAACTATGGTTGGTCGGACAAGAGACGGGGAATTTCTGACAGCTATCCGTGGTATATGTAACGAGGAGCAATCTATCCAACATATTTTTATCTTCAACAGTTGCCTACCTAGGTGCGACTTCAATGACCTACCAGAACTAGATGGAAATAACCTCGCTTTTGCAGAATACCCGGCAAATACGGTGTAACGTATAAAGATCGTTTTCCTGGCATGAAGAAGAGAAAGAAGATTGAATATTTAAAGCGATCCTAATGAAAAGGTGTACGTAGTTTCATTTAATCTTCATCATAATTATTATTATTATCAACATCATCATCATCAGGGTGCCGCGTCCGCTATCGAACGTTGGCTAGCTGGAAGTCCTACGTCTGTCTAAAACTGTTCGAAATAAACTTATTACTGGTAAATTGTATTAATCCGACAGATTCTGTAACCAGGTTATCTTTTTTCTTCCCCGTGCTCTTTTTCCTGTAATCTTTCCGTGCATTAACACGTGGAGCAGGCTGTCATCATACTTATAGCCTTATAAATTACTACAATTATTTCGTTGTTTTTTTTTGTTCTAAGCGGTTTGTTTCGTTGGTGTGTACGTGCCTTTAACAATTTAATAAGTAATATCGGTTACGGCATTCGACTCGCCGTCTTTATTAGTATTATAAGTACGCTCCTTTTGTTATCGGCTTGCTTATCAGCAGGACGATATCTTTATCTTATGTCTATTTCATTTATCAATTCAACGAATCGAGATGGTCTTATGCTCTCCTGCATTCAATCGTAAGCCTTCTTCTATTAACGAACAAAAAACCGATCATGCTACTGCTTCTATCGTCGCCGCTACCGTTTCGTTGCAACTCTATATATCGAAGTCAGGTGATACACAACTATGTTATACTGACACTGATAACAATAACGTTAACGTAAATAGTAACATGTGTAACACTTTATCTCAAAATGATACAGTACTACACCAAGCGCATCTGTTTCCCCGATAAAAATTATACATAATACAAATAACTCGTGGCAAATTGTTCTACACAAAAAAAAAAAAAAAAAAAAACTCACTCCAAAAAATACAACGAAGCAGTTTCATATTACTAAGGCATTCGACAAAATTTGGCACGACGGTCTACTACACAAAATCAAGCCAATGTTGCCTATACAATACTATTTACTACTTAAATCATACTTAAGTAACATGCAAAGTCATATACAGAAGGAAAGGAAAGAACTGGATTTAAAGTTAAAAAAGTTATACCGGCTCCGAGGGTACAATTCTGAAATATCTTTACAAAATCGATTACTAGTGTATAAAATTGTATTCAAGGCTGATACGTGCCCAACGAGGCTATACATCGGGATTTAAACGTAGATATCGTTGAAGAAACTATTCGCAGAAGCATTTTAGCCGACTAAGTATTCATCCAAATCAGCTGGCAGTATCATTTGTACACACGGATGTGACAACGACGCGACTAAAAAGGACAAAGATAAGTTATTTAGTATCATAGTTTCTTAGTTTGTAAGGTTAAGCATAGCTGGATGCACCTTCCACTCGCGATTATTAGTAGATATAATTTATTGGATAGCCTCTCAACTGGCTATGTTATAAATTAGCATTTAACACGAAAAAAAAATCAATTCAACGTCGTCGGATTTACGACCATATAAAAACTTAACTGTTCGGCGAAATACACACATCATTCCCCCCAAATAATTGAATTCCCGAATAAGATGGTTTCAATCGAAACATATTTTGCAGCCAGCATACTGCAAAAAATTGTGTAGCAATTTGACGCATTGTGTATTTTTTATTCCATTGCCGATATTCAATCAAATATTTGAAGAACGACACTACATATGGATCGTTTAGTGAACACGCATGTTACGTTAGTAATATCATCATTACGCTAACGCAGTAAGAAATACAGTGACCAGAAATTATATCATCAAGAGATCGCCAAGCAACGACGCCAGTGATTGTGTATTCATTTCGTATTTGTGCCTACCGTCTAGTATCGACATAACCGCCGTCTATTGTACACAAACGTACAGATTATTCTCAGAAGGTCAATATTATTCTTGAACTTCTCTGAAAGTTTTAACGATCAATATTCATGAACTTATATATTGAGAATAGTATAATGTTCTACAATGTAAAAATAATCCTAGAACACGATCAACGCATGTCCACATACCAGGTCCAATTGTAAATCTCAACCATGCATAAAAATGTTCATCAAAATTGGTCCAGCAGTTTAGGAGACGTTTGGTAACATACACACGTGCAAAATAAGTAAAGGCGGCATATAGGTTCATACATGACGACATCCTAACAAGAATTTGTCAGGTGCGAACAACATATCGAGCACGGACGAAATTAGGGGAATATTCGTCGATACAAAGGATTCATTTTCGTGATCGATTGCATTCGTTAAGTCTGAACTAATTTCTACACACTGACGATCCCTATTCAGCGAATAATATTTGTTCTTTCAGATATTACGGTTACCTGTTAACAGAGCTACAAATCGTTTATAGCGGAAATGTAATCTTTTAAAAAAAATTTTTAGCTCAACCAATTGTAGTAGCTTCTTAAATTTGTATTTTCGACACCCATGCGAAATTTTCAAAGTTCTCAGAATTCTCAAAACCCAAGCGTGTAAGTAAACCCGATACATTAAATTTCCTCGTTACATTATTATTATTATTTTTTTTTTGTAGCAAATCTAAATCTGCACTTAAAATAATTGTCTTCTTCCGTCTTGTCGGATTCTATAAAATCGACACATAAATTTACAAGTAAATTTCAAAACTAATAACGAAGTGACAACAGAATTTTTGTTCCCTCGGAATTTCTGAGAAAACGTGAATCACTTCTGCTCCAAAGAACAAGTATAATTTTCGTTCAATCGCGTGCATTCGCGGTCAAGTCCATTTGCATCTATTCGTTAATGTTTATTTTGGTTCGTTAATGCTTGTTCAGGTATAAGTCTGTACCCACCTTAAACCTCTATAAAACGCACAAAAACAATAAATTTTCTTTTAATCAGTTATAATAATACAACGATTTCAATAAGAAATTACGACCACAATATATGTTTTTTTTTTTTTTTTTTTGGGGGGTAAAATGATTAAAATTAAGTAATCATACAAGAAAGATGGTCGTCGAGAAATAAACACTATAGTGACGATAGAAGAAAAATACGCGTTAAAGAAATAAACTTTAAAATAATAGCAATAATAATAATATATGCACAAGGTTATACACGTGTCAAGTACGTTAAATGGTCAAAACTGACTAAAAGGAATATATCGTCGAGAGTTAGTCGAATACATACGTATAAATTTATTTATCTATGACACACGTATGAAACTAAAAAAAATAAAAATTAAACATACAGGTAATCGAAGAATATTGGTAAATAAGGTAAATAATATTCCCTGCACGAAGATCTACTATTACAGAGGTGAGAGTCTTAAATTTCTCACACAATTTCTAAAACTTTTTATTTTCTTTACAATCTAACCAGTGACATCACTTTTACGATATTTTACATCACGTGAACAGAATTTTATATGACACTACGTAAAACACCGACTAGTTATTTAAGTTTTGACCTGTGTACGTTTTGAATTTCAGAATTTACATCATTTAATAAAGAGAGAATTTCTATTTAGACGTATACGATTATACACGTCTGATAAGTTTATCCGAAACACAAAATAAAACTTAGTTACTTTTTTGTTATAACTATTCTACAAACCTGCAATATATATATATATATATATATATATATATATATATATATATTACATATAATACTAATGTACAATAATAATATATAATTATAATAATGATCAAATGAATTTCTGCATCAACATTATACAAAGGAATATAAAACAAATTACGTGAACGTTATAAACTTAATAATAAAATTAAATTTCAATAAAAAAAAATATATATACTTTGACATATATATGTTTTTTGATATTTTAATAATAATCATAATAATAACAATAATATTAAAAAGGGTTTATTAGGTGAATTCCGCATAATATTTTTGAGGTTAAAAATTTAATCGTAACAACGGTGGTGATAACATTTACGATATCAGTAATGCTAACGGTATAATAATAACTTACTCAAATGTTAATTAATTTTTTCCTGACTTCAGAACTTTTATAATTGTTAATATAGTTTATTCCGCATTTAAGATATAGCTAAATAATGTAAGTATACTTTTACACTGTAATGGCTGGGATAAGGTATATTGTTTTTAATTATCATTAGATTTGAAATCTTTATACGCACATATCATTTTTTTTCGTCCACATATACGATTTTAAACACGGAAAAAATAGTCATAGTAATAATGATAATAAAAATAATATAAAACAGATTTTGTAAAATTAGAGTTAATAATAATCAATTAACTTACCACACAATTTATAATAATAGTAGGCAAATGTTTCTAACGTTTTATTTATATATATATACATATATATATATATATATATATATATATATATATATATATATATATTATGTGTGTGTCCCCGTAATATCACGATACCACAATAATCCAACTACATTTTAGCCTGGCGATTCGTTCCACCGCATCCAGTAATTTTGTTTGTTGTATTCGTCTCGTGGTCATTCGGTCTAATATTAAGAATTAATTTTTCGTGTGCCATTTGATGTTTCCAATTCTTCTAACTACTCCTTTAGTAAAATTTCATGTTTCAACTCCGTAAGGCTTGGCAACACGCATTGATTGCACATTTTACTTTTCAGGCTATTCGGTATCTTTCATTTCTGAAAACTTTGGTTTTCCAAATGCCAAGGCGAGGCGTATTCTCCTTTTTTTTTATCTGTAACTGCCTCATGTTTTTATTATCCACTGTAATGTCCTGTCCTGAGTACAGGGATTTGTTTATCCGCTGGATTTTCTCGCCATTTACAGTTCGTGTCTTACATTGTATTTATCATTATCTTTCTTTGATGCAGATTTAATCGGATCTTCTCGAAATGTATGTTCAGCATGATTTGTATTTATTCCGTATTTTTGCCTATTAGAACGTACACATTGAACTCCAGTTTAAGTATCTTAATGATACCTTCCATGCATCCTGTTTTACGCATAGATGCGAATTCCATATAATTTCCTAACAATATTAATATATAATTCGTTAATTACTGAGTCGTACGATGAATGTAACACTGCCAATATTTCTACTGTATATTAAGGGTCTTTTCCGTAATCTACAAAGGTCATACGTAACTTCATACTCTTCACAGTTTTATATTAACGTTCCAATAGCCAAAACCTGGATCGAAATCCGGCCTGCTCTCTCGGTTGATGTAGCTCTATCAATTACGTCAACCGATTAGTTATTACTCGCGTAAACAATTTATTGCGATAACATGCTGATAGACTTGTAATTCTATAGGGCGAGTGTGTCTTTTTCTTGTGCATGTCGCCGTGCATCCGGTACGTTTGTTTTCTTCGAGATATATAGTAAAATTTAAAGTCTTTTTTTTTACTTACATCAATACTAAATAAAACATCGTCGTGTTTTATTTTTTTTTTTATATCTATCATCACCAGTTACCTTGGTGACGCGCGTGCGTATTGGCTTTTAGAAATTATTAAATTTACAAAATAACCAGTAAACGATTATAATCGTCGCCTAGTAGCTCGAGCACGGACTTCTCTACACGGAAAATACCGAATAATTACCATCGCAAAATATAACTATAAATAATCCTAATATTATTATCGTGCGAAAGGCAATTGCAAACCAACACGAGCAATAATATGCACGCTAGTAACAATATATAGTACACTACAAAAACACGCGGGCGTGCATTGTGACGTGAGACACGTCCCAATATCATCGACTATGATACGGAAATAACCGAATGAAAGTTGGATTAGGGTTATGACAGAAATTAAATCGCGGTGAGGTTACTAAGAATATCGTGCATGGACCGGAAAACTAACGAATGTGTCTTCCAAAAACTGAACATATGCGGCTATCATGTAGAATAAAGAAGAGATTCTTGAAATTTTTCGGACACATAGGGATACGGACTCTCTGAAAAATCGGATAATTACCGGGAAAATATGCGGTAAGAGGAAAAGTGGAAGCCCGTGGATGCGCTGGGTTGACCAGATAAAATCACTAACTGGATTAAATCCACATGAAGCATCGTTGGCTGTTCAAGACAGATCGGATTAGTGAAGAATAGCATATGCGGCGGTCTCATAATATCACTACTACAATGAAGAAGGACAAGTTTAAAAAATAACGCTTATCCTATTGAAAAACCAACAAAATATGTGAAACCGTCCTTAATCAAGTAGCATTGTCGAACCATTTAAAAGTCGTTCTCCCGGAATGGTACACTAATTAGAGCAGAAACTGCTATGGACGTAGCTTATTAATATAAAGAGCTACAATCAAAAGTTAACGTAATTAAGCGGTCATACCCAAAATTCAATATCGTAAAAAAATTAACTAACTCTTTCCATCACGATGTACGTCATACGCTTAATGCTAACAATTTTTTTTTAAATTTTCCGCTTAAAATAGTGAAATATCGCAATTTTAAAAATATTTATACGAAGATATATCGGAAATTTCACCTAAGAAGCGGTATAATAAACATCCGTATAAAATTTATAATTTCGTATTAAAATTTTAAAATCTGCAACTGAAAGGGTTAAAAATAGCCTTCGACTCGCGATCGTAATGAACTGAACTTTAAAACTAAAATTCTTCTGGTTTAGTATTTTTCTCTCTCTCTTTTTAAGTGAGCGTAACTTGTTCCTTCCGGGTGTATTTTATTGCATTATTTTCTCGACCTTCCTCTTTGCATCGGTTCCCCGCAATTTTTCCTTAAATTACTTGTACACGAGACACTTAGGGGTTGCGCCCAAATAAGTGGCCTATTCAGTTACTTCTTTCTTTTCTTTAACTTTTGAATTGAGCTCCTCGATCCGTGTGTGTATTCTAAAATTCTTTTTTTCGTCCAATTAATTTTCTGCAGTCTACGCTGAAATTGAAATCAGCCTTTACGTTTTAATGTTACGATGGATGTGCCTTACTAAATGCTAATTTATCGTCGAGAATAGAGAAAGGGAATTTTACCAATTTTTTGTAACATCATATAGCAGCTTTATAATTAACGATGATCGCTATAAATAGAAAATTCGCGTTAATCTAGTTACTCCAGTGAGACACTAGACTCAGAAAAAAGAACAGGAATAACTTAATGAAAATGGGGAATGTATGTAGGAATAGAAATGATCAAATACAATATTTAGAAAGAAGATAACGTATTATCTTTTGAATAAGAAGGAAATCCAAATTTGTTAAATGATCTAAATGGCATCACTTCCTAGACGCCTTGGAGAATCGTCTGAAATACTGTCTGAGTGCATTCCGCGGACGTCAGGAGATTGCTGCTGACTTTCGTAACGAATAATCTCTTATACTGCCCGATATCGCCGACATACGGAATCATGAAATCATTAGGAGCATTATTCTATTTAGCTTCTAAGCTGTAATGCGCGATTATCGATTCACAAATTACCGGCGAACGAAACAGAAAATACATAAATCTGCAATACGTATTATCCATTAATAGGACAACTCCTTTGCGCTGTAATGCGTATCCACATATTCAGTTTTATCGACATCTTACAAAGATATTTCCTCATAAGCGAAAACACCGGGGCGAAAGAGTAGATAAAAAAAAACACACGATCATTATAAAAGAAAATCATAAAACCGATTAATAACTGAAAAAAAAAATTACACGATATATTCGCGACTAAATAATAATCGTAATAAATAATAATAATAAGCATTAAAGAGTGATAATAATTACCTACCGGTAATAATGAGAATAAATTAATGTAAAAATTGAACAGCGTCCAAAAAAAAAAAAAAAAGATATATGTATATCAC
Source organism: Coronaproctus castanopsis (assembly GCA_032883995.1). Classification (NCBI taxonomy): domain Eukaryota; kingdom Metazoa; phylum Arthropoda; class Insecta; order Hemiptera; family Monophlebidae; genus Coronaproctus; species Coronaproctus castanopsis. Next base: position 181,148,857 of record CM065053.1, read on the forward strand.
GAATAAAAGAACAAAGAATGAAATTACCAGCATTCTAATGGAAATAACGAAAATAGAAGTTCATCAGACAGACAGACATACACACACGCACACATGCGTAAGGTTTGTGTTAAGGTAAAAGTAAAAGCTTACCGCTGTGTAAGAATAATTAAACTCAATACAAATGAACGAAGTTTTCTTCTGCTTATTTAGCGGCATTATTGTATAGGTTAAAAATTCGTCATAAACGTATAGTCTACATACCTAAAATTATTAAATCATAACGCATAACTCGTGCGTTCGTGTGTGTGTGTAATGTGCCTTTACACAGCGTATTAAAATTTTCGATTATATTTTATCACGATTACACTCGCTAATAAAAGTCTCACAGATCCGATAAACTTGAAGAATCATTCACAAGCCCACTACATAAAACCCAATGTCCTCTTCATATTTATATGTCATATATATATATATATGCGCGTTTTACGAGTTATAGACGTACACACATTCATTTTTCTCTCACCTTTATTGTGTGTCTATACAATACATAACCGAAATTTAATTTCATTGTCATTGACCTTTATATGAAGGTGTCTGTCTCGGCTTGATCTTGTCTGCATTATCGCCATTATGTATGCAATAAATACGTACATATATACTAATAAATATAACACTTATAAGCATAATACACACATATACGATACACGTGTATAAGATTTGTTTCACTTTCTCTTATGATTTCGTAGTCTCTACCTTACGAAAACAAAAAGAAACTTTTATATGAAATAACGAAAAAGTAATTAACGTTCCGGGAGAACAAGGCAAAAATTTAATTGGTTGTATACCAGGCGACATCACCACCTTCCTCCGGCAGATAATGAAAATTTGCATAGCCGGTTTTGTAATTTTTTGTGAATAACTCGAAAAGTACTACGCTAAAATTTTTGAATGAAATTTCATTTTGAAATAGTAAAACGAGAAATTATATCGTTCAGTTGACCGCGCCATTTGCAACGTTGCATTCATTCAATCTTTATAAAATTTTCGAAGACTTTTTCGAATTTCTTCAGAAATCCGAGTTTTCACGCCGTCTTCACAATATTATATGCAGTAATTAAATAAAATAATCGACAATTAATAGAATAAATTATAATAAAACAATAATAAATTATAAATCGAATTTTAAATTTTTCAGCCAACTTACGAGTTCCGGGCGAGAGTATACTAAACACTCTTCTACATTGTGCCGAGCGGTTTGATGCGTTTTTCCGAATTCACAGCCGGAAGAACATGACTTCTCCATCCAATATCCGCAATAGTTCTAAATCTGTTTAAAATTCGCCAGTTCCGTCTTTGTAGATTCATTCCGGGTGGCTCTTTTGTTGTATTTTCCGCCAAATTTGCCTTTTTTTTTTAACTGCGTCCCCCCCCAGTGATTCTGCCATCTTTTATTAAGACTGGGTTCGATTTTTTCCGCGTTGTTTACTTTTCCGGATTTTAAACGCTGTTTTGGCGCGTTAGCTATTTCTGTATATGTATTGGTAAATCCGTATCGGTGGAAAAATTGACATAATCCCGTGGTAAGGCTTGTTCTTGTCGGATCTCTGCTGTGGTAACTTTGTTTGCCAACAGGAGTAACTAATGAGGTTCTCCAAAGTGTTCCGATAATTGTCTCCCGAGTGTTACATTTATGCGTCGATCTATGGCGTATGCGAGATAGTCTAAAATATTTTATTTCTCATAAAAATCGCGTTAAAGAAAAAAAAACTAATTAAATTAATTAAATCATATACTGAAAATCTAATTGAAAATAATCAAGTCTCTTAACTCGCTCCGAGGATAATATGTAACCTCATTGTCGAGAGAAAAAAAAGAACCGCCACAAATGTCACGTGTAACGGAGGTAAGCCCGCATAATGGTGACGTACGAAAAACTACTAGGATGCGATGCGGGCACACATCGTCGACACTTGCGTTACCATTTAATTAACGATTACATAAAAGGGTCGAAGCAAATGTCTGCAATCTAATCATCGGAATAACATGATTCACATGCATTTTCGAAAAAAAACAAACAATTAATTTCGAACTACAAAATTCGTTCTTCGATTTTCAGTAACTTCGATTCCGGCAGATAAAAATGAAATATTATAATAATAATAATAATATCATTAATAATAAATAATAATAACTAGAGGCGTCGACACTTGGTATTATGTGGTATTCATACGCGATTAATTACTAAAGTATTTTTTATATAGTACGATATAATATACCCCTTATTATTTATTTTATTTTAATCCAATATCAGTAGTGAATTAAATTTCGTGCGGCCGGCCACGGGGCCCGTTTATATAGAATAACCTAGCGGCTAGAGCACGAACTTGCATAAAGGTAGTTCGAATACGATCGGCAACGCGAAAATTATCATCAAACAATAAAAATATAAAATAATCCTAATATTATCGTGTGAAAAATGGCAAATACCACCCGCAACACCATATGCGCGCTAGTTTACACTACAAAAACACACGGACTGCATTGCGTCGTGGCAACAAAGCGATATCAGTTCTTCCGGGTGTATGTCTATCTACGCTAACTCCATACTATAATTGTCTTGTACGCTACTTAGTACAACAAAATATGTATAGGTAAGTAGTCGCCTACCTCCGATACGGAAACGGCACTTAATGATGATGATACATATATATATATATAACTTATTTAGTTTATTATTCAAACTTTTTCTAAGTTTCTTCTGCGACGTTTATATTATCAACCAGTATTACGGAATTAATTACGGCAAAATATTACATCAAACCGATTGTAACTTTGAAAAATTCTATTTCAAAAACGATTACATAGTTTAAACGAATATCACACGTAAAAACTTAAATGTACTCTTTCTAACTAATCAACTAACGCGTACGTTTGTCATTGTGTCTTAAATAATCGTCGGAATAATATTTTTTTAAAAAAAACCGTCTATTTAAACAGCAATTACCTATAGGCAGGATCTGGTATCCCTTTTCATATTTCAAAAACCGCCAATCGTAGCTCATTAAGTCGTCGGTATTATCTTTATGCTTCTTGCTACTTCGGATATCCGTTAAACCGACAAACTTACCTATGGACAACTTGTATTTTTGTGCTACAATACATTCGTCACAAACCGTCTACAAGATGTGTTCAGAATTGTTATCTGGTTCGCGCGACACGTGATAAACAGAAGTTCTATTCGTACGGTCGGAAGAATATTTCCTCCGAGTCCAAATTTTATTCCGAAACAGCCGATGAAAATCGAGATTTTTTTTAATTTTTTTTTAAATTAACGCCTATTTAGAATTTCTATCAATTACTTCACTAATATATATCAAGTACTAGCCCGGCTCAGAATAGGACATACTCAACTTACGCATGCATATATTTTCGAACACGACGAGCCTCCAGAGTGCGAACTGTGTGATGAACCTGTAACCGTACACCACCTATTATTGAAGTGTAACAAATACGTAAATTGCAGAGCACTGAATGACATATCCACAGATGACATGAAGGATGTTCTCCAGGACAATGTATATACAACACGTAAACTGTACGAGTATCTTATTTGTACGAATTTAATACCTTACAGTTAATTAATTTAAATTAAGTGGCATAATCTTATTTGTACGAATTTAATGTTTTATATATAATCAATGTAAATTAAGTGGTCATAGCCGAAAGGCAATAAGTACTGCTATTAAACAAATAAATAATAATAAATATATCAACGAAAACAACGGTGTGTTTTTTTTCAGTTTGTTATGTATAAATAAATTTCTAAAGTAGCGTCATCATATATACAATAAAAATATACGTAGCAATTTCGCGATACCCACATAAGAAAAAAACAATTACAAAAACTAATTAATCTAAGATTTAAAGAAAAAAGTTATTTTCAGTTAAACACAAAATCTTAAAAATTACAAGTAAAAAATATATGTATAAAAATTGAGAATTACACGTACACTGCACTCATATATATATATATATATATATACATTATCCGTGGTATTGAACGGCGTGGCAACTGAGGATAATTCGCAACTTTTTCAAAAGGTCAATAAAACCATTCAAACAAATGCAAAAAGTTTATTTATAATATTGTACATACGCCGTGCATACATATATATATACATGTTATGTAATTTATGAAGTAAACATTTTTTTAAAGTTACTTGTAAGTTTCGCGAAAAATCTGTCACTAGTTTTGGGTGTTTTTTTTTTCGAAATTAAACACCTCTCCTTTATTCGAGATTGAAGTTTTTTTAGTACAATTTTATCACAGAGCGATACGTGGTTTTGTTCCTTCAGATATTCAATAAGTCCTTCGATGTGTGTTAGAGCCACTTCATGGCTTACTTGCTTCTACGTTTAGTCCTCTGCCTCACCCTTCTCTCTGAAACCGTGCCTGATGCTCTATCAACTATTTGTTCATCAGTAAGATGTTCAAAGGCTCGATCATTGGTATCGTCATTAATCCACTTATCTTCGTCTTCTGTAGATTGTTGTAAAGTATTTTCCACATTAGGTAAAATTTTTCTCCAGGGCTTTACTAACGTATCCATCCTAGAAAGACCGAGTTTAATCAGAAAAGCGGATATAATCGAGAGTACATATATATATATATATATATATATATATATGTGTGTGTGTGTGTGTGTGTGTGTGTGTGTGTGTGTAAATTTAACGTATTACGAGTTTTTCGTTTTTGAGCTGAATATTGTATGAAATCGGCCGACTTATTGATTTGTATATAAATGTATATACACATTAAAAATTCAACTTGTACTCACTTCGATTTTTATAATTATTTCTGTACGGTGCAGAAACGTGAAAGACCGAACAAATTCGCATAAATAGTTCGAGATATGGTGCTGAGACCGGCTCCCTCCGTAGATGGAATAATGCACTAATGCGACTATATTGAAAGGAATTGGTACAACCCGCAGATTAACATCGGAGGTTCTCGTACGTATTATGAAATTTTTTTTATGGTCACATCGTACGAAAATACGATGGAATCGGAAGAGCAATAGTTATAGGACGAAAAAGGCAGAGTACCGATTAGATGGACAGATGCCAGCAATGACATTTGGAGTTCCGACTGAAAGAAGAGACACGTTATATACACCGAAATAAATAAATTCAGTTGAACTACTTGAACAAACGTATATATTGTAATAGTCCAGAGCTATGTACGATAAAAATAGCGTAAGAATCGTTAAAATAGAAAATAACGATAAGGAGAGAGAAAAAAAAAAGTCGATCGAATATTCTATCAATTATTATTTATTGCGGTCATTACGGACAAACGGAGCAAAAGCGACCATTTTACTATGGCCCCGATGATCATTTATTACTACTACCAATTACCAACTGCACGCGAATAGATAAATGTGCGCTAGTGCAATTATCGCACGGGCCTGAGACGGTTCGTTGTCCTTGAGCTATAATTTGTAGTCGGCGGTCAAAAGGCTAGTAAAAATAACGTGTAATATGTAAAGGAACAAATACACACAATTCAGACGCTGAAAACACGATTCCGCTATAGCTCTTACTAATAGTAATTATTCGTTTTTATTACTATTCCCTATTATTATTATTATTATTATTATTATTAATATTATATTATTATATTATTATTATTCGGTGTTATTAATGCTGATTTTATTTCTGACGTTGAAAATTATCGTAATTATCATTATTGCAGTCGTTTCAATGTACTTTTATCATCATCGGCTAAATTTGTCTTTGTCTAATTTATATATCGATTATCGCAATTATTATTAATAACCATTCCCATTTGTCTGGACTCTATTAAAAGAAAAAGTATTCGTAACGCTCTATGTCACACCGGTTATATCATCACGCCTTAACAAAATAATTACATAGCCCTTAATACAAGATCGAGCAGCAAAGTGTCAGTCTCTGCTTTAAATACCTTCTCGTTGGACTCTTTAATTATCGTCGCACTGAATCATGCATGATATGTATATAAAATTATTAAAACAATAGATATATATATATATATATATATATATTTTAATTGCATGAAACGTACGCACAACACAACATACCTGCATGTAATGCATATATCGTATATATTACACAAAGTCTAACGATTGTAAAAAGTAAAATAAACTGTATATAGCATGGAAAGTTAGAAATAACTATATATATATATATATATGTGTGTGTGTGTGTGTTTATTACCAGTCTCTTCGGGCGACCTAATGTTCAACATTTTTTTTCTCGTCAAATCGTGTTTTTTACCCAGAAAATAAATCTAGGCACGCAATCACATACTATTAAAAACGATTACATATCTTCAATCGTGAAGAATTTCTTTTCATAAATTTCCGGAGTTATAAATAGAAATGACACTTTTGACGAATATAAAAACAGTCTGGGTACTCTCCCTCAATGTGTTATCCGAAATGAATTTATTCTTTTAAAAATATGAAAAGTTTCTGTAATTCGTGGATAAACATATTTTACTAAAAAGAACGATTAGATTACATATAAACAAGGAAATACCGAACAAATAATATGGCGCGTGTAACTAAAATAAGTTTACCCCGATATATTTCACCTTGAAAAAAAGAAAAACGGCTAATTATGTGAACGCGATACTCACTACGCGGACGGCATTTTCAGTGTTGCCAGGTGAGATATATTCCCACCCATCAACACAAAAAAACCTAAAATACGCATGTTTTTCAAAAAATACCTCCATACATTTTCAAACACTACCACATATAAAAATTATTGTCTAAAAATAAATAAAAATTACAATCTCATTATTAAAGAGAAAATATTTAGCAAATATTATATATTATCCACTGTAAAAATTTTCAAGTATTTATTTTTTATTACACGTATTACATAAAAACAAGAAACAGGTACAATTTCATTGTTAGAGAAGAAGTATTTAATAAGTATTATATATTTATTGATTGTAAAATACTATCCACATTATTGACATCACTTATACACTTCGCTGGTAAATTTTTTACACATAATTTCAAAAGGATTAATGCACAGCGGATTATTTATATAAAGAGAAAATGAATCGAACAAAGAAAAATTGTACGAAGCGAAATATGGCGCGAAAAGGATTGCGCTTTTTTCGGGGACTACGTGTAAAGCCAAAAAAAGGCGGAAAAATTTTTGCGCGCGTTTTTTTTTTTAGATTATGCAAAAGGAATTTTCAAAACAAAAATTTCGACAAATATCAAAAGGAGGCGTATTTGTTTTTTTTTTTTTAATGAATGTTAGAATTTTTCGATCAGATTTTTTACTTATAATGACTCTTTTTCGTAGATTAAGAAATAATTTCCGGTAATATTCGAAACGATAACCCAGATATAAAATTTTAATTATATTTATCAACATATACTGCAAATTTCTAAAAACATTCAAACGGTTGATCCGATCGAGCTGAAATTTTCAAAGCACATTTAAATAAGTATCGAGAAAAATACTACAATAAATCGAAATCTTCAAAAATTTTACCCCGGAGGATCAAAAGTAGTTATGTAAGAAAAATCTGCAAATCAAAATCAGCCGAATTCTGTATATCAGCATTATTTGAGTTTTGAGATTTTTCTTACATAACTATTTTTGGTCATCCGGTCGGTAACTTCAAGAAGTCTTCTCGTTCGCGTTTTATTTGCCATTAAAAAATAATAATAATAATAATTTTGGAAACCCAGATGTAGCTTTGGATTAGTTCACTTACATTTTTCGAAATGGAAATGTCACCAGTAATTAGATTTAAAACAATAATAATAGCATCTTATTAAACGGATATATATATATATATATATATATATATATATATATATATATATATATATCCGGTTATCTCGAAATCGGTTCTAACGATTTGGCTGAAATTTTGTACATACATGTAATTTACTAAGTAATCGAAAATGGGCTGTATGGAAGTTACGAATTTTGAAATTTTCGGCCTCCACCGCGAATACAACCTCGTAAAAATCTTCAAATCAAAATCAGTTGATGTAGTACACGAGAAGAGTAGTATAAAAAATAGCCGTACACAACCTCCTCCAAGCCATATTACGATTACCTTGTACGCTACTTATACACTGTACAGCAAAATATGTATAAGTAAATAGTCGCCTAGCTCCAATACGGAGACGGCATTTAATATTGATAAATATACTTTTGTTCAATATAGTATTACTAACCAGTATCTGTAACGCTATTATTCGACTGGGCTACTATCCTTCGCAATGGAAAATGGCTCAGATTATAATGATACATAAACCAGGTAAACCTATCTGCGAAACATCCTCATATCGACCAATCAGCCTTCTACCCATACTATCGAAAGCCTTTGAGAAATTTCTGCTCTCGCGATTACGGGAACCGCTGCAAGGCACGATTCCAGACTATCAATTCGGGTTTATATAAAAATTGTTTCGACAGAAAACAGTATTGTTCTTCTGCTTTCCTGGATGTTAGTCAGGCCTTCGATCGGGTGTGGCACGAGGGGTTACTTCTAAAAATAAAACGCTCTTTGCCACATGCATATTGCATGCTATTGGCCTCATATCTAACAGATAGATTCTTTCAGATTAAACTCGACGGCGATGTATCTGGATTTTATCCTGCTGAGGCTGGCGTTCCACAGGGCTCTGTTTTGGGTCCAATTCTATTTCTTTTGTATACACATGACCTCCCAGTTAAAACCAACATTGAGGTTGCAGCATTCGCTGATGACACAGCATTGTTTGCAAGCGACAACGATCCGATAGCGGCGTCGGAATAAAAAAATGGGCACGACAGTGGAGAATTAAGGTCAACTCGTTGAAGTTAGTACATGTCATGTTCACAAATAGACGCGATACATGCCCACCCGTTTATCTTGATGGTCTTATTCCACAGGAAAGTAAAGCCTCGGTATTTGGGGATGTGGCTTGATCGACGAATGACGTGGAAAACACACATTAAGATGAAGGTTAAAGAAATAGACATAAAACTGAGAAAGATGTACCGGCTCCTGGGCAGACATTCCGAGTTACCTCTCAAATCGAAATTATTGCTGTATAACGTAGTTATCAGACCGGTGTGGACCTACGGTATATCCCTTTGGGGTACAGCATCGGTATCTAATATTAACACGATGCAACGATGTCAGTTAAAAATATTAAGAATTATAAAAAATGCTCCATGGTACATGCGTAATGACAACCTGCATCGCGACCTAGGCCAAACATATAGTGAACATTACTTGCACAGATTAGAATACCACCCGAACCGACTGGCAGTTGACTTACTAGATAGTGGTAACGATGTTCATAGACTTAATCGATACACCCCTTAGACCTTCCACATCGGTTTGATTGATTGGCGACGTAGCTCGGAGTATCATTTGTGAATGATATCTCCAATCCTGTCACGACCCATATAGATAAATTGCTTATTGCCTATGTAAGCCAGATTGCAATTTTTATACAATTAAAAAAAAAAAATCACTCGATGAAATATGAATTCACTGAACACAATGCGATATATATATATATATATATATATAAATAAAAAATATATATAATAAAATACATACTTGCACTAACCGGCAATAGACTAGGATTAGCTTTCCTTAATTCTGAAAAAAGTCAAACAGTAAATTTTTCTTCAAATTAGCCTAATCAAAGAGAGGACGAATAAAACTTATTCGAACGCTACTTAAAACGAAACTAAAGTTACACAGTTCGAAGAACAAAAATTGAATACATCATCATGATCGTGTGATATTGTCCTTAATGCTAAACAGCGCGCAGACACAATACCGCTCGATTCATCATTAATCATCGACAAAAATCGGCGGATTCATAAGGGAATAAAGCAGATATTATCATTATCATCATGGTAATAGGTTTTAGAGCTCACATACGTAGCACGTATAGGCATAATTCATCGGATTAGAACAGAGGTTGCAGTACCCCCAGACAAAACATATATTTAAAAAAAAAAATGAAAAACCATTCTCTGCCCGCCGTCCCTACGTTTTAACAGAAGGTTGCATCTATTAAAAAAGTAGAAGTAACTTGCACGCATTATAGAGATACATTGTTTGCCTACAGAAATACGAAAAACTTTTAGACGAGACACAAACTAGATGGGACAAATTCCTTTTCAGCCGGGTGAAAAATAATATATATATATATAGCCTAAGCCGATAAGAAAGACAGCGTATTAAAGCGACAGGATGTGTGTTATAAAGAAGAAAAAAAAAGGAAGGGGAAACTAAACAGGATTTACTATGTACGGATGCGGTGAAAAAGTCAAAAAAATTCACAATAAATAATAAGTAACTGTTTCATTATAGACGACGGATTAACCTTTCAAGATCAAAATGTTGATTACGCCTCAACGACAGCCTAATAATAATAGTAATGATAATAAAACAATTAATAATATCAAATAACCACAATAATAATAATAATAATAATAATAACAATTAGTTGATATACACGCAGCGTGATGAAACTATATTAATAATAGGAAAGATATTGTTTTTCATAATGCGAATAAAACATTTCATCCACGAATAATAAAATGTTTCAATACGGCGGGGACAAATTAAAAGTCATTAATTATTTATTACTACCATAAATAACTTACGATAGAACGGTAACGTGTTTCATAAGCTAAACGAATTATCTCAACTCCTCATCGAAATTTACAGACTTTTTCACAATCTTTATACATACATACATACATATATATATATATATATATATATATATATATATATATATATATATATATATATATATATATATAGATATAGATATATAGTATATATAGTGTTACTAGCAATGGTACATGAAACTATTCTAATTACGTTGTATGTGATCTTAACATTCTCGATACATTCCTCTGGATGCTAAAACCTTCATTTAAAACCAGTCTTTCACACAATATTTAATGAATTAAGAATTAACTATAAAAATAGCAAATTAATGGTTTCCTCATTATTCGCGTTAAACTACATCGTTTAAATATGCCATTATTAATATGACTATTACTATTATTACATCCTTACTTTTGTGTAAGGATAATTTGTTATATTACACTTATTTTTCTTAACCCGCTCATACTTAAACCCAGTCATACTTAATTTTACGCGAATTCTTATTTCATCCGTTAAAACATGATAATCGGCGAGAAACCATCTCTATTGCTATTTTTTTTTTTTTTTTAAATAGATGTAATTATTAATGTTGATATATCTGTGTATATATATCCTTGAACGAGCAATTCTCTCTCATATATATATATATATATATATATATATATATATATATATATATTTAAAGGAGCAATGCTCATGTAAACTTGAATTTTGCCACCAAAGATTATTACGTAGATTAAGCAGAATATCATGGAAGGATCGCGTGACAAATAGCAGAAGTGTTAATAAAATCCAATTGTTTATCTATAGAACAATAATTTAACACAGAAGCGCATAAAATGGCTGGGTCATGTTATTCGCATGGGAAATGAGCGAATACCCAAAAGGATGCTCTATACGGAGAAAGACCTTGCGGATGCCCGAAACTTCGCTTCAAAGATGTTGTAGCACAAGACCTGAAGATAGCAAAGAAGATACCAACGTCAGTCGAATGGGAAATTGTGGCGCAAAATCGCTCCAAGTGGACAGCGTTAGTTAAGAAAACGGTTACCAGCAGAAAACCAGCTATAAAGAAAAGAAAAAGACGGTAACACAAAACAAGGGTACCCACAGTGAAATGTTCAAGTGTAATAAATGTAAATTTGTCACAACACACCTATCATAACCGGCACTGTCATTAGCAGACTAAACCGCGTCCTAATTAGAGGATAACCTCATACTCGAAAACGAGTGAGGAGTAGAAGAAGAAGAAGAAGATATATATATACATGTGTGTGTATATAAGTAGATGTATATTACTTTTACATATATGTATATATGTATACATATAACATATGTAAATCACATTTATATACATAAATGAAACACACACACATACATATATATATATATACACACAATAAATGGACATTAATAGGGTGTATATATATATATGACCTAAGTCTGCGCAGGTATTAACATTTTTATAAATATTATTCCATCTATTACTAGGTTGTATTTTAACAAGGTACAACATATACCTTGTCAGAGATTCAAAATAATAACAATTCAAAATCACACATATATACACAGTTGAAAATCCCATCTACACATATAACACAATATTTTCATACAACGAACATATGAACACAGTAAAACTAGTGCATTATTGAACAAGAACGTGTAAAAACTGATAATTGTCATATTTAATAACAATAATATAGATTATCGTCCTTAATATTATAATTTACTATCGTTACATTATTTTACTTAATGCGCGAACACCTACAAGAAACTTCATTATCTGTTCAGTTTTACTAGTTTAATTTCAAGAACCCGAAATTGTCAATTATTAAAATTATAAATTTTATTTTGCCACGGAGAAAAAATTAATTAAATATTTCGCTTTACGTAATTAAAATATGTTCGTATTCGAATTATTAAGAAACGGTCAACTTACTCGCTATATTCAAAACATTCCGAAGGATCCCCGCCGTTCATATTTAGGCTTAGGAATTAATCGCAGATTTCAATGCAGTTTACTGCGTGACCTACAATTAACGAAACAAAAAAAATAATAAAATATTAATTTTATATATATATATATATCATAAAGTTGACGTGGTAAATTTTTTTAATTGTCTCGAATTTACGATAAAATAAGTCCTACACTCGGTCGATTAATGGTCGGTAGTATGTGCAAGCAAACCCACCCACGTGATATGAACAACACAACGGGAAAAACCTATTCTGCCGTATCAAGTGTGTGTGTGTACTTCAAGGACTATGGTTGCAAAAAGATTGCAAACAGCAGTCGCTAATACAGTCATATGTAAACTCGACACCTATAGTTAGCATTAGGCGCAAAATGACAATATAACACCGCATATGACTTTTCAAAGCCTTCTTCAGGTTGCAATAACCGTTGTAACTGGGCATTTCAAAGCACTTTTTTAATGATATTTTACTTTTTATAATTAAAATTCACTTATTTTGTTTAATCTCCATAAAATAATTAGTACCTTTAACTATTTTATTATATCATCAATTTTTATGCTGTTCTAGATATTTCTGGTGGTTGTGCAACCATGCAATTGACTTGCCACTGTTATACACATATATCCTCACGTTTCATTGAGAATATTAAGATTGTTTTGGTTTTTTTTTTTTGTCGTATTATTAGGGACAAACGTTTCGTGCAATAATAATTTTGCGGAGCAAGTACCAGGGAAGAAGGCCAACATTACGTGTGTTCACCGAATAAATTTAGGAGAAATGTATGGAGAAAACAAAGTGCTGATACTTAAACCACAATTAACGTGGTGCACGTGGAAAAAAATAAAAGAATAAATTTCTTTAATAGTCAATGTCCAAAAAAGACAAAACAAAAATCATTATTAAAAACAATTTTATCGCCTAGTGTCTGTTTTAATTCACATATATCGAACAATTCATTCTGACAATTGTAGCCATTAAAGATAATACACAGTATGGAGACTGCAGAAAGGGTAGTTATTCGTTGACCATAAATTAAAACGATAAAGATAAGTATTAAAATTTCCATGCGTGCTTAACCCTTTCACGCTCAACGTATACTTTTAGAAATACTATTTTCTAACTGGAATATCTCTCACAAACTACATACCAAATGTTGCCCACTAAAATAGTTTTTATAAATAATCACATGTCCATTGAATACTTTTAGATACGCCGTAATTATCTTTTCACGTATTAAGAAGATTAAAAAAAACTTTAAAAATATTTTAATTGGAACACTTTTGATCATCTAGAGCCAATTTTTTTTGTCGTCATGGGTTCTATGTGTGGGCATGAAAAGGTTAAAAATTGTTTTACTTTAAAACTAAGTATAGTTATATATGTATATATATATATATATATATATATATATAAAATATATATAGTTTAGATTTGAACGGATACGATCACAAAAGTACTTAGAAAGTCAATGGTTGACTGTAAACGAATGCAATAGCCGGGAAAAATTGAAGAGGCTGTAACTTTAATGGTCAAGGCTAATATATATATAAAATGTATGTGTATCTTCCCAATTAGTCTAACCGGTGGAGACAAAAGTCTAACACTCCCACATGATTATGCACACGCGTCCCGTCGGTGACCAGTATAAAAATTATGTAATTTAAACTCATTCGTTTTATTTAAAGCTGACTGATGACGTATAATCCTCGATAACATCGCTTTCTATCTCAATGCGATATCTAGTAGTAATTTCCGTTCCACATGTTTCGCAATCGTGGCGATTACTACGTGTGTCGATTGTCTCGGTTTTCGCCCTGCCATCGATACCGCGTACTTGGTATTTGTACCGACAAGCAAGAATGATCAGTCAGCGTACTTCTCCATCCATGACTAGTTTACGGGTCAACCCCGGCTATATTATTGTCCTAATATAAAAGGCTATTGAATATAAAATATTGCTAATATGTAACAAATCATATTACACGTTATATACACTTTAAAAGCACTGTTAGTATGCAACTTAATGCATTAGAGCGTTGCGTAGATCGTAATTTATAAGAAAACTTTAATTAAATATAATTCCGTATTTTTAACCCTACAATGCATAATTTTGCTAATATGCAATTGTATGCGTTATAGTGATTTTTATGAGAAAATTTTTATTCAATTAACTGTAGGTTTAAATGCAATCCTGTATTTTTAATTATGGTTTTTTTCACAATTTGATGCACATTATATATATATATATATATATATATATATATATATATATATATAAAGTAGTTGAGGGTTCGCTTTCATCACTACGTAACTCTTAACTATTACGAAGAAGGTAGTGACACCGCACTCCGTGTAACATCACATGCGCCAGCATCTGCGTTGCACGTAATTAGTGCCTTGAATTAGTTTTGGGGGTCTGAAGCCCTCTGGAATTAATATGATAATAAGAAAATATATATTCGTTGTTAAATGCAGTTTTGCATTTGTTAAACCTATTTTTTTTTTCATTTATTTTATTTAAATTTCGTTGTTTTTGAAGTAAATAAATAGTTTTGTAATATATTATAAATAATAATGTTTATATTATATGTAACCCTGTTCATCTGTTGATTTCGGTTATATTGATACTGTCGCTGTTTTATTTTAGCTCGCGTCTAATAAGTATAAAAATAACTCTGGTGAGTTGGATGGCTTAGGGTTTGGGGTCTAACCTTCTTGAGTTTTGGTTATTTACTTAAAGTTCAATTTAACTTGAGTTTACTGTTATAATTTATTTTTGTTTTAAACCCCCCTCTTCAACCAAGTCTGGCTACGCCACTGTTGAATACTAACCCATTTTGTACGTAAAAATAAACATCAAATGGGCTAGTTACGGCGTTCGGCAATGAACAATACGATGACAATGAAGACATATATATGTATACTGAGTAAAAGTCACCATTTTTTTTTTTTAATGCTTGTATACTATTTAATACACAATGTTGCATGCGACAAAATATAATTTTTCATGCTTCCTGAATATTTAGATCGGACATAAGATTTCATCATTTCAGATATTTAATTAAAATAATTTTTCCAAAAAAATTAAATAATCTACGCACTGTAATATCAATAAAATGGGTCACCATCATCATCATCAATAATTTAAAAATTACGTACTTTTTACAATCTTAACATCCAGTAGCTCCAGACAGAAACGAGTTTGTAAAATTTCTTTAGAAAAGCATAAAGTACGTTCGCATTTAATTTAAAATGCAATGCGTAAACTTGGTTAAATATATATATATATATATATATATATATATATATATGTGTGTGTGTGTAGTTTATCAGCTGTCTATTGAAAAATAAATAACAAAAATATGAAACGCATTCTAAGGGACGTAGTAACCCTAATTCACGTTTTTCAGACGAATGCAATCTGTTGTGTCGACACAGTTTCCTATTGCTGTTCGCTTCTATAAATTATAAACGAAACGTCTAAAAAGAGCCGATAAACCGTTTTCCCAAGCCGTATTGTTCGGGGCAGAATGTTATTTTTAGATAACAAAAGACTGTTTAAATAATAGAAACCGGCCGTTGTAAAGGTCTTTTTTTCTAAAATAGAAAGAAAATAAAACTCTTTCATCTTTTCGTAAAAGACAGGCATTCCACTTCCAGCTGAAATCAGAAATATTCAAGTCCTAGCGTCCGGTCTATACGCAAAGAAAACCCCAATTTTTATATTTGTGCAGAGTTCAATAACCCTCGAGTTCAACGATCTTTCGAATATATTTTTAACGCTGTGTTGTTATAATCGCAGTGTAGGATACGAAAATAGTTCAATATGAAAAACAAACAAACGGTTAGATATTTCTCACCATTTCTGGTAAATACGAAGTAAAAAAATCGCGCATGTAACAGGAACTCCTTTAAATTTTAAAAATAGAATAAAAGAATACGAAGTACATTAAGTTGATTCCTTAATACTGGTCGTCACGATATTAAGATCTGAAGTACATTTTTGTCAGTTATTTTGCTTCATATCAAATATATATATATATATAAATGGTTCCACACTATTTAATATTAATCTTTCTAGAGAATTTTTGATAGTGAAGTAAGGAGACTAATCGGTGGATATGAAGGTGTATCCGCCTGGTAGTTTTCCTGACTTGTGTATCATGATGATGACAGATTTCTTCTAACTCTTTGGAAAATATCCGAGTCTTAGTACACTATTAAAGATATAGCACATGAATATAACTGCTTTTTTTGGCAAGTGAGAAAGGATTTCTACAGTTATCCTGTCAAGTCCTGGAGCCTTTTTTGAGAGCTGTCTGTATGCATTGTAGTACTTCTTTCAGCGAGAAGTATTTTATGATACTTTGAACTCCTAATAGTTTGTGTAAAGTGTCTTTCACAAATTTTGAGTAGTCTCTGTTGGCGTCCGGATTCGGTTTGAACGTGTTACTAAGATATTGGGTAAAAGCGTCAGCTTAGTTTTTGGCCGAGTCATTTTTGAGAACATTAATTTATTTTTTTAGTTCAATTTGTAGTTGATAGTATTACGTTGTCATTTTTTCCTAGCAGAGCGTGTTTCTTTGATTAGTTTTCTTATTCTTTTTGGAACGTGCGTTTTGGATGATCTCTTATGGAATCTGCACCACCAAGTTAATATCATCTTCTCACTTTGGTCTAATTTTCATGTTATTTTCAACTATACTAGGGAAAGAGTTCCCGTCTGTGTGTCAGTTGCTGAGATGTTGTTGTTTATAGGATGGTCTAGCGTTGACATACAAAATGTCTAACACTGAACGTGATCAGAGGAGAGATCGATTGCAGTATTGCATTGTTTTTTTTTTATACTGATGCAGTACTCGTATTACAAAAAAAAATTAATATATCGGGTAATCTGTTGAAATGGTTTGAACAATATGTTGGAAACATTGGAATGCGAAAATGGAGAGAGTTTTTACAAACAGCGCGAAGAAGTCTTCGTCTTGGTTGGTTCGTTAGTTATTCTCGAACCCTATTTGGGGGACTTAGCGTTGTAGTCTCCACCACATATGAATGTCTTACCGAGTTCTCTGAACATAACATTAAATTCAACTTGTAGTATGTAGAATCCAGGACGACAGTAAATTGCCGCTACTGTAAGATCATATCTGTTTGTCCCGATGGTAACTGCGATGATTTGGTACGCATGTTTACTTGTAGAAAATTTTTTATACTGCCTATATGGACTTTTTACCATGACCATCGTATCTCTATGAGCCGTACCATCAGGATGGTGCGCTGTATACAAAGTGCATCCATTCATTTTCATACTTTCTTCGTATATCAGACGTATTTCAGTAATCAGAGCAATGTCTACTGTAGTCTGATTGAGGAAAATTTCCAAGTTATTTTTCTTTCCTGAAATACTATTTGCATTCCATAACATTATCGCTAGGGAATATTCAGTGACTGTTTTAACAGTGTTTAGAATTTATGATAATAATTTGTCAATTATACTTGTTAGAAGCGATATTAATGGATTTATTATGATCTTAAATTATTTATATCGTAATTTTTGTCATATTTTCTTCGTGAGATTATTAATACTACTTCTTAAGAAGTCAAAGGGATATACGTGCGATTGTGTAATTCTGCAACTGTGTTTTAAGAAGTTAAAATTACATGAATCGCGCAATACAATCAAATACAAATAAAACTAATAAAGATAATAATAAGTATTGTTTTCTCAAATAATAAATAATTAATAATAAATAATTAATAATAAATAATTAATAAAATTCAATAATTAATAAAATTAAACATACGAATTAATAAGAATAACTAAAATTGTGGATAAAATAAAACGAAAACATAAAATAGTCTGAATACTTTGCTGACAATTTTTATCTCCGCGCCAATTGCGATGTTTTGTTATCGGAGCAATTAACCCGGTAAACAAATCGTTTTCACTAATTGTGCACGTTGGTTATGTCTAGAAATTCGTCAGTTGTTATCGATAACCTCAATAATTTATAACATACAATTCACCATACACGCGAATAAATATGTAACACTCACGTATACGCACTCACACAAGCAAAGGTAAGTTAGTGAAAGATTATGATGAACAAAGGATGCACTAAAAATACCGAGCAGAAGTACAAACAAATATGATTATATAAACATAATATATACACATGAAAGCGTACGCACATTTTTTCATATATATATATATATATATATATATATATATATATATATATATATATATATATATATTCCAAAATAATAATATTACAGATAAACATACTAATAAAAACAAGGAGCAACGTTATCATCTTTGGCACAAATCACAAAACTATTTCTTCATTGCAATAAACGAAACATACCCCCTTAAACCAGACGCACGCGTGACCCACTTTCAACTTACTCATTTAATTACGGCAAAATGCCAACATTTGACAAAGAACGTACTACTACTACTATGAACGTTGACGTTTTTATCATTAAAACGTTCAATAAGCATAATACGGTCGTTATATGTTTTACTAATATTCTGATATTTCCTATCCACTCTCGCACTGACACTTCATCTAACCCTTAACCGGTCTTAGTCTACAACGGTTAATTTATCACAGGCGTTTTTTAATTTTTACAACTATAAAAAATTCCAGTTTCATAATTCCCAGATCCATTATATTTTATTTATATCAAAGTTTATATATATGTAAGCGTTTGATCGAGTAAAGCACAAAGAACCGATATAGATACTCCAAAAGTACACAATATCGATAATAAAATCTTGCATATATTTAAAGAAATATATTGGGAACGACCGCGAGCGTCAGAGTACAAGACGAGCTCTTGTCTAAAAGATGTCGAATAACAAGAGGAGTGAGGCAAGGATGTACGCTCGCTCCGGGGTTATTCAACATATTCACAGAAGAAATCACGAAAAATGTGATCATAGAAAATGCTGACGTTAGGATTAACGAATACACGATAGGATGCATAAGTTATGCAGATGGTAAAGTATGGCTCGCACACTTAACTGGGGAGCAGCAAAATATGTTGAGTAAATTAAATCGAGAAGGGAAGAGATCAAGATTGAAAATCAACTTTGCAAAAACTAAAATAATATGGTTTACGCGAACCCCTAGTGACAAGTTACATCCTAAGAGGAACATCGAAGGGGAAACGGTGGAGACAGTCAAATAGGTCAGATATTTGGGCGCTCTGTTCACCAATGACGGAAGAGATATTATAGAAATTATATCACGCATTGGAATGGCGAAACAGGTATATTTACTAACCTGCAGGAGATACTAAAAGATCGGAAATTAAAAATGGATACGAACATGAGAATTAATAAACGCTATGTAATGTCGGTAGCGAAATATGCCTCAGAGACATGGACTTTCAACGCGGAATGTATAAAAGCGCATGTAGCGAATCTCATGGAAAGAGAAGACAATAAATAAAAAAGTGCTACAAAAAAGCGGAATGGAAAAGATGATTCTGGTAGATAATAACATGAAAAGGAAAAGAAAATATGTTGCACACAAAATCAGAGAAGAACGATTATTCACATTGGCTACACAGGGGAAAATCGAAGGGAAGGCGCAGTGAGGAACAAGAAGACTGGAAATTATAACATCAGTTATGCAGCCAAAAACCGTTAAGAACATAGAGGACGCCGCAAGAAGCAGACGATTATAGGAGCAGATATTCAATTTAACTGCGTATAGATGTTAGTGTACGCAATCTTTGGAAATCAAAGACGCAACGTGATGATCATATATGTATATATATAATTATTGTCGTACTGTTCGTATTGGACATAGAAAACCTGGTAGCGAAAACTTTCATGGGAAGCAGATATGAGAAGATGGTATCAATTAATCCAACAGGCGTCCAGAAATATTTAGTAGCTATTGATGATCGCCGACCTTCGATTGTAGATGTCGTAACGAGAAGAAGATATAATATATATAAAATATATTATTATATATTGTATATATATATATATATATATATATATATATGTGTGTGTGTGTGTGTGCGTGTGTGTGGTGACTATTTCAAAAAAATGTGAAATCCAGATTTATAACTAAATTTTTATTTTAGAAAAAATCAGACGAATGCAAAGGAGACGCAATTAACCGACGATCAATCTGTCAATTTCTTATCCACGAAAAAAACTTAACTCCGTTATCGGATGACCGATTAACCTTGGTTCGATTTTTCTTTCTTCTTATCATTCTTTTCAGAGTCCATTTTACAACAAATGCTCCTCTCAGATCGAACCTATATGAATCGGGTAAAAGGTTAATATACTAGTTAAAACAACAGACTTTTTTTAAAAAAATTGTTAGTACGTTTTTTAGTAAACCAAAAAAAAAAATCAAGTGACTAATTATATCGTAACCCATAGCCACACGCAATATATATATATATATATATATATATATATATATATATATATATATATATATATATATATATCGAAAAATTAATTGTTCCGCTCGACGGAAACGAATAATCTTCAATGTTAAAACATTAAAATGTGTACATAAAAACGAAATATGTTCGAATAATTAAAACATTAAAACGATGGTAATATGTTCGCATATCGAACGGCCTTATTTTAATGAAACTATATTAACACTCACGGCCATAAAACAACAAGACAATTCTGGGTATATCAAACTATAATCAAACACGTACTTTTACAAATTTCAAATGATTTTTTTCACATACATCACATACATACACACATGTATATTAATGACATGTAATGTGTAAAATATAGGTCAAAGTAAAAAAGAACTGTTATACTCTATCACTGTCGAGGATCTATCCATAGTACTACAATTACGATCAACACATTATTTAAAGAGTTTCCTAGTTTTCAAAAATAATAATAATAATAATAAAATATAAAATAAAAATAAAATTAAAAAAATAAAACGGCTAGCAGGAATGATTTTATTTTTTTAAAAAAAGTAAATAAGAATAATATATTTTATATGAAAAATAGTTACATAATCGGATAAGGTGGAATACATTATTCTTTAAATGAGGATTGTCATATATATATATATATATATATATATATATATATATATATATATATATATATGTGTGTGTGTGTGTGTGTGTGTGTGTGTATGAGGAAATAGTGAACAGACTGCATTTTATGCATGTATGCGAGTGTTCGTTGTGTTTATATCTTCATTTTCAGTGATCCAGTTTTTATTCTTTTCTAGTTATATTTTTTTTACAATCATTTCCATTAATTAATACGCTTCATTTAAATTTATAATATTTTATTTAATACTACATCGGGAAGGGGCTTCCAGTTGGTAATATGCAAATCAGCGAATATATTGTTTATTATTTTTGTTTCATTAAAATAAATATTATTTATTTAAATTTAAATATATATATATATGTATGTATATATATAAACTTAGTTATCACATTTTTCGGGATTCCAAGATATAAATAAATAAATAAATAAACCGTTTTCGCATTTCATAAGAGTTGAGTTTATTTTATAACTGGTATCCCTTGGGGAACGGAAAAACCCTTCACGATATACGGCGCATATAATTTTAGCGAGGAACGTGTTAACCTTGATCTAACTGGCTGAAATCTTTACGCCGAAATGTCTGTTGGGCGTTGGTTTCGAAAAAAAAATTACGCGATTGGGAAACGGGGGTGGCGCATTATGCGGGTGGTAGTGTATGTACATCAACCTTAAGACTGGTTTGTTAATTTGACCCACAGTTGGCGATTTTCTTTCTTGCTCTTCACATTCGCATATTCATTGCAATATCTACCACTAACTATTGTATATATAGTTTTCTTGATCTTCTCATTTGTTGCTTTCCATCAATTCATAACTTCTACAAGTATCTTTAATAAACAGTTTTACCTTAGAATGTGCTCAATCGTACTGATTCTGATATTAAGCAGTCGCTTAAGTTTTTCTGATTTATCTAATTATGTGTTTTGTAAGACTCCATGTTTTAGCTCCGTATGTTAGAACTGGCAGCACACCTTGCTATATATGTATTACTTTTTAAGCTATTATACTGTACAAAAATTGATGAATTTTATAATATACTTCTTAGGACTAATTCTTCGTCGAAATTAATCGTTGAATTTAATCAATTACATTTATTTATTTTATTATTTACGTTTTTTCGATAATTTTTCAATTTTCTTTTTTTTATAACGTTACTTTTTATGTAAAATTATATAATTTTGGTTAATATTATAATTCTTTACAATGTTTTCTAAATAATGATTTTCCATCAAAGCAACAAATGTCCGTACGACCGATCGAAATCAGTATACATCCCGACGCATAAAATGGGAACCAAACAAGAATTGTAGATTAATTATACAGTTACGGAGTTAAGTTTTACTATATTTAATACCGGAATGATTAAACAAACGACAGAAAACAGGTTTCATACGTGTCGAAGAAACGCGCGAGCATCATGTAAACAATGTTCCGACAATATTCTGTTTCTGTTTTTCGATTATACCGATGACTTCAAAGAGCTGCACTAGAATAAATACAGTGCGGACGATACTCAATAAAATGAGTTTCCCGAACATCTAATAGCGTTAATTAGAAATTTTGCGCACAGATAACAATATAGCCTACGTGTTAAGATATAGATAACTAAAAAGGTCAAAACGGAAATAGGAGTCAGACAAGGATGTATACTGTGCTCGACGCATTTTTATTCAAATTATTGATGCACCAGGTAACAGTGCAACCTCTTTTAATGTAGTATTTTAAGATCTTCCGCTGTTCTTTGAAAGTTACGTGGGATTTTACACGGGCTAGTTCTTTGCATCCGTGTAGAGAGTGTAACGATTATACTGGATAACTGCAGCTGTAACATCCACATCCAAAGATCTTCAACTGGTATTGATTTTAAACAGCAGCATCCGCCAGATCGACTTCAACAATGTGTGTACGAATTTCATACTCGTATGTAATTATATATAAAATTATAAAAGGTATCCCCCCCTGTACTGGTTACCAACTTTGACGACAAAAATTTATATAATTACGCATATATACTATTTTATTTTGGACCGATTGCATAATTAACTTCTTTTTTACACTTTACTCGCCTATTTCATGCAGATATACTCGAATCGGTATTATTATTATATACAATTATAATAACTATCAAAGCGTTAGTGGGTTGTGATTGCTCCTCAGCAGTGCCAAAAAAAAAAAAAATAAAAAAAAAAAAAAAAAAAGTAATAGTAAAATAATCTTTGTAAAAAACCAACATCAACCATCATTAAAATTATACTAACGAATATTTCGCTACATACGTAGTACTCTATTTTTTTATAAACGAAAAATCTCCTTATATTTTAATACTCTTATTTTATAACGAGCAAATTCAAACGATTAATTAATTCAAAATAATAATAACACCGATACGATGAACAGTAAATTACGTCATTATTATTAGATATTATTATTATCTAAAAGAATAGTTCGATTTTTTAAAACGCAATAAATACCGGAGATCCTGACATTTGGAGATTTAATAAATGATAATAATAATAATAATGATGGTATAATTTGGCAGAGTCAAGGGCACTTAGAAGTAGCGAAATATGTATATATGTTCTTCTACGTTTTATCAAAGAGAAAATTAATTGACACAAATTTTCTATTTAAAATGCCACGAAACTGAAAAAAAAAAAGAACACGGTGCAGAAGTCGGGACAAAAATTAACCACGACACAGCCGTTCCATTCAGATTAATTTCACCTTAACGAAATAATATTTTACCCCGTTTTTCGTATCAAGATTATTTTTAATTTTATACGATTCTCCCGTTTTATATTTAATAAACTCGTATTTATTTTTATTATTTCAAAATTTAAAATATATATATATACATATATTATATATTGTAACATGTTTCTCAACGAAATATTCAGCATCAAAGAGGATGTTATTTTAAGATAATTAAAACCGTTAATTAAAACCGACTATATAATATATATACGTCGCAACCACGTTTAAAGCAATTTCACACATACATATATATATATATATATATAACACTAATAATCGGTGAAAATACACGCACTTAAGGTTAACTATATTTTCCAACAAGATCCATGCTGCGTGAACATACAGAGCGTGGTAGTAACGTGTACACATCCGGTACGTGTTACGAAATCTCTGGTCGGCTCTATTCGTAGTAAAACTATTACGACTTAATTTAAAACGTCCCACATAACGCTCCTTGTTTCCTCTTTTTTTTTTTTACTTATTATCTCATTAAGGATATCGAAGAAAAAGGAATCGATTTTTATTTCATTTCATCGCATAAAGCGATATTTAATTTATAAAAGCGATGCAAATAAGTTATAAATAACTGATCCAAGCGCATTCGATTAAATTCACGATGCTCTATCATTTTACAACAATAAGGAAAGCTTATAGGGTAAATTTAATTCATCTAAAAGTACGCGCGCATTTCATTAAATTTTATTAGCTCCTTATTTCAGTAGGCATTCATGTGAAATCGGTGTTACTACAATTTGCAACCTAACAGTACACGTTTCATATTATCAGTTAACCGTATAATTTCTCGGCGGCGCATTTGTCGAACTATTTTAGATATGACCCCAGACAAATTCGAATATTCACCGATTCTGCTAACCAAATTTTATTTTGTCGAAAAGTGACGAAAACAAAATAATGACCGCGATTAAAATAAATTCCGAAAATGATTATACACCTTTTTCACGTATTAAAAATAAAAGAACCATCGATGAGATTAATATTTTTTTTTTTATTATTTTCGATTTTTAGTCGCGTAGAAGTAGAAAAAGTTAGTAAGGTCGTTCTTAATATTTTGTGTCTGTGACTAGAACGAGAAATCGTGTAACTTTTTAAATGTCGAAAAGCATATTCGGCGCGCTAATTTATACTTATTAAACGAGTAATTCTTACATGACGATATATCTCGGAAATATGGTTCTAACGATTTGAATGAAATTTCGTACATAACTGAAAATTGATCTGTATGGAAATTACGAATTTCGATATTTTTAGTCTCGCAAACTTTTAGAAACTTCAACTTTGTTTGTTTTTTTTTGGCCATTTTTCATCTAAATAAATTTCAGGTCGTTCGCGTTATAATAAGCTGAGACATTGTTTCTTATCGTATATGTGTTGTTCGGCAGACATAATGAAAATTTTATATTTCGGCTACTGTTTCGAATATTTCGGAAATTCGCTTTTAATCTATACCAAAAAAATTCTATCAAAAAATTCTAAAAATTCATTTAAAAAAATAATAATAAGTTGTCTTCTAACGAAACAAAACAAAAACAACAGTGTTAGCTTTGATAAAATAAATTTTATAGTGATTAACGTTGTTTTTATTTTTTGTTAATTCATAAAATCACTACTCTCCAATACATCAACATTTTCTTCCGATATTTCTGGAAATATTTGGTTATAACTTCGGTTTACACTTTTAAAAAAAAGGCGGGAAATAATTTTCGCGCCTTTTTTTTCTTTTTTAGCTTGACGTAGTCTGAAGAAAAAAAACACCGATGCTTTTAGCGCCATAATTCGCTTCATACAAACTAGAAAACGCTCGCGTCGTGTTCTTTGTTCGATTCGTTTTAGGTCGTCCGTCTAGTGAATATCGCGCTCATATTATTAGCGATTTTTTTTTTAAACGGGAAATATATCGTGGTAAGAATAAACTTATTTTAATTTCTAAGCGAGATATTAATTATCTATTCGATATTTTCTTTTTAAACATGTTTACATACGAATCGGAGAAACTTTTCGTGTTTTTGAATTCAAATCCAAAATTCATTTCCAATAAACCCCAATCCGTTTTGATATTCGTCGAAAGCGACATTTTTATTTATAATTACAGAAATTAACGAAACGAAATTATACACGACCGAAATAATTCTAGTTATGTATGCAATAGTTTTTAGTAATAAGTCTTACCTAAATATATTTTTTCGAAAAAAAAAACAAAAAAAAAGTTTTTACAATAACAAAAAATAAATATATTAACCTTGTTGTAAGTATATATATAAATAATCCTTAAATAAATAAACAGAGTAATTAATTCGATATAAATACCACGCTGTTAGTCGGCTATTTTTATACTTGGAAAATATTGTTTTGCTAAACCGTTATATCACGAACACGTTAGTTGCGAAGTCACTAAAAGACTCGGTTTACTTAATCAGACACGATATCCACTATATGTTGTAAATGAAATTGCTAACAAAACTGTTTATAATCTGATTGACGCGGTCTCAATTTTAAAAATCATTCTATAAATACATCGAAACTTATCGACAAGTATTTCTCGTATAATAAATAACTGTGCGTAAAATTTGTTAAAATTTTACACTACTGAAAACATTAAATTGTTTCGAGGTTACTTGTTTTTTCGCCGTGTAGGAGGGAACACGTGAAAAGAGAATTTATTCAATTCAATGAGATAATTAATTATGACATTTTTTTTTTTGTTAATACGATATTTTATTAACCGACAGCCGCGCACAAAACTAAAAGTACATAAAAGAACAAAATGATATTTCTAAACGCGACATCTACTGCGGAATGCGGATCAATAAAATACACTTCATCGATCAGTGGCGTAGCCAGATTTGGTTGAAGAGGGGTGTTCAAACAAAACTAAATTATAACAGTAAACCCGAGTTAAATTTAACTTTAAGTAAATAACCAAAAATCAAGTAGGTTAAACCCCAATAAGCAATCCAACTCGCCAGAGTTTATACTTATTAGACTAAGAAATATTTAACGTCACTGAAACACATTAATAGTATGTTATTGAGGATAGAGGGAGATGGTTACAATAAATTTCGCGAAAAAATAAGCGATAAATAATGATTTTATATTTTTTGAAGGAATAATACATAGTAATACTTGAAATTTAAAATTTGAAATCTATTCTTCGGGTTTTTCTACAAAATTCTTCTAGTACCTCCTATAATACAAAACTATTTATTTACTTCAAAAACCGACGAAATTTAAATAAAATAAATGGAAAACAAAAATAAGTTTAACAAATGTAAATCTGCATTTAACAACGAGTATATATTTTCTTATTATCAGATTGAATCAAGGGGGTTCAGACCTCCAAAATCACCTACTGGCCACTGTCATCGATATATAAAGCGGAATGAGTATCTAAAAATCGCAAATAATATCGACCGAATTAAAATATCTAGAAACTAGAAAAGATAGACCACAAAATCATCATTGTTAAAATCCTATCATTCTACGCCGCAAAAAAAAGAAAAGATATTCACGATATGTGTCATCCGGTAGATGGAGCTGTGCCAACAATTATAAAAAGTACGCTCAGTCGTCTCGCAAAACGCTTACGTGCATCCGGCTGGCACCAACTTCTTCTACTATTAACTTTATTATACAAGCAAAATATTCCGATATTTTTCCAAGCACGATTGAAAACAAAATGTTCGGAATCTCGTTCAGCAGAGTGACATTGCTTTCTCTAGTCGTCCGTAGTGGACGCAGTAAATGTCTCCGTCACATTTCATGCCCGTCTATACGTTTCCAGGTTTTTTCAACGACACTAGGTTACCGCTCTGTATAGGAACATATAATTGGCCGGTTTTACATTCACGAATTTTATTAACTGACAAAACTCTTATTAACTCTTGCGCGTCGTGTGAGATGTATCTCAATTGTGTAAAGCCTAAATATAAAATGCTGCTTAAATTCCGCAAAATGTTGATTATTTCCGGACGGTTGATGAATATTATTTATTTCAATAAATAATGCAGCATTATTTGTATTCCATTTTGTATTCAGTCAAATCCGAGCGTTATGACCTGCGAGTGGTCTCCATAGATTCCGATTATATAGTGAGTAGTGTTACTAGCGTACTAGATTAATTCCGCAAGTCATCAGCGCAGCGAGTAAATACTCTGCCTCTAACATCAGATGCTTTAGCAAGCGGTAATAATACAATATGTCAAAAAAATTAGTATGTGTCCACTTCTGTCCCTATTAACAGATTTCTTCTTTTTCCAGTCAACGATACAACATAACATTCGTAGCCAAATCTACATAACAAATGGGGCTTATCCACCACTTTAATCGTCCAAGTCTCGGCTGGATATAAGAAAATTGGGAGAATTCGCGCTTTTATTAGTTTCTTAACGTTAATGGCAACTTTCTGTTACAAAGTATACGTTTCAATCGTATCGTTGCGGTTTTATCTAAATTCGTCTTTTTATTTCATCCGAGCAACCTCTATGGACAGTAAAGAATCCACTCTTTCATACACTGGCAGCAGACTAGGGCGATCTTACGGTCTACTATCATAATCTTAGTTTTAAATGTACTAGTTAGCAATGTCCCTCGCTCTGATTTTACCGATAATGTAGTATCATTTGCATATCACAGACCTTCCTGCCACCGCAGGAAATACCGCCGTTCGATTTGTGAACACTCATAATACACTCACCAGAAATATTGAAAAGTTTAGGTGTAACAAGATATCTCCTTGTCGCACACCGCGTTCAGTTTTGATGCGCGATTCTGTCATTTCACCGTTATCATATAAATTTCCACCAATTTAATTAGGTATCCTATTTCTGTAAGAACATTTATTTTATATTTTTTACATCGTACCAGAACTGAGTGCTGCAAACACACTAACCAAAGAGAATAGCTGTTAATCTGATTCATCCGTTGAAAGAAATAAGATTGCAAGAAAAGAAAAGGAGTAATCGGATGAAAATTAAATTGAGAAGGAACGCTAGTAACACGAATGATTAAGTTAGTTAGTAAGAAGACATACTATCGTCTGAGTAAAGAGAAGGAAAACCGGAATCCGTTAGGTGATCGCAATAGGCACCACACAGCGTCACTGGTGGATTGTCTGGAAGACTTGTTATGAGCATTCTGCGGATGATGGTTGCTGTGTTCGAACTTGTAAAATAATTTCTTGTACTGTTAAGTGTGTGTATATCACTGATATCGCGATGTAATGTCAAATTGGAGACGTGATAGTACGAAGTATCTTCGATTGTTGCTGTTTTCGAAGATTACTTTTACAGGTATTTGCATCCAGCTCAAATCGATAACGACAAATAGGAGAGCGATCTCATTTGAAGTCGCTAAATTTAAAACCGACTTCTGCCCGAATAATGGATGTAGCAATTTTGCGCGAGTAACGATGGTTCTTTTAAACTATATCACGTGTAGTATGTTAGCATATTATCTATAACCATATCAAGATAACGTACTGAATCTATTTCGAGTAATTCCCTCATTGTTGATTTTCCGAGCTGGGCACCTGACTTTTCTATATGTAACGTGTTGACACTTATTCGGCTTAAATAACGAGCGCCAGCCAGGTTTGTGCTCGTCGAACTATCCGATTTAAACGATTTTAGACTGCTGTGTGTTTTTGCGTACATTGCATCTGAGTTGGACGCGAGGATAGCTCTATATCATCAGCAAAAAGATAGACTATTGGAAGCATGTCTGTAGATTTTATATAACACCGGCCCTAGCAAGTTTTACTTTGCCGAACGAACGATCGTCGAATTTTTTGTTCTTCGGAGAAACAATCATTAATTTTAGCAACGAAAAGAACAATTATTAAAGAGCTCCATCATGCGGACACAATCAAAAGCCTCTGTATGAAAGCATAATACCGTATTACCATTCTTATATGTCATTTTTTTTAACAACATTGAGATACCTCCATCGCTATTATAACTAGACGAACCGATGTAATATCCGCGAAAAAAATCGTACGACAATAATGTACAAGACGGAAGGCACGAAACGATAGTTGTAAGTGACAATTTACAAAACTGAAAAGAACTACAGCTTAATCGAAGGTAAACATAAATAATAACCCCCTCGGCGGATATTAGACTATATTCGGGAGGAATAGACCGTTTCGAAACAGACCGAAGAAATTAAGTACGATGTAAGAAACAATTTTTACTGATTTTAATTTATCGATCGAATTTTTAACTTTATAATCGTACACCTGCAGTAATAAGTGGAGATTCCTTCTCATCGCGGTATTGACGCGAATTTATCAAGTGTTTCGTAACATTAGAATTGGACCGATATGTTATCAAACGATTTTTACTAATAAATTTTCAACGAGTATATTACATCGCCGAAAGTCGGAATAAAGAAAAAATACTTCTCTTCGATACACACGGTTTAAAAACCGTAGTTAGTTTCAATTATACCAGCACGTTTCGAGGGATTATATATCAATTTTATTTCGACTACGTGTACTTGGGCATAATCGTTCTCCCTTACATCTTGCCTAAATTCGGTATAATTTCCGATGGAACATTACCATACGTTCACGACTGTTTTGAGTATTAAATTGAGGTTTTTCCGAAGTTTCTAAAGCATAGAGCTGTTCTCTAATATTTTACAAATTACCTGTATCGAATTAATCGTTTAGAACCCATCGTGTTACAATAGGTTTTAGACAAACTTATCAAGCGTAATTGAGGTATATTAAACTACGCTAAATAGATAAAGGTTTAAAAACTGGCCAAACGGCGCAAGCTGAAAAAAAACAAACCAAATTCACATATACACCCGAACGATTTGTTAGATCATATCACGCGGTTTAATTAAACTCTCGACATATTATAAATTAGAACGACTTCTGGTAAACAAAAAAAATTACAATAATAAAAACATGACGAATAGAGTCGGCAATCGTCGTCAAAACCAGTTCCGATTCTGACGTTAATCGGATAATTCGACGAAATTAAAATTCTAAGAACCAATTCCTAAAAATTATAACTATTTTAGTTTAATAAACGAATTTTTTAAACCGAAAGAAAATTGGATGCACCTGCAAGGCATATATATTAAAGAAGTTATGGATGCTATATATAATGTCTGTACGTAAAAAACCACCGCAGTACATTTCTGGACACTGAAAGATATATACGTATATATTTTTAAACTATGCAAAAAAATAAAGACAGATATTATAGCCGATAGTGTATCGGTTTTAAATTCGTAATTTCTATCAACTGACCAATGATGATGATAACTATCGCGATCGCTATTATCATGATTATCATGATTATTATTGTAATAGTTATTTTTGTTTTATTTATCGGTACGGTCATTATTCAAATTTATAACAACTTAGATAAGGGTAAACACGTATAACCTTGAATATGAATTTTATACCAGTTAATATAAGTTGATAGAACTTCTTTTAAATATACCCATCCGGCGTAGCGTGTACGTTTTATTATGTATTTTTTCATTTATTTATTAAATCGTCATTTTTCAAGTTATAATATTTCACGATAATAATATTCATAATTATATTGAAAATGGTAAAAATTTAAATTAAAAAAAAAAAAAAAAAAAATGCTTCCGAGGATATAAGAAATTTATTAGATATTTATGGCGGACGTAAAAATTAAAAAATATACGTTTATTAAAACTAATTAAATAAAATTGGGAAATGAATTATCAGAATATTGGATATTCGCTAACAACACAGTACTTGTTCACCTTCAAGATTGAAAAAATTAATAATTTCACAATATAAAAACCTTTCTTTTACTATATATATAATATATACACACACACACACCAACCCATGTATTTACCCGCGTCGTTTAAAGAGAGACATAAACATCAGATACCATTATTTTTCGGGGCGGTTTTTTACGCCCACAACACTAAATTTATACAGATTAAATCATATATATATACATATTACATATTAACTAATATAAAATCATTTTTACATAATAGCACCTATTTGCAATGGACTCTAATATTATCAACCTATACATCTTTCGAGAATATTCTATAACAAATCACTTATTAAAAATTATACATATTGGTTAAGTTTTTCCGGTAAATGATTTAAAACACAAAGAACTTTAATTAACGATATCGAGACGAAATTAAACATAAAAAAAAAGTTTATTTATTAGAAACATCATAAACAAGCGAAATAGCTACAACGAGGTTTTTCTTTTGAACGCCAGTGAGACCAAATTGAGGTTTTCCACAAATAGAAATAATCATTATCTTACTGTTTATCAACTTCTCTTTCTACGCCGAACTTCTAGTAAATAATGACTTGTTGCTTTTATTCATTTATTATTTAGTTAAAGACAAAAACGAACTAAATAAAAATATACATAAATGAACGTGTGAATAATATTTTATAGATGAATTTATTCTAAATTTAACGTTTCGTCGAATTTATTAATAAATGTAACTTGTAAAATTTAATAAAGGTAAATATAATTATTTCGACGTAAGTATAGAAATAATTTTATTCCTATCTAGAACTTTTAGAATTAGAAGTTGTTAAAGTATTAATTAAGGAGAAGCGTTTTACATTATTTTCGTCGATGACTTCATCAATATCGTATTAACCTTAACGCAAACGATAATATAGCTAAACCAACACAAATAGCGATTGTGGCCCTGTATTACGTAAAAATACATATATATATTTTATTATTTTCGGTTTAGAGAATGTCTCCTTGCCTTCACAACTGTGACGAGCAATGTTAAAAATAATTTATGTCGAGAAAATCGAAAAAAAAAAAAATGACGGAGTGACTTTTCGCGATGTAATTTTTTAATAATATCTTTGCGAATTATAAAAGCTGTTGTGTACAAAAACAGTAAATAATTCGCGAGAATACAAATTCATTAGATCTTGTGATGATTTATCATTTTTTATCTTTTCGATATTGACTTACCGTTAATTATTATTTAAGACTGAATGGGACTCTAAAAGCTGGGACCTCCATATCGCGGGTTCCGCGGACCATACGCCTATATAATATCATCATTATCTCTCCACATTGTTCTACGAAAGGAGCTGGTGACACCATTTATACAATTTGCATTGCCAATTCTATTCCAACATCTCCTATTACTGGCCATTTTAGAAGCCTCCGACAGAACATATCCTGTTAAGGCCTTAATAAATCTAACATGTTGAACATCTTCCTTGTAGCCGTTTACCATCTATCACACTTTGTATTATTTTTCGTTGTAGCGAATCGAGGTTTTATATACCCAAAATATCTAATCATACTTCAGTAGGGTGACCACCCAGAGAAGACGGACGGTTTTGCTTTTTCGAATGTCGGTAACACTGCTACAACGCAAACCGCAAGCTGCACGTTTAGTTGTACACACGAAATATTCGTTTTTGTCCAGTTTCAGTTATCACGGCATCCTATAACAAGAAGGAGCGCGAGTTTTGGAACGATATTTTCGGCGTGAATCGATCACGATAGTGCAAAGAGAGTTTCGAGAAGAATTTTGTTTTATTTTTAAATAAGATCCGCGTTTTTACGGATCACCTGAAAAATCGGATTTCTGAAGAAATTTCAAAAATTCAGCCACCTATGCAAGAAAAAGTCTTCGAAAATGTTACAAAAGACCCTAATGAATGTATCGTTGCAAATGGTGGTCATTTATTGTGTTCCACAAATGATTGTCTACTCTCGTTTTCATATTTTTAAATAAAATTTTATTCAAAAATTTTGGGGGGAGTAGTTTTTGAATTATTCGAAAAACAACAAAATCGTCCGTCTTCTCTGAATCGTCCGTCTTCTCTGAATCGTCCGTCTTCTCTGAATCGTCCGTCTTCTCTGAGTCGCCCTTGTCAAAAGGCCGGTATTTACTTCCAATTCGTCAATAATAGACTTATTCGTTCGATGGCTGAAAAAGTTTTCTAAATATTTCCATCTGGAAGGCATTTTTATACGTTTGACATCAGCTTTTTTTTTTTATGATTCATGTTTGCAATGCAAATGACTGACCAGTCTAAATTTTGTTATTTTGCGGTATCGTTCAAGATTTTATATATAAACTGTGAATTTTTGGTTTCAGAGCGGTAGTACGAAATTTCTAAGTTTATAAAAAAAACCACACACACGCAACGTAATATACCACAGTCAGGGAGAAGAAGAAGCAGAAATCGACAATACAAAACAGTTGCCAAATAGATAATTCTGGCTAAGAGCCGAATACGTAAAGCAACAAAAGGAAAAAAAAAATACACGACCTGACATTAGAAATAAAGAGGGAATTAACCGCTTTAAAATGTATATATTTTTTTCTAGACTTCAGTCGGTAAAACAATGAACAGCAATAACAATGACCGATACAGAACACCGACGACCCTGCAATGTACGTACGACGTAATACAATGTACAACTTAAAAATAGTTCGAACCACGATCGAAAGTACAATAAACGAACTTTATACACGCACATATAAACATGTAAAAAAAATCTATACAAAATTTATGTACGTACAAAATATATACAAATACGCGCGATAGTATGGCGTATTTAGTTTAATGAACTTTCGCATTGTGTATCCACAACGACAAGTCATACGCGTCATTAGCGCATACAATGTTGCACGTTCGTGCTTTGACAAGCTCTAGCAACAAACATGTCACTGTCATCTACGATGAAATTTAACTTATGGCCAACTTTTCACGCGAATACGTACGTATACACTATACGCGCCCGTTTAAAAATTATATTTCGCGTCTTGTGTATAGAAAATAACGATATAGCGAATGAAGTATAATACATAATATAATCTCTTATATATATCTCATTATCACACTTTTGTCTGAAACATATTCATAACAATTCTCGGAGAATTAGTTGTCTTTTCTCCCAATTTTTTACCCAATCATACGCCAACAGTTCCTTGACTCCTTTCTGTAATGCCTCTAAAAAAAAAAAATCGACTTTGCAAAATCACATTGTCCGAATTTAATTAAATGCAAAGTTACACATTAATATACTGTATTTGTTAAAAGTCGAATAAATAGGAACCACACCTTCACCCGATGTCCCTGGAAAAAACTTTCGTCCGCTTCATCCTTACAACGACTGAAAACAAAAATAACGGCTCGTTTATCTTTAAAAACGTTTATAATTTTTGCAACAGTCCAAGCGGTTTAATACGCGCCACCCGTGGGTAATACCGTAAATGCCAGATGAAATAAAAATAAAAATCCTAACCAGGATATTGTCGAATTTTAAAATTATTATAACGCTTAATAATAATACGTAATTTACATACTCCTGTAATTAATGTAATATTCCATCGTCCAAAATGAGCAACAATTGACTAACTTTTTCCCCTAGATCGTGAAAATACAATCAAGTTCGCAAAACAAATGATACATATTTAACATATCAATGATAAATAATGAGCGATGTATGACTCACGCTTTTAGAGGTTTGTAAGTGGAAAAAAACCTAGGAATAACACCCTAGCGTATCGACGTCATGCGATGAATTATAAACGGTAACAATAATAAATCTTAGTAATAACCATTGATGCGACTTTTAAAATTGACGTGTTTCTGGACAATTTTCATTTACCGTTTTCCTAACTCGACTAGATAATTTATAATTACCGTTACAGATTTTCATTTAATGTAGATTAGTTCGTAATTATAAATAATTCTGTAACGGATATTCCATTCGGATCCATGAATCATTAAGATATGAATGCAAACCTAGAAGACCGTAATCTGATTTATTAAGGCATTTACTATAGTTTACACTAGAGGCTTTCTCGTTGGATATTATCTAGAACTTTATTTGTAACAATTTACTTATCTATATATCTATTAACGGATTGCGTGTCTCTGTTATTTGTTTACTTTTTTTACTTACATTTAATGTACTTTAATTATCGTCCTACAGACCAATATCGTTATTGCCGATATTATCTAAACTATTTGAAAAACCGTTTATAAAAAGGCTGGTGCCGATAATAGAAACGGAAAATTTCATACCGGATCATCATTTTGGGTTAAAAATATTCAACCGTACATCAGATACGCGGAACAAATGATATAATAGAAAAAACATTGGAACGTAAGCTAGTTTGCCCGGCTATACTCGAGATTTGGTACGAAGAAGAACAAATTGAAAACTATGTTACCTAAGCTATATACAGAAATATTAACTTCGTGCATTTCAGATAGATATTTTAGAATAGAAAAAAAAAATGTTTATTCCGAGTTGAAACCAATCCGAGGGAGTGTTCTAGGGTCGGTGTATTCGATGTAATACGTGGGACTTACCTCAATTAGAAAAAACAATACTATAGCAACATTCGTTAATGATACGGCAATCCTGGTAATACGAGGAAGTTGCAAACTGCAATGGATGACATTTTTGATAGGGCTAAAAAATGGAATATTAAATTATACGAAATCGGTACATGCGAACTTCGCTAATAAGCGCGTTACATGTATTCTAGTATATATTCATAATGACGTTATACTATATGCGCAGATACAGCTAAATAAGGCACGACATTAAAAGCTAAACTTCGTTGGAAAGTTCATGTGAAAAAGAAAAGAAAGTAGTTGGAAGTAAGATATAAGTATGTCGGATGA
The DNA here is from genome assembly GCA_032883995.1 of Coronaproctus castanopsis. Classification (NCBI taxonomy): domain Eukaryota; kingdom Metazoa; phylum Arthropoda; class Insecta; order Hemiptera; family Monophlebidae; genus Coronaproctus; species Coronaproctus castanopsis. Next base: position 181,186,030 of record CM065053.1, read on the forward strand.
TTGGCATTATCAATTTACAATAAAATGTTAATATACAAACAAATTTTGAAACCCGTCTGGACCTACATAGTTATGGGGGATGCGCTAAACAAAAAAATACAGCCTTTCCAAAATAAAGTTTTTTAAGAAACATCGTGAAGGCAGCACCGTATTATGTAAAAAATATACACATTCACCGCGTTATCGCTCTGTACATTTTATAAAATCAGTAGGAAATCAACTTTAAAAGGCCATTCCCGAGGTTGACGAAAAACCGATGGAAACTTACTGGTGAGCTCTTCTAAAACTCTTCTAGATCTGGCACTTCGATGAACTAATTAAAAGTTTTGCAAAATGTCACCAAATTATACACGAAATCTCATGTACGAATCGTGTCATCTCCTACATACGGCGAATTTGGAATTAAGAGAACAAAACCTCATTAACAAATATTAGATGGATTTAAATTCGCAGTTTTAAGCGGTATATAAGTTATTATTTATAATTAATATGTATAAAGCAAAAGTTCAAATTTTAGTATTAATATTATTATATATATATTATTCGTTAAAATTAACTCGTTTATTAGTATATCTAGACTAGATTAAACGGGGGAAAATGTTAGTAAAAATAAAAGACGGTTTAGGGAAAAATATAGTGTGAGAAAATAAATAAAAAAAACACTCCATCAAAAAATTTTTATCGCTTACGAGTCAAATAAATATATACACGACACGCATGTACGTATAATATAAAACGATAAAGCGTGTATACACTTTTATAGGTTAATAAAAAAAAAAAATTCTAGACAATATATATTATTTAGATTTATGTGTTTACTTTTGGCATGACGACTGTTTACGTGCGTAAATATATGAGTACATAAAGGAATTTATTCCTTCTGCGATTAAAATTGCGTACTATCATTTTTATATTCGCTTTAATAATTTATCAAAAAAAATAATAATTATCTCGTTTTACTACTACTACTTAATAATCGTCGGGATATAATATCGTACGTATATATTTACAATGGCGCTTATTACGAAACAATGAAAATTGTCTCGAAAATATTGAATACATACCCAACTAAATTGAATTAGAATTCATTTTCGGTAATTTTAAATTAAAATAATAACAAAAGTGATTTTATTTACGGTTCAACCGATAACGAACTGTTCACAATTTACAAATAAATTTTTCTAAATTTTATTAACGAAAGAAACATTTTAATATATACGCGCATATTAATCCGATCGTTATTAGATTGTAAACCGTTTTCGAAACGTTCGAATTTATTTGTAAATTATGTAAATAATTTTTTAATTAGATATCTAGTTTAATTGTAATAAAGAATGATTTCCTTTCAAATTCGTAAATAAGAATAAAATATATCTTTAAAAATATTCACGGAAAATATTAAGATCACTACTGACAGCGTTAGTCGATCATCTTTGGCTACTTACTATTGCAACCGACTTTAAACTCCCACGATTCTATTTATTTAAGAAGATTAATCGCGAAGCAATTATATTCGTAAATAAATTATCTTTTCCGTATGCAACATAGAGAAAATCCCTTCTGCTCCCTTTATTCTGAACAGCAATCTGCAATCTCGATCACGTTCATTACGTTCTGAACTTTACCGTTCCTTTACCATCTAATCTATATAATTATCCTCTCACATAGCAACAATTTTAGAGAAGTTACTACCGTCTTTGATTAAAATATAAACAGTCTCCCACAACACCTCGTTGGGTAAACTGTAAAGGTATGCCTATATTAAAAAAAAAAAAAAGTCACGAAAAGTTGGCCCAAGAAAAGGAAAGGAAATGTTCAGGCCCGATAAATATGAGAAAATAGAAAAACTATCCGATGTTATGAGAAAAAGAAGTATTTTACGCACATAATATACGGAGAATGAGTGAGAGCAGACTAACAAAATGAATCTTTCACCATTTTGATAGATTAAAAACCAGCCCGAGGTGATAACGCCAAAAAAAAATCTGGATGAAATGAAAATAGATAATTCAATGATTGATAATAGAATAGAATTCAGAAATAAAATTAAAAAGTATGATAAAAGCAAGTTAACATGTTCGTAATTGATTTTTTCTATGAGTATTTTTAAGAATATCTTTGTGTATACTTACTTTGTTTGCACTTCTCGAGTTATTTCATTCAGTCTCGTCTTCGTGCTTGTTTTATAATAAATTTAATTTTGATAATATATCTAACATAAAGAAACTAACTAACAACGGAAAATTCAAATGTAGAAATAGTGCAATAAAAGATGCAAATGGAAAACTTTTAATTGATAGTGAAAATATAACAAAAAGATGGAAAGAATATATAGAAATACTGTATAAAGAAGATAAACAAAATGAGAAAATAATGATAGGTGAGGAAACCGATGCAGATAAAAAAGGTCCTAACATACTACGAGAAGAATTTGATAAAGCGGTGAGAGAATTAAAAAATAATAAAGCTACAGGAGTTGATAATATTACGGCAGAATTAATAAAAAACATTGGTAGTGAAGCTCAGAAAACACTATTCCAACTAATCAGCCAAATATATGAAACAGGAGTAGTTCCAGTAGACTTTGTAAAGTCAATAATAATCCCTATACCAAAAGTTAATAATGCAAACACATGTGAGAAGTTCAGGACCATATCGTTATTAACGCATGCGAGTAAAATATTACTGAAAATTATATATAAAAGATTATACAACAAAATTGATATTGCATTGGGAGAAGACCAGTTTGGCTTTAGGAGAAACAATTCTACTAGGGATGCAATACTAGGATTAAAATCAGTAATAAGAAAAAGATTAGAAGTTGGTAAAAATACGTATATAGCATTTGTTGATCTGGAAAAGGCGTTCGACCGAGTAAACTGGAACATAATGTTTAAAAAGATGGTGTGGAAATTGGAATAGATAGCAGAGATATAAAAATAATATACGAGATGTATACCAAACAAGAAGGGATATTGAAAATAAATGATAAAGAAGTAAAGGCTAGAATCCGAAAAGGAGTACGGCAGGGCTGCCAGCTTTCACCGTTGTTATTTAAGCCATACAAAACGCTACGAAAGGAAAGGATAAAGGGCTTACTGTCAATGGAGAAAATATATGCTGCTTCCGATTCGCAGATGACATTGCAATTGTAGCTGAAAACGGGAAAAGGTTAGAAAACGGATTGAAAATATTAAACGATGAGCTAAAGAAAATAAACATGAAAATAAATAAAGATAAAACCAAAATAATGGTAACTAGTGCTAGGCAGGATAGAACTATCGATATTAAATTTCATGGTGATAAACTGGAACAGGTATCCAAATACAAATATCTGGGAAGTATTGTGTCGCAAGACGGAAACGATACAGAAGATATAAAAAACAGAGTAAACATAGCGAAGCAACAATTATTGAAAATGAAAATTATACTCAGCAGTAATATGGGAATAGAACTGAGGAAAAGATTAATTAAAACATATGTATGGAGTATTGCACTTTACGGAAGCGAAACGTGGATACTCAAGAAGGTCGATATTAAAAAACTGGAAGCATTTGAAATGTGGTGCTGGAGACGCATGATGAAGATCAAATGGACCGAAAAAATATCAAACAAGAAAGTTATGGAAAAAGTGAAAGGAAGAAAAGAATTTTATAACCACCTCTGCACAAGAAGAAATAGATGGATAGGTCATGTGATAAGACATGGTGGATTGGTTCTACGAATATTGGAAGGCATGATGGAAGGTAGAAGAAGAAGAGGCCGGCCAAGGAAGTGCTACATCAGACAAATAATGGATAGCGTAGGAATGGGCACCTATCGCGATTTAAAAATTACGGCGGAAGACAGAGGCGAATGGAAAAGGAGGCTGCAGCGCTACCAGTCAAAAGACTGATGCGACTAATGATGATGATCTTTTTTTTCCTTCTCTATAATATTCAGACATAACCTTTCATTTATTTTTCATGGGCTTGATCTTTATCTTAGCAATATTACTTTTTAATCAATATTTTAAATTGTATATATATATATATATATATATATATATATATATATATATATATATATATATGCACGTGTATATATATATTTTGTATGTACAACATTTATTTTTATATTTACATACATATTACACAAAACTCATTTTACACACATTCTTGATGGTCTAAGGGACTATGTTTCTCATCCCTTATTCCATCCTATTTTTTAAGTTATCGCAGGAACACACTCCTATTTATATTTTGTATTATACTGAATGTTTTCTTTTGTTTCAGCTACTCAACACTTACACACAGTTATCCATTAAGAACACTAGTTTCCTGCACCCTTATAACTACAAATTATTTAATACATTTGCCCCACCGTATAAGTGCGGATTGGGGATTTAAAAAAAAAAAACACTATCATTATATACTCGCTATTAAAGATGTTTCATCAATTACAGTAAATGCGTTACATTATTTTTTGGTCGCAATATGAATAATTACAATCTGGATAATAATATTCGGAACAGTGTCGTTTGTGTTCGTAATCTTGGAGTATATATCGATAGGACCTCGAATTTCAGGGGGAAATTCAAAATTACTCATCGAGTCGAGAACATTGAATACTCTATATAAAGGCTCTGTAATAATTTTGGATAGATTTTACGATGAATATACTGCAGATGTGGAAAGAATTCAGACTAAATTTTTGACATTTTTTCGCATAATGAATCCACACCGCATAGATTATATGTGACGTTATGCTTTACGTACCGTTGTATAAAAGACACGGAACATTTCCAAGCTAATATTTTTACATAAGTTGTATGTCGCCTTAATGACGAATATGTGATTTCGTGAAGTGCATACGTAGTACACCTAAATGATGAATACTAGAATTAATCTTCTACCAACCGCGATACTAATCTTCGTTTCAATTCATCGTTGGTGTGTCTACTTTCCGACTGTATAAATCGTTATTTGAAGTCCGTTCATATTCGGATGTACATTTTCAAAGCAGATATTTATATGATTCTTCGGTTTAGTTATTTATTATTACTGGTAAGGTTTTGGCATTAGTTCGTGGGCAGCTTCTTCGAGTTACTGATTTTATAATTTTAAATTATTCTTTTATTTTTTCCATACGTATACACAGAATTTGTAATTTTTTTTTTAATCTATACTAATGTAGAAAAATATATTTCTGTTTAGGATTATGTAAGCGTACCTTCCCGTGTAGTGTGTTAAAAATCCTGTTTTTTCTTTTTTGCTTGTGTATACATGGCAAAATCTATACATGTATATATGTAAGTGGTTTTTTATATTACTTCGGTGATTTACGTTTATTTTTTTTTTGTAGTTTTATACTTGTATATTTACTTCTCAGTTTTCGCATTTTAACTGGCATTAGCTGTTATGCGAACCGTATATAAATAAATAAAGTAGCGATAGCATACACCTCTGTCTAACTTTTTGCAGTTTTTAGCGTTTTAACGATATCATCTTTAAGTACATGATCAAAGCGGTCGATGATATTAAGATTGGAAATAGTCGAATATCTAACGTACGAATGTCGCAAAAACGAAGCGAATGTTGATAAGAAGAATATTACTGCGGATAGAATTCGAATTTATGTCGGTCAGGAAGAAGTTGGCAATATATTTGAGCATATCAAGTCAGGAACAATACGATTGTAATGATAAAAGCGAGAATTGAAAAAACGACAGAACTGTGAAAAAGCTGCTAATACGGAAGGTCATTAGTTTGAAGTTATGTAATGCAATGATTTATTTCAATATTTTCGCACGGAATTGATGGCTGGACTCTTGCAAGAAAGCTATTTCGGAATATTTATTTTAAAGATTAGAAGTTACCCACGGTCTCGCCTGTGTAATTATTTTTTTAATACAATATCATTGTCTCTTTCTTTTATTACACGAATGCAACTATTCCAGAAAGGATCGTTTTAATATTATATATACATACCCGCCCGTTATTTCCTTGACGGCCCTAACGCAACAAAACGTGATTTTAAAGGCGGTTGTTGGTAGTGGAGGTACATTATTTGACAGAGATATCGCTGTCTGCTACTTTTTAAAACTTTGAATTGTTGTCATTTCTATCCTATTTGCGATATAAATGTGAAGGAAAGCTTAGTCCGATAATATTCATAGCTGTGCGAATTTAATCATTATTACTTTAATGGTTTTTAAGTTAAATTGGAACAGAAAGACATAAATTTCATTACAGTTTTATATATATTAGTATAGATGGATACCACTGACTTTACGAACGTTAATATTTTAAAAAGAATATTTAAACATAAAGGAGCTAATTTTCACTATACAAAAAAACAATATTACGAATATAAAGAAACATAACGTACGAGCTTCCTCCTCAATTGGTTCTGAAAGTGAAAGTAGACGATAGAAGAATTGAAGTTAATCACGGTGCAGGGGCGGGTTAGAGAAACAGAAACATAACTAACAGAACGGTCGTTGATAAGGACAAACCGGGTTATTGATCGCTAAACTTCGTTCGGAGGTGGTATGGCTAAAAAGAGAAATGTATTCATTCGGTTCCTCTCTAAGAATAGCTCGTAATAAGACGATAACAATTCTAAAACGATTAAATTGTAGAAGTGAGAATAAGTAAACAATTAAATAACTAATTATATTAAAATTAAATTTTAAATAATTAACTACGTCTAGCGACTGTTAAATTTGTTAAATTTACGTTCTTGTAATTAGCATACGATTTTATCAACTATTACAAGTTTAGAGTCGTTCCGTTTGGAACATTTACATGGAAATCCGAAATAATTATTAAAATACATAACAACAGTGTAGCTTCGTTTCTTCCATTCGGTCCTATTCTATGCCGTTATTTGTATATATCGTACACCTCATATCGTTTATTATTTGCAACGTGTTCCTCGGTCTTTAATATTCCCTGTTTTCCCGTCTACGATTTTCGTCATTCTTTATTCTATGCCTCATTACAGCTCATCTTTTCTCGATGGTATTCGATAAACGACGAATTTTCGCTACTTTCTTGAGAACGTTTTCAACATTTTCAATCGATTTTAATTTCACCATTTTCCGCCAGAACCACATTTTTACGACTTCGATTTTTTTCTTATCAACTGCGTTTTGTCGTTCATGTTTCACACCCGGACAAGATTACACTCCGTACGTATAACTTGACTAATCTTTTCTTCAAATTCATATCCACGTTTGGTTAACATCGTATATATTTCTGCCTGAAAGCACTTTTGCCACATTCTACTACGCTTTATCTCCTCTGTACTTTTTCCATTCTCTGTTGTTAAACTTCCAAGATATATCGTCCCATTTAGTTATGGTTATTAACTATAATTTCTTATTTTTGTTACAAATGTCGTATCCTAGAAAAAAAAATTTGATACGAACGAAATAGTTGAATGTAGAATTAGAAAGAATATAGATAAGGCAGAAATACTCGAGAGAGAGAGTTCGACAGGGTTGCTTTATGGTCACCCTCCTTGTTTAACATTTATATAGAAAAGCTCATAAATCTCATATAGCACGAATTAGAACAACGAGAAGTCGTCGTACAAATACATAGAGTAACAACATCGATGATCATGTTTGCGAATGATATAGTAATCTTATCACGTGCAGAATTGCAGGAAACATTTACAAAAAGCCATTTAGAAAAAATTATAACATGAAAATAAACGAAACGAAGACAAACATGCGTACGTTCGAGAGAGCGCATTTGCAACATAATAAGAAATTATAATTGCACATTGATTCAACCATCCCCTCTCCTGACTACAACAATGAAATAAAATCCTAGGTGCGTAAGTCATGGCACCTCCAGTGATCCGCACTTTTACTTATCGACAAACGTCGATCGGTTCGAGATTCAACATTCCTCCGGACTCTATCCTATTAAAGAAATAAAACAGATGGATGTACTTACTCGTCTGTTGCTTTGATCGTTCTATTTGGTGTACACCCGTTAGAGCTAGAAGTATGCCGCAAACTCGTTACCCGAGATGATATCATCCAGTACCTGACAAGTCGCACTTGTGGTTCTTTTATTGGGGGGGGGGGCTATAACATTTAGCGAGAGTTCCACTGAATGATACTTGTCGTTAATTACCAGTAGCTCGGATTCGGACCGGAGACAATAGTAGGGTGATTTTGTGGTACGTCTGCTCGGGGAAGGTGGAAGGCCTTCAAATAGTGAAATAAATTCACTGTACTTACTCGTCTGCTCTTAGGTCACACTGATATATCCACACAGTTATATCCTAAAAAATCTTCATCCTCCTTTATGTCCAACCTGTAATGTCGTCATGACCGTCCACCACATTCTCCTTGAATGTTTGCAATTCAATTCCGTACACTCAATCCTCGACAAACCGTTCAGCTTCCTAAACGTTCCTTATGCTTCCAATAAATTATTAAAAATCAAATTTAACAATACGTTCTTACCATTTATTCTTCCAACTTTGAATTCATACTCACAACCTTACGTTTTCTCCTTTCGTGCCTCCGGCCTAGGTGCAGTACACGGCACGTAAATCTACAAGTAGAAAAGGTTTACGTCGTAGTTTAAATATTTTTTATGTTAAATTTGAAGATTGTGCGTGCTTTTTCGTTGGAAATAAAAGTAGCCATGTTTTAAATACGCGCATCGCTCTGTATTTACTACGCCTATTAAAGCGGTTATTATGCAAATACAAACGACGAGGGCAAATTAAATCCCATTCGAGCCCAAAATATGGCGGGTGGGGATAGGTAAACACACGTCTAAGATTATATAATAAATAATAATAACGGAAAACGGCATCGGCTCGACCTTCGTTCTCGCTAGGGTCAAGATTGATAAAAAGAAGGAAAAAACAACAACAGATAAAATACACTTATAAAACAAAACGAATAGATATGGAGCGGCGGCGATTAACAAATGGAAGGACGAAGTCTCATGGATACATTAGTTAATGCTGAGAGTTTTAAAATCAAAATCGAACACAGCGATGATTAATTATATATGTATCTAATAAATATACGTATTCCAATAAATACGAATTTGTATATTAACGAGATTTCGAATTTAATTTTTTTTTATTTTTCTCCGACAACACGAGTAAAAAGTTTTATACTACACATCCCATCGAGCGAAGAAGTTCATTTTTAGTTGGAATTTTATCTTTTAAATAAAATAATGCTAAACCAACAAATAAACGCAAAAGTTTTATAAAAAAGAGAGAAAAAAATTAAAATTTAGCAGATATAAAGCAAATAAGACGAAGAAACTGAAAATTTAAGGACGAACAACGATCGGAAAATGTGAGAGACGGTATGTTTAAGAGGCGGAGAATATAACGAAGAATCATCAATTTCCGGAATAAAGAATGACCAAACAGGCGTTTGGAAATAATTATAATAAGATAATGGCGTTCTGGTTCGCGTTGCTTTGAACAAGAAATACAGATTGCAGAAAGAAGAATGTTTGAAACGTGGACACGTGCTTAGAATTCCTAAGATGTGATCAGGCGCAAAGTCAAAGTGGTTAAATGAAAAATATATGGAACGTAAAATACGAAACGAAGTGCACGTAAGGATAAAAAATTAATTACTACAAATATAGATTATTACGTACGGATTTTTACCTCGCGAAAGAGACCTTTACGATGATGATGATGATAAAACAACGTAGAAAGCTAAAAAAAAAAAGTATATTATTTGAAAAGAAAAAAATTGTTACAAAAATAATTTTTTAAACATCCGGTGGAAATATGAACGAAAAACTTTAAAACTTAATCCTTGTCACATATTACAATTTTTAACGGGAATTCATACATTTCGGCATACAATATGATTAAAGAAAAGAACACTCGAGGAGACGAAAATATAAAGTAGGTAATATTTTTCGTATAAAATATAATTCTATATTTTTATAATTTAAACGTTCTACGTCGACTAAATATCCTTTATTACGAAACCTGATTAAAGCGGTAGACCGAAAACTATAGTTATCGTTTCCACAGGCACCTCGAAGAAGTCTCTTCCCTGGAGTAGACAAACATACATCTGACGGATACGTATCGCTTTTGTTCTGGAGAACATGCCTGCGCACCACGAGGTCGTAGCTCGGCGCATACAGGGGAATACAGCTCTAAATGAAACATATAGCGCTGAGTATCTCAAACCGACAAATGTCCGTAAACTATACCTGCGGCATTGCACCTCCAGCAATACGTAGAAGTGTGAAAGTTGACCTGGAAAGAAATAGGATTGAACAGGATCTGAGACATTCAATTTACATGTAACTACAAAACTATTAGATTCTTGATTATCAAAAAAAAAAAAAAAAAAAAAAAAAACTAATACGTGGAAAGGAAAAATGATTTTTGTCCTTTATCACGTCGTTATAAAAAAAAATAGTAGAATTACCATCGGTAGCAGGAAGGTCTCGAATTTGAAATATGCAAATGATTACTAGATTATTAGCGAAATCAGAAAAAGAAATAATGGAGTTAATTACCAGTGTAAAAGAAGTATGCGAGAGACATTCATTGCTAATTAATACATCTAAAACCAAGATTATGATATCGACCTCCTGCCAGAGCATGAAACAGTGGTTTCTCTCGTTTATTTAGGTACTGTCGATGAAGGGATGAAATATAAAAAAAAAAATTGCTTTAGGCAAGAACGCAATGATACGATTGAAACCTACAATGTGTAACAAAATGCGACCATTAAAATTACGGAAGAATCGAATAAAAACATTAATTCTCACAATTTTCTCATATCCAGACGAGACGTGGACAATTAAAGTGCCGTATAAGCAACGCATTAACGCATGTGAAACGTCCGGCAAATTATTATGAACTGAAGGAAGAAATATATCGATACAGACAGAAGTAAAAGAACCGATAGAATTACATAAATTTTTTTAGACATATCGTAAGAGGAGAAAATCTAGAAAATATATTACCGCTTGGTAAATGGGAAGAGGCTCTACTCGCTGGACAGATGACTTGCGAAATCAATTTGATACAGTAACAACAGCAGTCACTACAGCTCAGAACCGGAATCTACGGAGAGCAATCGTAAGTCTAACGGTCGCAGTTGACCGAATACAAAATAAAAATTGTAACACCGGGTAAAATTTATATTAACCGATAGCGGTTTTTTCGAAGAAAAATTGTATTTAATTACGCGCTGTTTTAAAATTAGACCGAGAACGCACATTTTAATTAGTAAACAAAAAAAGAAAACGGTAATTAAGACTTTCTAATTTCTCCGATCACCTTATCACCTTAATACGTCATTCTTTGACGTCATCGCTGTTAGACGGAAATATTTAATTGTATACACGTACGTTATCGTGATTGTCGGGATTAGCCAACGAAAAGCTCGTATTGTATTATACACCGTAATAAACTCACTATTTTCAGGGGTACCACAAAGAGAGGCGTGTGATAATAATCGAGTCAATCACTAAAAAAAATTCAGAAATGAAGCGATTTTATTTTTAAGAAACGATTTTCTACACTCTTTATCGTTCATTTTTCAATCAAATCCCATTTAATGTTCAAGTTCTTTTTCGTCGTGTCGGATGCAATCATATTTTCCCACATCGATAACCGGCCACTCTTTGAGCCTTTTCATTTGCTAAACGTAAATCTGTCTCATCGCAACTTGCCGGACATGCGGGACAGTTATTCCGCAGGTGATTCATGCTCTGTATCTCTCCACATTCACATTTATCAGTGACTTCCGAGTAGCCCCATTTCCGGAGATTAGCATTACATCTACCCATGTTTGTACGGATTTTGTTAAGAGTATTCCACATTTCCCATGAGAGTTCTGCTCCGTTTGGTAGTTTCACTTGTAGATTTTTATCAGCGGCACTAATCTTCATCCGCCATTTATACAGTTTTTCTTCTGTCGGAGTTCTCTGTAGCTTTTTTGTGCATTTCATAAAACTTTTGCGAGATTTCAAACGCCAGTCTATAAGCTTCTAACCATATATATAGGATGTTTTTCTTCTTCAATTTGTCGAGTTCTTTCAACGTTAGCCGCTGCATCTCGTCGGATGCCTAGTGGAGCTATTCCAGCCAGTTCGTATAATTGATCTGTTTTAATAGGTTTTAAGCATCCGGTTATAATCCTGCATTCTACGTGTTTAGTATGTGCTGAATGTGACCAGTTACTAATATCAACCTATTATTGTTAAATTTAATTTGTTACAGAATTAAGTAAAATCACTGACATAATTTTAACGAACAATGTCTTTTATACAAATTTAACGTTGTCCAGTAAATAAATAATCATATATATATATATATATATTATATATATATATATATATATATATATATATATATATATATATATATATATGTATGTATGTAGTATATAAAGAAGAAAAAAAAGAGTGGAAGGTTTTACTTAGTCTTCGTTTTTTGTTACTCCCTCTCTTTGAAAAACGCCGTCATCATTTATTAAAAAATTTCACATTCACTGAAACTTTCCTCCGGAAAATTCACGAATTCCATCGGACCATCTTGAAGATACACGATCAAGACCTCGTTTTCACACGGTTTTCCTTCGATAAACAGCGCCTGCAGTCCATTTGTACGGACCGCATGGCCGAAAAACCGCCCAATTCTGGTCGTTACTTCGCCAATATCGATTAATAGAGTTTCGTTGGTTTTCTTAACTGTCCACAGGACCCGCAGCATTCGTCTCCAGTGTCGTAGCTCGATAGATTCAATGTACCTGCGCATTCAGTCCGGTTCGTCTTCGGCACCATATAAAAAATCGAAAATACTACAACGATTTTACTAGTCTAATTTTCACTTTCCTGTTTACAATAACAATTTTTTCAAAAAACACATTTTCAATAAACCACTGACTTAATCGATTATTTCGTAAAAACCGAATTAGTGGATTAATTTTTTTTTGTTTTTTAATGAATTAATCGTTAGTTATAAGTTGTCTATGCTGATCATTGCAGCGGTTAAATATTTTTATTTAATATAATCGTAATATTATTTGAATATGAAAATAAAAAATTAGTAAATATGTATTTTTTAACATACTAAAAAGTCAGTAATTTTTCACATTTACGAAATATCTGCATATGATCTAACATATACTATATTATATATATATATATATATATATATATATATATATATATATATATATATATACATCATTGATAGTGTGTAAATTATTACTGCTGATCAACAACAGGATTTGTTAAAAATAAAACTAAATTTTTAATCCTAAACCAACCCTTCAATTTCGTAAATATCGAATATCAATTATGTCAAAAATTGACTTGTGACTGAAACGATTAACAGATTTTAAACATAAATATAATTTCAAAATGTAACGTTAATATTGTAGTCTGTACGATAACATTAATATTGTAGTCTGATTAAAAATTAACGAAATAAAACAAAAATTAATACACGAAAATTAACAAAAAAATTAAATGAAGTCATTCTCTCTCTCGCACACATATACGCGTGTGTGTGCGGAGTGTGTCTATTTTTGTCTAGAAACAATTTTTAGGTATTTCAATTTTAATGACTTATTTTTTATTTCTAAATTCTGGAATGTTTTGTTTTAACTTCTATTTACGTATTCTATACAATTTTTGTTTTGTTTTAACCTTATTCAGATATTATTGCGTTATATATATATATATATATATATATATATATATATATATATATTTATTTGTTACCTTTAAAATTATCAACTGAAATATCATCACCAAGAGCAAATTAGTCGCTATAGTTGGAGTATTTATCGTCAAACGTGCAATAGAATGTCCTTAATAACGTCTGTGAAATAACTACGCCTTAAGTTAATAACCAGTTTACTGCGAAGCAGAGCATCACTTATAAGAAACGTGTCGAATAACTGCTATACAACCAAATCAACGACTACTATTTCTAAACTACTACTAATATAGATATTTGAAAATACTTAAAAACATATAAGAATGCAGGTAATAATTTAAGAAAAAGAAATAAATAAAAAACAAACCACAAATACCTATTTCGAGATACTGACGTAAGCCGAGTTTCAACTAATGGAATAAATCCAGTAGTATGTTGCACAATGCTACTTCTCTGACTTTCATGCAGGTCCTTTCTTTATTTTCATCCGGGTATTTTCTCTTACGCTGCAAGAAGTATTATTTCAACGGAAAATTATCCTATCTATACCGTTTAAACGAAGTTATCCCCGAAGATGAATTATATATGTAGAAAGATATAAACGTAAAACGGTTTCCCAAATGATATTATAACAACTAATCATAACGTATATTTGGGGCTTGTACGTTTTAGTTTATATATATATATATACATATATATATATATATATACATATATATATATATATATATATATATATATATATATATATATATATATTATCGATAAATCACACTATTATAATATCAGAAAACATTTTTAAAAATAAGACAGAAAAACCGAACACATATAAATAGATAATTCGAAATAGAATTAAAACCGAATACGAAAATAAGTTTTGAAACAAAAAATTCGAGGATTTATAAATAAAAAAAATGAATTAATAAAATTAAAAAACCGAATAAAAATCGTTTATAGAAAAACACATACGCATATATATATTATATATATATATATATATATATATATATATATATATATATATAAAATCAAGAAAAGTTTACAATTAAATATTTACCCCACCCTCCACCCCTACACAGTTGCCTACTTATTGGCCCTGAATAACAATGATATCCTACGGCTGTCTTTATATCTAAAATTAGTCTTTAAGTAGTTTCTTCTTTTTTGATTTTTTTAATAATTTCCTCGACGTTGTGGATGTCGTGTGATTGCGCTTGTATGAATTTACAATCAAATTCGCTACTTTTGTAAATAACAAATGTTGTCGCGCTTTCAAACTCTATTATTATTATTATTATTTTAAAAAATATGTAATTATTTTTGTCGCGTGATAAAAAAACAAAACAAAACAAAAAATGATTTCATTAACGGAATGCGCTAATAATTATTACTCGAAATGTAACAAAAAGAAAAAAAAGTTTCTTTTAAAATTAATATTGAAAACGTACGCTCTACTTCTCAACAATTGTTCAATGCAAACTAATGAGTTCGAACCATTAGGAATTCCGATTGAACTAAAATTTACGTACGCCAAATATAAATGCGCACAATTCTGGAAAATAATTTATCACAAAATTAAAATTAAAAAAAAAAAAAACTTAATTTCGACGAATAATAAATTAATACGAACGTTGGGTAATAAATTAAATTTTATCATATTATATATTCCAGGATTTCCTTATCGATTGATCCTTCCGCATTATACACTATTATTCGATCAATTCGAGAGGTTCATTTCTCTTCAGTCGCCTCAACTGGATCATAATAAAGCTGACTGGCCTGTTAGACGATTTTAGCTATTTCTTCATCACCTATTGATGAATATCGTCGTTTCTTTTATATTGTCCAACATTTTTAAGCGCACCTTTCCATTTTTATGTTCGATTAATTTGGCACAACAATACCGAACATAAAAAGATTGTTCGGTTTTGTATGTGATTTATTACGACGTTAAATAAAATTAGTTTATTCAAATAATTACGTTTCTTTCAATAGGTCTTTCCAAAACGTCATTTCCGCATATTATCGAGCTAGGGCGTTTTTCCCTTCTTATTCGTGGGTTTCTTTTATTTTCTATTTTACATCATTTCAAACTAAACTGAAATAAGCGTTATTTGCACGGATGCCTCTGGATATAGGTGACCAAGGTATTTTCTAAAGTGAACATCGTGTACAACGATCTCGATACGATATTTTAAACACAGCGCGGCGACGTTATACCTATATTTCAAACGCTTCTCACACTTTCCAACGTTTTTATGTATGCTCTCGGTGACCGAACGAATATCTTATAAGTTACAACTGAAGATCAACATCTTTCCCGGTCATCCGGATTTTCATATTTAGGAAAATTTTTCTCGGTTCTATATCGTTTTCCTTGTTTCGTCGTTTTTCAATTCATTATACGCGAAATTTGATTTTTTTTTTTAATTTTAAGTTGACAGTCAGTCTGGAGAAAGCGAATAAATATAGATAAATTAAATTAATTAAATATCGACTTGAGACAATCGTACTTTCGTTTAAAAAAGAGAAATTAATTAACTCGGTATAAATAATGAAAAAAAAAAATTAGATCATCTAAGATCAATGGGCATGCCATTTCAGTTATGGGGAATAATAGCCGAAATAGTTGAACAAATGCAGAAAGTATTGGATATTACGAATGACGAAGGGAAAAAATACGGGGTGAACATAAACACAGAGAAGACCAAAGTGATAAGATTCAGTAAAGTAAATATTAGAAATGATAAAGCAGTCTCTTAATCATCTGAAGGAAGTAAAGAAAAGAATGGAAAATATCGTTAGAATTAAGAAAACGAATGATATACGTTTGGTCTGTACTAAAATATGCATTAAAATCATGGAAATATTGAATGCCGAGCGCAACAGAAATCTGGGGAAACATTTGAAAGATTACTCGGAATCGTATGGACAGATTTCGTTTCAAACAGAAAACTATTGGATAGATGTAATGCAAACGAACTGTCTCTATCGACGAAGATATTGAACGAAAAAAGAAGAAATATATCGGGCATAAATTAGGGCAACATGATTGGAAAACCAATCGCAGGAAGGAAATACCAATTTAGGAATTAACAACAAAACGTACGATGGAATTAATGCAGCGAGAAAATAACAGAGTACAGAAGACGATTTAGAAACCTTATATAATATTCGTGTGTGTGTGTGTGTGTATACGTGCGCTTATTGTCCGAGTTTTTATGCTCAAAATTCAAAGTATGTATACATATTAGTTTGTTTCGTGCGTATATATAAAAGTCAATCGGCGTCCTTCACCGAAAGGATAACTTATTCTTGTTACTTCGATTACAATATTACTGAATAGTTGATAAAATTAGAAACCGATATGCAATTTTTTATTTCTATTTTTATTTTTCGCACGCATTGAAATGAATTTAATGTAATTTGTACAGAATATTATGAAATAATTTATTAAGGAGCATTTTACAACTTTTATTTGTTTATCTGTTTATTTATTTATTCATTTATTTATACTATTTATCATTATTATTTACTATTATTATTATCATACTTGGTTTCGTCTGGTTCTTATTAATTTTGTTTTAACAGCAGCCTCAAAAATTTTTCGTCGTCTATTAATAATAAACAAGTAAATTGGTTTTACGTAATTTAATTTTCGTAAACAAGAAAAATAATTTGATTACCAAAATCCCATCCAGACCTTTCACAGGTACACAAACTTAGGATATATATATATATATATATATAAAAAAAAATTACGTATATAAATTATACATACAAAATTATATATATATATATATATATATATATATATAATTTATATAAATATTTTATATATATATATTTTTTCTTGACCGCCTTCGTTATCGAAGTTTAGCGTCCACATCCTTCATTGCTTTAAACCATGCTTGTCGGTCCCTTGCTAAATAAAAAACATTTCCGATTTCGGCAACCGCCATTCATTCTTGGATATTCCAACCTATGACGTCCTTCTGCGGCCGAAACCACGGAAACCTTCCACTGCCACATCAGTGTTATTTGGAGTAATTCGTATTTTGGCCCCCGCGTGAAATGACCGAGATAATTAATTTTCTTTAATTTTGCCAATATGATTAATAACGGATCTTTTTTCATTGGTTTCATAACTTCTTTACTTGTTATTTTTAACTATCCACGGTATTCCTGATAATTGTCTGTAATACCAAATATATACGTTTATATGAAAAATTTACTTTGAACTTACGTTACTGTGAAAGACTTGGATGTAATTTTGGTAATCAAATTATAATTTCTTCTTTATAAAAATAAAAGTGCGTAAAGCTAATAATAGACGAAAAAAAAAAATTACGATATAAAATATTTACATTAAAAAAAAAAAAAAAAAAAAAACTGAGGCCGCTGTTAATACAAAATTAATAAAAAGCCAGACGAAATCCACGATAATAATTGTAATAAATAATAATAATATTTATAAATAAATAAATAAACAAATAGTTAATAAATTATTTCATAATATTCTGTACAAATTAAATTAAAATCACTAACGAACAAAATTTCAGTAATTGTAGATCTACACAAGCATACAAAAATGAATAACCGTATTTATAAAACGTTAATGTTACAATATACACATCGTCTCATTTCGTTACATACACATATGAACCCACACATAAACACATACACACTACATTCTTACGCGTACACACCAACGAATATTTATGTGCCCACAAATTGTATTTATCTATATAATTTAGCGTTAAAATCTATACGCACACGTAGTCGTACAGGTAACTTTAAACCCTGTAATATGATTATAAAGTTTACCAAATAGGTTAATAATAATAGTATAATAAATAACAATTATATGAATAAATAAACGAATAGTAACAATATAATTAATAAATTATAAATAATAATTAGTATAATAAATAATATTAAATTAAAAGAATAACGATAATACATTATTATAATTATAGCTATAATAAATAATAATAATCAAATCAAATCAAATGTATTTCAGCAAGTATTTACAATATCATCTATTCATTTACTAAAACATATAATGATAATAATAATAATATTGGAAATATAATTGCATTAAAATTGTAATAATAGGAAACATAATAGATAAATAAATACAATAAATCCTGTTGGTTATCGCTCATGTGCGAGTACCGGACACTTTAAAATGTAATCATACGCACGCAAATAATAATAATAATATTAATAATAATAATAATAATTGACAATAAATAAAATTACACATCTTAAAAGTATGTAATAAAATTAAATGCCATTATAAAGTTAAGGTTAGAAGAAATATTTTAAAGTTAATATAGGGGGGGGGAAAGAAATTAAAAAATTAGACGGTTCACTTTTATCTTATATTATTATTATTATTATTATTTCTATTTAACAGCCTTGAATCGAAAACAGATGTTACAATTGCGCAATAATTAGATAAACAAAGACCGTCTACAAGAAAAAGACCGTTTCCAAGCAGACAGTTAATTACAATTATGCACATGGATAGAAGTTTATAAGCGAATTTGAGGAGTTAATATTTATCGAAGTAGCCTAGGTCAATAATGGCAACGTGCTAAATAACGTAAAAGAACGTACAACGCATCGCGTACAATGTTTCTCGTTCTAGGATAAAAGAAAAATACACTTAATCCACCATTGATGCTAAACGAAAACGTGATGATAATGATTATAATAAATAAAAAAACATCAAATAAACAAGCCAATATGACGTTAAATTAATAAATCGATATAAAATAAAAATATCAATACAAAAGAAAAATATCAGTATAATATATATATATATATATATTCACACCAAATATTATATAAGTGCATATATATAATATATGACGTATCTATTACGATGCTATGAATAATAGATCAACAACTTTATTTCAAGTTTTTTAGGAGTGGAAAATTAAAGACGGTAAATCTGAAATAATTCTAAAGACCTACGATAAATAATTATATTAAAATTGAATACAAGTCAAGTATGAAGAATTTTAGAAGTTACACCGGACAGTTTCCTTTTGCGAGAAATTGTCTCGTTTCTTGATCATTTATTCGAATAGTTAACTTAATCAACAGTAGTTTTGAAAACAAAAATTTGTCCCGCGGTGTTCCTCGACATTGAGAAAGCGTTTGACAGAGTGTGGCATACAGGTCGATTATACAAGCTAAACTTGCCACACTAGTACTATACACTATTAAAATCATGCTTAACGGATAGATACTTTCAAATTAATATAAACGGTGCTTAATCACAAATATATGCTATACACTCGGGTGTGCCTCAAGGCAGTACCAGATATATGCATCTGATTTTCTGGAAAACAGATACTCTACTACAGCCATGTTTGCGGACGATACGGCGATATTATCCACTGACTGTAACAGTTGCTACCACGCATCTCCAGAATCATCTTCTGCAGCTGGAGAAGTGGTTTAAACTATGGAAGATTACAGTTAATGAGTCTAAGTCTAATCACCTCCTTTTTACATTAAATAAAAAATTTACAAATGTGATGATCCGATGGAAGAACGATTCCAACAGTAAATAAAATAAAATATTTAGGACTGCATTTAGATCAACGTTTAACTTGGAAAGATCATATTATGGTCAAACGGAAACAACTGGATCTGAAACTGACAAGTATGAGCTGGTTGATGAATAAAAATACTCATCACTGTCTGTAGAAAATAAACTTCTTTCTAAAACCAATATGTACCTACGGAATAGAAATCTGGGGAACAGTCAGCGTTTAGCGAATAAAAATACTTCAACGTTTTTAGGAAAAGGTCTTGCGCAGCATTGTCGGTGCTCCGTAGTATATTCGTAATGACGATCTTCATAAAGACAACTGTAAAGGAAACTCTCAAAAACCAAAGTAAAAGATATATCCAGCGATTACAGCACCGTGTAAATCCACTGGCAGCCGATCTCGAGGATAACAGCGTTCATTTTCAACGTCTGAAAAGACTTACGCAAGTGGAGCTACCTTTTAATTATAAGAAATGTGTTTATATTCGATTTTGTCGTACAAAAAATAAATATCACTTTGATTACTCTATGGGTAATGTTCTTGTAATGTAACCTGTGTTCGGGTTTTGGGGGTTTATATTGACAACGAGCTTAAATTTGCAACTCATATTGGTAATGTTACCAAAAACGCTTACAGAAATATGGGTTTCATCATTAGAAATTCATGCGTATTTCGTGATCCTAAGACTCCGCTGTTACTATTCAACACTCTTGTAAGATCGCAATTAGAATACGCATCTGTGGTTTGGGATCCTTTCTACACTAAATATATTTATATGGTGTAAAAAGTTCAATCTCAGTTTTTGAGGTATATTTATTACCGTCAAACTGGTGTCTATCCAACATTTTTAAGTTATAATATTTTATGTGATTTCCTCCTCGAGTGCTACAAGAAAGATAAGTAAGTTAAGGTTCCTGCATGATCTTTGTAACGCTCGCATAGATGACAATTATTTATTATCTACAATTTCATTTATGGTCCCCAGTGTTAATAGTAGGTCACATCGTATTTTCTACGAATCGCATGCTCGTACAAATCTAGGTTACAACTCACCACGTTTATCCACCTCACGTCTATATAATAACATACTAAATATTCATCCACAGTTAGATATTCATTTCGATGGTAAATTTGTATATAATAAATTTTTTATAACTCTATATTTCAGTTGTTACTTTTCAGTAAGTTTGTTTTATTTTGGTCATATGTGCGTGCCCCGATGCAGAATTTGTTTACATGAGAGTATGGGTGTACGACTGGTATATTTCTGTTTTTTTTTTTTTTTATGCATTTCGGATGTGTGTTTGTATGTGGGCATTGTATTTCATTAGAATCATTTTTCGGTTTGTATTAGTCAGTTTTTGTTTTCATATATATACACACGATCGTCGCACTAATCAATGAATTTTTATAAATGGAAGAAAATTGAGATTTTATTTATTTCCGCGTGTCAATCTTTATCAGTGAAAATAAATAAATAAAATTCGTGAAATAGCAAACACGTACTTAGGGAATAAAAAAATTAATTACGCCTATTCTACTGCTTACGAGGAAACATTGCGTATTAATGTGTATATGTATATGTGAAAAACCTGATAAACTCATGTCTATGATAGAAGTAGAACGGGATAATACTTAATTCCACGCCTGCGTTATCTACCTTAATAAATGGGTCACTGGCCCACTTAAAAGGATTACCGTATCTCTGTTCCGGAGTATGTACTAACCGCGCACAATACCTAACCAATACTCGCTTACTAATTATCGCGTTTATTTTAACGTCGATAACCGTCCTACAAGTCGAATTGTTCGACATTTTCATTTTCTGCCTATTATACCACCAGTCGTTTTTAATCAGTAGGGTACGTTTAAGAGAATCGGACGCTATTAGGGTGCACGTGTGAGGGTTTTTTTAAGTTACAGTAATTTTTTTTTATTTAAAACTACTCATATATCGTAAGAAATCTTCGATTACACTTTTAAATAATAATTACCCTTAATGCAGACTATTTACCGAATTAAATTGTCGCGTTTCGAATATCGATATAAAAATTTAAAATTTATCGAACACTCTTAATTGGCCATTGCCCGGTTTTCGAATAAATCCTGGTGTTAAAAGAAGAAAAGAAAAGGAAATTGCAACCAGCCCCAAGACTCGTTGAAAAATTATGACGTCATTGACAGGTCCGTCGAGTAATTAAGCTTAAGAATTTGCGGATTTTTATAAACAGCGTAATTTTGCTAAATCAACAATTATATATAATTAAAAAAAAAAAAAAAAAACTTAATCCTTATTAAAGGGAAAAATATTTTTATATAATAAGTATACACATATATATGACCGTAGCAATAAACACAGACACACACATATATATACATATACACGCATATAAAAAGTACATACATAAGACATTTGAAATTAAAAAAATAAAATGCTATAATAGCGTATTTTCTTTTTTCTTCGCTTCAAATCTAGAACTGATAATCAAATAGATAGTGTGCAGAGGATGAAAGACTCGTAAATCAGAAATGTGCCCAGCAACAGACTCGTTAAGTAGCTTTAGAAAAAATTTATATATAGTTTAAAGTTTGAAATTTTTGAAATTTCTTCAGAAATCCGAGTTTTCAAGTATTACAGATTTCGTGGATGTGTTCCGTAAATGCGGCTCTTAATGCATAAACAACTCTTTTCGAAACTCTCTTTGCACTGTCGCGATCGATCCGAAAATAACGTTCCACGCAAAACGCGCGCTTCTTCTCGTTATAGGACTCCGTGATAACAGAAACTGGACCAAAACGAATCTCTCGTGTGTACACTAAACGTGGAGTATGCTGTTTGCGTCGGTGCTACCAACTGGGCTATAAAACCGTCCGTCTTCTCCCGTTAACCCTATATTTGATGTTGAAGTCCTTAAGTAAATTATCGTCGGACATACCGGACAGCTCCAGCTACTATTCGTAATATTTTGTTTCGATTGGATTCTTTTCCGGTTGCCGTTCGAAGCATAACATAACTCAACAGCATAAAGTCATACTGGCTTCAAGATCATCTTACAGAGCAGCAACTTATTTTCTATGTTTAATTCGCGTAACCGATTAAGGTTTCTCGTTTTTATATCCAATTCCATTTGATTGACTTTAATACGATATAACAAATACACGTACAATACATAGCTATCCGCTAAATACACTCTCACCGCATCTATTGATAACTACTGTCCGAAGTGGGTTTTTTTTGTTTTGGTCCTTATTTATACGCAGCTTACCTGATCCCTATACTCCTCACAAAGTAAGCTTTGGACGAATTATATAATATATTATTTATTTAACGAAATTAACGCTATGCAGCGTTATTAAATACACTACCAGCTTAGGGGAAGTAATAATTAGCGAACTTGCCCATCCTGTGTCGTGTGATTTATGCGACATTTGTTTTCTAAGATCAAGAGATTCTATCGGATAGGGCTTTCCTCTCGTATAATAATCCTACGCTGAGTTTATTTTTTAATTAATAAGAAAATATATTTAAATTACATCAGAATAGATAAAAATAGTAAATTAACGATACTTACCGCTGAAAATTGCCAAAACATAGTCCTCAGCTATCCGAAGAATTCTCTGTTAAAGGGATTGCGCGAAATTAACCGAAAGAAAATCGAAACCAAAATGAAAGCGAAATCTTTTTACGGTCAGTCTAGAAAATGAAAGCGATAAAGTTATTAGGTATATATATTAATATATATATACTTTTATATATTGATATATATATGTGTACACACACACACTAATGTATTGAAACAACAACCGCACCAAAAGTAAAAACCGTAAACAAACACGGACCGATTGCCACTATTCTCGCGTCGATATAATCCGACAACCGCTAGCTACTGTTTCCGTTGGTATTTTGGTATTAGTACGTCGACATGGTATCGAGTCGAAACATCGATGGTAGTCGGGAGTACGATATCAGCGTCAAAGCAGACACCGGTATTATAGGAATGAAACCAAGGGGGAACGCGGTAGAGTTGTTAACCGGCAAAACTTATACGACTGGATCTCACGTTGGGGAGAAGGGCATAACGTAATAAAGAAAAGGGGAACTCGAAGAGAATTAGAACATAGGAGGAAAAGTAGCGCACCAGACAAACAAGGGGGGAGTTAAAAAAAAAATAAAGTAATACGAAAACACACGTGTACTACAGTCGGTGATTACAACTCACGCGTTATATATATATATATATAAAAATAGAGAGGGGGTGATAGTGATGGAGAAAGAGTCGAATTATACGCACGCGCAAACATTATTATTATTATTATTATTCATAAATATAAAAAGGTGGTAAGACAAAAAAAAAAGAAAAAAGTACACAGGGATTCACCGACGTCGTAGTATAACAACCATTAAGTAACATCATTTACGGGACGGGTGTTGCCGACTACGCGGATAAGTACCGAGCTGGAGATATAGCTTACGAAATGGAATGGATGGAATAGCAGTAATCTAACACACACGCTCATGTTAACTATGACATATTGAAGGCAATAACATCATTAAGTATACATATATATAGTAAGATGTATAAATAATATTATTTAGTCTTGGCTGTTGTCCGATTCCATTACATTCATTATCACTATACAACAACCGGCCACACATTAATTGGAAAGTGAAATCTTCCTTTTTAACCTAACAAATACCAACCTGCGGGCAACCAAAGCCACGCGCCAAAAATTGACTAATTCTAAAAGAATTGCCTCTCTCGCTTTATTTTCCATTATAATAACACAACTACAATTTCATATCGTCGGTCAATGATAATGTAGTATAAAACACAGACATGCTGATATATATGTATTATGTATTTATACCATGTATCTATTGAAACGTAAAGAATTCGTCACTCTTATTAATTTTTGGTTTCTGACCAGTGGTGCCACTTGTAACATATGAATATTCTCTAATTGAGAGCGCTAATTTGTAATATAACATACTAGCAACCGAAGGATAACATATAATATCTCATCAGGTTTATAGTGATAACTTTTTAAATACTAATATATGTGTCGCATTTACTATTTCTTTTACTTATCAGCAGAACGTATAATTATGTCCATTTACAGAAATTCTTTCTAAATAACTTAAAATTTTCATAAAATATAAAGTAAATCTTTATTCATTATTTTTGTAAAATTTTAGGGAGTCTATAATATTACGAACGTATATATATATATATATATATATATATATATATATATATATATATATATATATATATATATATATATATAAAGTGTAATTTTCATTCATCATAAAAAATCATAATATTGTGCTCAATCTTTAGATTCTTTCAAAACCTTCAAAGCTTCAGTTCCATCCTCTGTTGCCAACGCCTTTTTCTCATCCTATATTTCTGAAAATTGTTCTGATTTTCTCCCCATTTATACAGATGGTTCTAAATCTAACAATTACGTAGGAGCTGCTTTTGTCATTCCTTCTTTAGGTATTGTTAAAAAATTTACACTTTTAAAAATTTCTTATATTTTTACAGCTGAGTCGGTAGCTATTCTTCAATCTCTCCGCTTTATACAACTCAATCAATTATCTGAAAAAGTCGTAATATTTACTGATTCTAGAAGTTGTCTCTCTGCCTTGCAGTTTTCTCTTTTTAATCCACATTGCTCTCCCTTAATACTCAAAATTCTTAATCATATCACTCTATTACAGGGCGTCGGAATCACTGTTAAATTTACATGGGTTCCTGGTCATGCTGGTATCACAGGGAACCTTCTTGCTGATTACTACGCCAAATTCTTCTCCCCTCTTAGTTTACTTATTGCTTATACTCCCTGTATCGATCTTCTCTCACTTATTAAAACAGCTCATAAAGAATACTGGAAAACTCTTTGGAATAACCCATATACCACATCACAGTTCAAACTACTCCAACCGGATCTCCCTTGTTTTCCCTGGTTTTACAATGTTCCATTACATGTTAGTCTACTTCGCAATTTTATTATTACTATGTGTAGGCTGTGATTCGGAAAAAATCGGTTACCTGCTTCACTGTTTCGTATGCACCTTATCTCATCTCCTTTCTCTTCTCATCCTGCAGACATTCACTGCACCGCTGATGCAAATCACATTTTTCTAGATTGTTCTCACTACCTCTCTTCTCGTTCTACTTTATACAATCAACTCATCTCAGTACACGTTCCTTTCCCAGTCAATATTCCTTTCCTTCTCTCCATCCGCAACTTGGACATTTACATTTACTTATATAAGTTTATTATAGACTGTAGAATACTTGTATAGTTACATATTAAGGCTATTATTTATTATTTTTTGTAATGGGTAAACCGCTGTGGAAGCCCAGTTAAAAAAAAAAAAAAAAAAAAAAAAATTAGGTTGTTATTGATTCCCATCTCTGTCGATTCTGTGCCATCCGTTTCAGCTCTTCATACGATGACGCCGTCACATCTTCGAGTATCTGTGAAATATAATCTGTTCCCAGCCTTCCAATCATATTCTTTTCCGGATGCATCCCTTCTATTACGTTAACCCTTCGTGTCGCTGTGCCTATCATTTTGACTCTTCTTATTACTATTATTTTTAACAACGACGGTTTTTCATCAATTCTTCTCAATAATTGTTCGTTATCTGTCCATTTTATTTTTAGTAATTTTTTGTTAATACGAGTCTTCGCTTCTCATTTTTCGTCATTACAAGGCAATGCTGAATACATATACTTGCAGCAGCCTTTCTCTAATGGCTAAATCTATGTTTCTCGTTGTTAATAAACATTTCTGATTATAAAATTTAACTTGGGAAATTCTGCTTTTTATATCCCTTTTACTCCTACCATCTTTAGTTAGTACGCTTCCCGAATAACAAAATTCGTTTACTCTATTTTCTCTCCCTTAATATCGATATTAAATTGATTACTTATATTATTATATATTTATTGCATACTAATATTTTGATCTTCCTTTTGTTTATTTTCATATTATATTCCTGCAGCATGTTTTCCATTATACACTTTTATTCAGTTCTTTTTCTGATTCAGCTAATACAGCAATATCATCGGCAAATCGAAACATACTAACATTTTTCGAATGTATTGGTATTTTTTGAACTTTTCCTCAGTTTACCGCTTCTTCTATGTAAACATTGAATAACATGGGTCACAATACACATCCTTGTCTTACTTTTCTAATTTTTGCTTCTCTTTCTTCATTTCTAATGTTTATAATCACCCGCTGATTATTATATAGATTGTACATAATCTTTCTTTCCTTATATCTGAATCCTATGATTTTTAATGTAAACATTTTTTTCCACTCGACATTGATACCTTTTCTATATCTATAAATCCTATAAATGTGCTTTTTCCTTTCCTTATTCTTTCTGTAATGATTAATCGCAAGACCAATATTGATTCTCTGGTACCCTGCATTCAGCCTAAACTCACCGCGATCAATACTGACAAAATTTTTAAACAATCAACACTAAATACAAACAAACCATTACTCTATAAAAACTTAAATCCAGTAATGCCACCGTGGACAAATAATTCAATAAACTTGGGCTTATATATTTATAACCTGATGAAAAATTCCCATACTGATCAAGAAATTATTTCACGAACATGTCAATCATTAATATCCTATATAGATGACTTAAAATTTGATTCGTTCGTTGGCTGCTCCGTTGTCAAAGGTAATGAAGTTGATCCATATAATTCAATACCATAACGCCAAATCGGCGCAGTCATTGTGAGATAAATGCGTCTTTTAGTTTTTAAATTTAAGGTTGACTGACGACCCAGCAGTGGATATAGCAGCCCAACACGTGCAATAATGGTTTTTCTAATTTACGGCACGTGAGCCTTCAATCCAAGTACAATCGGAGATAGCGTACGAAATCAACTTGTGGGATAATTTCATTATTAATTGTTATAGGTATATGTTCAACCGATCTATTAGTAAACATAATATGTTGACACTTATGTGGATTAAACTGTATTCGCCAATATTGAGACCATTGAACAATTCGATTCAGGTGGTTCTGAACAGCAAAGTTTGCATATTTGACATCCGAATTCGACGCGAGGATGACTATATCATCTGCGAATGTGGTCGTTTGATTACTTGTGGGTAAATCTGCTGTGTAGATGGAATACAGTAGGGGCCCAAGTAGACTACCTTGAGGAACTGATGCTAAGACTGCATGTTCCTTCGAATAAGAGTTGTTGATCCTAACCGTAAATGTTCTGTCAGTCAAGTATGACTGAAGTAGCACGTAGAGATCACACGGAAGAATTTGTTCCAACTTAAGAAGTAGTCCAGTGTGTCAAACTTTATTGGGCGACGTCCAAAAACATGGCAGAACATACTTCTTTTTTTTTCCAGAGTTGAAGAGATAGCATCGACCAGTCGAAGGCACTGTTGGATCGTGGAGTGCTTAACACGAAAACCGAACTGGTAATTTGGTATCACTTCATTACTCTTTATAATCGGATGTATACGATTTAAAATTAATTGCTCGAGTACTTTAGATAGAGACAATATTTCAGTATCATCAGCAAACATTGCTGCGGAGGTATCGTCTGTCCATGAAATATCAGCCGTATGCAAGTTTGGCTTCTATAGGATAAAAAGTTGACTTTGCTACTTCATATATAACTCTAACATTCCAATAAAAAAAAAAAC
Source organism: Coronaproctus castanopsis (assembly GCA_032883995.1). Taxonomy (NCBI): domain Eukaryota; kingdom Metazoa; phylum Arthropoda; class Insecta; order Hemiptera; family Monophlebidae; genus Coronaproctus; species Coronaproctus castanopsis. The sequence continues at coordinate 181,214,994 of CM065053.1, forward strand.
GGAATAAAAAAATTTAATCAAAAAGAAAAAAATTAAAACTATAAATGACTTGAAACGTTTTATCGAAACGAACCTGTTTATATATATATATATATATATATATATATATATATATATATATATATATATATATATATATATATATAAAGTAGAACGATATTTTATTAAAGACACGCGATTAATTAATTAATTAATTTAAAACCATCAAAAAACTATATTAAGAATTAATTCGATTTTAAAGAAACAAAAAAAAATAATAACACATCTTTAAATTATCGATGAGTGACTAATTCAAAATCAAGCTATGATAATTATACGACCGAGCACAGCGCCCGTTCGAATGTAATTAATTATTATAGTTTCTTTCCTTTTTCGACATTATTTTTTTTCTTTGCAAGCTCCATTTATAACACACAATTAGAAATTACATTATCCGAGAAAATATATACATTTATAATATATAGACGACAAATAAGTAGTCAAAATCTATTATATATATATATATATATATATATATATATATATATATATATATATATATATGAAGATTAATATGAAGATTAGCCGAAAAGGCTATTAAGCCATTATCAAATAGGCATAAAAAATAAAATATAAAAGCATATACAATTTATAAAAAATACAAAAGGAAAAATGAAAACAAGAAAAAAACTTAAAAAATAGCGAAGTGAAAAAAGAGATTTGTTTCAGCATATTTACTACCAAATTATTTTTTAAATAACTGTTTTTTTCATATATTTTTTTTTGTAATAGTGTACATCCAAACTAAGTATTTTATTTTTGTTATTTTTTCTACTATATTTTTTATAAATTGCATATATATATTTTTTCCTATGTTCACTGGATAACCACTTAATAGCTTGTGGTCTTTTTATATATAAACATTCAGCAATTTTAACTATTTTTTATTGTTAATTTTTTAATAATCACGACATTCCACATTGTTCAAATTTATAACATAACAAAGGAAAAAACCCTTAAAACATTCATAGATAAAATTTTCTCGACCGTTAAAGAACAATTATTCCTATTTTAATATGTTAATTACAATTTTTTTGATATAATTTTTTTTTTATTTAACAATTTATTTATATCGTCGTTGCGTATATTCTATCGATGATCTTAACCGGACGCTAAGACGTGCCTAAAACAAACGTAACGACTCGGAATACATTGACGACTAAATATTCGGCAAGATAATGAATTGTTCGGTGTGTTCCTTTTTTACCAGTTGGGATTTCCACGTAAGTTTATTATGCGGGCGATTAAAAATGCATTCAAAACCCGGAATATGTTAATTGTAAAACTAACTCTGTTATATATATATATATATATATATATATATATATATATATATATATATATATATATATATATATATGTATGTATATACGTGTATATATAATCATCAGCTATCCTCACTCGAATCCGAGAATGGATTCTCCATTAAGTTTTACATTTATAATGCACGTGTGAGGCTAGTCCTATACGGTGTGTTGATGTAAAATCACAAGAAGGGCCGGTTATAATCTGTTTTGTCGTATCATCATTATTAACAGGTTTCTTCTTTTTCTTTGGCGACTTAACGCTTGCTATTCTGGTCACCATTTTGGACCACACTTTACGATCTTGAGCACATTGTTCCCATTTGTTGACATCTTTGAATCGCAGTAAAGGTCTACCAATAGGAAGTTTGCCCTCGATCAGAGTTCCATACATCGATCTTTTTGGTATTCGATCATTTTCCATCCGGGTGACATGCCCCCCATATATACATATATATAATTTTTTTCCCAATACATACACACATATATATGTATATGTATTTTATTAACATACTGTATTATTATTGAAAATCTCAGATAAAGGAGCCTTTAAATTTTATATAGTTACGTTATTTTAAGCAAAAATGTAAAGAAAATTCATTGCATACTATTTGAAAAGTACATTAAGTATGTTATAAAATATATGTATATATACTATCTATACTAATATATAAAACTTCAGTGTTTGTCTGAGATTTGCGAATATTTTAATTATAATCTGGGCTATTTTTGTCAATCTATTTTTAAATGTCTGTTGCGATTTAACTAAAAAACTATTAAACCAATAATGATGAAATTCGCACAGCTTGTAGCCTATATTATCAGATTCGTTCTAAGCTTTGTTTTACATTGATATTACAAATAGGACGGAAATTACAATAATTTAAAGTTTGGAAAAGTAGGAGAGAGCGATATCTCTGTCAAATCGTTTAAAATTTAACACGTTTTCCGGTTGGAATGTACCTTCACTACCAACACCCGTAATACAAACCACGTTTTGTTGCGTTAAGGGCGTGACTGAAATAACATACGGGTACATATATATTGTTAAAAGAAAGAGACAGCGGTATTGTATTTAAAAAATATAATTACACAAGGGAAGCCGTGGATAACTTCTAGTACACATATATTGTGTTATTAACGAATGAAAAAAAAAAAGAGAAAAAGGATCATCCAAATTTTCTTTGTCGCCAAGTTTTGGAGTATACTGAATAAACTGTACAAAATGTAATCAATTTTATGTAGGTGAAACTGGGCGACATTTAAATAATAGAATAAAAGAACGTTTATTTTTATATAAAGACGAAACTGACAAGTCATTTTATGGCAAACAATGCAGAGCAGAAAACCATAAGATAGAAAATATAACAGATAATATAAAAATTTTACACATAAAATATGAATTTAAAAAAGAAAATTATTAGAAAAATTACAACGTATAAGACATAGAGACAGTAACAATATTAATACGATCAATTTTGATGAAGAATCAATTTTAAAATTGGTTTTATAAATAGAGATTATTGTAAAAATAAATCTAAGATTACATTATCTCTGGCCAGATTGTGAAAGTTGTTGTTATATAAATATTAGAGTTAATTTATATGTAACATTTTTTGTGTACGCTTGATAATCACGTAATTGTCTAAAAGCTTCGCGGAAATAAAATGTTTAATAATGATTAAACTGTGTTTTTATTTTGTTTATATATATATATATATATATATATATATATATATGTGTGTGTGTGTGTGTGTGATGGTATTATTAATGGAAATAAGAGAAAAAGGATCTCTAAATTTTATAATAGTAATGTTATTTTAAATAAAAATATAAAGAAAACTCATTACATATTTCTATATGAAAAGTAGATAATATATATTACACACGTGCGTACCAAATAGCTCATTATCGGTGTTTCAACCCGTAAGCTGGTTCTTTCCATTTACCAATCGTTTTCACGAAAGCCTGTCATATATTTTCTTTTTTAATTCTGAATACGTGGTGTATTGCCAGCTTTCTTTTATGTAGACGACCGCCATTCAAATCGTGGTTAGCTTCCCCATTAATCTTTATTCCAGAATATTTCGGTCCTAGCTCTGGCGTAATGTGTGACCCCAATCAGTTAAATTGCATTTTTCTCGTGTTTACACTATATTCCTTTCTTCGTTAATCTAATACCAATCTGTCGTCTACATTATCCCAAATTTTTTTATTTCGATCACCAACTCTACAGGTAAAAACCATTCGCCAATACATTGACTTCCATGCAATCGGCGAACATTTATCGTTGACAGTTTCTCTTTTTTTATTCGTCGAGTTGCAGCTGTTAGTTTCGAATACAAACTCGTGCTCGCACTATAACTTTCTTCCCCGTTTCAGCTTTATTAAACCTCGCCAATTACCCTAACTTTTCCTTTATTAGTGTTAAACTTCATTCCGTATTTTCCAGTAGCTACATTTAGTTTACTAGTCGTTACCGAGAATATTTTGTCTCCGTTTGCTGGTAAAACTTGAGTCATTGAAGAATTTGATTAAGTACACTCCTTTTGCCGTCAATTTTAATTACTCATTTGAATTCGTCAAAAGTTTCTCCTACAATCATCTCACCAAATGCGTTTAATACCCGTCTTACTAATTTATTTACAAATTTTTCCGACATAATACCATTACAGTTTACCCCGTAGCTTTCTGTCCGCCATATAAATTATAAATTATTGCAATTAAATTCTTCGAGTACTCTAGTCGATTTCGTATCGAAAAAAACCACATCAACGCATTTACTATATACATTTTTTGTTTTTATACATACACACATACATCACACATACATCACACGTACATATATATATATATATATATATATATATATATATATATATATATATATATATATATATATATAACGAGGAGGTATCTGTTTTGTTAATTCGGGGAGAAATAATTTTTCGAATACTTTTGATACTATCGGTAGAAAACTAATATTTTAATTTTTTATATTATGTGGAATGGATTATCAGATTTTTTTAATATTTATTTTCACTTTACGTGTAAAATTGTGTTTTTTAAAAAATTTTGTGTTCGTATATTTTTATATTTTATATTTTACTTTTGGACATCATACATCGCAACAGTAAATGAAAAATTTAAAATTCCACCAGTATACAACTTTTACAGAATCCGGAAAATAATACTGAAGAAAAAATTAATATAAAAAAACAAAATTAATAAACAAATATATTGATGTTAAATTTCAACAATTCAAAAAATAAACAGAACAGAAGCAGAACAGCATTTTTGGAGTATATTTTCACAATTCACCATCAAATATTTTTAAGTAATTATATTTAATTTATATTTTTAAAATTATGATTTTTTAAAAATGTTTCACTTGATAATGGCGTAAATGCCGAAAAGCTTTGTGTTTTCTATAAGAAAATAAATATTAGTGATTTAACTAATTTTCAATTGATTTTTTAGAAAACTAATAGGTCGATATATGAAGCATCACAGGTAGATTTGCCTGGTTTTGGTATCGTAATTACTCGAGCGATTTTCCATTGTGATAGATAGTAGGCCAACTGTTTGATAGCGTTGAGTTATTAATAGTACTATGCTCTTTCGCGGTAGGAATGTAAGTATCTTTCCGGGATTAGTTTGTGCATTGATAAATTACCCATAACACTCTTAATCTGAGACGGAGAAAATTGTTTTATTGGAAGAGACATTTGGAAGGGGGGCAGTTACGTCATACTCAAATTTATTATAGAAAAAATCCGATCCGTTATCGGGTGGTGGATGTGGTTTAAACACATCCTTTAGATGTAACACAAAAACTTCCACCTTTTCAAGATCGCTACGTGCCCACTCGCCATTATGTTTCCGCAGGGTTGGAATGACTTTATGTGGCCTCTTAAGAGCTTTAGTTGCCTTTCACAAGGTATGATCGTCACTTTTAGTGCCCATGTTTGAAAGAATTGATCTTAAAGTGTCATTTTTATGCATTTTCAGTAATGTGCTTAAATCTGTGGTTATTTTATTAAGATCAATTTTGCGAGCCGGGTACCTTTATATCTGCCGCAGTTTTCTAATTTTTCTTTTGGCATTGATTTGTTCTGTAATAATTCGTGGGTAGTTAATATCGCGAGTTGCGGTCTCCTTTGGAGTACTTAACCATGCTGCTTTTTGCAATGTGTGATTAAAATATTCAATCGCTTCATCAACATCGTCGCCTGTTTTTGATGTAATTTCGAGAACAAGATTCTCTTCGATCCAGCGTGTATAAGAGTACAAGTCAGTTTTATTATTGTAAAATTTAAAGTTAGTTTTCTTAATTATTATTAACTGACTCATTTCTGCTATTATAGGAGAATGAACCCATGAAGAGTCAAATGATATTTCTACATTAGAATATAAAGTACTAATACCCTTACAAATGAAGAAATCAAGTAAATGTGATATTTTATTTCTGTCTGAGAGCCAGTATGTAGGATGACCACCAGAGAGTACTGTCAATTTTGACTTTGATACACACTGAAATAATTCCCGTCCTTATGGCGTTGTTAGTCTTGAGCCGAAGAATGTGTGCTTAGCATTATACCGCCTACGATGAATTTACGATGAATTTATTGCCGAACGAACCATTGAATCCAATTGGATTAAAGCTATGGTAAATGAAATTGAATGCATGGAGAAATATAACGTATAGGATATTGTTGAAGGACCATTTAATAAGAATTTTAAGAACATTAGTCAGCGTCATCAACTATTTTTTCGAGTATCCGATCGATCGTAAAATAAATATTATATGCATTAATTTATGAACTGATTTCTGTTCAATATTCGAGAAATGTTATTAGTCGATCTTTGACGATGTCATGCAACTTTTCATGCACAACTTACCGAACATTATAATTCATATATTAACGCTGAAGTGAAAAATGTAAAACTAAGCGGATATCGCAGTAGATTAAGACGAACGAGGAACAGAACATTCGATTCATAAAGGTACATAACACGATGACATTACGAGAGGAATGATGAAGAAAATAAGGACGTTTCTTATATTTTTAACAGCCTGTTATCGGACAACCACGAGCGTAATAACAATAGAGGAAGGTTAAGAATAAAAGTTGCGCAGTACTGTGGTCTTTTTAATTTAGGAAAGCGTCATAAATTTCGAACAAATGCATCATCGACATCATCCGGTGGTCCTGATAACAGCAGTCTGTGGATAAACCCGTCAACACGCCCGACGCGAACTATTTAAAAGCGACGATCCATTTATTTATATAAATAAGCTAAGGCGACTCTACAGAATGATAACAGCTTCCGATTGATTTTTACTTTTTAAGGTGATTTACAACAAATTTCAGCGATGATAATTTCAATTAGGAACAACGATGCCCAATGTTATAGTCCTTATCTTTATTTATGTTTAAAAACTCTTCGGTTTATTGAACTAGACGTTGGTACTAGAAATACATTATTTAGTAAACATGCTAATTCAACGACATAGGGGTGTTGCACGTCCAATATTTGTATGTCTAGTGGACTTCCAAAAGGAATTTGATCGGGTGAAACATAACAAGATGATGGATATATTAGAAGGTATAGGAATTGATGGAAAAGATAGGCGTATTATAAAAAATCTTTACTGGCAATAGTCAGCGAGCATCAGAATTGTTAACTCAGAAGAGATAGCGATAGGTAAAGAGGTCAGACAAGATTTGTCCCCAATCCTGTTTAATATATACTTTGAAAAAAATATTTGAAGAAGTACTGAATAAATTTAAAGGTGTTAAGGTAAATGGACATAAGATAAATAATATTAGATATGCGGATGATACGATCCCAATAGCGAACAGTTTAAAAGAATTACAACGATCCTTAGATATAGTTACGTGTGCGCAGTTAAATGTTTCAAAAACAAAATACATGATAATTGGTAAGACAGACGTGAAATCACTTTCAGAACCACTCGTGGCTTATGATAAAGAAGCGGAGAAAATTAAAAATATAGGTTACCTCGAATGTATGATCAATGGGACATGCATAAAGAGATAAAAATTCGAATTGGAAAGGCTAGAGGCGCATTTTTAAAACTGAAACAAATATTAAGTAGCAGAAATATAAAATTAGATCTGAAAATGAGATTAATAAAATGCTATGTATTCTCGGTAACATTATACGAGTGTGAAAGCTGGGTAATTACAAAAGTAATGAAGCGAAAACTGGATGGCTTCGAAATGTGTGGACCGATAAAGTACGTAACTTGGAAGTACTACAACGAATAAATAAATGCAAGGAAGTAGTAAAAGAACTTAAGCGTCGTAAATTAATATGCTTCGGTCACGTAATACGACATTCAGAACGATACAGCCTGCTCCACGTGTTAATGCAGGGAAAGGAAAAAGACTACGGGGAAGAAAAAAGATAACCTATAGAATCTGTCGGATTGCTACAATTTACCGGTAATAAGTTTGTTCCGAGCAGTTTTAGACAAACGTAGGACTGACAGCATGTCAGCCAACGTTCGATAGCGTGATGATGATATATATATATATATATATATATATATATATATATATATATATATATAATTTTTTATATAATGTGGAATGTAGTGATTTTTTATAAAAAATCAATTGAAAATTAGTTAAATCACTAATATTTATTTTCTTAAGGAAAACACAAAGCTTTTCGGCATTTACGCCATTATCAAGTGAAAAATTTAAAAAATCATAATTTTAAAAATATAAATTAAATATAATTACTTAAAAATATGTGATGGTAATCGTGAAAATATGATCCAAAAACGATGTCTGCTTCTGTCGGTCTATTTTTTTGATTTGTTGAAATTTAATATCAATATATTTGTTTATTAATTTAGTTTTTTTATATTAATTTTTTCTTCAATATTATTTTCTTGATTCTGTAAAAGTTGTATACTGTTGGAATTTTAAATTTTTCATTTACTATTGCGATGTATGGTGTCCAAACGTAAAATATAAAATATAAAAATATACAACCACAAAATTTAAAAAAAAAAACACAATTTTACAAATAAAATGAAAATAAATATTAAAAATCTGTATATTTAATTTATATTTTTAAAATTATGATTTTTTAAATTTTTCACTTGATAATGGCGTAAATGCCGAAAAGCTTTGTGTTTTCCTTAAGAAAATAAATATTAGTGATTTAACTAATTTTCAATTGATTTTTTATATATATATATATATATATATATATATATATATAGACAAGAATTTTCTCGTTTAATTATATTATATATATATATATATATATATCATGATCATTGAGTGCCGTCCTCGTATCTCAGGTAGAATACTTACCTATACAAATTTTGTTGCACAGTGGAAGTAGAGTACAAGGCAATCACAACGCGGCGTTAGCGTAGATAGACACAAACATCCAGAACTGATTGTAATCGCTTTGTTATCACGACACAATGCAGCCCCACGTTTTGCAGCGTACTATATTATTACTAGCGTGCATATCCACGGGATAATATTATTTATATATATATTCCATATTTTTCTTACTACAATCTATTTGTTAGACATACTATGAACTTTATAGTAAATGAATATGTAAACAAGTAGAGAAATCGATTTCGACAAGAAAAATATAAATACATTAAAATAATTCAACAGTTCGGTAAAGTAAAAATGAAGAGATTTTTTTTTGAAATGATGAAAACACGAGAAAATAAAACGAGAAAATCCTTAACTAAGTTTATCTTCGTCAAATTTGAAAATGTCTGACAAATGTTAATAAAAATTATGGAGGAAATAAGTTCATTCGATACAAAATGTTCGAAGACTACAAAATGTGCTAACATTCAATACACTAATTATATTCAAGGCAGACGCTCTCTCGTATAAATGTTATACGGAGCGAAATGCCACTGTCGTCTGCGTGATAATTTATAATTACCTAGTGATCCAACAGTAATATCAGTAAATATATACTAACGATATTAAAAATAATAATAAAAAAAAATAGTGAAAAAAAAAAATGATGAAAGCATCATTCATTCATTCATTATCGCGCTGATAGTAACAATAAAAGACAAAGCATCATATTTTTTTCCAGACAGGCGTACGCACCTTGTTTTTCTAAAAGATAACAACTTAAACTCCGCGCCACTTTCCTATTTACACAGTCGGTAAGATAAACAATTTAAATATTGATACAGACGAAATTGGTGGAGTTTTCAAATTAAAAATAAAGTTCTCCGCGTTTTCTAGAATTTTATCTTATTTACTATGCCGTCCTAATGTACACCATTATAATAACGCGAACGTATAAATACGCATAAATACACTTGTAATTAAATATTTAAACGAGAATATGATTCAATTTCAAAGTCCCGAAGGAGAAAAAAGTCAATCTGCTTCTCTTAGCATCTTGTCACCTAGCTACACATTGATATACACATACGTACATACATACATACGTACATACATACATACATACATACATAGAGAAACACCCACACAATGTGTATACTACTCTATTTGAGATGAAGAAAAAAAAAGAAATAGCAAAGCTATAAAAATAATAACTTACCGCCATTTGTTGTAGAACTCGTTCGATTAACAGTAATCCGTTTCTCAATTTTGGTCGTTTCATTATTAATCTTTTATAAATTATTTGCGAAGGAAATCCTAAAAAAAAAAAAAAATTTAAATAAATTCGTCTTTAATCTTAAAAAAAAATTAAAATTAAAAATAAAAAACGCGCATTTTATCGTGTACTATTCGGATGTATAATTTTAATAATTATATACTAGGAGGCCGTTAGAACGCTACGCTAATCTTGCGTACAAATGCACCGCACACGTTATAAATTTATATGCCTCGTGTGCGCATAGGCGAGTCTAAAAAAAAAAGAAGATAAAGTAACTTATTAAAAACGAATTATATTTAACGAAAATTTTAAACGAAAATATTTTAATCGACGAAAAAGAAAAGTTTCCAGTGAATATTTCAAATTATCGAAATGTAAAATTTTACAAACCGACAAAACGAAGAAAAACTAAATAACTTTTTATTCTTTTTGCAAACGAAACAATTTACGTCAACAGGCACTCGCTGAAATATATTTAATTTAATACCGAATAATTAATATTCACGGACGAAATTTTAAATTTTACGGAAAACTTTTAAAGATAGATGATTTTTTAAAGGAAATTGTTCTTTTCATTTTAAAAAAAAAACATTAGCTTTTACGGCTTACACAAAACGTGAAAAGCAATGTTTAAAAGAGAAATTAGGTAAATTTTCAGTAAAAACCTAGAAAACATTAGGCAAACTTTTATTACATCGCGTACAAATAAAATAATTGGGAGATAAAGTCACTTTGTGAACGAGTCTTAAATCGATTACAACGACCATCACCTCGCTTACGCAACAATCACCATTAAACAATACGGAAGTATAATCGTAATTAATTTATCGAATAACCGTTTTCTATGTTTAGTTCTTTTATTCAGCACGTAAATCACGAGTCTGATGCACATTTAAAAACAAACAAGCTACTACTAGAACGGGTTTTCATCAAATTACAAATATTTCTAAGATAATATGAAAAGACAATGTCTTACGAAATAAAAACCAGAAAAATAATATATATTTTTTCTTATTATGACGACTATGTAGTCTGGCAATAACGATGATAAAGTTGAAAGCACGTGTGAAGAGTTACACTTCCATCGGAGTGACTCCGACTTATTCATTACTTCACTAAATCACACGGTTCTTAAATCCTCAGAGTTGTCCATCAGCTGTATGACTTCAGCATTAATGCACTTTTCCAATCTCCTGATAATTTCATCGATGATCATTGGAATTTTTATGTCTTTGTGTACGTCATTATTGCGTTCAAATCGATATGCGTGGATGACCGTACAAAGTGCAACGTTTTGATGTAATCTACAAGTACCATCCCGCAATTATATTCCGTAAATGCAAATAGGTTTAACAATGGCCATATAGAAAAATCGTTTATTCTCAATAGATAGCGTTCAGTTTCTTTCCTATTCTCATTTTTGCTTTTATTTCCAAACATTTCTGCCGGACGTGATGCTTCCATAAGCGTTATTTATAAATTGTATACGTATTACATATATAGATGTATAATTTCTCGATTTAACTTTTGTTTACATTCTTACACTCGTTCCGATATACGTATTCGACAATGTTTGATAATACACGGGATCTTTAAATAATGAATATTACAATTATCATCACCGATAAAGTAATTCCGAATCACCGAAGCAAATTAATTATTGCGATGTTACATATATATATATATATATATATATATATATATATATATATCTTAATATATATAAATCTCGTGTCACAATGTTTGTCCTCAATGGACTCTTAAACTACTTAGCCGATTTTAATCAAATTTGCACACCGTGCGCAGTTTGATCCAACTTGAAAGATAGGATAGCTTACATCTCAATTTATAGTAGCAATGGGGTTTTTTGGGGGGGGCACATTTTCAAATTTAGATTTTTGTAAAATTTCGTAAGAACCGATTTCATAGATAACGGCATGATAAGTTCAAAGCAAAAAACCGTTTTCAAATACGATCGATAGGTTTTGAGTTACGAATTTTTCAAAATTGCCGACTTGCCACATTTGGCAGGGCGTAGCGTGGGTAGTAAAAATTTTTAAACGATTCTAACGGTTGAATATGTGTTTTCTATATAAGATCTATCGTATAAAGCGAAAAAAAAACGCAAAAAAAAATTTCAAACCGAACCCAAAAATTTCAAGAACCTTTCGATTTTTTCAAAATTTCGATTTTTTCGCAATAATTCAGGAACGATTTGAAATTTGTAAAAATCGTCTAAACGAAAGTTACGCTTGATTAAAATACGCGTCTAACTATGGTATTGCCGTATTTTTATAGCAAATACTCGCCGAGAAAATTACGGTTAAAAGGTTTTTGAGTTTTGGGCCCTTTTTGAGGCCCCTATGATAGGTAAGGGATTCGGATTGGTCTTAAAAGAAATTAGACGTGGAGATCTATCATTTACGTTATTAGGTAAACGTTACTAAAATTAACCGGTAGGTAACGAGAAATCGCGAGTTGAAAATTTCATTTTCGATTTTTAAAAATTCTGCCAGCGTTTATATTTTCGACTATAAATCGCTTACGTTTAGAGATACGGAAAAAATTGTTATTACCTAATTTGATCGTCGTAAAAAAACCTCTTAAACTAAGTCGTCGTCGAAATTCAAAAAAAATACTTTAGGGGTGTTTGGGGGGTGACTCATTAAAATTTCGATTTTGGAAAAATTTTTATAGAACCGATTTGATAGATGTTAAAATGACGAATTCGAAACAGAAAACCGTTTTCCGTTACAATCGATGGGTCCCGAGTTACGAATTTTCCTGACCTACCACCTTTGGCAAGGCATAGCGAGCGACGTAAAAATTTGTAAACGATTCTAACGGTTGTGTTTTCTATATAAGATCTATCGTATAAAGCGAAAAAACCGCGAAAAAAAATTCAAATTGAACCAGAAAATTTCAAAAGGGGGTTGGTCACCTTACGGTTTTTTCAAAATCGACTTTTTTCGCGATAAATCGGGAACGATTAGGAATTTCAGAAAATGAATTAAACAAAAATTAAGCGGTATTAAAATACGCGTCTAACGATGGTAGTTACGTATTTTTAGGTGAAATAGGCATCGAGAAAATATGGGTTAAACGTGTTTGTGGTTTTGTGACCTTTTTGGGGCTCCTATGATAGATAGCGGTCTCGGGTCAATTTTATACGAAAATAGACGTCGGGATCTATAATTTATGTAATTGAGTAAATTTATTAAAAATTAGAAATCGCGAGTTGAAAATTCAATTTTTGATTTTGAAAATTTTTCTGGCCGATTTGGGCTAGGCCGTGTCTACAATGCATTTAGCATGGGATATATATCTTAATTCATTGTTCAAAACTCTTTCTCATGGACAACTATATGTTGCATGTTCACGTGTAGGAAAACCATCGAATCTATTTGTATGTTAGCTAAAGACAGGTTAACCAAAAATTTTATGCACCGATTAGTGCTAAATTAAATTAAAATTAAAAGTATTTATAATTCGAATTAAAAAATATTATTGTTAAAGATTTAAAACTATCTGCCCTACCTACCTCATTCATAATTTTAAGTGTCACATGTTATTTACTAACAACTTTGTAATATGAAAATTTTTTCGATTTTACAAATGGCATCTATGTAAAAAAGCATAATGGTCTTCATGATTGATGTTCTCCTACCACTCCCCTTGAATAGTTTACTACAATGTAATACAACAAAAAACAAAAACTTTAGCCACAGCAACGCGTGGTCGGGTCTTCTAGTATATATATATATATATATATATATATATATATATATATATATATACACTTTCACCCTAATATAAATATCAGCCGGCAAAAACAGGAATCGAAGTCAACACGAAAAAGAGTAGGCAAGTAATCTCATTGCAAGTCTTGTTCGTCGGTGAAAATCAATAATATTCCCACGTGACACCACCGCCACTGAATATTTAATTACGTTCATAAATCGTCGTCTCACTGTGAAGAACACATATCGAACATACACGTCGAAAAACATACTCAAGAATGGAAGCGTTACAAAACGTAACTGGAAGTCAGTCTTAAAGTTAACCCGTAAGCGACTGGTGTACCTAACTGTAATAGCTCTCCAATATGGAGATATGGAATTGAAATGTACGGCGCATCTACAAGTTGTAACATAAATAAACAGTATACGCTACGTTTTATGTATCAAAACGTGCTGTTCATAATGATCTCCAGTTGAGTACGTAGATGAATACCACGTCAGACGCTACAATATGTTTTTCAATGAGCTGAGGATTAGCAGTAATGTTAACATTTCTAGTGTATGTAGCAATCGTAATTACTTGAAAATACCAACAGAAGGCTAAAAAGGGTATATGAACGGGAGATTTTTATTTCGTACTGGTTAACACACCATGGTCAAAGTCGAATGATTGACACCAATCACGCGTACATGTTTATGTTATTAGTTATAAGAGTTTTATGTATTTGCGTTATTAATTCTCAGTGTTTCGGTAACATACATATAAATTGGTGTTTCAGAATTTCACGCTCATTTTCTAGCACGTCCATTTTTTTAGTTATCGCCAAAAGAAGGTTTGTTATTATGTATATAATTATATAATGCATATTGAATACATAGTCACACATGGACCTAGTTATACGATAATAATTACCGACCACCCTGATAATGATCGAGTGTTATCGTTAACGTGTTCTTCAGCATTATTCTTATAGTACCGCATCAGTTGATGTGACGTTGTGTGCATTAGTATTGTTTTAGTGTTTTTGTTCTGCTTATTTATGTTAAAGATGGATCAATCTCGCTATTCTTTTGTTTAAATTCGCCCGACGTGTTTTGTTACATATGTGGACGATAAACTATAATAACTCAGCGTCCTTCAATTACTGCACATTTTTATTATTTTGGTTGCCACATAGGCGATCAAGATAAAAAGTGGGCCCCACATGTTTGCTGCGTTAGCTGTTACGTCGTTTTGATTTTGAATAATTTAAAGAAAAGAACAAGCATGTGTCATTTGCTGTTTCAATAGTTTGGCGTGAGCTTACCAACCATTTAGACTGATAGACCAAAGTTTTTGGAAAGTCAAAGAAAAATCGGACTAAGATAGCGTACCCGAATGCTCCATCAGCGATTCGACCAGTTCCTCATAGTAAAACCTTACCTGTACTGTAACTTCTTCATGGGAGAATCTCTTAAGTTTTGATTATGAGAATGGATGGGAAACACGAGAATCGGAAGCTCGGGTCCGTTGTATACACCAGAAGTGAGTAGCGAGCCTCATCTTATTGAGCAAAATGAACTGAATGATTAAGGGACCTCGGTTTGCAAAAGAGAATATAAGACTGCAGTGGTGAAATTTACTAGCTAAACGAAGAAAAATTTTCACAATGGATGAGCCATTACAAACGATATCCATGGAGTCGCGAATGAAATTAGGATCGATTAGCCTTAATAAATTGTATGAAAATATACAAAAAAAAATCTCATTAACATTAAATATAAGGAACATATTAGTCGCCACTATGTAAAGATTTAAAAGTAATAGCGTTAGTTAGCGGGTTGCAAGGGAGATTTATCGAATTTTGTTGTTTCCTTTGTTTGTGGGTAGCAGTGCAACATCCAAGCACTATGATACAAAGTTTTGTACAAAAAAGGATAAGTTTATTTCTGAAACAAGCAATATAAAATGTAGTGCTTGAATTAAACCAAAAAATGTCCTGTTGCCACCCTTGCATATAAAACTCGGGCTTATACAAAGTTTTGTAAAATCTCTACACACAGAAGGGGAAAGATACAAATACTTAAGGAATTTTTCTTGGAAGAATGTTACCAGTGCAAGTGGGGTCCTTCTATGATGAGTGATTACTGCTGGTTTCGACAGCAAGAAAATACTATACCTCATTAAAAGAAAAAAAAGTAGGTAGACACGCAAGTACCGTTGTTTTTTTAAAAAAAACAGTAAGAAAATGTTTACATTGGTATATTTTTAATGCTCATTTTTCCTAAATACTCCTCTTAGCTAAGTATTTGTATTAATTCGATATTATAGTTGAACATTATTGTTATGAGTAGATATATTCTGTACGTATTCCAATATTCATAATTTATACTTCTGTTCTTTAGTACTTGCATAAAACTTCCTTTTCCAGTTTTAGTAAACATCGGTTTTATTACAGTGTAATATTTATGCGAATCGCTAGACTTTACTCTTAAATTGCTTCTTAAATGAGCACCTGTAGCAGTTAGTAATTTATTGTACATTTTTAAATTATCCGACGTATATTCATCTTTTCCAACTTAACAATTTTAGTAAACCAGGGCTAACTTCTATTTCTCCTTCACTCCAAGTAGGTGAATGAAGAAATAATGTTCGATTATTTTCATTCCATGTGATTGAAGTATTCCTAATTGGTAGTTTCCTGTTTTAGAATTATATCGAATTCCATAAATTTCATCTGAAAACGTGTTATTCTCATTTAAATCAGTAGTTTTTTCTTCTTTTTTTATTTCATCAACTCGCGTATGCGCTTGAACATCATTATTTTTTTCTTTAATATTTTTTTTCTTTATAACTGATTCAATCTCTCGCAATGGTTCTAAAATAGGATTAAATAAGAGAGAATTTTCACGATCCTGCGTAAATTTCGCTTCAAGTTCCTTTTGTTTTTGTTCACATTCATTTTTAAAATCATTCAAAACAATGAATTTATCAATTCCCCTTCTAAATCGACCGCTATTTACACAATTTTCTTTCGAAATTACTAAAAAATTATGCGAATTATCATTCCAACATTTACGTGAAATATCTTTAAATGATAAGTATGAACACACGTCCGAAGCATGTTCGTCGTATATATGTCGTAAATTCACATCATCTTGAGGAAACGCAAGAATAAAATTAGAATTATCCCGAATCATGTGTTTTAGTATTTTAATATTTTTTTTTTTAATTTTTTTTTACAATCTGACCCCCTAGGTCATTTAGCAAAATTTTTGACCATGTAATAACGTGACGGAGAAGCACCCAGTGGTGCTCACCCAGCAGCTGCTACCTTAAACAAGGTCCAGAGGTTTATTATGCTTCAACCTCCTGGTGTCACTGGAGGTATTCAGCAATCTTTGAGCCAAGGTATTAGGATGACCTTCCAGTCTAAGTACATGTCTTTGAGCGTACTGCTTTATAACATCGGACACATATGGAATATTCAAGTCTCTATGTAGGGTTGTGTTGGTTATGTACCAGGATGCACCTGTCATTGTTCTTAATATTTTATTTTGAAACGTTTGTAACACCTTTATATTGTTTTTTTTTTTGCACAACCCCATAGCTCTATTCCGTAGGTCCAGACTGGCTTTATAGCTGTATATACCAAACGCAACGCTTATTGGTCAATGAGAAAACACTATTCCTTCCTAAGAGCCAATTCATTTTTCTAACCCGTATGTTAAGTTCCTTCTTTTTTTGTCTATATGGTGCCGCCATGTCAATCGACTGTCCAGGTGCATACCTAGATATCTAACACTCGGCTGAATAGGCATTGTGAGGTTATTGATTCTAACAGGTGGAACTATAACCTTCCTATTTGTGAACTGAACGTTAACGGATTTGCTCTTGTTCCGCTCTGTTTAATGCTTCTTGTAGGTTATTACTGACAATGTTCGGATCTATCTTACATGAGAGTAAGGCAGTGTCATCTGCAAAAATAGCCGCGTGTACATCCCTAGTAATGGGGAAGTCGGCGGTGTAAAGCAAATACAGTGTAGGCCCCAGGACCGAACCCTGCGGTACACCTGCTAGAACAGGATGAATCTCAGAGAGCGCGTGTTCATAACGTACCTGGAAGTACCGATCTTGCATATAAGAAGTAATCAGAAGATATAAATTTGGTGGAAGTAATGATCTCAGCTTTAACAATAGGCCTTCATGCCACACCTTGTCAAAAGCCTGAGCAACATCGACAAACGCCGCCGTACAAACCTGTCTCGTTTCTAGACTGTTTTCAATTATATTTACTATCCTGTGCAATTGATCCACTGTGGAATATTGTCTAATAAAACCAAACTGATGATTCGGTATTACGTTATTAAAATCTAAATAGGGGCGTACCCTGTTTAATATTAATTTTTCCATTACTTTTGACAATATGGGTAACAGAGATATAGGCCGATAAGAGGACACACAGTGCGGGTCCTTCCCGGGTTTCGGAGCCATGATGACTTGAGCAAACTTCCAATACATCGGGAAGTGGTTTAAGCGAATTATGGCATTACATATATATGTAAGCAACACTAGAGCTTTTCGAGGCAATTCCACATATGTTTGACATAAATAAAAACAGCCAACATTTCTATGTCTGCTTGTTGCGAAATAATCTCTTATATATTACCCGTTTCGTTGCTATTGAAAGAAATATCATCAAAAATAAACACTGAATCGGTTATTACATTATTAGGAAGAGGGATGTCTTTTTCATCGGAATAAGCATTATCCGGTACGAGAGGACTAAAAATTTGATCTAATAGCTTATATTTAGGTTGGAAAAGAGATGTAGCAAAGATACAGACATTATTAAATTTTAAACCATTTCTGTTTAATAATAAACTACTCATCGCGTTTGTTTTACCACTCCCGCTCGGTCCAACAATTAAAGCACGAACGTGTGACGGAAATAAAGGACCATGTTTAAGAAATTTATTATTTTCACTCGCTAATAAAGTTGATAAGGCATCTTCGATCGGTAAAGTAGTTTTTTGTTCGATAATTTTCATGACTTCATATAAATAATAATCAACTTATTCCAAAGTAATGTATATATATATATATATATATATATATATATATATATATATATATATATATATATATGAGTGTGTGTAGATTAATATGAAAAAGTTTATTGAACGAGTTAACAATTGTCAGCGTGCAGGTGTTAATTTAGTGAATAAATTAATTGATAAACTACCAATAGAACTTCACATACCGGGATATCAGTTTTGCGGGCCAGGTACTAAATTAGAAGATAGGATAAGCAGAGGTGAACAAGGTATTAATCCTTTAAACAACACGATATAGCTTATAATCAATTTCACGATAAAAATAATCGAAGAAAAGCTGATTATATACTTGAAACTGCTGCAAAAAAAAGGCATTTTAGCTAAAGATTCATCGATAAATGAACGAGCGGCTGCGATATTAACTACTGGAGCAATGATAATGAAAAGAAAATTAGGTTCATGTGTTAGCCGAAGGAGAAATACAACTTTTAGGCAAATACTGCAAACAGCTCGTAAAGCTCGAGCTGGTGAAAAATCAATTCGCGGTAAAATTAGGAAAATGTTAGCCGCTATTAAACATATAAAACCGCAAAAGAAAACGAGATTTCGAGTAATAGCTGTGAATAAAACAGGTGGAGTTTTACCTTTAGTCCCAATATTGACTGGTTTGTCCCTATTACGCGCGCTCGGATCAACATCATCGGCAATAGCGACAGCTGTTAAAAATGTAAATGAAGCTAGACAAAGTTTTAAAAATGGGGCGGGAATTAATCAACGAATTGGTAAAGGTCTTTACTTACGACCATATAAAAATGGACTGGGTTTGTTTATAAATTCTCAATCCTCGAAAAAACAAACGAACAAAAAAAAAAGTCAGATATTTGAAAAATTAAAAATACCAGTCAATCGACCGTTATCCGGATATGATTTATATAAATATGCGAAACAGTTAAATATTCCTCAATTTAGAGGAGTTTTTGATAGAGACACATTACCTTCAAAACCAAATAAATATGAACGTGCAATTGTTAATCTGGATGATCATACAGGAACTGGTTCACATTGGGTGGCCTATATAAAGCGCGATTGTTCAATTTACTACTTTGATAGTTTTGGTAATTTACTCTCTCCGAAAGAATTAATAAAATATTTTCAACAGAATTCTACAAATATTTATTATAATAGAACTGCTTATCAACAATTTAATCAAGTTAATTGTGGCGAACTTTGTTTGAGATTTTTATCACATTGTTTACTATAACGAGCAAATCCTACTTATTTCAACTTACTGTGGAAAAGGGGTAATATGTTATCGCAAGATATTTTTCCACCAATAAGCTTACATTCTGAAAAATCACACAGCATTGGTCTGGTTTCTTTTACAACATATAATTCGATTTCCAATATAACAGATAATTGTAATAAATTAAAGTATTATGAAGCTGATGATAATTCTTATGCTACTCTGCTAGAAATAAAAATTGAACCAGGTAATTACGAAGTAGCAGATTTAGAAGAATATTTGAAAAAAAAACTTGATCCCACTCTTTCATTGAAAGCAGATCATAAAACTCTTCGTACGCGAATTTCATGCGGTGAACACATAAATTTTAATTCACCTAATAGTGTTGGTGATTTAATAGGATTTACTCCTACAATGGGCGTATTAAAAGGTGGACAAGAACATATTTCGCAGTTGACAGTTCCAATTTCTAATATCGATGTGACTAATTTAACGTGTAATTTAATATCGAATATCTATAAAAATGGAGCTGAGGCACATATTCTTCATTCGTTTCCTCTAAGCGTTCCAAGTGGATATAAAATTATAGAACGACTGCAGAATATTATTTATTTACCTGTTTTAGTGAAGTATATTAATAATATAACAGTAACTATCGAAAATCAGAATAGTAATCCAATCGATTTTAAACAAGAAGTGTTAACTGTTACTATTCATTTGAAAGAAGATTCATAATGATTATTAAATACAATCAAAGTAGCCTTAGAAAAAGTATAAATAGAGATCGTATTAGTAAAAATGATATTGTATCTAAAGTGAAAGTCGGTTATTTTAAAAGACTAAATAAATCTAATAAACAAATATTAAAATAATTAGGTTATATTTTATTGTAACAAATATGGATAGCAGCATATTACAGTTTTCTCAATTAGATATAGTAGAAGATGATGGATTATCATCTGTAGAATATCATTTACACAAACCTCATACAGCTAATTTCAACCCAAATGATGAAATAAGATTTCCAATTTATCATAAAGATTCGTAGGTATTAATATCAGAAAGTTGTTTAGTATTGGAAGGATATGTAAAAAAAAAGTTGTGATTTTGTTTTGGGGGCCGTTATTTCTCTTCTCAGAAATCCGATATGAAATGAATGGAAATGAAATAGACAGAAGTTGTAATCCTGGAATCACTTCATTAATTAAAGCTTGTCTTTCTATGCGTGGCAAGAATGAAGAAAATGTGTATTCTACATCATTTTTAAATCCTAATATGGAAGCTAATAAAAAATCTTTATTCGACTCTACTAGTAAACCAGATAAAAATTATTTTTCATTCGCGATCCCATTAAAATTTATTTTAGGCGTTTGCGAAGATATAATCGCAATTCAAGTGAGACATGAACTTGTACTATTACATGGAACTCAAGATATTAACACGTTGTACTCTTCCTCATTAAATATGAGTGATGTGACTGTTACATTAGAAAATGTAGCTTGGTATGCCCCTTTCATTTGTGTAGTGATGTTGCACGTATAAGCATTTTAAATTATTTAAAAAGTTCAAAAATGTTACCAGTATGATTCAGAAGAGAGGAACTTCACAAATATCCTGATTTAGCGCAAAGCACCCATCATAGTTGGCTTTTAAAAACATCCTCAAATGTAAATAGACCACAATGCGCAGTCGTTTTCTTTTCAGAAAATAAAAAAAATCAGTTAAATAAAAACTGTAGTAAATTCGATCATTGCGACATTACTGATTTGAAACTATAACTAAATTCAATTTATTATCGTTATGAACGTTTGAATTTAGATTTTAAAAAGAAAAAAATTATGTTGTTATATTTAATGTATAGCAGATTTCACAGTTTATGTTATGGAGATCAAGAATGCGCACTTATTTGGAATGTAGAAGAATTTATCAATGATTATCCATTATTTGTGATAGATTGTTCTTATCAAAATGAAAATACCGCTAGTAATTGTCCTGTAGACATCAGATTAGAATTTAAAACTAAAACTAATATAAAAGCAAATACAAGCTGTTATGTTTTATTATTTCACGACACAAATTTTGCTTACAACCCAAATAATGATGTAAAATGAATTGATTTTTGTGAAGTCTTTATTATTTATTTCCATAAAAACTTTTAAACATGATATTAAATTATTCATTGCAATTCTTAAACATAATATCAAACTATTCATTGCAATTCTTAAACATAATATCAAACTATTTATCGCAATTCTTAAATATTAATTTGTGTGAAAGAAGCTCTTTTAGTACAATTTGCAATTTTAGATTGTGAGAAGTTATCCAAATATGATCATGTGCGACTGTGTGAACATTATCTGGTAAAATATAATGTTTATCATCATTACAATTTAACACTAATTTCATTTGCTTAACATTATACATTTTATGCTTAAAACTATGTATATTAGTGAACGATCTATAATAAAAACTTAACGGTATCGAATAATTTTCTAAACAAGATACATAATTCTCAAACGATATTTCCGATTTAATAACAGCTTTTGAAATGCCTTTACATTTTTTAATCAGTGTGTCTAAATTAAAAATTTTAAATGAATACATTTCACTTCACAATCCAACAAAGTGAGTAATTGGTAATCCATTTGTTTCGTCCTTAAATTTACCAAGCACCTTTGTATTTATTAAGTTAAAACATTTATGATTCAGATCATAATCAGATGTGTCAAAATAAACTTGTAAATGGTGATTTAAATCATCACAAAAATCATGTGTAGATATATTATAAATAAAACTATCTGTATCCATATAGATTAAGTTAAGATTACAAGTGCTATAGTGATGTAACAAAGTATTATAATGAAAATTGCACATTATTGTTTTACTTATATCTAATATAGCCAAACCCAAATATAATGGGTTGTTAAAATAAATAGTTGTTTTTCTTAAATGAACAGCGACTAAAGAAGGATTTTCGGAAAATATTGTTCGGTCTTTAAAAACTGATTTTGAAACAAAATGAGAAAATTTGGTTTCATCCGTGCGTACATTTTCTAACGATTTACTGAAAATACTATTGTTTAATAATTTTAAAAAATCTTTTTCAAATTTTTTAGCTTGTCTGTGTAAATTAGTGTTAAGATCTATATATTCTTTTAGTCATGGAGATTGGTTAAATTGAATACACCTATGAATTTTTTTAAACATAGACCAAGATTTAGAGCTTGTTTTAAATTTCGATAATGTAACATATAATTTAATTTATCTTTTAAATTGGCTATTAATTTTTTTATATTAACGCGCATTGATTTGTTTCATTTTGGGACAGAGCGGCAAGTCATTATGTAATTTGTGAAGGTGAGATGGATACTGACTTCTAAAAAATAACCTATCGGAGAATCATCATTTACTTCTGTTATATTTAACACATCAATTTCGTTTTTATCTGACCATTGAAAACCACCAGTTGGAAGTGGTGCGCTCATTGCACATCCATAGAAATTATTCGCATCTAAATACATCAAATAATTTTCTTCTATTCGATCTTTTTCTTCATTAATATATCGATTATTCGCTTTTGCATATCACTGATTACACTGAGTTAATCCACCATGTATTCTTGCTTCGCAAAACAATACCATTTCGTAATTGGTCATTAATTCTAATTTAATGTTTTTTTTAACATCATAGAAAATTATAAACCTGGTGCTGTAAAAACATGAACAAGATCATTTTTATATATGTGGAAAAAAATATTTCTAAAATTTTCATATACATCTGCTAATAATAATGCATCAGTTAATAAATAAATATCACTATAAGCCACGATTGATGATATTTTGGCGGCTTCCCACACTTTTTGCGCATGTTGATATTGTTCAATCGAAATTGTTGACTTTATAAGTGAACTATAAAAAGCTTCTCATGGTGGCAACAATGTTTCTTCTAAACGAGACCATCGATCACAGTATTCATAAGGAATACTCCCTTGCGAGAAAGTAATGGTAACAAATCCGGTGAGATATGGGATGAACAATGATAGAAAGCTACATGGGAGATTGTCCACAAGTTTCTCTAAACTGCAAGCTAAAAAAAGAAAACTATCGATAAATCTGATTTTCATTGTGGAAGAAACTGATTTACTGAAAGAGATATAATGTTCTTCAGTATTTGGTATTATATCTATATTTCCCTCATCATCTCCTAAGTGGCGACAAATTAAATGAGCATCATATCCCGATAAATTATGCAATATAACTTGTAAAAAGTAAGGCCATTTGAATAATAAATTACATTTATGTGCTGCTCCTCTAAATTCACGTGTAAAATGGTTATGATTGCAAACTTTTTTATTTTCTTCATCATTATCAAAACTTTCTTTGCAGATATGACTGATGATAATCACTTAAACTGTTCTTCTTGCTCTGGTGAAATTTTCATTGGGACAATTGATCGATAATGAGTATTGATATCAAGTGCTTTTGTCGAATTTCTTTACAAAATATTTTTGCAGCATCTTTTCCCTGATAAAGTAGTGGTTGATGAAATATTTCATTTGATATTCTCGACACAATGTAATAACAGAAACTCATTGGTGTATATGATTGGACTTTTTTTAACATTAGAATTAATGAAATTAGGTCTGCATAAACTCATTTCTTCTTCTTCTTCAGTATCTTCTTCCACATCATTTAAGACATTATTATCATTTTCAACAGGCTCGAATAAACATTCAAAATCTGCATAAACAACAAATGGAATAAATTCGCTTTGTTGGTAATTTCTAAACTTCAACATCATTTTTTCTCCTTCTGGCATTTTAACTCTAGTTGGTTGATGATTCAAGCAAAGTTTACGATGTCAAATAAAATGAACTTCATTTTGAACAAACCATAAACATTTTCGACACATAAACATTTGTTTATGATTTTTTGATAATTGACTATGTACGAGTCTTTCTAAATTTTTTATGTAACAATAATGGAAAGTTTTTCCATTTTTAAGCAATAATAAGTCCATATGATCTTCCTGTTCTTCATTTGTGATTCTAATTGGATAAACTAGATTTTTTTCATCGAGACCATATACATTAACTGAAGACAATGAATTATTTTTTTCAAATATATTAATAGCATCAATTTCAACAGGAAACTTCAAATCTAACCAATTATACTTTTTATCAATATTTGATGAAAAATACTGTTATACTTGTTCACCATCCTTAGGAATAAATTTTGATTATAAAGCATATTTAAAACAGAATTCATCTTCATTTTTCACATTGATAGTTGCTTTTTTATTAGCGATACTAGGTGGGAGAGGTAACCAACTAGATGTGTGTTATGGAAAATATTTATTTATTCTCAGTTCAATATAGCCAATTTTATCAATACCCCATCCTGAATTTTTACCATTTTCAAAATTTTCTATCACTAGCAATATAGTTGCAGACTGAGTTTTAAACCATTCTTGAAGATTACTAGCCATAAATAAAATTTTGATTTTTCATAGAAAAAAAGGGGGCATTTAATTTGATTATTTTTTATAAATGGTTTATTAAACCAACAAAGCAACATTAAATTACATTTTATTCCATTACTGACATTATCTGATATTAGTCTAACATGGACCCAATTAGACTAAAAAATGAAAGAGGACTGATAAATTCGGCAGAAGTATTTTTTAATTGATACATCATCAATCTCGACTTATACTTTCTATGAATCTTGTTAATTGCAAATTTTGGAACATTTGAAATACTGTGTAATTAAACTGAGAAATGAACTATCTTTCTTAAATGATATTACCGTTTTAAAGGAAGAAAGAAAGATACTTTTATGGTTTATATTAATAGCAAGTAAAATTAGTTATTTAGATTACAAACAAAACAATATTTTCTTAATATGGGATTTATTGAACTAATTGAAATAGAATCAGGCATGTCACAGTTATGATGAGATAAACATGGTAAACATGTTTTAATTTCATCTTTATTCGCTATCAATTTGGGCAACCAATTATATATATATATCACATATTCATGAAGAAAATCCATTTGATAATAATTGAATAGGAATATCCACAAACACATTTTAAGGATATAATACACTTTCTACAGGTTTCACTACATCTGTATATCATTTAGATAATAGATGAACATTTCGTAATGCGCAAATATTATCACATGTATGATGAAAAGGACAATGAATGCACTGCGAAATAGTGTGATACTTTTTCATTAATGTTTTTAAAGCAGGTGCACCAAAAATTTCTTCCATATTTAATACTGAATATTTTTCTATTCCTGATGTAACTAATAATTGTGACATCAATTGAATTTTTTCATTTCCTTTAACTAAAAATATTAATTCTGGTCTACTCGATAAATTAAATAATTCTGTTAATTTGGAAAATATTCTACCACAAGGTACTCACCATGATTTCCACTCGAGTCTGTGATAATTAAATGTATTCCATTTATTGCTTGCAGTTGTTTACTTTGAAAAATTATTAATTGATGGGGGCTTATAAAGATTATGATGTATGTTATCTCCATTTAAATTTAAAATTGCTAATTCTTTAACAATAAATCGATAATCATTATCTTTAATACCTTGCAAGTCGACAAAAAATATGCTAGGTTTTTCATTTGGAAAATTAATTTCATCTTTAGAGTAAGCTGATAAATTTTTATATTTATTATTATTATTACCAAAAAATGAAGAGAACATTTTCATCTGCTCTAATGTAAATGAACACAAAAATGACTATCACTTAACTAATCCATTAGCATAGAGTGAATATAAAATTTCATATGAAAACCTATTTATAGGTTACTATTACTTAATGTAAATTTATTACACAAATTCAATTGCATCATCATTATTGTACACTTTTATTCACAGTTTACAATTTATGAAAAACTTTCTATGTAAACAAATCTGGTGTAAACATTGAGCATGATTACAAATATAACAAAGACAATAATATTCATCATGCTCACACAGACTAAGTCTAGCACATCTAAAATAGTATATTCATCAAATATGTGCATGTGAGAGAGATATTGTTCATTATATTGACTGAGAAAGAAATGAGGAGAGAGAAAGAAATCTGCTGAGCAATGTAAAGAGGTTATATATGTCAGCGCTATCTCATGATAAATCATGATATTTTGATTTATGTTTCACACATAACAGAGCGCCACTGCATATCCTGAGATAATATTTAAAATCATAACTTTTTCTTTCCTTTTGCTTCACACACACAAGTCGACACAAATAATGCAAATGAATACACATGCATGCACCAGTGTGTATGAATGCATGTGTGTGTGTACATGCGTGTATGCATTACTTAAAGAGTAAGAAAGTAATAAGAAGAAAAAAAAGATAAACTAATTACACTCTGCTGGACTAGATGCAGAAGAAAACCCATCACAACAACCCCATCAAGCAACTGTCTATGTATGTACATATATGTGTGTATGTGCATACGAGTGGGGGGGGTACATGTGTGTATGCTTGGCTTAAAGAGTGAGAAAGAAATAATAAAAAAGAGAAAGAAAAAACTAATTACACTCTACTGGACTATATGTAGAAGAAAACCTGTCACCACCACACCATCAAGCAACTGTCTGCGCATACATGTATGTGTGTGTACGTGTGTGTGCACATGTGTGTGTACTGTGTGTGTGTCATACTTCATACATAGCTCCACCCACAAACACCACACTGACACTCCACTGCGCTACCTCATACAGCAATGCTAATTCCCCATAACCCTCCCCCCATAAAACCCTGATTAGCCAATTCGGTGAGAACATACAGAACATATCTACTGTTATGTCATCTTAATAACGATTTATGGGACAAGTATGAAATATTTAAATAACAAAAAACTGGATGTGTGAACGCTTTTCTGAGGCCAGATCTGAATTTTGCGTTCTAAAATTAGTAAGAAAAACTGCAAGTGGTTCGTGTTACCGAAAATAGTTTAATTTTGTAGCCTAGTGTTATTAGTAGATTTTTTTATTTTATTTTTTTCTGAGTAAATATGTTCTTTACCATTTATTCATAGTGCTCACTTCAATGCGAAACTTCTAAAATAATTTATTGTTAATCTATACTAACTTCATCACTATCAGTCGATGTACATTTGACGTGGGGTAAAAAAAATGTTTATATAAAAATTTTGTTATTTTAGTGTACACGAATCAAAAAATTATATTCTAAAAACTTGACATTTCAACAATTTGAGCCGCCTAATTATGATATTTTAAACTGCGTATTATCAAAATTGATTTTTATTAGAAAATATATACATATATGTACATATATTAATCTAGATAATTACATAAGAATATAAGATACGATCAAGAAAGAAATAATGACTGGCACGGTAACAGACACAGTTGGTGGTATTATAGAAACAACATTTGAAGAAATCATAATACCCCTCAATGTACTTCTTTCGTTTTTAATAAACAAGTTAACCTTGTCAAATAAACTACCTCAATTATTCAAACAGAGTCACGCTATGTAAACTTTTATTCCATAAGATTTATATAGGTGGTAAGCATTATCCCTTCCTTCCGAATTAGAAAAACGAACATGTCGATATGCTGAAAATATTTACTAGTTGGCAATTTTAATGGAAGCAAAAAATAACACTGTCTGCTGTTGCGACCTGAATATTAATTGCATTAATTGCGCAACAGAGTAACATGCTTTAGGATTGGTGTATTCAACATTGTTAACGAAATTGCAAAGCAATAAAAATCAAAGATACTAAGAAATGATAAGATTATGATAAATATATAATATTTAGTTCGTTGAAAAAAAATGTATATATATGTGTATGCATACATGCGCTATATATATATATATACAAAAAAATGCACGATGATCCCGTTTAATATGAGATGAGAATATCTAAAATTAAAAGATGTAATTTCATTATTAAAAATTGCATTATTCTGAACTTTTTCCTGCCTCTGATGGAATTATAACTTTAATAAAAATAAAAAACTACTATAGAAGAAAGTATCAAAAAAACATAAAATCATCGAACATAAAAAAAGTATTTTAAACTAATATATTAAAAATTAAACTACTATAACAACATAATAATAGTTGGAATAATAAACTTAGTTCCCTCAGTTCGATAGACAAGATCCTTTCGAATATAACAAAAAGTTTTTTACATACTCATTCAGCTATACCACCTATTTCTCATAATAATCACACTGCATATACAAAGATCAAATGGAACTACTGGCTGATTATTACTATTCTGTACATTTCCATAAATCTCAACATTATTTGTTCTTGAGTTAAGATTACTTCATTTAACTTGAATGAGATAGTTCTATTGGAACAATTTTCAACATTCATATACAAATTATTTGGCTATTTAGAGCATTATTGAAAACTTTATCGTGTATTAAAGTGTATATATATATCACATCACGATATGCCCACATCAACCCACTGCTGGTTGTAGGCAGTCCCCAAACTTTTCCAACAACGCCTATCTTGTGCGGCTCGGATCCAATTGATTCCTGTCCATTTAACAATATCATCTCGCCACCTAGCTATAGGTCTTCCTTGCGGACGCCAGCTGCCAATGAGCCCCCGTTTAGTCCATCTTTCATCCTTTGGTCTTGCTAAATGTCCGGCCCATTTCCATTTTAGCTTAGTGATCCGCTCCACTGCGTCTACCAATTTCGTCTGTTCCCTAAACCATCTGACAGATGCAAGACAGCTGATGATGACTAAAAATAATGAAGCATCCGGTTTACGATGTAAAAATTTCATTCGCTCACCGAGCACAATACTCACAACGCGGAATTCTTAAAAAGAAACCAGCGAATTTGCCGCGAGAAAAAGATGAGCCGTAGCAAAATATAAACATTCGTTAGACTTTCTCAGTACGAGCACTAATCGATAATTTTTGTTTCGTCATGTCAAATACTAATTTATAACTAGCCAGTTGGAAGGCTATCTAATAAATAGCATGTGTTAATAATCACGCATCAAAAGTGCATCCAGTAATACTTACCCACGCAAACTATGAAACTATAAAACTAGATCCTTTATCTTTTTTGTTCTTTTTAGTCGCATAGACTTCACATTCGTATGTACAAATGACGCTGCCAGCTGATTTGGATGAATGCGTAATCGGCTGTCGTGTTTCTGAACTTGCTTATGGATAGTTTATTTTATTTATTTATTTAACATCAGTACTTATTGCCTTTCGGCTATGACCACTTAACTTACATTAATTAAATACAACGCATTAAATTTGTACAAATAAGATACGCGTGCAGTTTACGTATTTATATCGTCCCGAAGAACATCCTTCAAATCTTCGTTTGGTATATCATTCAGCGTTCTGCAATTTTCGTATTTTTTGCATCTCAGTAACAGGTAATGTACAGTAACGGGTTCGTCACAGAGTTTGCATTCTGGAGGTTCGTCATCTTCGAAAATATACGCATGCGTTAGCGGGGTATGTCCTATTCTGAGCCGAGCCAGTACTTTTTCATATATGCGACTTTCTTGTATCGGTTGTTCTCGACAGCATCGACGTTTAAATCCTAATGTATAACTTCATCGGACACATACCGTGGCATTCGGTAAATTAAGCGTAATGCCTCGTTGTGGAAGCGCTGGATCATCGATTTATTTGATTTCTTTACACATCCCCAAATTTGTGCAGCATAACTCCAGATTGGTTTCAATACAACTTTGTACAGCAGTAATCGATTTTTTAAGGATAATTCAGAATTGTATCCTACGAGCTAGTAACTTTTTTTAATTTTAGGCCCAATTCTTTCTTTTCCTTTATATATGAATTTTCAACGTTCGTTTTTTATCTAGATGTATTACTAGATACTTTACTTTATTCTTTGTATCGCGTTATTTCCTATCGATGCTTCTTTATCGTGATCACTTCTATTAATAAACTATACATAGGACCCTAAAAATTGAAGCAACAAAAGTAGCTCTAGCTAGAATACGAATCGAGATATGATTAAGGGAGTTGCTGTCCATTCTCACTACTCTCACTCTCTCTCTGATCTAACGAGATATAAAATATGTTCTAGCGGAATGTCCAAAATAAGCAACAGTTGATGAAACGAACTAGAATGAATTGACGAAAATATGGTACGTTTAATTTCTTCTTAAATTAAAATGCTTATAAAGTTTTAGAGCTACGTTATTCTATACAAGCGAAATTAATTTCTTTTTGTTTATTTCCATTATTGTTCTTTAATAAGTTAATAATGTATCAGAATGGCCACAGATTCCGTGAGCGTCGAACAACCGAAAGGGATAGAACAAATGCTGCGAAATAAGCATAATACACGCTCAAAAGACAATACCGAAGCGCTACGAAAATAGCAGCTAACTGGAGCAAAGCTAACAAATTTAACTAAAAAAAAAAACAAAATTTAAAGAAACCAATAAGTCACCCAGATGGTGTGGACGGCCAGGGTACACTAGTCCAAAACCTATCAAGTATTATAGATAGTACTAAAATTCTCGGAAAAATGAAATGGAAAATCATATACCTTCACCATAGGAACATTAAATGTAAGGATACTAAAGTCCACAGATAATCTCACCGAACTAGAAGAAGCTATGGGAAAAACCAATATAGAGGTTTTAGGAATAGCAGAGGTACGAAGACGAGGAGAAAACATTATAATGACAAAGTATCCACATATTATGTATTCCAGAGGTGAAACGACAGGACAATATGGTGTTGGTAAAAGCAAGTCTTAAAAATAAAATTATAAGGTTCGAAGGTGTGTCAGAGAGAATAGCTCTTATCGATTTGGAGTTGAAGAAAGATCATCATCTAAGAATAGTACAGGTACATGCGCCTACTTCGTCGGCGGAGAATGAGGAAGTTCAGAAATTTTATATCACATTAACTAGAACAATATCCGAAACCTTTATAAAACGAAAGGACACCTTTATAATAATGGGCGACTTCAATATTCAGATAGGGCACAGGAATAAAGAAGAAGTTGAAACAATTGGTCCATATACTTACGATGAAAGGAATGAAAGAGGCTGGAATCTGATCAAATTTTGTCAGGAAAATAACTTTAAAATAATGAACACCGTCTTTAGAAAAATACGAGGAAAAAGGTGGAGATGGCTAGCTCCAAATAAAGCATATAAAACGCAAATAGATTATGTAATTACTCCAATGGGAACATCATGGCGGGATTCGATTTTCAATCTGATCACAGACTACTCAAAATTAAACTTGCTAAACAACCGAAATACAAACAGAAAAAGAAAAGTTAAAAAAATTATAAATTCTGCTGAACTTATCAAGCAAAATGCAGAAGAATATGAGCTCCAGATTAATAATGTGCTACTCATAATTCCAGATAGATGCTCAATAGAACATAAATACACACAGTTGCAAAAAATCATTCTGGAAAAAACAAACAAAATTGTATGTGAGAAAAATAAAATCCGAATGTTTCTCTACGCAAATAAAACAGTTAATAAAAAAAAGAAACCAATTAAAACGTGAGAAACGGACATTAGAAAATAAAATATAAATAAATATTGCCTGCAAAGCAGTTAGATATCACATTAAATCAAAAAGATTTAAAAAGCAACAAAAACAACAAACATAAAATAATAGAAGTACTAAGCAGATTAAAACTGAGTTAAGAATTGGAAAGAACTGTTTAATAGGACTACTAGAGGATGATAAAGGAACTATGGAAAGAAGTCACAAATGAATAAATCAAATTGCTACACATTATTACAAAAATTTATATAAAGATGATAACAACATCCAAGAGGCGATGAACATAAATTACATGACACAAAAGGACAAAGACGACACTACATCAATACCACCTGGGTTCCAGAATCGCTCTGTATAGGTTGGCACAAAACAAACACAACTGGGAAAAATTGGGAGAGACCTTCGCTCGAAAGGGCCTAGTATGACCACATTCGAAATTAATTTTAGAAATTGATTTTAGCTGTAACAGATATTTATAAATTGTTAATTTATATATATATATATTGGAAAGATTGTGGACGTAAATCTGACATTACGGATATATACAAAGAACTTACGCGCTATACATAATTAAAATGGAAAAGCCCAAGCTTCAGACGAATCTATAAATTCAAATTGTTCGATAACACATAGTTTGATGATTACAAATACTACAATATACCTTATTTACATTTTACTGAATTCATTTGTTAATTGTTCTAAAGTAAGACTTTACCTGTGAAATTTAATTACTTAATACTTATATACTAAGTAGAATTTTCTGTCTCATGGTCAAAAATGTAATTTTAGCTAAACTTATTTCCAGTCGTAGTTTTTCTCGCAATACAACTTTGCTCATTACTTATAATTTGTTTCCTCGCAGAAATATGTATAATGGTATACATTTTTTCTCGATAAGTCTCCTCAAATTACTTTTAATGCATATACATATATATATATATATATATATATATATATATATATTCCTCTTCTTAATCGGTTACCCCAGGGGGATATCGCGATCATACAGTAACTGCGTCATTTCGCGACATGTTTTTCTGCCATGTGCCGGTCGCACGCACTGATGTAGTGCTAGTCCGCTCCCAATTTCTTATTCGCTGCGATGGTCGGCCCTTCGGTCTGTTTTCTTGAATCTTCGCCTGTACTATTAGCAGTCCCAAGTTCCGCTCACTACATACAATGTGCCTAAAATAGTTTATCACTCTGATAAGAGCCGTATTAGCTAACCGTTGCGTCAGGTTCAGCTCCTATACTATGGAAGCATTTTATATATATAATACTAAAATTCATATTCGAATTCGGTATTTTTAAGCTATGTACGATGCCGAGTAAATTAATTTCCTATATATTAATATATATATATAGGCCTTTCTTGTTTATCAGTGACGCTAGAATTAAGAGTAGACGAATGAGCTTGTATAGGTACGTGTATTTTCAACATATGGAAAGATGATGAGAGGTGTTACAAATAACGGAACCTGTTATAACGCCTCAAATAAATGTAGACTAATTGGAAAAATTTTAATAATAATAATAAGAAATTAACAATGCCTATCATCGAAGAAAATTTAAGCAATAATAATGATTTAAAAAAATGCAGGACACCGATTTGATTAATGAAATTTTAAACTGGTTTCCCAACACACTCCAACGTAACAGTTCCTCAAACATTTCCAAGAATGACTGGCATGGCGACGGACTCGTGAAAAACTAATTTTATCTTTCCAAACAATAATGTAGAGCTGTTTTAGTACGTATGTTTATATACGTTTAGAATGTGCCCCAGACAAGGCGGTAATTCCACTTAGGCTCACTTTTATAAAAATATTTCACTTCAGCCCATTACAAGTGCACTATATATGCATATATATGTATATATATATATATATATATATATATATATATATATATATATATATAATACACAGACGAGGTCGATCACCCGTTAATAACGTCATCTCAGACATCCACTTATTCATTATTATTATTATCATCTACGAGAAACTCTAAGTACGTTAAACGTTAACAAAATAAAAAGAAACCAGTCGCAGGTAAAAATATTTTCACAGTGAGATCATAACCGCGATAATGTCGTTAACGAGACCTCAAGTTTTCACGAACGAGAATAGCTGTAAATTACCAGACAGCCATAGAAGAACGAATCCCGGAAGTTCAAGAAGGCAGCCATAGAATTTTCTAACAGATTACGTTTTTCTTTATACGAAGATAAAAACCACTTGCCGCGCTTTAACTATGCGAAACGGTCGAAATAGAATAAATAATTATTTTAAAAATGGTTAACAATGAAAGTTTGATATTTTTCGAAAATTACTATCGTCTAATGAAGAAGACATTCGTCTTACGAACGATGATTTAATAGACAATCTTCAAATCTAAAATCATACACGTACTTCATTTATTTTCCATTCAAATTTCCTGATCAAAAAAGTACGATTTGGCCACAATCCTCGTGTGACTTAAAATCAAAGATCGATCTGATTTTTCGATTGTAAATTCGTAATTCTATGATATAAACGTTACCGAGAAAATTTTCTTTACTTCATCAACGGGCGAACAATGGCGAATAAAGATCGATGAACACAAAACCGAAAGAGTAATTTTTACTAATAGAAAAATTGTACCTAAAAGCATCACCATCAATCGAAAAGCAGTGCAAGATATCTCGGTATGCATCTAGATAGCAAGTTAACGTGGAAAAAGCATATTCAAACTAAAAACAATGAATTAAATATAAAAGTTCGCCAAATGTATTGGCTAATAGGTTGAAAATCGAGGCTACATTTGGATAATAAAATCACCATATATAAACAAATACTTGCTCCTGTTTAGAGATACGGGTGTCAAATATAGAGAGTGCTAGAACATAACACTAATAATGCAGCGATTCCAGAATAAAACTCTACGAACCATTGCAAAATGCACCATGGTTTGTATCAAATAAAACTTTACATCGTGACCTATGCTACTGATGTGATAAAACAGGAAGCAATAAAACATACAACGAAGTTATATGATCACCCTACTGGACAGCAGTTAATTTGCTGGATAACTCATTAGAGCTGCGAAGATTGCAGAGGTTCAAATTATTGGACACTTGATCAAATAAATCCAATTTGTACATTCTAGGCCACCTTCAATGGAATGAGTCGCGCTCGAGTAACTGCAGATATAATATTCACTCTTGATAGCACTTAGGTATAGGAAAAAAAAAGGATATAATATATATAAATTACAGCTTGGGAAGAATCGTTCTTGTATTCATAATTTTGTTTGCATTCTTCCGATAGTGAGAAAATATCAAATGCACGCAATTACTGCGTCTTTCAATAATTTATATTAGTAACTTTGCTAGTTTTTTGGTTTTTTTTATATTGTTTTATTTTTCAGAAAATATATTTAGATACGAATTACATTCTATTAAAAACCATTGCATAACTATTTTAATCGTGTAGAATTTCGTCTCATAAATTTACAGAGTTACAAACAAAAATGCCAGTTTTAATGTATCGAAACGGTGCCCCAGATATAAAATTTAAATTATAATTACTAATTTCTGAACTTATAACTTTCGGGTCGATACAATTGGGCTGAAATTTTCAACGTACATTATCGAGATAAAAACGACGGAGAGAGAAAAAAAAAATCGAAATTTCTAAAATTTTATGAGATGTACTCGGGGTCGGGGCCCAAAATTTCAAAATTCGTAATTTCCATACAAGTATAGCAAGACATATATACAAATATATACGTATCATATATATACAAAGATAAATATATATATATGTCTCGCTTTATTATTTTTAAAACTAATTGTATATATTACATATATATAAATATATATATATTATATTCGAATTTATTAAGTTGACTATATCAGCTAATATTACAGTTTAACGTTTCTAATTAAACGACATTTATACATTTTAACGAGTTCAATCGTGTACCTAATAAATAAAACAGAAAAAAAAAATTATTATCATAAATTTTGTTATATATAAAAAGTTTTTCAAACTAACAAAGATCATATTTCAGCCGGAATTACCTTATCGTTATAAAAAAAAATATTTTTCGATTTGGCGAATGCATTCTTGCAACATTTTCCGATATGCTCCGAAAAATGATACGTCCACATAAAGTAGGGAATAAATTGGAAGGAAACCTGTCTTATTTTATATAACGATAGAAAATAAATTGAAAAGTAGTTTAAATACCACGACTGAGCTATTGCAGAAGATTTATACGGCGATTTAGAAATAAATGATCGAATTGAATTAGTAGAATACATATTTCAAAAGAAATAAAGCACATTAGGACAAAAGTAAATTTTCCGAACAATGATTATATACGTGTGGTGCAAAGCGCTTTAATGAGGGCTTTAGTTAAATAAAAGGAATATCAGCAGCAAATTGCGAGCATTCGAGTCTTACAGTAAGATGGACTGGATAAGTTGAACGGAGAAATACTTTAGCAAATCGAAAAGAGATAAAAACACGTTCAAATTCGAATATAGAAATATTTTGAAAGATATAAAATCGTACGTAATCGAAAAAGAAACACGTTTATAACAACTTCATTAGAAGACGGGGACTATTAAGTCATCATCATTTTTAAGTATCGTCTCCCTATCGGAGATAGGCGACTACTTACCTATACATATTTTGTTGTACAATGTATAGTGTACCAGACAATAATAATAAACGTAGACAGACACACACATACGTACACTCGAGATTACTAATTGCTGATTAAGTTATACCCGAACTAAAAAGAACAGCGTAAAAACGATAACGTTGTAAGTATATAAGATTTAGAACTAATGACGATGATGAATAATTTCCATACTGCACATGCCCATACTTATTGATCAGAGTATTGGATTTAAATATACTTTTACACTCTCCTTCATGCGGTCCTAGAGCCGATCGCACACTAAGTTTAAAAATAATATTTTCTTTTTTTTATTGCTTAATAAATCAGGCGATTAACGATACAATGTATTAATGTAACATACTGACCATATATATATATATAATATATAGTATATTAAATCTCGAACGGCGGTTATAGCCAAATAAATTACACAACTTTCGTGAAATTTCCCCTTTATTAATAGAAGGACGAATTTTACAGATTAGCGCTACTAACTTGAAAATCGAAAACACCGAGCAACACATGCGTATCATATAATCTCCAACATGTTGAACGTTACGCAGTAACTACTTTCACCGAGTTCTATGACTGATCGTTTTATCAGTATAATAACGAGCACGCTAATAATCTAGAATCGCATTATACCGTCATTATCATCATCATCATCATCATCACGACGATAAAGATAAATCACAGCTGACGTAATAACACTCGTCCCGCTAAAAACGAATATTAAATTGTGGACAGCTTCAAAAATATTTTCTTCTTTAAATCGACCGTTTTATTTTGCATAATTCCGGGAACTGGTCGCGCTAAAATTAATACGATGAACCGGTACAAGTTTTCGATACGTATTGCCAATTAGTTTTTTAAATCCTTCCAACAATAATTATCACTACTCGTTAAGTTACTATCTTCATATCGTTTCGGTCAGCTTATATTCATCTTTTTTTTTTTCTAATATTTAACAATCTGAATTACCTCGTCCAAGATTATACTATATCTTCCAGCCTACATCCGAAAGGTAAACAAAAAAGGTGCTCCGAATATTGTACCACGCTTCATCTGCCGTCATTCGTAATTTTCCGTATTTTCGTATTCTTCACCGTTCCTCCTGTCGTAGTTAGAATTCTATTTAGGGGGGTTTCGGTATAGGCCGTGGAAATTTATTACTCGGGAGGTAAGTGTTCGTCTGCATAGTTGCAATCGATTCTCTTTCAGTCTTCCTTTCCATAATTCCATCCTAGTAATTTCAGGCGTTCGCATGAAAGCCTTTACTATTTTAAGAGAACATTTTCTATAAGTCCACCTATTGCCGCATCTTTCGCATACTACGGATGTCCTAAATCTTGTTTAATTTCTTTTCTTTCACAGCTATCGATTTAATGCCCTATGCCGCGTAATATTCTATTTTATGCGTCGACTTCAAGCATTATTCGAGACTGGTTTTTCACATCTATCCTTTTTTACATGTACTGAATTCAAAATATATACACGTATAAACACACGTTTAACAATAACCGAAGTGCTTCGTCTGAGGAATATATGAATTTTTAAAATCCACTCCATCGATTAAGTAAAACTATTCGTATATCGTTAAGCAAAATTTCGATAACGAAAGATTTCGTTTAATTTTCAATATTACAATCGAAAGAATAATTTTATTTAAATACCGGCATAGCCAAACTGATGTAAAAGTATTATATGTTTGGACTCTACTATCGGCATTATTCTTTTTAAATTAAAATTCGTAAATTTTTTGCATCGTTCGTGACGTTGACGTTAATAAAATAATTGTCAAAAACGTTCGAACACACACACACTGATTTCGACTCGAACCAAAATTATCCAACAATAAAACATCAATATCTATTATAGTTATTATTATTAAGGGAATAATCAAAGAATAAATAATTAGACAATATTCATAATACGTTACAATGTCCAGGTACATCTTTCGAAATTCTGGCGCGACATTTTTTCTTCTTCTCGTTGTACCATTACTTCAATAGATATTGGATGATTATCCGTTTAGCTTCTAATATGTCAAACAGTGTTCTGTCCATTTCATCGTGTTTTCAAACCAGGTTTTCCTTCTCTACCTTTTCCCCGTTTCCCTCTGACGTTTCCTTCAATTATCGCTTGCACTAGGTCAGATCTTTCATTTCTCAGAACATGACCGAGATAAGACTACTTTCCGTCTCTATAATAATCAAAAGTTCTCTAGTTTTTTTCTTTAATTGCTGCAAAACTTTTGTTTTCAAAACTTTGATAATCACAGCATCCCTCGACAAAGTCGCATCTCGAAAACATTCAGTTTATTTATCATCGCTTTTTTAATTGTCCGGGCTTCCACTTCATATAGCAGTACGGACCATGCATAATATTTAACCAGCCTGCATTTTGTTGTTCATTTGGCGTTTTATTTGTAAATACTTTTCCGAAATTTTTTACTTACATTTATTTCAATAACACAAGCTTGGCTAAATCGATTTTCTTCAATAAACACGATAAAAAATAACAGTGCGCGAAAAAATGCTTAATATAAATTACACGCCCTTTCAAAGTAAGTATGTTTATTAACATGAAATAGGTGCAAGTTTCTCCGCTATAGCGGTAGTATCGATTAAGTTATTATAAGTTGCTGTTTTATTGTAAAAATTAATTTAGTATAAATAAAAAATAAACAAAATCGTATATTTTAAAAATTATTTTTTAATAACCGTTTTATAATAATAAATCATTCGGTTATTATAGTTGTTTTATCTAAAAAAAAATTATTATGGTTTGAATTTTCATTATTTTCTTTTGGCTGTTATATATTTTCTTTTCCTTGACTGTTTGACATCTTCTTTCATATTAACTTTTATTATTATCATCATCATTATAGAACTTTAAAAAGTAGTTTCCGCGGATTTTTAATTTGATAACTCATTAAAATTAATCATTTTTGACATTTATGAAAAACAAAATTACGAAAATTTGGGGATTGTTTTAATATTCTACGAATCTACTCGAGCTAAGGTGTTTTCTTCCGTTTAGAAATCGACTTACACGCATTAACAAATAATAATAATAATAAATATTTTTATCGTTCGGTCACGTTCAGTTATAGAAATTATTTAAATTCTGTCTATACCGTTGACCCGGTATTAAAATATTTTTATGTTTCGTGGTGATTCTAAAATTAACATTTTTAAAATTTCGTTAGAAAACTTCAGAACTCGTTATAAAAGATAACTTTTTATTTTAAGTTATATCAAAAGAAGAATTAACGAAACAAAAAAAAAATCATGGCACATATATATATATATAAACAAAAATCACGACTATTGATGAAAAAACAAAGCGTAAATGAATTACAAGTAGCCGATGAATTTATATACTTGGGTTTATTAATATCGAACGACGGATATTGCAAAAACATTAAACTAAAATACGATTAAATGTAGAAGCCATGCGGCTGTGTATAAATTAACTAGAATCGGGAAAAATTCGCAAATATTAAGAGGCACTAAGGTTAGATTTGTGAAAACATTCTAGTTTTCTCCATTTTGCAGTAGTATGGCAGCGAATCATATTCGCATAAAAGAAGAGAAAAGAATACAAACTTTCGAGTTATTAACTAAGAAAAATATCCTGGATGGATAAAATTACACGCTGCAGGCAAAGCTGCACATATAAACTATATATGCAACGAGATTAAACGTCATGCAGAGAGAAATGGATCTGGTGACCTAAGTTAAAACTCTAGCAAAGAAACTCAAACCGCGGAACTAGATAATCAACGACATCATAAACAATAATGAAGTAGCAAAATGTTAGCGAGAATACTGCCAATCATGCAGATAAGTAGGTTACCTGGAAAATAAATCGAGCTGATAGTAAAGTAAAACGTGAACCAGACATATAAATATCAGAAATCCAACACGCAATTATAAAGCTAAAAAATAATAAATCCATAATGATGGTATTAGTGCAGAAATAATTAAAACACTTTCATACGAAGGAGTAAAAATAATCTATACATTATGTAACCAAGAATGGAAGAGTGGAATATGGCCACATGATTGGAAGAAAACTGTTTTTATATCATTACATAAGAAATGCTCCACCAGACAATGTGAAAATTACAGAACTACAGCGTTAACCTCGCATACTAGTAGTAAAATTATGTTAATTATAGACTAAAACATTACCTAAGCCGATAAATTCCAAAGAACAGACTGGATTCGTTAGTGGGAAAATTATCAGAGAACAAATTTTGTCCATCAGATAATTAATTTTAAAAAAAAAAAAAAAAAAAAACTTTGAGTAAAATAAACCTATATACATATGCTTCATTGACTATAACAAAGCTTTTGACTGTTAAATGGAAAAACTGTGGAAAGTGCTTGCCACTATAGGCGTGCCAGAACACTTAATACTTCTGGTAAATAATCTATATACGTCTACAGAAGCTACGATAAGAATGTTTAAAATGTTATCTGAAACATTTTACCGGCAAAAGTTGTAAGACAAGGATGTATACGATCCCGACGCTTTTCAATATATGTAGAGAATTCATCATGACGAAAACTCTAGATGGGTTCACAGGGGGGGAATCAAATCAGCGGTGCATTAACCAACTGCGATATGCTGACGATACAACGCTTACAATCGAATCAGAGTGAAATAGAGTAGAACAAGAAAGCCATAAGTTAGGTCTATCA
The DNA here is from genome assembly GCA_032883995.1 of Coronaproctus castanopsis. NCBI lineage: Eukaryota > Metazoa > Arthropoda > Insecta > Hemiptera > Monophlebidae > Coronaproctus > Coronaproctus castanopsis. Next base: position 181,256,962 of record CM065053.1, read on the forward strand.
AATAACAAGAGTAAAACAAAGATCGTGGTAATAAACAAGAATAACGGGGCAAAGAATCCACAGATACTATCGTGTCTAAAAGTGGTCAGGGAGTTTATACATGTCGGAAAATTAATTACTGATAATTGCAAATAGTAATTAATAAATGTACAATCATATTAGCAAATCAGCGATAACTTTTGGAAAGACCGATCTTTTAACAGAAAACTGAAATCTAGACTAGTGAACAGTCTTATATCCTCGTTGTTCTTATATGGTGGAGGGACGATCTAATACAAAACTGAAATCTAAACTAGTGAACAGTCTTATATCCTCGTTATTCCTATATGGTGGAGAGACGTGGGCTCTGCGGGAAGCAGATAAACGAAAAATCGACTAATTAAAAAAAAATGTGGACGTAGCAGATAACGCAGGAATTCCTAATTCAATTTTAAATCGATTAAAAATAAAACAACGGCTATCCGATATTTGCCAAGAAAAACAAATCATAAAATACTATGGACATGTAATGAGGAAGGGAAACGACAGCTTAGAAAAATAGATTTTAACCGCTGGAACAAGGTCATGAGGAAGAATTTCAAAACGGTGGACGGACACCGCAATAACACTGAGCGGTCAATCCCAAAACCATATTAAAGTTAAAATAGAAGTCGCTGGAGACAGCTTATACATAATGCATTGCACAAGAGGTCGTGATCAGCAGTTATTGGTCGAACGATTATGAATATATATATATATATCATATAAAATTACTTAACGTGTTAGAAACTAAGCAAATCTTAAGTAATAATCAGTTCCATTTTAAACGTTCACGTTCATCAGAAACGGCGGTTAGGAAACTTTACATCATCCAGTCAACACAATCGAAAAATTTATTCAGTACAAAAAGACGCATTTGTTTATTACGAACATTCTAAAATAATTGAAATATTAAAAACACAAAGTTCAGCCAGAATTAATTAAAGTAATTCACGATTATCCTACAAACATAACTGCGTAATTAAATGCGGAAGTTTTATTATTGAGCGCAGTTTAGCATATGCCTCAGAAGTTCGGTCCTCAGACCAACACTTTGGAATCTATTATACTCATATATAAATGAACAAATGGGAATCTTTTGTACTCGTTATAATTACAATGCAGAATTTGTCAGCTTTGTTGATGTTTTATGTTTTATTTTTAAATTGAAAAACGCTACAGAAGCTGATTAGGTTAAAGTTATTTGCGGAACTTTGGAAGACCTTTTTCGGCATTGTGGTCTAATTTTCAATTGAAAAACTCGAAATGACGGTGTTTGGCAACAAGCAAACCATTGAAATTATTAACTTATGTAAAGAATTTTAAATATCTCGGAGTATAAATTTGATAAACATGTAAACTACATAACTAACAAAGCAAACAAAATCTTTTATATGTTATTAAAAATCCAACCTAACTTAAGTGGTGTAAATTATAACAGCAGAATAATAATGTATAACATAATTACTGCTCAAATATTTATACTATAAATATATAACTGATCTTGCAATAAATAAAATTTTGAAAATTCGGAGGAAGCTACTACTGTTGAATGGCTTTTTGTATAGAGCTCGGTAACAGCTCCAATTGTCACTATCTTCAGAAAATTAAAGAAAAATAAAGTTACCAATATATTATTTTAAAAAATCGAAAAATTAGTTATTTTCTAAATATGCGTCATATCCTCGAATAACATTGGCGATCATCTGCTTGACTAAATTCTTCTCGATAACTTTTCTAAATATTTCAAAAGTACCAATGATCACCATTTATGTTACCTTATCTCATATTTGCTGTTCTTTTCTCTTTGTTTTGTCTCGATCTTCATGTTTTGGTCAGTTTAATCACGTTTTAAATATACACACTTCAATAGTAGCATTCTTTATAAACTGATATAAGTACACACATTCTTGAGGAGAGAGTAGATTTATTATTATGCGTATAACACTTGAGAGTCGAGATCTTAATGTTGGTAATAGCTTTTCAAAGATGATCTTCTTTCCTAATCGAATTACTTGTCACATCATATCGTATGTTCTATTGATCCTTCTGAACCGCAATAATCGCAAGCCGAGCTTTTAACAATTCCTAAACGCCATAACATAATAGCGTTCGATGATGTCCAAAACGTAATCCGTATATTGTTTTTATGTAGTCCCTCTCTATATTCTTGTCCGCATATCGTGCATTCTTATCGACTGTCTGTTTTACTGATATATATGTTTTCCCTTTCTGTTTTGTCTCGGCTGTATGCATTCGTTGCCATTGTTGATATAACCGATCCTTAATAACTGTAATATAATATTCACAGTTTAACTTTATCCGTTTTATGTTATTCTGTTCACTTCAAATTAGTGTATATATTAACTGTCTCGTTTTCATAAAGTCCAACGTGTCCTGGAATCCGTTTAAAAAAGATTTTAGTGTTTATTTATTAGTTCCCTAATTTTCATTTCTATAGGATGACCCAGAGAATTTTTGAATGAAATTTTATTTAAAATTAGGAAAACGAGAGATCAGCTTGCAATCATATATCGTTCAGATGGCCGCCATTTACAACAATACATTTATTCAGTCTTCTTTGTTGTTTAAATCAGTGTATCCGGAATAAAGATCTTCATAGAATAATCTCCATGTAAATTCCGAGAAAATTGCAACGATGGTACTCAAATCCTAAAGTAGTATAGCTTTCAGATACGGACAACTAACGTCTCGTAAACTTAAACGAAATAAACCGTTTAAGCTCTACTACTAATGCTACTTATGTGAATATCCTCAGAGGTGTAGAACTGATCAAAACGCTGATTTATTCAATAGGAGATTACATTTATTTATTTTTTACTTAATTTCATTTTGAAGCTAAAACATATAGCTAATTATATACCAGGTGACACATTTATTTTACAAATAGAAAAATAATAATAATTCTATCGTTATTGTATCTATTTAAAAATTAGTAATTATTAATCATTTAAGTTATACCAAATAAAGGTTATTCATATATATATATATATATATATACATAATCAGCTATTTTCACTCGAATCCGAGTATGAGTTCTCCACTAAGATGTGAGGCTAGTCCTATGCGGTGTGTTGATGTAAAATCACAAGAAGAGCAGGTTATAACCTGTTTTGTCGTATATCATTATTAATAGGTTTCTTCTTTTTCTTTGGCAGCTTAACGCTTGTTAGTCTGGTCACCATTTGGACCACACTTTACGATCTTAACCACATTGTTCCCATTTGCCCTCCTTTGGATTTATGTCGATTCTTTTCAGATCGCTCGCGATGACATCTTTGAATCGCAGTAAAGATCTACCAATAGGACGTTTGCCCTTAATCAGAGTCCTATACATCAATCTTTTAGTATTCTATCATGTCCCAACCACTTCAATTGCTTTGCTGCCAGCAACTGATCCACCGAGTGACAATTTGCTTTTATTAGTATCTCTTCATTCGAAATGTGATCAAACCATCGTACACGAAATATTCTTCGAAGAAACCGCTGATGGCACATATCAAGTTTCTTCATCTGTTTCCTCATTGTTGGCCAAGTCTCGCCCCCATACGAAAGCACAGGTATATTCATTGCTTTATACACAGCTACTTTTGTTTCCGTCGACAAACTTTGTGTTTGTGAACACACGTTGGTGTAGCTTACTAAACGCTATGTTTGCTTTTCTTAAGCGGGATGAAATTTCGTCTTCAAGCGTTGCACTTTTATTTACTGTGCTTCCTAAATATTTAAATTTCTCTACTAAATTTACTCTGTTCCCATTTACTTCTACGCTATCCACATGATTGGAAGGATTTCTGTTTTATCAAAATTTATACTAAGCCCAAAACCTTTGTATCTACAATCCAAGCATCTTAAAGCTTCCCGTAAATCCTTTGCATCGTCAGCGACCAAGACACAGTCGTCCGCATACTGTAAACTCGTTATTGCAAAAGTTTTCGTTAGCTTCCTCGATGTAAATCTGCTCAAATTGTATAATCTTACTTAACCTTTACACCTACATCCCATACGCGTTGTTTGAAAACTGTGATCGCTTGGTATCCTCATGCAGTTGTTTTAGGAGACTTAGTAATTTAGGCGGACATCCTACTTCTTTTAAACATGTCCATAACGCCTCTCTGTTCACAGAGTCAAAAGCTTTTTTGACATCGACGAATGCTAAGTATACTCTCGTGTTTTGTTCTCTACTTTTTTCAATTAATTGCCACAGCGAGGAGATCACATCGCTTGTACTTCGGTTTTCTCGAAACCCGCACTGGTTTTCTGGAAGTAGTGAATTTACTATCTATTTCAGTCTTTCCAGTAAGACTTTGCTGAATATCCTACCCGCGGCGCTAAGGAGTGCAATGCCTCTATAGTTTGTGCATTTTGCTTTGTCTCCTTTATTCTTTATATATATATATATATATATATATATATATATATATATATATATATATATATGGGGTGGGGGAATAATGAAAAAATGTGGAATTGCGTAAATTTTAACGGGTAATTCGATAATCAATAAGCCGTTTCTTTTTAGGCCAAAAGTTTGTTTTCAATCACTATACAACAAAAATCGTCGGCACTCCACATAAATTTAGATCAAGGAAGACAATAAGTCAAAACAGATTTAACAACTAACGTTAATAGTATCTACGCACATCGTCCTCAAGTCTTAATTTGTTAATAAATTTTTCGTCCGACGATCCAGAAATTAAGTGTATTCAATTGACCCTGAAAATGACGTAAATGAATATTTTTATAGTCGTCTATTGTATTCAAAAATAATAAAATAGCCACGCGTGGACACCCGCACACACATGTATATAAATAGATAGATTAGATAGATAGACTAAGCAGGAAGAGAACGGCGACAAATATTAACAGAAGAAAAACAATTACAGACATGGACGTTCTAGATTTAAACATGACACAACAGCAGAGGACAAATAATTTGCCGCATAAAAAAATAATATTTATTAGTTTTCGTTTTTAATTTTTTCCTCTTTGTGTTAACTTTTTGTTTTATTTTACATCATTCCTGCACGTGTACCGAGTAATAATAAAAGCTTGTAACACTGCCATCAATAACGAAATAAAATAATAAAAAAATAGCAGTTTACTTTATATATATATATATACATATATATACGCAAATAATTTGGGCGACCAATGTCAGACATAGAAAGACTTCAAGTTTAATTGAAAGAATTTGTTTTTCAAAGCTTTTGCTCAATCAACAAAAACTTAACCGGTTAGTCTTATTGACCTATCTACGTTTTACTAATACGCCTCTTGGTCGCTTTTCCTCTCCCATCTCACTGGACGATTCTGGCTGATTATTTAATTGAGACGCAGACAAAAAAAAAATATATTTGTCCCATTCGCGATCAGCATCGGAATAATTCATCACGAAACAAGCTCAAAGCAATATCACCTACATTCGACCTCCTCTTATTAGATTCTTGTGTAGAAGTTGAAGTTTCATCTTCATCGACCACAATGCACACGATCGAAACACATACGCGTACAAACATACATATTATATATATATATATATATATATATATATATATATACATAATTAAGATGACATTGCGAATATAATCGTAGGAATTAATCGTCGTCTCCGTAGACATACCCTAGTTACAAATTCATCAACAGAAATAAAGACGTTAATTTTAGTTTTGGCAATAACCTTCATTTTCTTTTTGATTTATTTTTTTCCATCTTATTATTATGTCATTCTTATTACCATATCTTAGACTGCCTCTTGGGTGTAACGCAGTAGCGTAGTACGCATTTAATATGACGCCTTACAGCGTTAGAGCTAAACAGGATAAATCCACATAGCAAAACATTTAACTCACATAAATAATAACAATAACATAATAATAATAATAATAATTTGTACGAATAAAGTAGTCTGTACATAAAAAACGAGTAAGACAGGATAAAAACAGGAAAATAAATCCGTTACGGTTGCGAAGGAGTGAGATTTAGACGCTTTACAAACATCTACACACGCACACAGAGGATAGTTACAAGGTGAATTTTCCAGCTTTGAAAATTTTTTTTGGCCTTACAGACTATAGTTTGCAGTATCTGATGCAACTGATTTTCCATTTTCTTGCCAACTGTCCAATTTCATTAACTCTATTAGTTCCGGTATTTTCATATTTGCATCTCACATAGAGTGACCTCACGCCTGATTTCGTTCATCTTAGACTAGTTCTACTTTTTTCGTAAATCTACTTTCCTACAGCCCTAAACCTATCTATCGTAAACGCGTTCTAGCTAGTAATTTTTTTTAATTTACATTTACTACGACGAAAAGTTTTATTTTTACCCTACTTAGAACTTTAATGACGCGTGATAATTTTTCGAAACCTACCGATTTATAAATCTAAAGGAAGTGTAGAACCCTGTTAAAAATCTCTATAGATTATTTTTTTAGTTATTATTTACACCCTCTCTATTCAATTATTGCAACCCTTAATGTACACCTATATAATAAACTAAGCTATGAAAACGAATTGTTAATAACACTCGCGGAAAATCGAAGAAAACAAGACTCACCCCGCAATCCGCACAATATAATGTACTTACCTCTTCTCTGTAATAATTCCAGCCAGAATTAAAATTGATATTTAAATAAATTTATTATTGTTTCAAATTATAAACAATACGAACGTTTATTTTAAATTTTAGCAGAAAGGAATATAGTACCCTAAACCGTCTACGTGTGAGTCATACAGCCGTATCACACAATTATCTGTATATCAAAAGCTCTCCACCAACAAACTACCCCCCTATGCGGATATTTAACAGAACCAACAGTCACACACTTAATCTGCAACTGCCAAATAATCACACCACACAGGTTAAAACAAAATACAGGGCCCGATACACAAAATCCTCTCAAACAACCCTCAATCAGTAGGTAAAATTCTGACTTTTGTTATAAAGTAGACACATGTCTCCTTATGCTGTAATAACCCTGGTAGTTACAAACGGCGTATGGAGGTTTACATAAGATTTAAATGCCATTATTTCGAATGCACAAGTACACAAGTATATCTGGTGAATGTGTTCAATGTATTTTTTTTGTATTTTATTTTTTTTTGCTTTTAATTTCATAATTCAGAAAAAATTATTCATTGTATTATTTTATTTATAAGCCTATAATTGGCTGTTAGCTGTTGTGTAGCTTCATTAAATAAATAAATAAATAAATATATATATATATATATATATATATATATATATATATATATACACAAGTTAAGTAAGATTTTTGCTTTTATATTTAAAAAAAGAAAACAGTTTTGTAAATAATCAAAAAGGTAATTTTAAATTCTTTTATATATAATTTTCAATCCAGATAAATTTTAAACTATGAATTCAAATAATCAGTCGAGTTTCTATATATATAATTATAAATTATATTTATCGGGAAAATTATAACGTTAAAAATATAAAGTTTTAGCGGCGAAGATATTACAAAGATACGGAATAATATCACAGTGTGTAAGAAATGACGATGTTTAGCGCAGAATTATAAAAACATGAGAAAATAAGACGTTTAAATAGTGCAAGTATTATAGAGTAAACTAGATAGTTGTCAATGAATAACAAAACAAAAAACAGACTATAAATGTAAAATTATTGTAGAATTGTAAAGTAAATAATAGAGAAAAAAGTATTATAAAGATATCAACTTGAAGTTTAAAAATGGATATTGATGTACATTAGAAATAATAGGAGAAACAAAAATAATCTAGCGCCGTAGAATTAATGTAACGCCGAGTTGATGATATAAATAACGAAAAAACAAGAGAGTACAGTAATCCACGTCTTAAAATAGCTGACATCAAGACGACTTGATTGCAAGGAGAAAGCTTACATCCAGCAGTGGATCGCAATAAGCAAATAATTAATTAAAATCCGCCCTAATTTCATCGTAAAATGTAAATCATTTGAGTATTACGACATAATTTGACAAAAAATTGAGAACATACCGAAAAAATAAAAGCATAGAGATCTTTGATCGCATTAAATTATGTCGTAATACTCAAATGTTTTACGAGGAAATTAAGGCGGATTTTAATTAATCGCTTACTTAGAACCACTGCTAGATGTTAGCTTTCTCCCAATTTCTCCATGCAATCTTACTGTATATTGGACAATATTGTATTCGTTTTTTTTTTTCAGTTTCATACTATAATTGACGGGAGTTGTAGCGTGGACCAGAAATTAACAAATAACATTACACGCGTATTCGACGTGGCATAGTTCAGGTTAGAACCCAGCTTGTTTTTCATTCTTACATAATTTTCAATCACCACGGAGAAGCAGTGACAACCCATTCCCTATAAAAATATATGCGTGCGCACAAATTAGTGCATCGAATGATAGTCCATTTTGTACGTTAAAAAAAAACAGGCAATAGGACTAGTAACAGTACGATTATATATATATATATATATATATATATATATATATATATATATATATATATATATATATATAAATAATTCCGAGATAAAAATCTGAAATTAGTTTGATAAAATAATTTCATTCAACTTGGTCAATTCTATATAACTGCCGTAGGTGATCATATTTGTTACACTTATATATATATATATATATATATATATATATATATATATATATATATATATATATAATAAAACATTTTCCATTTCAGTACTCTCGCAGTTACGACATTTACTATCCTCAATTATATTTAATTTATTTAAATAATATCTGATAGAACCATAACCATAAAGTATCCGAGTCATGTAGTAATTTACTGTAATCTTTTTATTTCTAAAATGATTTGTAACATTAGAAACGAATTTATTTATTAATTTATCTTTTAATATGTCGTAGCTTAAAACTGTTGTATATCAAACTGTTTGAGGGCTATTTTACTCATGATACTATTATTATTTTATTTTTTTTTTAGTATTATTAAAGATCTTTTTTTAATATAAAGATTGATAGGTAACATCCGTGATACGGTATATAATGTCATATTAGAAGCGGTAATATATAGAGAAGACAGTTATAGATTACGTTGTGTTAAATGCTCCACGTTGCTGACTGTATTAAACTAGTTAACTTTATAATTTTTATTTAATACTTACTACCGAAAAAGCGCTGCGGATATACTTTTTAATATTAATCTATCCGCTTTATAATTAAACTAAATCTTTTTATTTCGATACAACCATTTTGTATTTTTATCATCCAACGCTGGCATCCGTATCGGTTACGTATTTATAATATACGGAAGATGGGTTAAAAAAAAATCAGCGGAATTAAAAGAGAAATAAAATATTTTTGTACTTCGTGTATTCATACAAGATGTGTATATCTTACAATGTCCGAAGTGAAATTTAAAAAAAAAAAAAAAAAAGTTATTTCACTGGTTAAAATATATATTATCAACGAATAATCGATGTATTTAATTTTACTACGCTCATTACAAAGATTAACCATAATATTATGATTATTATCGTTATTACTGTCTATATATTATAATCGGCCATATAAATTTTAAACGTAGTAAATAATATATAAGCTGACTTGATCGAAACGAGTTTTGCATAAATTGTAAATCCGTTACGTAATCAACGCCATTTGAAAAATCGCAGAAAACTCGTTCCAATAACATTAAAAGTTAAAACGAACAAGATTAACACGTCATTTAATATATATATATATAGTTACAATTTCTAAATATAATTCCCACATAAACCCGGCAGTGTACGTGTGTGTGGATCTAATGTTCTCTCACCCACCTGTAGCCCCCCAATATATCTAAATGTATTTTGTTACGTAACGAGAATTTACATTAGTTTTTATCCGCGGAATTGATGTCTCGATCACGAGATTATATATATATATATATATATATATATATATATATATAATATATAATATATAACAAAACACTCGCGTAATAATTCTTAAAAGTTCGATTATACGTGGCTACTTTTGCAAAGCCATTTTTGTTCGCAACATCCTTAAAGTAGCTAGTATGTTTTAACGAATTTTACCCTGTAAGAAAAAGTTACGAGCTTATTATTAACAAAACCTGTTTCACATGTTGCACTATTTCTCTTATAAACGCGTCCACCTGGGATAGCGCCGAATGTTATTGTCGGATGACGGACGATACATCCTGGACGGTTAGAAGCTTCATTCTTGATGAAGACAAAAACTAAAAACGATAACATCTAATTTATTAATCGGAATTACAAACTGAATTGCGTAGAGGATTTTTTTTCTTCGAATGGAACGAGGTTATCCATTTTGATAAAACAACGAAACAAACGTTCAGTTTTATCCATTTCGACTGAACAACGTTCAGTTTTTATTCGCGTCCCCGGAAATTCGGCAATAGGCGCCGGTTAAATAAAATTTCTTTAACGTATCGAGCTTATCGTTTTGCGATGATATTATACGATGAAAGATATTATTTTTTTTTTTTTTTTTGTAAGAATAATATTTAGGTTTCATTACTACCACTCGTCGACTGAGATTTGGCAGCGACCGTCTTTATATAGTTAGCTCGTTAGGTCTGCCAACTGTATATCCCACGAATATTCACATTCGGTGATTGATGCTGATCATCACGTTATCCGCGATTTTTGCTATTATAATTATTTCTGTCTCTAACGATTTTCATCGCGCTCTTTTTCCCCTTAATATTCTTTTCCCCGCAAACATTAAATTATTCTTCATATAACACCGGATGTATATATTCTTACGTCCTATATCGTAGCGCTCGTATTTAAATGTCATATTCTTTCAGAATTTTTTTGTTTCCGTAACATCCTTTAAACGTTTTTTGATTTATACATTCGTGGGGTAAACTAGATGGAAAACCATAAAAAAAATAATAATAATAATAATTCGATGAAAAAAAAGTATACGCTAAAAAAAATAAAAAATAAAACGGTTGTACGAGAAATACATTACTCGATTATACGAAAATAATTTATTACGTCCTGATTCCGTTAACCCTTTTAATCGCAATATTCCGTATAATTCCGTATACAGAATATAAATTTTTTTAACGCTAACAAAATTACTTATTTTCATCGTAAAGGACACATTCTCGGCTGATGTTGATTATTGCAATCCTAAAAATATTTAAATACTATCTACGCGCACAGAACACAGAAATGTTACTTTACGTTTTCACCCACCTTAAAAAAAAAAAAAAAAAAAATGGATTAGATTAACTATATTTTACTTAGAATTATTTAATGATTAGTATTCTTTTTGTGTATTAGAATTTATAATTTCAGCTATTATCGTATAAGTGTCCGAAGTGATATATATGAAAAACTGCACAAAAATACGTTTTTCATCATGCATAATCCGTAATTGGAGTAATTTCAATTAGCAAAGTTTAAATAAAAACATGACGATACTTTTTACTTATTATTATAAATGAAATTGACGCATAGCACACGCTATTGTACGCAATACGTTATTTTACGTTTTCACCTGCCTTTAAAAAAAAATTGCTTCTATATAACATTAACTATATTTTACTCATATTATTTAATTAGTTCATATTTGTGTACTAGAATTTATAATTTCGTATCGAAAATGAATATATTTATTTTGAATATCCGGCAACACGATTTAAGCTATTACAGTGTTTTTTATTTAATGTTTTATTTTATTCACAAGCTGGCAAAGCGTGACCATTTAGCGATACTTTTCAACTATCGTGAGGGGAAGAAGCACCCGATAGCTGTTAGCCTAAATTAGGTCCAGCGGTTTACTGCACTTTAATCTTCTCACATCGTTGGAAGTGCCAACATGTGTTTAGCCAAGCTGTTAGTACATTCGAAAGTACTAACTAGACTTAAAAAAAACAAAAACAAAAAAACGATACTTAAAGGTTGACAGATGTGTTTATAAATTTTCCGACAAAAATAATTTTTCATTTGCATCGCTGCTATCATAATACATAAATAATGGAACTTTGTTTTCCTGAAAAATCTATACGTAATCGAAGGTTACTATAAAAGTGTTTCAACAGCGCTCTCTAATAGGATAAATAGGAACTATTATTTAAGGCAAGCCCTAAATTACGACAGGTTTCTATTTCGTGAAATGCGAATTTCATATAATATGCGATTTCAAATATATTTTGTCGTATTAATAATCGCATCCATTAACCTTATACGTTGGTACATAATGCAAAATATACACATAAGAAATAGAGATAAACCTCCTAAATATTTAGTTCATATTATGTAGAACGATAATATATAATATATGCCGACGGGTATAGCACGTTAAGTAGGGCGGCTTTCCATTTAATCGTCGAAGTTAAGCAACAGACTTGCAGTCGCGGACCAAGAGTGGCTACTGGTGGAAAGTCTCAAGCAGACGATTCCAGTAGTGACAGGGCAATGAAACAAGGGGATGTGGATGGGCAACTTGAGGAACTGCCTAATAAAAGTCCACAAAATCCTACGACTGTTTCACCCTCAGCGAGATTTGACCGCTGTCAAAGCCTTACACCGCTACTGCCTAAGTAGCAACCCGCTGCCTTGCGGTATGGATTTTGATCCAAAGGCCAGGGTTCCTCCCCGAAAAAGAGGTATCCTTTCCTCTCACTATCCACATCATTTCCTTTAACTTATTTGCCCTCACAATCTCCTCTAACCTCTCCTTTCTCCAAACTATCCTCCTCCTTTGACCAGCGAGAAATCGCACCAGCGTGAGTGGGCCAGTCGTCTTGGCTTGCCTTTCCACTGATAACCCACTCACGCAGCACATAGACTAGGTTGTGCTTCAGCTTATGTGTTCCTTAATTGCGCTGCTAATTTTATCCTCTAATCACCTAATCAAACTGATAATAAATAAATCATGAAAGTGAAGCATGGAAGTTACCAACTAGAAGAACAGCGATTATACTGCACGAATTAAGAAGATACGGAATAGATATAGCTGCTTTAAATGAGGCAAGATTACCTGATGAAGGGAAACTTTTTGAAAATACAGCTGGATACACCTTATACGTGGAGTTGGCATAGCTATTAATAATATATTCCTTACATAACTGAAGAACCTGCAGGCGTTAAATAACGCATTATTACGATGAAAGTTCGATTCCCGAATGCTCAAGACCTAATTATTATTGGCGTGTATGCATCTGCATTGGATAGTCCAGAAGAAAAAAAGGACATATTCTACGAACAATTACAAAAAGTTGTCGACACCGCGTGTACATACGAAAATATCATATTACTAGGTGACTTCAATGCAAGGGTTGGCCAGGACTCAAAATCATGGAAAGGTGTAATAGGCCTGCACGGGATCGGAAAGGTGAACAACAATGGAGAAAGGCTATTACAATTCTGCTCAACAAATGCCTTATGTATAACAAACACAAATTTTAAACTGAAGAATGTACACAAGGGCACGTGGATACAACCAAGATCCAAGTTACCTCATATGATTGATTATATAATTACCCGAAAAAAAATTAAACCGGAATGTTTAATAACGCGAGTAATGTGCGGAGCTGACGGCGATACGGAGTTCCGATGGAACCACCATCAGCACTATGTAAATAGAAGGAATATCCAAGATGTGAAAATAAGAAGATATAACATAAATGCACTAAAAAATAAACAGATTGTGGAAATGTTTGGATGAAAATTACTCAGCCACTTAAAGATATACAGCGGAATAATAACACCTCGGTAGAAGAATACTGGAACCTGATTAAAAATGAACTCAACGAGGCGTGTAAAAACATCGTTGGGATCCAAAAAAAGAGCAAGATTGGAATAAAAAAGTGTTTGGAAACTAAAAGGCTGGCATTCGTGACATGGCAACCGGACAGAACAAATAAAAAGAAACATGATGTGTTTAAAACGACTAAGGCACTGGCACAAAAGAAAACTAGGCGCGATTGCAAAATGCGTGGTAGAAAAACAAAGCAGCGGAAATCTAACTACTATCAGACATCTCGAGGCTTCTTCAGTGCTATAACCTAAATATAGACGGAAAGTTGCAATCAGGGATGGATCTGGAAACTTACTACGTAATAGAAATTATGTTAAAAAAAGATGGCAAGAACATTCCAAAAAACTTCTCAACAATGAATCCACCTTTAGCGAGAACGTGCTGGACTCTATAACTAAAATGAAGGATAGGATAGAACTAAATGAACCACCGAGTTTGGAAGAATTATCAAACGCCGTCAAAAGCTTAAAAAACAATAAATCTCCAGGTATTGCCAGTATTCCAGCAGATATATATAAAATAGGAGGCGAAATGATGCTTAAATGTCTGCACAACTTGTTTATTAAAATATTGCGCGAAGAGACGGTACCGGCTGATTTCAAACGGGCAGTTTTAGTTCCGATATACAAAAATAAGGGCGATAAGGTAGATTGTACCAATTACAGGGGAATTGCGCTTTTATGTACAGATAGAAAGATATTAAGTAAACTTTTACATGATAAGTTGTAGTCTATATTGAACTCATACTTTCCAGAAGAACAGTGTGGATTTAGGTAACATCGTAGTGCTACAGATATGATATTCTCCCTTAGACAATTAGTAGAGAAAACCAGAGAACAAAATACCTGATTACGTATGGCCTTTATTGATGTTAAAAAGGCGTTTGATTCAGTAAACAGAACGGGACTCTGGGAATGTTTAAAAACAGTAGAATGTCCACGAAAAATACTACATTTGATAATTCAACTTTATGATAAAACAAAAGGATCATATGTCATGATGGACGATTCGACATTTTTGATATTAATACTGGCGTAAAGCAGGGATGCGTATTGGTTCCTACTCCCGGAATTTTCAATGAGTATATTAGAGATATCAATACGACAGTGGGTTTGGCAACTTCACAAGCGTGGAACTAAGGTGAAGTTTAAGTGGGTCCCTGCCCATTGTGGCGTCCGTGGAAATGAGGTTCGGATGCGATTACTCGATCGGATCTAATTCCGGCTATTGAGAAGCACGTTAAACTACAATGGAGACAGTTAATACCGAAGCTTAAGGAAATGTTGTACCGTTCTTTCCAAACATATTTTGAATTTCAAAACGTGTTAAAAGGTAAAAAATACGCCAATATTCAAAATACAATTCCAAAAGAGCCCTGGTTTAAACATGGGGATCTTCTTCATAAAGATTTTGTATCTGCGTTTGTCAGACTAAGAAGTGGTCATAACTGTTCACCTAGTCATCTTGCCAAAGTGGGGGTCATCAGAATGGGAGTTTGTGAGATATGTAATATCGAAGATAGCGTCGAACATCAGATATGGTCCTGCCCAAAATACAAAAATAGAGACAGCTTTATGTCTGAACTTTTATCGACAAGGAATACGTTTCCAATACAACTGAAGAACTTATAAATAGAGACAGCTTTATGTCTGAACTTTTATCGACAAGGAATACGTTTCCAATACAACTGAAAAACTTATGGTAGATCCTATCTCCTTGGATGCGCATAGATTATATAATTTTATTAAGGCTAATAATATAAGGTTATAGTCTGAACAATCCACTTAAACTGGCCAAAGGGTAAAATTAACACAGAAAGTATTTTGCAATCGAAATTTAGAGATTAAAACCAAATTAGCAGGGTACAAGGCTATGATAATACCAGTCATGCTATATGGGAGCGAAACATGGCCAATAATGAAAAAACAACCCCGTAAACTTGAATTTTGCCACCAGCGACTATTACGCAGAATAAGCAGAATATCATGGAAGGATCGCGTGACAAGTGCAGAAGTGTTAATAAAATCCAATTGTTTATCTATAGAACAATATTTAACACAGAAGTGCATGAAATGGCTGGGTCATGTTATTCGCATGGGAAATGAACGAATACCCAAAAGGATGCTATACGGCGTATTACTACACGGAAAAAGACCTTGCGGACGCCCGAAACTTCACGTCAAAACAAGACCTGAAGAGAGCAAAGAAGATACCACTCCGGTTATCGAAATAGAAGAAAAATATAAATATGTCATCGTCATATTGTTTGATGTTGAACATCGTGACTAGCCCGTTGTACGTTATTAATGCTTACAAAATGGGCTAGCATTCAAGGCAATAATATAATTATGCAAGTGCGTACGCATAAGATATTATACTTAGTGGGGTGCCACTGATATCTCCGTGATAATTATGAGTTACATGATAATAAAAAAAATTATGGCCACGAGGATAAAATATTCGATCTTGGGTAGATCCTAAAGTGTCAAATAATTATGCTACCAAGGTAGATATATATATAAGGTTGTAAAAATGGTAATTTAAATTACTGGACAAAATTAATTAACTGTTTAACACACGTATTATAATTATTTAACCCTTTGCTGATTTATTTATAATTCCTCACGGAAATTACCTAACAATGTCAGTATTATCATTTCATTAATTTTGATATATATATATATATGCATGTATGTATGTGTTTGTATGTATATAAAGTACACACACCAGTAAACAAATGAATGATGAAAATACACTCATTTAATCAATGACCTTTCTTCCCAACCGTTGGTTAGTGTATTCGTTTTTAGCATCTGAATGTTCTTTGAAATGAACTTCGGAATTTTTCAATCGGATTCTTTTCTTGTAATTGAAATATTTCATAATATTTTCGGAAAATCCGGTTCCTTCAATCAACAATACCCGAGATATTAAATTTTAATTATACAAAAAGCAAATTTTTGAGCTTATAATATTCGGTTAATGCAATCGAGCAGAAATTTTCAACATACATTTATGTAATACGATAAATTTTCGATATTTTATGTGCTGTACTCGAAGTTGGGTACAAAATTTCAAAGCTCATAATTTTCGTACAGACAATTTTCAATTACTTAATAAATTACATGTACAAAAATTTCATCTAAATTCTTAGAGCTGTTTTCAAGATATCATATATACACATAAGAACTGATAACATCAGGAATGGAACCAAAAACCGTTAAGGACATGCGAACGCTGCAAGAAGCAGACGATAATAGGAGCAGATATACCATTTGAATTTAAATTTCAAACTCGATGTCTTTAACTAATTAAATTAAAATGCTCCTGACGTTTAAGCAAACTCGCTAAAAAATTCGTAAATCGTGTACAATCTTTTACAAATTTTCTCAAGGATCAAATTATAAAAATAATAGTCGTCTATCTGATTGACTATCACATGCAGTGAAAAAACTAGTTGTTAATTTCATGTCTGCCGATCCTCAGTCTTACGCATAATCTCCATTAACTGTATTTTTGTTATCCGTTTGATACTATCCAAGTAACGTGTTGGTGGTTTTCCTCTGGTTCTCTCTCCTATCATTATTCCTTGAATAATTTGTTTCTAAGCCATCATTTCAAGGGCATTTATTTTACATAACAAGGATGCCTTCAGTGTTCACGATTCTGAGCCATAGTCGCTATTGGGAACATAAATGTTTTCATATATAATTTTTGTCTCTATGGTCTCTTCATATTTTATTTAATCTTATGAATGTCACTTTTTCCATTTCCAGTCTCCTTCTAATTTCATATTCGCACCCTCCTTTATTTGGATCCTGTCAATCACCATAAAGGAACATTTTTATACCAATATACGCAATTTAGACTAACTTCGATTCTCGAAATTCAAAATTCCGGTAAGAAATTTCGCGAAGGATCGCGGTTACTGTGTAAAATATTCGAATATCCCGAAGTAAAAAAAAAAATTTAGATAGATCGTTTAAAACGTGTACAAACATCAAACCCAGGTTATGATGGAATCGCAGAAAATGAAGCGGTGAATATGGCAACCCATTCCATACAGCGTTGCTCAAAAATGTATCAAGTCCTTCCATCACCAGTACTAAACACAGCCCTCAAATACTTCACTAGTAACAGAAGTGGAATTCATACCATCATAACTTTCTTCATGCTATCAAATCCAATGTAGTTTGTCCCGTCCACACTACCTCTCTCATGACCATGTACGTCAACGTGTCCATCTCTCCATTTCTTCCCCCTTTTATCTACTCCCCAATTTCTCTCTTATTCACTATATTTTACTTCACTGCCCTACATTCGATTCCTATCGACCCCCACAACCGTCCGCATATCCTATCTGGTTTTCTCTCCAATAATCCTTCAACTGTTCCCGCACTTATACAATTCTTCCCCTTCTTATTTAATACATCTAACAGCAAAGTCATCAATTAGTTACATACAGCGCTTTAATATATTATATATTTACGCAGTGGCATATATCGATTAACACGAAATCATGAAACGGTCCCGAGAAACTGTCATTTGTATTCGTACATTTTTTTTCTCTTAACACGGAACAACCATGTGATCAAAGTATTATATAAAATTTAAAATTTTACTATCGAAGGCAATTGTTTCGAAAATATTTAGCAATCGAAGCAAAAGGTGATTTCTCTATCAATTTATTACATGCATTTCATATGTTGCACTCCGCATGGAATTCAGTGATTCCAAAGACGATTGAAGATTACTTTCATCATGCAGGATTCTCAAAGGTGTTAGATTCTTTGGTGCTCAAAAGGATGGAAAAGAAAGATGTTGAAAATGTTTGGAAAAGTTTCTATATTATTGAACTGTTCTACAGTATTACCGGAAGACTTAGCCAATAGAGTATTAATATACAATGCAATAATAAAGCCAATATGGACTTATGCTGCACCGATGTGGGATGTGCGAAAAATACTAGCAGAAATATAATACAGCGCTTTCAAAATAAAACTTTAAGGCTTATATACAGAATGCCGTGGTACGTTACCAATGAAGCTATTCATCGTGAACTTGGGGCCTGTATGGTCGACGAAGCAATAAAGCAGCGGCCTCGAAGACATGCAATACGCACACGCGGACACTGCAATGAGCTAGTCGCCGCGCTTTCAGACATCACGACAACCCGACGATTGAAAAGAACTAGAATTCGCGACCTAGATTAAGAGAAGGGCTGAAGGGCTGAATACATCAATGGACGTATTCCTCATACAAGAGAAGACGATGACACCTTCAGAGATGTCCAACATGGCTGGGAATGAATTGGCAGAAGTAGAAAAAAAATTGTTAATAGCGCTGTTGTTTTATTGATTTCCATTAAATGCATGCATACATGCGTGTAAAATGTACTCTAATAAACGTAATTTTGTTCAGTATATGTACTTTTTTAATATTGTTTAATACGAAAAATATTTCAGTCCCTTTCATTTCGTGTTAAACAATTTTCACTGCATACATATATAAAAAGAAAAACTATCTTTCCATCATATGATTCACCGCCGAAAACATTGTAAAACACAATGAAGAAACAAGTAAAATATTTAAATAATAATAATAATAATAAATTGCGTCCATGAAAAAGTAGCAATTGGCAAACATTGTTGCAACTTTGCTGGCAGAAGGAATAAAGAAATATTGCTCGCACGGTGATGGCGATTATTATTACGATAATAAACGACGTAGTAGGAACACTATACACAGTGAGTAAAGTTCAGAATATATTAAATATATATATATACGTCGGGGTGTGTGTGTGTATATTATGTAAAATAGGCAACGTATATATATTGACAGAAAAGATATTTTAAAAATTAATCAATACACACAACTACAGAACGATTTTATTTTTCCGTCAGAAAAAATTCCATTATAATAATACAATATTTTATATGCTACAGCGACAAAGTATATTATTGCTTTTAACAGTTCAAGGATAATCATTCATCTTCTATTGTGAGATTTATATACGTATCTATATAGATGTATAATAAAATACTTTTCAAAACCATTGAATCTACATAATGTTAGTAACACGTTCACCATCGAATGATACCTCTAACCTGTATGTCAAACTATCATTTAATCGATATACTTTTCATTTTTAAACTTGGCAAAGTTTATCATAAAAATTATTATTATTATCATATTTATACTAACGAATAAAAATACATAACTTACAATTCACCGTTAATAGCACGGTTAATGTTATCTTTTAAAATAAAGATGATACTTATCAAAATAAATTCTTGCATAATAAAAAGTCGGAATATATTATAGAATTTATTAACAAATTTACTTTAATTTTCAATTAACACTCCTGTCGAATTTTATCTCACATATTCCACTTATAATGGTTACATTTAGAAGGCGGTTTAATTTTCATAAAGCAACGTGGAATAGAAGAACTTGAAGAAATGACAAAAATCGAATGTGTACCTAAGTAATATAATGTACTTTTTAATCTAACAAACACGCTTCTAGAAATAAAAATGTCCCGCTAGATCGTAATCCAACTATACTACATAACTACTATGAAGGAATGTTTAATACCGACCTGTTTTCAGCTGATACCGGGACGACAGGAGAAGAAATCATAGCACGTTGTAAACAACAATGGATGGAAACAATCGAATCCAAGTTAAATTAAATAAATAAATCGTTTATTAAATAATTAAAATACAGTCAATAAACATAATTTATATATATATATATATATATATATATATATATATATATATATATATATCGCGTACCGGAACTCACCTTACCACCATAGGTTACAGAGTAATTAATTCCCATTTTTTTTTCATGATAAATTATCTACTTTTTTACACTTTTTAAAATGTTCCATTTTTGATTAAGAAATTTTATTTCTACTCCTTAATCGCTGACGATTTGTCAATCTCTCAGGTGCGTGCTACAAAACTGTTTTTCCCCTTTTTTAATAAATAAATATTTTATTAAATTATTTAAAAAACAGACAGTAAACATAATTCATGAATATATCGTGTACCGGAACTCGTGGTTTACAAAATTAATTAATTAAGGGAAGTAACAAACAAAAAATGTACAACTATTACAACACAGGAGAAAAAGGACAAAATAAAAACAAGGCGAGCATAATATTAGATTACGTTGAAACTAACGATTAAATATGAAAATAATTAATACAACATTACACTAATATTTAGAACATAGCTCATTACAATAAATTATGTTTAATGCGTCTATGCTTATATTTTGTATACATAAACATTAACTGCCTGGAATCGTAATCACTTATTAACGAGATAAACTCATTATCATCTATACGGCAACCATCGAAAAACTTACGCTATATGTTAAGAATGTATTCCTTAACACGAGGTAATTTCATTCCGCGTATAATCTATTCTAGTATAACAAGGAGCATTTAGTATGCACCTAATGTTCTGAATGAGTTGCAATTTATGATAACTAGCGTTCGATATCGATCACCAAACAGGACCAGCGTAAGTAAATACCGAACGTATTAGTGTTTTATAAATAAGTTTAGTGTTTTTTTTTTAAGCGGGAGGGGGAAAATCTTCCAAAGACACTGATATAATGAAGAAAATTTAGTTGTCGTTTTTTGCAGCGCATACAAGCATGCACTGCAAGAGATCCAAAATCAGCGTGTGGGATTTTTACCCACTAAAAACCCCCTCCTTCTATAAAACACACTAAAAAAAAAGGAGTTTAAATAAAAAGATGAAGGTCTCAGGGAAAATGAAGAGACCTCCACACTTAAAATTAGCTTATTACGATGGAAGAACGGATGAGTATACATAGTCCCTTCTACCATCAAACTAAAAGTAACGAGTTTATGCATTAACTAAATATATATATATATATATACATATATACATATATAAAAAAAGCAAAAATAAAATCTTATAACAAAAAAGACTTTACAATGTAACTTAAAGTTTAAAGTATTATTCATAATTTAAAAAAGTAAAAACTGATAATATGGATATTCAAAGAACAAACAGAAAGCGCAACAAAATAAAATCTTATAACAAGAAGACTTTACAATATAACTTAAAACTTAAAAGGTATTACTTATGCTAAAAACAAAAATTAATAATACGGATATAAAATATAATTAGATATTGAAACATAAGGCAATTGACCACGCTATATAAAAAAAAGAAAAAAAACTGCAAAACACTGTAATGGTATTGGGATCACGGTTGATTTAAGCGTTAATTGTAATACTATGAAAATTTGAATTTGAATTGCATGACCTGTTCAGTCAGAAAAAGGAAACTTCCAACTTCTCTACTAAGAGGATATACATCAGCGCAGTTAATGCCAAATTTATTTCGAGGAAAAATGAATGCAGGGCAAACAAAGATAGTATGATAAATATCATCAACCTCACCTACTGTACAACAGGTGCAAACAGGACCACTAGCAATCCGGAACCTATGAAGATAAGAACCAAACCTGCCATGACCCGTCAACACCTGAGCACTGTAGAAGTTGATGTCGAATCTCAACATTTTTAACCGTAAAGATATATCTGGCAGAAATGCATACGTCTTCCTACCAGTTTCAGTATCATCCCACCTGCCTTGCACTTTGCAATCAGCAAAAAGAGGCGATATGTTTTTTAAATTTCATATTAGTCATGGATTGCTCCGAAATATTTTCCAGCAGGTTAGAATGCTTCAACTCTGTGACACGCCCCCTCTGAGCCTGTGCTCACCCGTGAGAGCCCTACCCACAAGAAATAAATCCAGCGGCAGGACCCCACAGATAACATAAGCGGTAGAGGTTGGCGTAGTCCGGTATAAGGAAGCCATCCTAAGTAGAAATTTCCTTTGCTGCTTGTTGGCCAGACCAAGAATTTTTTTATTAACGTATATGGCCGCACCATACCCAAAATGGACCTGAATGAGGCATTTATATAATATCGAACGTTCCCTAAAGGATAAACCCCAAGCATTTCTCTGTAAACGCAACAACTTATTATAAATATCCATACATGTTGTAGAAATATACTGGAAATGGGGAATGAATGATAATTTAGAATCTATAATTATTCCTAAATATTTTATAGATGCAGTATATAAAATACTCGAATTAGATAACAATTCAAGCTCATTGATCTGGCCAACAAGCGAGGTCTTCCCAAATACAGAAAACCTGCATTTAGCGGGAGAAAAACTTAAACCTATATCTGTCACCACACTCTGCAGGTATTTAGAAATACATGCGAGAAGTGGTAGTGGCATGGTGCTCTCAGCTCTAAACACTAAACACAGATCATCGGCGTAGGAAATTAACTGACATATAGCATTGATATCAGAACAAAAATTATCAAGTCTAAAGTGTACAGTAGAATACAGTATGTTCCAGAGAGTAGGTCCAAGGACAGAACCTTGTGGCATTCCACAAGTAGGTACCCTAGCTCCAGCCGATGATCCAAGTTTAAGTATACGGAACGATTATTAAAGTAGTCTATGATAATATTAATTATAAAAGGATTAATTAAATTAACATTAAGAACATCGACAATTGCAGACCAATAACAATTGTCGAATGCCCCTTTAATATCATAAGAAATGACAACAGCAGAGCAGCCGTCCGAAATGTACTGCTCAACTGTAGAACTAAAGAATGAACAGCATACTCAGCTGATAGACCTGAGCGAAAACCAAATTGAAGGTGGTGCAACACGCTCCTAGCAGTGGTCTCCTGTACCAAAATCTCATTGACAACTTTCCATAAACCTTTGACTTATTTGAGGAGAGATAAGCACATGTTAAGATGTATCTACTCAGCCTAATAGTTATTGAATTAAAATTAGTAAACAGCAAAGAATGCGAAAGATCCGCCTTCACTATAACCGCAACTCTATTATTTATATAACATGCATATTTACTTCTGATTGGAATTTCACCATTGCTAATATAGGGCTCTGCCAGTGCACACACATCAAAATCATTATTATAAAAATATCTTAGAAATAGTGTCTGACAGGCACGCGAGTTATCAACATTTAGAAAAATCATATAAGTATAGTGTAAAAAGAAAAGGTCCCAACACACTTCCTTGCGGAACCTTCAAAACACGTTTTAATTGAAGAGACTGAATCATCAACAGTTACATAAACAGTTCATCGCGTAAATAACACCTAATTAATTTAATTAAATAAGGAGGAAATTTACATTTAATCATTTTGTATAAAATGCCCGCATGCCATGTACCACCAAATGCTTTAGCAACTTCAAAGAGCACAATACTAGTGTGTTTGTTACGATTAAAATTATGTGTCACAAATTCGGCTAGCCTGGATATTTGATAAGATGTTTAACGAAAACCAAATAATATTGAGTGTTTATTCGATTAAAGTAGTTTTTTGCGACCTCATACTTAAGTTGCTAAGTAAACTAATTGACCGAATGTTACAAATCCGAGAACTGTTCTTTCCTGGTTTGGGAAGAGCAATAACTTTTACGGTCTTCCAGCCGTACGGAAAATAACTGAATTTAGATATGCAGTTTCACCAATGTACAAATTTTATCCATGTACTCTATAATGTTCACATGCAAGCAGTTTAGATTTTTCACTATAGTTACAAACGTAATTACTTCGAGATGAAGCGGTGGTGTAGTGTACTGTTTGTTATAATTTTTGCAAACCTTCCATAGACTATCTTTTTTTTAAGCTTCGATAAAAACGAATTAAATTTATTGTTCCTATGTTTGTTTAAGAGCAATCGCAACAGTTTGGTTTTTGAATCTACTTTAATATTCGAAGGCAGGGATAAGAATAATTTTTAGTATACAGTCTTCTAATATCATTTTTTAATCTAATAAGCATGCATCTGCCTAACGGTAAATTAGAAGAAAAGTGGTTGTGCACCTTTTTATGTACACAACGCTCAGTGGCGGTAATAATTGAATTTGTAAAACTATTAAGACAAAAATCAATTTCAGCATTGTTTGTAATAGGCACACGTAACATCATATGATCGGATATACCTCTTGAATTCACCCCCACTCAGCATGCGGATAATCATATGTAAATTTATGTTCAACTGTTTGTTAAATCCAATTTCAGTGAAAATCGGGTTATGATTAAAGAAATGAGAATTTATCGAAACAGGAACAATTATGTTAATATTTTCCAAAGCTGCGAAATCTAACACGCTACGTTTCATAAATTCATTACCAGAAAAATAATAGAGCTGAAATGTAAAAATTATCTTGTATAGATACATTATATAAAATATTGCCCGCAGAATTATTATTAAAGCAATTCATATTTTATTTTTAGCGTTAAAATCTCAAATAAGTATAACTTTAGAGCGTGTTCTCATTACATATTTGATGTCCTCAGCAAGTTCATAAACACGCTGAGGAGGTCCTTTTTTTTATATTTATTTATTTACAAGAATTTTTGTATATAAAGGGGTAAAGGACTATTAATTTAAAAAAACAAAACAAAAAAAAAAAAAACAGAAGAATTGATGCTTAAAAAAAAGTAAATTATATACTTAATCAACATATATCGGTTATAAATTCATAAACATGAAAACAAGTATTTCAAATGTGGGTGTAGTAAATCCTTTGCGAGTGTACTTATATCTAAGGGCAACAGCCAGGATGACAAAACATAGTTCCAGCCATTACCGTGAAATGTGTCATATGTACAAAATTTAAAAAGAATAAAATATAGCAAAATTAAACTTAATTGCCACATTATATATTAGGTTCACTTTAATTAAATTATATCGCAAAAGTAGTTGCTTACATATAGCGTAAGTAGGTATAAATTAAGATACAAGAATTAAATATTAAGAACACTGTATAAAAAGGAATAAAAACAGTAAATTACTATAATTATAATTATCGCCATTGTATATTATTGCCATTATTATAATATTATTAAACATTAGTATAAGGACTAGTTAATAATATTTACCATTATACATACATGCACATACATAAACATGTACATACACATAGGTCTGTAAATGGCAAAAATGTTAATATAATTATGTTTAATACGATTGATTTTTCGTGTCGCTGAGCATGACGGAAATTTCGTAAATTCGCAAGGGGTGGCCAGAGGGAACGATATGGAATGTCAAAAAATTGATTCAATTCCTAAACTATTACAATCATGTTCAAATCATAAATTGAGAATCATGGTTTAAAGCTAAGATTATTTGTACACATACACATTCACTTAATTAACATAAAAAATTAACCACTTGTTCGACAGTTCAAATGAACGGTGCTTCATTTTCATCATTATCTCACAAAGTTAGAACAGACGATTTAAATAAGGATAACTATATTTTGGTTTCCCACATTTCATCAAATTTCTTTTTTAAAATAGACGAATTCAAAAATCGTTTCTCCCGTCACCATTTTACTTTATTCTTTATTGTAATAAAGTAATAAAATTAGATTTTACATTTAAACACACTGAAGTCAATGGTTTTCTTGAGTAGTACAATCTGTTTTAAGTTAAAGGTCTCACAACCTTTGATGCATCATAACTAAGTGACCGCTGATAATAAAAAGTCACATAAAATACATTTTCTTTACTTCAAACGTTATAAATAGTGGACAATAATTGTTTAACACAGGTATTAAACGATGAGCAAGTAACTGCATGGAACAACACATTTTTATTACTTAAGTTTCTTAGATACTTCCTAGTCTCCCATATAATTTAATCGATCACCTAATATAATATGTTACTGATCAGTAATTTTTAGGTATTGTTATAAGTTTTGAGCCACCATTAATAATTTGTGAAGTTGTACTCTTAATATTTAATAAAAAGATACATTTATTATAATTTATATGAAATAAAAGCGGCTTTATAGAAAATTTTATCCCACATAAAATTTAAGTATTCTTGATTGGCGTAGCTCATACTGTCATACGTATACGCCAAAAACTTCTTAAACTTATATATATATATATATATATATATATATATATATATATATATATCCATATTTATTTTATTCATCTAAAAAAAAAAAAAAAAAAAAAAAAAATACAAATACTAACACAAATCTCACCGCGAACATAATATTCGATTTCTGCTTGTCAAAAACGACATAATAATCAAAACAAAAACTATTTAAACTTTAAATCTGACAATGTATAATTATATATGTGAAAAAAAAACATACTTCCCCGAATAAATATTGAATATGTGATTAGACAGATGAAAACAGTTTGTCTATTTATTTTCATTTACAGGGGGCCAATTAGCTCTTATTTTATGTGTATATATATTATATGCAGATACCTACTAAAATAAATTACTGTAAATAATTAAAATATAACAAAATGAAAAATTATTTAACGAAAAATAGGTATTTTCAAAGAGATTTAATTGATTACACGAAAAGAGGCTATTACCATTTTATTCATTTTAAGTTTCATAGATTTTTAAAAATTACAATGCCCGCGTGTGTACATAAAAATATATGAAAATTTTACAAAAAATAACAAATAACAGGAATCAAAATATAAAATATCAAACAAATTAGAAGTCAAAGAAAATCACATTTAGTTATACACTGTTTATAAACAAACAATGTATAATTATATACAAATAATTTCAATATATATCATCACATGGCGTATAAAGAATTATATAATCAAACTGTATTTGCGCACTATTTAAAAAATAAAACGCTGTAAAAATTCCTGTTTTTTATAGATCAAATATAAATATCCATTACACATTTTATAACCTCTAATATACAATATTTTATTTACTTAAAATCACTATTTGAAAAACCTATGATTTGTTTTGATGACTTAACACCGATTTCAATAGGGTTTGTAATGAACAAAAAATCGCCTAAAAACTATATATACTGATCATATAATTTACTTAATAGTCCTGGTTCATAAATATATTATGGCTTCAAATTATTCATTGTAATTAATCATTTATAGTAAAAGCGTGATAACACTTCCGCACGGATAAAATATTAATATAAAATATCAGATTCCTTCATAAATTTATTTTTGAATCTAATTAACAATTATTAACAAATAAAAAATAAAATTACCTACTGCCAATTTCATGTCTATACCGGTATAAAATATTGCACGCTAAAAAAACAGCTACAAGCCAAGATATATTTACAAAATCTCCAACAATATTAGCGAATGTTTCTTCGGTTAAATTATCCCCACAACATTGAAAAAACATTTTAACACAATTAGATAATTTCACTTTTAAAAAGACAGTTTTTCACACCAAAGTTAAAAATGAAAAAAAAATTGTCCCTGTTTTTTTTGCTTCGCAGTGTGACTAATATAGCAAACCTAATCAAGCATGTTCTAACCTATAGACAAAACAAAAAACATTCATTACCATTCCATATTTAAAATGTGTGAAAAGTTAGTAACACCAAATTAACATATCATAACTTGATATCTATCACGCGCCATAATAAAAATACAATTTATTAGTAGCCTAAATTTTTTAAATGGGGAAACAATTTAATAGTAAGGATATTTCGCAAGTCCAAAAAGTTGATAGTTCTGCATGTTGGTTTGATCAGTAGTCCATGTATGAATTGTAGTCTAGAATTAAAATTTAAAAAGTGTATTTTTATATACTAATTACTAATTGCTTTCTTGCTTGCTTTTTATTATATAAAACAGGTACGTTATCAATTTTATCATTGATATTACATACTGAGTTTTAATTTTGTGTTACACCCTCCTTGTGAGGTCAAAAAATATTTAATTCCTATTTTAATGATATTCATTTAAAAAATGTATTAGCATTACAAAGTATAATCTTTTCATTAGATTAATAATGGCTGATTTGAAGCATAATGTATACGTAGATAAACATGTATATGATGAAGCAGAGAGGATTTATTACGAAAAACTGGCCAAAAGTCCAGGGATATCTAAGAAAACATCAACTATGTGCGATGTAATTTCAGAGGTTACAATTTGTTTTTCATTTTAAAATGATACTACCCGTATTTTAATTATGTATAACTAGTTTAAATTATTAAATCGTTTTGTATTAGATATGAGATATCCTATATCACTTAACTTAGAGAAATTTATGCGCACTTTTTACAATACATCATAGTAATAATGTCCGAATTATATTCATTAGTATTATTTTTTAATGATGCGTATGAAGCTTTTCCATTGCAAACTATGTCGTGTTTCTTTAATTAATAATAGCTCCATTTTGAGGAAAAAATATTGGTACTTTGTTGATACTAATAGAAGTCTTTTAAAATCGTTTACATATATTGATCTTTATTGTTATTTGGGCTTTATTAAAAAAAAAAGTAATGTTACTATCTAATCTTACATTTTCGTATGTCTTACGAGCTTGTGAAACTAAAATCAATATGTAATTAAACTGCTTCGATAATGTATTTTTAGAGTGATCAGAACGCGCGTAAGTGTGAACTTCGCAAATCAGTTTCAAATACAAAGGCGTCGGTAAGAAATTTTCCAACTACTTTGTATGAACATTAGTTTTGAAAATTACGTATTCAGTTAGAATGTATATATTATTTTTAACAGACACTGAACGTCGTCGATGATAAACAAAGTAACCAGACGTTTGAAGAAAGAATTAAACAAACTGAAACTGCTATAAAAAATTTAGTTAAAGGTATGCGACTTTCTACGTTTGTATTTTTGAATTGTAATTTAAAATGGATAATCGAATGTTAACTAATATTGGAATATACTTATATGTATACTATTATATTTGTAAATAATAGTGTTCTAATCGCTTCATTTATTTTTATGTATTATAAATATGCATGTATATGTTCACAAGATGTCATCTTCCAATATTTTAACAAACAGTTATACTAATTCTTTTTAATTATCACTTGAACTACGTAAATACGTAATTGTTAAAATAGCCGAATTCTACGAATAATAACGCTATCAGTCACCGTGCAAGAATCGTTACCAAAAATAATTATAATGAATACTATATCAGAGTTTCAGGAAGTTAGAGATTTAGTGATGGCTTTCAATAACCGTTTGGAATCTGTGGAATCGTTAATTTCGAAACAATCTTCCACAAAACAAAGCACATCGCAATCATCTCAACAGCCAAGCATATCTCAAAATGACGATGATGCTGATGATGGAGTCGATTTATTTGGATCAGATTCTGAAGTATGTAATGTGTATCTTAAATTTGCATAACAAATTTCTTTTAAAAATGATCTACGAAAAGTGCCCTTTAATAGATTTTTGTAAATATCTTTTGTTACTAGGAAGATGATGAAGCGAAACAAATTAAAGAACGAAGGTTAGCGGCATATGCTGAAAAGAAATCAAAAAGTAAACGTTTTTTAAAAATGTTTCAACGTTTCTTTGAATTTTATAGTTATTATTAAATAACTACTAATGTAACTATTTTCTCTTAAAAGACATACATAAATTATAGGTAACCCAAAGAAAATTACGAGCCCCAACAACATTGTTGTATTATAAGACCCGCGTGTTATTACTGAAATAAATATAACTTGCATACTTTGACGTTTACATTTGATTTTATTTTTTAATATTACTTTATTATTTTTACAGAACCTGCTCTCGTGGCAAAATCAAGTATAATATTAGATGTAAAACCATGGGATGATGAAACGAACATGGTAGAAATTGAAGAATTTGTTCGAAGTATTACTATGGATGGATTATTATGGGGTGCTTGTAAGTTTTTTATTTCACTTATGGTGTATGAACTAGTATAGCTAGTGTGTTTGTATGATTAAAAATAACTAATAATTATTCTGTTTTAATTTTAATTGCCTTGCCATTCATGTCACGCATAGCAGTTGAAGGCAAGAAAAACAATGTTCATCTGTTCTTTATCCCTGGTATATGTACAATATTCGCTATAATATTACATTAAATACTATATATATATATACATAGAAATATAGGAAATACAAATGTAGTTGAACTTGTGTTTTCAAATGTACAATATTCGCTATAATATTACATTAAATACTATATATATATATATACATAGAAATATAGGAAATACAAATGTAGTTGAACTTGTGTTTTCAAAACAGATCATGCTAATATTTGCATAAATAAAAAAACTGAGTATTCATGAACTCTCTCATTGTTGCATGTTATACATTTAAACTTTTGTCATATCTAGTATTAATTCCTGTTATTTGACAGCTTCATATTTCCTGAAATTGTGACACTTTGAAAAATTACTTTTATATTTTGGTTTCAGCAAAACTAGTTCCTCTTGCGTATGGAATTAAGAAATTACAAATTTCGTGCGTTGTTGAAGACGACAAAGTGTCCATTGACTTGTTAACAGAAAAAATTGAGAGCTTTGAGAGTCATGTAAGTTAAAAATTAGTTTTGTTATGTTTTTTTTTTCTTTTTAAATAAAAATGAAAAAGTTCGGTTTTTGTTTAAGCCTGCAAAGTCGTCATTATAAAATTAATTATACTTATATTTTATTTGACGTAGAGAAATAAATTATTAATTTATTGTGACTGCATTAAATTTAATGTACGTTTTGTATTATAAATGAATAATTTTTTATTTCAGGTTCAAAGTGTGGACATAGCAGCTTTTAATAAAGTATGACAAGGTTTTAAAACTAATACAATAAACGTATGCAGCATTACCTACTATTACGTAAACAATGCATGTATATCGCCAATGAATGTGAATTATATTTTTTTACCTAATACTTCATTAATTAAATTGGGATTAAAAAATTGGTTTATAATCGTTTGTTTTACTTTATATAAGTAAACCTCAATCAGAAAAGTACGTGATTTAAATGATAAAAATATCTTTATTAGAGTAATACGATACAAAAATGCCGTTGTGTTCACAACGTCCCCTCTCAACACCGTAAATTTACGTCTTTTATTCAGACCAAACCTTAATCAAAATTAAATTAATTTTTGTAAAATAACGAATAATATACAAATTCCCGTCGAAGACAATTAAAATAACAAACACCGTGTTCTTATTTTTTCGTTCGTAAACTTTATAAAATGCGTCATTGTTCCAATACAAGTAAAAAAAAAAAATCAGTTACTTATTAAATTAGATGATCTATTGATTCATTATAGTTTTCGTAATTGTGTTATCATCATTAAAAGATCATACGTGTTTATTACCATTCTGTGTTTCTCGACGCAATAATTAGTCTATAATTTTTTCGATAATTTTAAAAATTTTACCGAGATATACATTATACAATGTAAAAAACGAAATAAACAGACATAAACTAAAATATAAACGGAAATATGAAAACGATATTGCGAAAATAATTTGACGAGGAACTTATAAAATTAAATCCTGAAAAAATTCAAACGAAAAAGCTTAATGTATGTAACAAAAATCTGTTTACAAATTGTTACACATTTATTGAAACCTAATAACATACGCACCACATCATAATAATGGTCTTTCTCTTTTTAACAAGGCTATCGCGTTGTTTTTTGGTGGAGTGGAGTGGGGTGTAGTAACCACCTACAAATATAAATTACATTTAATATGATACTCATGTTTTCGTCTTAACATTTTAGTCATATTCCTTACCCCAGATTCTTACCGGACATAATATTGTCATTTTTTAAATTTTTCTTGGAGTATTCCCAATTACCATCAGAATTTCATGTTTCCATATACAACCAGTTTATTATCCAGCGCATAAAATTGACTTTGTCGCAGTTTCAATACTAAAAAATTCAAAATATAAAAAAGTCATAACTACTTAACGAATCAATAAAAATATTGATTGGTTGTAGGCCTATAAGTAATTCATTTCATTATAAGAATGAATATGTTAAAATTAATTCCCTTTATACATCAAAAATTAAAAAATTAAAGTTATAGATAACGATCATAAATCGCACCCAATCCGTAACGTATATTCGGTATAAAGTAAAAATATTTGATGCTACACCTGTTACGTCACCAATTCTTCTATAGTGCTGGACACAAATAAATTCCATATTCTGTGACTAATCTTGATGGAATCTGATCACACTTTTTTTATAATTCCTGTTCGTCTCTTGATATAGATTTTAATTTCCATGTATCCTTCATAACTTTCGCCAAATTACAACTATCTTTTTTTCTTCTTTGCAAGGCTGTGAAGGTATAATACACGATATCGAATTCATTCTATATTTCTGCTTGTATTACTTTAATAATTTTTTTAACAATACAATTTTATTGTCTCATTTCAAACGCTTAATACTTCTCCAAGTCAGTATATTTTCCACCGCCTTAATGAATTCGTGTCTTGCTTCTGTAAATCATTCGGGAAAATATGAAAAATAGAATTAACTGATGTCCTAAAAACCGAAATATCCTTCCTTCTGGTATATGTTTTCGTAATATTTTATTGCTTCATATAACCCAAATTGGTTGTGATATTTATATTGTATTAATTAATAAAAAAAAAAACACTTTGTATCAGCGTTTAAGAATGTTCGATTCTGTTCTCGATACTATATAACATTCTTAATTCATTGACCATTACTATTTTCTAATGCAATATGTAAACTTTTCCTGAAAACATACTGCAATAGGCCCAATTCTACGATCAGTACATCTAGATATGTTGCAGGGTTCAGTATCGAGTTTTACCCTATTTAATCTGCATATATTATGCTGGTGATATTGTTTTATACTGTGTACTTAAAAACACTGAACAAAGTATAATTTATTATATCACTAAATCAATACACGATTATGCCGCGCACCTAATTTTTACATTACCATAACTATACTACAACAATATTACCTCTTAAATAACGTGTCCCATGTTTGAATATCAATCCCCTTTTTTCTTTCATGATAAATTATCTACATTTTTACACTTCTTAAAATGTGCCTTTTTTGTTATCCTCGTTAAATATTAAGAATATTTTTACTGCTTGATCGCTGACGATTTTTCAAACTCGCGTGCGTGCTACAAAACTGTTTTTTTTTAAATAAATAAATATTTTATTAAATTATTTAAAAAACAGTCAGTAAACATAATTTAGAAATATATGTTTACAAAATTAATTAATTAAAGGAAGTAACAAACAAAAAATGCACAACTATTACAACGCAGAAGGAAAAGTTTAATGAATTACTAAGTTTATAAATCGAAAAATTATATAAATTATGGGTTATCATGAAGGATATGATTTTCATTTTGATTTTTGAGAATAATGTCTAAATATTTAACTACGAATTCTTTTTATCTTTAGTAATTACATCGAAATAAACATATTGCCATTTGACATTTATAAACTAAATTTTAATTTATGAACATTGTAAACAACAGATTAGCTCTAAATTTTAACACATACTTTTTATATTAAATCTAGGTCCATTGAAGTGCTTTAAAGACTCGATTTTTGAGCGCTTGAATACTAATCACTTGGACTGTGACATATTATGAAAACTAAATACTAATACCATTTTACCCTCTTATTACAATAAAAAGTGGACGTGTATTCGTAATGTATATTCTCGCGTTGTTCGTTTCTCAAAATATCGTTTTGAACAATAAACCCTTATCATTGTTAATGTTCTTCGCGTCCATTGTTTGTCTATGTCTCTCATCTAATCGCGTGTCATGAGCCTTCACCGTTATCGCGCGGCGACATATCGGTAAGTTCATTCCATATATAAACTATAATTATATAAAATGTAATTATATCTCAACGTATTTAATCCTACATTCCACTGAAAATTGTCTATATTCAGCGCGTAAGTTATCTTATCTCGCTGTAGCAAAGAGCATTAAGTATATCGTCAAGTGAGATTATTCCTATTATTACTTTTGTACGGTGGCCGTTCGTACAGTGCACGCGTGCGTGCGTATGCATATACATGTCTATATACGTTCGTACATGTATCTAGGTAACTACACGTGTGTCTAGCACATTAAAAATGAGTGTAAAACGCTTTTAACCACCAACTCGTGCACATGCACCGACTGTGTACACAATTACAGTCTAATGTAGAAGAAAATAATTCCATCGCATGCAGTGAGGAACGATAACATTAGCAAAAACCAGCACCTCTTACACTATAAAGAAGTAGTTATCAGAGAATGGTAATCCAAATCAGGAATGTGTTAAGAAAAATCTAATATAGTGCACGATAGTGAAAACTATGAGTCTGCAGCCAAATCAACTAAGGAAGCTATGCCAACGCCAAGCACTAATTAAAAATGAGCTCACAATAAAAATAAACTCATAGCAGAAAACACATTACCAAAGAATGAACAGGAAATTAAAAATATAACACACATTGTCTATTTAAACAAGTCAACTGGGCAACAGCAAGTAATGAATGGACAACAAAAGTATCAACAACGGCCTAGTGCGGTATCTACACCTAAACCTCCGCCAAAAGTAACTGTAAGTGGAATTCAGCACATAGTTCAGACACTTGGAGAGAATAACATTGTCTTCAAAGTTTTAAGTAACGATAACATTCTGGTAGCTGCCAAAACAGATACAGTATTTCGTCAATTAATATTTGTGCTGAAGAAATCTAACATTGAGCATTTTACGTATGGATTGAAGGCGGAGAAACCATATCGTGTAGTAGTTAGAAATGCCGACTGAACTAATTGCTCAGGAACTTATAAATATGGGACACCAGCCAGCTAAAATAGTAAATATATTAAAAACAATAAAGATAAGGTAAACAGGGTACGCAAAGAATTCCCTTTGTTCTACGTCGATTTAAATACAAGTAGCAACAATAAAGACATATATGATATATAACATATAGAACATTGTCGTGTTAAAATTGAACCTCCTCATAAATCTAGTTCAATACCACAATATAAACGTTGTCAGTGTTGGAACCACACACAAGCCCACTGTTATCGATCATTTTGTTGTTTCAAGTGAGTGCAATATTACAGATCATACCAAATTTAAATGTGCAAACTGTAAAGGTAATCACACAGCTAATTACCAAGGATGTGAAACGTACCAAAAGAACGAACAAACATTACAAAAGCAGAAAACAACTGCAGTACAACGTATTCAGCAACGTGCCAGATAAGAAATCGATAACTGAAGTTCAATCTCACATACCATACGCTGCAATCGCTAACAAGAGACAGCCCAGATCACATTCCACGTCTTCAAAAAAAGATTAGATTCAGAATTATGACAAGCGTATACTATTAGATCAGTAAACTTTTTAATAACTAAGTCTATATCATTTTTACTTTTTATTTTAATTTTTACGTTAGTTTCGCTTTGAACTATATTTGAAAAAAATCCGTTTGTAGACTTGTTAACCAGTCCATGTTGGATAGGTATACACCTTGAACGATTGTCTAAGGTAGCAATGACAGGAACATGATCTGAAGATAGATCAATAGCCGTCTTATATTCTCTGCTATACTTTTGTAAGCCATAGATTATAAAGAAATCCAATATGTCTGGAAGTCAATTATCGTGTGCAGGGTCAGTATGTAGGTGTCATTGGTGTAAGGATGGCAAGTGAATTATTCGTATGCACTTTTCCAGCCTTCTTCCAAACTGATTAGTTAGTCGTGAACCCCACTTGGTGTTTTTTGCGTTATAATCACCACCGCATATGAAGTTATTTCCTAAGTTTTTAAAGACGGTTTTAAACTCAAGTCTGCTATTATGAATCCACTGTGGCAGTAAGTAGCTGCTACTGCAATTTCATTTGCGAGTGTATCTATATTCACTGCAATAACTTGATAAGCGTCTGTGCTACGTGAAAAGTTCTTATATTGTATGTAACAACTTTTAACCAACACCATGGTGCCTGCATGAGCAGTGCCATCAAGGTGATGAGCAGTGTAAGTATTATATCCATTTATTTTAAAACTGTGACTACTTACGAGGTGAGTTAAGGCTATCAATACATCAGTGGGTTTTGTTGAAGAAAAATTTTCAGTTCATTTTTTTGGAACGATACCGTTAGCGTTCTACAACATAATCACTACTGACACTTGGGTGATATTATTTATTCTCCTTGCCATCAAAGTAATAATTTTTCAATAACCTTAGTTAGTAAGGATATTAAAGGATTAATTATACTTTTAAATTCATTTAAAAATGTAGATAACATTAGAGATATATCAGTATTGTTGATGTTACTTTTACTCTTTACAGTAGTAGTAATAGAGCCATTGTTGCTGGACCCGTTATTATTACTGTCACCCTGTTGGATTTCCCTACATGGGTAGCTGTTGTCTGCATTACCTTTAGTCACATTAGCATATTTTTAACTGTAAGAGGACTAGTGTAGTTTCCATTAGAATTATTATAATTATTTATTTAAGTGATAGAATGCGATGAACGTAAATTATTATAAAATTAAGTCTGCTGTTTATACACTGAACATCGTAGCTTGCTAAATGATTTTCGCTACATAATACGCAGGTTGCAGGTTCGTCATTACCTTTCGAACATGTTTTGGTATCATGGCGACCAGCACATTGTACATAACGAGCAGGTAAATTACAATAATTGGCTGTATGACCAAAAAATTGACAGCGCCTACACTGTTTTAATCGTGAATCTTTCTTCGGTTCTTCCACCGTCACTATTGTATTTAGTAGTCTCGTGATCCTAAAAATTTCATCATTCTTCGTTGAGGATACCAAATCTATGAAAAACATTGGTAATGATTGCTTAGTTTTAGTTTTAAGAATATTGGTAATGCGTGCAACCCTAAAACCTTTGGACTCCAGCTCAGTTTTTAATTCAATTAAATCAGTAGAACAATGTATGTTTTTTAATACTACTCTGAATGATTTGTCCTCCTCCAAGGAATAAGTATAATATAAATAGGTTATTTTCTTTCATGGCTTCAATAAGGGTACGATAAGATTTTAGCGGTTTTATTGTCACGCCTGACAGCGTTGATTTTAAAGAAAATTCAATTTCGGGTATTCTTAATAAGAATTGTCTAAAGTTCGTAAAGTTTTGGATATTTTTCACCATTATAGGTGGTGGCGGCTTAACATTTTTGTTAGGATTTACAACATTATGCGAAACATTTGTATTGTTAACATTAAGATCAGTGATTTGCATTTCTGCATCATTATTATCATCATTGCTATTACCGCTATTATTATTATTATTATTATTGTCATCATCATTCTCATCCGTCAAAAATTGGAAGATATTACGTTTAGTATTGATTTGATGCTATTATCGGGATAATCTGATTTCGCAATATTAAATACATGTTTTAGTTTTTGCCAATTTTCATTGTAGTATTCTATAGTTGTATTTTTATTGAATAATTGCCAGTGGCGGTTTTACATAATTGAACAAGGTTAACTGTTTGGTCAGATCCTGAGGTGACATTATTAGTATTTCTTTTGGTATTTTTTGATATTGACGGCAACCGATGTGATTGTGGTTGGCCACTTGGTCGCAGACGAACTGAGTCGACAGCGTGTCTTTAAGTTAACACAATTAAACGGGAACGAATTAACTAATACTACTACTAATAGTAATAATAATTAAATCGACTTCTGACAATAATAAGTAAGACGTAAAGTAATCCGTAAGGCAAAACGTATAAGATAAGATAAGAACGAGCATATCGAATTGAAATAGGCCCGTATTCTTCCTTTTCTTTTCTGTTTGACGTGTTAATTGTTAATGGAAACGAATACGGGCATACGTTACAAATAAAAGTTTAATACAGAGCGAACACATACACAACCGTTTACGTGCGATAAATATATTTTAGAAAACGTTTTATTATCGCTGGTGACTTAAATGCCAAACATGCCTGGGGATCATCACCAGCTAACCGTAGAAATTCCCTGCACATACCATAGGTAGGCAGCTTCTATAAGCGATACATAGTATACAATGCTACTTTATGTGAGGTCAAAAACCAACATACTGGCCAACGGATCGGCGTAAAAATCCAGATATTTTAGACTTTTTCATTGTCAAAGGACTGTCCACAAATTATCTAGCAGTAGAAAACGTTATTGATTTGTCATCAGATCATACGCCTGTTATGCTTACAATCAGTACAATTGTACAGAAGAAAAAAGCACTCACAAGCCGTTATACAAACTAGGATAAATTTCGGGAATTAGATAAACGAATTGATCTTAAAGTATGTCTAAAGTCTATATGCGAGATAGAAACGCAAAACTTGCAATTTGATAAAAGCGATTCGCAAATCAGCTACTAGCTACTCCCCAATAACGACAACAAATACTAATCAAGAAACAAAATACCCGTTAATAATTCGAAATAAGATAGCTGAGAGGCGAAACGCACGTATAGCCCTCATGATAAGAATATCTTTAATAAGGCTAATCAACTACGTCGCTTGATTAAAAACATCAAATGTAGAACATTTGTAGAATATCTAAACAGTTAATCCTATCTGCAGATAAAGACTATTTCTTATTGGAAGGCGACTTGGCGAATTAAACGCCTGTTTGTGCATATTCCACCTATTCGTGATGAACTTAATAATTGGGCTCATTGAGATATTGAAAAAGCTGAACTGTTTGCTAAGCACTTGTCAGACTTTTCAACAACATGATATTGTGCCTAATGTAGATCCAACTACAGTTTATCAAAACTGTACAACGAACAAGGTGGTTTACTCCCGTTTAGGTAGCAATAGAAATATATAAAAATCTAAATTCAAAGAAGGCTCCGGGTATAGATGAAATATCTCCAGCTTTCTTGAAAGAACTGTCGCATAAAGGTATCGTCCTTTTGACATATCTATATAATGAATGTTAACGTTTAGAGTATGTGCCAACTTCTTTTAAAGTTGCACAAATAATAATGTTGAAAAAGCCTGACAAACCAGCTAGAGAGGATACTTCATATAGGCCTATTTCGCTTTTGCCAATCATATGAAAATTATTTGAAAAATTAATATTAAAAAGATTACTACCGATTATAGAAGATTTACCACTTCACCAATTTGGATTTAGAAGACACCACTCAACGATCGATCAAGTGCGGCGGGTTACTAAAATAATCTATTCAGCACTAGAAAAAAAAAATAATGTTCTGCGGTATTTACCAACGTCTGATGACGTAACAACAGCAGCATTCGCAGACGACACCGCAATATTAGCTGTCAGTACTGATCCCAGCGAGGCGAATGGTAAAATTCAACATTTAAATCTGATTAGAAAATGGACCTGGGACTGGAAGATAAAACTAAATAAAGCGAAATCAGTCCATGTTCTTTATACGTTTAAACATGCAGACAGTAGGTATTCGAGTATATCAGTATATCTTGATAATCAGCCTATTTCGCGAGCTGATTCGGCAAAATATCTGGGAATGCATTTGGGCGCCAAAATGTCATGGAAGATACACGTAAAGATGAAAGTGTTTTAAATCAAACGCAGAGTACAAGATTTGTGTACTGGCTCATCGGTAGGCGCTCTTTATTGGATGTACAATGCAAACTTACACTATAATCAGGTTATAAAGCCTATATATATGGACGTATGGACTTTCATTATGGGGACGCTTGTGTACTTTATCCCTTTGTTTTAGGCGAATACTCTTCATTTCTTACGTTTGCTAATCATTAAAAACTCGATAAATTACACAAACATTTTCAAAACAAAGTATATACATAATAATGTTTATAAAAATGAGTACAAAAAAAATTACAAGCAATATATAAGAAAAATGACCGCTTTAATAAGTAAAAGCATTTTTGAAAATTCATAAAATTATAAATTCGAATATGACCGTAGTATTGAACAGACCTGTAAATATCACATAGTTGTTGACCGTAACATTATTTTTTCTCATCTGTGTTAATTCCGTATTTAGTTTTAACCTTTTCTAATTCCTCTTTCTTCTTATCGACATCCAGCTTCTTAAATGCTTTATTCGACTGATAACAAATATAAGCAAAAATACATATTTTAAAATAACATATTCAAAGGTATTTAAGTTAATACAAATTTGATTATAACTTTCGAATTCTAAAAACTTAGTATTATTTTTTTATATACGCACCTGGTAATACAAAACAACTAAGTATCGATTACACACGTTGAAACCAGAAAGGTGATCACAAGCATTCTTCGCATCGAATATGTCTTCATACACGACAAATGCAGTTCCTCTTGTATCAGGCGTATTACCCCTAAATCAGGAAACATTGTTTTGAAAGTAATGCTCACTAACTAATAAGTATCGCTTCAGGCATGGCAAAGCGTGTATATAATTATTAATATACTAAATTTGAATTTACATAATAAACAATTACAAATATGTTAATTTATAATTATCGAAAACTGCAAAGTATATTATACGTACACTCTTATCTGTCGTATAGCGCCATATTTACCAAATATATCGTACATTTCCTCTCCTGTTATTTTGTACGGTAAATTTCTTATGTACAAAACTCGATTCACTTCAGGTGGAAGACGAACCTAAAATTAAAATGATTGTTACTTTCACGAAGTTTATATAATAAGAATTCAAATATGCAGTGACTAATGTTACAAGTAAAATATATTTGCAGTTTAAAATATAAATTCAAACAAACTGGAATTAAGCTAAAACTATTTTTAACTGCTTACATTAGTTCTCCTTGTCATTAACGCCATAATTAAGTACTTTTTACGTCAACTAAAAATCAAAATATATTAGATAAATAATATAAAAACAACGAATTCTTAAGTCATAGAGTTAAAAAAGGAAGTTACCATTGACTTATCATTATCAAAAGAAATTGATTTACTTATATATTTGTGTAATTTTTAATAGGCCGTAATTTTAAGATTTATTTTTAAAACATCTAAATAAATATTTCTTGTAATAATAATTTAAGTTATAGATAATTAAATATATTAATACACTTACAAGCACTGATTGACTAGTATACTATGACATGATTTGAAGAATGTGGAATGCAGTGATTTTTATTAAAATAAACAACAAAAAAGAAGTTAAAATCACTAAAAAACTTGATTTTAACATTTTTATTATTTATACTAATATATGGCTTAGATTTACATATAGCAAACTTCAAATTAATGTTAACGTATTTGGAGTAGTGATTTTTATGAATAATAAAACAATATAAAAACAAAGTTAATCGATTAACTTTGTTTTGTTCAACTTAAAATTTTTCTACATATAATAATATGATATGTTACAAATTATTACCAAGATGAATCATTTTACATTTTAAATGCTTTTGAAAATATCTTTTAATCACGTTTCGTCCGTCTGGTTGTAACGTTAAATTTAAAATAATTGTAACATAAAATTAAATCATATAAAAATAATAATCCTGTTAGGTCTTAATTCTTCAGCAGCATTCCTTAGCACCAAGTCGTATGGTTAGAATTTGAAGCTATTTATAGCTCTACATTTTTTGTAATATGCTTGACATGAACTTTTATCTATAAATATACTCTCATATACTTTCGTTAAACCGTTTAATACATTGACGCTGACACACAATCCAATTCTACAACGCACGTTTAGATGTAATTGAAGCGTATTGTTACGTTTTTAAACTAATTGTATTCACTTAATGATTCAGAATATTCAATATCATGGTAAGCTCTAAATCTCACCGACATGTATTTTTTTTGATAACCTAATAATTTTTTAATGATCACGAGCTCATTGAGATGTACATAACGAAAAAATGTTATTTACTTTTTTTTTGTATGTTGCAACAATCTAGTATCAATAGATTTTGGTATGTAATTTCATGTAACCCATCATTTACAAACGTTTTCTTTCGACGTTATAATCAATTTCAGTTCATATTTAAACCAAATAAACGAGAAACCATGAGGAAAATTATTAAGAATCAACAAAAAAAAAATAATAATACAAAAATGAAAACACTACACTACATCGTAAATATTTTTTTTTACATTTTAGATTAAACTAGCATTATTGATCATACATTTCCCTTCAGATCCTCGCTCACACGTTTAATCTAACCATATGGCCCAGCTATATATATTACGTTAATCCAGATTAAATATAAGTGAGCTCAACAGTTCAATCACACTATTTCACTACGGAACAGAAATCAAATTTGACTGGTGTTTTGAAATTGTACCGTTTTCTCCTTTATTACTATATTATTAAAATATATTGTCTTGTTTATAGTACTCTTAGAAGTGATGAGCCTCGAGCAAAGCTCGTTTCAATGTTTCAGTACGAATCGTTTACTTGAGTGGAATGACCATCACCGATAAGATTTAAATATAGAATTTAAAACGTCGTTTTCACTATGAATTAAAATACGTATATGTCGCGCACTTTAAAAATTTAAATATCACTCTGTTTTAAATCAAAATGCGATTTACATGTAAATATATATAATTTACAGGGTGCCCAATAAATTATTTCCGATTATGAGTATGCGACGAGTTAAAGTCTTGACTAATAGTTACGAATTTTGAATAGAACATAAATAAATAATGAATGAAGTAAACCGATTATCAACAGAATATTAAGAAAAACGATTCATCTAAAAAATAAATATTATATAATTTAAGTCATTTTGTAAAGTTTCCTAGTTAGTTCTTCATGACGACTAACGTACTAATTTCGAAGGACTGCTAGAAATATGTAAGCGATTAAAATTATCCATTGCATATAACAACAAAGTATCGTGTTGTTTACAAAAAAAAAAAAAAAAAAAAAGATTCCTATGTAAATCCACGCACAGAGATGCATATATAAAGCAGAATGACACCGTATGAGGTTTTGCAAAATTTTATATGATAGAATAAATATGAATTTTTTTATTGTTTTTTCAAATCGGACCAATTTCCTTTAATAAAATTCACCACAATTCTAAAAATTTCATAATTGTGGTCGTCCTTATTATAAATATATAC
The DNA here is from genome assembly GCA_032883995.1 of Coronaproctus castanopsis. Taxonomy (NCBI): domain Eukaryota; kingdom Metazoa; phylum Arthropoda; class Insecta; order Hemiptera; family Monophlebidae; genus Coronaproctus; species Coronaproctus castanopsis. The sequence continues at coordinate 181,300,732 of CM065053.1, forward strand.
CGGAGGAATAAAATTATACACCCATATACACACATATCAAGAGAGAATATAATTTTTGTTTTCTTATTTTTCTCCGTTTGTAAAAGTGAATACAGAATATATATATATACAAAGGTTTACATAAATAAAAACATTTCGAATTATAATTAATATTATTATATCGCACATACTTTCAAGTTAAAAACTATTTTATGAAATTATCGTATTCGCGTACGATTAATACAGACAAACAAATAGTTTCGAAACTTCTCGTTATACTATTTACGTATAATTAACAACGCTGCAATAAGTAAAAATTTCCGACCTATTATTCTCCCTATTCTTTTTTGTGCAGTCCGATTCGGTTATAGCATGAGCCACTTTTCGCGGACTGTACTAACAAAATATACTATGTTGAATAATTCCCTTATTCGAGGCTAAAAATTTTTCTCCTTGTCCTATTATCCTTCTACAGCTTTCATCATTATTTACTGTGTAATATGATGGCGCTCTGCTTACATACATCTCCTACATCGGCTTTAACGCATGTTAATTTACATGTACAAATGGAAAAAAAAAACGAATCGTGTAAAATTAATTAAACAACTTCGGATAAAAGCAATTATTAATCAATCACGTAACATCAATAACGGATACAGTATTATAGACGCAACAGTTTCGTTTTTTACAATATATATATATATATATATATATATAAATTAGTAAAATAATTACATACGTTAGATTATATTTTATTATCGAAACAAATAGCATTATACGGAAAGTTTCAAAAATAGTCTGACCAACAGAAGAAAACAGAGAAATGAAAAGAAAATTATTTCTTTTATTATTAATATAATTTCTTTAATAATACATCGGCGTTAAGATTAACGTGCAAGCGTGTGACACCGGCTTATTAAAACGTGTATACGTAGCAGTCGGCCTATACCGAACGTATTTATTATTTAAAACGATATTTAATTAAAAAATAAATCTAATAAATGTATAGTACTTATTACTATTAATACTATATGCTACTAACAACGACGAGTAATAAAGATCCGATAAAAAAGAGAAATTAACGAATTTTCAATTCTTTTATAAAAAAATTGTGTTTTTTTTTTTTTTTGGTTTTGTTTCCACTTTTTACATGTAATAATCGATAGAAAACACAAAATAACTAATAATAATATATTTACAAAATTGAATTAAATCGCGTTTTTTTAACCGAGCGCGATGATATAGTGACACATAACCGACAAAAAGAAATATGGAAGAAGGAAAATGTGTTTCGTTACAAGCACAAAAGAAGAGAAACATTTTTACGATAACGACGAATGCTTCGTTAAATTCGTCGACGGAACAGCGAACGAACTAAAAAGAGATATCGGTATAGAAAAAGAAGAATAAGAATAAGATGAAGCACAGCAACAACAACTATAAGAATTAGTCGATGATTTGGGTTCACGATCGTCGTAATTATGAGTATGAGTATGATGATAATGATGATGATGATGGTGATGATGAGTAACGATCGGTAACGTAGTGACGGCGACGGTAGCCGGAATTCGACGTGCGAACGGTTTTCGTTTATTATTATTATTATTATTATTCGAATGACGATCGTCGGATCCGTCCACGTACGTGGTAACGGTCAAATATTGATTCTGTTTTTGCAGTCGACTATAACGAATATATAGCGAAGCGCACACGACCACTACTAATAATATAGCGAGAGTAGCGCCGAAAGCGATACTAGCTGTTTCCAATAATACTTGTTTCTTAGTTAATACGTAGGAACTGTCTAAATCTTTAAATTCGCATCTACGACCCATATAACCGTCGGCGCATTCGCAATTATATAAAGTATGTTCGCCGATTTTCACGGTAAAACACGTGGCACCGTTTAAACAGTACCAAGACGCGTGCATAGGCGGACACGCGTAAGTATGGAATGTTATATTCGGTCTAGGAGTCGAACTTATAACGATCGGTTTAGGTTTAGGAGTCGATCTGCCGGAACAAGCGTCGGTAACCGACAAAAATAGATTGACGAAAATTAACAGAAAAACTATTCTTCCGTTATTACGATCGCCGATGATGCAACGTCTCGCGTAATAATTCGTATCGCCGTCCGAGATGTTAGTTGTTCGGTCAACGAAACGTCGGTAGTAATAATAACGCGCGCCGATTGAATTTAATAGTTTACACACCGAAAACGTCATCTTTAATATCGCGATAATATATATATATATATGTATATATATACAAAATTAAAAAAAAATATATATATATATAATAATTCGATCAAATCGCGTTTATAATTAATACGACTGAATTATTACATAGTTAATAATTTATCAAAATCAGAAAGGAAATAAAGATGATAAAAATGAACGAATGAACTCGTACACAACCGAGAGTAAAAAATCATATCGGATTATTTTCTTATTAGTTTACTAGAGATTGTGCGAATTTAACCGATTTTAAAATATAACAGATTAAAATATCCCGGTACGTTATACTTAAAAAAAAAAAAAGGAAATAAATGAAAAATATTCAAAACAGGAAATTCGAGAAATAAGAATTACAAATACCAGACCGTAAACTTTTTCGATAAACTGTGGTTAAACCGTTGGAACGCCTGCAATTAAAAAACACAAATAAATATTTTAAAATCGTTAAACGTGTATATTTTCAAATTTTTACAAACACTAGGCAAAAAATTTCATTAAAACGGGTAATTAATGAAACATCAATTTTAATAAATTTCGTTTTACGAAGTAATTAACGACTTCTAAGTAAAAGATTGTTAACCTTATTTCGATAGTCTAAGGATCGTTAGACTATCGAAATAAGGTTCCAGTTTTGATATAAAATTATATATATTTCGAAATAAAATATAGTTAACCTAACTGTCGTTCTGAAGTTCAGAGTGCTTATTTGGATTACTCTAGATAATTTTTCCGATATGTTTACATATATATTTTTAGAACTAATAAAGTTCACGCCAATCAATAATGTCCTTACTGCGAAAAGAAAAAGCATAATTTTTTGTTAGTGTTAAAAATTCTTGTACCGCATACGAGGTCACCAACATTTAAAGTAACTAGTCCCCGGAAAAAAGATAATAACAAAAAGTGAAAACTAATTTTAAAATACTAATAATAAATCGTCATTTCGCAGTATAGGAGGAAATGTAGAAGCATTACAGCGACAAAGGTCGGATTGAAAATACAATTTGAGAAAATAAAATTTATTTTTATAAATTCGATTTCACGAGGCCATTCATCGATATTATTGAATGATGTCACGAAAAGCACCTACTGGTGCTTCACCCGTTTGTTACGAACATGCGACTGTTAGTGCCATTTCGTTACAGAAGAAATATGCGGCAGTTATTCGGCCAAGTTGTTAACACGATCTTCCCCAATCTATTTACATGTCTCTAAATGTCTGATACGTGTAGTAAATTTTCATGTAAGTCGAGTTGGTTAAACGGCACGGGGCGTATATTTCGGATTTTATTTTAGATTGTCCGCTATAACATGCGCAACGTGTAATAAAAAAATCGATATCTCGAAATGCTACAGACGCTTTAACATCGTCATTAAAGTGCTTGTACAGAATCGAACATCTAAACTGGACTTAAAAAAAAAAGAAAATATATCAAACGGAAATCAAGGAGAGGAAATTTAAAAAGAAAATAATCTAAATACGCGTACCTCATATTAAAATGCTTTGAATTATTAATATATTTCTTTAAAAATAAATAAATAAACTAATACGATCATTTAGGCGACAACAGAAGTTATTACTAACCTTTGAATTTTTTTTAGTAATTGTGAAACACATTTATACGCTTGGTTAATGTTTACAAACCAGATTAAATATTTATTTGTTTAAATAAGAACAAGTTCTTTAAATATAGTACAAATTTCGAGTAAGTAGTGATAAAAATATATATTATATATATATCAAATATTAAGCTATATATTCAATCGAGAAACACTTTTTTTAAACTGAAATTGGGCTAGATACAAAATAAAAACCGGCATATATAACATAATTCATTTTTACAATGTTAGAAATAATCACATTTGTCACCCAAATTAACGCGATAATTAAAACAATTATACCGACCATTTTCGTTTAAAATTAAGAAACTTTTGAAGTAAATTAAAATATACCTACATTTATTTTTTGACTTTTTATATAAATACGGTATCGTTTAAAATTGTTATGAAAAAATAACGAATAAACGTCCACCCTTTATCGATACTTTCGAGTGTTTTTCTAATACATTAATTCTATTAAATCTAGAGAGTAAAAAATTTTGACCAAATATATACCGCAATTTACGAAATCAAATAAACAAAAACAAAATACATAGAGGTAATAAAGCGTACGAATTTCAACTCGATATTACAACGACGAAATTAAATAAACTCAGGTATACCGATTTACGTCGAAATATTGACTTAGACAGGCAGATATTTCTTCTCGGTACGTTTTGATATTCACTGTCTGATAATTCATAACGGCATTTACAGATATTTTATTAATTGAATTACAGATATGAACAAAAAAATTTTCCATATTAACGAACAAGCGTGACAAAATATAATAGTAAAAAAAAAGAAAAATACCAATTAATGAATTATTTGTATAGGGTGAGCAACCCATTAAAATAATTATTTTACTTACATTACTGGTTACATCCAAAGTTATAACAATGCACTCGTAAAGCATTTTTCATATAGTCATCCGACCTATAACAAATTATTAAAAGCAACAATATTTATTTGAGTAACTAATACCTTAAGCTAAATATATATATATATATATATATATATATATATATATATATATATATAAAAAAAAATAAGTATCCTTACCGGCGATTACATAATGCGCAATCAGAATTTTGTCATCACCATTACGTCCTAAGAAAAAAAATAGACTATTCTAAACATACTCGCGTAGCATCACAATACCATTTCAAATAAAAACTAAAGACAAATTGTATGTAACGATTTTTTTTAACATATTGTAGTTCAAATTAGCAGTCTCTTATATTCAATTTAATAAAAATAATTGTAGTCATAAAACAAGGATTTAAATAACACCGCTAAAGCCAAGATTCATATGTCTACAAACGCGAGCAGGTGTACATATTTACGGTTGAATAAATTTATAAGATTCAAACAGTCAAGGGCATGATGCTGTGTCCACGAAAAATAAAAAACCAATATTTAGAAGCATTCGTAAACAAAATTAAGTTTAAAATAAATAATAGGAAGAAGACACTTACCTTGTTCGATATGAATATAAATTTCTGTTAAGAACGTGTTGACGCAAAAAATATAATTTTCCGTTTAAATTCTATTACAAGGGAAAAAATACACATTAATTATTCTTGTTACATGCAATAACATGATTCATATTTTTTACAATAATCAGCACAATTACTCATTTCCCGAAAAACAACAAAATTATGATTTATCATAGCTGTTATGTATTAAATAACAACGCTACTCCTAATTTTCAAAATGTTTACTTCTGTATATACACGAATGAATATATATATATATAGCATTAGATTTACTGAAACTATTGTATAGCCTATCATAAGAATGCGACCAACACGTAATTTCTATAACATTCAATTTAATCGGTATTAGGCAATGTTCATATTTAGGTCAGGGAAATAAGTCATTATGTAGTATAGTTATTTATATTTATATTTGCCGGGTTTTCTATACAATGTTAAAATTAAATAGCACTTTGTTGTATGCAGTTATTAAAAAATACATATCTAAATTAACATGCATTAGTCAAAAAAACTTGTATAAAAGGTTTACAGAACTAGTAAAACACTTGTTTTACGAATAACCAATAATGTAATAATTTAAAATTGAAATAAACTTCCAAACATGTTACTTAAATTTTTAATGATTAAAACATTTACCAAGAACTGAAGGAATAATATAAAGATATAGATATTTAAAATATTGGAGTTAAATTAATCGCATTAGTTATTTGGAAATCAAACTATTATTGTAAATTTTTATTCACAGAACCTATCTATTTGTCGCTGACTTCGAATTGACGAATAAAAGTAATAATTTATTGAAACCAAATTCTGTAATTAAAAAAATATTTCATTTTGAAAACTTTCAGTTATTTTTAATGTTATATGTAGAATAATAATGCAACAAACCGTCTTAATAATTGTTAAACTCTAGTTTAATCAATACTTTAAAGGCCGTGTTACATACTATCCGCGTTTAAAATGCAAAATTTCAATATATCATAATGAAGTTAGCTAAAATATCAAAAATATATGCAAAAATAAAATATAATAAGCCGACTCCGCAAATCATATATCGATTTACATGATTCGAAAAGCATTTAACCGTAACTACACTTCGTATTATCAAATAATTTATATTCAATGGTTACTCTTGTGACGTTATTAAAAGCAAACAAAAGTTTGTTGCTGATTTTTCTCAGCAACATAAATATTAGAATTCCAAGACATTTTTAATTATATAATAATAAATACTTATACAGCGGAGTATTTTTTAAAATTCATTATGAAATACTTAATCTTTAAATCTTGGATTAAAACTAACGCAAACAGTATGGTGAACAATTTAATGAAGTGAATATCGCAAAAATTCAACCAGAACTGACGTTAAGTGTCAAACGAATATGATAGATTTTTATAACAATCTACAAGTTAATAACAACTGGTATTAAACAATAAACTTTCACTGACATTAGAGGACAAATAAATATAAATAAAACATAATTAATTACTTACTCTACATCGATTTAAAAATTAATAAAACGGACTTAACTGATACATCATATAACACACGGAGAAGCAGATTTTAATTTTTAACTAACAGCAGCGAACAGGAGAACAGCATGAAATCAGGGCATGTAAAACGTTATATAAAAATTATCTGCAACTGCAACTCCGACGTTTATTTATTAATTTTTGGATTTTTAAAAAAGCAGCACGATTATAGAAATTTCCCTTAATATTTACAATAATAAGTTTAAGGAACATTTCAAATTAATTCGATTATGACCCAATTTATAGTATGAAAATTTAAATCGATTTATATATTTATATATAATCTCTGCAACCCGTACAATAATTAAAACTTGTTTTATGGTTATGCTCTTGTTCTGCACGTGGATAAATTATATATTATCTAAAATAGTGAGGTTTAGTTAATTTTGTTTTTCGTGATTACTAAAGTGTGATTGTTTTACGAAATACTTAAAAAATTTATACCTTTTAATATGGATAAACCGGTTGTATTAGCTCGTGTTATAAAAGTTTTAGGAAGAACAGGTTCCCAGGGCCAATGTACACAAGTAAAAGTAGAATTTATTAACGAGCAAAATCGACAGATAATAAGAAATGTCAAAGGCCCAGTACGTGAAGGAGATATTTTAACATTACTGGAATCAGAAAGAGAAGCTAGAAGATTACGTTGAACACGATGAAAGTTTGTAATTTAATAAATTATACAGCTTAAATACTTATGACTATGTACATAAAAAATTACTTAATAAAAATAATTATTGAGTACTTGTAATCTTACATTATTATACGAATTGTTTATTTGAGAACAAGTTTGAAATTAAAAATTTATCAATTCAATTGTTTAGGTACTTCTAAGATACGCTAAGAGTTAACGTATTAACTTATTTTAATGATCATTACTTTTAATCTATAAGAAATTTACTCAAATTACTTGAACTTTATTTTTAAACTGCAAAAGTTTATATCACATACATGTTTTTATTTCAGGTGTATGCGGTTATGAAAAAGGAAACCTGACAATGTTTTTATAAATAAAATGTTTAATACACAATAAAACTACATCTAAAAGTCGACTTGATGTTTTACTTATTTTATATTAGCCTTTATCTTTTCTGTAATTATACGTATTCCTTGATAGACATGATATTAATGTTTCTTTTATTCCCATTTTTATACTAGTTTTTTTTTTTTAGATAGATAAAAAATCGAAGGATTAAATTGATGTATCTTGCTTCCTTAAACACGCGAACAAATTTTGTGCGTGAATAAACCTCGTTTATTGGTTAGGTTTGATTAGGCTAGATAGAAGTATGATTAAAAGGCGTTATCTAATGTTATTCTTTTAATTTTTACTTATTATTTACTTTCTTTTCAACGATATCCATACTTATATTTTTTTCTATTTAACCTTCAAAAATAGTTTCCGAGGATTTTTACTTTCATAACTCATTAAAAATGTTTTATTTTTTTAAAACGAAAATCGAGTGTACAAGAATTTCGGAATCATTTACATTATAACTTGTTTGTAGGTACAATGTATATTGTTTTTGAGTTTAAATTTTTCATTCATTACGTGTAATTAGTTCAATTAGAAAAATTGGTAAAACGAATTATGTGATATTTACATATTTAAGTTCATATTTGTTTATATTTAATTTGTTGTATAGGTTAGGACAATTAGAAATATGAGGTAACATACTACAGAGAACTCTGATTAATTCGAATGTATAATTTTGTAATGGCTTTATCAATAAAATACAGTTGCAACTAATTTTAAATTGCGCATAATAAAAAATCTAACGCTGTAATCTTTTTTAAGTCCGTTAATCATTAGTCTTGGGTTTAGCAGTCATCATTTCTGTTTTGAAAATTGAATATTCCATCGGGTATATTACATTTTGCAACTAATGATTTCAATTTCTATATCATTTTGTGAATGATTAGAATAGCTCTTAATGTTTTTCCATAATGCATTTGCTTCAAAGTCACGTCTCTAAATAATTTTGGGTTGAATAAGACTTCTCAAGCTTTCAGATTCTAAATATTTTTCTTATCATTTGAATTTATTTTTGGATGCAATATCTCCTGCGCTTTAATTTTTTAACATGAAATTATTTTTCTTTTTTTCGTTGGTAAAAATTTTCAAGGATACATCAAAAAAGAAGTAATTTTCGGTAGGTTGTGCGCATATTAATATTAAAATACAAACTGTATTAACACTTCAGATAATGAAAATAATATTTGTTTCCTTTTCACAAAATAAGCTAACATAGGATTTATTAAAAATAAAATTCATTTGACGATTTTAATATAGCAATTAAATTTTTTGTAAGTAAAAAGGGTTCTCACTTTAATTTGTTTTGAAATATTTTTCAACGTTTTCTAACGTTTAATTATTTAAATTTTGATACGTTGTTCGATTAATGTGAATTTTCAAAAACTTAAATGTAAATAACTTGTTACCGTAATTTGTGCACAGTTTACATTGATTGTCTTTTTTTCACGTAATAACCACTAAACCCAGTTCTCTTATATCACTGACTTGGAAACATCGCGCAAATCTAATAACTTAATACGAGTATATTTACATACGAACATATTTATGGTCTTAGATAAATGTTTAGATTATAGCTGTAAAAAGATTATTTATTTATTTATTTACAAAACATTACGGCGTACACAACAGCAAAACGACAATTACAATGTATGCACTTACAGAATAATTATAAAGTAAAAGTATGAACAAAAATAAAACTAGACCACACACACACGCGCGCGCTAATTAATATAAATATTAAGAGTGGAAAAATAAATTACTAATACCAATAGAAAAATTATAATGTTTCTAATGAAATACAATACCTATATACAAGCACACATCCGAACAGAGCAAAAAAAAAAACGCAAAGAAATACCAATCATACACCTATACTCTCATGTAAACAAACTCTCCATCGGGACACGCACATATGATCAAAATAAAACAAACTTACTGAAAAGTAACAACTGAAATATAGAGATCAAAAAAGTGTATTATATACAAATTTACTGTCAAAATCAATATCTAACTATGGATGAATGTTTAGCACGTTATTATATAGACGCGAGGTGGATAGAAGTTATGAATTATAACCTAGATTTGTACGAGCATGTGATTCATAGAAAATACGATGTGACCTACTACTAACACTGAGGACCAAAATAAGATTGTAGATAATAAATAATTGTCATATATGCGAACGTTACAAGGATCATACAGGAACCTCAGCTACACTTATCTTCTTTCTAGCAGTCAAGGGTTTAATACTTAGGAAATCACATATAAAATATTATAACTCAAAAGTGTAGGATAGACACCAGTTTGTCGACAATAAATATACCTCAAAAACTGAGATTGAACTTTTTTCACCATATGAATATATTTAATGTATAAAGGCTCCCAAACCACAAATGCGTATTCTAATTGCGATCTTACAAGTGTGTCGAACAGTAACAACGGAGTCCTAGGATCACGAAATACGCATGGAATTTCTAGTGATGAAACTCAGTTCTGTAAGCATTTTTAGTAACATTAGCAATATGAGTTGCAAATTTAAGCTCGTTGTCAATATAAATCCCGAACAGGTTACATAACATTACCCACAAAGTATTATAAACAAATTAAAACCAATAACGTTAATTTTTATTTATCCCGTTATCCACATTTTATTATTAGTAAATACGAGATTTTATATAAAAATTTGTAATTTTTGTGTAACATGAAATAAGAAAATGTAAATGAAAACAACTAGTAATATAAGTGAATATAATTTCTTATGTTAATAACTTAATAAATACGTATCGTCTGTAAGTCAAATAATGACTATTAAAATATATGATGACAGAATTGTACGTTTGAAAAGCATTTAAAAATGAAAATATGTCGTTACTACAGATTTAAAAAAATGTAATGATTTAATATAATAACGAAGAGTGTAAATAATATTTGTATATTTAGATTGATTACACCGCTTCCAGCTGAAAACTTTGTTTATAAGATTGATACACCCCGTATATGTAAGTATTGGAAGTAACATATGATATATGTAGTGTACAGCAAACTTATATAAATAAAATTTTCCAACAATGATTAATCATTTATAAAGGATCATGATTGTATAAAATTTTATAATTAGAAATACATTTTTATTATGTAATGCATTACAAGTTATAAAAATTATAATTAACATGAACATTTTTTCAGGACCAGTTAACATAATGAATTGAGATACAACTTATAATTACTAGTAATTTAGTTGCATTATTATTTTGATTGAGATGTTGCAATTTAAATTTGAGGTTAATTGGGAATAATAAAACAACTTACACGTATTATCGATATTTTTTCGATCGTGTTAACAAAAAATTAATCATATATGTTTGTTAAAAGTAATCCTCTATTAGTGAACAAAATAGCTTCAATCGTAATTTTAAATGGCATAATGACTAATTCCATTTTCCGTACGGTCACGATAATTATACATAGTTAATATAATTTTACATCCGTTCGGTGGTAAATGAGAATGTAATTTCAATAGGAAATACACGTGATCGTGTTCATTTTTAGCGTACATTTCCAATAATAACTCAGACGAATTCTTAAGTTTTATACAAAGAAGTATATCATTGGTGATTGACGAAGATGGATACAAGTATTTCGAGATCGTTGAATCTATGTTTTTACAACCACATCGCAAAAATATATGATGTATATTAATCGGCTGAAACGATTGAATAATAATCTTAAATCGTGCCATTACACTTGTCGTTATAATCGATAATATGTCGAATAAGTGAGCTTTGTCACCATCACTTTCTAGGATACGAATTTTCGGACAATTTAAATCCGAAAGATTTAAATTAAATTTCGGCATGTTAACGAGTAGTATCTCATTTTCAATCTCATACCATAATGTTGATTTAATCAAAATTGTAGTTTTCTTAATAAAAGTGTTAAGAGGAAGTGAAATAACTATAATATACGGTACATACGGCAATACTAAGTGGTCGAAAACAGGACGTACAAAGTCAAATTTATTATCGGCTGATGTGAATGTGGAAACCATGTTACAGTGACGGTAGAACCATCGTACACGATATATTCCAAGATTTGTACAACTTCGTAAACTTACACGTACATTTCGCAATGATAATCTGGACATGTTTTTTAAGACGAAGAAAATGCACCATTGTTCGTTAATTATTTTTTTAAAAGGAATGGAAAATTTAAATAATGATTGTCGATGAGCAGCATTCAATTCGATCGATTCGTTAAACAAGGTTTTTATCATCACTTTTCGCAAACGTTTTTTCATTTGTAATGCTTCCTCCGCCAATCGTACATGTGATAGTAATTGATGCAAATGGTTATTCAACGAAATTGCAAATTTAGTTTGACGTTTATGCGATATGTTACATGTAGGTTGTGTAGTAATTAGAAAATTTGTAACAAATGAACAACCGTCGTTTGTTAACAGTTTTATTTGCGGTGAGCCTGTTCCCCAAAAATCGCCTATTTCTATTTCTAAGATACCTTCAAATATTTGGCAGATTTTTGGTTGACTTTCATTTATGACGATTACAACATTACCATCATTTGATTTTAAGATAAAATATTCCACATATGGCGAATAAATATTAAATGTTAATATATCACTTACACAATGATTCACGATGTTGCAGAAACTAACAGGTTCTTGCTTATGAAAAGTTATTAGTTGACCAGTAGTTGTACATATGACTGCATCAAGTTCGGTAAAACGAACTTTTTTATAACAGGATATAATAGGCAGGTATAAATTCGGTATCAAATAATTCAATTCCATTTTTTATATTTCTTGTTGATCTGTCCATAAAGATATACATGTATATATATATATAATGTATAGTTTTTAAAAAGAAACTATGCGATTATAAAAAACTAATAAAATTAGCATATTCTTAAAAAAAAAGCTAGCGTCCATTTCAAATCCTGAAATCCAAAATTAAATACGTATATGAATTTAACAACCAAAAAATACATATGTATCCATTAAAATAATATACGTGATTATTCGAACTCAAAATTCTTAACTATTCTAAAATAATACATTTTGGAAATAGATTGAATTGCAAACTTTATGAACGTAATTAAAATTAACAGAGATAAGTCGAAATATGAAATTATAAACTGAAGTATTAAATTACATTTCACATAAATTTAAGTTAATATAATAACGCTAATTTTAATAATTATATAATTAAAAAATAATTGTTATATAAAACAAAACTTACTCGGGGTTTAATATATAAAGTTATAAACATTCGTAAATTGATGTTTATTGTTTATGTTCAGTTTTGCCGCCAGAATGGTGAAGATATCTTATACATATAAAAACAAATTCCTATAATAAAATATTTAATACAATTAAATATTATTAGATAAATAAAAAATTAACGTATATTCAGATAACTTAATATATGCATATAAATAATTATATAAACGTTTCACCATTTATGGGTTTCACCATTTATGGGTTTCAAAATTTTACATAATTTAAAAATTATTTTTATACATTTATTAATTTCTCTTATATCCTACTCCTTTATGAAATTACTATTACTGTACACACAATCTCTACCATCAATTTCACTATTAGGCTAGGCGCAAATTGGGGCACGTATAGCGCGTGTGACATGACATGACACTTGTCGCACTACACGCGCGCGTCACACGCGTAGCGTGATGGTGCGCATATTGAAACACAGTTTTCGAGTCATATTTTTCTAAATCGAAATGTGTGAATGGAGAACAAAAAAACTGTTATTATTAAATTTAAGTTCTGAATCAGATTCGGACTTTGATGAAGAAATTTTTATTTATTCCGGAATGAATAAGAAATTTAAGTCAGCGAATAAATGTATTTTGTTGGAAAGAGAACGATGCGGACAATTTAAAATGACCAGCAAGATGAATGATGCAGGAAGCTTTTTCCTTTATCAGCAAATCTTATGAGACCATATCCAAGAAGATATATAACTGGAAATTATGAACATAAATTTTTCAATGTTCGACTTTCTCGAGCTCGACAAACTGTAGAATGTGCATTTGGCATATTGTCTTCACGGTTTCGTGTGTTCAGAAAACCATTTGAAAATAAAGTGGACACTGTGAGAGATGTTGTAAAAGCAGCTTGTGTTTTGCACAATTACTTGCGAACATCAGCAGTGACAGTAGAAGATATAGAAGTTGAAAAATTGCCTCAGACCCAATTACTTCATATACAAAAAAATAGGGAAAGGACTTCATCAGCCGCTTTCGTGGTGAAACAAAATTTTAGTGAATATTTCAATAATTGGGGGGCAGTTCCGTGGCAACATCAATCCGTTATGGTTGGGAATTATTAAGATAATATAGCTAATTTGAAGAATATATCATAAATATTGCATATATACATTTGTACCGATGTTAACAATAATTTATTAAACATAAATTTATTCATAGTGATTTTAATATTTAAAATGTAAATAAGAAATTTTGACATAGAAATGAGTTATTTTACTTGCATATTAGTCATTTAAATAAAAATAATAAGAGGAATTTAAGGAAAATATAATTATTCCGTTCCTCTAAAATAATGAATTATGAAATATAAACGATGAAATTATTAAATTTTACAATGTACAGGTAAAATAATTTTTTAATACTATTGACAATGGCAACACATTTATAAAAATTGCTGTTAATTGCGATTTATATATCAAAATGACTTTGTAGTAATTAGTTAACAAAAAACTTTGATATATTATTAATTAAAAAATAATTATGTATCATCTTTCAAATTAAAAGTATTTGCAATTTCGTCCCAAATTCCATTTTTAAATTTTGTTTTCATATAATTTGGATTCTTTGTATCATACAGTTCTTTGCGTTTCCTGAATTTGTCTATTAACATTTCCTCTACCATAATTATATAAACTACAAAAAAATATAAACGAAAAATAAATCAACAAAAATAGAAAACAATGAAAACTAGAAAACCTCAAAAGAAAATACAATCAAGTTGAAAACGTGCGAGTGTGACACGAGAAACTGTGGCTCAACTACAGTGTCGCGCGACTACGCGCTGACGCTATTCGCGTCACGTCGCGCCATGTCCGCAATTTGCGCTGTTACGTTACAATCTTCATGTTACAAAAATTCGCGCTGCGCTGTGTCGTGTCACACGCGTTATACGCGTCTCAATTTGCGCCTAGCCTTATGTGCATCATACAATTGCCGGTACAACGTAAAAAACATCATTTTTTTTTATCTAGTTGTGATTTGAATGCGGATTTCACTTAAATATTCTTCAAAAGGAAAAATTGTTTTCGTACTTTTGTGTATTATTAAATAAAATAAGTATTTCTATATTTTCTATTTAATAATTACTTTTTGTTAACTATTTTTATTTTCCCATTTAGAAAAAATTTCTTTAATTTACATAAAATACAGTATTGTCCTATATATATATTTTAAAAAATATGTAAAGGCTGCTGTAAAAAACATCCAGTGACCAGTGCTTTCAAAATTCGAAGAAACTTATAAGTTTGGTAAATACATGATTTAACGGATATAAAAATTAAATTTTCTGTGAAAATATATTTTTAAGTTAGTACATTTATGTTTTCGTGATAAGGATGCAAATGGTCATGAAACCAAATTATGTTTATCTAATGAGGTACAAAACCGTGAAATTAGTTTTAAAAGTTAAAAATATTCTTGTAGTGGAAGCAATTAGAATTTATTTTTCGCGCATAAATTAATTTATTCGGAAGAATCGTATTTTTGATTTTAATAGAAATCAATTTCAAAGCTGATATGTGATTGTAGGAATATTTACTTGTTTCAAAACATTTTGTAACTTGTTTCATTAATGTTCAGTTAACGCTGACAGTGTTAGTCGTCTTCAACTTTTAATTCACAAATTCTGTTCTACCCCATACCTAGACGACGACGTTCTACACGATGAAACTTATTTTTTCAAGTTTAAATTAATGCTTCCGATTTTTGATTGTCTTAAATTAAACTTCTGTTACTCAAGAAAGAACCTTTTTCTAGTCATACATTAACACACTTCACAAACATCAAAAATTTTTAACAAATACTATTTGCTTCGAATTATGATTAACTGATAAATACATATTTCAAATAAATTATAAGCATTAATCCGTATCTTTCATACACAACTTATAATATATTCCAGTTTATTTTTGGCGGTTTAAAAGTATACCAAACGACAAGATATATTCCTTCTAGTTTAAACTCTCATCAATAACACTAAAATGAATATTTGATAAATTAAGTATTATAACAATTAAACTTACAACGGCCTTGTCCTATTAACTTATATATTTAATGCTATACTTCGTTTACGATATTTTCCTATCAAATTGAAATTCTCGCAAATTATTATAGTAAAGAAAGCAGGAAAACCTGCAGAACTAACATCGTACCGATTAATTTCTCTGCTTCCAGTGCTTTCTAAAGTAGCTTAGAGCTAGTGGCATAATTGTGGAAATTAAAAAAATATATATATACATATAATTTTCCAAAACATGTAAAATATTACAATATTTTTAATTTATGGGTACTAGTTTCCAAAATTTGTATGTCAATTATATACTTGAATGAGTAACGAAATAGAATACGTTGTAGACGTAGGACTGGCTACATAAACAATAAAGAAAGAAGTATAATGTTCTACCGCTATTGATTTTTCCCCGAAAATTTAGTAACTTTATTCAAAAACTTAACTCTATATCAGCCACAGAAGTTGTTCATAATAAAATTTACTTTTTGAATCATTACTTCAATATTCTCAATGAATCATGAGGTATATAAATTTAAATATTATAATTTAAACAAAAAAAAAACAATTTACCAAATGGCAAAGAGTGAAGAGAAGCTAAGATCCTGGCAGACAGTTTAAAAAAGTGCATTGTAAATCAAGATTTTTAATCACACTCGATGTACTTATATTTGAGTATTCTTCTTCTATGTGCCGTGACTTCGAAAGCCAATTCAATTCTGATTCTTATCTCGGGGGATGTCATTGATATGAAATCCAAAATATTTTTTTTTTTTAATGGGGGTGCCTTTACAGCTTACCCAACGTGATACTGTAGGGACTATCTACATCTTAATCAAGCATGCTGACTTCTCTAAAAACGTCGCTATATGGGGGAACAACTGTAGATTATCCAGATGTAAAAGGGGCGATACATTATACGGATGTGTAATACTCGAAGAACGTAACAAGGTAAGGTAAAGCTCCGAGCGCAATGGTGCTACAGCAGAACATTCAAAAAAGACATGATCGGGGCTGCAGACTACCTGTTCAGAATGGAGGGGACAGAAGAGGCTTTCTCTAAGCTGCATACGGAAGAGACGGTCAGGAAACAAATGATGTCCAAATCGCAATCTGCTGATGAGTACAATCCTCTTACGACTAATCTTTTTAAAAAGATAGAACCACAGGAGTTTGGGGAGAGTCGGCTGGAGGTGATAGTAATAAGTGAGAGGTGATTGACTAATGCTCTTAGTTTACATTAGCTCCCATTGATCCCATATTTAATTGACCTGGTCTTTTCGAGAAAAAGTGTGCCGCTAACCGTGTTCTTTGCGCTACTAACAGTCATCCATGTTGTTTTTACCGTATTTATACGTAAGCCCATATTTTTACTGCTTTCATCAAGCACGTTCATTAGTTCTTGTAGATCTGTAAGACTCGTTATAAACCACCACTGTATCGTCCGCATACCGAATGTTATTCACAACCACTCCGTTAACTAAGTACACCTAAGAGTTTCCCAATAATTGACTCATCAAAAATTTTTTGAGTAAATATTAAATGAAAGAGGGGAGAGAACGCATCCTTGACGCACCCGACCATCAAACTGCTTCTGAAATTTGTGTACCCGATATATATTATGAAATAAATGTTACTTATAGAATTGGAAATTATTAAATGAAATAATTGTAACAAAAACAATTCCAAGTGAATTGAAAAAATCTGACATAATTCTTCTACATAAAAAAGGTAAAAAGAAAAGATAGAAAATTATAGACCAATAAGCCTTATACCAACAATACAAAAAATTTTCTCTACCGTATATGGTCGCGACTACGGAACCAGCTAGAACCACACCAGCCTCCTGTGCAAGCGGATTTCCGTAGCTCGTATTCAACAACAGATCACTTACCTGTCATTAATCAATTAATAGAGAAAAGTATAGAGTAAAATATACTGTTATTTTTAATGTTTATAAACTATACTAATGCCTTTGACTCGGTAAAGCAATCATATATATTTCAAGCACTACAGAGTCAAGTCTGTCAAAGAAAGTTAATAAGACTAATAATGAAAATGTATAATAACGTTGAAGTTAGAATAGTAACAGATGTGAATGGAGAACATTTCCCGCTAACACGGGGAGTACGCCAAGGAGATCGTTATTTCCAATTTCGTTCAACTGCGTCTTGGAGATGGTTTTCAAAACGCTAGATTGTTCGGACATGGACATTAATTTAAATGGAGAATTATTTGAACACCTTACGCTTTGCAGACGATGTGGTGCTAATTGCATCCTCCTTCAACCAATTGGAGCAAATGTTTCTCTCTCTCTGCAGCTAGAAGGAAATAAATGGGGATTAAAAATAAATAACGAAAAAAACTAAAATTTTATGTCAAGAAAAAAGAGGCTTTATACCAATAGGAAATAGCAATATAGAACAAGTCACCGAACTTATATATTTAGGTCAAATAATTTCATTTAAAAGCAAATTAACAGCTGAAATACACCGTACAGTGGCAATAACATGGAAAAAGTATTGAATGATGAAATCAATTTTTAAGAGCAATATTCCGCCCAATCTAAAAAGTGTAGCGTTCAACAGCTGCCTGCTACCATCCTTAACTTACGGTTCCCAAACATGGTCGATGACGCAAAGACAGGAAAATATTCTAAGAACCTGTCAAAACAATTTAGAAAGATCAATATTACAAATCAAGAAGCTAGATAAAGTCAAATTAAAAATAATTAAGGAACAAATGGATGATAATGGGGATATCATAACTTCAATCCGCGCGCTGAAATGGAAGTGGGGAGGACATGTCATAAGATAGAGATCAACGGTGGACGAAGAAAGTATGGAATGGTTCCTGGCGTACCGCAAGAGAAAAAAGTCGCGATCGTTTGACGACTTCAAGAAATTCCTGGGATCCAGAAGCGCTCTGTATAAATTGTCACCGAACAAACGCAACTGGGAAAAATTGGGAGAGACCTTCGCTCGAAAGGGCCTAGTATGACTACATTCTAAATTAATTTTAGAAATTTATTTTAACTGTAACAGATATATATATAAATTGTTAATTTAGTTATGCTAAATAAAGGTTATTATTATTATTATTATATACGTGTTATGAATGTGTAAGTGTAAATATGTAGGTTATCTGAATTAAAAATATTTATAACGTGCATTTGTATCAAAGTTGTTTTTATTCTTTTTATTTAATCAGTAATCACATAATGATTTTAGAAACATGTTAAATTCACTTTTCATTACAAACGTCTTGTATTTAAAAAAACTAAATTTATTGACTTTGCTGCTACCCGCACGTTTTCGCACATTTGTAGCATGTTGTTATAAACCGTTTATATATATATATATATATATATATATATATATATATATATATATATATATATATATATATATATATATATATATATCTTCTGTAATATTTGGCATAGGCCTCTCCTAAATATTTCTATCATTGTCTGTTCTGAGCCTCACGCATCCATGTATGTGACCTGCCTGTTCTGTTAGGTCGTCTGTCCATTTTCTTGGTGGTCTTCTTTCTTTCCACATTCCAGTGTATGATCTCCAATTCAATATTTCCTTCGCCCATCTTTCGTCTGTCAGCCGTGCTATATGCCCTGCTCAGTTTCAATTGTTTATTGTTATTCTGGATATAATATTCCCGAACACGGTGTTTTTTCGTATGACTGTCTTTTAATCTTATTCCCAGCAGCGCCCGTTTCATTCGTCTTTCTGCCTTTCTAATGTTTCCATTAGTTCTTTTGTTAAAGGTCAGGTTTCCGCTCTATTTCTTAGCACTGGTATAATACACTGATTAAATAGCGTGGCTCGGTTTGCTGGACTAATTTTGTTTTGTAGAATTTTTTCATTCTACTATATGTTATACATCCAAGTTGTATTTTTCTTTTTAATTCCCGTGTGTATGGCTATTCTTTCAGGTTGAAAATTTCTTCCTGAAGTATACAAAAGTGTTTACTATTTCTATGGGACTTTGCTTTAAATTGATGTTTGGTTTTTTTTTTTTTTAGTTCCAGTATCATAGGTGGATTATATATATAAAGTTAAATAAAGCGATCATGTGTTAATATGTAAATATTATATTCGTATACAATTAAGTAAGTTGAGAGGCTATTTTGCACAAGTTAAAAAAAAGAACATATCATATTTTTGAATATATAAATTACATTTTACAACAGGAAATATATTTTACATATAAATAACTGAATGTTATAGAAAAAACTTTCAAGAAATATTTCACATGAATACTTAGAAGCATGTCTGATTCTGAAGTAGTATTTTTTGGTCTTTTCATACTTCTCAAAATATTTTTCTGAAGAGATGTGAATGTTCTATAGCATGGTTGGTGATGTCTAGTGACATTATTTATTATTTACAGATTTATAGTAATACTATACTATTATATTTGAAATTATAAGTGGTACGAACTGTCAAATCAGTTCTTCACCAAAATATTTATTTTTAAAACACTTTCTATCATAGCCATGAGACAAACGAAATTAAAACTGTCAAATATATAACGCTCCAGTTTCAGAATGTGTCTTTGTAGCAAATACCCCTGTGAACAATTGCGGAAACATCAGCTTCATTCCTTACCTTTCTGAACTTATATCTATTGACATTTATTTGTGATGTTTTATTATCTTTCACATTCAAAGCCCCATACTACCGTATATTAATTAACGGCTTACATAACAATTTATATATACATATAATAAAAATATCAACATGAAAATAAAATTTAGTAATTTATTATAAAATCACAACAATAACTTTTAAAAATAGTAGTTGTAAAAATTATCGAGATACGTTTACGTATTTTATATCATAAATTACTCCATACGCAAATATTAAGCATATCGAGCGCGATTCTTGATTTACAATTTACAGGGAGTTAGCCCCCACTTCTGTGTCTGATTTTTTTAAATGTTCAAATATTAAAATACTTGAATTAATGTACCTCGTAATTTTTTTCTTCTTATTATTTTGCCACGTTTCTCTAATATGAATAAAAGCTTTATCCAAAGTTAGAGTCAGTATACCTTATGAATTGTTTGGCCACTACAATTTATCCTGTGGTTTCATGAAGACAGACAGACAAATGTATACTCGGCTACACTAAAAGGTTTCCTTTTTAATACAAATGAATGAACATTTTTTATGTAGCAAACTTTTAGACTCTAACATGATCACAAAGACTAACGGTTAAAATTAGTAGTGTGTACATAAAATCTTATAATAACTTTTTTCATCAATATAATTAATTTTTTTGTTTGTTTGCTAATACAACC
The DNA here is from genome assembly GCA_032883995.1 of Coronaproctus castanopsis. Taxonomy (NCBI): domain Eukaryota; kingdom Metazoa; phylum Arthropoda; class Insecta; order Hemiptera; family Monophlebidae; genus Coronaproctus; species Coronaproctus castanopsis. The sequence continues at coordinate 181,322,249 of CM065053.1, forward strand.
GAGTTATTTCGTATAAATAATAGAAAGGTTCTATATACTAAATTTTGATCAATTAAAAAAAAAAAGTTTTTTTTTAAAAATGTAACCCGGAACGTAACCTGGCTTTTCATTGATAAACATCGACAAAATATATCAAAAAGTAAATTTTACTAAAAATAATTTCAGAAATAGATCACAAATAATAAAAAGTATAATTAATATAGTGTTTTTATATGAATAAGGTATTAGTCATATAAGCAACCGGGAATCGAAACGATTACTTCAGCCTGAAGCAGGTGATTATAGTAATATAGCATTATAGACATGAGGATCTATAGAAACAGATTAGGAATTGTCTACTAAACTCTACGATTTTACGACTGTCTATTAATTCTTGACCTCAAAACGTTATCAAACATAGTTTTTAATTTCCTATACAAATTATGCTTGTAATATAGAAAACATGCGAGTGGCTTCGTTAATGACCTCGACAACTTTAATACCAATATATATATATATGAAAACATAGAGAGACTGCAGAAAAATCGTACAATTTCCGTCACCCACAATACATCTAAATACTGTTACATATAATAAACGAACATTTAAAAACTTTATCCGGCAAACTCTGGTTTTGATGAAGGAAAAAACACAGAATAAAATTTTGGAAGTGTAATAAATTATAAGAAAATATTATGTCCTACACAGAGCATTTATAGATTACAGAAAAACTTTTAACTGTGTGACATGGAACAAATTATAGGTAATTTTATCTGAAATTTCAAAATATATGATCGTGCTAGTAAAATCAGTTTACGAAGATAGTACGAATAGATAGAATGAACTAACGTACAGCAAAGGGTCAGCAATGACTGGTTGAAGACAGATAATGTCGGCGTATGGAAATCCAAAAATTAAAGGTATAGTACACTAATCTATGGATTCACAACTGGGTGGGGGACTTTTATTATAATATTCATACATGACTCAATTCTAAAGGCGAATTAATTTATTTTTATTCTAAAGGCGAATTAATTTATTTTCTAACTGAATTAAAAACCAGACATAAATTCTGAGAAAGAAAAGTATGCATTACAAATTTTATTAAGTTAGAACTATTTGTAAACTTGCATGATTAGGCGACCACGTAATAATAAATTTTGAACAATAATGTCATAACAACTGTAACATGACATGTATAGAATAGAACAAAAAATTATACACAGTTCAAATATAGTAGACGATAAGCGCATCAAATTTAGAATAAACATTTTAAATCAAATAAAAGTAGTTACCGAAGGCTGAGCATCGTATACGGTTATTTTAAATCTAATGCAACCGCAATCTGAAAAATAAATGCCATTTTTATTATCAATGTTGTCACACAATTACTAACATTAAATTAATAAACTAACGTTACATAGATAACGTTCAAAAATTCAAAATATACTTTCTAAAAATAAATGAAGCAAAACGAGAGAATTATAAAAAATCTTAAAATTCTTCGAAATAATGTTTGATTTAGCGAGGTTTATAACAAAAATTCCCATGTATCCTAAAGAAAAAAAGTTGTTAACAGATGTCAAATGAAAAATTTAGTTGTGCAGATTATCATCTCGCTGAAGGATACTAAATACGTAATTATATTGAATAGATTAATTATAAATTATTTTCCACAAAAACTAATGATCCAGTTGAGTCGATGGCGCAAAAGGAATAATCGCTAGTAATCAAGGTGTATATATAAAAGGTGGTCTCAATCAAGGACAAAAACTAGTTTCTCTTGTGACGTAACTGTGCGACCCGAACAAAACTATCAGCGCTCTACACGGTATTACCTCGCGCGCGCGCATTAGTATAATAATTTTTCTATCTAGTCGTGTTTTTTATGTTAATTTTGTTAATTTTTTAATAAATATAGTTTATTGCCTTACTATTGTGATTTTAATTACATTAAATAAAATATATTACTTATTATCGTGTTTAATATTTCTGAAGTCATGCGTTTATCAAAATCCACATATACCGGTTTTGTTTCCATTTCCCAAACAAGCTCCTTGCCATGATAACTTGCATTTGTGAATGAGGACAACAACTGCATCTTTTAGTTTATGGTATTCGTAACATTCATTAACCTTCATTTCATAAAAGAATAATACTATCAAACGATCACTTTCCTCGATTTTATTACCTCCAATTTTCATCATTTTGATGGCATAGTACCAGATCTAATATTTATTCTAGATGCCCATCACTGCAATGATGAAATTCTCGGTAAAGGAAAATTCAAGCCCTCTCTTAAGTATACGTAGTACTTTCTCCTAAGGTATAAAATCAAAGGCAGTTGAAATTTCTCAGAACTCCAGTTTACAAGCTTCTTTTTCTTATAAAATAAATTCAGCTGATTTCCCTTTTAGAATTTTCGGTTTCTGTTAATGGAGTTAAATTTTCAGTTTTTGTTAACGGAGAATTTTGACCTTTTTCTGTCATGTATAAACGACGTCTTAATTTATTAATTATCCGAGTCTGTTTTAACAATTTTCTCTTATGCTAAGTACACATTTTTTCAGTCCATCAATTTGTTTATATAAACTAGCAGTTGCTTCTTGTGCATTATCTGTTTCTAAAGATTCCGGAGGAATTAACATTATTTTCAATTAGAATGTCGTTAATGATAAAGTACTGTTCCCTTTTTTCCAATTGCTACTTTCTATTACTATCTAATTTCGGTAGTGCTGATTTTAATTTTAATGACGGAATTATTATTACAAGTAGCAACTGTATAACATTGCCCTGAGAGTATAATTGTGGTATGTTATCCTAGCTAAGAGGTGATGCTATACTTTTTACAGTCAAAAAATAATTCGAAATTATTAATATAAATAATGCAAAATTAAACGCTCAATTTATATAATTAATAAAAAATGGGAAAGTTAATAACTGAGTATCTGCGTATTGATGTATAGCTAAATAAATAATTGTGCACATATAAAGAAATAAAAGTTAAATATACCAAAAACTTAAAAACTTTTAAAAAATAAAAAAAAAATAACACATACGATAAGCAATTCAAAGCGCACAACAAACTGTATAAAACATTATGATGACTGACCGCATGAATGGTCCGAATCCTTTTTGGGTCGCACAGTGAAGTCACAAAACAAGATTTTTACTCTCATTTCGTACTACACACAAACGCCGTTTTTTGAGACAACCTTCCTTATAACAACCTTAGTTAGTAATATCATGTACGTCTTTCATGTAAAAAAACACGTAATTTTTTCTAAATTCACTCTGTAACACATTAATTCTTCTTTTGTAAAATATAACAAGTTGTATAGTCGTATATTACCCTGGGTTGTAATTGCGTTCTGTATTTACATATGAATATTTATTACATAAATAAAATTCTAATAAATATAAAGTTTCAATTTTAAAAAATCAATAACCAGGAATAATTAAAATTAGAGTATGAAAATTTATAATGGAAACAAGTAAGTGCATTTAATTCGTGATGTAATATAAGTCTATCTCTACAATTATATAGACAATTAATGCCAGAATAAAATAACCTGTATAAACAACTAATAATACGCGATTATATAGATACGTTTACAAACCTAATAATTTTAAAGGAATTTTTAAAGCAGAAAATATTCGCTTTTTATTTAAAAACCATAAATTACTCTAGTTAATGTTACTACTTCACTGATGACTTTGAATTCTAAATATGATAGAATTCGAATAAATATCTTCATAATGAATCACACGTTTACTTATTGAATCGAATGTTTTATTCTAAACGAAAATTTCAAAACGTATGTAAATGAATCTAAATCAAAAGAGGATTTTTAGAATAGCAAATTTTAATAATTTTTTAACTTTTATATTACGAAAAAACTAAAATTTCATATTTTTAAATATATAAATTACATTTTATAACAGGAAATATATTTTACATATAAATAACTGAATATCATAGAAACAACTTTCAAGAACCATGAATTCCTATCGACGTATAAAAATTTCACGACTGAAATTTTACTTTCATACGTTTCACATTCGAATTATTTTTTTTAGTTGATTTTTTACCCATCACATTATTTCCTTTATTGAAAAACGTTATATACGACATGCAGTTATAATTAAATTTTTCACTGTTTTAAATCGCTTAGATTCATTACATGAAGTGTACATAATACGTTCCTTAATTAAATGTAAGATATAAAACATCATTACTAAAGTAATAAATCAAAATATTTCAAACCCGCTGAAATTATAGACTTCGCAAGTGAAAAAATGTAATTTGAAAGCTAATAAATGTTTGTTGTTACCACGAATTATTCATAAAATGGTCTTCACTCGAGTTATAACTATTAAAACTTGTATTTTTCTTTTTTTACAATATAGCCATTCATAAATCATAATTACTTATTATGAAATGTTATTTTCACTCACCCATTCGTAAACCGTCCAGGTCATTGCAGTGATGAACGTACGACGTAATAATCTAGGCAATAAACCTTTACCATATCCCTTGATTCCATAACGCTATAAATTTTGAACGGTAATTTGCTTAATATACATAACTTAAATTACACGATAATCAACAAAATTATAGCTCCAAATAGGTCTACATCGAAGTAATATATTTTCATGTGATGAATATTAACTTATTTTTTTTATATTATTTTAATATGTACTATGATATAATAATATTCATTATTATTATATAAATATAAACGCAAATTTTCATGGTAATAAACGGTTGAATTTAAATAATATTAAAATTTTATTCCAATCGGGATGTTCTCAAACATGTAATATCCTACAAATATTTCGCGTTAAAAATAATTTTAAACATTTTTTTAAAAAGTATTCTAATATTTTTCATTAGATGGATGTTATAAAGTTAGGTTTCAAATGATTAATTTACGATTATTCTAAAAATTCGATAAGCCTAACTTTTCTTATTGCAATTTTTGAATTAAAGTAGTTATTGAGACGTCTAATATTCTCTCTTGTTGGGATTCCTGATTCTTTTCGAACACTGTTATATAAATTATGAATACATACACACACATATATACATGTGCATACATAAATATATATAGCATCGACAGTTTAAAAAAATATATCAATAAAAATAGTAAATATATATGTACCAATGATAATATAATAATTTACTTTGTATATTATGACAAGACTCGTTTTAACGTTTTTATATTCCTTTGGATAAAGTTGCATTTTTGTCTTTATTACATCAACGGGATGCGTAATTAAGGAAGCTAAACAGCCGGAAATTATTCCATAACTAAATGTAACATATAAATTCAATTTATACTTCTGCAATTTGTCACCTATGATGAAATTATTATCATTACTGAATTTTCAAAATGAACAAAATGCAAGAAAAATAGTAATCTTTAAAGATATTATAGGATGCCACTTACCAAAGGGTACTTTCGATAAACGTTTTAGATTTGAATAGAACATGAGATACAACCCAGAATACGGAGCATCTCTCAGAATCGTAGGTGTTAACCCAGATGTTAAACCCCGTAAACCTTCTGTAACATAAATAACACGAAGAGCGTGCTTCATACCGGAATAAGCGTATGTACCGCTCTATAATAAAAAATAATAAATAGCTTCTTACACAATAATATATTTTAGAGAAACAATATATATGTAAAATTATTTTTACACGATTATTCTATTGTGAACTTACAAATGCGAAATAAAAAAAAAAAACACATACAAGCATATAAAAGCCTGAAGTAGTACAGACGTAATTTATTCCTATATAACGCATATTATATATAAAAATATTGATTAATAATTCATACTACGATCTCATAAGTCACTTTTGTCCTTTTTTTGATATTAGGTTACATCTAGTTTAAATAAGTTTAACTGTATAATTAATTTAATTTAATAGCTCTAACGTATCAGAATTTTCCAATCGAATGATATATATGATATAAAATCATTATTTTAATCAGGAAAAAAATTCATATAAAAATTTATTAAATCACCGTATTACTATTGCTTCAAGGATTCTTAATAACTTGAATTTATTCCTACATCACAAATGTTTAAATTCTGATTATCTACAAATTATTTATATATACTTATCAGTTATTCAATATAATTCTTAAGAAGTAAATAAGACAAATAGAGAAATAATTATATTTAACAATGTAAAATACAAAATACATCGTTTATCATATTGGGTACATAAAAATAACAAACTTTATATATTCATAATTAATATAATATGTATCATTTAAAACAATTACCTCAACTCTTGTTTTAATAACAGTTACTGGTATTACGCAAACACACGTTATAGTACGAGCTACTACTCCTAACGTAAGGGTATTCAAATATGGCGAAGTATCCGACTGTACGAAACCCTTAAGATACTGTAAAGAAGCAAAGTACAATCCAATACTCGGAACTGATCTCAACAAAGACTGAAATGTGAATTATTTTCATTATATTTATTATCATTCAAACTTAAGTATATGAATTAAAAAGAATTTTTATATAAAGCTAATCATTTTATTACCGGAGATAAACCCCTCCAAAATCCACATATGCCACCATTTTTTTGAATGTCTTCCAATATTTGGTTGTATTTGGCTTTTGATTTTATTTCTTTACTGCAAGTATATTAAACATATTAAGTTAAGTAAAAAGGATAACATTTTATTTAACCTATAATATAAATGATTTTTTTGCACTGTTTTCATATCATCAAATCATATTTATGAATGGCTACGCATACTCATGCTACAATGTAAAGACAGTACACAGTAGAAAATGTAAGTTTGTTACGATAATTTTGATTTAATCCATTTAAAATACTATCTTTGTTGACATAAAGTAATGGTAATCTCAAGAAGACATTCAATATTATATGCAAATTAAATATGTTTGAGTTTCTAACAATGAATTTCAGTTCGCATCAAATATATTCACAAAATACTCAAATTAACCATGATACAAAATCGGTACGAATGGGTTTACGCTGTATAAAAATTAAAATCAATTAATAATTACAAAAATATAATTTCACTGTAGTTAATGCCCACATTTTATTTTCATAAAACCAAGTTCTATTTTTATTTTTCTCTGAACACTTATACTAAAATGAACTAGTTGTTTCTTACCAATGTTCCATACGTTGGATTTGTGTTTTTAACAAATCGAGGGGTTGAAATAATACAGTAGATATAGTACCCGATATTGACCCGGCCAGAAATGCTTTGCTGAACTCCGAAAGAAGAAATGTGTTTCTTGAAAAAGAGCCATTTGAAAATATCTTCTCATATTCAGACTGAAATCAAAACAAGCCGTGAGGTGACAAAATTTTACAATGACTATCGTAGACAAATGTAAAATAAGCACTTACCATATAGTTTGAATATTAAAATGAACTTAAAAACCTCAATTAAGTCCAACGTTCTTATATTGCGTTCTTTATAAACTCATTTAACTAAAATCAACGCTATCTTCAACAATCTACTAGTGTTTCTAATAAATTTAAAATAAAGAAGTAGACGAATATTTGACATCATGTAAACGAACAAATAACATAATGATCAGAACAGAAAATTTTTGTTTACATCTAAAAGTAGAATATTCTATTAGTCCACTAAAAAATTTGCGCCTATTAGAAAAAAATAGTAAAAGAAACCAGTTATCGTGATTATAATTTTTACACTATGCTATGGAAATGGATTTTTAATTTTAAATAGTTATTTTAGAGACGTATTAATTTAATAATAGATCCAGCAAACCATTTAAGTAAATCTTGATAAAAATTTTGAAATTAAAAAATTTTTGAACGACGTAATTACTGAAGAAACAACTACAACTTAGACTTACATTACAAATAAATCAAGTAAATGTAGTGTAAGTAGCGCTGAAACTGGCACTGGTTATATATTTATAATTATCTCATTCTCTAATAAAATACTTAAAAGATTTGCATTGAAAATCACGGATATTCAATAAAAACTATACTTTAAAAGGGTTAAAAATAATTGATACATTTCAAATATTATTATTAGTGCCACAAAGCACATTACGAATTATGAATTATGACCTTAGGGGAAAAAGTTTGCCATTTTTGGTCACTATAGATCTTAAAATTGATTGATTCAAAATGATAATTTTTGTATTTTAACTTTCATTTATAATTAAGTTAACTTTGTTCAACACAAGTTTAAATCTGCTGTACTAAAAAGATATATTAAATTTCTAAAAATATTTCTTAAAGAAGCTGATACAATTTTAAATTGCAACTTTAAAAAATCAATTCTGGACTCGTCATAAAAAATTCTAAAAACATAAACTGCAAATAAAATATTTAATATTTAAAGACACTGAATTTTTGTTTATCTACATAAACCTAATTAAATTATTTAAAAGATCCATGAAAGAACGGTTTTATAATATTATATGAAGTAAATCATATATCCACCATGATGAAAAATACGGTTTCTTAAAAAAAAACGACTTCAAAATATTTAAATATCTATATGGTGAATGGTGAATGCCGGTGTTTCGTATGCAATCAGTGTGTTCACGACTCACGTCAGAAGTTGTAGAAATTGTGCTCTTTTAATTGTTTCTTTATTATAATAAAGGCCAATAATTTTATTTGAGACGCTGTTGGATTTTAAGTATAACTATTGTGTGTTCTTTATACTCCAATTGCAAGATATTTATATCCAATTGAAAGTGTTTGAAAAAATTATATAATGTAATAGAGCCTGAAAATTTTCGACCACACTGTTTTAAACTGTCGGTTTCCAGGTTATTTTAAATTTTGAGTACGTTTTACTTTTTTCTGGAAGTTTGTTTGATTTTAATTTGTATAGTTGTGAATTTTATTTGACATATTAGACGCGTAAATTACTTTAAATACGGTGAGTTAATTTATAACCTATTTTAATATTGTGTGTGTGTGTAACTGAAAAATTTTGTATAGTGATTTGTTAAAGATAAATATAATTTATACCAATTGCTAATGTACATTCTAAGACGTATAAATTTAATGACTAGTTAAGATTTTATAACAATATGTTAATATATATGATTTTTGACCCAATAGCATTCATTTCACCATATACAATTCTACGTATTTGTACCAAGAATTATAATTAAATGATGGTAAATTATGCAGTTAATATATTTACCATAAAGTATTTATAGTTACTAATGTATATTTCTAAACGAAAGTTAATATAAATAACACGAAAAATGATTTATTCATTGTTTTAATTTAAAATACGAATATTTAAGTGCATCTAAATATGAACGCTTTATCTAATTATTGTTTCTTATATCGTAATATGTATCATAAACTGGTTTAAATTATATAGTTCATGTTAAAAAATTTGAAAGTATTTGTAATGTCGAATTTTTTATGTATTATGTTTAATATTAAATTATCAGTGCTTAATTTTTGTAAAATGCGTTTTTTTTTAGAATTTTGTTGAAGATGTTTGGTTTTATCGGAATTCTTCCTGTACAATCTCTATTTATGTGTTGATAATTTACTACTCCTGGTATTTTGACTAAATAAAAGATTGTTTATTTATTATAACAAAGTAAGCATTGATTTGTAACTTGCAAAATAATTACCTAGTAGTACAAAATAAACTTGTTTACTTTTTCAGGTGTTGCTTAGAATAATTATGTTGGTTATTATTAATATAATCATATATATTAGTAATCATTGGAGAAAATAATAGAAATGATTATTTCAAAACATTTGTAATGAGTGTCAATTTTTTTTATTCGTTTCATATATTTTATAAATCAGCACTTGATCGAATTAACTTCCTTTAAAGAATCCTAAAATATTTGTGTTAAATACACTGAAAATGATTTATGTCACGTTCACTAAATTTTTTGCCGTATGCAAAAACTTTAATTAGATAAAATTTTCAAATTAACCAAAATTCTCCAGATTATCTAAATAATTTCATTAAAAAAATTTAATTCTTCAAGAAATAATTTGGTTCAGTAATGATTTTCCCACTTTATTTCTACAAATTTTAATCTATACTAATATATAACACTGTTCTGTCTGTGATTTGCGAATATTTTTATTATAATCACTGTGTTGGGTTATTTTTATCGCACATAAACAGAAATTCTATTTTTTAAAATTGTTGTCTGTCCTAATTTAACTAAAAAAATATTCAAGCAATAAATGATGAAATTCGCACAGCTTATAGCCTATATTATCAGGTTCGTTCTTTGATTTACTACAAATTGATGTCACAAATATTTCCAGAAATTAAAACAATTTAAAGTTTTAAAAAGTATGAGATAGCGGTTATATATGTCAAATCGTTTAAAATTTAACAGCTACCTAAAATCGGGGGACAGTACATCTATTAGCCGGTAGATCGGCTTTAAAAATATCGCATCATCGATTCGTTCTGTTTTTCCCCTTTCGTGTAGTAAAAGAAAGAGACAGCGATATCTCTGTCAAAAACCACCTGTAAAATATCTCATCATCGACCTTTCTGGAATTTATCTTAAAAATGGTATTATATACTAGAGTTTAATATGTATTATTAATCATTAAAAATAAATTATTTTAGACCTCCCTTTATACGTGTCGATTTATTAATTATTTAAAAGTTTTAGATATTTTCAATAGCGCACGCTGAAATTTTTAAAATGTTAAATTTCAATTGAAATTAATTTTTTTAACAATGTATTTGAGTAATTAATTTTGTTACGTTTTGAAAACTTGTTGAAGAGTAAAGTAACTGTTTCTAAGTAAAATGTGAAAAATTAATAATTTGTTGTTTAATAATTGTTTGTTACTAAAGTAATTATTAATCTATAAAAAATTCGTATTTTGGACTATGTCATTTTGATTCGTTTTCACGCGGATTTTTTTCGTTTGGTTTATTAACATTTATTATACATTATTTATCATTAATTTATTATTCATGAATACAGTTTTTGTTATAAACACATATTTTGAAATTGTTTTCTCATAGATGGGTGACCGTAATTGTTCTGCGTTAAATATTAAATGGAAACGTATCAGCGATCCGTCTGGTCCACAGCCAAGACCAAGGCACGGTCATCGAGCGGTAGCCATTAAGGATTTGCTGATAGTTTTTGGAGGCGGTAATGAAGGTATTGTAGATGAGCTGCACGTATATAATTCAGCGAGTAATCAATGGTTCGTGCCAAACACGACAGGTGATATCCCTCCGGGTTGCGCAGCTTACGGATTTGTCGTTGATAATACTAGATTATATATTTTTGGCGGTATGGTCGAGTATGGTAAGTACTCTAACGAGTTATACGAATTACAAGCTACTCGATGGGAATGGAGAAAACTTAAACCTCGTCCACCAACTCGAGGACCGCTACCGTGTCCTCGTTTAGGACATAGCTTTACATTAATCGGAAAAAAGATATATCTGTTTGGAGGCCTGGCCAATGATAGTAATGATCCGAAGAATAATATACCACGTTACCTGAATGATTTATATACGTTAGATGTTTCCTCCTCGGAATCCTTAATGTGGGATATTCCCAAAACATACGGTGATTCACCACCACCGAGGGAATCTCATACTGCAGTTGCATATACTGACAGAAATGGTATTTCAAAATTAGTGGTTTACGGTGGAATGAGTGGATGTCGTCTTGGCGACTTATGGATACTTCAAATAGATACAATGACTTGGAGTAAACCATTTGTAGCAGGGTCGGCACCTTTACCGCGATCACTACATACGGCGACGACCATAAATAATCACATGTTCGTATTTGGAGGCTGGGTACCTTTACTGATAGGTGAATCGAAAATTGCGATACATGAAAAAGAATGGAAATGTACTAATCAGCTAGCGTGTCTAAATTTAGAATTGATGAGATGGGAAGAATTGGATTTGGATATGTCAGAAGATCGAATGCCACGAGCTCGCGCTGGACATTGCGCAGCCAATATTCATACAAGATTGTACATATGGTCAGGCAGAGATGGATACAGGAAAGCTTGGAATAATCAAGTATGTTGTAAAGATCTATGGTATTTAGAAGTCGATAAACCGAATAAATGTAGTCGAAGTCAATTGGTTAGAGCCTCTACTAATTCTTTAGAAATATTCTGGATAAATACATCAACTGCTGATGCTTACATAGTTCAGATACAAAAATATGACGTTCCTCCTGATTCGTTTACAACTCAGAATCCTGGAATGATAGATTACTCGCAATTGCCGTTTTTAGATTCTGTATATAAAAGGCCGATCGCTGTACCGAACAAGTTTATTACTGCAACGACGACTAATGTCACTAAGATGTTATTACCATCTTTACCAATTACTTCGACACCAAATACTAAAATTTTAATTCCGAAATCCGATGCGTCGGTTCTTTTGTCGCAACGAAATAACATAACAGCATCAGCAGTTGTAACTTCTTCGCAGTTGATGTCTAGTGTTGCTGCAATATCGTCTGCTTCGATGACAGGCATGCATGCTTTAGCAGCAGCAGCTGCTGCTGCGGCCTCTTCTCCTACGCAGAAAATTAGAGCTCAACCAACGGTTAGAATAATACAGTCAGCTCCATCTACTACTACTGTTGTGGCGGATGTTTCAACTGGTTTCAATATTGGAAAAACACCTACGGTTCCGGTAAAATACGTTCAAAATTTGAAAAATATTCCTATGGCATCTGTGACTGATGTTCAAAAATTACCGTCTTCTCTTTTAATTAAACAGCCAACAACAACGATTAATCCCACTGTTATCAAGTCGATTCCGTCAAATCAACAAATTATCATACAGAAACCAACGGTAACTGGTTTGACAGCTTCTAATCAACAGCCTCAACTGGTCACTGTAATTAAAAATCCTCAATTATCGTCATCATTATCATCAGCTACAACAGCTGTTTCTAAAGTCAACGTTATTCAGTCAAAACCGTTGGTTATAAGTGGTAATGCTGTGAGAACGGCCACAACTGGTGGTGTTGGTCAAACTTTGGTCAGGTTATCTGCCGCTGGTGTTGTAACTACTAATACCAGCAATATTAATGTTGTTAGAACTGTAGTACCGTCAGCTAATATTGTCCGCCCAGTAGTAACAGGTGCCGTAACTAGATTAACTGTTGCTAATAAACCGCAAACTATTCTCATTCAGAAACCTAATGTCATTGGACGACCTGGACAGCAACAGATTATTGTTGTAACTACAGCGGCTGCTTTAAAGGCCGTTCAGAATGTAACGCCGCAAATAGTTCAAAGTAGCAACACAAGTGGTGTTTCTATCGCTAATAGCGGAGGTACTGTCAATAGCGGATCAGTAAGAATGATGGTCGTCTCATCGGCCACTAGCGGAAATAGTGTATCATCTCCAGCAATGGTTGGTAAGCCAATTACTATATCCGTGCCAGGTACTGGTGGCATACGGAAAAATGTTACATTTACTGGTAATCAGGCTCAGAGTATTACAATTGCTGGTAAACCGGTTACGTTACAGATGCTGGGTGGACAGAAAAATGTAACTATTCTGACTCCATCTGGAGTGTCGTCTTCCTCTGTAACCGGTGTCATCAGTACAGGAACATCGCCTTCTGTTACTGTTTCGTCCATAGTTTCCCCTTTATCTGTTTTAAATCAGAATGCTGCTGTTTTAAACACTGCGACTACCATGGATGTTGATTCGAATTCGACTAATCCGTCTATAATTACAGCAACGACAATACCTTCGATTATGTTAAATTCAGACCCCAAGGAAATTCCGACAGAATCCACCAACACTATTAACATTGATAATGATTTTAATGTCGACAGTTCAAATATTACCGCTACTACTACTATTATAACTGCTGATACTGCTGCTACTTCTGATACTACTACCACTACTACTAGTATTACTATTACTACTACCACTACTACACTCACTGATACCAGTACAACTATTGATACTGCTATTACAACTTCTGAAAATACTATTGCTATTAATACTAATAGTAATAGCAGCAATAATATTCAGTCGAATTTAACAAGTGATTGCGTCAATGAAGTTAATGAAAAGAAAGAAGATACAACGATTGTCGATACTTCAGTTAAAATAGAGGAAACTATTACTCTGAAGAAAGATAATGAAGAAATAGTAGATGAACAAACTTGTAACGCTGATATTTAGTAAGTGAATAATATTTTAAATGTACTTGAAAACACAAGTACTTTTATTTTTAAATTTCAGTTTTAATTTGGTAGACTATGCGTAAGCATTGTAGGAGATATTTTTTATCCGCTCAAATACGTTGATATCCGTCCTAGTTGTAATATATGCTTTTATATATATATATATATATATATATATATATATATATATATATATATATATATATATATATATATATATATATATGTACACGGCGCTCTTTGGATTTTATTGAAAGTGTTCAAGATAAATGTTGTAAAATAGAATTTTTGTTTACAATTTATCCTGGCTAATTGTTTCATATTGAATTAAATTAAATCGTTTATTTTTATACTTTAACCTATAAAATAAATAACATTCGTGGTATTTGTCCGAAAATAAGTAGAAAATGTAATTTAATGTTGCTTTAATACTTATTATTTTGTTTAGTTTTCATATGTTATGTATGAATTTTTGACTAAACTATATATATTCTTAAAAATGTCGTCTTAATTATTTATATTAAATAGGTATAATTATCACATATTATCATTCATACGGAATGCGAGTTAATGGTACTATTTTTATATTTTGAAGGAACAAAAATTGAAAACAAATTAGTAAAGATAATTATAAAGTTTTGTCCTGTTGGCGTATAAAATATTACAAATTTTTACGATTGTCAACATTGAATTAAGTACATGTAAAATTTCTGGAAAAAATTACTTTGTTTGTTTTATGTTGTATTACTTTATTTTTAGTGCTCTCTGATGATATAATGAAGTTCAAAATTGAAAGCTATATAATACAACATTTTTATATAATAATTATAAATAAAACGATTTATATTTGTAAAACTATCTTCTTGATTTTTAAAAATTTGTACACACATGAATACTAATGCTAAAAACAAGAAAGTTTAAAGCGAAGTTTTAGCTTAACATATATTACTAAATTTTTAGAATTTTTTAATTAATAACGAGGATATGTCATAATACAAACGTCGTTTATTTCAAGTAATTTGGAAATAACGAATTTATTTTAAAATGTTTTTATTGTGTTCTTTTTCATTTCAATTTAAATTCTGGATTGATTAATACAGTTTATATATATATATATATATATATATATATTCGTATATGCTCAGCTTGTGTAACGCTCAATTTATAGGGATATTAAATTTGAATTTTCTATGGAATTTTATATTCTTCCTTAATAAATAAATAGCTATAACGCGAGGAATAGCGCAAATTTTTCTATATTTAGCTTTTATATTCTCTAATATGAAATTTAAATATTTTAAGAGAATAATTAAAACGGAAGATTATGTGTAAAGATCTGTATTGTTGAATACTTTATCTTAAATATGAGTGAACTCTAATCGATTTCGTAAATGATTTATGACAATTTTTTTTTTTAATAATTCGAATAAATTGTTTTATAAATTAATTTTTATAGTTATATACTTTACATATTGGTGTTTTGCCTTACTGCCATTTGCGCCCTGTATATGCGTAAATCTAGCCAATTATAATAAATACAAACGTATGTGTATGTGTGTTTTTATCGAAAATATTACATCATTATTCAAAGTTTTAAAATGTTAGTTGAAAATATAATTGCACTTTAAAATTTGTAATTGTACATATCTCGTTCCGTTTGTTATTTATTTTGGTTAATTTATTTTTCACACATTTAATACATACTTTGATTATATATATATATATATATATATATATATATATATATATATATATATATATATATATATATATATATATATATTTATTTATTTATTTATATTTTTAATTCCGTTATTTGATTTTTTTTATACAATTTAATTTTATATATTCGCATTTTAATACTGCTGTAATTTAAAATATGTAGGTGTAGTGTGCCTGTAATACGTATCTATTAATTTACATTATATATATTGTAATTAATGATAATGTATTTTATTAGTAGTATTGCAATATAAAAGTATTATAATTTTGGTGTTTTTGTTTATTCATATTAAGAACATTTAGTATAAGGATTCTCTGAGCTATCACGTGCGTATATTAAACAACAGTAACATTTCGTTTATAGTACGCAGGTACCTGTTAGCAAACAAAAAATATTTATTTTCAAACATCGAGATAAAATTATAATACATAAGGAACAAAAACTATCTTTCAGCGTAGCGAATTTTTGATTAAGCTTGCACGCTGTATTAAAATATCACAGCCTAAAAAAATATATAATTTTTGTAAAAAAAAATTGTAAAAAATCTCTATTTTAGGTACAGAGTTACACAAAAATTAACGATATACATATAATGTGATTTGACAAGAAGTTATACATATTATAAAGTAAAATAGTTTCTAAATGATACATAATACACTTCGTTAATTTTATTGAGATTGTTGTAAAAAAGGATATATAATAAATAAAGTTCATCAACGTCTAATTCATTACTTACTATAAGGTATTAGAGTGACCCAGAAAAGACGGACGGGTTTGTTTTTTGAATAACTCAAAAATTACTCGACCAAAATTGTTGAATGCAATTTTATTTAAAAACAGGAAAATCGAGAGATGAGCTTATACTCATTTGTGGAACACAATGTTGTTCAGATGACCGCCATTTGCAAGGATACATTCATTTAGTCTTTACAAAAGGAGTACAGTCGTATGTACAACTCAAGCGAAGGGCGGCAGATCGTATACTGTGGAAGAAAGACATAGTGATGGCGTACTAGTCCTAGGACTGAAAAAACCCGAAAGAAAATGAGAAGAAGAAAATTTTTGAATACTTTTTCGAGCATACGTCGCTGGATTTTTGAAATTTCTTCAGAAATCCGAGTTTTCAGATTTCCAGATTTCGTGGACGTGTTTCGTAAATGTGGCTCTTAAGGTATGCTAACAAAATCTGGAGCGGTCAAATATGGCAATCGCGATGGCCAAGCAAAATCCGTGCGACGCGACAACCAAACGCATTCAGCCGAGCGTTTCTGTCGAACAGTGACACGTCTCACCCCCTTATTGAAACCATGTACGGCTCCGTGAGGGGGAAGTAAAAACGATTTTATCATCTCGATATGCGCGTTCTGTTGACAGTACCAGTGAAAAAATAATTCTGTGGGGGTACGAACCATTTTTTTTTTTTTTTGTCCAGGACGCTTGCAGAAGCTGTTTTTCGAAACTTTTCAATCCACCTTAAAATTGAATTGCGAGCGCTGCGTAACTTTAAATTCTTTCAAAACTTTGCACTCTAGTGATCGATTTTTGCCGAAAATAACGTTCCACGCAAAACGCGCTCCTCGTTATAGGATGCCCATGGTAACTGAAACTAGACAAAAACAAAAACCATCCGTCTTCTCCGGGTCACCATTTAGGGTTTATTATAAAATTAGATAAAAAATAAGTTTTGAAAACTTGCTCTGCAAAATATAATTAAAATTTATCAACATGTTACGTGTTTTTTTTTTTTTTTTTTTTTTTTTTTTTAATTCTAACTTATACATTACAGTTATGAAAAAACATGGGGTAAACATTTCCAAACTGGAAATGAATACATTATAGATCTTCAGAAAGACTTTTCAGACTTGATGTAGTTGAGGAATTTCAAAACATGCGCTCAGAAAATACACCTATTGTTTTTTACATAATTAAATTATCCTATGTATATTTTAAAATAATTTTCGACGTAATTTTACATTAAAATTATTGCAAACACTTAAGGTATGTTCATTTATTACTTTTTATTCTTTTGATGATCATGTAACGAAGTTTTACAAGCAGTAGAATAGATAATGAATCTGATATTTTATACTTATCGACTTATTGTTGTATCATCATTACTATGATTATTTTTCAATTGAGTTTATCGATTTGTTAATATCGAAACGACTCAAAAAGATAATAGTATAACGGACAGAAAAAAGCTTAAGGAACTTATACGCTTGTACCACATGTCGGCCATTTCTCGATTGAAAGTATTATTTGGGCGTCTGAAGGCTAGCCGTCAAAGTGTTGCATATTAAATTATGACACGTTAAAAAGAAAATTGAAAACGCTTATCATTATATTCTTAGTTTTTTAATATATATATATATATATATATATATATATATATATATATATATATATATATATATATATATATATTATATATAAATATATATATATATAATATAAATATAAATATATATATATATATATATATATATTATATATAAATATATATATATATATATATATATATATATATATATATATATATATTATATATACATATATATATATTTAGGTTTCAAAACCTTGAATACCCTTCGTTGCTATGACGATCTTACGCGTATATTTGAACATTTGCGTATATTTTAAGTGTACTTTTATAAATTTCCTAAAACGAATGGAATAATTTTACATAACATATTGCTAGCAGATCCGTGTGTTGTAGTCTGAGAAAAAGGTTTTATTTACGCGTTAATTTTTCGATATTCTTGTACATCAAATGGCGATAAAAACTTCGAAGGTAAATACAAAATTTGGTTGATGGTTTTATTTCAGCAGTTGATTTTCAAAATTTACGTAATACATTGGTAAGTTCAGATTTATTTCAAGCTATTTTTTTTTTTTAAATTTTAATCATAATTTAAACTTTTTTTTACGATCGTTTTATTGGATACTATTTCAAAATTCAGTACAAAATTAAGGCACCTAATTAACAGAAAATTAATTTATACCGTTAGTAGTTAGCAAACAATCGTATTCCCGTCATTGTAAAATACTGGTGGCAAGAAAAAGTATTATATGGCGCACTCTATCCTTTATAAATGTTGGCCATTCATATTTTATATAAATAAAATTCAATAATTTTTTCAACTAAATCTGATTTTAATTTTTCTCTCTGTAATTATCCCTGAAATTGGCGCAAAAGACACATTCTAAATTGCCGTGTGGGACTATATAATACATATATATATATATATTTACTATACTTGATTATACGACTTGAAAGTAAAAGCCGCTCTTAAAGTAAAAATCGAATGTCGTTCGAATAAATATTCAACAAACGAACTAAGGTCTCATACACTAAAAAAAGTTATTAACCATCAAAATTGAATTGTGTTTTCTTCATTATCAGTTTATTCTGCTTCTCTGTGTGTACGTGTAAAAAAACATTTTCCTCGGTCGGTTACCTAAGAGGTAGTTATATATATATATATTTATAAAATGTTGAATATATTGGAGAGTAGTGATTTTATTAATTAATAATAAACCGAACAAAATATAACACAATCACTAAAAGTTTTTTAACCGCGAAGCTTTTCGACAGTTACGTCATTTTCAAGCACGCACCAAAATTATTACATTATACAGAAAGAAATGATGATGTCACTTAGAATAAAAAAAGTTAAAAGACGATATACTGAATTGCGAAACTTCGCATACTGCCCCTTCTCTATAGGTTGAATTCTTGGATTTAGTTAAAACCACGGAAAACTTGTACGGTACTTTACAATTGTAAAATGATTATACAATATAAACGTTAAAATAATTCGATTATGTTTTATATTTTACAGGAAAGTTTATTGTAATTTTGTCTTCGTTCCCGCCATTTTCGACCGTTTGATCTATGACTGTTGTTCGCCATGTTTACAACTCGAACAATATTTACGGAAATATTCAGAGAGTTAAATCTTTCATGGGATGTATTTTCGGTTCGCAAAATAAACAACATGTAAGAGAGTATCCACATATACGTTTTAGGACGATTTCTCCTTACCCATAACTTTTAAAACTTAAATAAAACATATAAGTGACTACTTTAATGGATAAATATATATTAAGAATTTAAAAAAAAAAAAATACAACATTGTAACAGTTAATAAAATATACAGCACTCTAAATGAGCTCGTTTGCTACAATTATTGAAATAGTTTTTCTAAATTCGGTAAGTTATTAAATGGCCTACTATTTCGGATTTCGGAATCGAAAATTAGCACCGGCGATGGTAACAATAAAATATATTTTTTAATGAAAACACGCGAAATTTATCAATTTAAAAAGTTAATGTGCTTTTTTTTGTTAAACCCATTAACTATATAATTTACTATGATAAAACAGACTTAATATTTAGTGTTTATATAGAAAAGTTCTTAATTGAGATTGCAAAGCTTGAGGATTTAATATAATATGAAGGTTTACAGAAAACGCATCGAAAAATATAATAATACTATTTAGTTTTCGGTTCTTAAATTATTTAAAAAATTAAATTCATCTACAGGAAGAAGAAAGAAATATATTTACAAAACATATAGACAAAATCATGAATACATGAATAATTGAATAATGAAGAATTTTAAGTACCTTATATATATATACACCTTAACAGTTAACTTACTAATGTATAACGACATCTAATATATATGTAATAAAATTAAAATTTAAAACGTAAAATTTAAACATGAAATTTTCTGTATACTTACTAGTAATATTTATTAAAAAAAAATATATTTATAAATAAGTAGACAGCATCTCGTATATACATCATTTGTTTCGTTTTTAAGTTATTAAATGCTCACGCAAAGTACATATTGAAATTGTATTTTCGTTCGCCGCTCACGTAAATAGAATTTTAAAATTAAAAATATAGGTAACAACGTTCGAAATTTAAAGTTTTTAAGGGGGTGGTAAATGGATTTAAATGATTTTTTAGAAAAATAATAAGCCGGAGGAAAATGAAAATTTTTTAGACGCTTACATGAGAATTGAACGAGAAATTTGCAGAGAAGAACAATTGGCACCAGCTCCTGCGCTGAGTCATACAATCGGCAAATTGGAAAGAATAACGGCCGATATAGAACGGATTACATCAACAGAAACGATCGTCGCCATCAATCAAATTCAGGATTACACGCTTCCAACATTAACGACTAAAACGTCACATTCCAGGTTGATAATTTTAAAAACGAATAAACCGTACAATAAAGTTATGCTTGTGTAAATGGATGGTTACGTGTGAACTATACGAATTAAGTGAGTAAATACGGAAGAAATCGAGATATGTGGGTTTTATTAAATTAACGAAATATTTATTATTTTACAGTGCATTAATTTGTATATATGTATGTATCTTTTGCAGTGTTTTCTTTTTTTAAATTATTTTTCCGTAGACAAAAATAAATTTTTTAAGTTAGACAAATTTTAGAGTGGACACAGATAATTCATTTAAATACATAATTTAATAAATTCGTGAATAAACTTTACTCATATATATGTGTGTGTGATATATATATATATATATATATATATATATATATTTATATATATTATATATATATATATATAATATATATATATATATATATAATTATTTACTATGCATTACAGAGGATTAGACGCGAATATCGATAATTCGATAAATTTGGTTTTAACTGAACTACACATCACAAATGATACAAAATTAGCAACTGAACATGAAGAATTTATAGCTAATTTAAATAGAAAAGTAAGTTATTTTTCATATTTTTATAAGAAGATTCATAAATCCGTCCAATCATTTTTATTGTGTATATATATACACACACACACAGAGTGACCTGTAGTGCTTTACTGTGCTGAAGCGTGGACACTGAACAAAAGAAATGTTCGATAATTGTATACTTTTGAAATATGGTGTTGGAGGAAGATACAGAGAATAAGTTAGACTGAAAAAGTTATGAATGAAGAAATTCTTCAAAGAATCGACGCAAAACGAACCTTATTACATTCGATAAAGAAGAGACGATTAACCTGGATGGGGGTATGTACTCCGACACGGTGGTCTGTTACGCGATGTAATATAAAGACCGATTCCAGGGAAAAGAGCTGGTGGTAAACCGTGAAACACTTTCGTGGCAACATTGTTGCATGATACAGGCACAAGTCGATACTGGAAAATTAAAAGAGTGCAGAAAAACGGGTTGGCTGGAAGTTACTTACTCCATGGAATAAAATCAGCCCTAGAATTGCCAAACTTACGATGATATATATATATATATATATATATATATATATATATATATATATATATATATATATATATATATATATATATAATTTCTAAAAGTGAATCAGAATTGTTAGATATACCGATGTGTTTAATATAATATTAAATCGGATACACAAAATTTAGTTACATTGTACACGTCAATTGGTAGTGGGATAACCGTATCGAATGTTTAATGTTAAACAAGTTTACAAAATGAAACCAGAATTAGATATTCGTTGTAATCTATATTCCGTTACAAGTTTGAATATGTATAAATAATAAAACTATTCATTTGCCGTTGTTACTATAGGCTTTAAAACAGCGCCATCTTCATTGGTTAACTCGTAAAAAAGCGGAAATTGAAGAACAAGCAGAAAAACTCAGCGATACAGTACAACATTTACAACAACTCTACGAAGAGCAAGATATAATTCTTCGTTAGTACAAGCAAAACATTATTATTATTATTATTAGTGTAATCGTTTTAATTTACGAATGACTATTATAACAGTACTTTCATTATAAAATATGATCGTTCATGAGTAACATATTCGTCTATATATATTTATTGTAGACGTGTAAACTCAACTTAGTATTAAAATTGAAATAAATATTTAAATTTAATCGAATAACATAATTAAAATATGAAAGTTGAAAAACGTGTAAATTTTTCTAATTTTTCCTATTACAATTACTAGTGTCGATCGTGAACACGGTGCTCATTAGTATTTCTCAATTGGAAATATGCTTCAGCATTTAACGCATACACGCGAATAAGTTATGTTATTATTTTGAAATAACGCTTTCGAATTTGTAATAAATATCGCGGGTACGAAGTAAAACGTTCAAATTAGCTATACTGGAGTATGCGTTTTATGTTGTGTTAGCGGGTCCGCCACATAAACTTGGGAGACCGTTTAAAATAGAAAAAAACTGCAAAAATCTAAATTATTTCTCAAAATCCACTAATCCGTTACTTCTGCAAATAATTTAATTAAAAAATTAAATAATTCCATCGGTCCCCGGTCGTAGATTTTGAACTTTATACTAAATAATACGAATGTACCATAATTAAACGAAATGGCGGCGTTAAGTGAACCTAAAAGATGAATGAGATTTTAACCACCTATGAATAAACAGAAAGAACTTATCATTAATGATGATGATTCTGGTCAATTGAAACTATCTTCATCGTGATTTTTGTAACAGTCGAATTATTTGCTCGTCTAAAGATTTAATAATGTGATATTTTTAATTTATTATTTCGCGACACCTGTGTACGTATCGAATTTATTATAGTGTTGTGTTTTTTAACAAATAAGGGCGTTAATTTGTAAGACTTTGTCGACAAGCTGCATAACTTTGCGAGATGCTTAAATGCAATATGCACACGCGTACAAAAAAAAACAAGATAGATTCGTAGATAAACAGTGTATTTATATTTCGGTTTCTGATTTTTAAGTTTTTAAGCCATTTTTCATCTTGAATCCAGTGCAGTTTATCCGTAAGCATCACAAAACTTCTCAAGATGAGTTTTTGGATCGTGATGTAAATGTTTTTTCCTATTGAAAACATAACGGAAGACTGAGTTGATTTATATTACAATACAAAATTAATATTTCGTTATTGCTACACCGTTATTTGTTCTTCCTTTTCAAAAATGGACGTTCGTTTGATTACATTTTATTTGTTCCTAGCGACGCCAATCATCATAACAGATGGAAAAGACGTATAAAGTAGGTTTGTAGCAAAATTGGAAATACCAAAGTGGAAAGTTAAGAAAATATGATTCTTAAGCTTGAGCGTATTGAGGAATAACGCGAATACTAAGGGAAAAAACTTCTAACGAACGACGTCATCAAAAAGAATCTTTCAGTTTTCTTTAAATCAAATCAAATCAAATCAAATTTATTTTAATTTCCATACAATACACCAATACATTTCAAATAGAAGAATATAAAATAAAAATTAATTGCAAATCGTATACGAATAAACAAATAAAGTAAAATAGAAAACGGATAAATAAACATTGAGAAATTAATTAAAGTACTACTACTAATAATAGTAATGGTATTACACAATTAATTTGATTGTTTATATGAAACTAAAATAAAGGGAATAAAACCGCCTATACGCAACACTCTGCGATAGATAAACGGTTATGAAAAATTATGTCCATCGATGATAGAATGATAATCGATGATCGACAGATGAAAGAAAATTTAAAAACAAATAGTTCCACGAAGATAATACAAGTTGATGAAAAAGCAATTGTTACACCACACATATATAAATCGAACTCCCCGTTGTAACCTCTTATTTCGATATTAGATTCCTTTATTTTTAAAGTTTTGATTAAATTTATTTCTATACTTCAATCAGCGTACATATGTTGGCATGATATTATGTGGTCTTTTATATATTATAGTCGTTAATTGTCGTCTTGCGTGGAAATCGTAATGTTGCCGAGTAGTTAAGGATTCTATACTTATATTGATTTCACTTAACATTGATCGTTCTGTTTTGACAACTCAACTGTTTTTGAAACTAAACAAAATAAAAAAATAAGTAGTGGTACTTACTAAAAAATTAAAAAAAAAACCACATAAATTTGTTCAAATCGTAAGGTTTTGATGTCTACGCTTCAAAATTGAATAAAATGATCGTATTTATAATAGATGAATAGGACGACGATAACCGACTAAATAGATAATTTCAAGGTAGATTAAAACGATCGATAGACTACGTCAACAAACGGTGATGATAATGATGTATGTCTACGGATAGCTTAAATGTCCACATCCAAATTCTATAACCATGCTATTGCCGTGCTTGATACTGATCGAATATGGGCATCCGTTCAAAATATGATCGATTATCTAACTTCCTTGTTGGTAGCCACAAGATGGATCAGATTTGAAACCGCACGTCCATGGCCAAATATGAATGCGGTTCAGGCGCACCCAGCCTTTTCGCTCTAGGTCAAAGTCTAATGGCCTGCTATCTGGTGTTCTATCATTCTGTTTCTATATGGGTTCTTCGTCCATATCACGTCCTCGTTGTGCATCTGGAAACGTTATGACTAAGAATATGGTAGCATTGCACCAGCCGCCAGATAGGTAGCAATAGAAGAAGAAACAAACGGTGAAGTATTGGAATCACTGAAAGTCTGAGCCATGGCCTTGCAGCGCCGATCGTCACTCGGGTCGCATGACACGGTCGCATATTTCACATCCAAGGTCCCGTTGTAACCTGGACGCCGATTGTCAGTCGGGTCGCGTAATAAATCTGATTCTATGTAATTCGTGAACATAATGGTTTTCTCGGAAATAATTAATGCGGTTGTTTTCCTCATCGCAGTGCCGTAGTCGATTAAACCAATATGTGATTCTCGCCATAAGATTGCCCTAACTTGGACCTTACCGACATAATTTGTCTTTCGCTCCAAGAAGGTATTGGTAACAGCTGCTTCCCTGTACCAAGCCTTTGGATGAAAATCCTAACCGCAAGGCAACGGTTTGTTACTGAGGAGGTAACGATTTAAGGTTTTTACGATATATGTATATGTATATATATATATATATATATATATATATATATATATATATATATAATGTTGATGTATTGGAGAGTAGTGATTTTATGAATTTAGCAAAACAAAATAAAATCGAAGTTAATCACTAAAAAATTTTTATAACATAAACACGAAGCTTTTCGATTATTACATCATTTGTTCCTATTATTAGGGAAAGCTTTGAATTCTTACGATCAGTCTCATTCCGAGATCGAATTAGATCGAATTCGAAATTATCGGGACGCTTTATATAGCAGCGAATTGTGTTGGAAAGACGCCATCAAATTATCCGAAACCGCTACAGTATTTTCACAGGCAGGATTAAATAGTTGGAGAAGTATTCGTACAACGAAGTAAGTCTTAATCAGAAAGTATTTCTGTAACACTTCCTTGGTGATACATACTTTTTACATTTAAACATAAAATAAAAAATATATATCTTTAATTACTAAAGTTTATATATATATATCAAAAATCTGTCCGTGTCACTTTTGCCTCGCAGAAACAAAATTTTTATCAAGCAGTTTATATAAATAATCAAAAAATACCTACACGGCAAAATACTTGTGACTACATCTAGATGGCAAGCTAACTTGGAGAGCTCACATCGATGCAAAAGCTCAACAAATCACAGGGAAAATACGCCAAACTGGCTTATTGGGCGACATTCCAAGAAGAAGCTGGAAAACAAAGTACTCATCTACCAAACCATCATATGACCCATCTGGACATATAGAATTCAATTATGGAGGTGCGCAAAGGCATCAAACAGAAGAATTATACAAACAGTTCAAAAACAATATTCTTCGTATGATAACCAACGCTATTTGGTTTCAAGGGAATGAATTATTGCATAATGATCTTATGATTAAGTTAGTCGACGAAGTTATTGCTGACTATGGTCACCGGCATGAACGCAGACTCCAGAAACATCCGAACCCGGAAGTATCCATCCTCCTCAAAACCGGCGAAGACTCAAGACGCCTTAAACGTCTCAAACCAAAGGACCTAGTCCTCTTGTAAAATATTTATTAAATGTGTACTTGCATGCTTGTGTGTGTGTGTGTGCACGTGCAGTGCATCAACTTGCGTGTATACCTGTGTTATATATAGGTGTGTTGTAAATATACAGGTATATTCATAAATAACAGTGTTTAGCTATTGAGCTATCTCTGTAACATGTTAATAATCTCAGTTTTAATCATAATTATTACTTATTTAGAATATATTCTAAAGTTGTAATATATATAGTTCTATAAACTATTTGAAATATATATATATATATATATATATATATATATATATATATATATATATATATATATATATATATATAATATATATATATATGTCGCGGTGGCGTAGTTTCTAGGGTGCTCGACTGTCAACTCGACGATCGACGGTTCGAAAACCAACGCGTGACATAATAGAACGTTTTTCATCATTACGTAATTCGAGAAATCAGTGGTACCCCATTCCGTATAACAACATATAGTGTCTTGAATGTTAGCGCATTTGTTTCCATTTAATATTGCGTTCATTACCTTTTTTAATTATATATTTACTCGATGTTAGCCGTTGATCTAAGTTTATCCCAAGATATTTTATTCTTCTTTTTGGGGGATTACGAAGCAGTTCTTCCGTTGGTAAATATTACCTCAGCTGATTTAGCCTCATCAATATTAATTTTTCACATTTTAAGCCATGTTGCTATTTCTTCAACTACTGATTGCAGGTTTGTACATGCGTCTACAGAGGAACTATCTACACATAGGATAACTGTATCATCAGCAAATGTTGCTACTTCAACATTTGCAGGAGTGGGAATATTTGCCGTATAAATTATATAGAATAACGGCCCTAGTACACTCCCTTGAGGTACATCTGAATTTACTGGATTTTTTACAAAAAGAAATATATATTTTTTGGGAGCAGCACCAGCGCCTGGCACGTGCTGCTGAGCTCCAAAATCAGTGAGTGGGTTTCTTACTCACTAAAAAGCCCCCTCTCTCTAATAGATGAAAACAAAATTATGTTTAAATAATGGTGGATTGTCCTGCGCAGCAGGTATTTCAACTAGATATTAATAAAATTATTTATTTTATTATATTCTTATTTTATAGTGCTATGATTTAAAAGTTAGATATAGTATATGAGGTTAGAAAAGGAAAGGAACTGTATAATTGTGAGAATAGCAGATAGGGTACACGGATGAATATATGGTCGATATGTGTGGAGTGTAGGACAATATAGTAAAATATGGCATATAAGAGAGGGATTTAACAAAAGGGACAAAAACCTGGTACGTTCGAGTAGATGGTCATTAAAGAGTGATATGTAACCAAGACGGATCCTGCTGAGTGCTGTGTAGTTGGAACGGAATAAATTGGCATTTCCAGAAGTCTACATTGGGCTTGATAGCAAGAAGGAAGGTATGCTGGTATCAGTTCTACTTTTGTTGCCAGTTGTGGTGTGAATGAAATATTTGAGGGCTGTGTTTAGTACTAGAGACGGCGGGGCTTTATAAGTTGTAGGGGAATATAGTATAGAATGGGCTGTCCTATCCACTGCTTCGTTCCCCACAATCCCCCCCTATGACCTGGAACCCATAAGAGGAATACTAGATCTGTATGTTGTGATAATTGGTAAAGAAGGGATGCTATGCCATTAATAAGAGTTTTGTGTTCTCGAGGACTGATACAGCGGCAAGGGAGTCCGTTACAGTTAGTTTTTTGGTGTCACTAGGATTTAGGAGTAAATGTTGGAAGACAGAAAAATATACCGTATAATTCTGCATCATATGTAGAACAAGAATCATGGAGTCGTATGGGACAGCATAAATCGTTAATGGAAAATGCGCGTGCTGTAGAACTATTAATAGAACGGGATAGGGATTATGCGCCGTCAGTAAAGTATAACATTGCTGGTAAGTAGCTGTTTATTAAGTTATTTGCTTTCATAACGAACTCATGCTCGGCCATATTTTTATATTGCAGGCGCATTGTATAAGGGGTAGAATTTGGATAATTTGAGCTAGTCATTGTATAAGTTCACGGAGGATGGGATCAAATGAATTTGGGAGAATAAGCATGTATAGGGATGGAACGGAGTATTTCTTTAAATATTAGATATTGTCTATGATCATATCCATAGTAAGGAACACATGCTCACAGACGGTAATGTGCGGTGAGCGTCGTCAAGAATTAGACGGAGCAGAGTGATGTATGGGATCTAGGCATTCTAGTAACTTTTGAGGCGCCATGGAGTAAACTTTATACTCATAGTTTAGTCTACTAAGAATGATGGATTTGTAGAAATTTATTAGTATTTTGACATTTAAGTTGTAGGTTGGCTTGGAGAGATACTTGAGGATGTTTAACAATTTAAAACATTTATCCTTAAGTTGTGTTATATAAGGTCGCCAGGTCAGTTGTGGGTCAAGAAGAAGACCTAAGAATTTTTTTTTTATTTTAAGTGCTTATCAGAGTACTATAAAGTATTGATAGTAATGTTTCGCTCCTTGTGGAATATTATGAGGTGTGTTTTTGAAGTAGAGAATAGTATTCCGTTATCAGTGGTCCAATTTATGAAATAAGATGGAAAAGGGATGTAAAAACATAGTCCCTCAAACCATAAAAAAAAAAAATATATATAATTAATATGAGTTTCTAATAAAGATAGATGCATAAAAACAAATAAAGAGAAGAAAAATAAAAACAAGTACTAACAGGGAGAAAAAATTAAGATCATAATATTCATCGAGCTTACAATGCTGTTTCATTTGCTTCAAATTTTATATTTTGGCGCGTGATAACAAAGTCATTAGCATACGGGAAATTACCTGTACCTTTGAATACCGACTGATCATTAATGACTAAGTCATTAGCGTATGACAAATTATATCTATATCTTGGAATATCGGCTGATCATTGCCAAAACACAGTATTATACAGTAATAAAATTCTATGATTTATTATGTCGTACGCCTTTTATGGGGATCAATAAAAACGAAACAAGGCTATCTTCATTTTTTCCTATACAAAATTAAGTACTTCCACCATGCTACGATTTATCATTGCAGAAATCTTATGGACGATACTGGTCCAGTTTTAACGCTTATTGCAGAAAGTAGAAATTTCTCAAGTAATTAAATTTTTTTGGGCAATTTTTCAAGATCTAAGCAAGGTGATAAATCTTCTTTTCACACTTGTTAAATGATCGAGAAGCCACCTCCGAGTTATGGATTCAAATATTTTATTTGTTCCTACGTAATATTATCAAGACCCGCTGCTTTACCATTTTTCGTATAATCTCTGATATTTACAAGCCTTCTTCGATACAACTAAATACTGTTTTTGCTGTATTTCAGATCCTTCAGTTAGTTAAACTCAAGAATTATACAGCAAGATCTGGGATCTATTTAGTTCGTCAGGTGAATATTTCTATAAAATGTTAATTTTACCTACTCTGTATAATTCTTTAGTGAAATCATTGATTCTTATGGTATGCTTTTAGTACTGGCTGATGTTGTGATTTGGTGAAAGACTTCCCCATATTCTTGGTGAATAGTTCTTTCAGATGACTACTGACAAACATTGAAATTGGCATTATAATTTTCTTTCCAGCGGACACTAATAAACGCATGAACCAGCTTCAGGTAAACCAGACTCTTCACTACTGTCCACTGCTAGATGAATTATCTATTTTGTCTTTTTGATGGGATAGCCTCGCCTAAAGAATGAACCCCGTATTATCATCTTCTTCATTGTTATAGTTCACAGTTGAAATAATTTATATATTGATGTGGTGATACAAACTGACATTTCAATAATAATAATAATAATAATATTACTGACTTAAATTCGATATTTGGTTTAATCAATATTGCATTGCCGCGTTTTCTATCTGTTTCCGCTGTTATCTACATGTACCTTGAATTTTTAATCGATTATGCTTTGTTTTTCAGCGTGTTTCTTGCACGCACACTGTAGTTATGATAAAGTTGTTTCTTTAATTACTGTCGTCCAGTATTAAAGATGGTTGATGTCAGCAGCCTAACAAGGGGCTTCAGGACTCTGTTATTATATATAATAACCCTTCCAATTTTAAAGATTATTACCGAAATCGAATCGCTATTAATAGGGACATGTAGTGCACTACTAAGTACGTGTTTAATTTCGAAACAATAATTACCATAATAAAATATAATTTAGATGATAAATCAACTACTGGATTGGCAATAATAAGAAAGACGGCGGTTATTATAAAAAATTTATAAACGTATTAAGAAACACGAGACTAATATTTTAGATACTAGTATAGAAACAAATCGAAATGAGAAAGTACAAATCAAAAGACATAATTGCGAAATTTATTAAAGCAATGGGAGAAAGAGCTGTGAATGTTATCAGCTAGAAACAAGAATTTCTTATATATATTTTTCGTACTTATTAGTTGTAAATTGCGTGTGTTATTTCATATATGTGGTTTTTACCTGATATATTAAGACTGGCCCGTGTTTCTTCGGATCTGTTACATCGACGCTGAGTAAATACTATAAAATTTACGATTTAACGAGCGTAATTAAAAATTAAACAGTACATCGAAAAGAAACGACGCTTGAGTTTAAATTCTGATATCTGTATTCACGGATGATCTTAATTTATGAATTTGTTGTTTATAGTTGAAATAATTCTATTAAAACGACCAACACAAAGCGTAATATTTATTTCAGAGGTGACGAATCGCGATTTCAATTAGCGACTGAAACAAGAAACTCCATACAGGAAGCAACATTATCACTTCAGATGGCTCAAAATTTGTTGCCGACTGTTCAATTCCCATATTGTACATCTCGCGAAATATTCGCTATATTGCAGGTAATTATGTTTCATATATATTTAAATAAAAACAAAAAATCGCCCACGTTAGGAAACAAAAAATGATTTTAGCGAATTAACATTTGATTATAGATTATTAACTTCTTTAACCACCCTTCCGCGTTGTTGTTTTTTCTTATTTATTTATAATCTATATAAATACCGTTTTAAAATTATAATAACGAAATAATGATTTAAATTTTGTTATTTAGCATTTATCGAACGAAATAAATTTTCTCTGAATTATGATCAATTGTGAGGGATTTCGAGTGTTCGTTAGAAAACTTCATCGTGTAACTTGAAGTTCCCTAATAAATTAATACATTACGAAATAACATTTAACGATTGTAAGAATATTAAATTACATTTACGTACGGTTGTCAGACTTGGGATTTGTCGGGTAATCCAATTAATAAAATAAGGTTAAATGCAAAACGCGTTAAAGAGATCGTTAAAGGTTAAAATGGGATTAAACAGGGTACATAGCTATAAATTAAAAATTAAAAATGGATAAAAATTAAGATGGAAAAATGATATTGTGAAAATGCTTGAAAATAAACACTAACACAGAATAGTGTTTAAGACCTGATTGAATGGGCCCGTTTGAGGGAGGTCGTTGTCTGTTACGAAGGCTAATAAATAATTTTCATTATAAATAATGTAATATGTTATATGTTTATACGTATGAAAACATTATGTGTATTATACACACATATGAATGTGTGTGTGTATAATGTAGTATTAAGTGTTAGAAATAATTATA
This sequence comes from Coronaproctus castanopsis, assembly GCA_032883995.1. Lineage (NCBI taxonomy): Eukaryota > Metazoa > Arthropoda > Insecta > Hemiptera > Monophlebidae > Coronaproctus > Coronaproctus castanopsis. The sequence goes on from CM065053.1 coordinate 181,354,668, forward strand.
AACGAACATGGCTAATAATAATAATAATAATAGACTCACTTTCTTCATCACTTAAAGGTAGTAAATATGAAATGTAGTAACATATATAATAAACTACGTAAAATATTACCTAATATCAATGGGCTTGTAAAGAACCATCCTATATAAAGGACTGATACAACTCATTTATATGCCTATGGGTCATGCGTCTACTCCAATAAGAAAACATTAAAATCAGTTAAAACGCGAGAAAGAAAATTTATTCTAAGCATATTTTCCCTGTACAAAACTGTCCCTTCATCAGCAGCTGCTGTCATTGCAAACGTCATCCCCTTTTAGACCTATTCGTTATTCGGCAAGAAATAATTACAGAGTAGAGAATTACTTATTAAACTTAGTCAACGACCTAACCTAAAGGCATACAATTTTATAAATGACCTGGGAACTTTACCCAACATTAAACTCCTTTTTTTTTTAAAAAAAAAAAAAAGTTAAGATAATAAACATTTGGCAAAATCGGTGAAATTAAGATCATACAGACCGAAAAACCTACACATTTTTCCCGAATATCAAAGATAAGATCAGTCTTAAAAACTTAAATATAACTTTCTTTAACGGCTCAAGTAATCACAGGACACGGAACTTTGGGGAGTACCTTCATCGCTTTAAATTAATAGATACACCAATATGTCAGTACTGCGACTGTAACACAGTAGATGGCATCTCAATATATGCATGCAAAGCTTCTTTCAAAACCACGAGTGAATCTTACAAAATTAACAAAAATACAACACTAACAGGGAAGTCCATTCACTTCTTGCCTACTTCCACGACGTCATGAGAAACAAACTTGTTCTAAAAAATAACTAAAAATAATATCTGTATTCTTAGCTTCTTTATATATTAATATCTAAATAAATTCCGCATTGGTGACTATCATCATTGCAATATATTAAAAAAATATCTAGTATAATATTTATCTCGTGTACTATATACTTTTATGCATACATATAACTATATGTAGTAATTAATTATAATTTATCACAGTATTAATCCATTTACTTAGTAAGCACCTTCGACACCCGTCACCCACTTTTTTTTTTAATTATTTTTTTCCCCTCAATTACATAGTATTTATTTAAGAACTCAAAATCTAAACAATATATTTTTATAGTTTAGACTTAAGTTTCTATATTAACATGTACTATAATTAGAAAATTTGTTTATTTTGTAGTCCCAGGTTTTCATTTGTTTTTTTTTCCTGCAGTATTTAACGTTTTGTTTTATTTTACTCTTTATATTCTTATTGTGGCAAGGTATTCCCGGTACACAATGTAACCCACGTTATATTTTCTTTTATGTTTATAACTTATGCAAATATATTTTTTTTTTGCTTTGTTGTTATAACTAAATTTTTTTTCTCCTTTTCTTTGACACTCTAATATGTACCCTTATTAGTAAGTTTTCCTTTTTTTTTTTTTTTTTTTTCTATTTTTTCTTTATTATTAAATTTAGTATTCTCTCAATAACATGTACGCATTACTTTGTAAAAAACATTTATTATTATAATTAGTATACGATGCGCCATTATGTGCACCCTTATTAATAAACATATTTGCCCCATCAGTATTATCTGAACTGGGGAACCAACCAAAAAATAATAATATTAATAATAATAATAATAATAGACTCAGTAACATAACGAAATAAATTCGCATTATTGAATAGTAAATCGTTGTAGAGAAATATATTTATTATCATAATAAATCGGGTAAGTTAACATACTGTCATAATAAACCACATTAAACGAATGATATTCTACCACCAACGAAATATTCAGATTTTAGAAATAGTTAAAAATAATCTACCTCTACCACGGATAAATCGCAAGAACAACATGGAATATGAAAAAGAAAAAAAATATAAACCACGGCCCAAAGGACTACGATTAAATACACGAATCTAAAAATTTTTAAAAATGTTGATGGCAAGATGTCGTTAATAACAATTTAGTACACAATAATCGTACGCAACATTAACGTAAAAGCAAAATATAGCTGATTTTATATGAAATCTCATTTAACTTATGTTTACTTAACGCGTGTGTTGCAATAATAAAGTAGCTATAATCAGTAAATAAATAACAAAAAATCTAGTTAAAAATCATTAAATGTTTATATAAAAAGACCACACAGAGCTTTCGCTATTAAACCATTATCAAGTGACGTAAAATATAAATAACCGTTTTTCTTCACTTTGCTATTTTTTGTAATATTACACATCTAAAATAAGTATTTATTTACATTTTAATCAAGTGAACATTATATATATATAATTATGAATGAATGAATGAATAATAAGTATATTTAAATTGTTTACAAATCAGAGCAGATACATAATAAAATACGTATACCGAGCAGTAGTACGGCTCTCACTACGCGACTTAGATTAGTGAACGAGTCTTAAGTTAGCTTAGAACTATTAAATAGACGATTTTACAGGGGAAAAACCCTGCGTAGCGGAAAGAAAACAGGATCACTTAATATTAAGAATAATTTACGCGTTAAATAGAGATTAATAATATATTAATAATAATTTACGCGTTAAATAGTATACATATATGTATACGTAAACTCGTACATACTACATACAAATAAGAATGAGTATGCTTACAAGTATAGAAGTACAAGTGTGTAGTTGTGTATACTTATATGATTAAATAAGTATAATATGCATTATAAATAGCGACAACGTACGATGAAATATTTTTATCTGAGAGTCTAGGGCGCGAGAAGCAAATGCTTAATCCTTTTATGTTTGTATCTTTTGTATCGTAATTGAAGGGTATGGTAGGTGTAGTTACCAATTTGTTGAACAAGTATATATTGACTTGTGGGGAAATTACGGTAAAATTTAGCAGCTTGCTTGTGCAGGAGTTGAGATATGTACGGGCGATTCAGTGCGGAGTGCATGTGAGAAATTTTTGTATAAAAAGGAGCATTAAGGATGATTCGTATTCTGGAGAATTTGTAATTTAATGATCGTGGAGTTACTTATACTACACCAGATAGGACAAGCATAAAGGATGATTGGCAAAATGAGGGCTGTGTATATCAATAATTTGTTTTGTATATTTAATTTTGACCGCTTGTTGAATATTGGGAATAACTGATGTAAACGAGCATGAGCTTTATCTATACTCCGGTTGATGTGACTACTGAATGTTAACCGTCTGCCTAGGGTGAGACCGAGGTATTTAACATCGGATTTCCATTCCAATTGAGTGTTTCCTATTGTAATACCATGTGGGACCTGAGGCCTGCGCCTGGAAAAAATATAACTTCAGTTTTTTGTGAGTTAATTTTGATTTTCCATTTTTCATAGTATTTGTGTATTTCGTTGTAACTGTCTGTGAGTCTGTTGCATCAACTCTATATGAGGATGTGTAAATTGCAGTATCGTCAGCATAAAGGGAAGTGTTGATATTTTGTAATCGTGGGAGATCATTAATGTATAGAATATAGAGAAAGGGCCCGAGAATGCTACCCTGTGGGACGCCAGCAGGCAGAATCCTAGGTTTGGAATAGGTGTCACCCAGCCTAACTGTGAAGGATCTAGCAAAGAGATAGGATTTGATGAGTATTATAAGATAGCTAGGGAAGCCATAACGAAGCATTTTATAAACTATGCCATTATGCCAAGTTGTATCAAAGGCTTTTTCAATGTCTAGTAATAATAATCCTGTATGTTTATTTAGGTTAAATTGGTCAGTAATATGATCAAAGTCTAGCTAATTGCATGACGGTAGATAATTGTGATCTAAATCCAAACTGTGTTTCTTTTATGATGTTATGTTCATTGGAATACGTTTTTAGGCGTAATAGAACAACTTTTTCTAATATTTTACTTATGTTACTGATTAGACTAATGGGACGTATGTTTTGTACAAAAGAAGAGTCTTTCCCTGCTTTTGGAATTGGGATTATAATCGATTTTTTCCATAATGATGGGTAATAACCAGTGAGTAATATTGCATTTATTATGTTTGTTAAGTATACTATAGCTTTTTTGGGCAAGTTTTTTATCATAATAGTGTGAATTAGGTCTATACCAGTGGAAGTTTTACATTTTAGGTGTTTTATATGAGTATGTATTTCATTCGGAGTAGCCGTTGAAATTTTTGAAGCAAGTGTCGGCACAGTTGCACAGTATTTCTGAACAATAGTGTCGACATGTTTTGTGTGATGTGGTGTAGATAATGTTGAATTTTGAGAGTGTACTAGCATGTAATAGTTTGCAAGTAGCTCAACTTTATTTTTATTGGAATATGCAATATCATTGTTATGTTTGAGGGGTGGGATGTTGATTTGAGTATGTGTAAAATTTTTGGTAATCTTCCAAAGACTATTGTCCTTGACAGATATTGACTTAAATTTGTTATTCCACTCATCGTTATAGTGTTCAAGAAGCTTGGCTTTGACTATACGTGTGAAAAATTTACACAATTTTTTGAATCCGTTAGTTCTGTTTTTCTGAAATTGTTTCCGATAGTGGTTTTTTATTTTGATTAAAACTTTTAAATGATGTGAAATAGGAAGACCACAGTGAGAGGTAATTTTTCTTTTTGGGATGTTGAGCTGGGATGATGATAGGATGGTATCTGTGAGAAAGATAATAGACCCGTTTACTTGATCAGTAGTAAGAGGGCGTTTTTGAATTTTTATTGCGTTACTTATATGGTTCCTATACTGAGACCAGTCAGCGTTTTTGAAGTCATAATTTAACTTGGGGGGGAATTGAGTGAAAATTTTTGTTTATTTCGAAATAAATAGGGTTATGGTTTGAGCTTAAAGATTGTAGAGATATAGGTGTGGTGATGTAAGGAAAATTTTTACAGACAACGAGATCTATGATGCTCGGTCTCATCCGGCTTGATGTTGGGATATAGGTGGGATACTTAGGGGGAAATATGGCAAATTTCTTTTTAAATGAGAGGTCAAGTAGAATTATAATGTCCACTTGATAATGGCTTAAAATCCAAAAAACTTCATGGTCTTTTTATATAAAAATTTAATGATTTTAACCTAATTTTTTGTTGTTTATTTTTAAAAATCACTACACCCCGCCGTTCAAATTATCTATTGTCTGTATTATGATGATTATTTTCCATTTACGTAGGTAATCGAATATTTGTATACCGACATGCAGATTCAAGAACGGTACAATCACGCCACTGAAGTATATAAAAGTTTACAGAAAAGAACCGTATCTCTTTCATCTTGGTTAACGGAGGTTTGAAAATTCAATCGTTTGAAATATTAAATTTATAATTAATTCGATATATTTTTTTATATGTATAAAATTTGATTTTTAGCTAATGGATAATTCCATACATAAAGACGTACAAGACGTAGATAAGAAAGTGTCCGAATTAATTTCCAGACTTACTATGGAACGAACAGAACGCATTCGAAATAAAGTAATTAAAATTTTATTCGTGACATACATATATAATTCCATTAAAGTTTAAAAATATAGCCTGAATATTATACATAAATTTTTGTACGTGAAATACCAGATTTAATTTGATTTATGTTACAGACTGGAAAACCCATATTAAATGGAGCGCTGCCTCAATTATTATTACCAAAAAGTATAGAAACTCTTCCTGAAATAACACATTCTGGTTAAAGGCAGTTTTTCTTTGCGCGTGTGCTTGATTTCACTATATATATATATAAAAGATTACAATAGATAAGTTAATAAGTGTTCATTATAACATTTCAGCGGTGGGTGGCAGATTAATATTTTTCCTTCCATTATTTTGTTTAAATACAAATAGAATAAATCATTTTAGCCGCAATGAGCTTATTATTTTATTTTGTTTTTCTTATGAACGATTTTAGTTCGGATAATAATTAAGGACAGTCACAAGATTTACTTTGGCATAAAATGATGCGACATTCGCTATGCATACTCTAATCAGGTTAATCATTCAAGTTCAACGCACAATCTGATATGTCAAGAGCATAAAAATAATTTTCTTCTTGGCTCGAACAGAATTTTTTAAATTTACAACGAATATATTTAGAAAATAAACTATTTTTGACACCCGAACATTAATTTTTTTTTTTCGAATTTGACCAACTAAAGGCAACGGAAACATTACACGCAACTTAAATTTATATATATATATTTTGCTGATCAGTATTCTTTCATTTTTTCGGAGTGTTTCTGCTTCCTTTCCTCCGCCCATGTTTTTTCCCAGTCATCTTCATTGTGGTTTCTACAAACCCATCGAACGATCCCGTTTAAATTTATTTCGGTCTCTATATCTTCCTTAGAAATCCTCAATATCTATTTTCACTCGTATAATCCATGGAATCCTGATTTTAGGGTTCCTATCGAGGAAATCGAAAATTCGTTTCGTAAGACGACCTTTATCCATTCGTTGGAGATGACGATAAAATGCGGCTTTTCTTTTCTTCATCGCTAATTTTCTCGATTATTTTGTATATCCGTATTGCTCTTCATCTTTTCGAGGACCTATTTCCTATTATTTTCTTTCCTTTTTTTACTAGTTGGTCCATTTCCTTACGATAATACATTTTAGACATTCTGCCGCGTATGTATAAATTCTGTGTTTCAATAACTGTGCTGTAATGCCTAATTTTTTCATTAATGGAGATTGATTTTTATTATAAATGTTGCTGGTTAATTGAAAGGCCCTTTCCATTTTCTATGATCGTTCTGCGATTGATCTTTTATCCATAGATGTCAATTGAATTAATTCTCCGAGATATTTAAACTTTACCACTCTTTCTAGTTTTCCAGCAAACACTTTAATTATCTTGGGCACAATTTTATGACTGGCCATAAATTTTGTGTTTTATTTTTTTTTTAAGATTTTCAATCCCACTTCTTTTGTCATGTTTAGTATTCCTAATTGTCCATCTTCTACGTTTTCTGCTAGTAATGCCAAGTCATTCTATTTCCATATTGTTTTTCTTCCGTCCAGAACAGTTTTTTTAATTTTTCTCTTGTAACGTACATTTTCCATCCTTGTATTACTTTTTCTAAAACACAGTTGAACAGAAGCGGCATCCCCCTGTCTAACTCCAGTTCTTATTTCGAACGTTTCTGAGAATTAATTTATTATGATTATTTTGTTCAGTATACGTACAATAATGTGTGCATTATTATCACTGGCGTGTGTAAATCCCTCGGCCGATAATCAAAATAATTCCAAAGAACTAACCGATTTCTATATATATATATATATTCTAGTTGCTATAAGCTTACGTCGTAATTACGATAATACGACCCGCACCGGTTATTACAAAGTTGAACAATGTTTTATCGTCTTTTTGTGAACAAAGATGAGAATAGAAGAACATGTAAACTAAATGAAATAAAAGTAATAAACCGTCACATTTTGACGGTTTATTACTTTTATTTCATTTAGTTTACATGTTCTTCTATTCTCATCTTTGTTCACAAAACTCTAATGTAAGATATTATCTCACCAACTAAAACTTTCTGTCAATGATGAAAAAAAAATGTTTTTATTTTATTTTAAAATATCGCATTATATATATATATATATATATATAGGATGACCCAGAGAAGACGGTCGGTTTTGTTTTTTGAATAGCCCAGTAGGTAAAACTGTTACAACGCAAACCGCGTCCTAAAAATAATCTTCTTTTCCCTTTCTGATTGAAATTGTTTGCATTCATGTACTACACGAAAAGAAGAATCAACCGTTGTTTTACAATCAAGACATATTTCAGAGTCACTGATTGGGCATTACAACTTACAAATAATATTAAAAATCTAAAACAAGAAATAGAACTAACAAGATATGAAACAAAATTAATACTAGGAAAATTTAAAAGACTAAAGGCTGTTAGTGTCCAAATTTAGCAAAAACTAGATATGATCAATCTTTAACAGGAAGAACAACGTATAAAACAATTCCTTCTATAGAAAAAAGATTAGCGATAAAATATTTTGAAAATGATAGCGCTATTTACATTTTCTAGCTACGTAAAAACAGAGAAAGAGATAATAAATAATGAAATAAAGATAAATTGACATTTTTCGCTAAATGACGGTTTTAACGTTATCTCTCCGCCGACATAATTTGTTACAAAATAAGAATGTGGTATCTAGAAAAAGAAATTACGATAATACATTTTTTGACACCTGAACTTATTTATTTAAGTTTATTTAAAAATTACAAAATAGACATACGGTAGTCTTATTAAAAAATATATTTTATTCGAAACGAGTAAAATAATGGGAAAAATTAAACACCTGTAAATACATATTTTCCATATTATTACTGTTATGATTCGGAATTTGCGAAAAATAACTAAACTTTCAGATAGTTCTAAATAATTTATATATATATATATATATATATATATATATATATATATATATATATATATATATAGTAAACGATCGGTTATATGCTGTCTTTTTAGGATGGATCTTTTTGTACTAGAGAAAAAAACGTTTGTATGCTCGCCAGTCATCATTACCGGAAGTCTGTGTGAGTCACAATTTTCAGAACCGCGTTCTCATCTCACTTTTTTCGCTTCAACGTTTTACTGATTCACGTAAATTTTTGTCAACTGAATCGTAGCAGGTAGCTCGTTTAAGTGAATCGAGATTTTAGTTTTGCCAAATTTATTAACAGCAGTGCGCTCGTTTCTTGATTTTATTTTATTTTACAATGACTAATAAAAGGAAAAAAGTGGTTTTATCAATTTAATAGAAACTAGAAGAATTTGGCGTGGATGACAAATCAACAAGATTAATACAACAAACGCTATTAGAAACTACAGCTAAAATAAAATTTATGGGACGAAACTCCGAAGCTTTTTAGATTAAAACGTGTGTAATACAAGGAGATAGATTAACCCCAATATTGTTCAATTGTGTCTTAGAGAAGGTTATAAGAGAGTGGGAAAAATTGCTGGAAGCGGAAAATATAAATAAACAGATGCGCTTGGGATATAAGAAGGAAATAATTGCTATTAATTGTTTGGCGTTTGCAGATGACTTGGCAATTTTCTCGGAGTATCCGCGGTAAAGCAGATTAATCTCCTAAAAGAAGTAGCAAATTCGTTTGAGAAGACAGAATACATGACCAACTTTGGAACCTCGCCTCGATACATGTGTACAAAATACGGGAAAGTCAAAAAAATAACCCAATTCAGATACTTAGGCGAGGTTATTCAACAACATGGGCTGGATGGAGAGGCTTTGAAAATGAGGGCTAGAAAAGTTGAAACGGCTTTCCAATTAACGCGAAATATATATAATCGATAAATGCTAGGATCAGACATTACAATACAGTTATTAAACTGGAGTGTTTATATGCAGCTGAATGGTTAGAGCTCATTGGAAAAATTGAAATATTGGAAAAAAAGGAAAAGATTATGAGAAAAATTTTTGGCCCAAGAAAAGGAAAGGAAATGTGCTATATGAGAAAATCGAGAAACTAAACGATGTTATGAGAAAAAGAACGCCACCCAATAGCAGGGATAATCTAGAATCTAATAAATATATATATATATATGTGTGTGTGTGTTTACATCTACACTGTTTAAATAGACGTAAACGCATATATTATTATGCTGTTTTTTAGGGGGGGCTTCCATACAGTTTACCCATATCTATGTATTATGAAATGAATAAGAAAGAGCTATTTATAAAGTAGTCAGACTGAGAAGTAATGTAGAGATGAGTAAAATTAAATAATGATATTAGAATCTAAAATATAGGAATATAGGGCCATATAATTGGGCATTTTGAAGAGCTAAGAGGAAAGCAATATTTATAGGAAACGGAACTTTAAGGTCATGAAGAGCTTGATAAAAAGCAACACGAAAATTACTATAATGGGAACATTCGAGGATAACATGGTCCGCATTGGCCACTAAATGGTTGTCCATAAGATGTGAGCAATTAGGAGAGCTAATAAGTTTTTCAACTTGTGTAGCGAAGCAGGAAGGCGACTACTGTCGAGTCTCAATCGGCAAATGATAGTAATAAAACCCCGTAATTTTATCGTTTCAACTTTAATATTGTAGAACTATGGATTAGCATGTATGTTGGGTTGAATGGATTTATAATGACTTGCAGTAAGTGGAGCAGACCATAGATATTTCCAGTATCCTTATGCGCAAATTTAATGTACGCTAGATCTATAGGAGCATAAAACAAGAATGTTCCAACTGCTGAAGTGATTAAATGATCAGCTAGATTATTTCCCTGGATGATGCCGCTATTGTTTGTAATTTATAAAATTTAATTCATTAACGTATACAATCCGCGAGGCACAATTATTATACGTGTTCAATTTGAATTCCGATCATGTATAGAAACACGGGAGAAGCTATTACAGCAGATAGCATTCTACTTGAAAAAAAAAGAAGCCAGACAACTTTATCTCTGTCTGATTGATTACGAATGAGCGTTCAATAATATCCGACATAAAAAACAGATGGATGTTTCTTGGGACAATTGGAATTGACAGAAACAATTTACAGATAATCAACAACCACTAATGAAAATGAAAAAAAAAACTGAGCTCACTTTACATGAATAATATATAGTCTGAGGTAGTGTATACTTTTCCCTCGCTATTTATTTTATACGAGGAGCAAATATTATTGATTATTCTCCGATTAATCTTAATTTCATATCTCGAATTGGAAATTACTTTGTTGAAAACTTGCTTCTCATATAAAATAAATACCGAGGGAAAAGTATACAGTACATTACGCTACTTACACCGTACAACAAAATATGTATAGTAAGTAGACGCCTACCTTCGATACGGAGACGGAACAATGATGATGATGATAACACAATCGTTAATATAATGAAGGTTTGTAACGTAACACGTAACGTGTTTTGACTCTGAGCCATTTTAAATTATTCAGGACATCGTCCAGGCGAAGCTTTATTCCGACACTAGGCTGCTGCTTATTAGTCGTTGTTCTACAACGATCATGAATGCCGTCAGTGTTTCGATCAAAAGTTAATGATGACCGATTAACGAAGGATAAAATATTACACATATCGTCGGAGTAAAAGGACGAGAATAAATTAAGTAATTTTGTTGGATATATAAATATTTTTAAATTATCCATAGCGAATTTCTATTGACAAGAGTTATAAGTGCGTTTGAATGCTAGGTGCACTTTGTTTTTGTTCAAGACATTTTTCTTCAATCTGTCGCAGAGTAAATATTAAATCCGTGGTTCCCCTTTGTGATTTAAGGGTTTCCTGCTTATCAGGGATGATACCATCAACAATACGATCCTATCTAAAATTTTGCTCACAGTTGTTAAGGTTATCCCACGATAATCATTACCATCAAGTTTATCTCCTTTATTTTCATACATTCTTACAGTTATAGATTTTCGAAAATCATTCGGCACATTGTCTAACTATATGTTTTTATTAATTTATCGACTAATTTTACAACTATATTGTCTCTGTATTCGCATAATTCAACGGATAACTCGTAAATTATAACTTTATTATTAGACATTTACTTATTTTTGTCTAATTTGATATATCTTCTATACCTAGGTTAATTGCGTCATCGGAATTACGTTCCAATCAACGTTGTTGTTTCATAGTTATAATTCTCCATCCACCTCGTTTCAATATCTAAGCCAACCCTGTTCTCGATAATATTAATACTTTTAGTTATAGGGTCATATGTAGTTTTTACACCATAAATAGAATTTAATATAATCCTTTATATCATTATAATAGTTTTGTTCTTCACATTTTTACAACTACCATTAATTTTTTTATGTAGCTTTGTGTAGATAAAATTTCATTTTAGTACTCAGTAAACCAATCTGAGTATTTAATTTTTTCGCGTCACAAATTTCTTTATCAGAAATTAAAAGCCGTTTTTCGATATACACAAAACTCTTCGATGTTATATGAATCCTCTCATTTATTACGATATTTGAAAATATTTCTTCTATTTTTTTTTTTGCTGAAAAGTCCATTTGTATTTGTTTGTAAGGGATAAAGCCTTTACTTTCGTTATATTATTTTTCGATTTGACCTCATTATGAAAGAAGTTGTTTAATTTAAATTTGCAATTTACAGAGCACGAATAGATCCAACAATCCGCTCATATAATCTGATGAGCACTATTACGCCCGATACATTCGATTGTTTTGTAATTACATAATCCAAGAAATGCCAATGTTTCGGCCGTGAGTGTTGCCACAGTTTTTACATTTCATCTTCAATGGTAATGACCAAATGTTCTCTACTTGCATTTTGGTTTCTAACCCGACCAGAGTAAGTGATTATTTTCAAGACGGACATTAAAATCTTCAGGTAATAATATGTTACCCGGTAGAAGAAAAGAAATTCAATGCATTTAAATAAAATTTTGAAATGATAACAATCAATTACAGAAATATTCGGGAAAAAAAATTGAAATCACGTGTAAATAACATTAAATGTCAGTTAATTTAATTTACAATTCCTAATAACACAATAACACATTATATATACACATACGCAGTAATATATATCAAAGTGAACTTATCCGATGTTATATTTTCTATTATTGTGTAAACTGACTGATGATCACCTCAAATAATTTGTATTCGTAGTTTACATATAATACGGTGGTAAACCTTTGTCAGATAAATTCGTAAAACGTCAAGGAACATTTCTAAATACCATCCCAGAAAATTCTTACCGGAATTATTAAAACAATAAATCTTTATCAACATTAACTCAATAATAATAATAATAATAAATAATAATATTTATTATTATTTTTGTTACTATATTATTATTTATTATTAACTCGATGATAGTAATAAATAATAATTATGTAATAATAATAAATAATAATTATATAATAATAATAAATAATAATTATATAATAATAATAAATAATAATTATATTATAATAATAAATAATTATATAATAATAATAAATAAAATTGTATAATAATAATAAATAATTATGTAATAATAATAATAAATAATTATGTAATAATAATAATAAATAATTATGTAATAATAATAATAAATAATTATGTAATAATAATAATAAATAATTATGTAATAATAATAAATATATAATTATATAATAATAATTAATAATTATATAATAATAAATAAATAATTATATAATAATAAATAAATAATTATATAATAATAAATAAATAATTATATAATAATAATAATAAATAAAATTATATAATAATAATAAATAATGATGACAAATATTAAAAATAAAAAAATAAAGAACATACAACGGGATTAAATAAATTTATCACAAAACATATAATATGCTCGCAGTTATTATTGTGTTGCATAAAATTCACAATTTCGTATCATGTGTGAATGCCAATTTCATTACCTTTTACAATACCGCTGCCGAATAAAAAAAAAATTAATAAATAAAATTTTGTGTATGTACATTTACACATACATTATATACATATACATACACACATCGCAAAATAAAAAAAAATGACTAATTATAATATTTGCTACAACATTGACACTTTCGTTAAAGATGGGTTTTTTTTTTCGTTTATACTAAAAATAAGTTATTATATCGTTAAAAACAAAATAAGTATCGCTCTTAGAAAAACGTTATAATTCCATATACGGATGACGATACTCGATATAAGCCTTAGAGAATAAAAAGAGGAAAATCGAAAATTTTGTTGAAACTTAAATGGTACAAACTTATTTATCGTCGTATCCGCAATATCTTTATCACAGTATTAATACACCGCCGAAATAAATAAATCAAAAACAATAGTCGTATAACAATTAGTAGTACTTAGTTGAACAGTAGTAGTAGTAGTAGTAATAGTACAACAACAATTAAAAGAAGTATTACGCATACGTATAAATATTAAACAAAATTTGCTAGTGTGTACGGTAATAACTTGATGATAGATAATGGCATTAATGTTTTTTTTTTCTTCTATAATTTATAAAAAAATTACTTGTAAACCTCATCACGTTTCCACATTTTATCGAAAATTTGGAAACGCTTCATCTTCGATAGTCAATTATAAATTTTAATAGACTTTTCCAGGTAACTAAATCGCGTTCTTTTCGTGATTTTATTCGGATGTTCCAATCCGATCCACGGTCTTTGTACGTGACTTGCGCTTACTGTAAATAAACGATTAAACGTCGAACATCAAAAACCGTATAATCGCAAAACAATAGTAAAACGATCGAGACGATAATGCGTCCAAAAAAAAAAATATTAAAAAGGTCACCTTAAATTAACGTACGATTTTCGCACACACACACACATATATATATATTATATATATATAAAAAACATATACTTATTATAAACCAAACAAAATATAACACCAATAAATAATCACTACAAGTTTTTTATTGCGAAACTTTTCGACAATTACGTCATTTTCAAACACGCACAAATAAATATTACATATGAATTACCAGCATGTTTATATAACGACAACTTAAAATTTGATATACATATTTCACTAGCCAGACGTAATTTCAGTTTTAGATTTATTTACAATAAATTTTATTTATAGATGTAGAGCAACTTTACATTTTTTTTTTTTTTTTTAAATATAGCGAGTTTTAGTGATTGTAGACATTTTTGTTCTTAACGCCGTAACGGTATTGTCAAAATGTCAACATTTCCGAGCAGTAACAGTGAAATAAAATTTGTTTTAACAATCGACGAAATATTAATTTTGAATTTTTAAGGATTGATCTGAATTTGAGTTGGTTTTAACATTTTTTGCCGCCTTCGGTTATTATCGACCGCTCAAAGTTATACCGCCGTAGGCCATGGCCTCATGCGACTAAGCCAAAATATTTCATTAAGAATGCGTACCAATCACTACACGTGCGAAACTGACATTAACGAATTTAAATCTAAAATGATGTAATTCAAAACATCATGATCGTAAGTATTCATATACGTAAAAATTTACCAAATACGCGCCAAATATTAGCTAAGAAAATAAATCTTCTTCTTATCGTGTCGGTCATTTATATTCCTTTTTTCCCCCAAATATTTAATTACCTGGACTTCCTCGTCCGAGATTCCGTCTATTCTTGTCATATCTTCCATTCTGCATCGCACTGGCAGCAACGAGCAAGTTAATTGCTCCGAATCTTGTACCAGGCCACAATCACATCTGTCATTATCTGTAATTTTCCATCGTTTCATGTTCTTTGCTGTTCTACCTGTCAGAGTTCTCATTCTATTTAGAGTTTTCCATGTTGACCACTGCAATTTATTACCCGGAGGCAGATGTTCGTTCGGTTGTTCCCATAATTTTAATCGGTTTTCTTTCAGCCTTCCTTTCCATAACTCCATCCTAGTGATTTCAGGCGTTTGTGTCACAGAACGTCTGCTATTTTAAGAAAACACATTGACTTGAATCAACTTATTGCCGCATCTTTTGCATTCAGTGGATGTCTTATGTCTTGTTCTTGTTTTGTTTTTTCCTTTCCAGCCATCACTTCCCATCTTATATCTAGTGGTGCTATGCCGGATAATATTTCTACTTCGGTGTCGGCTTCAAACATCCCGTAACTATACGATCGGTTTCGTGTAGTGCTACATCAATTCTTTTTACATGTGCTGAATTCCGCCATACTGCACTAGCATATTCACCTGCGGAATAACGTGTTTTGTTGAACTTTCAAAAGAAAGAAAATAAATATCTACTTACAAGAACTATTTCGAAACATTTGTACGTCAACGATACAGTTCAACTCGTCATTCAGATATCGTAATTTTCCCATTATTATCAGAGCAAATTTGTACTGAAAATAAATAAAAATGAATACCAGCAAAAAAATATTATGTATAATTATTAAATACAGTGTATCGATATCACTACATTTTATATATACACGTTTGCATTAGAAAATTACGTGAACGCGCAAAAAATAAAGTGTTTACAGTGTAAATCGATCAAGCACTGTCATAAAATATGAGACCAACAATTGTTAAAGGGTATATTTTATTTATTTATTATTTTTTATTATTATTAAATGATATCTGACACATTTTCAGGATTATAATTTTCCACGAATGCACTGCAATTTGATAAAAGCTTTTAATTCACACTTCTCTACTGAACAAAAGAATGGTAATTGCGCATCCTAATTAAATGGATTCTTAAATTTACCGGTATCGTTCACATTTTTTTCCACAACAGAGCTTTTTCCTATTAAATGTTATTTAACTACACAATTAATGCTTTAGAAAATAATCAATAAATATTAATGAAATCAATTATATATATATATATATATATATATATATATATATATATATATATATATATATATATATATATATATAATAAAATAATATTCTAATTGGAGAACATCAACAGAGTTAACTTAATCGAGTGATATTAAACGACATAATGTCAATAATATATAACACTAATAGTCAATAATACATAATAAGTTACAATAGAATAAATAAATCATTATTGGAAACGATGATTGTTCAGTTAAAGAACTAACCTAGCTTAAATATCAATGCTCTGCAACCGGAAGATGATATTTTTGGCGATAATGATGAAAAAATTTCTAAACCAACATCGATATCGAGGTTCAACATTTAAAAAATAAAATAAAAGGTAAACTAAACTATACATAACTTTAATTGCAATACAAAAGTCCTCTTAGACAGAGTTTTCAATATTCTACCCACCGGAAGAATATAAGAAATTGATGAAGTGCTTAAAGAAGAGCAAGTGATTTTCCATACATACTAAATGAAGCACGGTCATACGTATAAAGCAGTTGTAAGAAATCTACATCATTCGATAGAATCGGTATTACTTGCGAAAGAACTCAAACTTTAGAGAATGTTTAGAATCTAATTTAAATATAAGAACAACGAAAATATCGAGAACAGTGTACAATACCTTACTTGTGAAATACAGACTGCACCTACCTTAACTTAAAAATGAGCGGAAATTTTTTATTATCGCAAGTTAGTTAAGGAGCTTGTACAAAATATCCGAGCGGCAAAATTTTACTAAATAATAAAACAAAACGACCACAAAAATTATCAGATATTAAAAATATAAATTTCAAAAAATTATTTATCCAACTCATCAACGAACGAAACATGAAAAAATCGATAAAAAAGATACTGCCGTTAACGGATACTAATGGGCCTTTCGGACTAGGACCGGGAAAGTAAAAGCTGAGGCTACTCATATAACAAAAATCGATTGAAATGAGAAGTTAAACACTTTCGCTGCGGTTGAGAATAATTTAAATTCAACAACACAATCGTCTCCATCGTTGCATTTAAATCTTCGGACTAAATTTACATTACCTCAAGGGATGAAGTGTATCATAAAGTCGTTTCGTTGAAGAATAACAAAAGTCGTCCTATGACCTAATAACGTTGAAATCAGTTTAAAACTTGCCTAGAAAGAGGTGTCATGTTTACATACATCTGTAATGCTATCAATTTAAATAATTTCAAGTACAGTGGAAATTTGTACAAATCATCATGATTCCTAAGCCGGAAAGATCCGCATTGTGTATATTCTTATCGACCTATTACCACTGATTTTGTCAAAAGTGATGGAAAAATCAATATCGAATAGATTACGTCCTTTATTACTTAAATTTCGGTCACAACTTCCATCTAGTTTATACTGTTCAGTAAATTTTTATATACATGGCATACACTTTCAGGTACGTTATAAATAATCCATTTTTGAAATCCATACTGTTCTAGCCGGAGTGCCGAAGTGTATATACTGTATATCGCAGAATAATTACGTAAACCGAGAACGTGCCGACGATATGGCCCTACTCACGTGTGATCTGAATACCGCCCCAGTAACTGGTTTAAATAATGGATAATAAATGTTAACGAGAAACAATATAGAAATGCTCGATATTCTTGTTTGCAGGTAAATCAATAGCGTAGGCGCAAATACAATGCCCTGTGGCAGCCATTTCGTTTTCTCCGTTGAATTTAATTGATGTGATGTATAAAACATTCTCTATTAAGTTACGAACTATTTTTGTGAATTTAAAATCTTTAATTACGTCATATATTTTCTTTAAGTCTGTTATGAACGGCAAGGCAAAAACCTCCACGTGGTGCCCCCGGACAGCAATTTAAGAACCAACGAAATATGAAAAAGTTATTGAAGAACTTCGCAGAAAACTTTAAACTAATTACGTTAATCAACTCGTTCAAAAAGAATGTCAGAAATAGACTCATCAAAGTAGACAAAATCTATCCCTTGGCAGGAATCGCATCACCCAGAATAATGCGAGAAGTAGCAGCGTCATCAGAACGCATTTCTCAATTAACAAACGACAGCCACCCACCATTTGGACACACTGCTCCAATCAATCGACTGAAATCTAGGAATAGTTTTACTGAAATCAACGTTGATGTTATCGAATCACTCTAAGTCTGAAATAGCTAAGCTGTGGAACGAAGCCGATGCAGCCAGTAATGATGAATACAACGAAGTTTTACCGCACGGCCACAACTTACCGTGGGAGATCTGGCGTTCTCTTAATAGGTTAAGGACAAGTACAACACGATGTAAGGTCAATTTAAAAAAATGGAACATTAAAAAAGATGATAAATACACATGTGGAGAAATCCAGAATCACCAACTGCAGTGCCCGCTAATGGATCAGCAGTGCAGCCTTCAAGACTTAGCCGAATGCAACGAAAAAGCCATGTATGTAGCTAATTACTGGGGCGATGCATAATAATTATCCGGACACGGAAAATAAGTAAGTACAACTGCAGCCCTTTCAGTGAGGAAATCGTGATGGCAAGGGAAGAACTGGTGGAATTAATTTCTGAAGAAAACATAATATATGGAGATGGAACAACTAGAAGAACTGGATTTTAGTAAAAACAGTTTCAAAGCTTGACGATCAGAAGGATGAACTATGAAAATGGCAGGAAACCAACGAACGTCAAAGTTACTTAGGCAGAATCAAGAAGCCTGAAATTAATACAGTCAATAGAGATCAATCATCTTGATACAATCCGAAGTTACGAATGCAATAAGAATGATGAACAACGATAAAGCGGTTGATCCTGGTAGAACAAATTAAAATGTTTGGCCAGGTGCTATACAATGGTTCACAATTAAGTTAGTTTCAATTATATCCTGAACACGTTTATTCCAACAAATTTCGTTAATAGAACTCTATAAGCAACATTATTGTTGCGACTACATAAGATTTAAACGGTTTCAATTGCCCCGCATAAATACCATCTACTCCACCTACTGTAGCAGCTTTTTTATTTTTATGTCCTTTATCGTTACTTCATCAAATGGCTTCTCAAGGTGATTCTTTGAATTACATTTCGCGCCATATTCGAATGAACATATTTCGTTTGCCTCTCATTCAACTTTCTAAAAAGGCATCGATATTTTTGGTTATTTGTTTTGGAGCAAGGCAAGACCTCGATACGGTGCCCACGGATTTGGCCATTATTCAAAAGCTGTAAATTTTGATGTTGTGTTTAATACGGTAACACAATATGGTTTTATGAAGCACTAGATTTATTTTTTAAAAAGGAATATTGCAAAACTTTCTTCAAAAGTTTCAGAAGAAAAACGAATTGGCGATCTACGTGTAAATTATAGTGAAAACATATATGAAGGGATATTTAAAAGTTTTGCTAAACGGCATTATAAATTTAAACTATAAACTGAAAAAGTACATATATAAAAAAAAAAGGAATTAATTACAATTTACGATGATTCTTAAAGTAATACTTTAAATGTTTATTCCGGCAACTTACTAATATTTATATATAAATATTTCTTCGGCGTACTTAGAAAACTGAACTAGAAAAAATGCTAATATAATTGTTACAATCTGATAGTTATCACCGATTCATAAAAATGTTTATTTCTATTAATGTATTATAAATTTAAAAAATACACAAAATAGCAATAATAATAATATTAACAATAATTACAATAACAATAATAATAAGAAAAATACTATACCTTTTCAAATTCTTTTTCCGGAACTTCGACTTTTTGTTTAATTCGTTCTTTCACGGTTGAAAACGACTCTTTCTAAAATTCAAATAAAACCAAAACGCACGTACATTTTTTTTTATCCCACAATCGCAATAATACAATTTTCTATATTAATAAAACTAATATAAATATCGATTAATACGAGATTGATAACACAGGATTATCGTATACTACTACTATGTGGTCTTGAAACATTTTATTCTTTGTCATATCTCCCTCATGTTTAAAAACTCGTATTAATATTATTACAAAAATTACACTTCGTTCTGATATACACGATTTAAATTATACCGTTACGTTTCGAGTGATTATATATCAACTTTATTTCGAACGCGTACTGGGCATAATCTCTTTCCCTCATATCTTGCTAGATTAGGCATAATTTCTGACGGAACATTTGACACGTGCCATATTGATGACTCTATTACGCATAAAATTTGGGTTTGTCCGAAATTTCTAAAACATAGAAATGAGCTGTTCCCGAATATTTTACAAAAGTGGCACATTATTCCTCGCGAGTAATGAATTAATTTGCTTCTAACCAGTTATCTTCTGTTACAATCCGTTTATACAAATTTATCAAGCGTAGTGGCATTGGGATTTAAAATTCACTAACTAGATAAAGGTTTAAACTGACCAAAAAAATGTTCTCGAGGAATAAACATTATTAACCGAATTCGAAATTATAAACGAATAAATACGACCGATCTAATACCATTATCACGTAGTACAATAAAAAGACAAATTTACAAATTACGTTCAAGATTGTTTTCAGCGTAAACCATGTACAAATTTTTATCTTGTAAAGTTTCAAAAACACTCAACCGCAAATATTTTCGAAACATTACAAGATAAAAATATGGACGTGATTGCGTCGAAAAAACTCTTCAGTGTATAGAAATCAACCTTGAAAGCTTAAAATTTGCACACGACCATCATAGAATCTAAATGGAAATCAGTCACGAAAGCTTGTAATTATATGCAAGTTGTATTCTTAGCTCAACGAAAATAATTACAAGTACATGAAACGGTAGTAAATTTAAAAAAAATCAAAGTAAGAAAATAAACAGCGATGAGGAAGGAACAGGGAAAAAAAATTATAAATGTGTACACTATTTAACAAAAAAAAATGTTGATAAACAACACAAGCCGAATAAACGTATATTAACCATACGATATATGCGTTACTTCATTTAAATCAGATATAGAGTAAATAAATATATAATTAAATACAAATAAATATTACAACTGTAGTTTATAAAAGCATATAATCGAATTACATACTTATGTTAAGTATATAATACGAATGAATAACAGAACATTGTGGTCTTAACCTTCTACGCTCATATATATCCTACGTTTGCAATATTACGGGTTATGAACAATTGAAAACAAAAAAATCTCAGACTTACATGTTTTAATTTTAATAAGAAAGGTACACCAAATGTTGAGTAAATATCCTTGTGAAAATGAGCTACTGGTATGAGATATTCATCATCAGCCATGTTAGCTTCATCCTTTGGTATTTCTTCTATTCTGTAATTGAAAACGAACCGAATATTTTCATTAAACCAATTCGATACAGTGCATATCATTTTTAATGAATGTATTAAAAACTTTCTCAGCGTTAAAATACAACCAACCTTTTTTTATATATATATATATATATATATATAAATGGTCAATATAGCAAATATAATAAATTCAATGAAATATTTGTAATGACCATCGACAACAATACGAAACTGCATCGATATATATTAAAACAAATAGTCGTAAAATTTACTTTTATGTTGTTCACTTGCATACGTGATTTTTAACATTTTATAATTATGGAAACAGCCGTTAATGTCCAAATACTATTTATTCACGATCAGATAAGGGAAAACACCGTCATTTCTACAGATATTTATTTATTCACAAATTCAGCTGTTACGAAATATTCGTGTTCGAATTTGTAATTTACGTCAATTCTTAAATTTTATATTGATCAAGCCAGGCTATAACCGTCTCCCATGTTACTCCATTCGTATGTATTTTTATCATTATTATCACACTGTAAATGTTATTTTTAAATAATGTATAAAGATATTTTCCTCGCTGCGTCAAATATATAAATAACAAAATTTTAAATTTCATTTAAAACTGTGCCAGATACCTAAATCCCATATCGTGATCGCCAATTTATAATGAATTTAATTACATTATTAGTCTGTTTAATTCCCTATTCCATCGTGTGGAGCCAATTTATAACGAAATTTTAAAAGTTTTAATATTATTTAAATGTTTATTGTTGTTTATTATATTTATGTATTAAATTTATGTATAACTATTACAATGGTCGCAGTTGCCTTAATTATTCACATACACGATAATCAATATACAACAATTAGAATCCAACATATTGAATACAATTCAATTGATTTTTAAAAGAATTTTATAAATTTCTTAGTTATTATTATTATTTTGTAGGCAAACATTTAAAAAATTCACAAAATGTTGACATACATGTATAATGAAAAACATGCAAACATAATACGAATGACATATTATATATATATATATATATATATATATATATATATAACGATACGTTAGGCTAACCCCAATTCCCTCCAACGGTTCTTGTCCAGCGCCTCTCTGGCCCAGTTAATCCCCGCTATTTTCACGATATCGTTCTTCCACCGCGTTAGTAGCCTGTACCGCTTTCTTTTACGGTCCATTGGCCAATAAAGTTTTTTTGGACCACCTGTTATAATCCCTCCGGACGACATATCCAGCCCAATTCCGTTTCCGTGTTGCAATATGCTCTATAATGTCCATCAGCTGTGTTTGTTATCTGATCTAGACGAGGCTTCTTCTTTGTCTGATGTTAATCATTAACCTTTCTTGCGACGTTTGCACTTTTCTAATTTTCTTTATGATTCCCCTTGTAAATACCCATGCCTCCGCTCCGTATCGTAATTCCGGCTCTTATCAACATCATCGATCCAACAAATATGACGAATAATACCAACACATCAAATGAATTTATATATACAGTTTACAGTTTACGTATTTATTATTATTATATGTTAATTTATTTATCTTAAATTTCTAATTCTACACTAAAGCCGATATATATAGTGTATTTTGTTCGCGTACATGCGTGTAATACAAAGATTTATACCTGTACATCTTATGATTCGATAATGTATCTACAGAAGTATTTTCATCTAGTGCAGCCAATAGTCTAGAAGACGAAAGTTCTAGCAATCTGTGAATAGTGCGAAAAATAAAACGAATTAAACCCGTTTTTATAACTGGTTTTTCTTAATAATGAATTAATTCAATAAATAACCTAAAGGAAACAAAATCAATTATCATTTTTTGATTAAATAAATTATTTCAAACGTCTTCAATTGTAGCGTGTTCGTATTAACCCTTTGTCGCCCACAGGAGCTATCTAGATGATCAAGTGTTGCAAATTCAAATATATATATATTTTTTAATCGGAGATATCTAACGGGTAAGTATGATTAGTAAATTACGAAGAAATTAGTCGTAACAACAATTTTAATTGACAACATTGGATATATAGTTTGTGAAATATTCAAGCTAGAAAATAGTGTATTCGAAAGTATATATAAAACGTGAAAGGGTTAATTAATATCTTAACATCGAGATAATCAAGCACAAATACACATTGTTTGTTTACATCATATATCGTATTAAATCTGACCTTAATTTTCCTGAGCCGAGTTCAGGCGATAATTCTACTATTTTAGCCGCTTCTGCCAATAAATCGGAGATCCTACCGTGTTTATTCGGATATACTGTAACCTCCTTTTCTTCTTTCAAATTTATACTAACCCATAACACCTAAATAAATCATAAGACTAAAAGTTAATTTTTACCGCTAAGAAAATAATCTGAAACGTACGCTCATTTAAAAGTACCCATTAAATTTCATAACTTGCTTTAAGTAAACGAGTGATTTGAATTACGAATTCTCAAAACAATAAATGAAGTATATAT
The DNA here is from genome assembly GCA_032883995.1 of Coronaproctus castanopsis. Taxonomy (NCBI): domain Eukaryota; kingdom Metazoa; phylum Arthropoda; class Insecta; order Hemiptera; family Monophlebidae; genus Coronaproctus; species Coronaproctus castanopsis. The sequence goes on from CM065053.1 coordinate 181,378,772, forward strand.
GAAACATCGATTTTTTAAAAATATTTTCTAATTTATAACTAGCCAAGAGTAAGACTATCTAATAAATAATGTCATAAAGTATATATATATATATATATATAATCGTGTAGGAGAAGTATGCAATGATACATTCCCTCAAAAAGATTACAAAATTAAGTTTCTCATTTTAGTTTGATTGAGTCTTGATCACGGTACCATGTGTAAAAGTTCGACTACCAGCTAATTTGGGTAGTTTTCTAACCTCATCAGATGTTTTTGTGCGAGCCTCTGCATAATTTCATGCCTCATCGGTTTTCAAATCCCGATGTATGACTTCGTTAGACACGTACCATGGCATTCGGTATATTAGACGCAGCATCCCTTACTTATTCAACCAGCTATTTAAATATATATATATATATATATATATATGTACTTATAGAAGTATACGATTATTTTGTACGTCCGTACATTTAAAACATTTTTAAAATACACAGTTAGATCCACATCCTCGCAAACAGCAGTAATAAAACTCTCAGGGACAATATATCTCGTACAAACGATTTTTTTTTTTAAATAGGACACTTATAAATTTTAATATAATTAAATGTCATAATAAAATACAAAACGCCAAGGTGTGCATAGAGAGGATTAGACGGATAAATGAATTTAGTAAGGAATTTGCGAAAGTTCTAATGTAGAATTACAGTAAAACTTCTTTTAACCGTCACTATAGCAACAGCTCGTCGGTACAGAAGAACTTTCACTGAATGTTTTGTTTTTCATCTGACGGCACAACGACAGTTAAGGATTTTTGCAAAAATTACATCAAGGACGCAATTTTTAATGTTGAAAAATTACAATATTAAGATCGCAATTTTTAATGTTGTCAGTGCATGGGTGTGGAATAAACTATGATCTGAACCTGCATTACCGACTAGGAAAACAACGGGAACGGCTAGTGTTGACGAAATCACGAAGCTTTGCAATAATGGTTTACTTAACAATGACACACTAACGTAACAGTTTGGTTAAAGTTTGATAAACAAGATGAAGGTTTTGAAATTTTGATATTTTATTTAAGTTTCAGCAGTCCAATAATGATGAAGAATGAGAATGCCACCAAAACTCAGCAATCAGCCATTCGGAAGCTGAAATAATTTTATTTATATTATACAAAATAATGAGAAAATGGAAAAGTTCATCTAAATTTAAATATTGTTAATGATAGAAAACATGAGGTACTAAACAAGAATACAAATGATTATGTAAAAGACCGACGGCTTAACACTTTTATGTCTAACAAAGAAACACAATTTAAAATATTTTAAATTATGAAATAGTCAACGATTGAATTATAAACAGAATAAAACCCAAAATTTAATGATAATAAATTAACAACTGTCGAATTCCGGATATGACTGATAAGGAACGATACCTGAAATCTAAATAAATCATTATGCATGAAATATCATTTTTTAGGAGATGTTTTTTTTTTTTTAATATTATTTATAGTATATTCAAACTTTGTTTTATAAATTTTCACATTCCATTAACATTTTAGTATATGACACCGATTTGAATACACCAGTGTAGAAGAAAGGATACCTTTATTTGTTTTTTAGTTTCTAATTCTGGCAAAGGAATCACCAAAGTTTGATAAAACAATCGACGAGTTGCTTTTTTATTCGGCAAATAACAAAGTAAATCTTTCAGGCAACCATCGAACGCGTAAGGCACCGAATTACCAGGAACATCCTTCATTGAACCTCTAAAATAAACATATATTCACACACACACACACATTATATATATATATATATATGACACAGTAGGTGCGTTTTCCTTAATAAATAACTCTTACACGTAATAAACGTAATGTAAAAAAATAAAATGCACATAAAAAAATAAGTAATGTCGAGATTTAGTTGTTATTAATGTTAACAGTGAGTATATTTTCTTATAAATATAATTTTTTATTGGTAATTTATATTATTATTATTATTAGTTATAGTATTTATAACTTGAAAATGGCGTAACTGCCGGAAGCTTTGTCATATACAATTAATAATTAGTGATTTCTAATAGTTACTTTATTGCTGTTTTTTTTTTTTAACAAGATAAACTTACAAGAAATAATGTGATCCGTAGTTTTACAATGATCATGTGCACATTACGAATTCGATTTGCATTGATGTTTTGTTTTTAATAAATAAATAATTTTTGGATCCTCAAACGAAGCTTAATTCTATAAAGTAGTTAATTTAATTGACAAACGAAATAAGTTATCAAAGCTGCGAGTTTACTACACTATTATATAGCCTGAAATTTTGTGGATATGATCTATATTCGCGTTACGTTTAATTAATTTTAGTGAACTCAATTATTTATAACTAGAAGTTACTCACGACACCGCCCGTGTAATGATTTTTTTTATATAATATCGTTGTCTCTTTTTTTTAACAGGTTTATATATTAGTATGTATACGTATACATATGTATATATTCGTCCGGTTTTCGGCCACGTCCCTAGCGCAATAAAACGTGGTTTGTATTGCGTGCGTTAGTAGTGAAGATACAAATGTGTTACATTTTAAATGATTTGACAGAGATTTTACTACTATTTAAAACTTTTAATTATTGTAATTTCTGTAATATTTGTGATATCAATGTGAAATGAAGCTTAGAACGAATCCGATAATATGGGCTATGAATTATTGCTTTAATAGGTTTTTAAGGCAAATCAGAACAGACAGAGACAAAAATTAAAAAAAAAAATTCTGTTTATGTGTGATAAAAATAGCCCAATGTCGTGATTACAATGAAAATATTCGCAGATCACAGACACTATAATTTTATATATTAGTATAGATATAAACTATTTAATTTTGATTATTATATTTTATATAGAAACTTCTTTAATATTAATTAAATTATTTTGCTCTTTGTTAAAAACCGTTAATGTTTTATAGTTTCATTTCTATAGAATTAAAAAACAATACATTTGTGTTGCTGTTTTTTTTCCATTTGTTTCTTTCGTCGAATTATTATAATATTTTTTTTTACTTTATTTGTCTTAGAATAAAATTTCTCAAAAATTGGTATAACAATTATTTCACATAATTAACTTATTCTAGTTACGATTACATTTCCATTTATTAAGTAAAGTTTTTTTTATTCATATTTGATCTAATTAAAAACCGACATTATTAAATACTTATTTACGGTCGCATTCGATGTTATTTTTTACAATCCGAAATATTAACAAGAGATTATTAGAATAATTATTGGATCGAGAGTAACTTGATCATGAGTTTTGAACTCAAATTGAAAAAAACAGTTCAAATATAGTTAAAAATATTTGTTATTTATTTAATAGTATATTTACACAACATTGACGAATAGGTTTAATTTAATAACCGAGCCTTGGAACATTAATCCGTACTAAGATGATATCTCTGTAATATGTGCAAAACTATAAATAAATTTTTTTGTAAATATTCTAGTACAATTTAAATAATCAAACAGTCTTAAGGGTATATTTGTAAATTTTAAATAAGTTATTTTTTCCTTCCAATATGATAATTTCAATTTTCGTATCAATAAATTAAAAAACATGTCGGATGTGAGTTAATTACTTAATTACAATATGTTCAGAATTTTTAAAACGCTAATAATTTTGTCGAATAATATTAGACAGAACTTTAATTGGACAAATTTAAAAATTAGTTATTAACACGTTCATTGAGCTCGGAAAAATGTAAATATTTAACAAAATAAGAATGTACATTCAGTTTATGGAGTTGTAAAGCTGATAAATAAATTTTGAAAATAGAATGAACCTTATTCTTATTTTTTTAATTAACAAATTTATTATTGCAGGATATTATACAATTTCATGCATAAATCCTGGGAACATACAATAAAATTTAATAACATGCAATTTTGACAGTTTTAGGATAGTGAAACACACTTACGTTTGACTTTTAAATAGCTGTATTCTGTTTTTCTCGACGCACGTCCTTTCCGAAATGACTTCTATTATATCTGTATAACTAGTTCGTGAACTAAGTTCTATCGAGAAACCAGGATCGTTGGGTATATTTCGATCACAAAAAACTATTTCTATCCGACAACTGAGTTCTCTGAAATTTATAATAAATAATATTACGATAAACATTGTAATTTTGAACCACACAAATGACTGACCTTACATGGTGAGAAGAGAACTACAACTTACATATGATATTATATATTTTTCGAAGCTACTGTTATAAAATAAACCTTTGAACAAACCGGATAAATTTTATGAAATGAAAACTAACAAATATTTCAACGTAATTTTCATCATAAATATTTTTTAAACTGTATTGCAACCGAATTATTCTATACAGTAATGACCGCGTTAAAATAGAAATAATTCGCACATGACAAGACCATTTATATATGACATATAAGTGTGCAACATCTGTATTTCACCTACAGTTGATATGTTAAAAAGTTAACAAATATTCTTACAACATTTCATTCCAATAATTATATTATAACATCGAACATTAAAAATGCGAATATATTTTTTCGTTCGACATGTAATATTTTAAACATTTCCATTATGCATACCTATAGAACTCCTTACAATCTGGGTAATTATCAGTTTCCCTCTGAACTACAAATATATCGCCATCTGAAAATTCTTCCAATACCTGCAACATAAATAGGACTTAATATTATGGACCAGATAAATTTCACATTTCGCCTGACTCGCAGGAAAAACATACATAATCATAAATTAATCCACATAGTTAATCCTAATAGCGTCCTGCATAATGGGTATAAAATTTACGAAAGCCGAAAATAATGCGTTCATAATATGTCCAATGAAATGTACTTTTAATTGGACATTTTTCATTTTTTTTTGTTGGGAAATTATTATTATTAATTAGAAATATAACACGTTAGTGTGGTTTAGGTGTAACTTTTAACGTTGCATGTATAAATTCTAAATTGCAAGTTGGATGATCAAAAGTGTGATGTACAATGTAGTACTAATTATGTTTCAGATATAAATGATAAAAAATTAACAGAGAATTCCACTGTGTTCATCTTAATTTAAGTGTTACTTTTGTATAACGCGTGTAGAAGTAATTTCACCGTGAAAAATACAAAATAGACTATGGAATACAGAAATTAGGAACCGATGGAAATAACTTTCGGATATGGAAAATGCGAATATGGTCTTTAATTCATAGTGATCCTAAGTATTATGATACAACAAAAAATATTGTTACCGAAGCAGGTAAGCATATTGTTATTATGCACATATCTGATGATTTGCTCGAAACAATTATGGATGAAAAAGATCCAACAAAAATGTTCAATCTAATTTGTGCTAAATTTTATAAGAAACAATATTTGTCGTTACAGTTCATGTCCGCAGTATAATAACAGGGGATAACTAAGTCGTTTTGAAGATAATGTGAAAAATTTGGTAAACTCTGGTGCACAAATAGAACAAAATGAAAAGATCGTAATGCTTATAAATGGTGTTCCAAAACGTTTAAATATTGTGTCGCGTCGCAAGTACTAATTCAAACGTGTGATGATTATGATAAAATTAAACAAAAATTGTTGTTAGAAGATACTAAATTTTCCACTAATAATATTGATAATGCAAATTTAGACAATGTATTTTTAACTGCCAAACGATGTAAAAAGTGTGTGTCGAAATAATCATAGTACTAATGAGTGCAGAGCAAATATAAGATGCTATACTTGTAATAAGCTAGGACATGTTATGAAGAACTATAGATTGAAAGGAAATAAAAACAGTGGAAAAATGTTTGATAATAAAATACGACAAAAACAGAATTCACACACTTTGTTGATTAAAAGTACAACTGATGATAACTATGAAAATAGTAATACAAAAATAATACAATTTGTCGCAGACTCGGGTGCTACACAGCACATAGTAACTGATAAAACTCTGTTTACAGATTTTACTGTGTGTACTACCGAATTACAAACAGCGAATATTAACGGAAATATAGTTTGTAAAGGACAAGGTATGTAACATTAAGAAAATATTCAAAGTTGTTAATAATATGTTGTTTTGTGAAGATGTGAGATGTAATATTTTACCTTTGTCTACAATTGATCGTAACAATAAAAGTATTACAATTAATAATGATGCGATGAAAATAATCGATAACAATAAAGAAATTTTAACAGAATATGAAAATAATGGATTATATTATATAGAATTTGAACAAACAAGTAGTTGTATAAGTTGCTAACCGTTGATATGAAGGATTCAAAATTATGGCATATGAGACTTAGTTACACAAATAATAATAATGTACAAATATTAAAAAGGTTGGTTTACATAGATTTTGCCGATAAAAACTCAAAAATCGAATTATGTGAAATTTGTGTTTCATCTAAATTGTGTAAAGTTGAACATAAATCGTTGATTGGACATAGTTAAGTCACCTTTGCAACTGGTACATACAGATTTATGCCGAGTGAAAGGTAAATATGACATTGATAGAATAATTTTTAAATACATGTTAACATTTATAGATTATTTCAGTCATTTTACAATTGTTTATTTATTAAATACGAAACGTGAAGTAGAACGCTATCTATGGAATTATATTGTCATGGTACAAAATAAATTTAATCAAAATATAACAAGGTTAAGATGTGACAATGGTAAAGAATATGTTAATAATGAGATATATACACTATGTGAGGAATATGGTATAACGAAGAAAATACTTTACCTTACAGTCCTGAAAGTAATAGTAAGGCGAAAGAATGAATCGTACTATATTGGGGAAAACAAGATGTTTAGTTAGTCAATCAGGGGTGCATGAAAAAATTTATAGTGATGCACTGTACACAGCCGTATATTTAATAAATCGTTCATCAACTAAAGCTTTGCAAAAATTGGATATTCCTGCCAACTTTGTTGTATGGTAGAAAGCAAAAGTTTGATCAGATAAGAAGTTTTGTTTGTCTCGCCTATGTACAGAAAACAATAATAAAATCAAAATTGGTTCCAAAAACTGAGAAATGTGTCTTCTTGGTTATATCAAAGGAGGATACAAGTTTTTATCAATTGAAACGAATAAAACAATAAAATCGAAAGATGTTGTTTTCAAAGATGTTCCATTTAAAGATCGAAAAATTCAAAATTATCAGTTACCAGAAAAAGTGATATACTGACTGTAAATAATGTAGGACACAGAAATTATTAATGATGAGATTGATGGGGAGGAAGTAACACATGAAAATTTGGAATCTGATGTGAGAAAATCCACTAGAAACAAGAAGGAACCAGAATATTTAAAAGACTATTTATTCTGTGTTGATACAGTACCGAAAAGTTATCAAGAAATTGGAAAATTGAATGAACATGAAAAGGATGTTTGGAAATTAGCTATTAAAAGGGAACTTGATCATATAAAAAAGTACAATGTATGGAAAGAAATGAAGTATAACAGTCAAAATTTGGTTAATAGCAAATCGTGGCTAATCATTTTGGTTATCATATGGGACACATCGACATAGAAACAGCTTTTTTTTGAATAGTGATTTGAAAGAAGAAATATATTTAAGACCTCCAAGTGGAATTGACATTGGAAGTAATATATTAAAATTGCATAAAGCTCTTTATGGTTTGAAACAAGCACCTAAAAGTTGGTATAATAAATTAAATAAATGTCTAATGAATCTGGAATTAAGCATGTTTATATAAACATAAAGATAAAAAATTGTTTATATTACTTTACATCAATGATTTATTGATTGTTGGGGAAAATAAAACAAATGTTGATGAATTAATAATTAAAATAAAGAACCATTTTACTATTAAACATTTTTGTTTAGTAAATAAATTTTTAGTAGTTAACATTAAACAGATAAATGATGTACTTATAATGGATCAGGAGATAATCGATAAATACATAAAAGATTTTAATTTAGAAAACGCAAAAGAACAACGGGCACCAATAGAGAAAGACTTGAAATTTACACATGAAAATCAAAATACTGACAAAATGAAGCAAAAACAATATCATAAATTATTAGGTGCACTAGCACATATAATGCAGAATAGTAGACCTGATATCAGCTATGCTATAAATGTATGGAGCAGATTTCAACAGAGTCACAGAAGAGAAGTATCAGTATTTACAGAGAGTCTTAAAATTCTTAAAAGATACTAAAAAAATGAGGCTCAGTTATAAACGAAATATCAATAGTGAACCGATCGAAGTTACACATGCTTCTTGGGGAGAAAATAAAGATCGAAGATCAACATCAGGAATATTGATAAACATTTTCGGAAGCCCTGTGTACTGAAAAACAAAAAAAAACAAAGTTTAATGACGCTGTCAACTGCTGAAATCCAAGTACATTGCTGTAAGCGAAAGTGCAAGAAAAGCATTGTTGATATCCAGTGTCTTGGCCAATTTGGGAATAAAAATAAATGATGATATAATGATACATGGAGATAATCAAGCTTGTATAAAAATTACCAATAACACAACAAGTTACGGTAGAACTAAACATTTGTACATCACATATAAGAAGGAAAAATCAGACTATATTGCTACCAAAAAACAGAAGGCGGATATATTAACCAAATGATTAGAAACCACCAAGAGAAAAACTTTATCTATGCGAAGAATAATAATTTTGGGGAGTGTTAGGAAATTATTATTATTATTAAATTTTGTTTATAGAAATATAACACGTTAGTGTGTTAATGGTTTAGGTGTAACTTTTAACGTTGCATGTATAAATTCTAAATTATAAGTTGGATGATTAGAAAGTGTGTGATGTACAATTTCAGATATAAATGATAAAAAAATTGATAAATTGTTTAAATCAATTAGTAAATTTTAATAAAAAGTTATTTTGATTAGTACAAAGTTTAATTCAACCGATACGGAATAGACGAGGAGGTGGAATAAAATGCGAAATAATCATTCATTTATCATCGAATAGTCATTCAAATTTTAACAACAAAAATTAACTGAAGAGCTTAAACATTTTATTGGAAGAAAATTAAGGTTAAATTCACAAAATATGAACCATAACTTTTACAAATTATACGAACAATTGTGCATTTTAAAAAATATTCCTAAATCACTATAGTATAAAAAATGTTTAAAGGGTGAAATAACGTGAGACTAAAAAATACTTTTTAACCTACATTAAAATGTAAATACAATATTATTAATTTAGAAATAAATCTTCGAAAAATAAATGAACATGAAACTAATACGATAATTTGTTTTTGTTGAATTTACAGGAGATGTCATTTAATAAATCCCGTGTCAAACATGGCTACGTACGTGTGCATGCGATATTACATTTGATTCAATTGATTGGCTTTAATAATATTCATGAATCGTGTATTAATAATAAAACTATAAACAAGGATGGTAATAAATAATATACGAACTTTTTCTAAGGGCTCATTAATAGAGTTTATAGGTTCGATAAGTGCTCCTCTTATTTCTTCGTATACTGCTATCCGTGTATTAGGAGTGTAGCTAGCTTTTTCACATAAGTGAGGAATTATGTCTTCTGCAAAATTAATAAGTGTCAAATTTATATATATATATATATATAAACAGAGTTAGTAATTCTCATACAATTGAACACAGTAACCGAAGAAACATTTAATACTGAATTATTAAAATTAATTACGAGCATTAAATTATCTGTCTGGAAAATCATTCTTGAATTATCCTAATATATATGAAATTATAAAAAGGAGACGGCGAAATTAAATAAAAAAGTAAAATTTTTGTAAAATGTAAAACTTTCTTTGGTTAAATTTATATATTTAAGGACCTTTATATATCTTAATCAAATAGAATATATAAATGTCAGTTAAGAAAGTAAAATATATTTTTTAAAGTGAATATTCTCCAAAATATCATAATTATGTATGACGAAAAAGAGATATCAAGAAAATCGAGGGAGAAAAATGGAAATGAACTGCCATATATTAATTATATTAGTTATATGAGCTTTTAACTTTAAAAGCAGACTAAAGAGAACAATAATAATAATAAAATCTATTATAACTTTTTCAACATATTTGTTCGAATATTCGACGCTTATCACATGTTAGAACCGTATAGATAACGAAGCGAAATTAATGTCGAGAAAAAGTTTAATGTAATCAACAAAACTAATAATTATCTCAAACTATATTACTCACTTAATCTCGATGACGATTTAACATAAGTATGGCCTATATAAAATAGTTTCTTATCACGTGGTTCGTATAGTTTCAAAAATAGCAGTACATCTTCGTCAGGATCTATCATTCCAAAATAGTTGGGATCCATATCTAATGGCGCTAATTCGAGAAATATGTTCCATGTACCGCTGCCGTCCGTTAAATCCCCGAGAGTTTTATCCAAGTCCGCAGCTACGTCCATATGGCTCGGTCTGTAAGTTTGATTTTGACGAACTAAAATTGGCCACGGTCTCATGTACTCCAGCGGATATTTCTAGAACATTCCAACGGCACGTACATATTTTAAATATTTTAATAATAAAAAAAGACTGTTTCGAGAAAATATAATTATTAATCGGAATAAATAAAAAATATAACTAACAAGAAAGAAAAGAAGAAAAATTAAATCGCCAGAAAACGAACCACCGATTTCTATTTTATCTTAACTATGATATGAATCAATTTGCATAGTGCATAATAATAATGATATATATATATATATATATATATATATATATATATATATATATATACATATGGAGGTGCCCAGCCGGGGATGTACATTGTACATATTCGGGCTGGAACGTGTACACAACTGGTGAATAGTGGAATGACCAGTAGATATACTGGTCCGCCATGAATAAACAATAAACAGTCGGGGTGCTACTGATATAAAACCTCGAGTAGACGATTTCAGTAGTGACAGGGTAAGTAGATGCAAGGATGCAGATGGACAGCCCGAAAAACTGTCTACTAAAAGTTTGCATAAATCTTATGACTGTCTCTCCCTCGATAAACACATACAACATACGCAGTTTAAAAACTAAAGACTTCGTGCGTAAATAAAAAAAGTGAATCCCGGAATTAAATGCACTGCGTAATCTGTTCATTATGATGCGAAATTCTAGAAAACCAGCTATAAATCCAATCTATAAATATAAAGGGGGATCGTAGCGACTATAATAATTACAGAGGATGGATTTCATTGCTTTCATCGGTCGAAAAATTACTCTCAGGAATAATGTTGAATAGAATAACTGCAATTCATAATACTATTCTCAGTGGGACGCAGAAATGGCCTTTGTTAATAGTGGGGCACAATGGACTCTTTATTCACATTAAGGCAACTCTAGAAAAAATGTCAAGACAGAATGAAAATTTGTACATGGTTTTTTTCGACACTATAGAATACTACTGATGAAATATATAAGCGAAGCCAGATATCCGCAAGTTTGTGAAAACTTTCCTGCTGCTTCATGAAAATAATGAAAATTTAATAATCTCTGATGATTGTAAAATTGTATTGTTCACAAGCAATACTGGTGTTTTATAGCTTCATGTTAGTTTTCATGGTGTATTCTTTAACTCTCGGAAATTCAAAGCTCGCACAAAATGTTCAGCTATAGAACTTTTTAAACTTAATATTCAGATTTTTATGTAGGGGCTTGCGTCACGACGCTTTGCAGTGCGTAAATGTACTAGTAAGAATATACAGAAAATTTTATTTATCCATAAATGCGAATAAGCCAAAATGCTACTAGTACAGCTTTTATTTATAAATAGCATTCGAAATGGAAATTTTTAAAGGCTGACTAAATGTGTCTCAGTAGCTTATTAAATCACGAATGAAGAAATTCAAAGTAAAATACAAACAGCTTCGATAGCAATAAACAAACTAAATAGGAAAATATTTTAAAATAATAATATTCCTCTATCCACTAAGTTACTTGTCTATAAATTCATTATTTTTCCGACATTATTGTATGGTTCAGAAAGATGGGCTCCATACAAGATGCCTTATTGAAACATTTACCTATACATAAAATTATACACATGCGTTGGCAAACCGAATACCTAATAAAATCACACTTCAACGAGCTAAACGTTTCCGTCGATTCAACTTGCTTTACAAAAATAACTTGAGAAAGTCGGAACATGTAACGAGGATGCATAATATGTCTTCCAATACAAGTGCTTTTACCAGACAGCGATGGGAATATATATACTACTACACATCTCTGTTTGTGATATACAGATTCTACGCGGCTAGCGAATTCGGTCTGCAGCATGTGGTTTGAAAAAACATACTCAGGGTCTTCTTTTGTAGAAAAATACGGTAGAAGACGACATAGTAACCGTGAGATAAAATATCGAAAGCGCGCCAGAAAATATGTAAAATACTTGAATGCTACCGCAAGAAGTTTGCATGCTACCGCAAGAAGTTTGCATGCTATCGCAAGAAGTTGTAGTGTTAGTTTACACTTGCAATGAAAATTGGATTTCTAATCACCTGAAAACACACACCTAACCATGCCCCATATTTAATATCTAGTCGGTTTATGATGATACGGAAATATGAATTTAATATTTTTTAATCGAATATATACAAAAACATGTGTGTTTTTTTGCAATTTCGTAATTTATGTACTTTTAAGGAAATTTATCCGTTTTATTAAATTATATGAGTTATATTTATATTTTATTAGCATAATTACGTCGTTTCTTCATTTTCACCTTTCGACACATTAAATAAATCTGCGCGTACATGAAAATAATACAAATTAAATGTGTCTAAAAAGGAAACGTACAAATACTTCAGAAAGCAATACTAGAGTTTCTTGAAGGGTGCAAGCCCTTTTCAAACGGAACGATCTGTATAAAGAATTATCTGGTTCGAAAAGATCTGCACCTGAGTAGCCATCGAAACAGTCTTCCGTAAAAACGTTTATGTTCATATATAAATGCGATTCATTACGTTCTTTACGTCTTATTTGCTCGATGCGTTTTTCATCTTGCAACCTTTTTTCCAGCTACAAATATAGTAAAATTATTAAATTATTACCAAAGACCGAATAATTAATGAAATAGTCATTATATATACATACATATACATATATATATATATATATATATATATATTTATAATATGGAAAAAATGAGCACTATATGAGCATTTACTTCTAAAGGAATATCGTCTGCGGTTACTTCTTGTAAGACGGTAGCTAAATCTGAATCTCTAATGTAGACCAACATGTACGCATTTGAAGAATGTCGCGCGGTCATATTGAGCTCGTCTTCTTGACCGCCATAATTATAATCTATAGCTTCTTGTTTTGAGCACCTGGACACTACGTCGTCGTCAAATTTGCACCACTACGAGACAAATTAAGATGTAACGTGCAGAAAAAGCAATTCTTGCGCGGAAAATAAATAAGTTAATTATATTTAAATTTATATTCACGGAAAATGAGGGTCTTTGAAAAATGACTATAATAGATTATAACATATTTGAACTGAATTATTTAATAACACGAAGGTTTTTAGTTATTACATTATGATATATATATGTATATAAAAAAATAATATTTTACAAATTAAAATTAAAACTGATAAATATAGACAGAGGTTAGCCTATAATAAGATAGAATTTGTAAATTTTTTTCTCGCTTGTTTTAGATCCCACGTACTTTAGTAAACACCTGTTGGCAAAATTGACGAATAACTTCCTGGAGTTTATTCAAAATCGCGAAGAAAACATTTATATAATTTACGAAAAATTACGATCCGATTATTTTATTATATTAATCTAACAATTATGTTATAAATCGGTAATGACTAGATGTAAGTAATCTACATTGACATTATACACATACCCTATACATGACAGTGTTAATATACAACGAATATTTAGTAAATAATCTACGTTTTACGAGAAATAATAATTTGAAGAATACTATCTTTCATTCATTTTTATTTGAAAATAAAGTATTTTGTATAAATTTTAAATAAAAAATAATAAATAAGTTATAAATATGGCTTTGTATTATATTGCTAAATGACAGAATTACAGTAATATTGATACTATTATTATTTGTATTTGTGTTCATTACTTTTCCGTCTCCTTTAGGATTGATGTAAACTACATAGTGGCCACCGTGATTATCGCCGCTATGTACTAGAACAGCATGCAAAGTATAATCAGCAGGCGTGGAACCGGGTGTTCTTAAATACGGATCCAAATTAATCTTTTCATAAAATTCGAACCTTCACGACAGAACAATATATTTCAAATATAATGGCATCATAAGACAATAACACTTTCATGAAGCATTAAAATTTTGAAACACTACAGAATTTTAATTTATTAATTTAAAGCGTTATATATAATCACATATTAAAACGTCGAACTCTATTTGTAATAAATCTAAATTCTGGCGTCGTAAGCTGTATTAAACGTGTTAAAATTACCACTCGATAAAATTAACGCAGAATAAAGAATCCGATTTAAATATAAATTATCTAGAAACGTTTGAAATTTTAAAAAATCATTATTTTAACATTAAAATATAACATGCACAAATATTATATGAATTAACGAACAAATTCATGGGTAAACGAGTTAAAATCAAAATTAATTTTACTCTAAAATATTACAAAAATGTTAAACAGTAAAATAAACGCTCTAAATTAATTTAATCGGTAAAAAGGCAAGTATAAATCTTAATCTATTCAGTTGTAGTTTCTCTGTAAAAATAATAATTAAAATATATTTAAAAAAAAAATAAAAAACAAGGAGTTAAAATCACTAAATTTTTCCCCTTTATAAAAATCACAAAGCTTCTTGGCTGTTAAGCCATTATTAAGTGAATATAAAAAATAAATTACAAAAAATATTAATCAGACTACACAAATTTACAAAAATTATGTTTTCTAAGTAATACTTTTTACATTCGTATATTTTTATAATTTATTTGTTATACTAACTCGATAATGGCTTAACTGTCGAAAAGCTTTGTGACTTTTCATAAAGAAAAAAACATTAGTGACTTTATTCCTTTTTGTTTTTTTTTTTTAATTAAAAAAAAAGCAACACATTTCAAACTTAAAAAAAAAAAAGTAATATTTCACGATTAAAAAATAATAACATTGTTAAAATACCTTTCGTTGTACTTTACACAACAATCTGTAATCGGGTCGTAATGAAATCGCATAAGATGCAAATGAAGTACTGGCGGAAAAGATTCGAATATTACACCCTTTTCGGCATCTTGGAAGCCATGTTCACCAGCATCGTACTTATTGTCACCGTTTAAAATTTCCGGTCTGATGTAATCTTGAAAGGATTCATCAACTAATCCCATAAACGATTATTAATCGTAATCTTTATATTTAATAAAAACTTAAATAATTGTTCGACTTTTTTTTTTACATTTATACAATAACAAAATACTAAAGAGTCGATATAATTCGCTTAATACATTTCTAATTAACTTCTTTTCTATATTTTTTTGCTGATAATCACAAGCCAAGCTAACGTACTCTACGGAAAATCTACGTCTTCATCTCACTTCGCAATCCATCTTAATTCAAATTGTGTTGTTTTTTTTTTTAAATATTAACTCAAATAGTTCAAAATTTCCTTACGAACAGATAAAGGTAATAAAGTAAGATAACGAGACTAACTAAAACACTTTCAGATTGCATATGCTATTTCAAAAAAAGTGATATGAATAACGAAACACGTATTTTATATTAGAAGTGCAAAAAATTTTACGTGCATTACAAAAACTTTCAGATATATCCTCATTTTATCAATAACAATAATTTGTCTACAGGAAATTTAATTCAAACTTAACAAGACTGATAATCATTTCACAATCTCTCAAAAAAAGCAACAATTGTATGCTTACGTCAGACTTACATCACCAATACAATAACATAAATTCCAAGTCGCCAAAATTGAGTGTCCATATGGAGCTAACCCCAAGTCACAAAACGTGATCTATATATTGGATATAATAATTGGAGATACTAAATTGTACGAGTGTATTATACTACCATGAATTAATGAGTAGTAATTATTTTTTATTAATAGCCGCAGGCTTAATGCAGTTTTCAATTGCCTTTTCCATTGTAATACAACTGAAAAAAAAACTATATGCGGCATATTTTTATAAATTTTATTAAAATGAATTTGTCTTTAATGAGTTCATTGAGTGTTATATAGCAGTCTAAACATTTACAAATTTTTAAAAGCATAGCGTATTCTTTAACGAAAGCTAAGTATCATTCAGTGGCATAATTAAAACTATTCTGTCATATATATTTAAAAAATGGATTATATATATATATGCGATCATGGTGGTTCTTAAGAAAAAGAAAATCGTTGTTTTTTCATTGTCTTACAGAGAATTTTCTGTCACTCCCTTAGCTTCCAATAAGAATCCATACTGTAAGGTAGCCGTTTTGTCTTCTGTTAGTCTCTGGTTAAATCCCAGCCCGGAAAACAGTGGGTTGATGTGGGAGCCATTGAGATATAGAAAAATCTAGTTTTGTAGAGAGACCTGTCTGTCTACTTCCTTACGTCTATATTCCTGTTACCACTGTAGTCATCTGCTTTAAATTTTCCACCAATCACTCTTTGTTCACGATTACTACTTAATTATTCGCAGCTATCAGTATATCTACTGGTCATTTCACTATTCATCATTTCTGAACTTGTTCTATTCCAGTAAGAGCCATATTTCAGAAAATACAAAGTACTATAGACAGACAACCGATAACTATGAAGGTCTTATTGGATTTTGTTTTAACATATCAATTCTTATTAGAGTGTCAATCTTCCGAGAAAAAATAAACAATTTACACGGATAATTTCCTCGTATACAGACATTAACACACGTTCAAGTAATCATAAGGTAGGTTAACTGTAATACAAATTGTATGTAAATACATGCAAAAATTAGTTAAATTTAAGTATCCAATAAAAAAAAAAAACATCAAAAATGAAAAGTTATCGACAATACTTACTATTTCTTTTTTCCTTTATGTTTAATTGTATATCGTAGAATGTTTCTGATCGTTTAGATTCGCAATTCACATATTTGCATTTAATAAAGGACTACAAAAAAAAAAAAACGAAAATAGATAATAATTGGCTTCGATTCTCTACACAAACACACACAAATATATATATTACATATTATGAAATTAATACATATATATCTACTAACCTCCATTTTACCTTCAAAAAGTTTTGGAACAGTTCCTTCGACACATGTCCCTTTCATCTTGCTTTCTAATTTATCCAACAACTGAAACGGTACAGGACTGTCAATATTATGTAAATTAAAATTAAAAGGTGACTAACGCTGATAAAAATATACAACTATTACGAACACCGATTAAAAAAATGTCCACTGCATCTTTAAAATTTTATTAAATCGTTCTTAATATAATCGTCGACCATGTTATATTGCCGTAAAAACAGAATCAGTTCCTTGCGATTGATGTAAAAAATAAATAAAAAATACGAGTTATTTAATAAAATGCTATTCTAATTAAAAATAATACAAAAGTCTCTAAATAAAGTGTAATAATTTTTTATTTATTTTTAAAGAGCACACTACATCTAAAAATGTAAATCTGCTGTGTCTAAATTAAACGAATTCATTCTCGGTAACTTATAAACTCACATTTGTAATGATACTAAAAACAGATCATAATTCTCGAATTAAGAGAATATTTAAAACAAAATATATGAATTTAATTTCCATCCGCGTTTCACACACACACACACACACACTTGGTCTTTTTATATTTTGATTTTAAATAATTATAGCAGGCAATATTTATTAGTTTACATTTGTAAAAATTATGACGTGAAACGAAGAACGGAAACATATTTATTCACAGCCACGTACAAATTAGAAAAAAAAAAAACGAAGTGAAAATCAAAAAATTTAAATATAAATTTACACAACTGGAATAAGGAAAACAGCAATCAACCAGTGTATAATTATAATTTCTGAAAGTATTTTGTACAAAATAATTTTTAGCCGACATTAACGATCAATATATTATTTAATATAGATCTTCAAAACCGGATGATACAAAAAATTTGCAAGCCACGTTTTAAAATCTAACGATGTAAATTAACTCGGAAAAGTGTTGATTCGAACTATGGTTATGTGGAAAAATATTAAAGAAATATATTGCAAAATAATTTTAACAATCATAAAACCGATTAGAAATTAAATTTAAATTTTTCTAATTGCTGACATAATAAAAGATTTCCCAGATACACTATCGAGCGTACAATTTTACTATATTATAATGCTGTTTCTTTAGATTCCTAGATACATTTTTCAACTTCTGTAAAAACCAATGTACATAAGATTCATACTACTATACACACACACACACAAAACACAGAGAATTATTCAGGATGAATTACTTACCACCCGAAGAAATTCTTGTACATCGTGTTGCATAAACGAATCTAACGTCTCCCAACCAAAAGATTTTGTTAGTTTCTTTGTACCAACCGGTTTATCGCTATATTGTAAATCATAAAAGACCCTTTGCAACGCAAGAGCTACACTTTTTGAACTGTCGTCACTTTCGGTTGGCATTTTATATACCGACTGCCACAATTCGAAAAAAATGTGTGATTTTAAAATGTAAAAAAAAAATACTTTTAACATTTTATTATATAGTCAACAAAATAATCGAATGAATCGACAGATTTGCAAAAAATGTAGAATATAACTAATACATCTTTAACCTATTAGTGTTTATTTCAATTAGTATGGCTAATCTGTCGTGCTTACTGAAACACAGCCACATGCACATTCGTGATAATTTTTAAGACGACGAAATTTATGATAATTTTACAACATTCGAGTTTTCGTATATCGTTCGTACAAATAATCATTTAGTTATTACAAAAATTGTAACGTCCGTATTTTAGACATTAATTACCAATTAATTTGCGATAATTAATTTTCCATTTTTATTACAATTAAATTGATTTACAAGATAAATATAAAAATTCAGCTATTCTTCCTCATATTACACAGTCGCATCATTATCTCAGGAGATTTAGTTATGCTGTACATTATTTTACTCTTTGTATGGTTTAAACATAAATTACATTTATCCATTATATGAAAAAATAGGTCTTTTATATTTGATATTTTTTTTTCTTGAAATGAAATAGAAAAATATAAAAACCAAATTGGATGTTAAAAATTGCAGTACATATCAATTTTTAATTTTCAAAGTGTAACGGTGGTTTAAGATCGAAGTGAATAGGAACAAAGTCCACTTATATATATATATATATATATATATATATATATATATATATATATATATATATATATATATATATTGTATATATGTACACGCGGCATATCTCTTATCATACCTTTCGTAAATAATTTGTAAAATACAGCGTTTGCAATAGTGAGTTCATATAACAAGTTGCTCCTTGATTTTTTAAACCGACATAGCCAGTGTGTTTTTTCGAGTCCCAGCAAACACCATGGGGAGCGTCTGCCATAACATGCGCCTATGTGGTACGAAAAATAATACACCGTCACTAATCGAAAGTAATCAGAAACACATAAAATCCCATGATATTTATGACTTTTTTTCATAAATCAAATTATGTAAGAACGCGGAATTTATTGTTTAAAAATAAATACGATAATGACACCGCGTAAGACTAACCTTAAAAATAACCGTATCGTCTTTAATATATCCTCTTTCAGGATCCATTATTTCTGACCACGACATAAAATGGCTAAATCCCCAATCATTTTCCTTGGAATAGAAAAGATGCTGTATTTCTGAAAGTTATAGAATGAAAACTATTTATCTAACCGAATACAACTTTAATAAAAAATTTTAACTTAAAAAAATAGATATGGTCCCGAAAAGCAGAACTATAAAAAATGATTTCATTTTAAATGTCAAAATTATTCTCGTTCATAATGAAAATATGATTTCGAAAATGATTTTATCTTGTTAAATATTTATAGAGCAGTTTACAAAATGTTTCACCCTACAAATATTCAAATCAAAAAACTAATTAAAAGTTCTTTTTAATTTATTATTACAACGTTTAATAATATTAAACATTATAATGTTCATTGAATCGTTTTATTTTGTTAACTGTTTCAATTTTTTTTTTTGTTCTTGAAAGTCTTTATGTAAAATTATTTTACATCGTTACATGATTATTACGTTACAATCTAAAAAAATTATTGGTTGAAGAAATTATGTACTGTTTTATGCAGACTTAATATTACTAATATGCGACTTGCACGAAAAAATTAGTTTAAATTAACTCAAAAAGAAAATATGCAGAAATAATTTCATAAGAACAAGTACCATTCATGTTCACTCTAATATCCACTTTCTGCATCGAGTTCTACAATTAGTATTCTAGTCAAATAACAAGTTCTATGTTTGTCTAATATATATGAAAAAGAAAAACGTAATACCAAAAATCGAATATAAAAGTGCAACTTGGTTAATACATGAATTGAATAATGTTTTCATTAACGTTAAATAGCTATTCAAATATGTTACAACGAAATGATCAAATTCAAGTTACGTTTATATTAAACAACATTTTCAAACACGTTCACAATTGTAAATTTAAAATTGCGCACTATGAAATTTTAAAATATAGGGAAATTTAGTTTTAAATATAAATATCACGTTAAAATCGCACATTTAAGTCGGGCAACCATAATACCCTACTATAGAAACCCCAAATAAATATAAAAATACTGTACCATACATAAAATATTAGCCAGTTGTTTATGTAAAATTGAAATATCTTATGTAGTTTAGCATTATTAAATTCATTCAAAATTACATAATCCGAAGATGGCATAAATGGCTAATAATTTCGTTCGTATTAATGAAATCAACGGTTTAAAAAAAAAAAAAAAAAAACATAAACCAAACAATATATTCAACATTTAAAAAAATTGTTTCATTTAAAATAAAATCACGCGTTCCACACATCGGGATAACGGTGTTTATTATTTTCAATTGAAGAACTGTTAAGAAAAATTTGAAAATAAAAAATAAACGAAAAATAAAATGCGATAAATAAAAAAAACTTACTTCTGGTAAAATCTTCTATACCTTCTTTTTGCGATACTACACTCAATTGCGCAGATGCGTAACAACTCCACGACGTGCTGTCGGCATCACCGTTACACTAAACAGAAAAACAACAAATTAAACAGTAATGTAAAATAATTTAAAGAAATATTTCAAATTTTAAATGGATCGTTTATTCGCAAATTTCATATTAAGTGATAGTGAGCACGAAAATAAGGTACAATATTTTATTTAAAAGAATATTCCGAAAGCTATTACACATAACGGGTATTATTTTAAGGCAAGATTTTTTCTTAACGACTAAGAAACACAGTTGAAATTATATTTATCGCGGTCTCCACAGATGTCAACTGAATTACTACTTTAAGTCGATCTCACAATAAACATCAACAAACCGGCACGACGACATAAGTTACCGGTTGACGCAGTTTGTTTTTAAAAGATTAAATTCTAATTACAAACTGTGTTTAGTCTACAAATACGTATTACTCTCAATTTACATCATCATTCTTACTTTTAATTATAGTCTTTACATTTTACACGATTATTTAATATCAATATTGTTTGTTATATCATAATTCAAATTATAGACTACCAATTCAGCTTATTTTGCAGATACTTTATTAATTACAAAAAATAATTACGTTAGTTTCGTCGATATTAATATTCTCTCGTCACCTAATTTCCATCGGTAAATTTCCATAACGCTAGTTTTCAAGTTTTATAACATATTTTAACAACAATTTCATATCGGTTAATTACACATTGTTAACGATGACACTAATATACGTTACACTATCGGCATTATTCCATTTATTACATTCATAATTTCACTGTTTTTTTTTTTTGTCAAATTCGAAAATTTACGTTACAAAAAGTTTAATAACGAAAATTTGCAGAATGTGAAAAACATACAGATATGGGATACCATATGTAAATTGCCAACAAAGTAGTACAATGAAACATAATTAACAAGGTAACAAATAAAAACGAGAAAAAAAAAGAAAAAAAACTATTGTTAGAAACAGAGGAACGGAATATTTAAAAGAAAAAAAAAAGGCAGAAGAAGAAATAAGTATCAAGAAAAACAGGAATACCACATGCATTACTGATATATCAAACTTTTAGGGTAGGTTCGATATATGTTCTGCAACTGCACAGAAAAGTTTAAATACATTAATGATGCGGATAATTACGTTACGGTAGAAAAGATGCAAACGTCACAGAAAATTAAATTAATAACAAATCACTCAGGTGGAATGTATTTTGAAATGAAGTTAAAATATTATAAATTTTTTTGTTTCTTATTTCCTACACGTTAGCAATCTGTTGCATAAAATATACTAGACCCCGTCGGATAACGATGTATTTATAATCGCATCCTGTTCGTTATATTTTCGATTTCATTTTTAGATTTTTGCACACTAAAATTATGATCTTTTATAATGCGAGCCATAATTTACAATACAGTGCGAAGAACTTTTTTTTTTTTTTTTTGTAAAACATTACAACAAGCGGATGAATAACTTTTTAATTATCAAATATAGAAAACTATTAGAAATAGTTAATAAAAAAGGAGACATTTGTAAAAAAAATACCGGCAAAATGTTTGGTAAGATTAATAACGCGTATTTTCATTAAAAAAAAAAAACATTTTTTTAGGGATAAATTAACGCACGTAATAATTAAAGTAAAATAAATTTCAGAAGTGTTATAACTGGTTTCATATAATTTTTTAAGCTTTAAAATATTATAAAATATTCCAGAAAAATTAATTAATTACGTTTTGAAAAAAAAAAAAAAAGAAAAATACGGAAAAAGAAAAAAAAGAAAAAAGAAATTCTAACTTATAAATCACGGAAACAATTATTTTTCACTTTAAATATAATTTCTACGCAAATATGCGTATAATTGAAAACTTTATATCGCACTCCAATTAATTCACACTAATCGTTGCATGGTTAGAAGCTTAAAGTAACATCCTAAATAACACTTAAAAACAAGCTTTAACACAATTATAAGAAGAAAAAAAAAATAGAAACTGATTTACAATGTCGACATGTTTTCACACAAACTGATATAATAATTACCTCAATTTTATTTTTTAACGGCATATAAACAATTTTAATTTCAAATATATATAGCAAATCGGTATACTCACATGGCACACATTTACACACATATTATTTACCCATTCTCTCTCTTTTCCAGATTGAAATATATTCAAGTAACAGTGAACACCGAGAAACACAAAACTGATCTAACAATCACAAAGCTGATAATTCTTTTCCCACCTGAATTTCAACGAATACAGACCGCCAGAAATGCGTATGAGAAATCACTAAATGCAACAAAAAACCTGAAATTATGGCTATCATACAGAAATAACAAAACCATTAACATTCGTAGAAAAGTGTTGGATAATATGCAAATGAATGTATTATTTCGTTTAATTTGTACGTTATAGCATTTACATTGAAAATGTTTGAATTATCTTAAAAATATATTCGATTTGATTTGAAAAATATTTCATTACTTTAACTAAAATTAATAACAAACGTAATACCAATAGAGAAATTATATGCAGAATTGAACAAGCAAGAAATAGAAATGTCTTCAGTAAGATGAGGAAGATACACGATTTAAATTTGTAACCGAGAGTTAGAATCTATAAATGCTATGCATGGTCTACTTTATTATATACATGTGAATGCTGGACCCTGAAAATGAGAAACTTGAACGACAGCATTTCAGTCATAATGTTTCGAAGAATTATGAAAATCCAATAGATGACGAAGAGAATTAACTATCAAGTTCCGCAGATGACGCAAAAAGAAAAAAAACGTGAATTTATCAACATTAGGATTTTAAGGTCAGAGGCCTAAAATACCACTTATTGAAAAGTATTTTATTGGAAGTTGTACAAATCATTGTTATACGACATCGAAATGTGGTTAAGAATGAATATCGAATAGCTCATCCAGGCAGTTTATAGCAGAAAAATTTTCAAAGTATCGTAAAGAAAAAAGGATCGAGAAACGACTTTAACCTTTGATCAGATTGCTAAGGGTTTGAAGAAAAAATATATGTATATATAATAAAAATAATACTAATATTATCACGTTGAAGGCAATTGCATCCTATGCGCGTTAATAATAATATAGACACTACAAAAACACGCGGGGCTTGTATTGTGTCGTGACAACAAAGCGATTTCAGTTATTCCTAGTGTGCGCGTCTATCTACGCTAACGCATTGTTATGATTGCCTTGTATGCTACTTACACTGTACAACAAAAAATATGTATAGGTAAGTAGTCGCTTACCTCCGATGCGCAGACGGCACTTAATGATAATGTATATATATATTCAAGTTTTTTCTTTTTAATATTTAAATGTAGTTTTTAAAGTTTCACTTTTTTTTTCGCAGAATACCTAAAAAATAAAGAATATTATCACACTATCTTTACCACTTCCTAAAACTAGAATATACACCTAAAGCATTTTCTTTATTTTTAAATAAACAACTAATAACTAAATTGAATACTACTGAAAACGTGTGTAATCGCCAAAAAATTAGTAATCCAAATAAAACGATCGTATATACACATATTGTATGTATGTGCGTAATACACATATAATTCGTATATACTTGTAAAAAATAGCCCAAACATTTGCCTCTATCGCTAGGGCTATTATTGTTACGTTGCATAAGCATAAGTTTCCATGGTAAATTTCGCACGTAACAAGGCGCTGAAAGTACAGATTCCCTCATTTTACTGAAGTCTTTGATTTCGTGAGTAAACGTCCCTGATGATCTGGATTCATCTAAGAAAAATTAATTTAAAAATTGTTTATCCCTTTTTATTTTACGTTTTAATACAATTATCACTATTATCGTCGATTTACGTAATAAATAAAAAGATAAATGCACTAATATGGTTAAAATTTTTAATTTAAAAATAGCGTAACTGGAAACATATTTTAAAAACAGCGAAATATATTCTCAAAAAGGACGTAAATTTCTTATTTTTATTTATTTGGTGTAGGTTTCTAAAAAAAAAATTTACACGATGTAACTACAAAATAAAAAAAGATATAGATGTTATAAAATAATCATGAATACTTGCGATAAGAATGTGCGTGTACATATTACTAAGACGTAAAAAGCTACAATTTTGTTTTTCTTGGCCTCGATCGAGCTAAACCTTTATGGATAGTAGATTCCAATAAATTGCAATTTTAAATAATAATATTGCACCTTCAAATAAAAATAAAAAAATAATAATTTATAGTAACAGCTTAATAGATAATGTACGGAATATGGAGGAAAAACGAAGAAATATATGAATTTATTAAAAAATATTTGTCTATTATAATTAAATTGAGGACAATTAAAAAGAACGTGGTTTATATCTCCCAGGAAATTTCTGGAAGTATGTCTATTGTCCCTGATTATCACCATTTGAAAAATTTAACTCTATACGGGAATGAACCATGCCTACAATTTATAGTAACAAATCTGCGAAGTTGTTGAGGGGGATTGATATTGAGCCACGAGCATAAGACCGGTCTGAACAATACTAAAATATTTACCTATTTTTTGAGGATTTCCAATATTCATACAAAGAATTGTGAAAGTTGTTCCGAATTTTAGAGCGTAGATCTGATGATGGAATAAGTGGAAGTGGAATACCTGACAAGGGAAAGCCTGTTTAGCAGTAACATCCGTCGCTTCATTAAGTTTAAATCCGGAGTGACTAGAAATCCAACAAAATTTTAAAACACCGTCTAGTCGTATAATTTTTTGACATTGAATCAAACCTGAATGGACAGTTCTGTGTAGCTAGGAGCGAACTGAGACTATCACTACACACAACGTATTTGTCCGTAAGCACATTAAGGAGCTAATCACAAGCTTTAAAACGGAAGCGTCCGGAAGAAGTTCGAATTTTTGGACTGTTACATTGTCAATAGCAAAGGCAGCACTAACTTGACCAGAATTCGTATTAGATTCAAAGCCGTCGGTGAAGATTTTTTCATAATTAGGAAATGTTTATGAAATTTATTGTTAAACCACGTATCCCGGGAAAGATTGATAATACATTGTTACCATATGGTAATGAAAAGTATTCGGATGGATAAACAGAAATTAAAGTTGGGTGGTAATTGTAATAATGGTAAATTCTTGTTGCAAATAGCGGCATTTTAGAAGGAACGAATCTACAGTTATTACTGATATAAAAAATGAGATTTAGGATGTATGGGTTATTGAAATTATTTGAAATTACAGTATTTTAATATAAATCTGTCTACAAGCATGTTTCTTCTGAGATGTAAGCGAGAGATCCCCTAGAGCATAGAGCTGTAATAAGTCGAGAACAGTATTCATGATTTAGGTAAGGATAAAATGGTCGAAGCCCTGTAATAGCTTTTAACGGGTTCATAAATTTCGAAAGCTGATCTTTAAGGTTTTTTAGAGAATGATGACACCAAGTAAGTCGGAAATCTAAAGTTATACCCAAGTATTTCACACAAGACAATATTGGAGTCGACTGGTTCTTTATTTGAATATATGTATTTTTCAAGTTGTATGGTCTCAATGTGTAAATAACAACGGAAGATTTGGAAGGTGATATATGCAATCCTATATTGTGGAGCAATATAATTCGGTTATTTACTGCGGCACTATCAGTTATAATTCTGCATTGCATAGTGTGAAGTTTTCCCAAAATAAGAACAAGGAAGACACGAGAGAACAAAGATGAGAAATTCGTTGCTAAAGAAATATATTAAAATATCATAAGTATTGAAAGATGTAGGAAAAATATGATTATACTACGAGAAAATCAATGATTACTTTTTATTTATAGCACTTTTACTATCTCTGACATTTTTAGTTTGAACATTAGACTCTAGAGGTTCTTTTTATTCATATTAACTACAAAAATCTTTTTATATAAGCGCCTGATCATTAATATCTGAGTTGGACGGGTTTTAAAAGATTACTAACGAATGTTCTATTTTACATTCGATCATTGTAGAATTTTGGCTTTCAAACGGTGTTGTTTTTTTTTAAAGACAATTTACGGTCTAGACTTTTTTTCTCTTCATTAGACGAGATAGACCTTTTTAAGGGATGGTCTTTCCTCCGATCGAGCTGATTTTTATCACAGAAGCTTTTTTAGAGATTGGGGAGGTTTAAATGCTGGAATATTTTGAAAATCATAGTCGTTCCCGGCGTGTGAAATTTCTGGAAAATCATTATAACCTTTCATTAAAGTAAAACCTATTTCTAACTCCATTAGAAAATAACTTAGCCCGCTGATACGTTTAGAAATTTCAAAATACACCTCTTACAATTAACCGGTATAGTTATGCCCAATGTCCAATAACAACAATAAAGACTAAAAAAAGCAAGTTATTATTATAAAAATAAAAAAATACACATTAGTTTAACACGATATTAAAGCGACGCGTGTGTGACCAGAATATGTGTGGTGAGAACATTAAAAAAAAATTGACTACACTCTACGACGGTTCGATTATTAAATAAATACGAACATAAAGACGAAACGGATGAATTTTTGAATATGGCAGGTAGATGATTTTTATCGACAAATTTAATAATAAATATATAGCGGCGATTAGGATAAATAATGTAACGAGGAATAGATTTATTAATATTATTCATCACGGTGGTTTTAAATGATACTTAAAGATATATATATATATATATATAAAATACAAAAAAAGTCGTGAAATTGCGATTAGTACGCATAAAGAAAATGTGTGCAGTGTATATAGAACGTAATTCCTAAAGAATGTCATCAAAAATTTGAATCAATATTTATTGTAGCAGTAGAACACGTGTAAATAACGAAAACAGGATAGACTAAACAGACGATACCTAGAAAAGCGTGTATTTTTGAATTTTTCTCAAAAAATTTTAATTATTACTATGATTATTAATGATTTTTATTACCATTTATATTTATACGTATATATAATAATAATAATAATAATAATAATAATAATAATAATAATAAGATTTTGATTACCATTTGTACGACAAATAACTGTTAATGTGTAAAATTAAAGAAACGGTTCTCCGACTACTAAATAAAATAAGCAGCATTCATGAGATGCGATAATTTCAATATCTAAATCTTGTAGTACGACATATTATCGATAAGCGGTTAATTTTTGTTTATTCACAACGAAACGAATAAATAAAAATTATTGAGTTATTAATTATTTCTCAAAAACCTCACTGACGCTTGTATCAAATTTTACAATAAACTCAAATTCGCATAATTTTCCTATCATAATATTAGTCTATGTAATATACAGGATTAAAACACATTTTTGTTTAACATATTCTCGTAAATAATGACCTTCGAAATACAAATCAAGAGATGTTACACTGTATTACGAGTTTTTGGCTCAATCGTAGAATTATAAGATTTATCAACGTTTGTATTTAACAAAATTAAAGATGATCAGATAAGAATATGATTTTGTTTATCATGTGATCTATAAACTACACTGTTATATATAGGTCCGACCTAACCGTGATTTTCATTATATTAATCACACCTGGTTTTGGTTATTTTGAAAGTGAGACTGCCGCTATTAAAGCGGATTTAAAGGAATCAAAATATTATCTCATTAAAAAACTAAATACTTAGAATTTTTTTAAATAAAAATCCACGAGTTAATTCTAGTAACTCCACGGACATTTTTTTTTAAAAATCTGAATTTAATGTTATTATCGGGAAGTTGCCACCACGCAAATTATAGAAAAAAATACTTCGTACATACTACTTCGTTCGCGTGGCGTCGTAGTATAAAATATACAGAATTTTGCACTTGTTTAATAAAAATAAAATAACGATGTCGGAGGTAATTTATAAATTTCAAAAAATTAAGACACGATTCACTTTTAGAACATTTAACGAATAAAGTTTGAAATTCACGATTATTTCATCTGGTGCTTAAATCACAATTCGAAATGATGCAGTAAAGTTGATAAATCTTGAAGCATATGATTCGTATCATCACTATTTTTACTTTCTCCAATCGAAAAAATCACAATATACTTAATCCGCAACACAAATATATATACATTAATTAAATAACGAATTACCGTCAGGTTCGATATCTTCTTCCATTACTTGATCTGAAAATATTGGCCCATTTAAGATCCCCGTTCTTTTATTCGTTCCACCACCAACGTCTAAAATAATATCTTCAGCGGATTCAGCATTTTCAACTGCAATGTATACATATTTATATCATCATCTAATTTTACTCAAAAATGATTATATATATTTATATATATATATATATATATATATATATATATATATATATATATATAATGACGATCGTCGTATGTTCACCTTGAAACAAAAACGACAATAAATTTAGGAAAATTAGGAAATAAAAAATTATATATATATATATATATATATATATATATATATATATATATATATATATATATATGTATATATATATATATTTTAATAGATTTACTTGTATTTATATAATTGAATATGTTCCAGAAAGATCGCTCGATAAAACACTATATTAATTGGCAATATACAAAATAAGGAACAATATTTAATATTAATGTCGATATAATGATGAACGAAATATTTTATTTATTTAGGATCAAAGTTTAATTCGACGCTCGCTATCGTAGTAATTACAAACGTTACATACGTATAGTTACAGTTATTATTATGATTATCATTATCAAAACCTGGATGGCTGAAACGCCCTTATCATTACAAGGCGAGTATAAGAAAAAATTGCACATGCTCAAGCCATCCCGTAAGTGTAGATCCGGTTCAGCGAATAGGAAGGGTTAACGAAATAGCCAATGAGAGAAAAGGTGATCCTACGAACTTTGTCACGAGCCGGCAGAGCGATTGCAGCGCTGTGCAAAATCAAATAATTTGATTCAGCGGAATCAGCAACATAAACTAAAAAATGTAGAATCCGACACGTGATAAAATAAATAAAAGTGCTAAATTCAAGTAAGCGGAGTTCAACCAAAAAGGTTGGGAAGTAAGCGTCACTTTTTCGACAAAATTTAGGTATGCGTACCCGTATTAAAAAAGCAGTAGTAATAGATGATCCAGTGGTAAATGACAAGTAGTAGTTATAGTTTCAGTATTAATGGAAGAAATTTTAGCCAAAGATGCAGAAATAGAAGATAACGCAGAGCTTATAGTCACAGCATCAAACAGGTAAATTACAACAGTGGGTGGTATCATCAACAACCAGTAGCAGATGACGTCAGCAGAAGTAAATGACAAGTAGTCGATTTTTAGCAGTTATTGCTACTCTGTTTTAGATCTCGAAGCCTCTACATTGAACTACCCACGAGGAAGAGATGCTTCATAACAAATCGGAAGTCGAACGGGCTGACGAAGTTGACAACAAGATCTGTTCCGACTCCACGAAGTAAACGTGTCAAATAACCCGATACCTCAGATCGGACCTGGGCCTTACTTTGGACTACCAACAAGGAAGTAGCATAAGAGAAAAAATATTCCGAATTCTAAATCTGAAATATAGGTTCGCTCACGATTTACTTTGAACTACTGAAAACGAAGACACTCGAGAAATCTGTAAAATCAAAGATACAGAAAGCGTCAACTTTTTGAACTCAATTAGAAAGTAAAATAATATGATAGAAAGAGTTACAAGGACTGTGAATATTCCGAAGTCAGCGACACGCAAAATTGCTAAGAACGTCATCAAGTAGAATACACACATCTGAAACCAGATTAGTTTGATTCCCTACATTTCATGTATATATATATATATATATATATATATATATATGTGTGTGTATATATCCCCGCCAAGGGGTACTTTGTACCTTACAGGCTGGAGCTATTACCGGAACGGGGTGTATCCACAAGCGCCGAATAATGAAGAGGCTTGCAAACATGTAAGTTAGGTGTGAACATGATGCCAGTGGAATAAACAGTCGCGGGCCAACAACAGCTACTGATGGAAAGTCTCTAGCAGACGATTCCAAGACACAAGATACAGATGGGCAGCTTGAGGAATTGCCTACTAAAAGTCTGTATAAATCCTATGACTGTCTCTCCCTCGGCGAGATTAGGTCGCCGTAAAAACCTTAAATCGTTACCACCTTAGTAACAAACCGTTGCCTTGCGATTAGGATTTTCATACAAAGGCTTGGTACAGGGAAGCAGCTATTAACAATACCTTCTTGGAGCGGAAAACAAATGATGTCGGTAAGGTCCAAGTTACGACAATCCAATGGCGAGAATCACATATTGGTTTAATCGACTACGACACTGCGATGAGGAAAGCAACGGAAAACTACCTCATTAATTATTTCCAAGAAAACCATTATGTTCACGAATTACCCAGAATCAGATTTGTTACCCGACCCGATTGACAATCGGCGTCCAGGTTACAACGGGACCTTGGATGTGAAATATGCGACCGTGTCATGCGACCCGAGTGACGATCAATGCTGCAAGGCCATGGCTCAGACTTACAGTGTTAAAAATATGCTACTGAACTAAAATAACAGAAAAAAAAATTTTAAACATTGCAACGTGGAATGTAAGAGACTTAAACCAGATAGGGAAACTAACTATAGTAGAAAAAAAATGTGAAAGATTAAAACTGGATTAAGCTCAATTCGTTGGCGAGGGGAGACAGCCACTTTCTAACCTCTTCGTGTAATAAAGTTTATTATGCAGGTGGAACAGAACACATGAAATGTAAGGCGTTCTTAATTGATAAAAATTGAGTAACTATGTACTGGCACTTGAAGTAATAAGCGATAGAATAATCTACTTAAAACCCGATACCTTTACACCTACTACAAATATATGTACCGACTACATCAGCTCATGCCGATGTAATTGATTTATTTTATGAATCAAAATGTTATAAACAGAATCAGTAAAAGAGAACATATGTTAATTTTAGGCAATTTTAATGTCCAAATAAGTGACACTGCAAAAGAGAACAATTTATGCAAGTATTGTAAACAACAATGGATCGTTAATAATGGACGTACGTAAAATAATGGAACATTTTCGTGATTACTGTCAAAAATTGTATGCGGATGTAAAAGAAAATACAAATGATAATTCAAAACAAATAAAAAACAATAACTTTGAACAAGAACCTATACCTTTACATGACGAAGTAAAACGAGCGATTGATAAGCTAAAAAATAGAAAAGCTGAAGGCGAGGACCAAATTCCTACCGAAGTAATTAAAATATCATCCGGAGTCGCCTTTCAGTTCCTATACAAATTATGCAGGGAATACATGTGAATGGCCGCGCCAGTGAATCACATCAATTTTAATACCGATACATAAAAAATGATCCACTAAAAATTGCTAGAACTTTCGTACAATCTCCCTCATTCCGCATGCATGTAACATACTATTACATGTAATAAATGCGCGTTTAAAGGCTTAACTGGTAAATTCCTGACGAACAAACCGGTTTTATCGCAAAAAACGCACACGGAATCAAATTTTGAAAGTGAAACGAATTATAGAAAAAACTAGAGAATATTACGATATACTATAGGAAGGCTTTTAACAGCGTGATATGGAACAAGTTATGGATAATTTTATCCGAAATGGGTGTTAAAAAAACATTATCATGCTAGTGAAATCACTTCACGAAGATAATTATAATACCGTACGAGTAGATAATTATTTCTATAAACCTTTCAAAATATCAAAAGGTGTTAAATGGTGTATCCACTTTTATATAACATATAATCTGAATATATAATGAGACGTTATCGCAGAGGAAGGAAGTATTTCAATTGATGGCGTGAAAATTAATAATTCAAGCAATTTTTGCAACATCTATGGAAGAATTAAGAAAAGCTTTAAATAAACTGACGGAAATACATGAATTCGAATTACGTATAAACATAAAACAAAAATTATGATAGTGGATCATGATAATAAAAACGTATCTAGTACTTCACAAAAATGAGACGAATATGACATCGTCAATGAATTTGAATATCCAGGTGTCCGGATTAACAATAAAGGAGGATCAAACGAAGAAATAAAGAGACAATCTGCGATGAGTTTGAACGCTATGAATAAGCAACAACGTATTTGGCGGGATGGAAATATCGCTAATTGTACAAAAACACAACTTATTCGCTCCCTGATGTTCTCCATCTTTACCCAAGGTTTCCGAAACATGGACAATAAATTCCACGGATCCCCAACATATTGATGCCTTTTAAATGAAATACTGGCGCATAATGTTCTGAAATAAAGTGATACGATAAACAAACGAACGATGCGGTCATTAAGCGGATCAATAAAGATAAACGGCTTTCACAAGACAGGCGGAAAAATGCACAAATTTTTCAGTCACATAATGCATACACGGGATTCACAGAAAAAGGTCAGCCAATGACCGGGTAAACGCAACAAATATGTTGGCGTGTGAAACTGTCAAAACTTGGTACACTCAACGGATGATCGACAACTGTGGAGGAATTTAGTTGCAACACATAATGGTCACGACGGTCAAATATATACGACTGATTAATATATATATATATATATATATATATAAAGATATCATTTGTCAAAAAACAAAAGTATTCGAATTTTTAATTAACGTAAAAATTTTCAATTTGCAAAATACAAGGGTATATATATGTAAATAAAAGTAAATACAATGGGAACCCAGAAACCTAAATAATTAAAGCCACATCACATGCTCGGTTGATCTGAAATTTTCATAACAATGTGAAACGTATACAGGCTAGTTTAATTGTATGTGAACTAGGTGTACAGTGGATTAAAAAATCTTATAATCTATTCATTTTGTATGTGTGTTAAGTTAAATTTCATGTCCATTTTGTCATGGATTCCTCTTTATTAGAGGTAAAGTCTTTTCGCATTGCATGCTCGACAATCCCTCTTAAGAGGTGATGTCTTTTCACATGTGAACGTGAAGAAGGCTGCTTGCTTGCAGATGGCATTGATGTAATTGTTATTATTATATACAAACATACACATATACACATGATTAATTTTATTAGTTTAATAATGATGTAACAGTTCGAAAGCCTTACTTGAACGATAACGTATACAGTTTTGTAACAAACAATAAAAAATAACTAATATAATAAATATATGAATAAGTTATACGTATTTAAGTTAATAAATAATTTAATTAATAAATGGTATAATGATCTAATTTTACAGCGATAATTCAAAAATTATGTAAAATTGGATTGCTTATATATATATATATATATATATATATATATATATATATATATATATATATATAATCTTCTTCTTTTTTCGTTATCCGTATCCGGATGCCGTGACCTTTATATATATATATAAACATTATCATTATGATGGTACCCGTGTCCGTTACCGAATTCCGGCTAACATTTTAAAAATTCTTTTTCTGTCTAATAACAGTTCAACTTTAGTTAAGTTATACCACTGCATTAACTTTTGGATCCACCTTAATCTTTTTCTTCAGGAAAATCTCATTCCTATTGTATAAGAAGATGAAGTGTATTATATTGCTTCAGGTGACAGATTATGTGTTGAAAATGTTTTAAATTTCTGTGTTTAACTTCTTTTACAATTTCTTTAGATTTCTTTAATAGACTTAATACTAAATTTATGATCGTAAAATTAAAATTTAAATCGTGATTATAATTAATCGCGCATTCTAGTAAAAAAAAAAAATGGATTTAAGTCAGAGGAAACCATATTTATTCACTTGTTTAATTTAAAATAACTGCTCTTCTGGCGCTTGTTAGAAATTATTTCATCAATAAGACTATAGATGGTCAAATTTCAAATATTTCTAATTTTTTTTATATAAACTTTCATATAAGATTATTACAGAACAACAAAATTTAATGAATAATTTTTAAAAAATTAAACGAATCAATTTTTCGAAATCAAATAAAATTTAATAAATTAAATGTACAAAATTCGTCAAGATATTGTCGATTTGGTTTAATTTGGAAGGAAATTAGTCAGTACTCAGTACAAAAAGTTCGAAAAAGTTATTTCACATTTAAAAATTTATGTAGTTGATTTTTCTTTTAGGCATTATTTAAATATAAATATTCGGGTCATATTAATTTGAAAGATGAATTTTTAAATAAATCAAACGTGAATTAAACGTTCCTTTATTTCAGACGCAATATTTCTATAAAGAATATAAAAATAAGGTCCTCTTTGTAGGCGTTCCTTTTTGGCATTGGCAACACAGGGTAATTAACTATGACATATTATTAAAATTTCATAGTGTATTCAGAAATCCGAGCTGATTGAATATATATATACATTTTTTTAAACATCAATTGCTGATAAATATATTTTTAGTGTTATTTTACAGTAACGCGAACGAATTAACGGCGTAAAATATGAATCACTGTATTTTTATTTATTTATTTTTTTAGTTTAAAACAACTGACTTTATATATTCCGCATAATAATACAGCACACGCACGATAGTGTAAAAAAAAAATACAAATATTATTAAGAAAAAATTTCTCATCAAATTATAAGGCGATGTACAATACAAGTCGTATACGCGAAATAATTTACATAAAATCGCTTACCTTTCATCGTTAGGCGCGTAAAGAAAATTATATTTAAATCATTCCACTTTTAATACAATTTTAAAGTCATACAAAAAAATCGACTATCCGAAAAAAGAGAAAAATAAAATAAAAAAGTTAATTAAGTCTCCTCGAAGAAAACGTTGAAACTTATCAGTAAATAAACATAAGAATCTTATAAACTTGGTCGCGACGATAAGGAAAAATTGAACTACGGCTTATATAACTAACGATGATGCACTTTTGTGGTACAAACTCGTGTATTAATACAGAAGAATTAATGGCAGTCGTCCAACTTGAATACGAAATTTTTACAGTTGTATGTCCACCAACGACCTTTTCAAATTAAATAAATTATCGAAGATGGAACAAAATCGTCAAAATAAAAATGTTTAAACGCGTTAATTAATTTTCAACACATCTAATGCTGCAACTACATTAGTAAGTAACGAGAGGAATACAACAATTCGACATTAAGACGATGAACAAAACAGTTGCAATTAAAATAATTAAGATAATGATGAAAAACTAATGATAACGTGGTAATTATATGAACGAAAAAAAAAACTCCATAACAAAATTTATCTACGAAAGATATTATTATTATTAAACAGATAAGAAAAATTCACGATTACAATCCCTACAACTTGTCAACTAATAGATACTAACTACAGCTTCCGAGGTAACTACTGACTCGTATGGAATATTCGTTAGAATTACTTCCTAGTTTTTAATAACAACAACAAAGTATATTTACCTAAGTAATAAACATAAAAGAAAAATTGCGTACCGGGGATTACCACAATAACACAGTAAGAATATAAATAATAAAGCAAAACAAAACGTTAAATGCTGCAGGAAAAAAGCAAATAAAAACCTGCGGCTAGAAAGGTTTTTAATAAACGGTGTTCTTGACATAAGCGGAATTTTCCGTTATGGAATCCAAACGTTCCGATCTTGATAACGTATTGTTTTTATATAAATAGGAACGGTTTCAGTCCTCAGACTGGTTCGTCCCTATCATCCAAGTCCTCCATTTTTCCGTTCTGCTGTTAGCATTTTCAGTTCAATGTAGCTCTTAATATTCGCTTCTTTCTTGATTGTGCCCATCGGTGTCTGCCTCGGTCTTCCTTTTCACCCTTCTATAATATCTTTCAGTAGGTTAACATGTCTTATTAGCACGTGCCCTATCCATTTTATTCTTGTTTTTTTAATCTTTTTTTAAAGTGATATTTCATTTTTATTCTCTTTAGAATGAAGAAATAAAGCATGTCCATTATGTTCACTACATCATGGAAATATATGACAGCTATCTGAATGGGTTATATTTCCTGTTGATATATCAACAAATACAGCGCATGAGTACTATTACATATTAGTTATAAGCTAGAGATTAGCTGACCGCAGTTTTTATTGTACTACACGTAGGACTACACACAGTAAAATATATACGCGCGTTGTCAACGGTAGTCTACTCATTTGGATAGCAAAACTGCAGTAAAATTCATTTAAACGCTAAATAGTTCACATTTTGCATGTTTTTAAAACGTAAATGAAGCAGGCATAACAATAATCATTTTTTGAAAGAAAAATGAAATTACTTACATTAATATGAATTCATTTTACTTAAAATCATAATGTAGAAAACCGTTAAATGGCTTACTGGGCATGATGATGTTGCTAGACAGTTGTCGCATGTGAAATATGCTACAAGCAACATAAGATAGCTATTGGATACTACAACAGATAATGGCAGATACATGGAATGTTCGAGATCTTGAACAGGCATGAAAACTTTGCATTATGGAGAATAAACGCACTACAGAAAACATTCAGATATACGATTTGTCAGAAACACATTGAAAAGATTTGGGGCATTATAACAGATAATTGAATATGATATGCTCTTCGGAATCATTGTAATTTGTAACAAATAAAAATATAACAAAATACATTAAAGAATATTAAACGATAAATGACTGAATTATTAAAATTGTACCAAATTGCAAGCCACCTTATTTGCAAATTATACAAAACATGTGACACAGATAACGGTGAAGTAATGAAAATATGCAAGGAAATTGTAAGGAAGATAAAAAATAAATAAATGGTAACCATAATGGAAGATTTAAATGCAAAAATAAGTTCTACCGATACTGATAACATTAAGAAAAGTTTTGAAAAATTAGACTAGGGGATAGACATGCAAGAGGAAAGTACTATTACAGTTTGTTGATCTGGTTATAGGCAACACCATATTTAAACATCAACAAAGTCAATCATCACCTTGGAATACACATAGTAGGGGTCTACAAAAACTGAATTGACTATGAGATAACCTGGGTCACTAAACTGAGATCAGAAGCAACAGATCAGTCAAAATATTCATAAAAGTGAAACTGAAAAATATAAAAACAAGAAAACTGCTTATCAGATTAATATTTCCCAATTACATAGTATTACAGGAAAACATAAAACAACTGAAACCACCTGATACTGATTATATAGATAAAAACCAAGTTTGACAAGACATGAAGAAATTTATAGAATTAGCTATAGGAAGGCGTACTAAAGAAGAACCTATTAAAAGGAAACACTGGATATTGATTGAAACATTAAAACTGACAGGAAAAATAAAATGAATTATTCTGGACAAGAAATTAACAAAACAATAAGATAGCGTTCAGAAAAGATAAAAATAATTACATTATTGCATGGAAGTACAAAAATATACAGAAAAAATTTAATTAAAGATTACAAATTTAAGAAATCGGTCATTACAAAAAAATGGTTCAATTATAATTGTAGAAGTTTGGAAAAATTATTGCGAACAAATATTTACAAATAAAAACAAACACAACATTAGAAATAATGATGCTGATAATATAGATATTTAACCATAGATATTAAAGATTTAAGTACAAAGGGTAATCAATAAAATAAAAATTGCCAAAGCTGTAGGACCTAATAACATCATAATTAAAATAATAAAACCCACGTGCGAGATTGAAATTGATATGATGCACAAGATAAGTTGTAAAATATGGGAATCAGAGAACTTGCTAAATGGTGGGTTAATATTCTTCCTTGTAGTGCACTCCGGATAATGATATACTAGCTAAAGTATATGGACCCAGCCAGCGAAGTTGTACATGCACCTCTTGTAGTATGAGCCAATGTCAAAACTAGACTTTTTCAGACTTGACAATAGAGGACAGAAAAATCACCTTGAACCGCACAAATAATGCAGTCAACACTGAAAGAACAAGTGGGGTGAAAAGTAAACTACTCTCTAGATTTGCAATAGATGAAGAAATATATGTAATTTTAATTCAAATAACTGTTGGAAAAATAAAGAGGTATGACGCTACTTCATCTGTCTGTAATTGTAAATATCAGATAACATATAAAGAAAGAACTGACACGTATTTTTGATACAGCAGGTGTAATCACAATTGTGGTTTAAATGCTAAAAATATGCGGTGTTTACAAAACTCCAAATGCAACATGACAACTACAAATTCTGCCTGCACTGCCACACCTGGCATTTATGGTGAGGACTTTCAATAATTGGTACCGCACAGTAGTAATTAGTGTGGACAGTGAATCCAGATGGACCGACTGGGAGAATTCTACAGAAATGTAACATGAACATATAAGAAATCCAGCCTGCAACAAAAAACTATAAACGCTTCTGTGGCATTGTGATTGAAGTAGCAAGTAAATAAATACCAAGAGGATTTTGAAGACAATGTAAGCCCAGATGGAACAATATACGTAACAATCTATATAATAAATACTAGGATACAGAAACTGCCAACAAGCTCATCAAAGAACTGGACAAGGCAAGAAAGTATAAATGGATTAAGTTAGTGAAACAAAAAAATTTTACTCACTCTAGTAGGAAATCCGATCAAGCACATAGGCAAACTATCTAGAGAAGAAAGAGAAGTAAAACAATCATTCATAATTGCATCAAAGCTATTGTGTAAAACATTTTAAACATCCCACAACACAACACTGATAAAGAGCCAACTTTGTCCAAAAACATAATATAGGGAGTAGATCTGAACTAGCAAAATCCTTTGGCATAAGTAAGCTTGAATAGGCCAAAGTAAACTAAATTTCAAACGACTGCTGACAAAGATAGTACATATCCAGAATTTATTAAGAATTTGAGGGAAGAAATAAAAAGACGGCTGTTGTCTTTTTATAATTGTATTCTTGAGAAAGGTAATATCTTGACTATCTCCAAAA
Source organism: Coronaproctus castanopsis (assembly GCA_032883995.1). Lineage (NCBI taxonomy): Eukaryota > Metazoa > Arthropoda > Insecta > Hemiptera > Monophlebidae > Coronaproctus > Coronaproctus castanopsis. The sequence goes on from CM065053.1 coordinate 181,418,854, forward strand.
CTTTCACAGTAGTAGCTATTCTAAAACTTGGAAAAAATCCTACTAAAGCTAAGAGAGTTATCAACCAATTACATTATTGAGCTACAAACTTCTTGAAAAATTACTTTCTAACAAAATTAAGTACCTATTGAACAGTTTCGTTTCCATACAAAACAAAGCTATGTTGCCTTCACATCATATCTTGAGAATGATTAGAAGTTGAAAACCTTTGCTGTTTTCATAGACCTTTCTCTAACATATGACAGTGAGGCGGCACAGAGTGCTCCAAAAATTTTACAAAGTAATTCCATGGAACACTATTAGCACCCTAATACATTAAATGGTGTCAAATCGGTATTGTTTACTTTATACATTCATGACCCAGAAACCATGGTTAGAAAATTCACTTATTGCAATGACATTATATTGACAACATAGGTGTCAGACAGAAAATCTGAGAAAATATTAGAAACTCACCTCAAGATACTGGCTGGACACTTCTCCTTCTGGAGGATAAAACTAAATGGTGATAAAAAGTACAACAATGGGATTTCATATGAATATATAACTGGTGAAAAATGTAAACTTTGAGGGAAGCACATTAAAATAAAATTAACACACTACATATTTGGAAGTCACTTTGGGTAGAACACTTATTTAGGAAAAGCATGTGGAAAGGGTAGCACTTAAGACTAAAGCTCGAGTACACCATGGAGATCATCAGCAAGTACTTTGAGAATATCAGCGCTAACTTTTTTATTCTACTGCAAAATATGAAATAGTGTGGTTAAACAATACTCACACACAAAAAAAAGATAGACACAATGTTGAATGATACAATGTTATTAATTACAGGTGAAATAAAATCAACAACTATAATATGGCTGCCCATATTTAACAATACATACCGTTGAAAATAACATTAAAGTTAGCAACAATGAGGCAGTGGTCAAAATACAAAATGATACTAGATTTACTTTCACATCAGGAAGCAGTTGAGACTAAACGTCCCAGGTTAAGAAAACCCACATGCCTAATTTAGATCATGATAAACAAAAGTGGAAACAGGTATGTGCGTTGACAAACCTAGATAAACGCAGACTGATAGACATACCAAATGAAATGGTTAAAGGCCTTCACCTTCCATGACATAAGTGAGCATTACTCAACTGCATTCGCATGAAACATGGAGTTATGAATTCAAAATTACATTATGCGACAATTGCTGGATAATTGGAACGATTGTATGAAAAAAGTAATAATATACGATATGCTGACTATATTATTATCATAAGCAGCTCTGAAAAAAATATGGTTAAATGCATATTGGCTTGAAAATAAACATAGGGGCTATGGATTACTAATTAACAAAACCAAGGCTAAAATCATGATAATAGATAAAAGCGACAAAGTCAAGCAAATAATATACATGCATTTGATGAACCTTGGATCTGTTAACCAATAGTGGAAATTGCCTATGGGGCATAAAGATTAGATTAACATTAGCCCAATAACTACTTACAAACCCAACTTTCTTAGGGCTAAATTTATCAACAGAATATGGGTTTGAAAGCAGGGCATATAAGAGAATACTGAAAATACTGTGGACAGACCGGAAAACTAATGAATATGTTTTTCACAAACTGAGTTTATCAATTAAGATAATAAAAAGATTTATGTTTTTTCCCCCAGATAATATGTGTCACGATACAAATTCTCTTCAACGTCTAATAATCACTCGGAAAATAAATATAAAAAAAAAGGAAGACCTAGAACGAGCTAGGCTGAGCAGTTAAAATCGTTAATTAGATTGAACCTATATCAAGCATTGAAGTTTCGTCAGGACAAAATGGAAAAATATAACATACGCGGCTGTTTCTTAACATAACTACGACCTCTCGAGGGATAAAGGAAAAAACATGACACGTTTTATTTCTCGTACTGCTAGATTTCACTAATATATAATTAATAATCAAATAATTTCGTTAAATAATCGATACCGTGACAATTTTATGCAATATATATTTATGTGTATCACTATTTTCATGTAACATTCCATCTAAATTTCTTTATAGAAAATTGTTTTATTATGATGTATAAAATAAAAATTGAATACATAAAAAATGTACAATTATTAATTTGTATACTATTCTACTCAACATGCAGTTACTAATATTTGTTTAGCAGTATTACTAATATTTATCACTGATGTTTGTTTGAAATGCAAAATTTCCGTTAATAACTTCAATCTAATGGCAAGTTAGCCTTTTCACAACATTTTTATTTAATTTCAGAGAATTGTACAAAATTTAATTTCAATGAGTTTTGTTAACAACGTGAGGGATATTAAAATTTGATAAAATTGCTTACTGCTTATACCATGCCAACTAGTGCTACTATATTCCATTTTCACGGCCAACCAAATTGAGGTTTGTTTTCACATATATTAGACATAATTTAAAATAAAAATAATACTTTATTTAAATATATATATAAACTGTATTTAAAAAAATAACGTAAATTACGATAGAATCTTTTTATTCGGTTGATTAAAATCAAGCTGGTTTATTTTAAAGATCTAACGTGTCAAAGTTCATTGACTTGCCACCAAATAATTTGTTTCATGATAACATAAAACCGTACATACAAATATCATTAAAAATCATGAAAATATTTTCAAAATTTAACTTTTTAATCAAAATTCTAAATTTCATTAAAATGCAACCCTACACGAGAAATGAATTTACGGATTATTTGGTGATAAAAAAATAAAATCAAAACTGAATTAAAAAATTGTTTCCGAACAAAGCAATTGAAAATGTGTATTTTCCGTATGAGGTATCAAACTGAAAAAAAAGCTCGGCTTACTAAAAAAATAAAATAAAATAAAGTCACCTAAATTGTATGGATGATCTTTAAGTTACTAGAGATTTGTATAAATAGTATTATTAGACCATAAAAGTAAATGTAAAACATACAGACAAAAGGTAATTAATATTAAATAATTTCTCGAATAACACCAGGGTAAAAGTTTTACATGACTATTCTGTATAAACATAATTATAGTTTCATATTTTCTTAGAGGATTTGTCCGAAATGTTTCGAAACCAATAATTATACAAATATACCAGATAAATAGTAAACCTCTAATATTATCATTAATTCGTATAGATGTAATTAAGTGCAGTAGAAAAATTAAAAATTGGATAATTTTTACTAGAACACATTTATATGAATAATAAATTTAATTTTGACTCTGCAATTTTGATTTTCCTCAATTTTCTTTAAAAAATTATTATATCACAAAAAATGTTTTAATTGATAACAACATATCTCGTCCCAGATTAAAATTAATCATTTTTTTGTGATACATCAAAGAATTTCGATTATTTCCAATTCTAAAAAGCCAGTATAATGAATATATAAAAACAACCTGGACTATATAAAAGCGATATTAAGATAAACCGGTAATTTTAAATACAAATTATTAATAACATATGTTAAAACGTATAAAGGCATTTAAAAATATTTGAAAAATGTGATAAGATGTTGATTTTTTATTTTAAAGTGTTAAAAATTATGTATAAAACTGCTTGTCTTACGTCCATGCAAGTCAATTTTTACATATAAGAAATCAATTTAACTCGGAAGATTAAAACGTAGTTGCATAAAAACGACTGATTTTTATAATACAATGTTGTTCTAAATTATATGAAAATATTAAACTAGCTGCATTATAGCAATTTTCACATTAAAATCCATCTATATATGTGTTAATAGTTTAAACGAACAAAGCAATATTTTTATGATTATACACATATTTTTAAATAATTAATAAAACAGATTTTCATAAGGAGTTGTTCACTAATTAATAATTATTTTTCAGTTTATATAATTTTTAAAAAGACTTTAACTTTTTATATATTTAAAAATAACATTTATGCAAAACAAAAATTAATAAGATAATTTTCTATGCAAAAATTTATAGGAAACGATATCAAAATAATTACACAAAAAAGAAAGGTATAGTTTGAAAGACAATCTAAACATTGACTAAACAAAATATAAAATGACCAATATCATATTACATATGATGTGAGAGCTGTTAAAATAATTGAACAAATAATTGTCAAGTTTTTTGATAAAATAAATACATTTATACTAAATTGAATTATGAATTTGATTATTACTATTATTCAATTTAACTATTGAACGTGGTATATTTTCAATCGAGAAAAGTATTCAGCTACATATCAATGAAATACTTGGTGATTATTTGAATTACAATCATGTTTATTTATTGTAAAATCTACTATTCACATCAGGATATTACTATGACAATTCCATGCATATTACATAAAATGTGATTTTTGTATTCGTACACTATTATAATTATACAATTTAATTAATTAAAAAATCACCAGAAAACAGAAGCACATCCTTTAAAAATATAACACACCTTACATATTATCAAGCAACGGTAATGCTGTATTTACATAAATTTGGCAAATCTTAACACATAACATAAGCATATTCTATATAAATATAAAGTATTTATTTTTTCAATGGGACCCAATACAAAAATGTTTCTTACCTTCTTGAGTGTCCATTTCTTCTATTTCATCGTCCTTACCCATTATATGATTCATTTTTGGAATTCTCGCGGTGGATATACTACTGAATAATCGTGGTTTTTAAATTTTGAATTATTGACCGCATAATCTTCGATATGAGAGTTTTTTTCCGTCACGGTCAACTTTGATGGTTTACTTGTGTTTCCCCCAATGACTGTAATATTCTGACTACCCTTATTATCAAGGAATAGATCAGAAACATACAGATATATAGAATAAAATAATTAAGATTTATCTAAATATAAAACAAGAACACTTATAAAACACGCGTCACAGTTACAAACGATTATTATAGTAAAGTAACACACAGAATAGAATACAGTTACATTATTTGCAAACTTGAAATCATTGAAGAAATTACAGTCGATGGGTGATAGTACTCATTCCGTCAATCAAAATATAAAAGGTTGATGTGATACAAATGTTGCATTTTTTAATATTCTCTATTCGTATATAATTATTTCCACGGCTATAATGGAAATTCATAAACCCAATAAAAATATTCAATAATTGATTGGATGTTTATTACCCTCATACATGAAACGTTTTCAACTAATTAAAGTTGGGTGAATTTAATTTTTTAGTTTGCAAAGTTTATAAAAAATTTACGTTATTTTATCATTTGACGATAAATAAGACATCCATTACTAATAAGTAATACATGAAAAAATAGCATGATGCCTAACATAGCCCCAAAATACACATTTATCTTTTCTAAACCACGTTATTTGTAATTGCTTTTTATGTGTTTTTATGTCTTCCTCTTATTTTTGATATATATAGATATTTAATTTAACATACAATATTCCTGTTATAAACATATATAATTTTCAGTAATTTTATAGTACCTTTTTATCAGTTATCGGTAAAATCAATTATTTATTTAAACTAATTCATTAAAATTTACATTTATGCGTTTATCACTTGTATAACAATAGGCAGTTTGTTTCATTTCATACTTCCCCCCTTTAACTCAGCTGTTAAACATTTTTAATAGTTTCTGAAAAATTAATCAACAGACTACATAAAATTTATCGAAACTAATAGTTCTATGACAGAAATCAGGATATACAGATTTTTACATATTTCAAAAACCAGATTAAATGAAACGAACTATAGAAATTATGCGTATATAACAAGTTGTTTTTTTGTTGTTTTTTTTATGTGGGTGCCTTTACAGCTTACCCAACGTGATACTGTGAGGACTATCTACATCTTAATCAAGCATGTTGACTTCTCTAAAAACGTCGCTATATGGAGGAACAATTGTAGATTATCCAGATGTAAAAGGGAAGATACATTATACGGAGGTGTAATACTCGAAGAACGTAACAAGATAAGGTAAAACTCCGAACGCAACGGTGCTACAGCAGAGCATTCAAAAAAGACATGATTGAGGAAGCAGACTGCCTGTTCAGAATGGAGGGGACAGAACGGACTTTCTCTAAGCTGCATACGGAAAAAACGGTCAGGCAACAAATGATGTCCAAAACCCAATCTGCTGATGAGTACAATCCCCTTACGACTAATATTTTTAAAGAGATAGAACCACGGGAGTTTGGGGAGAGACGGATGGAGGTGATAGTAATAAGTGAGAGGTGATTGACTAATGCTCTTAGTGTACATTAGCTCCCATTGATCCCCATGCTCTAGCTGAATAAAGTGAATGATATCTTTGTGAGTTATTAACCCGGGATCGCTCGCGTGTTTTATTTTACGCGATCGCTGGCGTGTTAGATTTTATCTAACAATTTATTAATTGGCTTAATTTCATAGAAATATGGTTTACATTTTTATGCAAATTATATTTATTGCATTATAAACCATACTGTATGTGTGGGATAGTTTTGCGATCTTATACACCCCCACCACCACCCATCACAGACATACATACTTTTCCGAACATTTTAATATATTTATTTTAAGTATGCTAGTTTATCGTTATACAGCATTAAAATATTAGCGGGTATTAGTATAATTGTAAATTATAATAGTTTCAGTAGAGGTATTAAATTAAAGCTACAATCATTTTTAACAATGTAAATTTTATTTTTTATCTTACAAAACATTTTAAGTTTATCTATAATTAATTGAACAAACACAGATAAATGAAAAACTTAAATTTATATAAATGTGAAAAACAAAATTAGAATATTTATGTCTTCTTCTTCTTGCAACCATTCTATTACTTTATTTTTAATTTTATCCTTATTCATTACTATAGTATTATTTGGTGAAAAATTATAAAAAAAAATAATATGGTAAAAAACTAAAAAAATATACATAAAATTACGAAAAAAATTATATTTTAAAACCTCGGCAGTAAAAATAATTTTTTTTTTTTTAATATTCATGTAAAAGTTATACGGTTGAACTAAAATCACACCACTTAATCACGCGCGCGTTAGATTACTACTAACAATTAATGTAACGTAATCGCTCGCGTGTTAGATTTTATCTAACATTTCCGCTATCGTCGATTATAAACAGGAAATACTCCGGATCAAATTTAATTTTATCAACAGTTGTGACGTTATTCGTTCCATTATTACGTCGAGGAAGCATTGGTGAAGGGGTGATTATTTATCATTCGATCTATTAAAGTTATAATAAAAATAAGTTGATTGTTAGATTTTATCTAACAACGCGAGCGATCGCGGGTTAAGGAGAGCTCTACACCACTAGACGCGTCTTTAGCCAATGAGTCAACAAATTCGTTTTCTGGAATACCTCTATGACCCAGCACCCACAAGGAGGAAACAAATATTCCCACACGTTCCAAATTATTAATTTTTAGGAAAACTAAACCAATTAATGTATCTGACACGCCTACGTTTATTGTCTACAGCCGTCACCACAGGGTGGAACTTTGCACTCTGCCATTAGTGCTGATACCGGAGTTCTTTTAACACCACCAATACACAACCTAATGCATTCATTTTGCACACGATCCAACTTGCCTAACAATACTGTTGACGCAGTTCCATAGAACATGGAACCATATTCCAGTTTAGATCAGATTAGTGATTTGAAGAGTAGTAATAGAATAAAAGGTCACCACCCCATCGTGTACTATGCAAAATACGTAAAATGTTAATAGTGCCATTGATAGTCGTTAATAGTTTATAAATATGTGGGCGCCATGTTAACCGAGTATCCAGAATAATTCCTAAATAGCGAAATGATGAGCAGAAAGGAATAGCGCCCCTTTCCGTTGTAATGAAAAGGTCATTTGGGTCATATCGGCGATATGAAAAAACTACTGCTGCACACTTTTCAACACTAAGGTTTAACTTTAAGTCAGAAACACAATGTTCTATTGTAGCAACATCAGCATTAATATTGGACATGGCAACAGAAAAACTCGAACTTGATGTAAACACAGCGATATCATCTGCATAGAGAAAAATCCTAGAACGCATGTGGAGTTGCGACAAATTCAAAATATAAAGATTAAACAGGATCCGGCTTAGAGAAGACCCCTGGGGTAAACCTTTGTATACTGTACATTGATAATTAACCAACAATGTACTTAATGATAGGAAAGCATCATACACTATTTGCCCTAAGTAATTATTTGTGTGACCACCCTAAGCAACATTGCAGGCATTCCAGTCGCCACCAATGATATATGGGTTTCCTAGTGAAGTAAAAATATTTAGGTATGGAGACGTATTGGGTCGGAAAGAAGGTTTAACACATATGGCTATCAACAAATATAGAAAATGACAAACTTATGAAAATCTTAGCGCCTACCAACTGTATAGAATTAGACATATCTTCCGGTAAGTTACAGGAAACAAGAACAGAAGGGATGTTATCACGCACTAAAATTGCAGCTCCGCCATATCCATCTACCCTGTCGTCTCGATAAACAGTAAAATTATTACAAGAATATTGTTCGTTGGGATCAAGCCATCTCTCTGAGAGCAGCACTATATCAGCTTCATAATCATCGATTAATTTTTCAAGGATGCCACAGTTATATTTCGGGCTGCCATAGTTATATTTCAGGCTATGGCAGTTCCATTGCAAAATATTAAAAGGTTTCATGATTATATTCTTCGTATGCTCGGCAATTCCTCTTTATTAGAGGTAAAGTCTTTTCGCATTGCATGCTCGACAATCCCTGCTTAAGAGGTGATGTCTTTTCACATGTGAACGTGAAGAAGGCTGCTTGCTTGCAGATGGCATTGATGTAATTGTTCACATATACACATCTGCGTGCACACACACACACACACACACACACACACACGAAAGAGAAAAAAATCATGAGTGACAAAGCAGCTGAATAATGGCTTCGAGCTTATGCTCTAAATGCGGAATTTGGAACTGTTGGAGCGTAGATAGTAGTGCGGGCACAAGTGAATCAGAAGGAAGAGGAGAAGATGTAATGGAAGGAAGCTTTTCCAAAGAAGGATGAGGACTATTTTGATTTTCAATGAGTTGTTGCCCCATAGGATTTGGAGATATGAGTTTGTCGTTATTGGAATTAATTAAGGAGGGTGAGGAATTAATAGTAATATTCCCCTCCTGTGAGTACACTGGTCTTGTTCTTACATTAAGAGTTAGGTTTGAAAAATACTTACTGCCCCACACATTGGATTTATTACTTGTATTTTTATTACCGCTACTAGTACTATTACCATTATTACTATTATTTCGGTTGTAATTAAAAACAAGATAGATTGCACCTTGTTATACATGTTCTTCAACATATAATCAGATTAGATACTTGAGCAGCCAGATTTGAATTTTGCCGACGATACTAATCTCGTTCCTTACTACTGAAAATATTGTAATATGAGTGTTTCTGAATAAAAGCAATTTCAATTTTCCCTGTCATTTTTTTCTTGATGCTTATCTAAATGTACGTTAAAAATTTCAACTCGATTGCATTGTTCGAATGTTATAAACTTAAAAAACTGGTTTTTACTGTATGTGTTCATAAATATAATTTAAATTTCGAAATATTTTTTATCTATGAAAGAATAATTTGAAGGGGTTGATAATTCGAATTTTTCCCCAAAAACATACATATTTTCATAAGTCCGGGAATTTATGAAACGAAACCTTATTCGATTAAAATTGTTATGTATATAACGGTTTTTAATAGTATATATTCCCGATTTAACTAAAAAAAAAAATTAAAAATAAGTTTGGTCGGCCGAGTTATCGATAGAGCATCATTTGCGCCGCGACTACTGGGAATCATTGCTGAAACAGGTGTTTAAAGGGATTTTTATATCTGACGATATTTAACGTAATTGAGTTAAAATTGCATGTATTAATAGTCCATTGTCAAATATAATAAATTAATTAATCATATAGTATAATTTTTAAACATAAAATATTTTTGAATATTATAAAATCTGTTATGTCAATATTAAACTTTATTTTCAAATCGACTTCAGTTATCGATTTTTTTACTATATTTTGTTTCATATCTGGGGAGTTTTGTTTATGCAAGTGTACACAATCAATAAGGATAAGCATTATTAATTATAGTTTGCTTTCTATATCGTGTGTATGTAATTATATAATTATTTTATAATGCTACATAAGCTTACGCTAAATAATATTATCATAAATATCGAGAAAAACCCCGCTTATTTATTTTATAAAATAAACCATTATGTTAAAAATAAGTGCACCTTGGAACGAATAGTAGTAAGCTTATACTTTGTTTTTTATTAATAGTTATTATAAAATTTATATAATTATAAATATATATTCATTATTCAAGAACTATTTTTTTCTAATGTGACATATATTAATATAATTTTTATAAATATTTTTCATGGACTTGTTCTGTTTGGTGACTAGTTAAAAACTTAACCTAGATAAGCCACAGACATCGTATACATGATGGTTTTAGACATTGCATATTTGGAGTGAGACTAATCAAATAACAGGAAAGTTAATTACATTTAGAAACGAAATGTATACAATTGTTTGTTACGTCTGTAACTTGTAATGGTTACGTTGAATTACCTTTTAGAAGTTTTTTTTTTTTTTATATAAATACCATACACTTTCATATTTCATTTTCTTTTAATTGTATACAAAATTTCATGGATGTGTTTATGGGAAAACTAAATTAAATCTATTGTGCTGTTATTTTTTCCTTATTATTATTTGTCAGTTATTTTTTGTCACAAGGGAAATTCTATCTTGTTCTGAACGATACACTTAAACAGCATTTGAATTGCACAGAAATTTACGAGACTAAATTTACAAATTGTAACTTTTTTGAGTTCGCAGAAGTAATTATTAAGTAATCGATTAATTTTTCGGTAAACATGCAAACAGCTGGAATCGTGACCCATGATTAAAATTAACCAAATGTTGCTTGTGATTATTTTAAACAATTACCGAATGCAACCAACAATGATATCATAGTTACGATGGATATCCCGTTTTCTGTAGTACTTCCGTTTACATATTTTTAAAATTCGAAATTTAAAGAAAAAAATCGATTTTCAAAATACTAATTTTGATTTCGAAAATGATTGACCCGAAGAAAATTAAAATTATACAATATAAAATGTAACATACAAAAATTCGTAGTCTTAAGTTTTGTACACTTATTTTAAAGAGATTACAATAAATGATTGCTATAACGGTTTTAGATAAATAAATATCAAAAAAAATCATTTTTTGAGGAAAGCATTTCGAATAAATTCTACTCAAGAATAGAAGGCGAAACAATTTTTAATGGTTGTTTTCACAACATTTTTAACCATATTTCTGCTTTTGTTGAACTTGTTCCTTAAATGCTTTCTTAAGTTTAAATTATTCAGGAAAAGTCGAATAAACCTGTTATTTCTTTGAGAAAGTGTTGTAATGAATTTTCAAAATAAGACTTTACGCTTAAAAACAAACAACATCCTTCTAGCGTTCATGTCTGAAATTTTCATTACACAAATTATAATATGAATATATACAAGTTGGGCGGTTCATTGGATTTATCTATAGTAATGATTCGTATAAAACCTGTTTGATTGCATAAAAGTACACGGTTATTTATTATAAGCTTGAAAAATTAATTCGGATTTAACGGTACTAAGTTTTATGTATTAAAATATATTTATAAATTACTAAAAGAAAATCGTTTAAATTTTCGTGTATTTCTCATGTTTATTATCAAATAATATTATTATATTTATTTGATTTATAGAGCGAAGAGAAAAACACAACAGAAACATTTTCGGGTTACATTCCTGAACGTAGGTTTATTTTTTAATTTAAACGAACATTTTTATGTAGAAATTATCTTTACGTCAGATTTTTAGATAAACGGCGCAACATATATGTAAATTATTTAATGTGTGAAGATTCTTATTTTGTATTCTATACAAATCTATACATAATAAAATTTTAAATATATTTTTTCAGATAAGCTCGATATTACGTACTGTCGTAGTTCTGGACCGGGTGGTCAGAACGTCAACAAATCGAATACAAAGGTCGACGTACGATTTCATGTGCCATCTGCAGACTGGATAAATGATACAGTAAAACATCGTTTACTAGAAAAGGCAATAGATGACATTTTATTTAAAAGTTCCAATTATTGTGCGGACTTTAATTTGTGATTAATAAAGTTGTTGCTTTTAAATTTTAGAAAGATATTAACGTAACGAGAGATCACTTTTTAGTGGTGAGATCGGAAGAGACGAGATATGCTCATTTAAATTTAGAGAAGGCATTACGTCGTCTTCGTAATATTATAGAAGAAGTTAGTAAAGTAAAACCAACTATACCTTCACCGGAAGTTCAGACTATGTTAGTAGAGCGGTATGTATGCGTGTAAATATTTATTTAGAAAATCCTTATATTGATGTAGAAAGCTACCATTAATTTTTTTTTCGCAGAAGAAAACATTAAAGAATATACGTTAACATCGTTCTTCTTGTTTTGAACAAAAATAATGTTTAAAGCGAGACCGATTTTTCGATCTAATATTTAGTGACCAAATTGAAGATTTATTTTTGTTCTTAACTATAAAAATTCAATTTTAGTACTCTGAAGTATTGATCGATAATAGAACAGAAAAAAAAAACTTAACATTTGTATCCTTTAGTTATTACGATGACGATTTTATTAACTTCATTACTGAGTTTACTATAGATTTTTGCTACAACGACTAATTTAAAGTTTATAAAATTATGAATACTAACATTGTACGGATAAGTTAATTTTTTTATTGATGCTATCTCTTGTATGTTGATAGTAATGAAATACTTGTAGATCTTACCGTTAAAAAATATATAATTTAATAAGTGTGTATTTAAGATAATGCTGCATATCATACGTGAGAGGCTTTAAGTCATACATACTATCATAGATATCAGAAGTGCAAGCGGGTTTTATTTCAGGAAATTCTGAATATGCGACAAAAAATAGATAAATTTCGCGAATTTAATATTTCATCGTGCATCGGCTTCATAGACTATTCAAAAGCCTGCGACTGTGTACAATGGAGGACATTATGGCGGATATTAGACCAAATGGACATACCGCGACATTTAATAACAATCAAATGTATGACAACATTGGAAAAGTAAAAACCAGTAATAAATTAACCGACGCATTTAAAGTTGAAAACGGCCTTCGACAAGGATTCATTCTGAGCCCCACGTTGTTTAACATATACAGTGAATGAATACTTAGGAAAATACTCGATAAATAGGAAAATGGTATAAAAATTTACGGAAAAAGTATTAATAGTCTGCAGTATGCTGATGATATAACAATAATCGACTCATCGAAACAAAAAGAAAACATAAGTAAACAAGCTGGATTAATAATAAACCGAGAGAAGACTAAGATAATGATTATCGACAGGAATAACTGCAGTTGGTATAACATACAAAAGCTGGACACGATAAAAGTGGTTGATAAATTTGTATATTTCTGATCTCTAATTACCAAACACGGTATATCTACGGATGAAATTAAAAACCGAAAACAGTCAAAACTGGACCAATTACAAAAAATATGTAAAAGTCGTGACATCTCGAATGAATACGAAAGTACTACTAATAAATACTTAAGTCTTCTCCGTTTTTCTATACGCTGCGGAATGCTGGACATTAAAAGCCAATTGATGCTTTTGATACGTTCTGCTGGTGACGACGAATGTTGCGAATCTCGTTGACAGGAAAATCAACCAACCTCCCTGCGTTGAACGATATAGGATCGCATCTGCGCCTGGGAGATATAGTAATGCAACGCATAGCGTGGTGTTTCGGGCACGTGATACGTGAGAACGGAATGGAAACGTTAATTCTTGAAGGAATGATAGAAAGCAAAGATATGCCGGAAGCACGGAAAACAGTGACGTGTGGCAGACAAGATTGAAAGGATTTGGAATTCGTAATTTCACGATGTTCGGACCGAGCTAACAAATGTGGTGATGATTTTATATTGAAACATATTTCAGTTATTTGTGGTGCGTTTTTTTTTTCCTGGCTGAAGTACTATTAGTTTTCGTGATCCTTTCTATTGGAAATTTTTCGCGCGATACCTTTTATTTTTATTTTTTTTTTAAAGTGAGATATTTAATTTATATTTAAAAAATTATATATATATATATATATATGTGTGTGTGTGTGTGTGTGTGTGTGTATATATATTTACCAACCGACGTTGTGTGCTTTACTATTTACGTGTTTAAATAAATACAAATGAAGTTCGATAGTTTGACATAATGGAAAATGTAACGTTATAATCAGATTATTAATTTTTGAAATTACATGCTGATATATTGAAATTAAATGTATAAATACGGATAAATCGTAACTAACGTTGTAAAGATAACAATGTTATTTATTAAATTTCACGTTTGATAATTTTTTTCATACGCCGTACACGTGTAAACATTTTCCTTCCTCTTTCCCTCTTATGTATATATAAATTTAATAATTATATGAATAGTGTAAACAAACCACCATTCCTTTATTCTACAGGAGGAAGAAAGCAAATGTTAAACGAATAGAAACGAAGAGGTATCGTTCAATGATTCATCAGAGTCGTAATGTTATTGAATTTTGAATAGTAATTTATTGGCATTATTATTATCATTGTTGTTGTTTTTTCCCCTATTATTATTTTTTATTGTTGAAATTTTTCTTTTCAAATTTAACGATAAAGTTGTACCGACAAAGTTTTCTTTTATCTGTTTCTACTGTGTCAATGGAATTTTGAACGTGCAGAATTTTTATAATACCTAAAGTCTGTTCCTGATATAATTATATTCTTTACAATTTAACACATACTATTTCGAAATTCTAAGTAGTTTTTATTAATTAATAATTATCGTTAAGAAGTACACCACGTGGAAGTAGATATTTAGGTATATAAGCGCATTAAATATAGGAAAAATATTAATGACTCACTATACACACATAAACATAGATTAAGTTTAAGTAAGTATCAAGGAACTTAGTTATAATGTAATAAATTAGATGACGCAAATGAACTTGTTAGTAGGCCAACATACTTCCAGAATATGAGGTATTTATTCCCTTTTTCCTAACGACAAGAGTAGGCGTGATAAAAAATGCAGATACTGAATATACAGAGGATGAGATTTATCACAATATGGAAAGTGCACAATATAAAATAATAAGATTTAACAAAAGAGTACAGAACGAGGTGTAGAATACCAACCAACTTCATCAGTTAAAATACTATTTCACGGTCAATCATTACCAGAATATATATATCCGTTTATGAAAAGGATAAACCAATACCAAAAATGTTGTTTACATGGCCACAATACTTTCAGTTGTAAAGCAAAAGTTGAAAGATGTAAAATTTGTGCCACCAAAGAACATGATACTGATAAATGTGGAAAAAGACAATGTAAATGTTTATTCTGCGGTGACAAACATGAAACTACCAACAGAGAGAAAGAGACAAATAGCAATTGCTGAACTAATGACAAAAAAAAATTTTAGCTTTCAAGAAGCTAACATAGAATTCCCCAAAACATATAAACAGGAACCACTTTATTCAAATGTCTTCAGTAATTTCAATAGGTTTGCGCCTTTGAAAAATTATGACGTAGAATTCCGGAATTTAAAGGGAAAATATGGCGACGCTACTGGTACCATTGTAAGCAACTCACAATACTATTCACCACCAAGTAAAAAACTATCCTATAATAAAATAAAAGAGAAACATTTTATACACGTAAAACAAAAGATTATAAGAATTACCGAACACGGATGAAAGGCGGTGAACAAATACCTAGCTCACCAGAAGAGGGAACAAAAAGAATAAACTTTGACATAAGTAAATCTAACACAGATAGTAAAATAGGAAAGGGCCAGAGATCTCAAATTCCATTTGACAATACCGATGCAGAAAATAAAAATAAAAGCTCAAAATATCCTATAAGTTAAAATAAGGAAAATAAACCTAAAATGAATGAAAATAAAAAAGCAAATAAACAACAAAATAAAGATAATAGAACTATAATTGGTACTAGTTCGTCTTCTATTATGAAAGGAACTAGTCAGAACTATCTTAAATAGGAAATTAAAATTAAATGGACTTGTACATAGAAAAGTCAAATTTAGCAATTATGATATGGAATGCTCGAAGTATGTACATAAGTCTAATTGAATTTTAAAAAATTAGTAGTAGTTAAAAATATAGGTATAGCAATAATAACTGAAACCTGGTTAAAACCAGGAAATAACGATAAAACATTTTAACATTGACAGAGATGATAAAATAAATACTAAAAGAGGTGGGGTGGCCTCACTAATACACAAAAAGATTAATCACACATTTAAACCAAATTGTATACATCTGCAAAATATAGATCAGAGCGAGATACAGATATCATTAACTGGAATTACTCACAATAACAAAACTATAACAATACTGGGAATATGTGCAGCGCCAGGTCACAAAATGACAAAGGAACACTGGAATCAAATAAAATCTTATCTAGGGAAATCATATATTATCATTGATGATTTAAATGCAATTAATACACAGTGGAACTGCCGAAAAAGAACTACTTGACTTTATCGAAGACAATAATATATATGTTGTAAATACTACTTAGTATATTCGTATTTCTTCAATAAGACAACAGAGAAGTAATATTGACTTTAATCAAAATTAATCATCAGCGAAACTTCAAAACGTATCACTGGTGGAATGATGAATGTAAAAAAATAGTAGCTCCAAGGAAATTAGCAATTCATACTTTTAACACATACCCAACTATAGAAAATTATTATAACTTTAAAACAACAAGCAAAAACCAAATTATTAAAAATAGAAAACGTATAGAATGGTACACATTTTGTGAAAAATTAAATCCTGGAGAAAATAGTAAAAAAGCATGGAACCAAATTAAACTAATATCAAAAACAAGTAATATTATAACCATAATAATGCAATAACACAAAATATGAATTTGATTTCAAATTTTATTAATCAATATAATACTCCTGTTAATAACTTTGACAATATTTTTTGCAATAATAATACAAATAATTACCAGGTAGACAATGGCATAGAAAAATAATTTTTCATCTGGAAACTTAAAAAAGCATTAGATCATAATAAAACATAAGTATCGGAGTTGACAATACCCTATACAAAGCTATGCAAACTACAACAAAAAACTTTCAGGAACTTCTTGAATTTTTAAACGAATCCGTAATTAAAAGTACATATATACCTAACGAGTGGAAAAAACAATATGTATGTCCAATACTTAAATCAAATAAGAATCCTAATGACTATAAATCATACAGACCTATAACTTTATTAAGCTGCTTAGGTAAAACAACTGAATCTATGATTAAGGAACGTCTTGAATGGAGACTGGAACACAAAAATAAAATTCCAACAACATAGTTTGGTTTTAGGAAAATATTTTGAACAAGGGATAATATAGCAATTCTGACTAACGATATATATATATATATATATATATATATATATATATATATATATATATATATATATACTCCAATCTATTGATTGGTTGATTAATGGCGCCAATCAAATCAAATCCGCAGTTTTTTCTTCCATTCCTCTCATATAAATATGTCTAAAAATCACTACATGATAGCAATCACCTTTGACATGTCAAATGCATATGATCTAGTCAACCTGAGCATCCTACGCGGCAGATTGAAGATGATAGGAATCCCCACAACATATATTAAATGGATAGCACAATACTATAATGACAGAAAATTAATTATAAAATATCAAAATGAAATAAAGGAGACTGATACAAGTGAAACAGGTACAGGGATTCCCCACGGATCACCATTAGTCCATTACTATACAATTTATATACAGGCGAACTAGATAACACAGACCAAAACAGTTAAAATACTGCAATATGCTGATGATATAATGATATACAGCTCAGCTGCAACTATTTCAACTGCTGTTAAACAACTACAACCAGCTATAACTTTTTTTTTTTTTTTTTTTATTTTACTGTACCGACAGTTTCCTGTCATAAACAACAATGATCGTAAGTAAAGAAGTAAGGAGAAGGAAGAAATTGGAGTATGGAATGTGAACAAGAGGAGGAAAGTAAAAGAATATTATTAAGCTGGCAATTCCAACGAACAGCCAGATTTGGATCTACAAAGAGGAAAAATATATTATTTTTTTTTTATTATTATTATTATTATATAATTTATTTCTCGCAGAGTTTAACCATTACACGTAGCGTCCCTGAGAACAATGTAGCCACTTAGGTAATTGGAAGTGCATCGCGGCACCACTTTCTTCGTTTTAGCCGACTGTTGGATCTGACTGGAAAATTTCTAGTAAACATTCGGTGTACCAGTGGATTCGAATGGAACTGGAGCTTTTCGAAGAATCTTCTATATTGTTCCGTATAAACATCCTTCACGTATGAAACGTTCAAATTGTCATGTAATATGTCGTTCGATACAAAGTACGGTGCAGATGCTATTGTACGTAGGATTTTGGACTGCTGTTGTTGTACTCTGTGGAGATTACTTCGACTTGCTGTTCCATACAGTTCTAATCCATATCTCCAAATTGGAGCGATGACCGATAAGTAAACATTCCGCTTTACGGCTAGGTTGAGAATTGATTTACGTCCTAGCAACGGCCGGAGCTGTTTAGCCCTTATTATCACAGATCTTCTTGTGTATTCCACATGATCACGCCACTTTAATCGCTTATCCATATGCATGTCGAGATAACGCACGGACTCGACTTGTGGAATTAATGAACCATCAAATGTCAAGGTTGGACATCTAACACGTCTGTTGGTGAACAGGATGTGTCGACATTTAGTTGAATTGAATGATATGCGCCAAAGACTTGCCCATTTTTCTAGTCGATTCAGATGATTCTGAACCGCAGCGTTTGCATGCATAACATTCATATTAGACGCCAGTATCGCTATATCGTCGGCGAACGTAGCCAGCAACGTTAAATTCGAAGTTGGTACATCCGCAGTATAGATGGAATACAAAACAGGACCTAGCAAGCTGCCTTGCGGTACCGATGATCTGATTGAATGTTCTTCTGAAAACGAGCCATTTATTCTGACAACAAACGAACGTTCAGTCAAGTACGATTTTAGGAGCTGATAAATATCCTCATCGAGAATTTGCCGCATCTTATATAGTAATCCCGGATGCCAGACCTTATCAAATGCCTGAGTGACATCAAGAAATACCGCGGAACAAACTTCGCGATTCTCCAGAGTTAGCGAAATTGCATCAACTAATCGGTGACACTGCTGGATCGTAGAGTGCTCCGTACGAAAGCCAAATTGGTGATTCGGTAATACGTCTCGGCTTTCTATAATCGTAGTGATTCGATTTAAGATTAACTTCTCCAAAACCTTCTAAGCTAATGGGCCGGTATGATGAAGTCTCAGTCCGCGGTTTTCCAGTTTTATGCACCATGACTATCACCGACTTCTTCCACATCTTAGGAAAATATCGCATCCTTAGAATTGCATTAAAGATATAGCAAAGAAGGATAGCCGCTCTCTTCGGCAACCGTGATAATATTTCTCCGGTAATTTTATCCAAGCCAGGAGCCTTACGCGACGGCATATTACGAAGACATACAAAGACTTCGTTCGGAGAGAAAACCTTAGTAACGTTTTCACACTGGCGCGGCACACTCAACAAACTTTGTATTCGATCAGAGTGAACCTTGTCACAATCAGGAAACGGGGTAAAAACTGTACCAAGGTGCTCCGCAAACGTATTCGCCTTTTCCTTGTCAGTTTTAACCCAGTTGTTATTTGATCTAATACTATACGGTTCTTCTGGTTGATTTAACAGTTTTTTGACTGAGGACCATGGCTTCCCGCCATCATTAATAGATTGCGTGCAATCCATAAAGATTTTGTTCTTATACTCCCTGATTTTATTTTTTAGTTTGTTGTGCATCTCTTTATAACTGTTGAATAAGGATGGGTAACGATTACGCTGCCATCTTCTTGCTAACCTGCTTTCCTTTATTAATTTTCTTATTTCCACCGGTATATACAGATTTTGATGGGATTTCTCTGCAACGTGATTAGTTGAGTTGATACACGCATATTGTATGAGGCTAGTAAGATTTTTAACGGCTGCGTCAATGTCACCTTTGTCCTTTAGCTTAAGCTTTAAGTCAATGTTATTCTCAATAATACCCGTAAAAATATTCCAGTTGGTAGTCCAGTTTGTAAGTCTCTGTTGTTTAGGAACGATTTTAGGATGTACATCTATAGTGGCAACCACTGGAGTATGATCAGAGGATAGATCAACGACTGTTCTGCATTCCCTGCTATATTTTTGCAGGCCACGAATGATGAAGAAATCTAAGACCTCTGGAAGCCTGTTGAGATGACGCGGCCAATACGTAGGCGTCATTGGAGATAAGATGGCAAGTGCGTTGTCTCTTATAGATTTGTACAGCTTTCTTCCAGATGGATTTACTGTTCTTGATCCCCATATGCTGTTTTTGGAATTATAATCGCCACCGCATATGAACACGTTTCCTAATTTGTTGAAGATTAAGTTGTATTCCATTTGCGGTATGCAAAATCCTGGATGACAATAGATTGCAGCTACTGTTATATCCTTTGCTAGTGTTTCAACGTTAATTGCTACAATCTGGTATGCGAATGTGCTGTAAACGAAATTTTTGTATTGTTTGTACTTATCCTTGACCAATACCATTACACCCCCATGAGCCGTTCCATCCGGATGGTGAGCCGAATATGCTACATAACCCCGAACTTTGAAGCTCTTCTCGCACATGAGATGGGTTTCTGTGATTAGTGCAATATCAATATCGTTTTGCTGGAGAAAAAGTTCAAATTCGTTTCTTTTTTGAGTGATGCCATTCGCATTCCACAGTACTAACACGAGTGAGTGTTGTGTAATTATATTAGTGTCGAGTATCATTTTGGAAGTAATTTTTCAATAACTTTTGTCAAGAGCAATATTAATGGATTAATTGTAGATTTGAATTCGTTTAGGAACGTTGTTAACATTATTGAGACTTCGTTACCAGTATAGCTGTAGTTTCCGTTGGTACGTCCACTGAACATTTGATCTATATCAGTTTGGTTTTCGACATAATTTATATTACCCATTTGAGCGACGTTAGCATATGATCCTCGATTTAATGAACTTAGGTTACCATTTGAGACTAAGATGGCAGAAATAATAAAAAGACTACAATTAAAAATAAACAATAAGACAAAGGGAATTTTGTTTACCAGACACAGAATTAATCACTACCCTTTTATTATAATAAATAATACCTCAATTCAATTTGTTGAAGAAATAAACTACGTAGGCATAACGTTAGATGAGAAATTAAATTGGAATGCTGAAACGCAAAAGATATTAAGGAAATGCAGCTATGGTACCAATTTAATACGTGCAATATCAGGAACACAGCGGGGAAGTCACCCCAAAACAAATCTTATACTGTATAAAACACTTATACTATCTCATTTTAACTACTCATGAATATCCCTAAATTTAAACTCCAGCAACACCAAAAAAAATTCAGACAGCATATAATAAAGCATTACGCCTCTGCATAGGAGCAGTGAACTCAATCCCAGTTAATAACTAGAGCAGAATGTGCTGAACCAAGTATTATAATACAACAATATATTACAAATAAATATATGTTAAAAATTAAAGGAAATAGAAAACATATACTAAACAAACAAATTAAACAATTAGAACCTCTGAAAATCTTACTAGCAAAGTAGGACTTTACCACCTCTAATGGTTGGTGCTGGAAAATTATGCAACATACATACGGCCTATCCAAAACTATAAATTACCAATATATACAATTAAATATGAAGACTATTCAACATTATAGCATAATAAATTTATGCTCAAAACAAACTAGTATTAATATGCAAAATAAAATATTACAACACATATCATTTACTAACTTTCCTAACCATGAACGGATTTATAGACATTAATAGACACCGATACCAAGCAGCAATATATCATTAATATATAGATCTGATACGAACCTTCAAAATAAAATATGGTGGTTCGTCCACAGGCACTGAAATATATGCCATATACAAAGCACTTGAATACCTCAAAAATAAAAAACAAAGAAAATTTATAGTAATGACAGACTCCATAGCTGCAATACAGTCATTGATTGCTATTAATACAAAACAAGACAACATTTTCGCTAAAATAAAAAACCATACATCGAAAGATACAGAATAACAAATCAACAATTACATTGATGTGGATACTCTGGATACCCGATACCCAGGCACTGCGGTGTATACATGGGATTTTGGGAACGAAATAGTTGATAACGCAGCAAAATCGGAAACAAATGTCAAAATCAATAATATTAATAGACACTATACAGAATATATCCCACAAATAAAAATAATAAAATATGAACAAATGCAAGAATATAATAAACAAAAAGAAATAAGAAAATGCCCAAAACCTCATGTTTTGTAATAGTTCAGTACAGTATAGCAAAAACTTTTTCACAATTATCCGATTAAGAATAGGATAGGACATAAATAAAACACCTGTACATCTATCCCAAATACAGTCTATCACTGCGATAAATGTCAAGAGGAGGAGGATATCAACCATATCATATGAAAATGCGAGAAGTACAAACAAAATCGAAATAATATGATGAGGGAATTATTAAAATACAAACGCACACTCCCTCTAAATATATAATCAAATAGTAAGTCATCCAAACAACGAAGAGCCGATTAAAATCATATATAAGTTCATAGTCCAGAATAACAGAAATATAATAAGCCAAGCCTAGCCAACTATTATAGTTTAAATTTAAAACAAGGAAACCATCGTAGTATAGAAAGTAACGAATTAATTAATAATTAAAAACGTAATAAATTATGATAAAGAGATCCCTTCAAACATTGAATCGATAGTATTTTGCCCAGTGGGAGAAATAATAAAACATCAAACATCATCAACTGGATGTCCATTGATTCTGTTATCAGTAGAAAAAAAATAATATACGTAACTTATGGTGTGACACTTACTTAAACGTGCGTTGGAAATAATGTTAGTTTAGTAGACGCATATAAAATTAACGAGCGTTTGTCCATGGTTTCAAATTTTTGAATAATTTTGTAATTGTTATTCCCGGTTTTACTTTTAAATTGAGAAATAAAATGTTTTGTTAACTAAAAGACAGTTAGTTTAAAATATCTGTATCCTTCAATTATAAGGAAATGAACTTTAATCGTTATATCCGATTTAATTTTAATTCATTGACAAATAATTACAAATGTTTTGTTAGATCAGACTTCAACAGCGCAATTAGTTTAAAAGCATTGTATCCGAATAGTTCATTAAAAATTGTTACACCTACATTCCAAGTAAGTAATTAAACTGTGTTATGATTTTATTTTGTTTATAATTCATAAACCCACTACCCTCCGATATATTCAACATTTAATACATAAGTAAACAATTTTTTTAACAGTATTAAAATAAATATTAAAGTGTATTATGTTTTAAACAGTTCCATTATATGAAAAATTATTTTATCGCGTGATTGATTACGCATAAAATATTCATGCGAGTTCTTTACAGAACGGTTGATGTATAAATAAAATTATAAATATTTTTATTTCACTTTAATTTTCGTTTATATATAGTTGCTACATATTTTATGATTTTCAATTCACTATATATATAAGGAACAAAAAATATGTATCCGTAAAATATAAAACTTAAATTATAGAGTTCTTGGAATAATTGTTAGTTTTTATTATTATTATTAAAATAGAATACCGTTGCTTTATAAAAACAGCATAAAAACGTGTAAATGTATTGCAAACAAAATATAGCACAATCACTAAAAGTTTTTCATCGCGAAGCTTTTCGACAGTTACGTCATTTTAAAGTATTGTTAATATAATTATATATAAAAAAAGATGTAATCATTTTGGTGATAAAAAAAGATGTAACAATTTTGGTGCGTGCTTGAAAATGACGTAACTGTCGAAAAGCTTCGCGATTAAAAACTTTTAGTGATTGTGTTATATTTTGTTTGGTTTATTATTAATTAATAAAATCACTACTCTCCAATATATTCAACATTAAATGTATTGCGCTGACAGTATATGTTTATTTATTTATATTATTGATTTCTCAACGATAGTATTAATAATTCAATATATTTATAGGTTCAGGAATGCAAAGAACAGGAATTTACTGGATTTATACCTGAAGGTGTAATTTTTATACTATATATATATCATCTAGTTTTAGTTGATTCTCAACATTTAACTTGTAAGCGTCCATGGTTCCCTTTATGACTTGTATTCGCTGCTATTGTTACGATCCAAATTAATTTTTTTAAATCACCCGACTAAATGTATTAGGTAATAAATAGTTGGAGAAATTTTACTAATTTATGGTGTACTCTCCCAAGCTGCCTGAATAGTTTTAATCAAATGCTGTAGTATATTTTCTATGTTCAGTTTATATTGATACTACTAAAGTGATATTTTGTTCAACTTTTTCTCAGATAGCTGATTATATATTTTCGATGTCTGTCGGGATGTTGTTATTAAAAACGATCTTTACAATTCATCATCTTAATTTTTATTGTAAATGTATTGATACAAAGCTACTTTGCTCATAGCTTCTTAGACATATTTAATTAACTCTGCGATTTAGTTCTACTAGAGCAGTGTCATCGACTTATTTAAAGTTAGATATTTTCCTACGACTAATAAAAATATCGTCGTTCCATTGTGAAGTGCTTTTTTTCTCATGGCATGTTTCTATATAAAATGAATAGTTGAGGTGACAAGACATCATATTCCGCTTCGATATTTGGACATTATTCTGTAATTCAGGTCGCTATTTCAAAATTAACATATAAACATTCCGTTAATTTAATTTTTGTCCAGGTACATTTATTGCTACCATCATGATAGGGTCCCATTTTATACCATCAAAAGTTTTCGCTGTGTCAGTAAAAAAAAAAAGTATTGCGAGAATGTTATTCACATTTTCTGTTATCATTCACATGTTAAATGTTTTGTTTCGTATTTAGTAATAATTGGTAGATGTTAGTTGAAGAAATTAATTCATGTGATAATGGATTTTTGATCCAGACGTCTATTTGATTTATCATCATTAGCATTATGTGTATATATACGTGTGTATGTGTAAATAGCATAAAATCATATTTTTAAAATAAATTACAAAATTACATTTCAGATAAAATTCAGGTATCGTATGAGCCAAGTTATGGACCAGGAGGTCACCGGGTTTATACTAAGGTAGTAGTAAAATTTCACGTAGATTCTGCCGATTGGTTACATCCTGAATTGAAACAACGTTTATTACAAGAAGTACGTGAAAAATATTGATTAAACTGATTAAAAACATTAATTTGTGAGTGATTTGTTGTTGGTTTTTGTTTATTGTATATTTATAATACTTTTTTTCTAATTTCTGTTTAGAAGAAAGACGCTATAAATAGAGATGGTTATTATACAGTATGTTCAGATAAAACTAGGTCAACTATGTTAAATTTGGCGGATGCTTTACAACGTATTCGTACTATTTTATATAAATTTTCAGGCCCTAAAGATGAATTGAAACCAGAAAGTGAAAATGTAATTAGGAAAAGGTAATGGTATAGATATAATTTTAACATTTAAATAAAAGTAGATGTATGCAACACAATACGTGTAGTAGTAACTTCCACTAGGTGGATGAATGACTTATTTGTGTAAAAATTTATCATCAATCATCCGTTTCATTCCAACTGGGAATATCGTGACCATTATTTCCTTTCTTTTGGAACACGAGTCTGCGCCATAGATGGCTGTTCTGCGCACAACGAACGCATTGAAGGAAACTTCGACCCATTGTTTTGCAGACAATGTCAGTCCATCTCATAGGAGGCCGGCCTCGTCTTCGACTTCCTTCCATGATGCGTTGTATAATAGCTGTTTCCGTTCCTGCTCTGATGCTGTGGACAAAATATTTTAGTATTCGTTTGCGAACCACTGTTAATAATTTCCAACAGAATAGAGTCATTAGTTCTTTTCTCGGTCCATGAAACGCGTATCAGCCGCCTCCAGCTCTACATTTCCAGCGCATCTATTTTCTTCATATCCGATTTACGGATTGTCAATGTTTCCGAAGCGTATAAAAATACCGAGAACACGAGAGCCCGTACTAAACGTATCTTAACGTTTTACTTATCGCTGAATCGAGCCAGATTTTCTTCAGTCGTCCCATCGTACTGCGTGTTGTTTGTGCTCTATGACGAATTTCAAATTCGCACCCACCAGTATTTACTATTTCACGAATTTCTGGCGTGTTGTTCTTGGGCCGATTTATTATCATAATCGTTGTTTTTGATTTGTTTATGAGCAGGCTGTACTTAGCGCTGGTTCTTTCTAATTGATCTATTAAAGTGGTAAATTCCATTTTCTTGACGTATTAATTGTATGAGTATTTTTATACGCCTTCTGAATTTGATGTTTAAGTTCCATGCTCTGCCGTTATTTTTTCTGTGTCTGTAGAATAATTTCGTTTAACATCTAATTGTTTATTAAGAACATTACACAAAGCATTTGGTTTAATTATTTTCATTCTTTCTGTTCTCCTTTTTTCCTTTGGCGATTGTAATTTGAGACGGAACTCCATAATTAGTAAGCGTTGATCCGAACCGTATTCTACTCCTGGAAGGATTTTGGCATTTTTACAAGAGTATTTCCATCTTTTATTAATTAAAATATAGTAAATTTGATTCTTGTACCTATCACCCGGCTCACCAGTCTACGAGGATGTTGTTGAAACATTGTGTTCATTATTGACATCTCTGAGTCTAGTGCAAACTGGATGAGTTGTTCTCCTCTTTAATTGCGTTCTCCAATTGAATATTTGCCCACTATGTTACGAATATGAATATCCTGTGCATCTTTGCATATTTTTCCATTGAAGTCGTCCAGGAGTACTACGATTATGCTGTAGGAGCATATATCTAAATTAGGTTTACGTTCACTGGCTTTATGTTTAGTTGAACTAAAATAATCCTTTCATTAATTGGGTTATAACAATTTACCATGACTAATTTGTTTTGATATTAAGAAAGCGACACCTCGCCTGTGTACGCTGTTGTTATTCGACCCATATATTTTATAATCATGTCCGTCAAAATGACAAGTTTGGGTATAATGTGTCTCCGATATTCCAAAATAGGTATGTTATATCTGAGTAATTTTCTGTTAACTATCCGTAGCTTGCCTATAGACATCAGTTCGCGTACATTCTACGTTACGAATCGATTTATATCTCGTAATTTAAAGTGACGGTTTTTAGAGTGTCCGGTTGCATATTTCACATTCTGATCCCGGAGCTCAGAACGCAAGTCATCAGCCGGATCGCATGGCACAACTTCAATTCTGTTATTAGATATTTCATGGTTTTTATGGGAAGATTTATTTGTCACAGGATTTTCTGTTATGATTTATTCCCTTAGCCATTGGATGAAAATTCTAACCACAAGTCAGCGGGTTGTTATTGAGGAGGTAACGACTTTAGGTTTTTACGGCGACCTAAACCCGCCGAGAGAGAGAGAGAGAGACAGTCATAGAATTTCTGTAGACTTTTAGTGGGCAGATCCTCAAGCTGCCCATCTGCATCCTCGTGTCTCCATATCCTGTCACTACTGGAATCATCTGCTACAGACTTTCCGCCAGTAGCCGTTCCTGGTTCGCGACTGCTTATTGGTTATTCTCAGCTGGCCAGTATATTTACTGGTCATTCCACTATCCACCACTTGTGGACAATTTTATATATATATATGTGTGTGTGTGTGTGTGTGAAGTGAATTATTTATTTGTTTAAATATTAGAGGAACCCCTTTTATATATATATATATATATATATATATATATATATATATATAAAGTTTAGACTGTGGAATGTAGTGATTTTTTATACTTGATTACAAAAAACAGTTAAAATCACTAAACTTTATTTGTTAAGCAAAGCTATATGTGTATATGTAAATTATTTATTCATAACCTCTTTTGTTCGCAAAATATCAAAATATTTCTATTATTATTTTTGTGCTATATGCGTGAGAAATAATTAATAGTTGTATACATGTGTTAAGAGAAAACAAGAATTTTCTTTTTAATGTTTCATATCACGAACATCCGTAACAACAGTACATATACGTTTTAATTTTTAAAAATAAAATTTCAGAAGCAAAATTCATAATTTGAATCGTTAAATTTCGGAGAATTAAATAATTATTTAAAGAAATATTTAAAATACTATGCCTGAATTTAATTTTTGTTTAAAAAAAAAAGAAAAAAATGATGAAGTTGCAAACGATTGCAAGATGATTCTTTGCGGAGATCCCGCTCTAAAATTAATAAATAGTTGCACACGATGGAATATTGTCCAATTTCCTTGCAGGTCATTCACATGCTCACATACACTGTATTTTTTATAAATATGTCACCATTGAGGAATTTTAACATTAAGAAGAAGACATTAAGTTCTGCTTGAAATGTTTTTCTAAAATATTTAAATACGTAAATCAAATTTATTCTATAAATCAGGATACTGACGTGAAAATAAAGTCACTTCTTTACATAAACAAAAGTATAACAGTAAAGCACACAACACCTAGTTATGAATGAATTAAGAGAATTTACAGTGTTAGACTCTCAGAACTTTAAACATCGTGTTTGTTTAATTGAGATTCGCTCACAGCTTCGTTTTAATCAGCTCTATCTGTACTTATTACATGTATTTTGAATTAATCACTGAATCATTTTCTAAATATATCTAGTCATATAGTTCATGTACACTATTGTTACCAGTTTAAAGAATCGATTAGTTCTTAGTATCTCGTGAAACATTAATTTTTTAATGTAAAACGCATAGTTTATTAGGCATGTTGTAATTGTTTTCTTTCAAGTAACTAATTTTTTAACTGATTTTGTTTTTATAGGAAAGAAAAAGAAAATCGAGGACGATTAAAAATGAAATCCTTTTTCAGACCAATAAATACCTAAAATAAATCTAGAATTACTCTCATAATAATATATGTTTATAAACAAATATACATTTTACCTATAATTTCTTTATTTCACAAATTATATTACGGTGAACAAGATTTTAAATGTATGCGCAACTACCGTAAATATAGTATGTATAATTGTCACATTGGCACTGCCGACAAAGTGTACTGTCTGTTTAGTTTATCTATCTTATATTTTTTCACTGTAGCAGGAGATAAAATATTCGTGATATATAATGATAGTGTGGAGTTTTGTATCTGTGGGTGTGTAACATAAAAAGTATTTTAAAAGTCAATGAATATATTAAGCATATGGCGTGATGATTAAATGAAACTTCTTTTGACTATGTATACAAGCAAAATATTGTGTTACATCCGTGCTCTTTTCACTCTTTGTGACACGTGAAACTTAAAAATTGATTAAATTTTTATACCAATTTGCTTTCATCTCCTTATATATATATATATATATATATATATATAAAAGTAAATTGTATTCTCTATATACAAGATAAAAATACTCTTGCCCATGTGTGTGTCTATAAGGCTCGCTTCACATTTGTTCGGTTTCATTCGATTCGGTTTCTATTCGATTCGTTTGTGGTTGCACCGAACAAGTGTGAACCGATGATTCGGTCGCTATTCGGATCGAATTAAAACCTAACAGAAACCGTCTAATCACCGAATCGGTTTCTATTCGGTTTTTTATCAGACACGAATTTGTATTTGGAATATACGAGGTTGTTTACATTTATGCATTCAGAATAATAATGTATTTCGATGTTGAAGATGATCCTTTAACTTCACATGTAATTCGTCAAATGATTTCATTGACATCCTGAAGTAATTCGAAAATTTGTCTTTGTAAAATGCTCCAAATTTTAACTTTTTCGTTATAATCGGGTGCACCCAATGAAAACTATTAAATCTTTTTCTTCGTTTTTTAATTCTATAAAGAAACAACATGGCTAAAACTTGATTTTTCTCCATATTAGTAAAATGGGACTGGTTTCGTATGTTTCGTTATCACCGAACCAAATACAAACCTGGTAGATACCGTGTGTGTGTGAACGATAGGAGAAAACCGAAAACGAATCGAATAGAAACCGAATCGAATGAAACCGAACGAATGTGAGGGGAGCGTGGGGTGCGTAGTTTGTATCAGTCATTTGGAATAAATCATTACCTACCTTATACCCATGATAGATTACTAGAATACTAAAACACCCTCAATTTTCACAATTTCTTCAGAAATATAAAAATAGCTAATTTGAATGAGTTATCAAATTAAAAATCCCCGAAAACTATTTTTTAAGGTTCTTTAAGAAGAAAATGATGGAAGTATTGATATGATTAGAATGAAGGGGGAATAACGAAATTAAGTAAAAATCAAGACGGAAAATACAGAAAAAGAAGTAAAGTATAATCAGAACTTGATATGCAAGAAAATGTAAAACAGTATAATCACACTCAAAATGAAACAGTTTCCATCTGATATAACTGATGAGTTAAAGTGGGAGATAGCGGATTAGCCGTCATTTCTATATAAATGTGATTTTTGTCGATTTTTAACGTAATTGGGTGGTGTGTTACTCTACTTTTTTTTATTAATCCTACTTCTAACTAATCTAATCGAATGTAACCTAACCGAATTTGCTAAAATAATCCAATCGACATTATCGTTATATATGGGTAAAATTTGAGGGGTGTAATTTATATTAAATATTTTTTCCGCGCTTTTTTTTTATCGTGTTTAGAGAAACGATACATAGATTTATCGAAGTCACGATCTATTCTGAGGTGTTCAAATATTCTAGGAATGGGTACATTTTTTTTTCCTTCAAATTAATTCTTGAATTACTTTTGCATAAGTAAATGAAAATTTAGTTTGTAAAATTAATATAAAATGAACACATGAAAAGCTTGATTCAATTAGTAGAAAACGGGATATTTTTAATTATATAAATTAACGTATATCAATGACATTATAAGATACTCGAACTTCATTGATTTTAGTAGTGGTTTCTGAGTTACATTTGTAGTGCTAGTGTTCGTATGGAGCTAAAAGAAATACACCTAATTGTCTATTAATATGTTTATTTTAAAAAATTTTGCAACCAGCATTCACATAAGGATTTGAAGCCACTTCCACTTTCCATTTATTCAATGTGTAGGCACATCTACCTTGTCCCGTTCGTAATATATTCTATATGTGCGTCGTGATAGGTCCATTCATAGAGGCTCTAACACGGAGATATTGTATTAGATCTGCATGAATTGCTTTACTTTTTGTCCATTCATCTTTCCAACTTTTCTTTCAGTTTCTTGACGTGTTCTCCATATATATTGTTTTACAGCGTGGTTTTCTAGATTTCAGTCCCCTTATTGGTTTGTAGTCTTTAACTATCTACATGCATTAAACAGTTCTCCGCATGTGTAAAAGTGTTTGCGTGTATCGTTTTGTCCTTGCCATCCCCTTTATAGGCATTAATCATCATATTTTTTTCTATTCTTTTGTGGACATTGTTTGTTGACTTCTTTACTTTACCTCAACACATTTGGCCCAATTGATAAATATTACAAGTAGCATACATGAGGATATGAATATAATTTTAAAAAATAATGAAAAATTCGTACAAAATAGTTGTATGATTTACAAAATAACAGTACAATTACTTTGAATGTAAATATAAAATAATTAAAAATAAGGTAATAGCCAAATCATAAAAATATTTTCAATTCTAATTTAAACAAATTTCTTTTTAAGCAGTATAAATAATTAATACGATTACTTAAATAATGATTTTAATTATTAGAAACATATATTTAAAAAATTTATTTGTGTACAAAGTACTTAATAGATTATGTTATGAGTTCTAATTTGAAAGCCGGCGAATCAGTAAATTATATTTTATGTATTATTATTAACCGTTGTTATAATATTTTACGGGCTTTTATTACAAAAATGTTCTCATTTAACTTAGATAAACCAGATCATGTAATTAAAACTGATGATACAGTTGTCAAGGTAGAGCTATCTCCGTTTGGGTGGTCTGCAAATTTTGCACTTATTGCTTTTCCAAAAAACGTACTTGTTGCTAATATTGATTTTGAAGTAAGTCAGAATTAATTTATGAAATCATAATTACTATAAGTCTGTTAAACATGTTATTGTTTTTTTATTTTAGAACTATATATGAGAATATGAAGTGTAATATAATTAAAAAATGAGTTTAAATACATTAAAATCAACACTCTAGTGCTAAATAAAAATATTTAATGATCACATTGGCGATAAAAATAGAAAAGCCATTTTAATTGTTTTGTTAAAGATTTAATGTTTAATACTGATATTTTTGTATTGAAATTTATGTAATTATAGAACAACATCGCCTAAATGAATTAGTTATTAATAACTTTTAAAATGACAGTTTTTACATTACATGGATAATGGTTATTTATATTTCATTAATATTTATATGTTTTAAATTAAACATTGTTTCCACAAGTTCAATATTAAATCTAATATTTCTTCGCTGTATGGTGTATAAAAATAATTGTTTAAGGAATCCTATATTTCCTCCAGATATAGTTTAATATGATCATGTTAAAGGAACGTAATAAAAAAATTTTCAGCTAGTAAACTCAATATACTGATGTATAATTTTTTTTAAGGTTCAAAATATATATTATAATTATTTTCAGGAAGAAAATGGAGTTCACAAACTGATTTATAATGTTGTGAACAGCTATCTAGTAACAGACTTACCTACCGGATTGGCGATTAGTTCAGAATGTGTATTGACACCCATAATAAAAGTTATTCAGATTGCTTGCGCAACTTCCGATTTTAAAATACATTTAATTGATGATAGAGAAAAAAATAAACATTTAAAACGTAATGTAAGTAAATGGTACCTATATTTAACTATTACGAGAAGTATCTTAATGAGTAGAGTGTGTATAAGACATTCGTAATTTATTGTTAGGGGACTGTCATATTGTTCTTTATTATTTTTTAACAATGACGGATGTTGAGAATAAAAGTTTGGCTTGCGCTAAGCTAATGTGTAATGTGATATTTATTTCAAACTCCCACTATATTTTTAATGTTTGTAGTGTATATGCCTAATACAGAAAAATGAGAAAACTTACATTTCAGTTTTAAAAAAGTCCAAAGCCAATCAAACAATGTTTAATAAAAAACACGTGGCATTTGAGGGAGAATATACACATCATTATACGAACAATCTTAGTTTATTTACTTATATTTACAAATTATTGTTCTTCTCATTTGAGTTCATCTGGTTCTGCTTACAGTTTCATTAATAAATGTTTTTCGATTGATAAAGGAGCTAGCGCGGATAGTCTTTCTTGACATTGAGTAGATCTAAAATTTATACGGATTATTTTTAATGCTGAAAATGAACGTTGTTGATGAAATTTTAACAATTTTAGTTTAAAAGTCTCTGGCATTGCAAGATACGCTTTATTAATTTACATGAATTACATTAATTCGAAGGCACTTAAATCTTCTCATGAATATAATACTACTAACTCAGTTTTTAATCTGATCAAGTCAAAAAGTGATTCGTATATATCTAATGATTTAAATTTTATACTAGGGAATAATTTGCAATACTAATCAAAATTATGACTGTTCAAAAGAGAGAAAAATGAAAATTTCTTAATTGATTAAAGCGAAATTCAATATCATATTGAAATACTTGAAGAGTAGAATGAACGTGTTTAAACAAAGCAAGATCTGTTCGATTTGTGGTACATAACTAAAACCTCCTTTCCCGAACAATACAATTTTCATTAGTAAACGAAGAACAGTTGATAATTTAGATTTGATAACTATATCTGAAGTTTCATCCAAAATAATTGTTACAGATTCACTATTCATAATTTCTCTTTTTATTCTGACTGAAAATGTGGACGCAACTAAATCGTTCTAAATAATTGTAAAAAACTGTTGAATTTTTTAAATGTTTATCCAGAATGAGATCGTATTGACTTAATAAGTCAAGTATGTCTATATCGTTACCTACATTAAGTGATCTTTCAGACTCATCATGCCCACGAAATTGAAGTTTTTGTTTTGATATCGATTAAACGTTTAAGAACTTTTAAATTTTCTTTAACACTTTTATTTACTTTTTTTTGTACTTGTCAAATCGTGTTTTACCAAATGTTAATGGCAGGAAACATTTTATGTAGTTAGCTGTTTTTTCATGTTGACAAATAGCCAATGAAAAGCTAATTAAATTTTCAAATCTAGTTTTATTCCATGTTCCCTTATCGGTTGAAAATAACAGGCACGACCAACAAAATAACTTATTTAATTATAATCAGAATCATTGATTGTGTATATTCTTTGTTTATGTTTTACTTTTAAATTGTTTAATTTTGGGCATGTTCTGCCATTCTATATAAGAAGATTTTTCGTCTGTACTTCGTTAAGAAAATGGATCTACTAATGTTTATAATTACTGCATCTTCTACATTATCATTTATACTCATGATAAATAACGGAAAAAGTTCACAAAAATAAAAATTTAAAAAATGTAAAAAAGTAAAAGAAATGAAGGAAGTGAATTAAAAATGACTAGTGAAAAATTAACACAATTAATATATATATATATATATATATATATATATATATATATATATATATATATATATATATATATATATATATTGAACGCATAAATAATACTTATAAATATGTACTATATATTTGTCTAATTATTACATATATACCAACGCCCAGATGTGGAAAATTCGCCTCTGTTTTTTAAATATTTCATTTACTCTGATGAGTAAACTAGTTTTAAATGTATTCATACAATTTTGTCATAAAATTTTCTATTTTTCAATTTGTAGTGTACAGAGTCTGAATCATTACACACGAATAAAAACTGCTCTTTTTATGTAATTTGAAAAATTAATACATTGGTTTATAAATAGTAATGTCTTTAATGCACAGGATACAGTTAAAGAAATTGTAAAATTAGTTAAAATCTGAAAAATTACTATGGTTATTCATTCCTTTAAATGTTACGTTCTAGTATCGATTATGGTAACGGCTAATTTGTTCACTGAAATGACACGATTATGTCAATAGAAACATTTATATATTGTCTATAAAACATTTTACAGATATACATGGGTCACACCATGCATGTTAATGACATTGCATTCGATAATATGACTCCTGCTAATATTCTGGCTTCTGTCAGTGATGATCTCACGTGTCGTATTTGGTCACTTAAAGAGCATAAATGTATTTTACTTCGACATCTTAGTTCGCCAGGTATATGATTGTGTAATACTTTAATTATGCTGACTTAATACTGGTATTTATAAATTTAATTTTTTACATAAAAAGAAAAAACATTTTAATAAATGCTTTATTAGGAAAAAACGAATTTTGTAGTTTTAAAAAAATGGAAAAATGTTCGTTTATACTAAATATTAAAAAAAAAGAAGTATATTTGTATGTTTAAAAAACATGTCCAAAGTACTTTTTTTTTTTTAAAACTTGCATTAATGTGGTTTAAGATTTAAGATGTTTTAAAATGAAAATATGGTTATCTACATTAATATTGTTAAAGCATCACATATTTCCAGCCGCGGCAAGTTATTATTTAAGCCAGCTTATCTTGTGAGATGTTTAATGTTTATCTTATTGTGAATATGAATTTTAATTATCTGAAATGCATAGATGACTGTTTCGAACGCGGTATTAATATAATCATGTTTTGAATGTTGATGATATGTGTATTCGCTCTATATAACTAAGAAGGGTAAAAAATACTTTTACGAGTTGAAGTATTTAGTTCCCAAAATAAAATTTATCAGTGCACACGATGAAACAGGCATTTAGGTAGTGTGTTTTGGCTACAAACACCAATATTTAAAACGTGAAATATAATGAGAATTGATGCATTGTGAATCAATTACACTATGACAAAGATATCCGTAATCTTGATTTTTGTTACGCTATTAATTTTATGATACTATTATTGTTATATTGATTGACTGTATTAGTAACGGTATATGTTTTATGTGCTCGCATTTTTTTGATAGTAACTTTGTATTTTCCTTTCCTTGACACTATTGTTAAATATATATTATAATATGAAGTTATTGCATTAGATTTCTAAACAGCTTATTATTTTATGGAAATTGGAGATATATATTAACTTGTAACTTTTAAGTAAAATATTTTTATTATGTAAATCATTTTGATTATTATGTACGCTTAAAAACAAGCAGATATAATATTCGATAATTATAACTTCAGCGTAAATTTAAAAAAAAACAAAAAACTATCTTCACTCTTAGGTACGGCTGTTAAATTAGGTTCTGATACCGAAGTACTCAAGCTCGTTGTCGCGGAAAAGAAGGGTCGTATAAATATTTATAATTTACCAATGGGTACCTTGATTTGGTGTTTACAAACATTTGCTGCTCCCTTAATGGATATGGATTGTTTGTCACAGGACCCGTACTGTATTGCTGCGATTTGCAACGATTATCTGCTGATGTGGGATTTACGTAAAAAATCTGGGTACATTACTCATTAAATTTCTAGTAATATGATTTTATAAATTGTGGATATTGTAAGTTTTTATCTTCTTTACGACCAATTCTAATTCTTCCTCGTTGACATTTTCTTACAATTTATAGTAGACGTTCGTGAAACTGTTGAACAACCGAAAATATAAATTAGGTAGAATAATAATAAACTTAAATCCGTAGTATAAACATAAACTAAACGTTACCCAATGCTTGTTCATAACTGATTGGGACAACATTCAGTCACTTACTAAGAACAAAACAATGTATTACTTACTAATTCTATCGTCTAGTGTTTTAGTTAGTTTTCATAAATTATCCATAGTAATATTTTATCACAAAAGGTTTAATTTGCAATCTTTTGTTAGGAGTAGGTAACCACAAGCTTTTTTTTCTTGAGTCACTAGGATCAGGATAATATGATTTTATAAATCGTGGATATTGTAAGTTTTTATCTTCTTTACGACCAATTCTAATTCTTCCTCGTTGACATTTTCTTACAATTTATAGTAGACGTTCGTGAAACTGTTGAACAACCGAAAATATAAATTAGGTAGAATAATAATAAACTTAAATCCGTAGTATAAACATAAACTAAACGTTACCCAATGCTTGTTCATAACTGATTGGGACAACATTCAGTCACTTACTAAGAACAAAACAATGTATTATTTACTAATTCTATCGTTTAGTGTTTTAGTTAGTTTTCATAAATTATCCACAGTAATATTTTATCACAAAAGGTTTAATTTGCAATCTTTTGTTAGGAGTAGGTAACCACAAGCTTTTTTTTCTTGAGTCACTAGGATCAGGACTAGGACTTAGACCAACCAGCGTTAGGGTTGAATCTATCTTAACGATCAACCAACTGTAGCTTTTTTTTTTACAGATGCGTGTGGAATCTTGCGCTGAATCCTATTATCTTCATTTTCTCAGTACTCTGTACCATTATTCTAATATTACTACTACCGCAATTAGGATAAAGTTATATACAGTGCCCGATTATCGACATATTCACACACACACATGTAATCCCTATATAATACTCACCATTCATAATGCATTTTCAATAATTATAATGTAAAAATTCTTAATTGGTATATTTTTTTAAATAAATTAATTTATAGGTAGGATACATACGGCGAGCGTCGTTATATATATATATATATATATATATATATATATATATATATATATATATATATATGAAATAATATAAACTAATTACCTATTTTATTGTTACCGACATTAATGGAAAAAATTCTGTTTAACAGTGTTCCAACGTATAAAGAACCATTGTTTTATCCGGGGAATAATGTACGATTTAGCAATATACACGATTCTACTGTAGCCGTTATTACTAAACCGTTATCAACGTTGAGTATTTCCAAATTAAAGTTTGGGAATTTTAAGGCGTCTATTAAGTTGCCGGTAAGTTTTAATTGATTAATTTATAACTTTATTTTAATAAAAAAATCAGTTTTTTATGTATCTTAAAAACGTTTTCTAATAATTTCGATTATTTAGTATACGAAAGCCTGAATTAAGGCTCCGCGGATTTTCTACATTTTTTTAAATGTAACATGGAAATAGTTGTAGTCTACGAAACCACAACTATTTAAAATAAATATCATCAGAACAAAACTTTCGTCGATCTTATTTATCTCTGTTTTACGTGCATACTTTTAACGTCTTCTTCGATTACTAAATGTTGGCGTCCACACCTTGCACTGCTTTTGTCCATATCCCGTCCCCAAAATAGATCAAGTCCTCTATTCTGGCTAAATCCATCTATTGCCGCATATTTGAATATTCTTTCGCGACCGAACCCGACAGAATCTTCTGTCGTACACCCACGAGTATGGTTTGTATCACTCATATTTTTGTTCACGCATCATTTATTTTCTTCAGTTTATTTGTTCTGTTTTTTTGTTGTTTTCTTGGTACGTTCTAAGACCAACTGATTCGTTATCTCAACTGTCGATTGGTATAAATAACAGTTTTCTGTAAATACACGTCTCGAACGATTCCAGTCGTTTTATACATTCAGCATTCGGTGTCCAAGTTTCTGAAACACAGCAACGTTGATAGTACATAAGATCAAACAATTCTACGTAGGGTAATATCGTGATTATACAAAAAAAGTTCTGTAATTCGTCAAGTGCTGAACGCTCCGCTTCTATAAGAAAACGTTCCAAGAATAACTATAATGATGGGAAATAAAATTTTTCAACATGGACACAACGCGAATATTGAAATCCGAAATATTATAAGGCAGGAATTTTGATTAAAAGTTAGCTTGTACTTCTTTTACATTAAAAGATTGTAATAAGTATGACGGATAACACGTGCTGTAGATATGACACTGACAAATGGCCTATGTTCCGGGGATGTTGGTGTGTTCTTCTCATAAACGGGCCAAAACAACCTTTTATTTTCGATTTTGTCGAAATGATGAGCGTCCTATATGGATGACATCGATTTGATTGCGTATAATTCAGTTTCTTGAAATCGTTCTCCTTCTGTTTGCCAACGATTCTTTAAATGTTTTTTTTTTGTAGAAATTGGCGAGAATATATATTTTTAACGAGATATTAGAGTCTCGATGGGAAAAATATTTTTCTGTACAGTTTCCGGGGGTTGCATATTTAATTTCGTACAATAAATGAACTGGATATGATGGCTTCGATGTTATTGGTTTCGAATTGAATATAACTTAGTTTGAATTATTGGATTCGTGCGAGTCGGTTGTTGCAGATTGAACGCTAGTTTAAAGAAATATTGCACGTAAGAAGTTTGTTTTCAAACAAGGTACTGGACTAGTTTTTAGGAACCTGTGACGATGCGTTAGTTATGTTTTGAATTATATCGAACTTTTTTTAATCTGCTTGGTGTTTTGCACTGTTATACAAATTAGAACCGTAATCTAATTTGGACAATATTAGGCTTTCATGTAGTAGTATTATTGTCTTCCTGTGTGCGTCAATATTTTAAAGATGTTTATAGTTTTATATTACATTTAAATGTTCATCAATTTGAACGAGTGCGTACAAAAATTCAAATATATCCGAAATATTGTAGATTGTTTGAATAAAGTTTATTTGTCCTTTGTAATATTTGTAATGAAATTACCTCGTAAATGAATTTGATAACGGTAACCGTGATTTTAATCGAAAAACTTAGTTTCGAACTTTTACACATTTTTATTCGTGAAGCGGATATTAAATGACGATTGTTTCTTTTTCAATTTGTGTTTACATTTTCGTTATTGTAAAATTAAGTTGAAAAATACGATTATAACAAAATATTATATTGTTTTGTTTTTTTTTCAGAAATAGAATTATCATCGCGTAAAATTCGTTATAATTCGCATTATAAATTTTACGACATTAATTTTTATTTTCTTTTAATTAAAATAGTACGCCAGCAATGTAACTTGGCATAGTCGATTGCCGTATATTTGTGTCGGATGCAACGACAATCTTATATTCTGGAAAACTCCGTTATACGAAGTTAATCGGAAGAATGAAGATGTAATCTAGATAATTTTTTGTCAATACGTCTTTCATATAAAAAGTACTTTATTTTCCTATTGCTATTTTTTGAGTATCGTAAAACAATTTTGATTATTTTTCTACTTTATACAATAAATCAGGGGCGCAACAATTGAACAGTGAAAGCGGATGCTCAGAGAATAATACACACGCTGAAAAAAAAAGTCAACAAAATTTAAAAACGACGAACGCAAATGTCAATATCAGTAAAAAATAATTTTAGTTTATTATTATTATCCTTATAATTTTTTTTTAGGTTCATATTATCGGACATTAAATTTTATTTCTTTCATTTTCATCGGAATTGTCCAAAGACGATCTTGCGATACGCGATCGATAAATTTTTACTCGATTATTAATTTCGTCCATAATTTAAATTTTTTTTCCGTGTACAACATTTTTTTGTTACGTAAGTAGAGCGTTTAATAAAAATATTAATTTTCGACGAAGGTGCCAATTGGAATTGAGTGGGTGTTCTGGCACCCTTGGACCATCCCACGTTGTTTCGCCCCTGCAATAAATTAACGTTACATGTCAGTTATAATTTACGTGGATTAAACGAAACTGATAATAAAGCAAATCGCAGTTCAATATCGTGCGTTCATATTTTTAATGCGGATTATTATTATTGTTTTTATAATGTAGTTATACAGTATTTTTACGTACTAACGGTATGGTATGTGTTGAAATGTTTCTTATTGATATTTAATTGAGGAAAAATATAATTATTAAATTGACTGCAATAATAATTAGTAGTTATTATAATTAATTCTTAAAACTTCATTACCCGTTTCGAAGAAAAGAAAAAAAAATGTAAATTAAAGTTCTAATAATTAAAATATATTTTATGATTAAATAAACATTTTACGACGGACAATAAATACGGTGACCCAGAGAAGACGAACGGTTTCCTCCGTTGAATAACTCAAAAACTACTCGACAAAATTTTTTTAAGTGAAATTTGATTTAAAATAGGTAACGGGAGATTAGCCTACGATCATTTGTGGAACATAATATTGTTTAGATAACCGCCATTTGCAACACAATATTCGGTCATTGTACAAAATTTTCCAACACTTTTTCGAGCATAGGTCTCTGAATTTTTGAAATTTCTTCAGAAATCCGAATTTTCAGGTGTTCTCGTAGACGTGTTTCGTAAACGCGACTCTTAGAGTATCTCTACAAAAAAAATCTGGAGCGGTCAAATCTGGCGAGCGTGAAGCGAAATCCGTGCGACGCGACAACATGCGGTTATCAAACGCTTCTTTCCGTACTGCGACGTTTCTGTCGAATAGCGACACGTCCTACCATCTTGTTGAAACCATGTACGGCCCAAAAGACGAAGATGACGAAGTGAGGGAAGCAAAAACGAGTTTATCATTTCAATATAGCGTGTTTCATTGACAGTATAAGTGAAAAAAGAAGGCTCCACGGGTACGAACAGTTTTTTTTTTTGTCCAGAAGGTTTTTTATCCGGTTGCAGAAGCTATTTCTCGAAAGTTTTCAACCCGCCTTAAAATTGAATTGGGAGCTGGTACAGGTTTACACCGTGTAACTTTGAATTCTTTTCGAAACTCTCTTTGCACTGTCGTGATCGATTCACGTCGAAAATAACATTACGCGCGAACACGTGCTTCTCGTTGTAGGATGCTATGATAACTGAAACTGGACAAAAACGAATCTGTCGTAGGTTCACTAAACGTGGAACACACGCGGTTTGCGTTGTAGCAGTGTCACCAGGTGCGCTCTTCAAAAAACAATCTGTTAATTTAAAAAATACTTATAAAAGAACTGGTTTTGTGCTGGTAACGTGTTTTTAAGAATGAGGTCCTAACATTAAATAGATCAAACGCAGGTAAAATGTAATGAAAATCGAAATTAATTAATCGCGATTTAATCCGAGTTTCCGTGTTAAAATCATCTCGACTGATTACATTGTAAATTACTTTCTAATAAATTAAAAATTACAGTGCTTGCCGGTTTTTGAGTAATAAAACTTATAAATGATATACTAAAATAATTTGACGGATATAAAAAAAAAAATATGAATTTTAACCTAAAATTGACGGCCTTACCTTATAA
Source organism: Coronaproctus castanopsis (assembly GCA_032883995.1). Lineage (NCBI taxonomy): Eukaryota > Metazoa > Arthropoda > Insecta > Hemiptera > Monophlebidae > Coronaproctus > Coronaproctus castanopsis. The sequence continues at coordinate 181,461,293 of CM065053.1, forward strand.
AGTATATTTTTTTAAAATACATATCAAACCTTTCACGTTTGTAAATTATTCATAAAAAACAAAAAATAGAAAATATTCAACTTTATCAAATCCGAGTCGAGAACCATTTATTCAAATGGAATACGTTATGTTAACTCAAGTCAAACTCTGTAAATTAAATCAGTCGAAATTGTATTTTAAACTGATGCATTGCCTTGAAAAATTTTACACGAATAAAATTTTAATAGAAGGCTTCACGACTAAGGCTACGTTTCGAATTGGATAATAAGCGATTAAAATTCGGGCACTGACGAAATATTTTTAATTCGTGTCATCAAACGTTCGTTCTGTAAAATGACAGTAATATTGCTTTCTAAATAAATCTTATAGTTTTAAAATATCATTTTAGTTCGGTATACAAAACACAAACAGGTCAAGAGATGACTATCAGGACACCTTGTAGACTATACAGATGACAGCTTGATAATCCGTGTTTTGTGTTGATTGATAATAAATGGTAAGTTACACGCATTTAAATTGATAAAGACTCGACTCTATCGATTATATCGCAGTCTTTATCGTACGCATCGAACAAGTTATACATCTAATTCCAGTTTTATGAGTGGTTTTCTAATCCAGCTTGCCTACGTCTTTAATTTTTACTCGTTCGGAGTAAATGTGGAAATAATCTATTAGTGTCCATCCGAGTCGATTCTCTTCACTTCTGCGTAATATAGCTAGCCTTATAAATCGATTGGAAATTTACCATTATTTTCGATATAAGTTTCCCTCCTCAGTAGTTACAAATCGCGTTTTTTGACGTTAGTACTATATAATCGGATCGGAGTCCGTGGTGACTTTCTCAATTTTAATCGTAATTTATAATTTTATCTGGTTGTATGTCGGCACAATGTTTTTTTTATTTCTGATCATGAACACTGATATGGAAATGGAATAAATTCCATTACAATCCGGTATTGTACTATTTTAGGTACATCGCGTACTAATGTACTTATCTGTTTTTCATTTAATGCGTAAATTGTTACGTTATTAAGCTCGCGCGGAGTGACTGTTAAATTTGTTCGGATCCCCGGGCATAGCGGCATCTATGGAAACAAACTAGCTGATCATTTTGGCCACCTCAACGGTTACGTTGGAACACTTTTATTTTATACTCGTCTAGATGTCGTAGCGTACATTAAATTTTCACATAAGAAATAGTGGAAAAATCTGCGGCCTGATCTATTCACGGCAAGGCATTATAAATCCATCCAACCCGACATACCTACTAATCCACGATTCTACAACGTTAAAGTTGAAACGATCAAATTGCGGGGTTTTATTATTACCATTTGTCGACTGATACTTGGCATTTGTCGACTGATACTTGGCATTTGTCGACTGATACTCGGCATTAGTCGCTTTCGTACTTTGTTACATAAGTTGACTCTTGTTAGCTTTCCTAATTCTACTGATACCCATTTAGTGGCTAATGTGGAATATGTTATCCCGATTATTACCATTATAGTAATTTTCGTACTGTTCTCTATCAAGCCCTTCTTTGTCTCAAAGTTCTCTTTCCTATAAATGTTGCATTTATTTTAGCTCTTCAAAATACCCATATATACAATTCCTATATTTTAATTTATTCTTATTTAATTTTACTCATCTCGGCATTGTTTTTTTTTTATTGTTTTTTTAAATCTCTATATATATTAGAAATATTATCTTCGTATTCTATAATTCCAATACTATATAGAGCTGGGTAAACTGTATGGAAGTCCAATAAACAAATAATTAAAAAAAAATGGTTACGTTTGCTTTTTATCGGTTATACATACATCGTACGGATTTAATTGATAGGAATGCGAACTTGTTAATAATTTATAAAAATAAAAAAATTGCCCATGTATACGTGTTGTTTTTTTTTTAGTTATCGTCTGTGGACGAGACTTGGTTCTGAGATACCTTTATTTCAAATTACGACGAGTAAAAATGAAATATTTAAAGAATCGTTTGTACGAGCGTAGTAAAATTAATATTTATGTCACGTTAGCCATATTTTCGTTATTTTCTTAATCGATAAGAGCCGTCGTAATGTGTTTTTGATAAAAATTATTATTGTCATTATCATCATCATCACTAATTCGTATCGGTAACATTCACGTCGTTTATATTTAATTTCGTTGGTGTTATTGTTTAATTATTTGCGAGTTGTTTATATTTTACAAAATCGAAAAAAAAAGAAAATTGTAGTTGAGATTTTTCTTTAAGATTTGTTATTATAATAATGCGTAAAAGAAAAATTCATTATTTAATTTTTCATTTGTTCATGTTTTACTGTTCGTTTAAAAGTGTACTCACTTTTAAAAATACATATTGTTTCGTTAAAGATGACGATCCGTATAAATTTTTCGGTTCTCAAACCGCCTACGATGCTGTTCGTAAAGGGAACAAATATACTTTTCAAATGCCAGGTAATATATATATATATATATAAAATAAAGTAATAACACAGTTTAATAACTATAAAAAGCTTTCCGACAGTTACGTCATCATCAAGCGATAAACGATACATATCATATAAATTCACTCAAATCATTGGCCCACCCACGGGGGATACCGGTCTTAAGCCCCCCCGAGCGCTTAGAAAAGTATAAAATACATATCAAGAAGGCGCCTAACTTGTAAGCTCCAAACAATTTCGCAGCTAAAATAATAGTTGAAACAGAAGACAATATTTGAAAGAGCTCGCGTTATCACTAGAAATCTTAATATCAAATTAAAAAGTGAATTCGCCAGGTGTGCATACTTTCACCGCTATTATATAACATATACGGTGAATATATAACGCGTGCCGTTCTAGAAAATTGGGACGGCGGCGTTAGTATTGATGGAACTAAATTTATCTATGGTTCGCCGACGATACTCTTCCAATAGTATAGAATGTGAGCTGCTACGTATACTGAACAAATTCGCTAAGACAAGTAAAGAGTATGGACTGAATATTAATTAGAATAAAACGAAAATAATGATAATTGATCCCAAATACATAAATACGGAAGAACTAAAATTAATTTTAAACTGTGAGGCAGTACAGCAATTTATACATTTAGACTCGAACTCGGATTATTCCGCAAATATTGAACCGGAAACACGTAGACGGATCCAGTTAGGTCGTTCTGCAACGAATCAACTATCAAAGATGTGGAAAAGCACCGATATGACTAAAAATACTTAAATGATCAAAGTGCAAACTTCAGTATTCTCGCTTGGGTGATAAATATTAAAGAAGCTGCGAATACGAGCCTTTAAAATGTGGTGCTGGAGGAGACTGCTACGAATACCTTCAGCTAAAAGAACGAATAATTCGGTTCTACGTGAATTAAATCGAAAACATCGATTACTAACCGTAGTATATCAACGGATCTGAAGTTTTTTGGGCACATTATGCGTGCAGATAATATGGTGAAATTGCTGTCCAATGGAAACTGATAGGCAAACGGAAGAAAGGATGATCGACAATAAGGTGGAAATTCACTAGACTGAATTGAGACGAGCGATCAGGCTGGTATATAATTGAATGGCGTGGTAGTTCATAATCAGTACATACAGGATACGATGTTACGAGAAAGCTGAAAAGTTTAATAGGTAAGGAATTCACTGATATACAGGAATAGAGGTGAAGTAGAATAAATGAGGATAATTCACCTAGATTCCATAGTGGGAGTATTCTAGCTCCATACAAGGAGGTTCAGTACAGAAAATGAAATGTGCTTTTCCTCGACAATTGTTGAAATACAATAATCTCCCGATGAAATCTATTCGTTAATAACATTTTTATAAGTATTTTTGGCATTGATTTATTGTCCATTTAACCAGTTTCGAAATTTAATTTTTCTATCCTATACGCTGAATCTGTTTTTTCTTGATAAATGTTTACTTACTTACTCCGTTGGGCATCATTAATTGATTTGGGAGTATGATCTATTATTTCCTTTAAAATTGTTTGTTTATATATATATATATATATACAAGAAAATTTGCCGTTTTCCCCGGCAATCAATTATTGAATAAATATTAGTCAGAAATGGGAAATTTTGGATATGATTAATTTTTTAATCTATTTATATTTGCGCTTTATTATTGTGTCTATGTTTTTTATTTTTCACATAAACTATTCGTGAATTTGAACCTTTTTGTTCAAAATAAATCTGATACAAATGGTTTGTTGTTAGGCTGGTTCCTAATATGGTAGATTAATTAGAATGCATTAATATCGGTTAGGAAATGTACGATACTGTAAACGTAAATAGTCGATCGTTTCGGAAGAAAAATGTAAATTTCAAAATGTCCAACATCTATCTCGATCAAACGGACACGACGTAAACGTATATCAATTGCCTGTAACACTTGTGTGGATATGCCGTGAAAACTCTAAAACCTTACCTCCGAATTTTCTGGGTATGATTGAAAAAAAATTGGAGCGGTTATCGATAATTTTGAAAAGTAGACCCTTATGAAATGTCCCCTCCTACATATGATGACGGAAACCCTTAATTTCTAAGTAAATTTGACACATACGAATACCAAAAAGTTTGTTATTTTGTTCCACTACTTTCGCATAAGGTTCGTTATTATATATTTTTTACAGGTTGTTCTCTTAAGGCTTTGATTATGATTGGCAGACACGGTACACGAAGCTTTAGATATAGCAGCATGCAAGCGAGCGCCGTTATTTTACCTATTTTAGCTCAAAATATAATCGAAAATCATGCAAAAGGACGAGGTAAACTGACGTCGATATTTTAGAGATGTTTTTTTTTTTTCTTACAGACAAAATAATTATTTAATATTTACGTTTTATATTATCGCGAAAAAAAAAAATTAAATGGCGTAGCTTAGTAATACGGAAAATTATAATTTGATGAAACTTATTGTGAAAATATTACGAGAAAAACAAATTTGAATCGAAAGAAAATTTAACGTAATCTAAATTCCGCGTATAGAACTTTATACAAATAATCTAAGTTATAATTACGTTAAAATATATTAATAGTGACATAAGCTTAATTAGTTTGTGTTTATATGGTCTAGGTTTTTACTGTAGACTAATAATGTAGATTTTTGTATATGTAGGCAAGCTGTAAATATTATCCTAGAATAATGTTTAAAAAGTACGGTAACATAAAAAATTTAACGTTTCGAACAAAATGCACTGTTCGTCATCAGAATGTTTAATTTTCTTTTAAAATCGACGATGTAAATTTTTATTATGAACTTATACGTCGCGGAAATAATTGTACAAAAACTTTATTATTTTAAAATATTTATTTTACAATATGGATAGCTGTATTATATGCCTGTTGACCTGTTTTAACACAGTTCACTTTAGAAAAATCAGAAATAAAATAAAATTACGATATATATATATATATATATATATATAAACCAGCTTTCGCCATTTGTTAGTTTAGAATTAGTTATTTGGGATACTATTTATACTCAAGTTCATTGTCTTTTATGAACGTTCATTACTTCAGCAGTTTAAAAAATCGTTATTTTGTATAAATAAACTTTATTTCATCTTATTCGTTTTAATGTTGATTCGGTTTTTGTTCTAATATACTTTTTCATTTACGACAATATTGTTACCTTTAAATTAGTTCACATTACATGTTATGCACTTATGCCAGTGCCGAACCCCTAAAACATTTTTTAATTCCTTTGTGATAGCTTTGAACATTTTCAATGATCCATTTTTAATCTTATCTATTCGTGTAAGACGACGGTACTTCAAAATTTCTTTATTATTATTATTGGGAATAGGAAAAAATCACACAGGATCATGTCTGGCGAATATGAAAACTGCACGTGATTAGTGTTGGTTGTTGCCAAAAAAAATTAACCATTAACAATGAATTATCATGGTGAAATATCCAGATCTTTTACGTTTTTTTTTTCATTCTGAGAATCGGAGTTGAACTAATCGGTAGTATTCTTTATTTTGGACTTGGTCTCAAAAACTCTTAATAAAAAATCTAAAAAAAAAATCATATGTATATAGTAAGCGTAACTTTGACCTTTATTTCTCGAGCTTTTTGAATGCTCCACCGTGGGACGATAGCGCTTTAGTTTCAATAACGTAACTATAAACTTATGTTTTAATGTCTATTATGATATGTTTTAATAATTTCGCATTGTTGTTGACCTCATTTAGAAACTCCTGAGCAACTTCTGTTCGTTCATGTTTTTATCAAAATTTGACACTTATTCAGATCAACCAAAAAAATAATAAATTCATAGTACAAAGTCTAAACTTAGTCTCTATAATAAATTGCTAGTATATAACACAATTTAAAAACTTGTGTGGACGTGTTCAGCTCTGGGCAGGGTGTAAAATCTAGCACAACGTAGATATAATACAAAAGATACCAGAATCGAGCTCTAAGGAAAATAACATCAGCACGCTGGTATGTTGTTTCGATATAACGTGACTTACATGTAAGTATTGTTTCAAGAAAAGTACTCAACGCTATTTAATAAGGTTGGAAAACTATCAAAATTCTTTGGCCATAAATTTTCTCGATAATTCCGAGGAGTTGCGGTGATTAGATCGTGTTAAATGATCTTTTAATTGTTTAGGGAAAATAAAAGGTTGAGTTCCTTATCCATCATCTATTAAATGTTAACTACTTGATGGTCTCTAAACTGGCTAATTGTAGTGTAAAGTGTATATATATATATATATATATATATATATAATGTTGATATATTGGACAGTGATTTTATGAATTTAGCAAAACAAAATAAAATCGAAGTTGATCACTAAAAAATTTATTACATAAACACGAAGCTTTTTGACTATGAAGAATAGCTTGAAAATGACTTCATAGTCGAAAAGCTTCGTGTTTATGTAATAAATTTTTTAGTGATTAACTTCGATTTTGTTTTGTTTTGCTATATATATATATATATATATATATATATATATATATATATATATATATATATATATATATATATATATATATATATAAAGTATATTAACTAAAGGAATTATTAGGTCTTTATCTCTACTGTCTCACTTTTTTAGGACAGTTATGCGATGAAGATATCGATAATTTTAAAAGTTATAGATTTTCCGGCGAAGGAGAAAATAGCAGCTATCTTTTGAAGCAAGGATATTGGGATATGGTGAATTTGGGAGCCAGATTGAAAACGACTTTTCCGGAATTATTAAATAACCGCTATAGCGATAAATTTTACAAGGTTAGAGAAGAAGTTTTTTAACTTTATTTTTAGACTATAAGTTCTGGCATATTTTTAATTTTCATTCTAGAAAAAACAATTGCCGTATGACATCACACACTTCGATAAAACGAACTTAATTAGCAGTTTTCTCCATACTCCACATTAATTTACATTCTTCTTTCAATACAAAGCATAGATACAATATTTAAGCAGTACAAAATTGATAATTATAATTAAATGGGCGTGTATATATATATATATATATATATATATATATCTCATCAAATTTTATTGATACTATGGTTGGCGGTAATGAGGATTGTGGTCGACAAATTTCTGTCCTGGTAATTTTTGTTTTTGAATTCGTTTAACTTCCATAAATTTAGTTCTGAAACGTGCATTATCCTCTGGAAACGGTATCTGATTTTTCCTTCCTTTTGATCGCAATAAAAACATAACTACGAAATGGATATATTTACACGTAAAACATGAATAAAATACGATGATTGTTTTGTTAATTTAAATTTTGATTAACTCTTTCAGTCGTAGTCTACTCTATAGTACGATACATGAATTTTTAACGTTCGTAAAATATGTATATATTTCGTTGACAGATAGTATTTCAAGTTTAAAAATTTAAGCGTGATCTCTGTATCAGACGACTATTTTCGCCTGTACATATTTTGTTGCACAGTATAAGTATATTGTACAAGGCGAACATACGAGAGAACTGATTGTAATCGCTTTGTTGTCACGATACAATGCAGCCCAGCGTATTTTTGTAGTGTATTATATTGTGCTGTGCGCGGTGGTTTGCAATTCCCTTCCACGTGGTAATAATATTTGGATTAAATTTATATTTTTATTTTTTAATGATAATTTTTGCGTCACCGATCGTATTCGAACTCGGTACACTTTCCATATATAAGTCGGTGCTGCTCTAGCCACTAAGCTAAACCGACGACTTTTTATTTATATAACGTGTTAAAAATTATCTACAGCCATCGAAAAAGCAGTACTGTGTACCCTAAATATTACTCGTTATGTTTTCATCTCTCGAATCGTTTTCTTGAATTACGTCATACGTCGAAATCGATAATTTTGTATCAGAAATTGTTAGCACGGCTGAAAGGGTTACAAATATTATTCAAGTGTTTCGAGGTATATAAAAATTTTTAATATTTTAGTTTTCTGAAGCAATAAAAATTTAACTATATATATATATATATATATATATATATATATATATATATATATATATATATATATATATCATCATAATGGTTGCATCTTTTTGTCAAAAGATAGCGTACAACAACTTTGAATCCTCTCTATTATTTCGTTTATTTGCCGTTTTCCAAATCCTGTTGTTATCATTTCCATTCTTCTTCTTCTCGCTGGCGGGTTTCCTTCAATCTTGCCTTTCATTGCAAGCAAAAAAATTCCTCCTCGGATCTTGTGTCCCGCGTATTTCTTTTTATTTTTTTGTATATCTTTTACAAGCGTCATGGTCTTAATTCCACTTCTCTGGAGTATGTGCTTATTTGTTATCTTCATTGTCCATGGTATCCTCCACATTAGCCGTAATGTCCTCGTTTCGAATGCATGTAGCCGTTTAATGCTCTCTGCATTCAATGTCCAAGTCTTTGATGCGTACTTTGCAACCGACATTACGTAGCATTGACCTACTCTGATTTTAGTTTCCATTTTTAACTTGCGATCTGTTAATACTGCCTGTAAATTGATAAAGGACATATATATATATATATATATATATATATATATATATATATATATATATATACACACATTTTATTTTATTATCACTGGTAATGGTATGAATTTGATGTAGAATGTGTTCGCTAAAGCTCTCTTTGATCTATTTTCGTTTTATTCCACTAGTAGTTAATACTTCGTAGTTATATTACTCAATGCTTAATTTTGTATAATGATTTTACTTTCAATAATACGGTAATTTTTTAAGATTATACATTGGCGATTGCTGTATTTATTTTTTTAGATGCAAACTATTTTTTTTAATAGCCATAATACGCTGCATATAATATCGCATGATATCTTTCTTATAATTTTCATGAAGTTAACTAATGAAATATTGATTGGTCACGAAACACACTTCAATACAATATAAATACTATAAAATATGTACACAAACACACACGATTCACCAAGCATTCGTTCTTTAATACTGTATATTTGTTCCTTTGTGTATACTTAATATATAACTTACATTTTCAATGATCAAAAATAATACTTTCAATTTATTTACCGGTTTTAATAATTTTTAAACTGCTTTTTATTTAATAATTAATAAATAAATTAACTCTTCAATTTTAAATTAACATACGATCTCTTTTATACCGTTGATAATACGTAACTAAATGGAAATGTATCTAAAAGCATATTGCGAACTTTTAACTAAACAACGTTTTACATTCTGACATTCTGAAGTGTAAAGTTTATCTTTATTTCAGATTGTCGTTTAAGTGTTATTCCAATACGCTGTTGTTACACGATTTAACAATCATTTTGTTTTTGAAATTTTCATCAAAAGTTATTTTTATTAAAAAAAATAAATCGAAATTCATTACTACCTAATTTTTTCTTTATCGATATATTAGTGAAATCTACATTAACACATTAAGACGTTCTGATTTTTTAGTTTCATATTGCTGATACCACAGTAACCGAAATTAGTGCTCGAGCACTTGCCACCGGACTATTCGGTGATAACGTTCAAGTGACCATAACGAAATCTTCAACTTTCGATCCGATTTTAGTTGTAAGTATTTAAATGTGTGCTGATATATATTTTTTAATATGTCTTATATTTAAATCGTAGTATTTTAATTAACTATAATTTAATATATACCATGTCACTTTAAAAGGAACACAGATTATCGTAATCAAATATTACACGATTTCGAGTACTTCGTCATCGTGATATTTTTCGTTGCCGAACATTTGACTATCCCGTTGTAAGTTACTTTTTCATACAAAATGGGCTAACATTCGAGGCATTAATATATGCATGTTGACAGTTGAGTGCTGTAGTGATTTTGTATAAATTTACACACACACACACATATATTATATATAATTCTTCAACGATGTAACGGTTAATTTCAAATTTGGCCAGCCTTGAGAAAGACTTTCTTTTTCTTGACGTGTTTCTACCCATATGGCCTGAAGTATAAAGCACAGTTCGATTCTCATGTTTCCAAGTACACGGCGAGGACAATGCCCTGCGCCCGTTAAAGAATGAGAAAGTATGTAAATGATGCAAACCTAACGATATACCAAAATCTGAAAGACTAGAAAGACTAAATTGTAAAAAGCCAGCCTATAGATTAGTTGCAAAACTTTTATGAGAGGGTTTTAGGAATCAAAATTAACCAGATCGAAATGGAACGATAGACACACTGGATTTCAACCCATTAGGATTTGACGTATAGCGTAAAAGCTGGATTGTGACTGTTGGCTAGGAGATCAGACAATGAATCATATCCTCACAGCGTGAAGCATCTGGTTTTCCTTGAAACCACCGAATCTGTCGTGACAAGAAAATAAACAAATCAAATAGCAAACCAAATCAGACACTCGGTAGAACTTGTTCAACAACAACAAATTAAACCGCAGATAGGATCTAGCCTAATTTACGAATCGTCCACGCGAATTCAACGCACGGTCCCTTCATCAATGTAAGTGAGCAGGTGTTGTGTCGATTCTGGTTGCTCTTTTAAATTAACAATGAAACACGTCCTCACGGAGTGTAAAAAATTCAATCACTAAAAGTAGGCAGCTAAAATATAACAACGATCGAGATTTTACAAGATAATAAAGAACTCTTTTTAATTTAATTTTTTCTTTAGAAGTTTCGGATCTATTGAAGCGTATATAATTTAAGTTACATTACTTGTGTAATGATTAATATTTCATTTGATTATCGTCGTGTAATTTGTTTATAATGTATTAGTGGAAGTTGTTGAGAGTCGTTAAATAAAACGTATATATTATTATTAATAATTTTTTACAGGGTTATCACGCGTGTCCAACTTGGGAAGACGTCACGAAACAATCATTATTTTTCATTCAAGAAAACTTGTTCAGACAAAGCGTTCATATGAGAAAAGTAATTCGGAATGTTAACGACAGATTAGGATTTTCAGATTCAGAATTATCGGAGGGTAATAATAAATATTATTAAACATCTACAAAATGATTTCGAACTTTTTCTACGATCTCCGCACTATTATAAGTAAGGATAAGTGTTGATTTTAGGATTGCCTGAAGAAATAGTCGTAACGTTTACGTCACTTAGTTCGATCATTTATCTTTTTCGTCTGGTTTATATGTTTATGAATGTAGTAGTTGTAATTTTTGCCAAAATATGATTTTTTTTTATCATTACACGAAAACATCGATTACATTTTTTTAATCACTTCTTGTTTCGCTTCGTCCGCTTAGTGATCGTCGGTGATCAACGTGTTTAATAATCTTCTGTTGCATGATCCATTCGTTAGTTCTCTTGTATTTTTGATCCCTATCCGGGGCTGTTTATATTGTCTGACCAAGATATCCTCCGTCTGTCGCGCTTTCGTACTTTTCCCTTGTAATATTAGCTGTATTATTTCGTATTTACTCCCTCTCGTCATATGATCCAGATATTCAATCTTTCTTATTTTAATTATTAACAGTTCCCGGGACTTTCGTAAACGCCGCAGCACCTCTGCATTAGTTACTTTCTCCGTCCAGCTGTTCTTCAGAAAAAAAGTCGTCGATAAATCCGTATTTTAAATGCTTCAATCTTCTTCGATGTGGCTGCCGTGAGCGTCCATGTTTCAGCCGCATATGTTACTGTTGTTTCAGTATATCTATCAATTTTCAAACATGAACGAGCATACTAAATTGATTTATAGTTTTTCGACAACAACCGGATACACATTTAAACGCCAGTTTCATAATATTTAGTAACATACTTATCTAGAAGAAAACAAAATGTCTTTTCACCACTATCGGACTTTTCGTTAATTCTCGCTCTAGCGAAATCGCATTAATTAAGTTTGATGAAAATAATTTCTTACGAACTGGATATTATATAATAATAATAATGTAACGTTCATATCGGAGTCGACAAATCACTGTTGTTGAAAATATAGTCGTGGCTGACTTAATAATTGATTAATATCGAGAAACAAAAAGAACGTTTTATAATTGTTTCGAATTGTTCTACGAACAAGTTAATTAATTAGAGTTATCCGAAAACGAAATGTTCACAAACAACTATTATTTTAAATCAATAGCCATAACAAACAGTTCAACGCTTGATTCTAACTCTGCACAGCTTATTAATCATCAGTCGTGGTTTGCAACTAGAACACAACCGCATAAATTCTTAACCATTAAGATTAAAAATAAAAATAGATAATGTAAAATAGTTCAGAAAATAAAGAATAACTAAGATGCGTCTAAAAAAAATAAATAAATTGATATTGTATCGAACAATATAATTATTTACTTTTTTTAAAATATATATATATAATATAATTATCTACAAAATAAATATAAGTGATATTACTGTTTCTTTATCGATACAAATACTGCAATATTTTATCGAACGAAAATAGTATATTAATATTATACCGGAAGAAATAAAACAGGTTTGAAAATTATACTGCAAATTCAGTTATACCAGATAATTCGGTTATTTACTACTTACGAACTTTTTTCTCGATTAATTTTATTTCAAACTAACTCGTATTTTGATCATTAGTTATAATTTAACGAACCGTTATTTGGTAGGTGAAATTGATAGTATACATCACCGTTATAGTTACGAGCAAGCGTGGAAACCAAATTCACATTCTGCATTCGGAGCTAGTTTCACAAAGGAAGATTTACAGGTTGTATCTTTAAAAATTAATGTTTTCATTTTAAATGATTATCTATATGTAGGAGCCTAGTAGTGTAGCGGTAATTCTTTTGTATTCTGCCCATACAATCTGAGCTAAAGAAAAGAATTTCTTGCAACAAAAGAAAAAAATGATTCTGGCAAACTTAGATATCATCGAGTTGGTCAGCAAACAAATCATCAGCTTATTGGAAAGTAAAGAAAACCCGGGCTAGGTAATGGGAAAGTCGTTTGGTCTATTTTCTATCGTTCTTCATGCTGACAAGGTCGTTAGAAGATGTGTACTACAAATATAAAATATTACATTTTAAACTGTGGATGTGTAAAATATTTCCGGTCCTACAATTTGTAAGGTTTTCATTTTTTTTTTTTTTTTTTTAATATCTACCATTTCCTGTGAAGAGAAATTTATTATTGTAGATTTGAATGAAAATATTGTAATAATATAAATATTATATACATATATGATATTCGTAGGAACTGCGCACACGCAATAAATTATGAAGTTACCTTCTCTATTTCTGTAAGTCGATTCTTTACTGTTTGTGTCGTCTGAGCTCTGATGGACGACAAAGCGCATAAAAAAAACAACAAAACTTAAAGATGCAATAAGTATTATTAAACATAGTAAATAGAGATGGTGCGGACATGTGGCTAGAGCTGAAAACCGCTGGATGAGTGCGTCAACATCGTGTGGAAACCTGAGAGCAAACGAGCCTTAGGACGATCAAGGATACGGTGGATAGATGAAATCCAAAAGTTCAGGTCAAATTGGCGGGATGAAGCTCAATATCGCGGCATCTGGGAAAAGTTGGGTGAGGCCTTCGTCCAGCAGTGGACTGATAATTGCTAATGAAGAAGAAGAAGAAAAAGATATATATATATATGTGTGTGTGTTGTGTAGACGTATATGAAGACAAATAATGTTTAATTACGTTTATATACTTATATTTATGATATCTAATTTACTGATTAATGCTTCTTCTGTTTGTTTTACTGTGTTTATTTTTTTTTGTTTGCAACACGGTTCTAAATAAAACAAATTAGAATGAATTAAAACTTGAATTGTTTTCGAAATGTTAAAATCATATGGTTTACGCCAGAAAAACTTGGAGTACGCAGAAATCAACCATAAAAGTTTAAAATTGTATTTAAATATATTATTTTTTTGTCGTATTCTATTATTAAATTAAAATAAAAAAATCTTATAGAAACTATATATATTATATAGTAAATGAATGTAAAATAACTGCCTATTGTATATCAAATATTTCGATACTTATACAGATGCTTGTTTAAATTTAATCGAAATGTGATTTTATAATTTCTGAAGTTCTAGTGTTATTTTATATACTTTTGTAATTTGATTAACTTGTTACTTTTTAATTTTAATTTTAAATATTTTCCATTTAATTCGATTTTAAAAAATGGGTCCATATAGACACATTATATCGTCTATATAGACACATTATATCGTCTATATGGACCCATTTTTTAAAATCGAATTAAATGGAAAATATTTAAAATTAAAATTAAAAAGTAACAAGTTAATCAAATTACAAAAGTATATCAAATAACACTAGAACTTCAGAAATTATAAAATCACATTTCAATTAAGTTTAAACAAGCATCTGTATAAGGAAATGTTTGATATACAATAGCCAGTTATTTTACATTTATTTACTATATAATATATATATGATATGCTTATATCAACCCACTGCTGGGTGTAGAGGCAGTCCCCAAACTTTTCCAACGACTCCTATCTTGTGCGGCTCGGATCCAATTGATTCCTGTCCATTTAAAAATATCATCTCGACACCTAGCCATAGGTCTTCTTCGTGGACGCCGGTTGCCAATGAACCACCACTGTAGTACCCGTTTAGTCCATCTTTCATCCTTTTGTCTTGCTGAATGTCCGGCTCATTTCCATTTTAGCCTGGTGATCCGCTCCACTGCGTCTACCAATTTCGTCTGTTCCCTAATCCATGTAATCGTCTTGCGATCTTTGAGCTTGATTCCGAGGATATAATTTTATATATATATATATATATATATATATTTGTTTTTTGTATAAATACTTCCCACTTGCGGAGACTTTTCGATCGGCGGGTTTGCATTCCAATTAATCTATCTCGCGCCTGTAATGTTTAAGGATGGGTCTTCGGGGATAACTCCTTAAATAATGACCGCAATTTGATAAACACTTTTTTGTTTTACTCGTCTTACATATCTGTTGGCGCCTGTAATGTTTTAGGAATGCAGCAAAAAGCGTTTGGCGCGCTTTTTCGCAGATAAAGTACGCATAGATGGATAGTCTGATTTTGGCAAACCCTTTTTTTTTTTCGTAATCATCCCCTAAATACTTAACCCCCCGATAGGTAGCCCCCTACTTACTATGACAAAGTAAAATTGAGAATATTATAAAAAAAGCGGAAATTATAGCGGGGATGCGTAAATAGCGAGGTTGAAATAAAAATTTTTTGTACGATCATTAAACAGAAATTGTCGAACATATTTCACTATTGTACACATTATTTATACAACATAAATATCCTCTTCATTTATCAACATGGAAATTGTCTAAATGACAATATCAAAATCAGAACTAGTACTCAATAATTAATCAATGTTCTGAGCAAAATACATGAAATGTAATAAAACTACATATATTCGAGAACTGAAACGTTAGATGGAGGTCGGCAGTCAAATAATAATCAGTGCTCTCAAGAGGCAAACAGTCACAAATTAAACATAACGACATTGCTAAGCTTTAATTCTCTCTCTCTCTCTATATATATATATGTGTGTGTGTTTATATGTTGTAGGTTCTTGAATACAAAAATGATCTACATGATTATTACAAATTTGGTCACGGCATGGACATGTTCAATAAAGCACTAGTATGTCCGTTAATGAAAGAAATTCTACTACGATTAAAGTATGTATTTAATATATTATATACACACGCACACGCGTTCACACAAAATATATATATATATATATATATATGCATAATGTGTATATGTATGTACGTGTTTTATGGATGTTTTTATTTAAATTTCATTCCTGACTCTAATGTAACTTTTCACAGCGAGTAGTATATATAACTCCATTCTAAAATTAGTGCTTATTTAGCTAAATCGCAAGTTGAAAGATATCAATTGTTTAGAACTGTGTAAATCACTTCTGTCCATTTAAAACCTACAAAAGAAACATACACACACACACACACATATATATATATATATACTTGTATAATAATATATAAAACTGTAGTATTATTTTTATTATAATCACTATATTGGCCTATTTTTATCATCATAAACAGAAAATCTATTTTTTAAAATGTTTGTCTGTCTGTTCCGATTTAAGTCAAAAACTATTAAAGCAATAATGATGAAATTCCCATAGCTTATAGCCTATGTTATTGGATTCGTTCTAAGCTTTGTTTCACATTGATATCACAAATAGGACAAAAATCACAATAATTTCAAGTTTTAAAATATCCTTGTCTTTTTCTTTTAATAGTTTTATATATTTATATATATATATATACATCCGTCCATTATTTCGGCCACGCCCCTAACGCAGTTTTTTGTATTGCGGATGCTGGTAGTGAATGGTACATTCGAACTGGAAAACATGTTAAATTTTAAACGATTTAGCAAAGATATCGCTGCTTACTACTTTTCAAAACGTTAAATTATTTTAATTTCCGTTCTATTTGTGATATCAATGCGAAACAAAGCTTAAAAAAAATAATTACACAGCTGAAGCAGTGGTTAATTTTTTTTAATATATATATATATATATATATATATATATATATATATATATATATATATATATATATATGTATATATGTATTATATGTTGTGTCTAGAAGTAAGTTTTGTTAATAGTTATATTTTATTTCAGGGATGTGATCGATGGTAAAGACAGTCCGAAAGTGTATTTTTATTTTAGTCACCGAGGAACACAACTTTTACTAAATACAGGATTTGATCTGTTCGATGATAATGAACCTTTAATGTATTCTAATTACGAGAAAAATAAAAATGACAGAAAATTTCGCACATCAGTATTAGCACCATTCGCTGCAAATACAATTTTCGCTCTGTATCTGTAAGTATGACAGATATCAACATCCGTTCTTTAGGAATATTTTTTAACATTGCACATCAACGTAGCAAACTTACTCTTACAAAATAGTTTCGATATAAATCAAATAATTCGTATTATTTTAAAATAATCGACACGAACGAAAAATTATAAATATGCGAGCGATTTTTTTTTTACCAATGTTTCGATTTATTGTGTCACGGTGTACTTACTGTTAGTAATTTCAAAACTAAAATGGTATCGAAAACATTTTACATTTTTTTAAACTAAAACGCGGAACTTGTGATATTGTGTTCAGAGCCATTGTCTGTAGTTCCACACATCTATTTATATTTAATCTTTCATAAATACTGTCCATTATAAACGTTCTTAGTCTGTCTCTTGCCTTTGTAACTATCAGTTCCTTTTTTCAATGCGACGTATTAAATTTCTTCGTGCATTTCGTGTAAAATTTTTCATTTTTTTGTTTTTTATCTCTAATTTTGCCATTGCAATTCTTCCCTTTTTATATCTTGTTTACTGCTTCCATCTTCTGTAATAATACTACCCAAATGTTTTTGTTGTTTAACTTTTTTTTTTTTTTTTATTTGTTCTTCGTCTATTTTTATGTTTATTTCTTTTCTATCTTTTGTTTTGTTACGCATTGTTTTCTTTTTAGTTATTTTCATGTTATACTTCCGAAATATTTTGTCCATCTGATTGAGGGAAGATTTTAATTCTTTTTCACCTACTGCCATTATTGTAATGTCATCTGTAAACATAAACGTGCTTATTTTGATTCAACCTACTGAGATATCATTATCACATTTTTTTGATTCTTTTTCACTTACTGCCATTATTTAAATGTCATCTCCAAAGATAAACGTGTTTATTTTGATTTCACCTACTGAGATTTCATTATCACATTTTTTGTTTCCATTCTTTAACCGCTTGTTCTATATATATGTTGAACAGCGTATGTGATAAGCTGCAACCTTGTCTGACTAATTTCTTTATTGTTGCTTCAGTTTCTACTTCTCCTATTTTTATTATTATTTTTTGATTCTTGTTGCTTTTACCATTATTCTGTCTATATCATCTATATTAATCGTTTCCAGTATTTCATTAAGCAGATTCCAGTTACATTTGTCAAAAGCTTTCTCTAGATCTATAAAAGCGAATTAGTTGATTTAGTTCTATTTTCTTCTCTATTACTAGTCTTAATCCGACTACCGCTTTTAAATCCATATTGGTCTTCACTTAACTCTTATTCAATTTCATTCTTAATTCTATCTAATATAATCTTTGCTAGTATCTTAGACGTATGTGCTATTAGACTAATTATGCGATGTTCTTCGCATTTCCTTGTTTCTTTGCTTTTTGGAATCATTATTATTTTACTGGTATTGAAATCATTTGGAGCTTGTCCTTTTTCATATATTTCATCGATGAAGTCATATATCTTTCTCTTTGTGTTTTCATCTAAGGCCTTTATTAGTTCGCTGTTGATATTGTCATATCCAGGTGCCTTTCTTAAAAGTTCTTTCAGAGTTTTCTCAAATTCTTCAATGGATATTATATCATCTAGTGATTTGTTTTCTTTTATATCTTTCTTTTCCCGCGTGTTATCTGTATATCATTTCTATCTTTTTGCCTTTTAATTATCTTCTATTGCGATCTTTTTATTTTCAAGCTCAATTCCATTAGTTGTGTTTTTAAAATCATTGAAGTATGTCCGTATTTGTTTATATGCATTCTCTATATTTCCCTTTTGTATGTTTTCTTCTATTTGTTTGCATTCATTTTCTATATATGATATTTTTTCTTTCTTTGCTTCTATATTTACCCTATTTCTATACTTATTGTAGGTCTTTTTTCCTTCTTCTGTATTTACATTCTTAAATTGTCTACGTCTTTCCATTAACTCAATCACCTGATTTGTGATTCAAGGTTTCTGATATTTTTTCATTTTTCCTAAAGTTTCTTCTGCTGCATTTGTTATTATAAAACAAGTAGACTGTAAACGACTTCAAGCATTTGAAATGTGGTGCTGGAGGAAGCTTCAACGAATATCCCGGATGGAAAAAATTAGTAATCAAACCGTACTTGACAAAATGGGCGAAAGTAGAAATATCTTAGACCGGATAAGGAAAACTCGACCGGGATGGTTTGGACAAAAGCATATGATCCACAATTATTGAAGGGAAAATTGAAATCGACCGCGAGAATGACAATAAAAGACACTGGTATGAAAAATTATGCGGACTTCAAGAAGACGACAAGTGATCGTGTTGAGTGCTGCAAGATAGTTTTTGGGAGAATAATCAGCCAGATGGCTGTTACATGATCATCATCATCATTATCAAATATATATATATTACGTCCATTGCACCCAATTTCTTTCACTTTACAAGTAGCGTACGTTTTCGACGAATTCGGTTTTATATAATGGAAAGATATATAATAAAAATTATTCTTTTCGCAGGAAAATATTAATGTTTGAACGACCTTTTTTTTTATTAATATATAAACGATCTTTTTATTTTATGTATAGAGACCTCCCATTTGAGAAAGCCTGCAAAGTATTAGGTATGTAGCAACGCGCGCTTTTTTTTTGAGATATTTCAGTGAAAAATTAATTTTGATAAAAAAAAATTGTTTTACTCGTCTTACATATCCGGCGGTGCCCGAAATGTTTTAATAAGCGGTTAAAGCGTATTTTCGCAGATTAAGTACCTGTAGATGGATCTTTAGGGATAACTCCGTCAAAAATGTTCAGATTTTGGCAAACCTTTTTTTAATCATCTCCCAAATAATTAACCCCCCCCCCCGATTGGTAGTCCATAGTTGTTTAGTATTTAAATTATAATGCTACAATCACGATTTTGTCAATATAAATCATGCCTAATTTTTTTTTATTACGTAACGTTTCGAAAGCAATTTCAGTTTTCATTTTTAAACTCTGAAAATGACAACTGTAATTTGTTTCCCGGACGTTACGTAATAATAAAAAAATTGACAATATGGTTTATAGATATCAAAATCACGAACGTTTAAAAAGTGTATTTAACGTTAATAATATTAATTTTCAAATCAATTCCATCTATCATATTCGAATTATAAAAGTGAGATCTACAGAATTATGCAAATCATTATTTTAATAATTTCTTTTTATTACTCAATTTACCGTACTAATTATCGCGATATTTCTACAAGTCGTTCTGTGTTATCAAAATGATAAAAAAAAAAAAAAAAAAAAAAAAAAAAAGGTTAAAATTTTTTATTAAATCAGAAAAATAACCACATTTCATTCCTAAAAACTTTAAAAGATAAATTTAAGTCAGGCTAAGAAAAAGTTACGATTTAAGATAGAACAATTATATAAAGATAACATGCTTTTTTTTGCTTAATGGCGAATTATAATAAAATACGAAGGAAATGTTGCAGGTGTAATAATAACGACGGATCGACGTCATTTTGTATGGTAATATTTAAAAACGAACAACCGATCGTATATCGTAAATGTAGCGACACTTACGCATTTTATTGGGAATGCCTTTGGGAAAATTATAAACATATGATCACCAGCAACGAATGTAACCTGAATTTTTGTTAAATTGTTTTGTAATTATTAATGTTTAATTAAATATATTCTTAAGCTTATCGGATAAAGAATTCGAATATTATTAAGATTATTTAAATAAAACTATAACACTTTATTTATATATTTGTCGAATCGTGTTTAAATTATTAATAATTAAATATATATATATATATATATATTTAATCTTTTCGGTCGAACACAATTTGTACATTATTAATTGTTTTAATAAAACTAATAAGACCTTATTTAATTTTTTCGATTTTATTTTAAATATAATGGCGTAGTTTACCTCCCTAACATCAGTAATTATATTTGTATACTCCGGATCGAATAATATTGCGCAACGAAGGAAGCGAGAAAAAAAGTTGATGAAACGTTTAAAAAATCTGTAATAGCAAATACACATTATACTAACATTTTCAATCTGATTTTTTTTCTCTCAAATCTTTATGACAGTTATTTATAAAATTTGAACTTTCTATAAAACTTTTTTGCATTTCTTATTCTTTTTTCTTTTATTATTATTCTACAATTCCAAAAAGGTCCTTTGTGGACACCACGACTGAATTAAACTACTTATAAAAATTGCGCACTAGCTCGTAACATTCTTTTTTTCTTTTTTTGCAAAATGATGTACCTCATCCTTGACATACTTCAACGTCCAAAACTGATTCACAATCTCAAACTAGAATATAATTTTTGAGCTCTACAGAACTTGGTTTTCTACGAACATACTGCCTTAAGCATGTTTTCCTTATAAATTGAATCATTCTTTTCAATGCAACAATCCACTTGGTATTTTTCAAGTAGAATTCGCTCTGCAGTGAAAACGTTCATCAAAAATCTGCACTCTCGCCACATTTATTTAACATTGTCCTAAATATCATCACACGAAATAGACAACCCCCCAATCCCATGCACATTATTATATTCAGATGATATGATATTGTACTAGTTGATAATAAAATAAAAATGCTCAACACACTAGGATATATCCTTGAAGTGACCAATAGCTAAAATTAAGTCATTATCAAGAAAATTTAGTACTTTACAACGGACCCAAATATTAGCGGATTTATCCAAATTATTCTATCTCGGAAAAGTAGTTTTAAATATCTCGATTCCAAGCTAGTATACCTAAAGTATAAAAAAATTTACCGGCCTGTCATACGTACAGTGGGTCTGTACAGTGTCGAGTTTTTGGTCTGTATGTGAGAAGAACAGTCACTGCAAGTTAAAAGCGTATGCTAAAGTGGCCACTGTGAGTATGATTATAAGATCGTATTAAAGAATTATGGATGTCGTTGCAGTGAATATCAGGAGAATTAGAGTACATCCATCTTTAGCACTTGATCCTTCCGGTTAGGAACATGCCATAAGTTAAGAAGAAAATACAACAACAGAAAAAATGAAGAAGTCTGGACAAAGAAGTAAGTCGTCGGGGAAGACAAAGAAATAATAAAAAAAAGATGTCCCTAACTAGGAACTGTTAATAATAATTGTAACGATAAATTTCATGTATAAAATTTACACATATATAAATTATTAATTTTTCTAAATATAACAATTATGCCATTAGATTAGAAATATATTCCTACGATTGCCTACATAACGTATGTAATGCTTCCGAATATTCGCATTCGAAATCAATAAAGGTATAAGAGAAAACTCGCATGAACTTAATAATTGTAGATACGTACGTTACGCATAGAAATAAACTACAGGTTCTACCCAAGCCTAGTGCTAATTGGGGAATGCTACCCAAAGAGGTGTTGCCATTTTAGGTCTCCGCAAGTGCGAAGCCTTTATACTAAAACATAAAATACTTTACCGTGGAACATAAATAAAATTGCCTTAGGTTCTACCTAAGCCTGCTACTCATAAGGGAGTAACACTTTTTAGTCTCCGCAAGTGGGAAGATCCTAAGAGGTCTAATTATGATAAGATTTTGTAATACTTTTATTTATTTGAAATTAAGTATGCAATTAGAAAATAATAAACATTTAAAATGAAATTTTTTACTGAATTTAAGATATATTTTTTTCTACATTTTACATTTATATATATATATATATATATATATATATATATATATATTTAACGTTTAAATATCGGAAACTTCTATTAATACGCATACAGTTACACACATACACGTGTAAAATTATTGAAACTACTACTACTACTACTACTACCGAATATCTTAAATTTACGAGGTGACAAAGTTTTAATTAAAATAAATTTAACCCAGAGAAATTACAAACAATTAAGATTCGCATAAACTTACTATAGACAGTATACCGCATTCTACAATTATATTACTTACCGGGGCTACCTGTTAGACCGCAGTTACATTAAATGTGTCTCCGTGTGTTTTTTTAGTCCTGCGCAAGTGTTATGAACACAAGCGAAAATACGAGCGATTTCAACTGATGTATACGCGTATGGCCGTACTACCATCGAATGTAAATAAACTGGTTGGTTTTTCATCCGTTGGTCGTTAGAACTTTGCAATATCAAGTAGTATCGTAGTTAATAAAATACGGGTTAGTAAACATTTTCGTTTGGTAGCAAGATATTTTCAAAATTTAAAATGAAAATGGGAGAACTTATTTCGTGTTTTTTTCTTTACTATGGGATATCCTAAATGAAAACATTAGACTCCTGAAAGTCATTCCTGTTGACCAACATTTCAAAAAAAAAAAGTGCATTTTACAACGCGATTTCCGACTAAATGAAACATAAACATTTTAGGAGTTATTTGAAAAACAAATATATATCAGTAGTATCAGTTGGTTTGGCCGTCGTCATTTGGTCGGAAACAGGAACACCACACTTAAAATAGCATGTGACGGTACGCGCGCATGTTTAAAAAACGCACGAGAACGCGTTTAATATAACCATGGCACTATAAGAAAAAAAACAACTACTGTTATCATCGCTCTCTATATCCCCGCCATTATACACATATGCAAAACGTTATACGTACAGTATGCGCACAAATAGACACGTCAGTCAGTAGACGACGAACTGATTTTTCTTTTTCGATTTGCTCTTTGACCACACATTTTCACGCGTTGTTCATTTCCTCCATTTTCTAATACGTGCATCATTATCTGCGTATGATTATCCATTAAACTACACTTTGGTCCTGTAAAAAAATAATTCGATTTATAATTCAAGTAGGTTGATAATAATAAGTCTACTAATTTCGAATATATTATTTTGCATTTTGTTCGTTTACATTAAATATTTACGTTTGTCGTTTGCTATATATTAAATTTAATCCAATCGGAAAATAATTATTCTTGTTGTCACATCGTGATACAGAAATTCTCATCGAGTAGTTTACGCCTCTTGTCATTTGTATTACATATCTTAATGCATTTACTACAGATTTTAAGATAGTCTGTTTCTATAGTTAAGTTTCTTTTGATGAAGACCGTTTTCAGTTCATTTTTCTGAAACACGTGACCAAAAACACGTCCAAGTTTAATACGTTTATTAAGAGTTACGTTTTTACCACCGATAGTTTTTTCAGCTGTCTCAACATTTATTCCGAATACATCAATAGCAGATTAAATGCATGTACATAATGTTTAGTTCAGCGTATTGCCACGTGGCTTTATCGGATGCTAATTAAATGTGCATACATCATCAAAATTCGATGTGTGAAGCTCTCTTAAAGTATTGATGATCGGTAATAATTAATGGGCCACATAATTAATATCGATATAGTCGATATTTTAAAACTATTATGTATATGAATTAAACGATACAGGTATTTCCAAAATCATGAATATCAGACATGCTCTCAAATAATTCAAGAGAAAAAAGATACCTGACCTGGGCAGAATATTATCCGAGACGACGCAATAGGGATTATTATGCATATTAGATACTTCACGTGGTTTATTTAATCGACGACTTATAGAAAAATAAACGGCAAATATGGTCAAATACACAGAAGTTATTTTAATCCGTAAAAAAGTATATACAGTTCTTTTAAAGAATTACACACCCATCGATATGTTATCGCAAATCTATAAACAGTTTATACGAATAATATAACCAATCGATTAACTCAATTAAAATATCTAAATTAACTAATACAGCAAGCTGGTTTCCGATTAAGTTTCAATAAAAACGATCACTTGTTGATACTTAGAACGTTAATACAAAACTGTGAAGAGTAAAACTCGAAATTATGTGTGGACTTCGTAGATTACCAAAAAATCCTTCGATATAATAGAAATATGAGTCGTATTGAATTCATTACATGAACCATTATGCACATCAACATAACGAGGAAAATATATGTTTATACATCATCAACGGAGGAAATATTACGAGGAAACATCGAAGATATACAACAGAGTGACGCTATATCACCGGAATTATTTATTGTATCCCTTGAAACTCTGTTTAGAACATTAAACTAAATATCTAGAGAATATTAAATCGCTTTTTGCTAATGACGTTGCGCTAATAGGCAATAGCGTGGAAGAAATATATAAGTAACGTTGACAGAGCTCAATAAGCATTGCGAAAAGGTAGAATAACTGTAAACGGTGAAAACGAATACAAAAACAAAGATGTAACCTTAGGAATGAATCTTCAAGTTAAAGCGGAGCTGAGTAGGACATCGAACCAAGTGTATATTGAAACGATGGTTGATTGATAGTCGTTGTATACAAGTAAAACCCCCATGATTAGGCGGCGGGTCGTTATTATGAAATGAGTACACTATAAAAACGCGCGGGTGCTGCATTGTGTCCTGACAACAAAGCAGTTGGAATTAGTTCTCCCTGGTATGTGTCTATCTACGCTAACGTCATATTATGATTACCTTGTACACTACTTACACTGTATAATAAAATTTGTATAAGTAAGTAGTCACCTATCTCCGATACGGAGACGGCACTTAATGATGATATATATATATATATACCTTCTTTAATATAGCTGATTGTACTATAGGCGGTATAATGAAAATCTTCTTTTACATAACCGTTGATTAACAAATAAGTAAAAATCTTTTCGCCCATCTCACGATTAAATATAGGTGGTGATATATCTTTGCATTTAAATTTACAGCCGCTTTTATTAAACCAAATGTCCATCACCATTTGGGCTAAAAGAAAACAACAGTTTATTTTTATTAACATTAGAGAACAAAAAAAAAAAAAAAATCGATTAGGAAATTAAAAATGACAATAAAATGACGTACAATAATTTACTGAAAACATAAATACCCGACATATCATTATTACTTCTCATTCAAAAATTTAACGGATTATGTAAAGGTGTAAATACATTATTTATAAAATTTACATCGTACATTCATCATCATCATTTCTCCACATCCATTAGGTTGGTGGGCAACATGGCCTGCCGCTAAACAAATAATTTCCTGTAGAGAGCAGCATATTTTATGTTCACATAACTCTGTCCTTTTATTATGGCGTCTATTGTAGTACGAAAATATGTATTTATTTATTTATGTTACAGCGTTGTACGCAGTTTTTTTTATATCAATGTCAAGGCGATTCCGCCGCCTGTAACGATGATCATCAGTAATAATACGTATCTCTTTGATTACGAAAAGAGAAACGAAAATTACAATGTAATAAAGGAAAAATTAAATATAATGGAAACCGAGAAATTTTTGACGATAAAAAGACATAAATTTCGATTGTTTCTTATAAAAGACATTCACGGGTAAATTGAAAGAACACGACCGGTATAATGATTGGAAAAATTAAGCTTATTTAAAAACATAAAAAAATTCAAGATAAAAATTTTTAAATTTAATATTTTTTCTTCCAACAGAACGGGTTGAACTGGAATACAACTCGTACTAATTTGCTCTAACATTACCTTCACGTTTACTACAACAAGTTTTATTTATTATAGTAGTTAGTAAACGTGAAAATAATGTTAAAGCATACAATTATTAAATACTCACACATACATACGAACATATATACCTCGTTATTTTTTTTTTTACTTTTTATTGTATTTATAGCGTTTAATTTTTAAACGTTGGATAAAATAATAATCTTTATCCGACGCTGAACATTAATTTTTACCTGTCACTTTGATTTCTTTTTCAAAAGCTGTTTGCAATATTTTTCGAATACTTTCAAGATGTTTCCTTATATCGACCAGTTTCGCTGATCGGTTATGACGACAATTATCGCACATACCATCGCAATCGGTGCTTTCCCATTGTTCATCGAAATGCGAAGCTATCTGTTTTCGACGACATCTGTTTTAAATGAACCAACCCCGATGATGAAATTAAAATTTTAAAATAAAATTTAATAATAATAAAGAAGAAGAAATAAATGTCTGTCGTTTATATATATATATATATATATATATATATATATATATATATATATATATATATATATATATAAAAGAAATATCGCTATACTCGACAAAAAATAAAAAGAAACCAAGATAATCGGACAGTATTAAATGATAATAGTAATAATTTAATACTCACTGGCTGTTATTTAAACAGTAATCGACTATAGAATACAAGTTTTTCAGACCGACTTTTTGAGTGAATACCATTGTACTCAATTTAAATATATCGCCGAATCTGAAAAATAACAAACATTTGGATTCTTTTCCATCTCGTCCAGCCCGGCCGCTTTCCTAATACGAAAAAAAGAAGACCATACAGACTACATATTGCTTGTTGATAATTTAATAAATTTATTTACACACATACAGATGAACGCGCACATATATATATTATTTATACATAAAATAGTTATAATAAAATATGCAGGCACAATTAATATTGACATATAAAAATTCATATACTACATACCTGATAAAAATTTTCCATAGACTTCGATAATGAATAATGAATTACAAATCTGACATTCGGTTTATCAATGCCTAAACCAAAAGCAATAGTAGCAATAATAACTTGATACTCGCCAGTAAGCCATTTCTGATGTACTTTTAATCGTAACGTGGCATCTAATTGGGCATGGTATCCATTTACACGGCAATTACGTTTTCTTTAAAAAAAAAAACAACAAAAAAAAACCGTGATTAAACAGATTTAATAAGTTTGTAATAATGAAACATTGAAACATTATTTACAAAATAAAACAGAAAAATAAGCATTTAAAGATCTAAGGGAGTTACAAGTAGCACTCCGAGCTGTTTAACCGATACTAGAAATAAAAAAAAAGGGTTTTTATAAAAATTTGAAATCGCTTCTATATTCTTGGCCCGAAAAAAAATGAAAGTGATGAAATAAGTAAGACTGTAACCTTCAACTCCCCTTTATGGTATATGGGGTAACAACGTGTAAGAAAATGATTCATGTTGCCGATAGACAAAATAAAATGTAAATCTTTAACTAATGAAAAGATGAAATTGATGAATACCATAAATTAGTAACATACTTGAAAAGTAGTAACTTAGAATACTACACACAACAGATAACACTAATGGTCGACTTACAAATACAGCAGTCACTAAATCAATCAAACTTGCAAAACTTTCCCTGTAATAGAACAAACAAAAAATACCCAAATAGCACGGCACTTATGCTCAGGTGCGCTCAAAAAATAAACAAAGTGACCGTGTCAAATGGTGGAATAGAACAAATTTTAAAATCATTCCTTGTCGAAATAAAATCTCTGTTTAAATAATTGATTAGACACAACAGAATTTAATGTTAACAATGTAATCAGCACTCTTATGTCAGTCCTCGTTAATAAAAACTAACGAATAGCACACGAAACATCCTATAAAACTGTTCTATAAAATTCAAATGGGGTATTATAATATAGACTCGAATTGAAATATTATTTACATGAAAATAATATTGACATAATACTCGTCCCAAAAACCCGGTTTACTAACAAAAATTATATGAAAATACCCAACTATGATACACAACTGTTTACTTACACCAAAGCATAGTATTCAAAAGGAGACATTTATATGGGAAATCTATTCATTATCGGAAGAGATTTCAACGCTAAAAACATTTATTGGGCTTCATGTATGACTACACACCTAGAGGACGAGCTTTAAAATCAGTTATCGACTTACGAAAATGCGAGGAGGACAACCCACATATTAGCCAATAGATAGAAACAAAATACCAGATTTTATTGATTTTTTTATAACAAGAAGTATCGTCAGAAATTTTATAGCAGTTAATAACAATCAGTTATCCTGTCTTCAGATCACTAATTGTACTTTTAACCATCAATACACACACATAGAACTTAAGGAACATAGATTACTACTATGTAATAAATACAAAAATTGGGATAAGTTTAAAAATGTATTAAAAGAGTCCACAAATGTTTTAATTCCATTAAAAACAAGAGCAAAAAAAAAAGGATGCCGTTAACTCAATTACAACTAAGATAGTACATGCGGCTTTCAAGAGTACACTATTGCAAAACATACATTCTCACAATCTCTACATCATCCTGACTCTGTACGTAAACAGGTAGCAGATCAAAGACAGATAAGGAGACGCTGGATGCAAACAAGATGCCAAGCTGATTAAACTGTCATAGACAGATAAAAAATTTTAAGTTACAGCTTTAAAACTATAACAACGATTTCTTCAAGGAATACGTTACAATCTGTCATTATCGAAGGACCGTAACTATTCATTATGAAGAGCAGTAAAATCTATAAAGAAACCTATATGTAAAAACGAATCGATAGTCACAAAATAGAAACTGCATTGTTGATAAAGCCAGATGGAATGATGCTGTAACTGGCAGAAAAACTTATGCCTTTCTTCCAGATATATCTATGCGGTTAAAAATGCAAAGATTTCACGTCAACTTCTACAGTGCACAGATGTTGACTAGTCATGGCAAGTTTGGATCCTATTTACACAGGTTCCGACTTGTTAATAACCCGGTCTGCACCTGTTGTACTGTAGGTGAGGTTGATGATGTTCATCACATTGTGTTTGTTTGTCCAGCATTCACTGTCCTGCGTCGCAAGTTTGGTTTTGACTGCACATATGTATTTCTTCTTGGTGAAGATGTTAAGGATTTCCTTCATGCGATTAAAATTTAAAATTTCCTAAATTTTCAGTTAACACTTAAATCAAACGTAACCCCGAAACCGGCGCAGTTCTCATAGCGTGGTCAACTGTCTTTTATTTACTTTAATATTTAATTATTTTAATAGTTAATTTTAATTAGTTTTAACCGTTATTAATTTCCTTATCTTTTATATATATTTTTTATTTTTAGTATGACAATAACTTTTTTTTTATTACTTTGGTATGATGTAATACCTACGATCTAAGCGTTTTTATTTTGAAGTTTCTGGAATGCTTATTATTTTAAGTTTGTATTAATAAGTTCTTCAGATATGAGATAATATCTGTGTTTTTAGTTCTTAATTTAGATATCAGTAATACCTTTTAAATTTTAAGTTTCATTGTTCAAAGTCTTTTTGTTGTTGTTAAGAAGTTGTGAATTATTCGTAAGTTTTTTTTATATGATATTCTTTTATTTTGCATTTTTTTCTTTATTTAGTTAAGCATAAACTAATTACTCTTAATTTTATGCAAAGAAGGGACTATGTATTCTTCATCCCTTCTTTCATCGCATTAAGTTAATTTTTGATGATGGGGCCCTCTGCAATTGTGTAAGGACGCCTCTACCTTCATTGAAGTCCATTTTTATTATAGAGTGAGGGGGGTTTTAGTGGGTAAAATCCCTCACACTGATTTTGGTTCTCTGCAGTGCATGCTTGCATGCATTGCTACAACAAAAATTATTTTTTTTATCAGTGTCTTTTGAAGATTTTCCCTCTCCCACTTAAAAGAAATCATATCAAAGCAAAAGTAATAGAACTAAACCAAAAAACAAGACAGCTTTACTGGTTGCATGAACCGCACTCACAAGTAAAATATTGCTAAATCAAATGGTGTGCTAAAAACAATATAGTTGTACGCAGCCGAATCATCCAAAATTAATCTATATAAATTCAACGTTTCCAAAATAAGATAATAGCTAATTGCTAGGAATACCCTGATACATACCTAATCAAACGTTGCATCATGATCTTGGAATCAAGTACGTGACTGATGATATACAGGTATCAGTGAAGAGTCACATAGCGAGATTAAAGAGACATCAAAATGCTCTTGCAGTAAAGTTACTAGAACCACCAGTAAATAAGAAGAGATTAAAGCGAAGAAATGTAGTTTATATGTGTAGTCATTGACTCAATAGGTATAGATCAAGGTAACAAGCGGACCCAGAATTTCACGATCGTGAACTGATTAAAATATCTAGTAGATGGCCACATTGATCAGTTCTATATGAAAATGAAATAAAAAGAAAATAATATACAAACGATATATATATATATATATATATATATATATATATATATATATATATATATACGTGAAATATATATAGATAATGTTACATAACTCAATCAGATTATACATAAAACTTAAAAATGAGGTAGAGCCTTAAATAGGCCAAAACAATGAAATTTATGCTGATAGTAAATATCGATCGTTAAAAAAAACACACACAAAAAATATCGGGTCTACAAACCGAATTTAAATTAGCGATTAAAATCTGATATTAATTTTTTCAGTCATACATTCTCAATACTTAAAGCAAAATTATAAATTTTAGTATATGCAATAATAAAAACTTCGGAGTCAAATCCAGTTAACTGTATTATGACAGATACTTTCTTCTTTACAGTGTTGGTGTTCCGCACACAGTGTATAAAATGACTCAAGAGATAAAAACACAAAGCAATATTTTTGGTTACAATACACTTTTTTTTGTATGTTTCTAGATAACGTTTTATGAATTTATATAAATATTTTTAGAAATGAGACATTTCACGTCAATCAAATGTGTCTTTTATTATAAAAAAAAAAAATTAATTTTATTAAGTTCATGTGCCGTATAGGGGACAAAATGAATAAAAGAATTAATTAAACACCTGTATTAAAATTTTTCGATTTGAACCAAATTTTTATGTTTATACAATAAATATTTTTATAATAGGGATATTTCGGGTATTATGAAAAAGATAACTTTGCCAACATTAAAAGTTTATATACCGTGCAAGGAACGCCGTGACCGAAATGAGTTAAAACAACGAAAAATACATTATTCACGAGATCGTAAACTATTAAAGCAATATATACATTAAAACTGGGATTATTTAGTTATTACAATAACTAAATAGTATTGCGTTGTAATTTTCACATAAGAAATATATTAATTTAAAACAATTAATTTATATCTACCGCAATTCTTCTCTTAAATCCTCGCAATCTTTGACTGTCGCAGTATATATAATTCCAGATTGATCTTTAAATGTGTATTTTATTAATTCTTCTAACTGGTCGAGACATTCTTTTTGATTAGAAGATTTTGATCTTACCTAAAATACAATGTAAGCAATGAAATATTAAATAAACTAGCTCGATTTTATAATAATTAACGTGCATCGAGTAATTCACACCAGTATAGATGTAGGCGTTCTATTATATAAATTGAGCGCAGGTTGGATATTAACTATAAACGGCAAAGCTACAGCGCATAGAAAGCGACGGAAAACTACCATGTATTTTTATTCATAGTATATCAAATATGGTTGGAAACAAAAATATTATGTGCCTAAGTCCCCGGCAGACCTTCAATGGTCATAGGCTGGTAAGAATACCGGGTCAGCTATTAAGATTTGCATCTGGAATGTCAACACAATGTATCAAGCAAGAAAAGTTCAGAACGCTGTCCAAGAGATGAAGAGAATGAAGATAAATATTATGGGAATTCGTAATATGAGGTGGCCTAACAATGGAAAAATGATCATTCTGTATATTACTCATGTAGAGAGGATAATAAAAATCAAAAAGCAGTAGACGTTATCGTCAATGAAGAAATATCTAGACATGTATCAAATTTTATACCAGTATCAGAACGTATAATGTTGCTACAATTTGGCTTCAAACCAGTGTGCCTAAGTGTTATTCGGTGTCCTATGCACCAACAGAAGATAGCAACGAGGAGATGGAAGATTTTTACGAACAACTTTCCCAAATCTCAAAAAAAATCCGAAGAAACATCTTACAGTTATCATAAGCGACTTCAACGCAATTTGGCGAAAGAAAAGTGCGGGGAAATTGAAAGCTGACAGAAAAACATGATAGCTTCTCATTACACCAAAAAGTAAAGGAACTAACTGGAACGTACAAAAGAAGAATTACTGGATGTTTGATCAACAAGCAAGGTGAAATAATAATAGAGAAAATAGAATTTCTAAAGGCATGAGAAAGACACGTAGAAGAATTATTCCGTAATGCAAGATCAATGCCCATCAGATTTCAGTCTGGACCAAGCATTACAATAAGCGGGGTACAAAATCTTATGAAATATATAAAAGCCTCATATCCAAATAAAATTCGTAGAGAATTTCTAAAAATGATAGATGAAAATGAGATAAAAATGGTTGACTGATATTTTTAACAAAATGTACGACAAAGGAGAAGTGCCGCGTGAATGGCTAAAATCAGAATTCATTACTTTACCAAAAAAAAGTCTGGAACAAGAACATACGAGTGTAGAACTATAAATCTGATGAGTCACCTCCTAAAAGTATTTTTAAACATTATTTTCATAGCAGAATTTATAAAAAATGTGAAGAATAAATATCCAAAAAACACAGTTTGGAATTTGAGATGCCTTGGGAACAAGACAAGCCTTTAAAACACTGGAAATTGGATTGGACCATCAAGATATACAAATCATTACAAATCTCTACTGGAACCAAGAAAGCTACGTAAAGATTGAGAGAGAGAGAAGTCTAGGACTAAGGCAATACAAAAAAGGGTGAGGCAGGGATGCGTATTATCACCAATTTTATTCAATATATACTCAGAACAAATGTTTAAAGAAGCCCTCCAAGATTCGGGATTACTAGTTAATGGAGAGCGCCTGAACAATCTCCTATACGCAGATGATACTGTAATTTTCACGAATAATTTTTAAGGTCCTCAAACGTTGATGAACAAAGTAGTAGAAAGTAGCAGTAAATTTGGTCTTCAACAAAATTAAATATATGGTAAATCAGTAAGCACAATATAACCCACAGTCAGCTGATCATAAAAAACAAAAAGATAGAACGATTTAATCACCATATATATATTTGGGAACTATAATCAATGAAAATTGGTCAATATCAAGAATTAAAATGCAAAATAGAGAAAGTAAGGCATGCATTTAATAAGTGAAAATATTATTGACGTGTAAAGATCTAAATTTACAAACAAAAATTAGACTACTCCGATGTTATGTTTTTTCAATACTCTTATATGGAGTGAATAATAGACTTTGATGGAAAGCATGTCGAAAAAGCTGAGCGCTTTTGAGATGTGGTTATATCGTTGTATTCTCAAAATCCCCTGGACGCCGAAACGTACCAACAAATATATATATATATATATATATATATATATATATATATATATATATAAAATATATATTTTAAATGAACAAAGAACTGAAAATCCCGAACACAGTAAAATCCAGGAAATTAGAAAAATCGGGTCACATGATGAGAAATGAAAGATATGAATTATTGCAGAGAATTCTTCAAGGCAAGGTAATGGGACGAAGAAGATCTTGGCTCAAGATTTAAGAACATGATTTAGAGCAACATCCACAGATTATAATAGCTAATTTGATCGTGAACATCCGTTAACGATAATGCACTGGATGAAGAAGAAGATTAATTGTTAATAAATATGGTTATTTTTTATCTTCAAAAAGAAAAATACTGATCATGACATAACTGTGCACACGAGGATATTTCATTAAAAAATAGGAATTAAACAAAGTATGATAAAACCGTAGGTGTACAAAGTTATTATGTTGTTTCCAAAATTAAGGAAAAATTGAGCTTTATACAATACTATGACAGCAGGAATGACATCTTATCGAAGTGATAAAGTTTAAAAAAAAACTATGTATATACGTAATGCATTTAAAAAATGTATAAACATATCAAAGGCGTTTAAGTTTTGGTTTATTTCTTTTTTTTTTATAAAATTTGTTAATTTATCAGTATAGTAAAATTATCACACCCATTTCTTTAAGTAACGTGTCCATTTTGAACTCCTCTATTAATACATTTTATCATAAAATAAAGAAAATAATGTTTAATTTTTTAAGTTTTTTTTTATGAATAAATTTATCAATTTTTGGTAGTATGACAGCGATACTTTACGATACTAATAAAGAGGATTGAACTCACTTCGTAATAAAGATTTGGTCGGTTGAATGATGATTTAAATATAATGCAGTCAGTCATTGATAACATCTTTTGTACATCCAAAATTACTTTAGAGGTAGCTGTTGCAGTTAAACCAATAAATGGAACGCCTTCAAGCATGCCTTTTAATGCCATCAAAAACTGATAATCTAATATGACAGGCAAAATAATTAATTAATTCATAAAATTAAGTGAAATGAAAATTATAAGGCAGAGACCTTATTTGAAAACTACTTAATGTCAGTAATAATTTCAAATATTTTCAACTTTCCGATTTTAACATTTTATTATTATCATTATTTTTTTTTTTTAATAAATAAAATCATTTTCTTACTAACCAAACTTTGAATACTTTGTAATACAAGTCTCATGTTGTATTTTTTTCTTTGGATTACGTTTAAAAATTCGTTTTCATGCTGTGTGTTCCTATAAATATATAATTTATATAATACTTAAAATTGTGTGCCCTGATTTTGTGTATTAAATATAACGTAACTTTAAAATATATTAGGAAGCTATTGCGGCTCTCAAAACTGTTCTTTAAATTTTATAATGTTTATAATAACTACGTACGCGTAATACGATAAGTAATGAAATAAAATTCTAACCCGGTCTAAAATCATGACCCCACTCAGAGCAACAATGTACTTCATCCACTGCAACTCGTGAAAGTAAACCTAATTCATACGCTTTCTGTAATTTGCTCATAAAACGTTTACTTTTGGCTAATTTTTCAGGCGTTACATACAATAACTTCAATCCAGATGTCGAAGTTATCATCATCTAATTAAATAAGAATGAAGTAAAAGATTAACCAACACGCCCTGTAAAATATAAATAATATAAAATAAAAATGATAAATTTTACCAATACCGAACTGTAAAGATTAAATAATTGTATAAATTACTTGGGAAATTCGGGAATCATTTTCTTTACTTATTTGAGAAGACATCATTTCAGCATTTATTGATAAGTTTTTTAAGTTCATCACTTGATCTTCCATTAATGATAACATAGGCGATATGACTAGTGTAAAACCTGTTTCAGATAAATAGAAAATATGTGCATGATTAACATATATCGATTTACAAAACTAAGATTTATTGGACAACCGAGTTTCAGCATACAAACGTGATTATATTTAACTTACCGCAAAAATTACGAATCAGTATTTTAAAAATGGGTATTTATTAACAGAATTAAATATTCATATTTAATATATCATTTTTCTTTATCTAATCGGAAAATTATTTTTATATTAAAGTCATAAAGTATTATTCACAAAATACTTATCAATTGCAGCGGTATAAAAAGGATCGTCGTTGTTACGTTTCTCTAATGCACACTAAGTTATACTTAGTTGTTTTTTATTTTTGTTAAATATTGATATAAAACCTTTGTATACATATTTGTTTTCTTTTATAAATCATATTTAACGATTTTTATACTTTCACAAGCTATATTAAAGTTATTAAATGGATCTAGATCATTACACTTGTAACATAATATGTATTTAAATAGAGATCAAACTTTTCTATTGAATTCAATGTGATTCAAAATAAAACATTTTTTAAAATCCTAATAAATATACAAAAATTTACAAATTAAAAATGTTAAATATAAACCAAGACATACCCTTATTAATGAGAGCAGGTAATTGAAAACAAAGACTTTTTCCACCGCCTGTAGGCATAATCAAAATCACATCTTTCTTTGACAATGTAGCGTTTATTGTAGATAACTGATAAGGTCTAAATGAATCATTATGAAATGTATTAATCAGTAGATCTATTACTTTATTATGCCACTGAAAACCTAAAGAAATAACATCAGTCATCATTAATAAATAATGAACGCTTATTAAATCAACTAAATACTTGATACTACATAAAGTAATTTAAGAAATATTTTTCTGGCATGAATTTTTTTTTATTTTTCATATAATGAGTAAACATAAAAAATTATCTTATACGAATAAAATGAAAATTATACTTGGGCAGATTTTAATAAGTCTTATGCTGCAGAGAATGAGAAATATTTATGATCATAATTATAAATTTAAAAAAAAGTTCCTATTACCAGTAGAATTCCATGTGGAGTCATCACCTAAATGTTTACTCCTTCTGGAAACACTAATATCTTTCAAAATTTCTTGTCTCTTTATGAGTTGCTCTTTCTGTTTATTTAAACGAATTATTTCTCGTTTAATATTAAGCAACTGTCGTTCAATGCATTGTAATTCTGCATCTACATCTAAATTTCAATAAAGAATTATACTAAGTTCAGCAACGTAAATATCTTATGCAAACTTCAAATATTTGAAAAAAATCATTATTGCTAAACAATATTTTAAACCAGTACTGCAAAACTACATTGATAACGAACAATAATTAATAACCAAAATTAGAACCAACCACTAGTTTCAGCCATACTGGATCGATATTATAAAACTAGCAGTCTATCCAGTCTTCTTTGTGTTTTTAGATTTATTATATGTCTATATAACATGCCAAATTTTAATGCACAATAAAAACTAACACAACATTATATCAATTACATTAAAAAGCCTTCTTTAAACACACTATATTCAACTGAAACCGAAACGATAAATATAATAAATTTAAATGTAAACGGTAGATACTAGATACTCAGTAAATAGAAATGCTACTTGAAGTGAAGTACTGACTCTACTGAAGTAAATTTACTTCTATTTTCTGGTGACCGTATATTAACCATAGATTATAATTAAATATCAAAAATAAATGTAATTATGCCGCTGATGATGCATTATTAATTATCGTTCTCACTACAGTGACTGTTTAAAATAAATACATTATTTTTATGGCTAGTGGAGGAATAATCAGATTAAAAATCTAAGCCTAAAATTTAAATCCAACTCAACGTTGTTGCCGGTACTTTGTTAATAATAATGTGAAAATATCCGTTAAAAACTGTTTGACAATCAGGAATAATTTCTGGTAGACTCAGCAACATAGAATTTCACAATCTCACAAGTAACATAATTAACCGCCACGGTGTTATATCCGTATAATAAAGTGACTTTATATAAACGTTATTTCAATAATAAATAATGCTATCACCAGAAATATCCCCCATACCATCTATCCTAGGTGGATAATAAATAGCACTGTTATTAGATATATCGAATATTAACAGAACGCTGTCCAATGACGGTCATTTTTCATTTGATAAACATCTCCACTTACATAAGTCTTTTCAGGAGTTGAAATTGATTGCTGTCTTCTTTGAGATCGGATGCCAGTGGATTTACATGTTGTTGTAATCGCGGAATATATCTCTTACTGTAGATTTTGAGAGTTTCATTTACAGTTGGCATGCGAAGGGCCTTATGAAGATCGTCATTATAAATATAACGCTGAAGTATTTTTATTTGCGAATCGCCTCAGATTTCTATTCCATAGGTCCATATTGGTTTCAGAGTGACTTTATATAGTAGAAATTTATTTTCTATAGACAGTAATGAGATTAATCAGCTCATGCTTCGCAGTTTCAAATCAAGTTATTTCCGTTTGGCCAGAATATGATCTTTCCAAGTCAAACGATCTAAATGTAACCCTGAATATTTTACCCTATTTACTGCTGGAATTGTTCTTTTATGTAACTGGATCGTTACATTTGCAAATTTTTTATTTAATGCAAAAAGAAGGTGATTAGACTTCGACTCATTAACTATAATTTTACATAGCTTAAACTAGTTCTCCAGCTACAGAAGATGATTCTGGAGATGTGTGGTAGCAACTGTTAGATTACAATCAGTGGATAATATCGCCGGATCATCCGCAAACATAGCTATAGTAGTGTAACTGTTTTCAAGAAAATCAGAGATGTATATATCTGGTATAACAACGGACCGAGTACACAGCCTTGAGGCACACTTGAGCGTATAGCATATGTTTGTGATCGAGCACTGTATAGTACTGGTGTGGCAAGTTAAATTTTAGCTTGTATAATAGACCTGTATGTCATACTTTGTTAAAAGCTTTCTCAATGTCGAGGAATACCACAGGACAAAATTTTTGTTCTCGAAACTACTGTTGATTAAGTTAACTATTCAATGAGCCTACTCTAGTGTGCTGTGTTTGTTTCTGAAACCAAATCGGCAATCAGGTATTATGTTTTTATCATCCAAAATTGATTTTAGTATTTTCAAAATCAGGTTTTCAAGTAATTTTGACGTAGTTGGTAGGAGGCTGATGGGTCTGAATTATGGGACTAGTTCTTGCGGTTTTCCCACCTTCTACAGCATAGGATAAGGTTGTTTAGTTTAAAACTAAAGAGCAAACAAAGTAAAAAATACTTAGTTTAAAAAAAAAGTTTTTCGGTTAAAAGTTTCGATTTTTCAGCGACAAAATCAATAATTTGATCGCTACTGATTTTTTCGTGAACGTCTTTCTCGATAGACATAAGCATAAAGCTAGAAACTAACTCCTGCGACATTGTGCTGCGTAATCGGTTCTTGATGAACGGAAATTTTCAAAAGCTCCTTTCATAAGCACCTTGGGTAACGTATTGGGTAACGTATTGTGTAGCGAAATATTTATATGCCGCCAAACCTATTACTCCATAGAATATAGAAATCAGGCTATACTTTTCTAAAATACACCAACAGCATAATATGCAATTTTTGCACTGAGGTTTGGAAGGACTAGAACCGCATACTTCGGGTTTAAAATATTCGGTGTTCGATTTCGATTTGTCTTCTTCTTCTTGATTAATCAAGTTCAAACCTTTGCCCGGAAAATCGGGATCATTTAAATCTGTGAGACTTGTTTCTTTTTTAATTTTTCCAATTTTGAGAAAAATAGATTAATTCTTTTTTCAAATTTCAATGACCTGCATGTTTGCAGCTCCATCTGTCGAATTACATGCATTTTTTATTTTACCATCAATTCATTTGCAAGGATCACGTTTTTTGAATAATTCGAGAATACTTTGACCAGTTGATGAAGTCAGTTGGTCACTCAACCAGAAAGAACGACTTCAATTCTAGAAATACTTATATAACGCATTAAAAATTATCTTGTCATCTAAAAAGTGATATTGTATACAAAATTTTTTTTTCACCGCTCGGGTAATTTTATTTTAATTATTTCAGAAACCACGATGAATTAATTTGTGTAAAAATTGATAATACGTGATTAAAGATGTTAAAGAAGACCTAAAATAGAAATACCTCAATTTGAAATGTAATTCCGTGAATGTTTTTGTTAATTATGAAGTTTTAAATGTTAATATTCTTTCTAAAAATAAAAACCTAACTTATGAAGGTAATAACGTCGATAGCATAAAATAATTCTATTTTGATCGGTGATCGTAATATTTAAAATGTATTGTATTAATTTTCGGAAACAAATCTAAAAATTTCCTTTGCTACTATGGATTGTTCGCCAATCTTGGTAAAGCGAATTTTCCTATTTTAAGAAGTATATACAAAATCGTAGTGGCCGACAATTGAATAGCGATTACTTTTATACTTATTTAATAATCTTAAAAATATTACGTTGAAGCTTTTACACGTTTAGGGCAAAGGGGTACATTAAAAATTTAAAATAAAGGAATTAAAATATATAAAATTATAATAAGTATAGTAATAATAATAGTGAAAAATATGTAGATTAGAACATAAGTTCGTGTTGTGTATCTTTCGTCATGTTTTTCAACAACTGTTGATCGATGAAATAGATAAGAGCTGAAACCAGCATATTTCCGAATTGAATAGAAACAATAAGATATATTTATAACGTCATACATTAGTCTAGACTAGAGAAGGAACATCTATCTTTTATTGATTACTGGGAAATTTGGTACGTATATACATGTAAACAGATAGATAAGGTACGTTGGAAATGCCGATCTGTACGTTATCTTTTTGATTTAGATTATACTCGATATTCGGTACATCGCCCGCTCGTGCCACTCGCTATTAGAATGTCGCTCTCGATTCACGCGTAGGGGTAAAATACTTTTCGTTTTTGTCCGTTGAGAGATAGTATAGACGCGAAAATAACCATTTTCTTTTATATCAAATATTCGTCGAAATGAATTTTATAAAAAGAAAAATATAGTAACAATATTCTAGTCCATTTCGAGGACCAAAATTATGGAATATTGTTTTGAACTATATTGTTCATATCGTCGTAATAATTACACTGGTCCACCGGAAGTAATAATATAATAATGGAAACGAGCGAAACCGGGTCATTTCGAAATATGTAACAAGAACGAGCAGATATCATTCAACTACGATGCACTGTCAGGTTTTCTTATAATGTTCTTACTTAATTTGATTTATATATATATTTTTTATCTATTAATGTTATTTATATTTTGTCTGTTTTGATATATTTTTCTATATTATTTAGATGTTTATTTGCATAAATAATAATAATAATAATAATGATAAAAATATACCACGTTTCTTTAAATTTTCGATATAAATATATTCATATACATATTTTTCGATCTCATGAATTTTGATTATAAATTTTAATCATAATTTTTTTTTAATATTTTAATTTTTAAATTTTAATATTTTCCTACCATAACGAACACTATAACAAGTAGAGTTGCATACACGTGTAAAA
The DNA here is from genome assembly GCA_032883995.1 of Coronaproctus castanopsis. Lineage (NCBI taxonomy): Eukaryota > Metazoa > Arthropoda > Insecta > Hemiptera > Monophlebidae > Coronaproctus > Coronaproctus castanopsis. The sequence goes on from CM065053.1 coordinate 181,503,117, forward strand.
GTAGGATTTTCATATTTCTTTATTAGATTCTTAAAAATATTTTCATGTGAAATCAATTATTAAAAAAAAGATTGTTATTCACACGTTATTCAAATAAAAACATAACTTAGTGTGGCAACATAGTGATCCTAATATATAATATATATGAAAATATATGCAAATGCACATGCGCACATATGGATAAACACATACACATACATGCATACACACACACACACACACACACACATATATATATATATGAACGGTTGTTTTATTTATTTACACATTTTATATGTACATATATAAACAACGCATATATATAAACATGCATACATATATGTATATCTATATACACCACACATAAAAACAAGTACACATAAATATATATACATATGTGTATATATATATATACATATGTGTATGTATATATATATATATATATATATATATATATATATATATATATATATGAACGGTTGTTTTATTTATTTACACATTTTATATATACATATATAAACACAACACACACACACACACACACATATATATATATATATACTTCTATACTAATCTATACTAATATATAAAACTGTAGTGTCTGTATGTTATTTGCAAATATTTCTTTTATAATCACTGCATTGGCTATCATTTCCAGGCTGTAACTACGACAAAACACTTTAGTTTTGTAACTAATTTGTGGTCTAACTGTGAGCCGATATTCAATCATAAGATTGTACAGATGCGTCTAAGATAAATATACGGACGCTAGATACTACCGTTGTAAAACTTCCTCCTGAATGCCCAGATTTAGAAACAATAAATGAAAGTACTTAATAGTTAATGCTATGGTTGAATCAACAAATTGTATTAAAGGTTTAATATCTCAATAAATATTCGCGTGCATATCTGATTAACAAACTGCACATTCTATCCATATAGCTGTACTCATAATGAAGCCCGAAGTGGACAATATCAGATTATTATAGTAGGGTAACACACCCTGGTCTAACAAATAAAATTATTAATATCATATGTCGATTAAATTAAAGAAATTATATATATATTTTTCGTCTGTGAAATAACTTAAAATAGTAATAACAAAATACACTTTTGGCATTTATTTTTTATCGTAGTTCAATTCGACGATTTTTCTCTAAAAATAAATCTATGATGGAATCACAAAACGTGTAAATTTTTTTTGTAAACTCTCTAGTAGACATCTTTCAAAATCTTTTCAAAATCTTTTCAAAATATACTCTATTACACAGTTACACTCATAATGTGACATGAAATTCAACCTTTTGTTACTAAAAAATAGGTGAGCAACAGATATATACAATGCGCTGAATATTGAAAAAAGAAAACAGGATTCCTAAACTGAAAGAATTAAATAAATGCAAAAAACAATAATAACACTACACAGAAAAACCGCTTGCTTATTACTGAATTACTGGACTGTGGATTGTTTCCGAAGTTTTTTTTTTTTTTTTTTTTTTAATGGGGGTGCTTTTACAGATTACCCAACGTGATACTGTGGGGACTATCTACATCTTAATCAAGGATGTTGACTTCTCTAGAAATGTCGCGATATGGGGAAATGAAACCGGTACAAAACTAACCAAAGTTGATTCACAGCTATTAATCTTTCATAACGAAGCGATCTTCCGTAATCCATAATAAATGGAGAAAAAATCCTCGCCAAAAGATTACGCCATTATCTGATATAGAAAAATTATTACCCTTGATTTGTTTTATGATTTTTTTTTTTTAAAAAAAAGGTGCTTCATACTCATATTTTCCAGTTTCCACATTGAGGTGATAAACTTGATGGTTAATAAATATGCGAATATGTAGCTCACACTTTTTTGTATGTACAGTTTTAGTATCTATTGGATATAAATGTTTTTTAATAGTGACGATTAAGATTTACGTTACAATTACACATCAAGCATGGAGAGGGTAGTAAGGAGTTTCTGTACATTGAACATGGAATAGACGGTCCGGTAATAAGTAATGCCATCCTGATCATGTATTCTTCGATTGTTCTTTTTCAATAATATTACATTCTGTACTGTACTTTAAACTACTGTGCTCATCATGCAACGGTCATCCATCCAGAGTATTGCCTCCTCATAATCTTGAGGATTTACATATGTTTTCAGACATAGTGATATTTCTAGAAAAGTTGTCTATGTTTATAAAAATAAGAGTTAGTTTATCACGTTCGGTAAGCTGTAAAGACATCTCCATCAAAAAAAAAGAAAAAGATTTGTTACATTTTAACGTGAATATTTCATTAATTAAAATTTGTGATCAGTTTGTTTCTAATTCAATCAGATTATAAGTTGTTTATATATTTTTTAAATATTCCTTTTGCTATAATTTCAGTTCTAGATATGATTGTATATAATGCCAGCAGCTATTAAAAGATAGAGGATAAGTTGTGAGCATCTATAGTATTTTGTTATATATTTTCGGTGAAGTGTATATAATTACCTTAAAATTTTTGCACGTAAAATAAACATAAATAGATAAAGGTGTGTTTATCCGTGAATCTATTCTTAATCATTGTAAGTACTCTACCATGTATAATGCTGTTATTAGTTTTGATGTAAAATAATGTTTAAAAATTAAAAACATACCCGGAATTTATGCCGTCAATAGTTTTTGCTATTTTAGAATTTTGCATTATCTAATTTAACATTGAATATATGAAAAAGTTATAATAAACTTATTTTTCTTTATGAAATATGTTATTTTCGTAAAAAATGAAAAATAACAAATGATCTTTCCCCTACAATATTATTCGACGAACGAAAAAAAAACTGTATTATTTAATAAGAGTTTAATGTTGTTGATTTTTTTTTTTATAATTAAAAATTTTTCATTTGCATTGTTCAATAACTTAGTCATCTTTATTATAATAATAAGTTAATACATTTGCAATTGTTCAACGTGTTGCAAGATAATCTGTGAAACAAATTATGTACGTTTGTGTTTATTATGCGATACTTATTGTATTTTTCTTTTTGTCGTGGGATAAGATTGCATCATCCATTGTTAAGAACGATAGCTGTTGTAAAATTTACCATGGGGGATCGTGTCTTTGTTGTTCGTCACGAACTTTGGCGCATTTTTCCCCCTCCTAGTGGATTGTAGCGTTTGCAGGAAAAAATCCTACCTTATTTCTATCGAATTATTGAGCGTAAACCTATAAATAGGTAAATTTACTTACCAATATATGTGGAAAATTTTCACTTTTCTTTAAAAACGATTTTAAAATTAATTACACGCTTTTGAAATTGTAGTCATTTACATGAAAAAAAGAAATTTTGGCATTGTAACGGTAATTTGGAGGTCAACTTCCAACAATATTTTATTTTAAAAATTATTTTATGTAAAAACAACATTTAAAAATTATTTGGTTAAAATAAGAACAAAATTATTAATTTTAAACATTATTTTGTTAATAAACCTTTCATAGAACTTTAAATTTTTTTATTTTAGTATAAAAATTAATCATAAATAACCGTGAAGTGTTTTTTATATTTCCTCCATGAACGTTTGTTCGGAATTATGTTTCCCGCGTAATGTTCTTGGTTGCTACTGGATTGTTCATTACTTCATTATTCATTTTTGTTTTCGTCGTTTAAAATTGGTTTTACTTTTGTTAATCTCTTTATATCTATATATCCATATATATCCATATTATATATATATATATATATATATATATATATATATATATATAGATATATATTATTGTTACATAATGTCTATTATTAATTTAAATTATCTTTCAGTATTATCTACAGATAAATTAAGGTTATTGAGTAATTTACGTGAATGGGGATTTGTTACCAATGAAGGAGTTTATAAAACGCTGAAGATAATAGAGGAAATTAATCGAGTTCACGTAAGTTATTTAATATTATATAAAGTGTTTTTATAAGTTATTTCATATGATGCAATTCATTCGATTCCAAAATCACATTTTTAAAATTTTTATTTGTAATGAAGCATTTCTTTGCGGAATGTAAAATTTTTTTACAATATTAGTTTAATATAGTGACTCCATTGCAAGGTGTATCAAATATTAAGCTAATAAAAACAAATACTACACTTTGATCTTGCTCAATAGGCTGAGAAGCGATATTAGGTTAGGTTTGAGGTACATCACAATTAAGCTGATAAGAATAGAAACTACACCTTGATCGTGCTCAACAGGCCGGAAAGCGATATTAACTTAAGTTAAAAGTATAATTAAACATGTTTTGCAGAGGTAAAATCGTCAATTTTTCAAATGTAGCGATTAATGCTGGCGCTCTCTGTCGGAAGTTAACAGTTTTGTAAGATTCGTATTGTTATAATATATAGGGGCACTACCGAAATTTACAGCTAAGATGTAGTTTTCAAAGTTTTGATTTTCTCGAAAAATTTTGCTTTCCGCAAAAAAAAAATTATTGCTAGTTATTTTTATCGAACTGTGATTTTTGAGAAAAAAGCGCGTTTTTTGGACACTTATAGAAGTGCTAGAATCTTCTCAAATATGATTTACCTGATTACGTTTATTTGTTCAAGTAATTTGTTAAAGTTAAGTTGTGACGCAATAAATTATTTATTTCGAAAAATGTATTTTGTGCGAATATTGTTTCGCTGTTTATATATATTTAAGAAAAACATCAATTAGCTAATGTAGTTTTCTTTTTAATTACCGTATCTTTTCGTAGTTTATATCGACATAGATTTTTTCGTTAATTAGCCCGGTTTATAAACAAAATTTCCTTAAGACCATTGCGTTCAGAATTTTAGTTTGTCGTTTATTTCGTATAAGTGTAAATTATTGAATTTTGCAACTAAGAACAAACAAGCGAAGAAGTATGTTAAGTAAGATTAGACATTTTATTATCTAATTTTTAATGATAAGCGTTATTTTTTTATTACGCTTAATTGCATTTCTACTTTTCGTCAGATTTTAAAATAATAAAGCAACATAAGATTTGCATATATTTATTCGTAAATATTAAAAAATATGATTTTTTTATATAAATAATCGTAATAAATACGAACAATAATGAGATGATATTTCTGTCGATAATTTATACATTTTATGATCAAGTTGTTTCCGCTATTGTTATGTAACCTTTACAATATAACAATTACGATCATGTTTATTGTTTAAGAACGACTGGTTACATAGTCCAAGTATATTAGAAGTATATGTATGTATTTCCTTAGGGCACAGGGGTATAATATACGTAGGTTAAATAAAAGACGTAAAATACACAAATAATCATTAGTGTAATCCGTCGTGTAACGGTTGTTCGACGAAACCGATATAAGAGTTAAGATTAGGAAATTTTAGAATAAGATAGAAAACTAAGAAGAAGAATAGTGATATTTGTATTATTATGTAGTAGTCGTTGATAAAGTAGGGAAATATATATCGTATCTTACGAGAGTATGCCTATGTTATCGACCACTGGGAAATTTTTAACACGTATATTTATACAACTAGCGTTAGATAAGAGATATTTCCGAGTAACAAGATCCGTATGTGTCCTTACAACATCGTTGTTAGTCTAGTCGCACGTAGTCTTCCCATTGTACATACCGACGGTTTCGATAACGTTCTTAATAAAGGTAAGACGTAAAATTTTAAAAATATGGAATATGTAACATTATTGTCTAGTCGTAAATAATTAAATAAAGTACGAACTTTCAAAATATATATACCAATATACTAGTAGTTTTGCGAATAATATTTACATGTTTAAATTACTTTAATTTTTAAAATAACAGCGATCTAGTCATGAGTAATAATAACGGTTACTTTAGACTTTAAAAGAACGCAAATTCGTTCGTTTAACAACTTCATCGCAACGTCTCGTAGTCGATGCATCGACAGGTTTACGTTTATAATATGCATTAATTTATGTGTTAATTTATATGTGTGATTGCTCATATATATATATATATATATATATATATATATATATATATATATATATATATATATAATATTCTTTAGATATAAGGTCAGATATCCGCGCTCTTGTCTATTCATGATAATAAACTGGCTTGTATAAGTGCTATAAAAGTAATGTTTTTATCTTTAATTCGTTTCAAAAAAGTATATATAACGTTAAATATGTATATTTGCTTGCAGGTGCATGTTATACATCGGGTTAGTCGTGACTAACATAAAGGCTAAATCCATTGCCAACTGTTTGGCCTTTGCACTTTCATTCATCATTGAACGTCAACTTCTTTTCGATACACGAGAGAATTCGCCGGACACAGATTTGTACGGATTTCAAGTAAAAATTTTCAAATTATCAATTGACATTACGAATTTGAAAACGTAATAACAAAATATTATTTAATTAATTTAATTTAACGGGCCCAATTTATAAAATTATGATGTGTATATATACATATTGGATAAATGTTTCAAATAAAAGTAATTATTTAAAATAAAACGAACATTTGTTTCATTATATTTTTCTACAGTTTATTAATTCCAAGTTTTTAAATTCCGTGTTTTTTTTTTTTAAATTGATGTTTCATTTTTCCCGTTTTTTCAATATTTCCATTTAATTTATAATTTTCAAGATACAGATTACGGTACGATTTTACAGAATATAATTTTTTTCAAATATTTAACTAACTTCATTATTTGGGAAAGTAAAATTATAATGTAACATTTTTTAGACATAAGTTAGTACAGTTATATATAAAAATCACTAGTTTCCCCTTATAATACGTTCTTATATTTTTAGAACCGGTTTATTAGTGTATATATATATAGATATAACTGTATTGTATCTATCTATCTGCCCCCTCTCTCTTTATATATATATATATATATATATATATATATATATATATACATACATATATAAATAATATTTTACAGATTGGCACAACGACAATAAGTTTGGATACTCGTATACTCGTGTCTATTCATGATAAAAAATTGGTTTGTGTAAGTGCTATAAAAGTAGTTTGATCTATTTACTTCAAAAAATGTATATAACGTTAAGTATATGTATTTGCTTGCAGATACGTGTTATATATCTGGTTAATCGTGATTAACATAAAGGCTAAATACGTCGACAACTATTAGGCCTTTGTGCTTTCATTCATCGTGTTGAACGTTAACTACCTTTCGATAAACGAGGGAATTCGTCTGACAGGTTTGTACGGATATCAGGTAAAAATTTTGAAATTATTAACTAGCCTTAAGAGTTCTCAGATGTCATATGGAAAGTTGTATCAACTTTTAATAATGTCCTTTAAAGACTATTTACAGCAAGACGGTTTACATTTAATATAAAATTTTTGGAAAATTTATTTGCACTGCCAAATTGATTTCTTAAAACTATTAAATACCGTCTAGAATTTTAAGCTATTTGTTTTCCTTTTTTTTTTATCTATTTATTTTTATTTCATCTGAAACGGAATATAGCCATATTGTAGTCGGCTATCGTTTATTTTAGTTAATTATTCCATTCCCTTATTTGTGAGCTTTTCAGCTCCCGATCGATCATTTAAAACCTCCATAGTAAATAACTGATTATTAGTTGAGAAACGTGCTTGATATCCGCATCGTTTATTAGCAATAATTTTATGATTAATTATGAGCAGCCGGTGAAGAATTTTATAATTTGATTTATTTAACGTAGCAACGAAGCATCATTTATAATAATACACTAACGAGGATGTTTGTATAACTAAATATTAAGAAAATTAATTCGCATTTTATTATAAAACTTTTAATGCCATTAATTTTTATAGATTGTTATAACAAAATGATTATTTTTAAATCAAACGGGCTCAATTCAGAAAAATGTTTCAAATTAAAGTGATTTTTAAAATAAAACGAACATTTGTTTCATTATGTTTTTATGTTTTTTTAATTTCGTGTTTTTTTTTTTTTAATTGATGTTTCATTTTCCCGTAATTTTCTGTTAATTGTTTCAATATTTCTATTTAATTTATAATTTTGCTACATAAATTATGCTATGATTTTAGAGGATACAATTTTTTTCTGGTATTTAACTTCATTAGTCGAGAAAGTAAAATTATAATGTAAATAATTTTTTTAAACGCTAGACACATCTGAACACAAGTTAGTATTTGTATTGTAACTGTTTACGCGGATACTGCAAATTTTGTTTAATATAAGCTGTAACACCACCAGATCTCTCACCTTTCCGGCACTGGTCTTCCAAAGTATAACCAGTGATACGGTAACGAGGAATTTCATCATCGTACAGGTTTCGGTTAATAAATTACATCATAAATAATCTACTACGCTACTTCTAAGAAAACTTAAAAATTCATCATAATGTTTACGTAAACTGGTAATATGAAACGTTAATATATTCATAGTATACTTTACCTCAACCATTGTGTAATAAAATTTACTATCAGCTATGTATGAATCCTTCAATCTGTGATTTACATGTGATAAACGGGAGAACCAGGGTACATATCCTCCCCATACAAATACCCGTAATACAAATATTTTAAAGTTATATTTAAATAAAATAATTATTTAAATGGAAAATCACGCGTAAAATAATTATTTGTTTCGAAATAATGTCATTTATTTATTTTGGATATTGTTACCGTAACGGTTGTTTGAAAGTACTTGTAGAAATTCTCGATATAGAACAATATTATTATCGTAAATATGACCGATTTTACTTATTTGCAATAACTATTTTTTTTTTTTTTAAATTTCTGAATGTGTATACTTTCTATCGGAACATATATTTATCTTCTTTTTTGTATGTTTATGTTGGTATATTTTTGGCTTGTTTTCTTTGTGTTTCATTAACTCGTCTTGCATATTTTATACAAACTGGATGGAGAATAATGTTTTCTTCGCCAAAGTGGAACATGTAATAGTCCAGTCAAATTATAATAATCAAATCAAATCAAATTAAATTTTATTCATTCTTCTAATAATGAACAATTTAATATAATATTAATACGTAAATTAATGCATATTTCGCAATGCACATATTTGCGCGAACAGCGATAATAACACATATAAACAAAGGTAAACAGTTACAATGTGATACAGCATGCAAACACATTGGAAAAAAAGAAAAAACTTTTTACAATTAAATAACTTAAAATATAAAAACATATTTATCGTAACTGATACTATACTTATTCACACAACATTCATCAAACATATTGTAATGTAAAAGGTACAAATAACATTAATACATACTTACAAGCCTTATTATAAAAGCACGAATACGATGACTGTAATGGCGCAGCGTTGTGTACACGCTTCTAACGCAAAATAAATAAAAAGATTTTTGACTATAAAGCTATGAATACTCATTAATACAAACACGTATAACTCATGTTAAACATCTTTGATGAATTTTGTTATCAATTTTCTGCGTCTTCATTTATAATTTAATAAATCCATTTTTAAATAACGAGACAAGATGTTAAATAAAACGAGGCCAGCGTACAAGGCCTGTCTTCTCATCCTTGATTTACTTATAAACGGAATTTTCGCCATGTCCTCCTGTTCCTGTTTTACTATTACTGATTGTTATGCTAAACTTATCGGCATTGTTAACTAGAAAGGTCAGCAGCTGTAACTTGTACAATTCATCTACCTTTTAAAGCGTTTGATTCTGTGCACTTTTCTTTAATACCTCTCGCTGAAGAACTTCTATAGGTTTAATATGATATTTAGACATTCCACCCCAATTTGTTATTCCATAAGTTAATACAGGTTAGTATAACGCAAGATAGAGACTTTAAATAATAAAACAGGTAATTCAACTTCCTAAGTTTATTTGATAAATAAAACGCAAGTCCGCTCCAAGTTAATTTACGATCAAGCTGAATTCCAAAATATTTGATTTCGCTGACCATACCCAGTTTATTCCAGTTAACACTTGATTTGAATAAGCTACATATTTCGTTTTACCACTATTAACCGTCAAACGATTCAACTTTAACCAATTAACAATAACGTTTACATCCTCTTACACTAAATTTTGAAGTAACCTAGAGTACCCGTAATCAACAACTAATGCTGTATCATCGGCATAACTAAACAATTGTTCATTGACTGGCAAATTGCACAAATCGTTTATGTAGATCAGGAAAAAGTATTGACCCAGTACACTGCCTTGTGGGACCCCGGTATTTTGTACTATACTATCGCTGTAATGACTAATTATTTTTACTATATATTTTCTATTATCCAGATAACTTTTAAACCACTTATACACATTCCCTCTAAATCCACAATTGTATAGTTTTTTTTTAGTAATAAAGTATAGTCTATCGTATCGAAAGCTTTGCGTATATCAAAATATACCGATATTACAGACCTTCTTTCCTCCAATGCACGAGTAATGGAGGATACATGATAAAATAGAGCTTTATCAGTACTATTTCCTCGAAGGAAACCATACTGATTTATACTAAAATAATTTAATTTTTGCAAATAAATCGATATAATTTTTCTCATACATTTTTCAAAAATTTTGGACATGGTTGATAATATACAAATTGGTCTATAATTTCCCGTATTTTATCTTCACCTGTATGAACGGGCGTTAAAATTCCCAGTTTCAGTATTTCAGGGAAATTGCCTGCTTTTACCGATTCATTAAATAAATATGTAAGTGGTTTCAGAAAAAAACAAATATTCTCTTTTATCGAAGCAATTGATATTAGATCATGTCCGAAAGAAGATTTATTATTAAATGATAATATTATTTCCTTAACGTCTTCTATCGAGAAGTCTATGAACGCAAATGATTCAGCCTTATAGATAGCGAAACATGTACATCATTTAAAAATGACGAATCCACACTCACCAAGTATACGCTTTCTCGAAAGTAATTATCGAAATAATTAGCAACAAGCTTTTCATTACCGCAAATAGGTAAATTTTCGTCATTAATTTTAACTACTTTTATATTACCATTCTCTTTCCCAATAATTCCATTTATAAGACTCCAATAATTTTTTTGACTATCACTGCATTTATTCAGTACATTTGTATAGTAATTATACTTTGCCTGTCTAGTGACTTTTTGCAGAATTTTTGAAGCTTCTTCGTACGCATTGCAGACGGCTATATTTAAAGGAAACCGTTTTGTTAACTTGTATAAAGTTTCTTTGTTACGAGCCAAAACCAAAATGTCCTTAATTACCCATAAACGTTTTTGTTTCTTTTGTTCATTCGCCTTATTAAATTTCCTGCACAGTTTTATAAAGGCAGTAATTCTTCCAATAAACCATTCAAACTTTTCGTCTATCGAAATGTCCCTAATATACATATAACGTAAATCAAAATTCATCAAATAATTACGGAAACGCTGTTTATTAAAGAAAAAACAATGTACATCTAATGTTGGCTTAATATTAGAATTAAGTAAAAACTTAGCATGAATCCACCTGCGTGATTAGAAAAACTGACTCTTTCAACATTAAACTCGCACAGGTGTAAATTTATTGAATTTTTCCACGTACGAATATATGGTCCAGGCAAGAACTAAAGTTGTCATTGTCTTTAAAAAATGTAGGTTGCCCTACAATATTAATAAACCCGTGCGTACTTATTAAATTCAAATAATCGTTTCTAAATTTTTTGTTAAATAAATCTATATTCAGATCCCCCATAAATATTGTTGAATCAGTTACCTCGCATAAAACTTTGTCTAATTCAGTTAAAAAATCGAAAATTGTTGATTCGCAAAACCGATATACACCGATTAGCGATATTGATTTGTTATCTTCCAATTGTAGCTGCATATGTATGATATTACCAGTTACGATTACAGGATATCTACTAAGGTAGTTTATATTTTCTTTTACGTAAATTATTACACTCCCCTGAACGATGATCGTCCCTACATTGTGCGATCATTATACAACCAGGTAATCTATAACGGTTACTTTCCTTCGTATATGTCTCGGTCAGTATAATAATATCAGAGTCTAGGTTTCTATTAGCTAGAAGTAGGACAAGATCATTATAATGGCTACGAAGGCTTTGAATATTTAAAATAACACGTTAATACTATCCATTTATAACAAAAAATTAAAAACGCACATACAAATACGTTTAAATTGCTACCAAATGCATCCACTTTTAGCTACTCAACACTACACACAGTCTTAAATTCAATAAAGGTTCACACGTAATAAGTACAATATAAGAGTTTAAATTTAAATAAGCATTTTTAAAATGCAACGAAAAATCTTTAAGATAAGAAACGAAGTAATAAAACCCCGCGCCATTACCCATACACACAAAACAACAGTTATTGTCATATACTGTCATCATCATTCTAATTATTGGTAATACTATTATATATAAAAAATAACCTACCCCGTCACGAAGGTATATACAACGAAATATGTGCCTGTTCACACACACATTAACCACTCAAAGAGTCAAAGCGCATTCGCACTCGCACGTGCATTCAGGCTATTTATTAAACGCGCTATATCTTCTTCGGTCCGAATGAATATTACCTTATTCACTGTCATCTCTCCGAACTAAAATCTTCCCCTCTTTACAGCGCACGTATTTGTAGCCGTTATTCTTTAACATCTTCGCTGCAGAAAATAATTTTGCCTTTTCCGACGTTAGGTGTTCATTGAGGTATATCTTCCCATTCAGTATCCGCGTATATCCTAAATTCCTGCTTGTTAATTTCGGGTTTCTTTTATTTTTCAGCAGATTTTGCTTCACAAGCATCCTGCAGAATCGTACAATAATATTCGGGTGTGCTTGTAAAGGCAACTTTGGCAATCGGTGACATGTATCGATATCTCTTTCGTCGATGCTCGCACCAGCTAATTCCTCCACTTTCTGCACAACCTCTACGATATTCTCGCCTGCGATATGGGGTATGTTAGCAATTAATAAATTGTTACTCCTCGAATACTTCTCTAAGTCCGCCACTCTGGACTTAAGAACGGAGTTTTCTATTTTTAAATTCTTATTATCTCGAATAAGCAGTTCTACTTGCTTTCTCCAACTTTTTATCGATATTAGAAACCGTTAATTTTAAGGTAGAAAAAATTTCATTTAAATTTGTTAATTCGCGCTTAATCAAATCAAGCGTAGACTTTTCTGAACATTAAATGTCCGAGCTTACCGATTCGCTTGAATTTTTCCGAGATTTTCGGCATACTCCGCACACCCATTCGGCCTTCTTCGTCGCGGACTTCGCCTTCTATGTTTTGTCAAGGATACCGCTACAATCGAAATGTAGTTGAGAATTACACAAACTACATTTCACGAAGTCTCCATTGCCTGGTAATATTTTATCGCAGTTAGTACGACTCGTGTTATGTGTTAATAAATACTATAGATAATAATACCAGAAAACGACTTACGAGATAAGATGAACGGTTGCGGGAATTTCGAAGATAAAGGCACGCTACGTATATATACGATAACTTATTCGGAAAATATTCGCGCTCTATTAATTAATATCGCGAAAAGTGAAAAGTATAAAAGAAATCTAAAAACCAATTACCTATATTTAACAAACTAAAAAGATGAAGACTTCAAAAAATTGTAAACATTCAATTAATATGCACTGAAATAACCGACATAAAAAAATGCGCTATAAAAAAACCAACAGTACCGTTCAGCCGAACATCAGTAAATTGGTTGCGATAAGCGAGCTAACTTTAATACATTGAGAATTTGCATTTCTTCCGTATATTATAATTAACAAGTTCAGTTACTGTGCTAATTAAGTAATATATCAAACCCGTTTTTTTTTTCTCAGAGTTAAATTATTTAATGTCTTTGAATTTACTTCAGTTAACTTCACTGTGTTTTGACGGATATTGTGAAATCCAAGGAAAAGTTGACAAAAATACTTTTAAGGATGTAGTATATCATACTTGGACTGTGAAATTTATGTTTCTTTTTGCAAACTGAACACTTCATGTGATATTTTACCTAGCATTCGTCCTCTCAGGTTATGTTCGTAATACATAAATAGATTTTGATTTAAAAAAATGATGCTACAATGATATAATTCTTCAACTATTTTATTCAAATTACAATATTTACTATGTTTATTTTTTTAAAAAAGTTACACGTGTATCTTCATTAATGTGTGAAGCTTACTCCCTTTATAAGTTTCTTTATTATATTCGTACATCATACAATGATTTTTGGTAAATTCTGGTTAGCGTATCTAACAATATTAAAATTAAAAAAATTTCCAGTAGACCTCACATCGGTATTTTGAAAAAACAACGTTTCGGACATATTTACACAGTCCATTATTTTTAACCACATCACGAAAGCACAAACTGGGTTCGATCATATTATCTCATTCTGTATTTTACTTCATCATTTATATATAAAAGGTAATTATTTTAAACGAGACATCACTCGCTTGTAATCCCTAATTACTCTTACTGTTTCTTTTGAAAAATTAGTCAATCTCAGTATTTATTAATGTCTAATTTACTTTCTGGATAAAGTTTACGTCTCGGTATAAGAAGTTTTACTAAATATTTTTTAAAACATTAAGAACTAGATAAATTTTTTCTAGACGTTTACCTATGTTTACACGTGTGAACAAGTGTGTTTGTCATTGATCTGTATTTAGCGAATTCCGCCATTTTTCTAGCACTGTTCTGTTCTGCTTTATCAATTTTTTTCTTTCATTGATATCCTAAATTGTGTATGTTTGTATTGATTGTGTTTTCATGTGAGCTGGTATGTGTGTATGGTTTTCTGTAATGATTGGTGGCTTTGTGTTATATGCATTCGGTTTATTGTATAAATAATCACTTTTCCGACATTTTGCTGCCGACCATTAATTTTGTTGTTCTAATTTTTTTTTCTTTTTATCAACTTTTGTTCCTTTCATTAATTATCATCATCGCGGTGTCATGTCCGTTATCGAACATTGGCTCACATTTGAGCAATCCTTCTATCCTCTTCATCTTGGAACAGTTCAATGGTGGACACTCCGTACCATTGCGTCAAATTCTGAATCCATGTTATTCTTTTTTTCTTGGTGGTCTTTTTCCAGCGATCTTTCCTTGCATAAAAAAATGAAGTGTATTTGTATATATATATATGTCCCACGTATTGTACTTTTCGGTGTTTAATTTCTTTTATTATTTCATTGCACTTGTTTAATCGATTTAACACTTCCGAGTTTCGTATTTTGTTCCTCCCTTTTATTTTAAGTATTCTACTATATATTCACCACTCGGAAGCACCCCGTTTTCACTCTATCTTCGTTAATATACAGCTTTCGGCACCGTATAGTAATATCGAAAATACATAACATCTTACCAGTCTGATTTATAATTCTACGTTTATATTATTACTGCGTGATGTTAGTTTTAATTTTAAAAATTCACCGCTAATATAGGTGTTATAATTTCGTTGCGTATTTTATTCACTTCTTCCCGTATCTTTATTACAACCTTTTCCAACTCTTCCTTTAGTTTCCGTTCTAATTCGCTTTTCTTATTTCTGTCTAAGATTAATGACGTGTTTGCGCATATATTATACTCATCCCTTAACTATCTAAAACGTTTACATTCAAAAATTAGATGTTGTGCATTGTCAATGCTCATTGATCCGCAGACAAGACAGTTCGGAGAGTTTACTAATTTAAATCGATGAAGGTGCTCTCTGAAGTTACCATGTCCCGAGAGTACTTGTGCATTAAAAAAGATGATATTCAGATTTTTCATTTTAAGTTTATTTATTATATTTGGAAAGAAGAGATAGGTTTTCCGACCATTGATATCCTCATCCCAGCGTGACTACCAAACACTGTTAATATCATTACGAACATTATTTTTTAATAATTTTATAGCCGGTGTGGTTCCTAATGTTTGTTTAATAACACTATTTGAAAAGTATTTAAGAGAAGAGACCATTTCTAAGCTTTTGACTATTCTATATTCTGAAACTATTGTTCGTCCAATAAGGAATAGATCTAAAGGAAGAATACTGGCAATCACACAAAAAGCTGAAGAAGAGGTGGTTCTATATAATGAGGAAATGTTTAGTATAAATTTTCTCTGGTGTTTATTGTATTGAAGTAAAATGAGTCATTTTCGTTGGATAGCGAGGTTGTCTACGATATCATTCCAGTGAATACCCGAGTGGCTAGGAATCCAGATAAATTTTATACTAACGCGTTTCAGAAATAGATCGTAAATATTTCTTAGAATATCGTAGATTGATGGAAAACAGCGACTATTAAATGAGGAACTTGAAATAGCTTTGAGAGCACTACGCGAATCCGTGAAAGTTACTACATTTGACTTATTTGTCGAAGCGTAAAAGCGAAGCGCCCTGAGAAAGCAAGGCACTCAGCTGTAAATATTGAAGAAAATTTAGGTAGTTTAAAGGTTTTTGTAACGTTCAAGGAAGGAATAATAAACGCGGAACCAACTCCATCGGGAGATTTAGAGCCATCAGTATAAATATGTGTAAAATCATGCCAATGGGGGGATGAAGAATCGTATCAAAATGACTGATTTGTGTGCAGTAATTAAAGGTTTCGAAGTCTATAGATATGTGTAAATAGTTAATTTCGAATGGTAACTGAAAATAAATCGATGGAAAATGCGCAATTGTGCTATCTTTATAGTTAAATAAGCGGTTGGCACTTGAACAAAGGAGAGGACGTTTTATGAAAGAAAATCTCCATTTCTGCAATAACTGAAGGTAGATGCTATGAATCTATGAAAGTACTAAATTTAAGTATATACTTATCACTTAAGAATTGTCGTCGAATGAAAAGTGGGGGAATTTTACATTTAATTTCTAAAGAGGTCACTGGGGTTTATTCCTCAGGTTGAGACGAAGACAGGTATTTTGTAGAATGTTCAGTTTGTTTAGCGAATTATAACATGCGTTGCCATAAAGAAAACTGCCATTATCCATAACGCTACGTATGTATAGGGTTTGTATATGATAAGCATAGAAACGGGATCACTTCCCCAGATTTTGTAGGACAAAACTTTAAGAATATGCAATCTTTTGAATATTTTTTTAAATTAAATTCGTATGTGATCCGACCAAGATAGTTTACTATCAAGTACGAGACCTAGATATCGATAAGAAGCAGCGTAGTTGATCGGAATACTATCTACATGAATACTTAGATGATGCGTATTCAGTCGTCGATAGGTGAAAATGGAATATACACATTTATCAGCAGACATGGTTAGATTTGTTTGTGACATGGACGCGTTAATTGTTATTTCACAAAAAAATACCTTTCACTTAGGTAAGACCGAAACAACTAATATAATTCATATGGAAAATGTTGCTTAATTTTGTGTAATAAGCCATCATGCCAGACTTTGTCGAAAGCCTGGCTTATGTCCAAAAACACGGCATCACAATATTTTTTTTCCTGGAGGGATATCTCGAAAGCATTAACTATACGATGTAGCTGCTCTGTTGTACTGTGCTTGGATCTAAATCCAAATTGGTATTCCGGTATTAAACCTCTATCATCGATGATTGGCATTTAGTCTTTTTAGCAGCAGTTTCTCATAAAGCTTAGATAATACAGACAGTATCGAGATGGGCCGATACGGACTCGGTTCTGTTGGTGATTTCTGTAGTTTTTTTATAACGATAATCTGTGACAATTTTAGTTGTACAGGAAAATACCGCAGCCGAATCATTGCATTAAAAATATACGGCAGTAGTATAAAACCTTTTCGCGGCAATTCCTTTAAAATCCTTGCGGTAATTAAATCATATCTCATTATTAATTTCAACTGGAGATGTAAGTTTTATTGGTTTGTAAACATCATAACAGTAAGTAGTATCTGAGTTTAACGTTGTATTTCCAGGATGATTTGTAAGTCTAGGGCGTGAGAAGCAAATGCTAAATTCTTTTATGTTTGCATCTTTTGTATCGTAATTGAAGGGTTAAGTGTAGTTACCAATTTGTTATGCAAGTGTATATATTGACTTGCGGGGCACTTACGATAAAATTTAGCAGCTTCCTTGTTGAGAAGTTGAGATATGTACGGGCGATTTAGTGCGGAGAGCATGTGAGAAATTTTTGCGTGAAAAGGATCATTAAGGATGTCGTAGACATTTATTCTGATGAATTTGTAGTTTATTGATCGTGGAGTTGCTTATACTACACCAGATAGGACAATAATAAAGGATGATTGGTAAAATGGGAGCTGTGTATATCAATAATTTATTTTCTATATTTAATTTTGATCGCTTGTTGAATATTGGGAATAAGCTTTATCAATACTCCAGTTGATATGATTGCTGAATGTTAACCGTCTGTCTAGGGTGTGACCGAGTTATTTAACAGCAGAGAGCCTCTATGCGCCCTATGAACTGGCTGTTGACATTAACTTTTTCATACAGCACGCTCATGATCAACTCCAAACTGCCACTTATAGCCACTATTGTCGACTTGGGCGTTTTCTTGTCGCGGTTAAGTGCTGTGACGATACTCTGACTTGCGGCCGTGGCTTCGCCACAGCGTTTCGCAAAGTCAGGCACCGACATGGTACCACGACTACACCGATTCTTTGGCGTTTTCTTGCTAGCAGGAAGCCAGCTAATGCCAGACTTTCCCCCGTCGCTCGTAGCGCTATTCTTGCGCTCGAAGTTGGCCACGGCCGTCTGTACCGCCTCTGGAGAAGGCGTAGCAGGCCGTACCACTTCGATAATTAACTCATCCGGCGATTGCCTATGTTTGGTGAAAGTAAGACCTTTATCTAGTATAACACCTAGATATTTTTACGAAACAGCCCTTATTCCAAGTTTTTACGAAATCTCTAACCCGATTCATGACAAATAAAAAAATTTTAATAATACTCGCGTGGGAAAAAGGGCCGGAATATGAGAATAGTGGGAATGTGGTCGCCAGTGCCTATTAGGGCACCTTTAAATCATAATTATTTAATTAATTAAAATTTATATTTTATTATTGTTATCTATGAGATTATTATGAGACTAGATGTAAGTAATTGAGTGCCTAACCGGAAACCCTGCGTATAGAACCAGCAGCCGGTATCACTATATTCAAAAATGACTAGTAAATGTTACTTGAATTTAATCTATTGTATTTTACACTATTACACATACATAAAAATTTTATACAAATAATATTCACGACATAACTCATTCACAACACATAGCTGCGATTTATTTACAATTTAGATACATATACTAAAATTATTAAAATGATAATATAACGAAGTAAATAATAAAAAAAATCGTACGACCTTGTGGTACCACGGGTATTCGCGATGGCTGGCTCCGAATGGTGCAGAAATATCCTAACCGACTGCCGTCGTCGTAGGTCCGTACTCGATGATGTATCGATCTTCGTGATTATTATTTTAATAAATTTTCTTTAAAATTTTCTATTTTCATTACCATTTATTAAGTTACAAATATATGCTTCCTTTACTTTAATCTAAAATATGAAGCAATTTTTCGTTATATTTTATAGATATCTCGTGATATACGAGTACTACCAAAGACTAGAAAAAACTGACGAATCTCTATACATACACACATACATGTGGCCACGCGCTGCTGGCTCTACCCGCCGTTCTTTTGGGATTTCCTTTAATAGCCTGGCATATTCGTACTTGGCTATATTATGCTTATTTCCCCGGTTATTCCCTTTATTATGATTGTTATAGTAACTTTCGATGTAACTTATCAGTTTTGACGATCTAAGAGTCTTACGATGAAATACCTTTATTATAAATGGATATATTATTAAGTTAACTATTACTGAATTTTATTTTATTTTTATTTTTATTTTATTCATTTTCTCTTCGGTACCCCCATCGTCTTAGATCGCTATAAATCTCCCCCTTTTTGTGAATTGATTTTGGATGGTAAACTTTTGCAAAATCAATTCATGGAAATATTTGCGTAAAGTTACATCGAGAATTTTATTGGGAATCGAAAACGGGTAGATGACGTCACGCGCGCGTTTTAAGATGACTCGGATTCAGCCGTTACCACCGAGATGCGTAAAAGGAGCGAATGAGCGAGCACCAAAGGCTTACACACATAGGCAGGCCTAGTCTCAGTGTAGTCGGGTCCCTCCTCTTTCCCGTATGCTTTACTCATATACGTGTATATTCAGTTTACACACATGTGTACAAACACGTACAGAAATTATGAGACATGCGTGTTTGTATACATAGACATATCTATATATACACACACACACGCGCGCGCGCGTAAAAATGTACTGCTTGTATTCTTTCTCTTGCGTATGCGTGCACGGCTATCCGTTATTGAGTCATTGCTATATAAAGTTAATCATAATTTGTACGAAATCGTGAGTTTATTAAATAAATATCTTTTTGGGAAAACGTCTTACTTCTTCCCTGTGCCCCGAGACACAGAATTGTTTTTTCGTATTTTCTTCACCCAATTTACTAACTGCATATTATAAAGGCATAAATAAATAAAATATCTCATCTCATCCATTATTCACAACTAATTTTTTAGTTCAAAATCATAATTGGCTATAAATGTTAAAATTTCAATTGTTTTACACTTGATTAACTAGATGTGTCTCCCAAGCTTATGCACCCAATTTCAAAGTAAATTAGTTATTCGTCATTAATTATTATAAGTATGTAATAAAAAGGCATATAAATAGCAAATAACAATTATTTGAAGATTATTCAGTATGCTTTTACAGCTTTCGAATATTTTTATGTAAGTTTTAACTAATTAAAAAAATAACGATATTGCAGTGGAGGTATATAATTAAACAACTTTTAAAATATATTAATCAACTAGAAAATACGCAAATTAAAATTAAACGTACTATATCATATATAAAGCCTCTGCTGGTGAATGTGTTTAATGTATTTTTCTTTTTACTTTTAATTTTATAATTCAGAAAAAATTATTCATTGTATTATTTTATTTATAAGCCTACACTATAATTGGCTGTTAGCTGTTGTGTGGCTTCATTAAATAAATAAATATTAAAAATTAGATTTATGTAAAACGCTAATTATAATCTTAGTTCGTGATAGGGTATTGGCCGAATCCGTACCTTCGCTTAAGTATTTTCCTATGTTAAATTTATTGTGTCTATGCCTTTGAGCAGTTCAATATTACAAATAATTACTATGATAGGCTGAGGAATATAGTTTTATACTATTCTACTAAAATTTAAAATAAATATGAAATTCCCACCCAATTGCACATACTTCGCATTTCATTATTATTCTAATGTCTTTTCTGTGGAATGCAGAATTGGTGTTAAGATATGTCGGACGATTCTCTTATACATATATGCACGAAATAAAAATTTTATTTTTATTTCGCGAAACATAAATTTATTAGTAATCATTTTAAAGAGATATTGATATACTTCTATTACACATTAATCACTTTCTAGTTTTTTATTATAGTAAACAGAAATAATAATATGAAATAAAACACCGCAACTAGTAATAAAAACAAATGTACAATATAAAACATGAATTTAACAATTACATCTTACCTAACTTTTGTATTAATTTTTCATTATCATCGACTCGTTGTAGTAAATCTAATTTTTCAGTCAATTCGTTATCGAGTTCATTCTTTAACCGCTTCTGTTCTAAATTCTTTTCATCAAAGATTTTTTTTTAAGTGTTAGGAGACTGGAAAAAATCTTGTAGAGCAGAAGTTCGTCGTTTTGATCGAGCAGGCGTCGTAAAGTCCGATGTTCTAGTAAATCTGTCACTGAACGTAATATTATCCAATAAAGATTGAGAATTATCTATAAAGAAAAATTTATTTATTTTTATTGTACTCAGACCATATAATTTTTCCATTCGGCATAATTTAAAAAGATACCGATTTTTTTTATAGCATTGATTATTATATTTTTAATAATGTGTTGTTGCGATTCTAGAACCTCTTCTAAGAACTCCTTTATGAACAGCTGCGAAGAGACGGTCAAATTACTGTTAAAAGTGTTTCTTAATTCTATATCCTCATGTTTGAGGGATATGTAAATCAAAAATAACAAACTGATATATTTAATTTCTTCAGTACTTTGTAACCACAAGTCTTCTTTAAAGTCATAATCTGGGAATTTTTCTACATTAACATATGTAAAGAAAAAGTTCATTATTATTAAGATGTAATCGTAAATGGACATTAATAAATTCATTCAAATATAAATTTTTAAATTTATTAAATTACATAAACACATAGGAATGCCGTTCATGTTAAAATACTTACATGAAACTACTTCAGTGTAAATTCGTAAAACGAAAAATTCAAAGAATTATGTTTGTTATTTATTCAAATGATTTACCTTTTATAAATTGCGAAACAACTTTAATGTCATTTCCATCACCATCTTTGCAACTGTACCCACTAAAAAATTATATATATATATATATATATATATATATATATATATATATATATCATAAAAATGTTAAAATTATGAAATTAAATATGACATATTTTTTTATAAACCAATAAAGTTAATACACGCTTATATTTTACCAATAAGGTTATAACGTACCTGGTTCCCGTCGTTAGTCGCCAATTTGTAACGTAACTGGGACCCTTATTTGATGTTGTTTTATGATGAAATGGGACCTGAAATTCCGTTGTGAAATCGCCTATTTATAACGAAATTAACCCTTAAATCCCGTCGTCGATTCCCAATTTACTATGACAATGGAGGGCTTAACTTCGTAGTAGACGATTTAATAACTAAATAATCGTGGTCGCCCGTGCCAAACCTGGACTGCTAGTAGAACTCGCAGCCGGTGACACACTCATACATAGACTAGAATTTTAATTATACAACAATTAATTTTAACATATATATTATCAGTGGCGGCTCGTGAATTTTTTCACATGTACTCGCTTAAATTCTGCAACCCCCTCACGAACATAAAAGAAATAAAAGTATTTACTCTAAACATTTTTTTCAATACAAAAATTTACACATAAATAAATTTGGACATTACAAAATTAATTACAAATAAATAATTTAAAAAATAATAAGTATGCTAACAATTAAGTAGGCAGGTTTTAATCTAAAAAATTATCGATAAATGAAATCCACTCTTCTACCATTTTTAACAAATTCGTTTATAACACGATCGTGAAATGTAACGTCGCGACGCAACTTGCTCAGGACATCCTTTTCAATGGAAAGGACAGTTAATTCGGAAAGTCTTTCTTCTCTCTGAGTGCATCGTGTATACGTATTTATTCTTTTTAAAGCTGAAAAAGAGCGCTCAGTCGTTGCAGTTGTAACTGGTATAGTGATAATCAGAGCACATAATCTTTTAACTTCTGGCAAAGCAACAGAAAGACCAGAAATTTCTAAATGTTTATACAGTTCGTGAACTGAATAATGGCGGAACTCCGGAGTGCTGTATACCACATTCAGTTCAGATTTTAACTTGGTCATGTCAAAATTCTTGCCATGAGGATGTCTCATTAATGCTTTGAATAAATTATCAGGAAACTTTCTTTCATATTGAATGAACATGTCTTTATCTAATAACGCTAAATATTCCAGTTTTTTAATCTCTGAAAATCTTTCCACAATTTGCATTGTAATATTGTCCATGATTTCATAAAAAAGTCGTCGGTATCCTACAGCCGGATCTTCGTCATTTGAAAAATTTCCAGTTCGTCGTCTTTTTACACCAATAGTGGAGATGCATTCATTCGAAGTTTGATCATAAATTATCTGAAATTCATCTCGTAGTTTGTTCAAAAAAGTTTTCAGTATCTGTACTTCTTTAGAAGCTAACTGAATATCGAATATTTTTTTCTGTAGGATATCAAAAAGTTTTGTGGCATGTGGAAATATCTTTTCAAAAATTTTTAGTACAAAATTGAATTCAAAATCTTGAAGATTATGGTGAAATCCTCGAGCGCATGCTCTAGTTTCGCTATCCCACACATCAGGCTCATCCATCATATTTTCGAACAATTTTACTAAGTCTTGTTTTACTGCGGAAACTACTTCAACCAACTTGCTATTAGAGTTCCATCTAACAGCAGATGTAGAAGGTAATCTTCGTTTTATTTGTTCATTTAAAAAATGACAACGTTTCGATGAATTTGAAAAAAACGCTGAGAATCCATTTAAAGTTTCAAAAAAAACTCTACATTCACGAATAGAATTGACGCTCTGTTTTAACACCAAATTTAGTTGATGTGCATAGCAATGTACAAATTGAGCTTGTTCATATTTACCCGTCATCAGTTTCTGCAATCCATTATGTTGTCCAGCCATCACAGCAGCTCCATCGTAAGTCTGCGCAATTAATTTCCATCCACATTCGTATTCACTTATAAACTTGGTGATATGATTATACAATGCAACAGCAGTACGAGCGTTGCTAACGTCTGAAAAATCTATAAATCTTTCAACAGCTTGATGTTCATCCGAAATATACCTTACCGTTGTAGATAGCTGAGATTTTTTAGAAATATCAACAGTTTCATCCAGCATAATAGATACGAAGGTAGACTTGTTAATTTCGGTTTTTATTTCATTTTTAACAACTGTACTAATGCACTGGATCAATTCGTTTTGAATAGTTTTTGACGTGCCGCTAAAAACAGTAGAGAATTTTAAATGATGCGCCAATTTTTCATCTCGTAATGCTAAAAGATTCAATAATTCGACGTAATTTCCTTTATTATTCGAATCCATTTTTTCATTGTGGCCCCTAAATGCTATTTCCTGTTGTGCCAAATAACACGTTACATCTATTAAACACTTGAGAATATACCGATTCTGCGTAACTTTTTCATTAAATTTAGTAATTTCTTCTTGATGAGTTTTATTAAAGCAAGATTCTATTGTATTCTTACCGAACGTAACTAGAGAAATCATAGCATTAACATGGGAAACCAACTTTTCATGTCTGATTCTTAAATTATTAAAGTTACTCATATCGACAACACCTTGATTCAGATTTCCAAATGCATCTTCTTCTTTTGTATTAAATAATAAACAAGGCCAACAATATAACTTCTCAGGGTTTAAACATCCGCATAACCAACTGTAATCTTTGTACCACTGCACTCGAAAATTCCGAAAATATTTCTTTTTACCATCATTTACTTCAGTTTTTAAACTTAAATGTGGTTCAGGCTTACCAGTTTTTATTATTGCAAGTTTCTCATGAAATGGTCGAGAACTAAATGGTTTTTCAAATAAAGGTTCCATAATTATGTCTTTTTTATATAGTTAATAATTTTAAAAAATCACAATCGTATTCGAATACCGCGAAATTTTTACAAACGGCACTACAAGACGACGAAAAATCAAACAAACCATGTACAGGCGCGCGTCTCTAAATCCAAACAATGTACGTCTATAGTGTATACTCGCTAAAGGAGAGCGATTATAACTCCTACAAAATAACTGAAATATGCTCCAAGTAGTTAGAAAGAGGGAGAACTATTACTGCCGATGTACATTCCGCTTCCTCTGGCTGGTGTATTGACAAGGTCATGCGTTATTATACGGTACTCGCGTTTCAAAACGAGTACAGGTTAATACATCGTATGATTTGATCGATCCTATAATCTACAGCACAAATTGAAGGCGTTTCAACCTAGCGAACTGCGTTCTGTTATAATCGCCAGCCAGTACGAGTACAGTGCATCATTTAAAATGTAAGGTAAACGTGTATACTGTATATGCGCCATTACTCTTAAAGATTATTATGTATCCGCACTGGTAAACTTTTTGCATTCGCAAATGTAATTTAGTTTCATTTTGAAGAAAAAGAAAACTATAATAAAATTTCATAAGCTGTATTCTTCCATTTCTCTACTGTACTCGGCGAGTACAGCGATTACACATACGAGCCGCCACTGTATATTATTATGCATTTTAAATGTCTACGAATATTACTTTAACAAAAAGAAAACAAATACTTATTTTATACAATTGGTAGACACATAAATAATTCACGGACATATACTAAATTTAATATGCAACATTTAAGAACAAATTATATGAAAATAAAAAACGTAAAACCTGTGGTACCACAGTATCTGCTGTTGCTGCTACCGGATGCTGATGTATTTTCGGTCGTACTCCGTATTTTATAGCGTGTCCACGGTTTACGTACGTATGATGAACAATAATCAATTATTTATTTTTAATTGATTATTTAAATACCGTCTATTATTCGTGACTTATTATTTATATTTCTTTTAATAAATTTTACTTATTACTCTGTATAATACCGAATTCCTGTTAGTACGAAATTACTAGAAAATTATTTTCTTAATCGTACTATAATAATAATCGACCGACGCGATACGAAGTTACGAATCAGACGACTGTCTTTCTAAACTACCATATCTATCTAACCCAATTTCTCCACACACACACACACACACACATCAACACGCGATCACCGGTTGCTGGCTCTGCTAGCCGTTATTCCCCGGTTTTTCCCTTAATGGATCAGACATTGTTTATTATAAGGTAAATTATGTTTATTTCCCATGTTGACTGTTTATTTTCCTTGTTATTCTGACTTTCCGATGTAACCTTATCAGTTTTGACGATCTAAAACTCTTACGATGGTAATACCTTTATAATACATTCATATGTTATGTTAAATTAACTATTACGACATTTTTTCCTATTATATTTATTTTATTTGATATTTCCCACGGTACCCCCATCGTCTTAGATCGCCATAAATCTCCCCCTTTTTGTGAATTGATTTTGGATGGTAAAATTTTTGCAAAATCAATTCATAGAAATATCTACGTAAAGTTACATGGAATTTATTAAGAATTCAAACGGATAGATTACGTCACACGCGCGTTCTAGGATGACTCGGAACCAACAGTTCGATTACGTAACGTAACGTCGGTATTACATTACACACACAACCACTCGCTCATCGCAACATTGCTGCGATAAGAACGCGTACCGGTTTAATTACCGTATATGTATCTTAGTATGTGTACGTACGATTAACGACCTTTAATTTAGCTGTTTTCTTTATCCCTTTTTCGTTCAAGGCTAACTATCATCATTATTCACTACGTTAATATTTGTTTTTACAATTATTTATTTTCGAATACGTACGCTGAATTCAGCTGATCAATTTTGACGGTGAGATGCTTATCAGTTCGGCATGACCTATATTCAAATGGCATTGACTGTGTTATCTATTTATCCATTTTATCGTGAGTCTATGTTCGCCATTTAATTTCTGCTACTACCACTATCAAAATTGACTTACATTTATATGCCATTTACTGTGAACGTGTGAAGAGTAACGACCTTTATTATATGCTATACGTCTTTGAGTTATTAAGACAATACTTACTATTATTATTATTATGATTATTTTATTTATCCCTATTTTATTTATTTTATTTTATTTATAATGTTTAAACGATATATTTTTTTAATAAACCTAACGATAAATATTATATTCTACTACTTATATACGAACGATTTATTTCCGAGAATATTTATACACATATACATATGCTATATTGCGATATATATATTTTATTTTTTGTTATTACTGTTATTATTATTATTAATTTTTATTTTTTTATTTTTTTTTTATATATTATTATTATCGCTATATACACATCTTAGTATCTTCTATTTATTTTCTTATTGTTTATTTATTTACCATACTTCGTGTAAAATTATATTTTCAAACTTTCTATTCTGACGAACTATTTAATTTACAACACCGTTAGTCCGATTCAGCCGGATTTCAAATTTTTAATATTTTGTATACCCATTTCTTTTCCGTTAGCTTCATCATATATCCTGTAAACATTTTTTCCCAATTTCTCTTTGATAACATATGGTCCTTTATATACAAATTCTAATTTTTTCATTCTATTTTTCTTTCTGTTTGATAAGGAGTAATTTCTTGCATAAACTGTATCTCCCTTTTGATAATCCTTAGTTTTCAAAAGTATGTTTCTTTTCTTTGTTTTTATTTTAGCTGCATTTTCTAATTTTATCTGTACATCTGTTATTATTTTATTATGATTTATTGGTATTTCATTCGTGTATTGAATTACATTTTTCAGTAGCCCTTGACCCTTTTTTCCAGTAAGCACTGTTATCGGTGCGGCATTAGTGACAGTATGAGGAAGATTATTAATAATTATAATGTACACATCCTAAACTATGTAGAATAATTTACTTTTACATTACCCTAAGCCAAAAAAAAAAGTATTCTGCGTTTTGTAGTGCAAAATTTTGAAGTGTTTATTTGTTATATTTTAGTACATTTTGTAATACCTGTTTTACCACATTTTTAATACAGAATACCGACAATATTAATATATTAAGTAAGTACAATGTTTAAAATTTAATTTAGTTATGCTTATATATATATGTAACTATAATATTTTACTAACAGGATTTTTTAAAAAATTAATGTACATTATAATGTACACCATAAGTAAACAGTTACATTTGTGATACTAATATAAGTAATGATTTTTTTTTTTATTCTTTATTATTGCAAATATTTTACATTATTATTTGATTTATATTTTAGTTTCATGATCAAATAACAATGAGTCATAGACAACTTACTGACGAGCAGGTTCTAGAAATGTTAGATAATTTGTCCGAAATTGAAGGTTTTTCTTCTGATTTTGGTATAATTCTTTTATTTGAAGCTTGGTTATCAGTGAATCAACAATTCCGTATTTCCAATTATTATTGCTACCGAGATGATAGAGTGGATTAGTACGGAGATGGTCCGACACGGTATTAATCATCATGTCATTAAAACTAACTTGTCCAATGTTAACAGTGATACTTCTTCTAACGTAGTCTGCCTTTTCGGTACGGTTTGTAATTTCTCTGGTACCTTCATTTCCTATTACTCCCCTCCCACAATAATCCACAAATCTTTTTCGAATGTCCTGATAATTTAGAAAATAGTCCTATCATTCTTGGTGGTGATTTCAATGTCCTAAACTCACTGCGGTACTGTAGTAGAAATGATCGCAAAGGTTCCAACGTTTTGGATATCATTTCAGTCTCTGACATGTGCCTTCTAAATGACGGATCTTCGATTAAAATTAATAATCCATTGCATAATAACAATCTTCTAGATCTATATCTAGTTTCATCTAATATCCTCTTTGATTGCTCTTGGTCTGTATTTGAAACCTCTTTAGGAGGTGATCATCTCCCAATAACCATTTGCATTGATACAAAACCATCTAGAATTGATAACGATTCACTCACTCTTTGTGAAAACAACAACATTTTACGTTGGAAATTAAAAGAGGGGAATTGGATTAAATTTCAAGTCAAATCGGTATATAATAGACTAAACACGAAGCTAAAAGAATAATTAACAATATTCAAAAATAAATCATTCGAGCAATATTTGAGCTCATTAAATACAAAAGGTAATTCACTATGGTTTACTTATAAAAGGTTACTTAAACTAACCAAAGAACAATATAATATCAAACTAGATAATAGCGAATGGGCTAAAACGGATGACCAACGGCGAAAGCTTTCGCTGATCATCTGGAAAAAATCTTCACTCCTTTCGACGATTTATATATGGTACATACAAATTGTACAAACGATTTTCTGGACACTCCGTTACAAATGCAGCTCCTTACAAAATCGTTCCCATGTTTGAAATCAACTCCATGCAAAAAATCACGAGGAGTAGACAAATTAACCGGCGAAATACTAACGAGATTACCACAGAAAGCCACGGTGCTACTATGTTACATATTTAATTCTATTTTGAGTAATGGATACTACCCGGATCAATGGAAAAAATCAATAATAGTAATGGTTTTGAAACTTGCAAAACATCAAACTTCCCTGTGCTCTTATCGGCCCATAAGTTTACTTAGTGTTTTATCCAAGGTCTTTGAGAAACTGTTATTAAAAAGAATCTGTGTAATTGTAGGTAAGAGTAAGGTTATACTTAAACATCAGTTTGGCTTTCGATCCCAACATTCTACTACTCAACAATGCCACAGATTGATCGATGCTGAGTTAAACGTGCTTGAAAGAAAATAACTTTGTTCAGCAGTCTTCCTGGATGTGGAACAAGCTTTCGATCGTGTTTGGTACTCAGGATTAAAATTTAAATTAAACAACTACATAGATCTTTATCTATTGGTCATGTCGTACCTAAAAAATAGAGTCTTTATTATTAAAAACAACGAGTTCGTCTCCGTAGAAAGGAAAATATCTGCTTCTGTTCACCAGGGTAGTCTGTTGGGACCAATTCTATATTCAGTATACACGGCAGACATACCTATCTCTAATCAGACAATTCTGACTACATTTTCAGACGATACAGTAATAATGGCCTGTAATGAAAATCCAGAATTTGCAAATACAGCAATTCAGAGACATATAGATAAAATACAAAAAGTGGGACAATAATTGAAGAATAATGTTCAATAATAAAAAATGTCAACATATAACCTTTACCAACAGACCTATTACCACTACAAAGCTAATAATAAATAATTCTGAAATACCACAAGTTACGTCGGTGAAATATTTGGAAATACACATGGATCGCAGACTTAACTGACGTACTAATGTTGAGCAAATTTCTAAACGAATCTCGGTACGTGCCAATATGCTTTCTCCGTTAATAGGAAGAAGATCCACTTTAAGTCTAGAACTTAAAAGGCGGGTATACCTCACGATTATAGCTCCAATCTTGAGATACGGGATAGAGACGGCAATACTAAAGCGAGTACTCTAGCACTAATACAAAGAAAGCAATCAAAAATTCTTCATATGATGGTCGCGGCTCCTAGATATGTCTCGAACCACACTCTTCACAAGCATCTTGATATTCCATTTGTTAAAGAAGTGCATGTGCAACAATACCTCAGATTCTTTAACAAACTTCGCCTAAGCGATAATCTGAATATACTTCGGATGTTCAGATACACGCTGTCGGGCAATCTTAGAAGAATACTAAAAAGAATATGGTGCCGGGACGCTCTTCCTACAACTAGCACACATCATTCGCCAACATAAACGTATTGCGTCTAACGATGTCAAGATTTCAAACATGCATCGACAATCATCTAGCCCACGAGTAGTGAGGTATTATATAGTTTATATGCTTCCAAGTATCCAAAAGATAAGTGTCAAAACTTTAATAACGCGCTAAAATATCAATTCTACTTTTATTAAAACATATATTTAATTTGTTTAATTTTAACTAGGTTTAGTTATGAATATCAGTTTATTTATTGGTTGTCTCCTATCCACTGGGAGACGAGACAATATATATTTTATTTATTTTGGAAGTTAGAAATGCCAATTATGGCCTGATTGGTCGGTGTGGAAAATTTAAAAAAAAAAAAAAAAAATTAGTAATAATTATGGATACATTATTTATACACGAAAACCGAAAACATAATAATGTAGAAGCATAGCCCAATGGTATGCTCTACTAATACATAGGATATATAACTTCTTTAAATTCAATAAATCATGCGGTTTAAGCCACTGCAGTCTACGTTATCCCGTATTCAGCAATTTCTGTGCTTCTATATTTATATGAGCCACTAGTCATTGTTCATGCGCAAATGCAAAATCGCGAATTGTAATTTCTTCAACTGCAGATCCCGATGTAAATCATCGTTACAATTAATCAGGCGTATAACTTTGTTCTGTGTTCTCTGGATGATTGCACGATTGGATGTTGCGGCACATCCCCAAAACTCCAAACCATAAGTCCATATTAGTTTGATCATAAATAGATAAA
Source organism: Coronaproctus castanopsis (assembly GCA_032883995.1). Taxonomy (NCBI): domain Eukaryota; kingdom Metazoa; phylum Arthropoda; class Insecta; order Hemiptera; family Monophlebidae; genus Coronaproctus; species Coronaproctus castanopsis. The sequence goes on from CM065053.1 coordinate 181,534,908, forward strand.
TCAGCCTTTTATGATACAAAACTTAAATTCGAATTATGCCCTAGTAGTCAATAAAGTTGGCGGATTCTGGCGTTAATTTAGTAGACACTCAGATGTATGTCAATCGGATGCATTCCATAGGTAACATGAACTGATTTTGGCTCGTTTAACTTAATTTTCCAGTTCTGCATCCACAAGACCGTCTTGTAGAACGCATCTTGTAATATATAATTTGCTTCTACTTGTGTGTTAGCAACAACAAGGATTGCGGTATCATCAGCGAACATGGCAAGTGTAGTACCTTCAATTTTTGGAACATCAGTAGTGAACATAAGGTAAAGCAAGGAACCGAGAACACTACCCTGAGGCACTCCGGCGTGTATCTCATAGAAGCTGGAGTTTCTTACCTCGTGGGCAACGCAGAACTTCCTACCTGATAGATACGATCGTAGCAGCCGGACGTAATTAGCTGGTATGGTGATCTAAGACGATGGGGGATACCGAAGGAAATATTAAATAAAATAATTATAAATTTAAAAAATTAATAACAGTTAAGTTAACATTATATATATATATATATATATATATATATATATATATAAAATATATATATATATATATATATATATTATATATATATATATTATATATATTATATATATATATATTATATATATATATATATATAAAATATATATATATATAATATATTATATATATATATATATATATTTATATATATATATATATATATATATATATACTAGCTGACCCAGCGAACTTCGTATCGCCCCACAATCAATAAATGTATAAATTTATTAGCTGAAACGCGGTTTTTTCGTTTCATCCGATAGATCACTTTATTGTTAATCATGTGAATCATAATTATTAACAAAAATCAGTTTTATTTTCATTGTAATGCTTTGTGATATACGATGTTTTTCGTTTGATTACCTGGCGCATAGACAAACAAATCTGATGGTTTTCCAACACGGGAACAGGCAACATACAATTGACCATGTGAGAAACATGGGTTTTCCAAATTAATACCACAAACACTTAATAATTGCCCCTGGGACTTGTTTATGGTCATAGCAAAAGCAAGCCGCACTGGAAACTGTAGTCGTTTAAACTCAAATGGCACATCAGTCGAAAGCATTGGGATGCGCGGTATGAGAACATCTTCTCCTTTATACTTTCCCTTTAGTATAGTTGCTTCTATCACGTTGTTTAGTAATTTTTTTATCGCTAAACGTGTGCCGTTGCAAAGACGCGGTTGGTTGATATTTCGCAACATTATAACTACCGATCCAACCTTTAATTGAAGATTGTGAGGTGGCAATCCTGGCAAATCCAGCGAGTTTAAAAATTCCGGTGGATAGTTGATTACATCATCTTGGTTAGTAGCTGAATCAACTGATTTATATATCCTCGATTCGCCTGGAATTTGTTCTTGAATTTTTAAATTTAATTCATTTACATCTATGTTTTTTGCAGCCAATATAGCTCGTTCGCTCAACCAATCATGGTTTCTGTAATTTTCAGCAACATCTGGAAACACCTTCTGAATAAGTTCATCTTTTGATCGAGTTAATTGACAAAAACTTTCAGGAAAGTTAATGCAGCCAGTCAACATGTCTCTAGGAAATTTGCCATTACCAATGTCAATGAGTTTGAATGTTAGACAATTAAAAGTTTTAAAAACCTTATAAACACGAACACGATTCAGTAATAGCCAATTATTTCTTCTAAAATTAAAAAGAATATCATATATAAAAGTAAATGTAAAATAACCGGCTATAAATATATATATTTAACCCTTCAACCCCCCAACCACCCTGAAATTTTTTTTACGAATTTTTCTCGCCGTAAAAACCATCCTTGAACTTCAACGAACATTTTTAAAAAAAATGGCCAAATTTGTCCAGGTGTATTTTTCGTTGCGATCGATAGGTGTCGAGCTACCCTGAATCTTTTTTTTTATATATAATTAACATTGGCCAGTGCTAAATGCATTGTAGTATCGGCCGGCCAAAAATCGCCAGCAGAATTTTTAAAAATCGAAAATGAAATTTTCAACTCGCGATTTCTCGATACCGGTTAATTTTTAAGACATTTATCTAATAACATAGATTATAGATCTCCACGTCTACTTTCTTTTAAGATCAACCCAAACCCTTTAGCTACCATAGAGGCTTCAAAAAGGACCCAAAACCTTTTAAGCCCGATTTTCTCGGCGATTATTCCATATAAAAATACGGCAATACCATCGTTAGACGCGTCTTTTAATGACGAATACCTTTCATTAAAACACTATTTCCAAAATTTCAAATCGTTCCCGAATTATTGCGAAAAAATCGAAATTTCGAAAAAATCGCAAGGTGTACTTTGAAATTTTCGGATCGTGTTTGAAATTTTTTTTCACGGTTTTTTCGTTTCATCCAATAGATCTTATATAGTAACGACTATTTGTAAAGTCGGAATCGTTTAAAAATGTTTACGTCGCTCGCTATGCCTTGCCAAAGGTGGCAGGTCATCGATTTTCAAAAATTCGTAGCTCGAAACCTATCGATCGTAACGAAAAACGGTTTTCTGTTTCGTATCAGTCATTTTAATATCTACCAAATCGATTCTATCGAAATTTTTCCAAAATCGAAATTTAAATAATTTACCCCTTCAACCACCAACCTCCCAGAAATTTTTTTTCGCATTTTTCTCGCCGTAAAAACCATCCTTGAACTTCAACGAACATTTAAAAAAAAATTGGCCAAATTGGTCCAGGCGTTGTTGAGTTATGCGCTTACAACGTTTAGCGATTCATTTTTATATTATAGATATATTATGACGATCTAAGACGATGGGGGTACTGATGGAAATAATAAAAATAAAAATAAAAATAAAATTTCGACAATAATTAACGTAATATAATATCGGTTAATAACCGAGGTATTTCCATCAGAATAGTTTTAGATCGTCAAAACTGATAAGTTACAACATAGAGCCATAATGAATAGAATGATGATAGCAATAACCTGGGAAATAATAAGTACTATTTAATTAAATGCGGATTGCCAGATTATGAAGGAAAAACCGGGGAATAATGGCGGGTAGAGCCGTTACCACCGAGATAGAAAGGCCTGATGGCTCTGATGTCATATACCTCTGACGTCACGTAAAGAAGGCGAAGATTTCTTATCTTACTAGTTTGTTTACATTTGTTTCTCGTTTGATTTGTTCGTATGAAAATAATTTCCAGTAATGTTCTTTTTTAAAAGTGTTTCTTTTACGTGTCTTTAAATGAAAATTATTTAAATCATACGTTTAAGACACGTCTTCTAGCCCGCAAATTTAAATTAAATACGTAAATAATCAAGGGTGATAATGGTGAATTGAAAACAAATATTAAGGATGTAGCGAAAAATATTGCAGCAAATTGTATAGCGCAGGAGTAGATACTGGAAACATAAATAACCTATCATTAGTGCAGGAACTAAGACCAGGTGCATTGCTAAATGAAGTAGAAAATGCAATGAAACATCTTAAGAATAGTAAACCTCCAAGATCAGATGACATACCTGCCGAGTTATTTAAACTAGCAGAGAATGAAGCGATGTGTCATACACATGATTTATAATACTATATGGAAAATTGGAGATGTGGCCAACAAATTGATGTCAGTCAATTTATGTAAGAACCTTTTTCAGTGGCCGAATGCGGGAATCATCGAATTATATTACTGATATCACAATGCGAGCAAAGTGATGCTCAAGATAATTTATAAACGATTATATGGTTTAATTGAGAATCAAATTCCGCTAAAGTGTAAGCTGCTTTCATGAAAGGGCAGACGTACAAGACAGCAGATTCTCAATGTAAGACAATTAGTTGAGAAAACAGGAGAGTACAACACAAAAGTAATTTTCTGCTTCGTAGATTATCATGAAGCATTCGACTATGTCCAGTGAAGTAAATTATGATTAATTCTTGTAGAAATGAGAGCGCCAAATCAGGACGCAGCTAATGTTAAAGTGAGAAAAAGGATTATTTCAAAGTACAGAGGAGTGTTACATAAGAATGTTTACTTTCGCCGCTCCTTTTTAATTTATATATAGAATACATTATGAGGAGTATTACATTTTAATGTGTAAAATATGTAATCGACTAGAACGATGATTTTCTAATTGGAACATCGAATAAGCTGATGATATCTCGTTGATAACTACAAGTATTGGAAACATGACTTTCTTATTTCAAAAATTGAAACAAGCTAATAAAGAATATAACAGAAAAAATACTAAAGTCATAATAATCAATCGATCTAAAGGTAATTGTCGTAACACAAAACAAACAGATAGCATGGATGTGGTTAGTAAGTTTAAATATTTAGTATCGATTGTTAAGAATACTGGAGGTTGTAAAACAGAAATACGACATCGCTCGAAAATAATTAAAAGCGCGGTGGAACGATTAGTAAAAATTTTTGTGACCAAACAGAAAACAGGAAAGTGAAAATTAGACTAACAAAATCATCACTATTCTCGATTTTTTTTATACAGCGCCGGAACTTGGGCAATGTACCGGACTGAATGCAAGTATATAATCTCTCGAGCTATGGTGCTAGAGACGAATCCTGCCAGTCCCTTAAGACAGACAAGAAAACCAACAATACATTAATTGAGATTGGCGAACAACAGCAACTATTAATGGAAGTGATGATCGTAATTGGATAGTATTTTGGAGTGAATGTGTTCATGAAGCGTAAAATAGAGAAGGATGGCATAAATTACTTAATCATTCGTAGCCCGATTACTATTTTCTCGATTATGAAAAAGTCTCGGAATCGCCCATCACTACTTAACTTGTATACCAAATGACCAGTAAATAAACGTTATTTTAAAATACAACTAATCACACTGACCTTATTACCAACGACCAAGGAATATTCACCAATTTTATGAGAAAGGATGAAAAATAACAGCTGAAAATGGCGTTATATTATTTAAAATACAAATAACATTAAATCCTTTCGTTCATACTGTACATTACAATGTACAATACTTTACACAGTAATTTTAAACTAATTAACTTGTTTTGTGGAAGTTAACTCATGTTGTACATTATAATGTACACATCCTAAACTATGTAGAATAATTTGCTTTTACATTACCCTAAGCCAAAAAAAAAAAGTATTCTGCGTTTTGTAGTGCAAAATTTTGAAGTGTTTATTTGTTATATTTTAGTACATTTTGTAATACCTGTTTTACCACATTTTTAATATAGAATACCGACAATATTAATATATTAAGTAAGTACAATGTTTAAAATTTAATTTAGTTATGCTTATATGTATGTAACTATAATATTTTACCAACAGGATTTTTTAAAAAATTAATGTACATTATAATGTACACCATAAGTAAACAGTTACATTTGTGATACTAATATAAGTAATGATTTTTTTTTTATTCTTTATTATTGCAAATATTTTACATTATTATTTGATTTATATTTTAGTTTCATGATCAAATAACAATGAGTCATAGACAACTTACTGACGAGCAGGTTCTAGAAATGTTAGATAATTTGTCCGAAATTGAAGGTTTTTCTTCTGATGAAGAAGAATGTTGTAATGAAAATGAAACAAATAATGCTGAAGATACTGGTAATGATTACATTATTTACTATTATACTATGTAGATGATACATGTGTATGCAGTATATATACTGTAATAAGCGCTGAAATTTTTGATGTTTGTAACAGGAACTTTAGACAGTGATGAGGAAACAGAAATAATTTATCTATCTGTCGCAGACTCTGAACAACACCAGAAGGAGATTCAAAAGGCTGAATCAGAAGCATATTTTAAAGAAAATAGATTAACTGTACGAAATAAAGTTTCGTGGATTAAAAATGCTTCATATGAAACACCTCCGATTCCAAAATTTGTATTACATAATAATATTTACTCGCTTCCGTCTCCCATAGATTATTTCAAGAAATATATAACTAATGATATAATATCAGAAATAGTGCATATGACTAATTTATATGCTGCTAGAAAGAATATTAATTTTTCTGCTACAAATACGTGTGAAATTACTGTTTTTATTGGAATTCATTTATTAATGGGTAATTTAGGGTTTCCTAGAATTAGCATGTACTGGAATAAACAATTAGGAATTTCATTAGTAAATGAAAATATGACCCTGAATCGATTTTATAACCTAAGGAATATGGTTCACCTTGTGGATACAGATAAAAAACCAAACAATAATGATCGTCTGTGGAAAATTAGACCGATATATGATGCAATTAGATCGCAATGTATAAAATTACATGTAGAAGAAAATATATGTATTGATGAACAAATGGTACCATTTAAGGGTAAAGTGAATGTAAAACAATATGTGAAAAATAAACCTCATTCCTGAGGCATAAAAGTGTTTTTACTTGCAGGACAAAGTGGTTTAGTCTATGATTTTTTAATATACCAAGGAGCAACTACTGAAATATTTTCAGCTGTTATTTTTCATCCTTTCTCATAAAATTGGTGAATATTCCTTGGTCGTTGGTAATAAGGTCAGTGTGATTAGTTGTATTTTAAAATAACGTTTATTTACTGGTCATTTGTATACATAAGTATAAGTTCCATAACTTGTTTGTTTATATTTAGTTTACGGTTTCTGATGAGAAATGTTATCTAGAATGGGTAAGTGTAAATGCAATTTCATTTAAATTCTTTTTTAATGTGTACACGCATATATCTCTAAATCACGTAATTATATTTCTATTTTCAGCTGAATTGTTGTGTCCCGATCACAAAGTAAATTCTATTAATGAATTATCGGATGGTGTTATATTTCTATACCTTATTGGTAAAATGTAAGCGTGTATTAACTTTATTGGTTTATAAAAAAATATGTCATATTTAATTTCATAATTTTAATATTTTTATGATATATATATATATATATATATATATATATATATATATATATATATATATATTATTTTTTAGTAGGTACAGTTGCAAAGATGGTGATGGAAATGACATTAAAGTTGTTTCGCAATTTATAAAAGGTAAATCATTTGAATAAATAACAAACATAATTCTTTGAATTTTTCGTTTTACGAATTTACACTGAAGTAGTTTCATGTAAGTATTTTAACATGAACGGCATTCCTATGTGTTTATGTAATTTAATAAATTTAAAAATTTATATTTGAATGAATTTATTAATGTCCATTTACGATTACATCTTAATAATAATGAACTTTTACATATGTTAATGTAGAAAAATTCCCAGATTATGACTTTAAAGAAGACTTGTGGTTACAAAGTACTGAAGAAATTAAATATATCAGTTTGTTATTTTTGATTTACATATCCCTCAAACATGAGGATATAGAATTAAGAAACACTTTTAACAGTAATTTGACCGTCTCTTCGCAGCTGTTCATAAAGGAGTTCTTAGAAGAGGTTCTAGAATCGCAACAACACATTATTAAAAATATAATAATCAATGCTATAAAAAAAATCGGTATCTTTTTAAATTATGCCGAATGGAAAAATTATATGGTCTGAGTACAATAAAAATAAATAAATTTTTCTTTATAGATAATTCTCAATCTTTATTGGATAATATTACGTTCAGTGACAGATTTACTAGAACATCGGACTTTACGACGCCTGCTCGATCAAAACGACGAACTTCTGCTCTACAAGATTTTTTCCAGTCTCCTAACACTTAAAAAAAAATCTTTGATGAAAAGAATTTAGAACAGAAGCGGTTAAAGAATGAACTCGATAACGAATTGACTGAAAAATTAGATTTACTACAACGAGTCGATGATAATGAAAAATTAATACAAAAGTTAGGTAAGATGTAATTGTTAAATTCATGTTTTATATTGTACATTTGTTTTTATTACTAGTTGCGGTGTTTTATTTCATATTATTATTTCTGTTTACTATAATAAAAAACTAGAAAGTGATTAATGTGTAATAGAAGTATATCAATATCTCTTTAAAATGATTACTAATAAATTTATGTTTCGCGAAATAAAAATAAAATTTTTATTTCGTGCATATATGTATAAGAGAATCGTCCGACATATCTTAACACCAATTCTGCATTCCACAGAAAAGACATTAGAATAATAATGAAATGCGAAGTATGTGCAATTGGGTGGGAATTTCATATTTATTTTAAATTTTAGTAGAATAGTATAAAACTATATTCCTCAGCCTATCATAGTAATTATTTGTAATATTGAACTGCTCAAAGGCATAGACACAATAAATTTAACATAGGAAAATACTTAAGCGAAGGTACGGATTCGGCCAATACCCTATCACGAACTAAGATTATAATTAGCGTTTTACATAAATCTAATTTTTAATATTTATTTATTTAATGAAGCCACACAACAGCTAACAGCCAATTATAGTGTAGGCTTATAAATAAAATAATACAATGAATAATTTTTTCTGAATTATAAAATTAAAAGTAAAAAAAAATACATTAAACACATTCACCAGCAGAGACTTTATATATGATATAGTACATTTAATTTTAATTTGTGCAACGGCAGTAGCCTCAGCCGGTTGACGTGGCGGCACAGGGCTTTTCATTCACAAGGACTTCTTGGCGGGGACAGCCTGGGCATCGGTAATATTACCGCCCTTACACTTTTCCCCTTATTTGCATTTTTAATCAACTGATCCGGCACCCTAACTTAGTTGACGGGCCCAGGATGCAGGCCCGACACAAGTCGGCGGCTGTTACTACCTTCCCAGTCTCCAGCTTGGCAGACGCTTTTGGCGCTGCTTTCACAGGCGCTTTCAGTGCTGCTTCTGCAGATGCTTTTGGCGCTACTTTCGCCTTTGACTTTTCGGAAGGTTTTTGGGAGACGGTATGAACGTCGTCTTTCCCAGTGACTGCCAGACCAATAGAGGCTTTAATGAGGCCAATCTCCCGGAGGATATCCTCCAGCTGGGCATTGATCAAGTCAATCGAACCTGGTTACAGGCGGGACCTCAGGTCGATCCGCTATCCTCGGGGCTGGAACCTCCCCTAAGCGTCCCTCAAGAGCCTCTATGCGCCCTATGAACTGGCTGTTGACATTAACTTGTTCATACAGCACACTCATGATCAACTCCAAACTGCCACTTATAGCTACTATTGTCGTCTTGGGCGTTTTCTTGTTGTGGTTAAGTGCTGTGACGATACTCTGACTTGTGGCCGTGGCTTCACCACAGCGTTTTGCAAAGTCAGGCACCGACATGGTACCAACACTACACCGATTCTTTGGCGTTTTCTTGCTAGCAGGAAGTCAGCTAATGCCAGACTTTCCCCCATCGCTCATAGCGCTATTCTTGCGCTCAAAGTTGGCCACGGCCGTCTGTACCGCCTCTGGAGAAGGCGTAGCAGGCCGTACCACTTCGATAATTAACTCACCCGGCAATTTCCAGGTGGATGGGCGCTCTGCAGGCCCGCCATTACTATTGTCACTGGACACTTATCCAGTGGGCAGGCACTCAGTAGGCCCATCATCATTGAGCCGTTCCACCGGCTCCGACCACTCTGCAGGGTCAATTGTGGGTGTAGTTAGTGTAATGTGGGGTAAAGAAAGATCCATGCGCGTCCCACAAGTCGGGCACCAAATAAACAGTCCACCACACCAGTGGGGCCCAATAGTGCGGTAAGCCTCGCATTCAAACCGCCTTTTGACTGAGCGACGGTCAGGCTCCATTCTACGACACCCTTGTTTATACTCTTGGTGCCACCAGGCTTCAGCACGGGTCACATGACACCTTGCCTAGAGTAGAACAGCTTTAACCTCGGCTGCTCCAATGAGGTGGTACTTGAAATGTACCATTGCAACTGTACAAGGAATTTATAATAGGAAAAGAATTTTTGCTAACAATTAGCAAAAATTTTTGGAATAAACACTGGGCACAATACTTTTCAGTTTAAATAAAAGTCCTAGGTGACATACACGATCGAAAGCCTTTTCCATGTCTAGGAAACTGTCGCAATCGGTATTTATTGTATCGCAACAACAATCTGATAGTGTAATGCAGAACAATAATAACGTTAATCGAAAATTCACCGCATTATCATCGTATGAAAATCCGCCATTCTACACAATTTCCGCCGTTAAAACAATTTAATGTCTGTGATAACAACCAAGAAATGAATGTAACTGACGGTAATGAGACAGATACTAGCACAACACAAAATGACAATTCGCACGGCTGGCAAACTGTTAACAAACGTCATTCAACAGTTAACAATAATAACAGTCACAAATTGCCAAAATTAACTCATAATCGTTACGAAGTGCTTTCATTAGATGATAGTAACGAACAAATAAACTTGCAAACTATTGTTCCAAAGCCGCCACCAATATATTTATACACGGGGTCGAAAATTATCAAAAAATGAGACAAAAAATAGATCAGATAATTCATAATTCTGCTTATAATGTGAAAGCTCTGTCAGATAGAGTCGTTAAAGTGAATGTGCACTCACCAGAAGAGTATAGAACGTTGACAAAAGTTTTTAGGGAGGAACAGGTGATATTTCACACATATCAAATGACACAAGATTGTACATATAGAGCAGTTATAAGATCATTCAATAGACCCCGCAATAATTGTAGAGGAACTGACACTAAAAGGATTTCAGGTCCAAAATGTCCATAATATTCGTCAGTGTAATACCAAATTACCGCTTCCTTTGTTCTTTGTTGATTTGGAACATAACAGAAAACTGTAAAGAAATATTTAATCTAAAAGTGCTATGTAACACTCTGATTAAAGTAGAACCACCTAATAAAAAGTCATCGATCCCTCAGTGCCAAAATTGCCAAGCGTGGGGACATACTAAGGCATATTGCACTCGGCCATCGATATGTGTCAAATGCAGAGCAGAACATAAAACTGCGGAGTGTAGAAAAGATCCAAAGCTGCTGGCTAAGTGTGGACTATACGGAGGAGCCCATTCAGTAAACTATAAGGATTGCAAAATTTATCAGAAGCTGGTTCAAGTTAAACAGGGATCTATGAAAGAAAGAAGAGACTTAGCTCAATCTGGTCATCGCCAGTCAGGCCTTAGCTATTCCCATGTTACAAACAGTAATCCGAATTCAAATTCAAAGTTACACCAAAATATTTCTAGCATAAAAGTACCTCTTGCGAATTTAAATAAATCAAAAATTATCGCCAATTCTGTGTCAACTAATCTTAATCTGCCAGAACGAAGTTCTAACAATGATGCAGCAGAACTGTCCACAATTTCTGATCAACTTACGAGTTTTCTGTCAGATTTCAAAGTTATGTTCAAGCAACACTGCAACAAAACAGTACAATTCTGACAATGTTAACGACTGTCATTAATAAGTTAGTAAAATGATGGCTGGGTCATTAACAATAGCTACGTGGAACGCAAATGGCTTAAAAAACCATAAGGCTGAAATTGAGTTATTTTTAAGTTCAAATTTCATAGATGTATGCTTAATTTCCGAAACACACTTTACTGAAAAAGATTACTTCAAAATTAATAACTATTCAACCTACTGCTGTACACATACATCAGGCAGCGTCCAAGGTGGATCAGCTATCTTAATAAAATCAAACATAAAACATCATGAACTTATTCATTATAGAGAGGAGTACCTACAGGGGACCACCATCAGTATAAGTACAGCTGTTGGTGACTTGGTTCTGTCGTCTGTCTATTGTCCTCTGCGCCACAAATTAACAAACTTAGGAGTGTCTATGTACATTCACTCACTAGGAACTAGATTTATAGCAGGTGGGGACTGGAACTCTAAACATACAGAGTGGAGCTCTAGGTTTACTACCCCCCAGAGGCCGAGCACTCAAAAATATTTTAGATAATAACAATGTGGGTTATATTTCATCAGGGGAACCAACTTACTGGCCAACTGATCCTTGTAAATTACCCGATCTGCTAGATTTTTACATCGTCAAAGGTATATCACAACAATACAAAGATATCAACCCTTCTTTCGATCTTTCTTCAGATCACTCGCCAGTTATTTTAACCGTGAGCGACGCTGTTATCTGTAAAAATACTCCAGTAAATCTCTATAACTCTAGTACAGTTTGGGAAGCCTATAGAGAATATTTAGAGTCCAACTTAAACTTAAAAATTCCGTTAAAGAACAACGAGCACATCGACGATGCTGTACGTTACCTTACTCACAAAATACAAACTGCAGCTACTTTGAATACACCCTGCAATAATCGAAAAAACATAAATGTTAATAATAGTTATCCTAAATTAGTTAAGGAGCTTGTCTTGGAGAAAAGACGATTATGGAAAAATGGCTTCAAACTAGATATCTGCAAGATAAAACTTTGTTTAATAAAAAAACGAAACACCTGAAGAGATTACTTTTGGAAATCAAAAACAAAACCTTTAATAATTTCTTATCCGCTTTGTCGCCATTGCCTGTGGATGATCATTCGCTGTGGAAGTATTGTAAAAATATTAAAAAATCGATTACAAACATACCGCCGATAAGGACTAACAGTGGTGGTTACTGGGCCAGGAACCCGAATAAAAAAGCTGAAGCATTTGCTACTCATTTAGCGAGTGTCTTCAAACCAATACAGGCGCTCCATCCAAGAAAATCTGCGTTGGATACTGATAACATAAGCTCATCTATGCAACTTACCTCATTGGTGCAGCTTAACTATATGACTAAGTTTACGTCACCTCAAGAGGTGAAAAGTACCATAAAGTCCTTAAAGTGCAACAAAAGTTTGATGCTATAATTCGCTTAAACCTTGTGGGATATGAGGGCGGCCCCCTATCCTTGGGGCGGGAACCTCCCCTAAGCATCCTTCCAAGGCCTCGATACAGCCCATAAGAGAGCTGTTAACCTGTACTTGCTTGTACAGTACACTCATCATCATGTCCAGACTGCTGGTGATTGCAGCTATAGTAGCCTTTGGTGTCTTTTTGTCATGGTTTAATGCTGTGACGATGTTCCGACTCGCTGCCGCTGCCTCACTGCAGCGTTTAACGAAGTTGGGTACTGATGCAGCCCCACAACTCGGCCGACTTTTCAGCATCTTCTTTACTGGGAGCCAGCTTTTACTGGCCCCACTCCCCTGTGCACTACTTGGGCACTCGAGGTTGGCTATGGCTGTCTTTACCGCCTTTGGAGAAGGCATAGCAGCTTGTACCACCTCGACTATTATCTTGCCCGGCAATTGCTGGGGCAGGCGCTCAGTAGGCCCATTCTCTGTTCATCCTGTCTTCAGACTTATGCGCTTATTGCTTTCAGCGTCTTTTGGGCGCTCTGCAGGCCCATTCTTCCATCCTTCTGTAGGACTCAGCCGCACAGTAGGGCCGTCGGTGTGTGTGGGTATGTACGTTGTGCGTGTATGAGTGTGGTGTGTAGGTGGGGTTGTACTATTTTCCATCAACTTCCCACAGAAGGGCACCTATTAAACAGTCCACCATACCAGAGTTGGTACAGTAAGCCTACGCTTCTGACCACCATTCAGCTGGGTGACGGCCAGATTCCGTTATAAGACATCCTTGTTTTAAGTCCAGACGCCACCAGGCTATGGCATGGGTCGCATGACACCTCACCTAGACTAGAACAACATTTTACCTTGATCGTTCCAATGAGGTGGTACTTGAAATGTACCATTGAACAGAAAAGGAATTATAAAAGGAAAGAACAAAATTTTGCAGTCATGTAAATATTACAATGACTTAGCAAAAATTTGTTTGATTTGTAGGTAGGAAATGATTTTGGCGCATTCTTAAGTTGTGTCGTTCGATCATTAGTAGCAGAGCAGTGAAACATGACCACTAACTCTCCGCTACAATGAATCGAATGAAAACAACTATAGTTCAGATGCACCAGACGGGTAAAGACAGGAATAACACGGGATATAGGATCGGTTGCTGGGCAGTGACGAATGAATCAAGCACCACCCGAGGCAACACAAGGATTGACATCTCTCAATCGATTGCCAATATCTATTACCGATAACTCGAGTAATATTAGCAACAGTGACAAGTGGGGGTGGTAATTTCACGGGAGTTGACAGTATGATGTGCTGTCTCCCACTTTAACATTTGTAAGTTTGGTCACTACCATTCCCCGAGGCATAGAATGGTAGTTAAGCTGGCATACCATGACAAGGTAAAATAAATGCCTCGCTGGAGATTTAATGCTTGGTTGATTTCAATCGACTCACGAGTGCGAGCCATCATTGAGAGCCGCCCTGCAATGACTTCATCACCAACACCACCAACAGGAGAACACTTTCAACTCCCAATACTCATGAGGCACCCAGTTTCTCCAGCTGAATCGATTCGTGACTCAATCACCTGAAGAAATCAACCCACTTCATGAGCACCAGTTCAAGTCTATTCGCGACTAGACCTGCCAAGACAACAGATGGACTACCTCAATGAGCATTGACGTCAACATGAAGCTTTCTATTAGGCAACCCCTGGCATTCGTATTGCCCAAACCCCAGAGTGATGACCTTGCATTGAGATCAACACCTATGACAATCAGGACATTACCTAGAATGGTGAGAACACATTCTAGCTGCCTAAGATGTCCCTCAACCAGGTCCAAAAATCGAAAATAAGCACTGACGGTGTACAGCATTCAATCATTTCTGAATCAAAGCTGACACACTGCCAAGTACTCCTCCGATAATGAACCAAGTCGAAGAATGTCACAGGTGCAATCCACAACAAGAATCACTACCCAAGGACTCAGGTTAGATATATACTGAATGCCCAAGGGGATACACCCAATAAGGCCCCTGGGATGAACATAGGGCTCCTGTAAGAGAGTGATATGAACACCCTGGTTGTGCATGTAGACAGCAATCTCATCCGCAGCCGTTCGTCTGCATCAGATTAATCTGCAGAAACTTGACCAGTCAGACTAAGGCTGTAATTGGTTTTCTTAATCAGTCTTAGAATTTCCCCATGGAAACACATGCAGCTTTTATCGTCGGCCCTATGACTGACGGCCCTCATGCTGGACTTCTTGCAATTTAAGCATGCTGGCGACTTCACAGGGCAATGGTTGGGCTTGTGGCCTGCCTTGCCACATTTCAGACACAGGGGCTCTGTAGCCCTGAACTTGCTTGAGATGTGCCCATACCAAAACACTTATAACACTGTGTCAGCTTCACATGGTCAACCACCCTGCACGTGTGAAAACCAAGGTACATGCAGCCAGCCTTTAAGAGCTTTTTGCAGATACCTGGTGTCACAGCGAGCATGAGGCTACCTGTTCCCGCATACAGTGTTCTCTGGAAGCTGGGTTGGATTTCTCCTTCCACGACTTCCAGATCATTTTGTTGTACTAATGCCTGAACAATCTCAGCAACCTACCACTTAGGCATCCTTAATATTTGGACCAGTGGAACGATTGGGTATTTACCAAAACGTGGAGGGCCGATTCCTCCCATTTGGGAGTCCTCAGTATCTTCTCACGAGTCAGCAAATCCTCCACAGCGAGATGCACTGCCTTACCGTGCCTGTACATGTTCTTAATACAAAGTCTGCCTCTTGCGGATCTAAAAAGATCTGAAGGGCCTTCTCATCGACCACCTGTGTTTTATCCTGGCTGGTAATGACTATGTCGGGCAAAGCCTGCTTAGCCTTACTCACTGGCACAGGGCCTAGACATGTTCGGACTTCCATCAATATATCTATCTTCTGGTTGTCTGAACTCCTATGTTCCTTTTGGGAACACTTGGGCTTTTGAGCCACCACCTCGGCCCAGGTCCCTTTTGTCCCCTTTGCTGAGCTGACCTTCGCAACAGCAGTAGCCTTGGCCAGTCGATCTGGCGGCACAGGGCTTAAACTTGGGGTCTTCTTACTTTGGGGATTAGCAAGGGTGCTGGTCTTTTCACTGGGCTTTCCACTTTTCTTCCCCTTCATGACCTTCCAGGCTGCCTTTTCCTCTGGCACTCCCAACTTAGTTGATGGCCCAGGAACACAGTACCAGCACAAGTCGGCAGCCACTGCCACCTCCCTAGCTTTGGGCTTGGTGGATGCTTTTGGTGCCGCTTTCACCCACTGCTCAATGGGAGGTTTGCAGGAAACAGTAGACTCTCCATTTCTCCCAGCAGCCGCTGGATTCATAGAAGTCACCGAAGCCTTCAGAAGAATCATCTAACTGGGATGCGATCACTTCAACATACCCCTGCTCTACAATCTCCACATTAGTTTGCAGGATTGGGAGCAGCCCACTATACTTTCCCTCTAAAGCTTTGATATGTCTCATGAGTGAACTGTTAACCTGTACTTGCTCGTCCAGTATGCCCATCATCATGTCAAGACTGCCCAAAAAGCCATCAGCGTCTTCTTGTCATGGTTCAACACAATGATGATGCCCCGACTCGCTGCCGCATCTTCACTGCAACATTTAGTGAAGTTAGGTACTGATGCAGCACCGCAACTTGGGTGACTTTTTGGCGTCTTCTTTACTGGGAGCCGGCTTTTACTGGCCCCACTCCCTTCCACACTACTTTGGTGCTCAAGGTTGGCTATGGCTGTCTTTACCGCCTCTGGAGAAGGTGTAGCAGCTTGTACCACCTCTACAATAAGCCCGTCTGTCCGTCCCATCTTCGGACTATTGCACTTATTGCCATTAGCAACTTTTGGGTGCTCTGTAGGCCCGTCCTTCTGTCCTTCTGTAGGACTCGGCCGCTCAGTAGGGCCGTCATTGTGTGTGCATGTGTATGTTATGGGCTTATTGTGAAGTGTACAGTGGGGTAAATTTATTTCCACTCACTTCCCACGAGACAGGCACCAATTAATCTGTCCACCACATCAGAGGGCCCCTTTGATGCAGTAAGCCTACATTCTGATCGCCCTTTGGCTGGGCGATGGCCAGGCTCCATTATAAGACATCCTTGTTTAAAGTCTGGACGCCACCAGGCTACAGCACGGGTCGCATGACACCTCGCCTAGACTAGAATGACATTTTACCTCAGTCATTCCAATGAGGTGGTACTTGAGATGTACCCTTTAACAGACAAGGAAAAATATTTAGGAAAGAAACAAATTTTTGAAGTCGTGTAAAAATTACGATGGCATCAAAAATTTGTATTTGGATTGTAGGTTGGAAAAGATTTTGTCACGTCTTAAGTTGTGTCATTCGATCACTAGTAGCAGAGCAGTGAAACATGACTGCTAACTCTCAACTAAAACAAATCGAATGAACACAACTGTAGTTAAGACGCGCCAGATGGGTAAAGACAGGAGTACACATGGGATAAAGGATCGGTTGCTGGGTGGTGGTGGACAAATCAAACACCACCCGAAGCAACACAAGGATAGACATCTCCCGATCGATTGCCAAATATCTACTACCAATACTCCCGCTAGGGCGATCAAAGCAACCGTCTGGGCTGTTAGGTACGCTCGAGTCATTGCGATAAGGGCTGGCCTTTGTGTGCTTCATATAAGGTCAACTAGCTTAACATTAGTGACCCTATGAACCCATACCAATGCACCATATATAACAATCGGTATAACTATCGCTTTGTACAAAAGCTTTGCCAGAGCATGCAGGATCCCCCACTCAGCCCGTGCTACTTGGGCTATTCCGTGGTATGCTGATACTGCTTTCACAACAACATCCTGCAAGTGACCCGAGAAGCTTCCGCTAGAATCTAGCGTAACACCCAGGTACTTTGTGGATGTTGCCCAGTGTAATGGTTTGTTCCCTAATCTTACTGCCGGTTGACGTTCTAATTTCCATTTAAGGGTCATATACGTCGTTTTCCTGCCAGAAAAGACCATGCCTGAGCGGTCGGCCCACATTGATAAAATCGCCATGACCTCCCAACTCAGTAGCTCCAAATGCTTCCGACTGTCACTGGCAACAAGTATGGCTACATCGTCAGTGTACGCTATCACTTTTGTCTCCTCAGGCCAATTGGATTTGAGGAGCAGGTTAATGAAAACTCACCAAAGGATGGGTCCTACAATGCTTCACTGGGGGCAGCCCTGAGTTAAGGTCTTCTCAACTGAAGTTGTGGAAGCCTTAAGGACTGCAGTTCTTCCCCAGAAGTAGTCTTCCAGCATTTCAATTAAATAACTGGAGACTTCGGCCGCATGTAGCTCATCCGAGAACTTTCATCCAGGACATCCAGTCAAAAGTGCCCATGATATCGAGAAAGATTCCCACTACATACTTCTCACGCCGGGACTGTACCCACTCAAGCAAGGACATAATTGCAGACTCAGAAGAGACACCACGAGTATACCCAAACTGGGCAGGCGACAGCCATGAACGATTGGATAACTCTTGCTCTAATCGAGACACTAGTATCCTCTCAAACAACTTTCCGACACAAGAAAGTAAGCTAATCGGTCTGTAGGAGGCTGGCAATGAAGGATCATTCCTGGGTGACTTTAGTATTGGTACTATTATTGCCCGCTTCCAAGCCATCAGCACTGTCCTCTCATCCAGACATGCCTGAAACAGGCACATGAGAATGCAGGGTACTTGAAAGTGGACAGCTTTCAAGACCTCGGGGGGAATCCCATCAATTCCTGTTTTTCATCTTAGCAAGACAACAGGAGACCTCTTCCACAGTCGTGGGAGAGCCCAGGCCACTCACAAGATCAGTCGCGATCGGACAACAACTCGGAGCTGCCTCGCCACTAGCACCCCGCCCACCCAGACCTGTCCCCGAAACATCAGGAGGACAGTCCAGAACGAGCGAATGCAGCAGGCGAGTTATCGATCATCATTATCTCTGACCCACTGTCATCCAGCAGGGCATTAAAGACCTTGTGGCGGAGATTTTTGCCGCGCAAAACCCAACTCGCGGCACTGAATGGATCCCACCAATTGGCAGGTCTGACGAACGCTTTCCAAGATCAGAGTTTTGCTCTTCGGATCTCACGATCCAATGCCCATTTGGCCTTCTTGTAGGCGTGGAACGCTTCTGCCTGACGAGTTCTTTGGGCCCACTGAGGTAGCCTCCTAACCGCCTTCAAAGTTTGTGAAACAGCCTGAGTCCACCAGGGCTGTCTGCGAACCGACGGGATGTGTTTCTTTAAGGGGATACTCCCTTTAGCCACCCTAAAGACTGCCCGCTGGAACTCCTTGACCATAAGATCGGGTGTTTCACCAACAAACAGCTCTCGGGATAAACCAGGAAAGTTTTCCTTAAACTTGGCAAAGTTCCCATCACAGTGCAACACTCTATCCTCCAGCCCACAAACCATGTCCCGACTACCGCTAATGTATTTTTTTTTTTTTTTTTTAATGGGGATGCCTTTACAGCTTACCCAACGTGGAGCCGTAATAATCACTAACTCATATTCTTATGAACTCGGACAACTTCTCGAGAAAAGTCGCTATGTCCGGGAATAAATCTAGATTCTCAACATGCAGAAGGGACATTACATTATAAGGAGGACCACCACGAGATGCGTAAAGTAATTTGAGATACAGTTCAGAACGTAATGCTGTTAATGAAGGACATTTGAAGAACACATGATCAGGGTTGCAGACTACACGACCAGCATGTACAGGACGATATGGATTATCTCTAAGCTGCATAACGAACAGGCGGTCAGGCAACAAGCAATGCCCAAACCACAATCTGCTGATAAGCACAATTCCTCTCCGCTTGATGTTTTTGAAAATGTAGAACCATGGGAACCTTGGGAGAGACGGCTGCAGCTGATAATACGCAGTAAGAGGCGACCGCTGTATGCACTCCATATATGTCTGATCCCAGAGCTTTTTATGAACAGACTGTGTAAAGTGAATGACGTCATGAGAAGAAACTGAAGAGAATAAAACACCACTAGAAGAACCCCTTTTAGCTATTGCATCTACCATTTCATTGTCGGGGACTCCTCGATGTCCCGGTACCCACAAGAATGACACAAATATACTGAGGTTTTCCAGCTGATTAAGTTTCAACAAGATGGCTGAAATCAATGAATCTGACACCTTCCCTTTGCATTCAATAGCCTTTAAAATACTCTGTGAGTCGGTAACAACGAGATAATTACCTGGAAGATTCGCATCAATTAAGGACGACAAAGAAAGAAATACTGCCACACACTCAGCTGTAAATGAGGAACAGAGATCAGATAATTTGTATGCACTGCTAATATTAAGAGGAGGGATATAAACTGCTGCACCAGTTCCCTGAGATGACTTCGATCCATCTGTATAAACAAGGATATGCGTAGGAAAATTTTCAGCGATAATATTATTAAATGTAGCCCAGATCAGTGGGGGAGGCCAGTGGACGTAGTTCTCTGGAAAGAAAAATGTTATTTTATTGGCAAAATTGTATGAATAAGGTAACATAAATTGGATGGGTATATGAATTCGCATAGTCTGCACCTGAAATTCATCCAACCTAGGTAAAACCGAAGCCAGCAGAGGCATTTTGCTGTTTGAAAACCGCCAGTTGGAATAAATGTGGTAGAATAAATTGTATAGCGGAAAGCGATCTATGTACATTCTACCGATCAAGAGCTTTAATGCTAAATAACTCCGTCTCAGCTGTAACGGAGGAATCTTACTCTGCCAACAATGCCGGTATCGGGGTACTTCTAACTGCACCAATACAGAGCCTCACACACTCATTTTGCACACGATCAAGCTTATTTAACAATGATTCAGCTGCAGATCCATAAAAAACACAACCATACTCCATTTTAGAACGAATTAGCGACTTATAAAGAATCAACAGTATGAAAGGATCACCACCCCAACGAGTATTGTATAAATTACGTAGAATGTTAACGGCGCGGTTAATAGTTTTTATAAGATGTTCAATATGTGGCCTCCATGCCAAATACCGTATTGACTTACAAAAGGGAATAACTCCATTTTCTGCTGTGATAGAGAAGTTATTGACTGTGAGATGTCTGTATGTAAAAACCACTGCCGCACTTTTCAGGGGACTTAGAGTTAACCCCAACTTATAAAGAACTCGTTCAATTAAATCAATATCCATATTAATATTACATACGGCGTCGGAAAATGATGTATTGGAACTAAATACCGCAATGTCATCGGCATAAAGGAGAGTTTTGGAATACAAAGGCACGTGTGCCAGTTCTGAAATATATAAATTAAAAAGCAACGGACTGAGGGAAGAACCCTGAGAAATTCCCCTATATACCACTCGATGGTATCTGGTGGACGATGAACTTATTAAAATGTGGCGTTGCGAAAATAGTCTACTAATGAAGTGGTAGCAATGCTCTGGAATGCCTAGGGACAACAGTTTCTGCTGTAAAGTGGGCAAATGTACGTTGTTAAAGGCGTTCATTATATCGAGGAAAACAGTAATATTGTATTCTTTATTAATGAGACTGTTATATATATTACCAACTAAATCACCCACGCAGTCCAATGTACTGGTGTTATTTTTAGTGCAAAAATTGCATATTGGGCTGTTGGAGTATTTTAGAAAAATATAGCCTGATTTCTACATCCTATGGGGTTTAGCGTATAAATATTTCGCTACACAATCCGCTACCCAAGTTGCTTGTGAAAGGAGCTTTTCAAAACTTCGGTTTATTAAGAACCGATTACGTAGCACAATGTCGCAGGAGTTACTTTCTAGCTTTTTATGTCTTGAAAAAATCAGCAACGATCAAATTATCGATTTAACCGCAGCAAAATCGAAACTTTTGACGGAAAAACTCATTTTTTTAAAATAAGTATTTTTATTCTTCGATTGCTCTTTAATATTAAACTAAACAGTTGACGTTCTTTTTTTAAGCACCGTTTGTATTTTTTAACTAATTTTTTGGTATCTAATTCATTCGACCATATCATTTGAAAAAAAAATGGGTACAAGCCAAGGTTTTTTATTGTTTTGTTTTTATTTTTTAATTTTGACCTAAAATGCGAACTTATCCGTCATTTTTTTAATTGTAAACTAAAATCCAAAGTATTTTTTCACTATTATTATTATTATTTTTTTTTTATGTTTTCCTCTAAATTATAGGTAATAGATAATTATTAATTTGTATTTCGTGTGTTTTTATATTCTTATATTGTAATTGATTGTTGTATTTTCGAATAAATAAATAAAACAATTCTGTAATAAAAAATCACGAAACCTCCCCCTGTAAATTTTTAAAATACGTCCCGAAAACTAGGGCCCGTATGCGCTTTGCCCATGTTTGACTGATTATGAGCCCATCCGCCCCTGTATATATGTGTACGTCGATCACCAGCCTACTTTACGTATACGATTTTTAATTTTATATTTTCCATATTTACTCTGAATTCTTCGGTACCCCCCTATCTCTTAACACACCATAATATGTATATATATTTTTCATTATTATTGTGAAATTTCTACGTGATCTAAAATTTAAACTTGTTATAAAAAATTTGACGTGATTAAAAATTTGGCGTAATTTTAACGTAAACTAAAATTTCCACGTGTAGAACGAACAACTCTCGATATTACGATCTCGTGATTAATCTTCGTTTCGATTTAATTATGCGTTTATTATTATCATTATTAATTAAACAAAACAAAATTTATTCAATATATGGTTTCTTACACGTACAGACATATAACAAAAAACAACACAAACAATATTTACACGAATCGACAAAATATATATATATATATATATATATATATATATATATATATAAAAATTATCATAAAAAATAGTAAAAATTCCTACAACCTGGGGATACCACAGGTGAGACTGATGATGTTCCCGGATGGCGAAGGTGTATACAATTATTATACCGTCCTGGTTCCGTACTTACCGTTTATTATTCAATTAATAATCCGCGAATCATTTTAAATTAATAGTGACTGTGACTAGAAATTTCTTCCTATCTACGCGGATATCTCTAACGATTCGTAAAAGCGACGATTCGGGTAAAATATATCGATCCAGTTACGTTGGAACGATTCTCACGACTAGATTAGGATTAATTACGATATATCTACTAATTTTCCATAGCTACTCATTTGCGGTATATTACTTAAGAAACTTATTGTAATGAACGTTCTTTTCTAATGACAATCGTCTTTTGACTAAGTTATTTAATTTATAATATAGTTTTTTATAAAACCCGGTCTAAAAATTGCGACAGAAGATTTTATTAAGTTGTTTCAGCAGCTTGGAAATCGATTTATCTTAGGCGGAGATTGTACCGCGAAACATGCATTCTGGGGATCGAGAGAAAATTTAACTCGTGGAAGAAACCTGTCGAAGGCATGGAAGAAACCTGTCGAAGGCAATTAATATTACAGGCTCTTTTAGTCTGTCCGGTGCAAGTACCACTTACTGGCCGTCAAACCCTGAGTGTATTCCTGATTTGCTTGATACAATCACGCAATCACGCGTTGCTGGCTCTACACGCCGTTAATCTCCGAATTTCCCCTAATAACCTGGTATTATTCGTATTTTACTTTATTGTACTTATTATTACCGAGGTTATTGCTATCATCATTTTAATTATTATAGCTTTACGATCTGACTTTTATCTGATTTGACGATATAAATCTCTTACAACGGAAATACTTTTGTTTTATATATATATATATATATATATATATATATATATATATATATATATATATATATATATATATATATAATGTTAACTGTTATTAATTTTTTAAATTTATAATTATTTTATTTAATATTTCCTTCGGTATCCACATCGTCTTAGATCACCATACCAGCTAATTACGTCCGGCTGCTACGATCGTATCTATCAGGGAGGAAGTTCTGCGTTGCCCACGAGGTGGAAAACTCTAGCTTCTATGAGATACAAGCCGGAGTACCTCAGGGTAGTGTTCTCGGTTCCTTGCTTTACCTTATGTTCACTACTGATGTTACAAAAATTAAAGGTACTACACTTGCCATGTTCGCTGATGATACCGCAATCCTTGTTGTTGCTAACACACAAGTACAAGCAAATTGTATATTACAAGATGCGTTCTACAAGACGGTCTTGTGGATGCAGAACTAGAAAATTAAGTTAAACGAGCCAAAATCAGTTCATGTTACCTATGGAATGCATCCGATTGACATACATCTGAGTGTCTACATTACTGGAAAACAGATACCAACATCTGCTTCAGCTAAATATCTAGGTATGCATCTAGACGTAACGTTAACCTGGAAACCCCATATTAAGGCCAAGGAAGACTAAATTAACGCCAGAATCCGCCAACTTTATTAGCTACTAGGGTATAATTCGAATTTAAGTTTGTATCATAAAAGGCTGATTTATCTATTTATGATCAAACCGATATGGACTTATGGTTTGGAGTTTTGGGGATGTGCCGCAACATCCAATCGTGCAATCATCCAGAGAGCCAGAACAAAGTTATACGCCTGATTACAAGAGCGAGGTGGTTCCATTGTAACGATGATTTACATCGGGATCTGCAGTTGAAGAAAGTGAATTTTACAATTCGCGATTTTGCATTTGCGCATGAACAACGACTAGTGGCTCATATAAATATAGAAGCACAGAAATTGCTGAATACGGGATAACGTAGACTGCAGCGGCTTAAACCGCATGATTTATTGAATTTATAGAAGTTATATAACCTATGTATTAGTAGAGCATACCATTGGGCTATGCTTCTACATTATTATGTTTTCGGTTTTCGTGTATAAATAATGTATCCATAATTATTACTAATTTTTTTTTTTTTTTTTTTAAATTTTCCACACCGACCAATCAGGCCATAATTGGCATTTCTAACTTCCAAAATAAATAAAATATATATTGTCTCGTCTCCCAGTGGATAGGAGACAACCAATAAATAAACTGATATTCATAACTAAACCTAGTTAAAATTAAACAAATTAAATATATGTTTTAATAAAAGTAGAATTGATATTTTAGCGCGTTATTAAAGTTTTGACACTTATCTTTTGGATACTTGGAAGCATATAAACTATATAATACCTCACTACTCGTGGGCTAGATGATTGTCGATGCATGTTTGAAATCTTGACATCGTTAGACGCAATACGTTTATGTTGGCGAATGATGTGTGCTAGTTGTAGGAAGAGCGTCCCGGCACCATATTCTTTTTAGTATTCTTCTAAGATTGCCCGACAGCGTGTATCTGAACATCCGAAGTATATTCAGATTATCGCTTAGGCGAAGTTTGTTAAAGAATCTGAGGTATTGTTGCACATGCACTTCTTTAACAAATGGAATATCAAGATGCTTGTGAAGAGTGTGGTTCGAGACATATCTAGGAGCCGCGACCATCATATGAAGAATTTTTGATTGCTTTCTTTGTATTAGTGCTAGAGTACTCGCTTTAGTATTGCCGTCTCTATCCCGTATCTCAAGATTGGAGCTATAATCGTGAGGTATACCCGCCTTTTAAGTTCTAGACTTAAAGTGGATCTTCTTCCTATTAACGGAGAAAGCATATTGGCACGTACCGAGATTCGTTTAGAAATTTGCTCAACATTAGTACGTCAGTTAAGTCTGCGATCCATGTGTATTTCCAAATATTTCACCGACGTAACTTGTGGTATTTCAGAATTATTTATTATTAGCTTTGTAGTGGTAATAGGTCTGTTGGTAAAAGTTATATGTTGACATTTTTTATTGTTGAACTTTATTCTTCAATTATTGGCCCACTTTTGTATTTTATCTATATGTCCCTGAATTGCTGTATTTGCAAATTCTGAATTTTCATTACAGGCCATTATTACTGTATCGTCTGAAAATGTAGTCAGAATTGTCTGATTAGAGATAGGTATGTCTGCCGTGTATACTGAATATAGAATTGGTCCCAACAGACTACCCTGGTGAACAGAAGCAGATATTTTCCTTTCTACGGAGACGAACTCGTTGTTTTTAATAATAAAGACTCTATTTTTTAGGTACGACATGACCAATAGATAAAGATCTATGTAGTTGTTTAATTTAAATTTTAATCCTGAGTACCAAACACGATCGAAAGCTTGTTCCACATCCAGGACGACTGCTGAACAAAGTTATTTTCTTTCAAGCACGTTTAAGTCAGCATCGATCAATCTGTGGCATTGTTGAGTAGTAGAATGTTGGGATCGAAAGCCAAACTGATGTTTAAGTATAACCTTACTCTTACCTACAATTACACAGATTCTTTTTAATAACTCAAAGACCTTGGATAAAACACTAAGTAAACTTATGGGCCGATAAGAGCACAGGGAAGTTTGATGTTTTGCAAGTTTCAAAACCATTACTATTATTGATTTTTTCATTGATCCGGGTAGTATCCTTTACTCAAAATAGAATTAAATATGTAACATAGTAGCACCGCGGTTTTCTGTGGTAATCTCGTTAGTATTTCGCCGGTTAATTTGTCTACTCCTCGTGATTTTTTGCATGGAGTTGATTTCAAACAGTCTGCTACTTCTCCGGGAACGGTTTTGTAGGGAGCTGCATTTGTAACGGAGTGTCCTGAAAATCGTTTGTATAATTTGTATGTACCATATATAAATCATCGAAAGGAGTGAAGATTTTTTCCAGATGATCAGCGAAAGCTTTCGCCGTTGGTCATCCGTTTTAGCCCATTCGCTATTATCTAGTTTGATATTATATTGTTCTTTGGTTAGTTTAAGTAACCTTTTATAAGTAAACCATAGTGAATTACCTTTTGTATTTAATGAGCTCAAATATTGCTCGAATGATTTATTTTTGAATATTGTTAATTATTCTTTTAGCTTCGTGTTTAGTCTATTATATACCGATTTGACTTGAAATTTAATCCAATTCCTCTTTTTTAATTTCCAACGTAAAATGTTGTTGTTTTCACAAAAAGTGAGTGAATCGTTATCAATTCTAGATGGTTTTGTATCAATGTAAATGGTTATTGGTAGATGATCACCTCCTAAAGAGGTTTCAAATACAGACCAAGAGCAATCAAAGAGGATATTAGATGAAACTAGATATAGATCTAGAAGATTGTTATTATGCAATGGATTATTAATTTTAATCGAAGATCCGTCATTTAGAAGGCACATGTCAGAGACTGAAATGATATCCAAAACGTTGGAACCTTTGCGATCATTTCTACTACAGCACCACAGTGAGTTTAGGACATTGAAATCACCACCAAGAATGGTAGGACTATTTTCTAAATTATCAGGACATTCGAAAAAGATTTGTGAATTATTGTGGGAGGGGAGTAATAGGAAATGAAGGTACCAGAGAAATTACCAACCGTAGCGAAAAGGTAGACTGCGTTAGAAGAAGTGTCATTGTTGACATTGGACAAGTTAGTTTTAATGACGTGATGATTAATACCATGTCGGACCATCTCCGTACTAATCCACTCTATCATCTCGGTAGCAATAATAATTGGAAATACGGAATTGTTGATTCACTGATAACCAAGTTTCAAATAAAAGAATTATACCAAAGGGATGGGAACTTACGAAATGTTCGAATTCGCATCTATGAGCTAAAATACTTCTCGCGTTTCATTGTAATATACGAAGTATAGACATAGGAAGAAGGAAGGAAAAAAGATAACAAAGAGAATGAAGGAAATATTATAAGGAAGAGAAAAGGAAGGAAAGGATAAATAAATTATCCAGATGCCTAGATAAATATAGTGGAAGGGGGAGAAGGAATAATAAACTATGTAACAGAAATAGATAAGATTACACATAAAATTATAATAGCATAAATAAAATTAAATAAAAAATTTTGAGAAAAAAAAAAGGAAGATATAATACTGAGGAGAAAAATGGGAAAATATATCTAAATTAGTTATCATTTTTATGAGTTACAAATATCTTTACTTACATTATTATTACTTATATTAGGTTTACTATTAATATTGTTCTTGCTAGAACCAAATTGTTTACTCGTAGCGGATTTACTGAAAATTTGAATAGATTTACTAGCCACGGTTGAGTCCTTTTTGGTATATCTGTCTGATTCCTGATGAGAGGTAATCTTTTTATATACAGAAACGTGACTATAAGATTTTTTTCTCTTCATCCGAAGAGAATATTGCACGTTTCAAATGTAACTGATTCCGGAATTAACTGATTCTTGTCAATAAATCCTCACATTTTAGATGTGGGATTAGGTCTATAGATTGGAACATCTGGATGATCTATTTTCGCTTGTTTGTGTACAATTTCCGGAAAATCACAGAAGTCTGCCAATATAGAAAATCGGTTGTTATTGTTGAGGTTGGTTTTAACTCTGTGGAAAATGAATGCTGTTGTGAATAGGTTTTTGGCAGCTCTAAAGAAGCTTCATGGAAACTCACATTATATGAGACCATGAGTTCGTTTATGCCGGTTTGCTTTGATCATTCCGGACAGGATTCTGCCGTTGCACTGTGAGATCGTCTTCAAGAAATACATGTCTCGAACTGTTTTTGGGACATTGATAAACCGCATGATCGTTACCTCCGCATCTATCACATCTCGGTTTGCTTTTACATTGGAGTGCAATGTGACCATAAGGTAAACATCGTTTGCATTGTTTACTTCTTTTAACGAATGGTTCGCAACAGAATCTTACTTTCCACAGGAATACGTACGCAGGGGATGATTTGTCCCTCAAAAACTACATGGAAGATATTTCACTTCATCGTTGATAAATACTCTCCTACTTAATCTTTTAACAGATTTAATTACAAATAGACTACATTCAATCATTTCATATAACCGTTTGTCCGAATATTCAATATCGACATTTTTAATAATAGTTGCCCTCGATATTAAATGGAAAAGAATGTAAACTTTGTAACCCAAAACATAGATTATTCGCCACATCGTCGGCAGAGGAAGGTGAACAAAACCGAATAATTTATTTATTTATTTATTTATTTCGATTACACTAAATTACAAGGTTATATAAAACGTAAAGTGTTTACATATCGGTAATCACTGGCTATGTGCATTATTGCACGAGCGCCGCCTTAAATTACAAAAAACAGTTTAATAAATCTATTCCATACGTTCGTAACATTCCCATGAAATAGTAACTTTAAAATGATCATCTTACCGCCATCTATTTCCATTAAGAGCCTGTGATAGTTAAGAATGACGTTAAAAGTTTCCTTCGTCGACGCTTGTAATTCAATAAATGAATCTTCAGTTCAGAAGGTAGAGTATTATAGATCTTAGGTCCCATATAACACGACTGTATATACGCGTTTTACTAAAATTCGGTGTAGTCGCTTTAGGAACTCCTTTAGATCTCGTTTTCCCTTCACAATATACTATATTAAATTTAGATCGATTTTTCAAAACAAAACTTGAAAGCTGCAACACATATAACTCTTGCAACCTTAAAATTCTGACTTCCGATGTCATTTTATTATTATTAATGCATTTCAATACGGATGTTTGCAATATTTCGATAGGTTTAATGTAATTAGGCCGTATGAGAGAATCGGTTGATACAATGCCAAGTATAACCGTCTCAATTGGCGAAAAGAACTGTTTCATGTAATAAAACGTGTAATTTAATTTCCTTAATTTTTTAGTTATGTAACCTGATTGTCCAATTTAACTTATCATCTATGATAACTCCGAGATATTTAATTTCCTTTACCCTTGTTATAATCTTATCATCCAACACTATTAAAAACCTGTCCCAATCTACTGCATTCTGATTGGTAGAGATTACATATCTTGTTTTGATACTATTTACAATTAATTTAATAAATCTGTTATAGGAAACTTTCCGTTACATTTTTACTCGAGGAATATTTCCGTCGAATTTCTGCAACTTTAAGAGCACTAATTGATAATCTTGACTGATCAAACGAGGTTTTTTCAATAAATACTTTATAACTGTTTGAACTAGTATCGGAGTTAAAAGACGAGTAATTATTTGGCTTTGAAGTAAATGTATCCTTAGAATTAACGGAGACCTCACTATAATTAGAATACCATAAACTTTTATTATTATTATTAACAATATTATTTTTATTTTTTTTATTAATTATTATTATTATTGAGCGTAATTACAATATCTTTCCTTGACGTATTATCTAATAATAAAGCGGCTTTAACTAGATCGTTATCGGGAATAATGTTATCAAACATACCCGAGCTTTCGATTCTTTCTGAATTAGTTATTTGAATCCGTATCAACGTTGCATTTATGTATGTTAGTGTCTATCGTTATAAATATTATCCTCCTCGGTAGATAGTCTATTCCGACCACCCGAGGTTTCAGACATATTCTACATTAAGTAATATATATATATATAAAATATATATAATGATACTATATCAAGGTATCCGAGTGTGTGTAGTGTGTGAATATAACGCTATCAGAAATATAAGTAAGTAGAATAAAAACCAGATAAATATTAGGAAAAACACCTGACAACGGAAATAATGAACGAACGAAAATTTATAATCGAACTAAAACGATCGAAACTTGCAGAATTTACTTTGAAAGCGTCAATAACGCATTCAATAACGGTTGTTATTATGTGGAAAATATCAGAGCCACTATTGGATTGGTTTTTGATAGTAAATTGACATGGCGTGCGCACTATGCGTACGTAGTTAAGAAAGCGAGGAGGTTAAATTGTTTTATTATTTAAATCAATATTTTTCCGATAAACATTTATCTCGTTTGTATCTTACATTATATCAACCAGTCATTACTTATGGAATTATGCATTGGGGAAATGCTGCAAGATCATATATGCGTTCGTTGTCTGTGCTACAAAATGCTATATTTAAATTAATATGCCGAGGGTATAACAAGTTCCCTTGCAATCTAACAATGTTAAATATTCGAGAGCTGTATGAGGTGCAGTTGTTGGATTTTGTTTTCCAGTTTCGTTCAAGGTATCTCCATTGGTATTAAAACAGGCAAAACTAGAACGTGCTCAGTTGAATTCGCTACCGTGCCAAAATTTACAAAGCATCATTGTCGGATACAGTCGTCGTATATGGGATCAGTATTGTTTAATATTTTGACACCCCAATTGAAAATTGATCTAAAAAATTATAAACGACGTCGCAAGCCCTTAATACGTTATATTATTAGTAAGAGATAGCTGTGAAAATTATACTTCTAAATAAGTTTGATTAATATGTGCGTTGGTATGTCTGCATGAAGCGGTGTATGCGAATATGTGTGTACACGTACCTGATGCATGTGCATGTATGTACGTATATATGTGCGTATGGGTATATGTGTATACACATGTAGTTGTGTATATATATGTATGTATATTTATTTGTGAATAATGATGTGTAAATATGTGTACAAGTGCATTTGTGTATAGGTGTATATATGATTAAAATGAAATATTCTCATATTAATATTTTTGCTTATTTATATGTACGTATGTATATATTATGTATGCGATACGGTCGGTCGTTTTTATTTTTACTTTTTATTTTTGTAAAGTATATCGATAATTTATAATTTATTTTCCATAATTAATTTTGTTTAATAACAATGTAATAAATTAAGACGATCGAATTTGTTATTATGCATGAATTTATTTTCCGCTGCTCGCGTAGATAATGCGCATTTGCGGATTTTATTATTAATTTATTTTCTTGTTTCTGGTAAATGTAAAAACGAATAAATTGAATTGAATTGAATTGAATTTTTTTGAAAAATTCCAATAATAAAGCTAAATCATTAATAATATTAGTATTAATATTATAGATATTTTTATCATAACTATTGATATTTCTTTGTCTAGACGCCGCCTGAGCGTATGTCTGTGGGTAATTATTATTATTATTAATATTAGTACTAATTTTACGACTATTGTTACTAAGTAAATCACGATTTATCTGGTTATCCAGCGGACGGCTGGTTTTACTTAAGTTTAAAACATTATTATTATTATTATTATTATTATTATTATTATTATTATTATTATTATTATTATTAAATGTATTTCGGAGAGTTTTCTTATTCGTTATTATTTCAGAAATTTTTGCGAATGCGGTACACTGTTTAGATTTTGCAGTATATTAACCGTTACAACTTGCGCATTTTATTCACTCGTGCAGTTTTCCGAATTTTGAACATTTAGTAGTTTTAAAACAATTGTATGCCACATGGCCATAATACCCTAGGCAATTAAAGCACTGAATTATTTCCCAACGTACGAGACAATAACAGATTTCTTTAATATTAAATATGTCTTTAAAATTAGTATTTGCTGGGAATACTGCTGAGAATTAATTTGACTACAGTATCGTTTTCTAAATTTTTCTTCGCGAATTCTTTTATAATTACATCGACTTTAGTTTTATTAACAATGTCAGTTTTTACATCGTTAATATCAATATTACGAGGAAGACCTTTTTTGTACTAATTTTATCGGTTTCCTCGTTTTAGGTGTGTGTGTGTGTGTATAATGTTGAACATTTAAGTGTATTTAACATGCTATCGTAATCATTTAAATCGTTAATGTATATAAAGTACTTTTTTTATTTGTTTCGATTTTAACATTTTTTTTTTTTGTCATTGCGTTAATATTAGTAATAAAAGCGTTAACACTGTGTTGTAGCGGACCGCGAAAAATAATTTACTCCGTATTTATGAATATCACTTTCTAGTTACTGCGGTTAACTTAAAATTTTTATAGTTTCTTCTAGAAACGCAATAAAACCACTAACATCTTGAGCCCCCGTGTCAGTCACATGTGACTGATGTTGTCCATTACCGTCAGCCCGTGTGATTTTTTTTTTTATAAATGTGATAAGGTATTAATTTTTAATAATATCACTTTCGAATCACTCTGCGGTTAACTTAAAATTGTTCTATTTCTTCTACGAACGGAATAAAAACACGAAAAAAAAGCGTCAGTCATTTACGACTGAACATTGTTATCACGTATGTTTATATTTCAAAGTATAAAGTTTTCATTTGAAACTTTTATTATTCAGTAATATTAACCATTCAATGCACTCAAAATTATATAATCTTTTATCGCGAGCATACTCGTCAGTTACAATTGACTGACGTGTGCACGTTACTTCGAAAGTTCAAAATGTGACTTGGGGCTCAAAGTGTTGAAATTATTTCATACGTTAATTAGCGCGTTATTCGTCTATCGTAGTACCCGTCGTTAAGATAGTAATATAAAGATTACAAAAAAAAAAAAAAAAAAAACGACTTATCAATAAGCGAAAACCGATCCAGCCAGGCAATATAGTCGCGAAGAGGAATCGGCCGAAAAATAATCGCTCGATGAGAAGATTATCTCCGCAAAAAAATTTTTTCATTTCCGAAAACGTTAGTCAGCTGGACGTAAATAATGCTCGCAGGATCGTCGTTCGATAGAAAATTCGCGATTCGTCATGGTCTCTTTACGTCACGAGATAAAATGATAACTATATATATATATATATATATATATATCTGGAAATTATGAAGTACGTGAAAACGCGCTTCAACCAGCATCGATAATAGTATCCTCAATTTCGTACGGAAGAAAATACGCCGAAAGCAGTTTAGTGCGTTGGATGCTCGGACGTACCGACGTCGGTACAATCGAATCGTAAACTAAACGCGTCCGTAAAATTTAACGTCCGCGAAAATCGTTAAAAAAAACGTTAAATATTCGAATTATTAACGACAACGCAGGTCATCATTAACATTGCTCGTTGCCGAATTTCGTAACCAGCCATCGTGCGTTAATTTTTTTACGTAAATCACAATGCGCTAATTATATGCGACCCAAATGCGCGCGCATACGATGTTATCCAAAGTAAGGTACCACTACCTGCTCCGTGATAATTACGAATTACATAATGTTAAAGAATTTCTATGTCGCGAGTCGGTTGCGAACACTAGACCACAATTTGTTGATAGTCGAGCACTCTGGCGACTAAACGTCGCAAATTCGGCACGATATAAGCGGTACAAAATGAATAAACGAAAAGAATTAGCGGGAGATGACCAAAACAGCGAGGGAAAATTCAATGAAGCCAGTCCATGCGTTACCATCCCATATGTAATTTTAAGAAAATTTACAAATTCCGAATATCTTTCAGCGCATTACGACTATTTATATTTTTATTTATTCGTAAACATTTAATATCTAATAGACGATTTATCACATTTTAAACGTATATATAATATATATATATATACTTATACGTCTACGAACGTCTCATCGTAAAATACCTTATAGGTACGTTTTGTAAACAATTCTCGTTTCGCTCGTAATCGATAAATAATTTGTATTTCGTTTACAATCGATTTATTTTAAATTTCTTAATTACGTTACTGAAGATTTCCGTTGTAAATTTATATAAGCACATCGCGTAAATTTTAAACCGATTTGTGTTGGATCGTCGTGATTACGTTAAAATTTTTACAAAATTACGATTAATAATAATAATAATATCACGTTTTTAGGATTTTAATATTTATAAGATTTCAAAGGTTAATTTTGCTGTATCGAGCGTTTAGAGACATATAGAATAAGTAAACTTCAAATAAATTTATAAATTTACAGTTTACTCAAACCGGTTGTATAAAGTGGTCGTTCTAAATGCGCATATACACACCAGACGACAGAAAAACATAAATATATACATGTGTATATATATATATATTCTTCCCGATTATAAGTAAAAAAAACGGTCATAGATTTACAGAAAAAAGTCGGAGG
Organism: Coronaproctus castanopsis; assembly: GCA_032883995.1. Taxonomy (NCBI): domain Eukaryota; kingdom Metazoa; phylum Arthropoda; class Insecta; order Hemiptera; family Monophlebidae; genus Coronaproctus; species Coronaproctus castanopsis. The sequence continues at coordinate 181,569,554 of CM065053.1, forward strand.
AAAATCGAAAAAATTACAAAAAAATCAATCAAAATAGAAAATTTAGAAACAAATATACAAAAAAAGGCCGAATCTGTAAAAATTACTAAAAAAGCGAGAACAAACAACCAGGAAAAGTCCTAATAGTACGCGAAAAAAGCGCTAAAACTTAAGAAAAAGCAAAAAATATCAAAATAAAAATTGGTATTTAGAAGCGAGGTGTCACGAAACGGATTTGTAGGTGGTTAATATCGGTTTTAGTCGTCGAAAAAAAAAGAAGCATTTGCTACAATTTCTGAGCCTTGATCATTAGTAAGCGGCGGGGTTGTAGGACGATCGTTGTAGGTTCACCGCGAAATAAAAAACAGCAATTAACTTAGAAAATACAAAATTATATATATATATATATATATATATATATATATATATATATATATATAATATATATATATATATAAATTTACTTGTATGTATATTCATAAATACAATTATATATGTCTCAGAAAGATCGCTCGATGCAAAAGCTATATAGGTTAATTAATAATATACGAAATAGCGAATAATATTTAGTACTAATGTCGACGTAATATATTTAGTTCATTTTATTCGGGGTCGAGATTTAATCCGACACTCGCTAGCGTAGTAGTCACAAACGTTACATACATATAGTTACAGTTATTATTATAATTATATATGGTCAAAACCTGGTTTGAGATGTGCGAGCTGTTGTCGCGCAATAATAAAATCTTGCTAATGATAGTTCAATCTGAAACGAGGTGAGTAAAATAAAAATTGCACATGCTCAAGTCACCCTGTCAAGTTCATGGCCGGTCGAGCGAGCAGGGAGAAACCAAAAAGTAGGGAAGAAAGAGTCTCGTGATGATTTAAGAACAGATTGAGGGTTTTCGATTTTCGGAGCACAAGAGAAAAGAAAATTAAGTTCATCGATTGCCAAAACGGTCGTCAGAAAACACATAACAAACCGGGTTAGTTTTCTGTTTAATCTAATTTGTAATATTTCCTACTCGATTAACTCGGAACGGTTCTTTTATTTATATCGTTTAAATTATTCGGAGAAAAATTCGATTTAGTCGCCCTTTACGTGAAATTATATTATCGCTACTATTATTCGAAAATTAAATCGATTTTCGCGTATAATTATTATCGCTATGAAATAAAAATATATATATATTAAATTGTTTTTCTTTTTATATTGTCGTTATTATTTTATAGTAGCACCCGACGATTCTGAATGTCCTATCATCGCCAATATGTGAAGTTTGCTGTTCACCACTAACGGTCTATCATATTGTTATAATCTGCCATAAATATACTCAATATCGTTGCAATCAGCTGAAAACAAGTATCACAGATGTAAACAATACCTTCTCACCGACTTTATAATAAATGCTAAACTCTGTAATTTGCTCTAAGTAATTGATAATAATATATAAATTATTGGTACCGGCTCATAGGCCTTGTCCAAAGCTCTTATAAATACAATAATAAAAGATATATTTTCATTTATGTATAGATTAAATATTAATTTATGCTAGGAAAAACACAGAAAAAACCCAACTACAGAAAAAGAAGAATGGAGAGGAAACACATTCAGTTTTATAATATCAATGTGAAATAATTTATTTTATACTTATTTTAACATAATATTATTGTTGACGCCCTTATGATAGAAAGTCAGACGCTTGCGTTTATATTTTTTATATCTTAGAGCTAATGATTCGTAATTATAGTTAGATATTTCTTTAACAGGAAGAGACGGGTTACTTTCATATTTAAGAAAAAAATTTACTCGCGAGTAGCGATGTTCACTATGAAGTCCAAGTTCAACGTTTCATGCATTAATTGTATCTTTGTGTACTTGGGCAAATTTAATATGATTCGGCAGCAGTCATTCTGTATTGTATTTTTTGATATGTATTTTTAGGCACGTAGTTCCCCATACAGGACAACCGTAGGTTAGTAGTGGTTCGATAATTGACTTATAAAATAATAGTATAATAATAGTAGTAGCAGTATTATCATGTTCGAAGTGAATTTCCCACTTATCGGGGAAAAAAGAACTAATGCTAAAAAAAATAATTAAGGAAATGTATATGTACACATATAACAAAAAAAAAAGATAAATTTAAACAATTTAAAATAAATTCAAAAAGCATTAGTTAATCTTAAAAATTAAGAAGAGTAAAAAAGTAATAAAATTTAAAATGACAACAGATAAAGCTGTAGACCAATGCAAGTTTTCGGAGTTTTATTTTAAAACAACTACTCTATTACAAAAAACGTTAAGGAAATATTATCAACATCGGGTAATTTATGGAACATAAAAAAGTATCTTTAACTATATAAGACCGCGATTTATTCTGGAAATCATTGTTTTTGCACGAAACCGAGAAAATTCTTTCAATTCCGTTTTACTGGATACTATTCTTAAAAGATCACATCTTTCGTCAATTTTACATTCAGGTAGTGTCCTGTAATCCATAAAACGGACACATGTCTGTTAAAGATAATTTGAAACGAAAAATATATTCGTTAAATTTACCATGTATACTCAGCAACTGCGTTATGTAAAAGTTAGGAATAAAAAATTACATCTAAATCCTTAAAATTAGGTAATATGTCATGAAGGAATTTATTACCTTCTACCATTGCTCATTATATTCTTTGCAGAGCATATTGTAAATATATTTATCAAAAGTAGTAGTAGTAGTAGTGGTGGTGTAATGGTAGTCATTAGCATTGTGCTGCTACAAATATGGTCGCTTTTTTAAGGGAGCGGAGCACGCTCTTTTATTTTGAACGACCAGCTTTTTTTTTGCTCTTTGCGCAATGAATAAATACAGTTCTCAGTGTACTGCGAGTATAATACGCAAGCGCATTACATAATCTTATTCTTAGTAAACGTGATTACGCAAATTTCGTACAAGCGTTCTGAATGGAAATTGTCACAGCGTCGAAGCAAGTTTCGTGAGTGTTCATTTCGTATAATAACATTAAAATCTTTACTGCTAGAAGAAATTGCACTACTTCAATTTAAGAGTTTAATACATACTTAATTGTTTTTCATCGTGGCACGTGTTAAAGAAAAATACACACTTTAGCTGAGGATCGGCTGAAAATAATTGGGATAGAATCAACCACGTCGCGCAAAAACATTATACTCGTATTTTTTTGATAAAAAATTTTATATTACACTCTGTGAATCGTAAATATCTCGCGGAGATATCGTGATGATGAAAAATCCATTTGCTGTACACGATGTCGCGCCATGAATTCCTGTTGCGAGCCATCCTTACGAATTCTGCAAAACTTCCTCCCACTACACTACGCTAGACTAAACGTGAAAATTCATAAAATATAGCAGATGCAAAATCGTCGAATTCAACTATTTCCAGTTGGGCGTAAATCATTTATTATAGCGACTGATGAAACAAAACCACAATATGTTATATTTGAAAACGTTGAGATAGTTACATTATAACTAGCTTTCGAGATTTCAAAAGAAGTTAATGGAAAATTAGATTCTTTATTTCAATAATTTATTTTAGATTTATAAGATAGCGATATTTTAACTGAATAAATAAAGAAAAACAGGATAAAAAATCGCAGAAGAAATCCACACAAATTCGGATAAGTATGTATATAAACATAAAATAGTATATTCGCAAAATACTATTTCGAAATAATCCCAAAGTATTAATCAGTCGTATAAATTTTCAGCTAGTTCGCTAATTCAGAAACAATAATTTCTATTTAATTTATTTAATAGTGATATTACACACATAAACAGAATTAATTTAATGGAAGTTCTTAAATCTGATTTATTTTACTATAATCGAACCCTGTTCAATTTTTTCTTACGCCATTTATAACGACTAATAGTATAATGCAGCCACGAATATTACATTTCCTAATAAAAACGAGCAGATTTTCATTTACTAAAGAAAAAACTATAACGTGCCAATAAAACGGTTAACATTGTTTCACGACAAATTCGTAGTTTTTTAACACAATTTTAAAAAATATCCTCTCGATTTTTGTTTTTATTTTTTTTATTTCAAATTTTCTTCATACTCACATGGGATAATTAAAGACAAAATTAAAGTATTGCCTTAATATGTGCACATAGATATAAGGCGTTAAAAAATGTAAAAAGCGAAAAATTAAATACTTAATACAGGCGTGATCCAAATGACGGTTTTAACAATACCCGCCAAACATAAAGTTGACCAGAAAAAGCAGAACACATGCGATTATATGTATATACATAGTTATTTGCGTATTTGTTATTTAGCTGCGATACATTAGTTTAGTCACAGCATTATTAACTTATACATCTATGTAAAGCGATATTGACATAACGATTAAACGACTTAATAATATTATGAATATTTAAACCCATCGAGTTAATTATTGCTATTTGATCATTCACAAGCGAGCCACAAAAATTGCTAATTCTACGAACATTTTCGATAAAAACACATTCAAAAGTTTTAACTAAGTTAAGTTTATCGTTATATATTTTAAACATTTTAAACCCAGAAATTAAAGCTAATTTAAAAATACTAAGGTCAGGACTGGAACTGCCATAGTGGACACAGTTCTATATAACGAACCAACCGAAGCAAAAATTTCCTTTGCTTAGCTAGGATTTTATTAAACATATTTGAATTTAGTTTATGTACATATATTCTTCAGTAATAATTAAACATTGATTCTATTACTCCTTTGTAAATAATAATTCTTCCTATACATTTAACTTCACCTAAATTAGGATGAATTTTAAGGAACATGTAAAATCTTTTATTAGCTTTATCCAGAAAGAATTTTAGATGTTTATCAAATATTAATTTATCATCTAGAATAATTCCTAGATATTTAAAGAATTTAACCACAGGTAATGGTTTATTATAAATTAAATTGATTTTCTTAAGTTGCTTTTAAATTTAGAAATCTGACTGTTACTAACACCATCATTTCCGGTTTATCAACAGAAAATCCGATGCCAAGTTGATCAAAAGTAATTTGAAGCTTCTTAAAATATTTCTGATATTATAAATTTCTAAAGGACTCTTAAGATTAATTACGGCGCACAAGTCGCCGCAAAGCTAATAAATTCGACATTATATTCATTTTCAAGCATACACAATAAATATTACATGATAATATTTATTACATAATAAATATTACATGATAATATTTATTACATAATAAATATTACATGATAATATTTATTGTGCATGCTGAAAATGACGTAACTGTCGAAACGCTTTGCAATAAAAAACTTTTAGTGATTAAACTGTGTTATATTTTGTTTGGTTTGTAATTTATAAAATAACTACTCTCCAATATATTCAACATTATATATATATATATATATATATATATATATATATGTGTATGTGTGTGTGATGTGTGTGTCTTATATTTATGTAGAGGTGAATATATTTTAGATTTATTCAAGTTTAGTATACTTTAAATTTTTGTATAATAAAGTGTTAAGCTATTGTGAAAGTGACTAGAAATCGAATTATTGTATTATTTAAGTTCATTATGTGTATATTCTGCCAAAAAATATCTGGTTATAATTTCGAAAATGTTTTAATTTGAATAAATAGTTGTTTTAAATACCTCTATTATCTGTCTACAGAAATCGCTAGCGTTCTTACACAGCGTTCTGGAACAGTGTGTAAACCCTATTATAGGTAGATAGTTGAAAAAGTTGATATTTGAAATATATAGTTAATTATTTCTTAACTAATGAAAAAGCTAACATTGAGTTAGTAATAAATTATTCGCACTGATAAATTTACAAAACTACTATTATTAGCTATGTTTGTAGATGAAATATATTATATTATCTAAGATCACTAAAAATAGACATGTTGTAAAATTCAACATTATATAAATTGAAAAGTTGTCTTATTGTATTCCTTTACAATTTATATTGCCATTTTACAGCGATTATATTGCCGATCAAATTGTAACGACAATTTATTTCAAAATGATGAAATTCAGTTTCAAGTAATGCTTAAATGAATCGACATATATAATAGAATGCGATTTAATATAATTTATAATGGCTGAAACTGCGGCATAATTTTCTTGAGATCGGAAGTAAGAAAATTTATTGATGTGATTTTTTACGCTAAATGGAATGTTTTTTTATTTGCTTGAAAATGACTTTATAGTTGAAAAGCTTTGCATACATAAAATAAATTTTATAGTAATTAACATTGTTTATATTTTGATTTGTTAAATGTGTATAAACTGTATTATAATATTACGGAAGGATAATTAGAAAGTAACAGAAATTTTAACTTTTAATTAGCTCTCTGCAAAGGTAAGTACTTAATCCTACGTTCGATATACGTATTATTTTTTTTAGAATCATATATATTTTAAATGTGTTCTAAAATGTAGGTATTGTAAATTTTATTTGAATATAAAATTCAAATACAATCGTAATTAATCAGTATGTGAGTAAAGAAAAGACAAAACAAAAAGTTAGGGGTTAATTGTAAAAATTATATACTACCTTTAAAAGTTTAGTATACAAGACGTGAATAAACGAAAAAATTATGTTGATATAATGAAATAAAATAAATAATTTGTAATGTCTTATTTATTACTATAATAATCATACAATTACATCGCCAACGACCATACCACGTTGAATGCACCGGTTCTCGTCTGATCACCGAAGTTAAGCAACGTCGGGCCAAGTTAGTACTTGGATGGGTGACCGCCTGGGAAAGCTCGGTGTTGTTGGCGAATTATATTTTTTTCCCCTTTTTAATTATCACATATTAAAAAAAACTATTTCCGAAAAAAATACAACTTTTAATCGTCGTATAAAACAATCTGTTCCTTTTATTTAACATTTAAAAATTAATATATATCAATGTCGGTAAAACATTCCATTTCCTAAACTGAAAAATATTTTTATTTTGAATTCCATATATAGATAACAATAATTTAATTCAACATAAATAAATAAAAACAGTAAAGTATATTTGAATGTAAATTAGTCCTAAATACTGCATATCAACTTTATTTATTACCAATTTCTTTTTAAATGTATATAATTCATTTTATTATTTTTTTTTATTTTACATTTTTAAATGAGTGCATGCCTTTTTTTTCTTTTTTAATGAATATTATCTACTAATATTTAAAACAAACTTTAAATTATGCGTAAATAAAATTCGTTTAGTGTAATTTTATTAGAATATTAATTAAATGTCTAAAATTTAGTTTTAACATTGCTAATAAAAACCAAACTATTTCATATATTTATCTGTTTAAGACTATATGTGTGTATATGTAAATGAAAGTAAACTAAATTACAGATTTTGTGTACTCATATAGATCTTTATTCAAGACCGGCAAAAGTACTATTATTGATTTTTATTTTAAATATACAAGTTATTTGTTAAGTAGTGAAATTATAGCCTTAAGGTGATAAATGTAAGAACTGTAAGTTCATTTGATATGTAGTTGAATGAAACGATGAAGAAAATTTTGAACAGACAATGAAAACAAATGTGGTAAAACAATGTTTAAATTGACAGTTGTTAACTACCTCAGCATAATGAATAAAATGTTTCCACATCATACACATATTGAAGTTACTAGTGATGGATTTAGAAAACAAGTGATTACACTTTAACAAAGGAAAAAGGAATATATTTTATATGCCAATAGTTCAACTATAAATAATGATTGATTGAATTTTACATAATTGGTTATTATAATTCAAGTGTGAATGGAAATTCAGTCAAATTTAACTTTAAATACTGTAATTAAAATGATGTATCAACAATTTTCAAGGGACAATTTGAAGAATATAGACTAGATGATACAAATGAGCAATTTCTATAAGTCAATATTTATGGTCTGCATTTAAAAATGAAACTATTCCACCTGTACAAAAACTGAATCTGTATAGTATTCAAGTAGTCCTCTTCTTATTATCGTTTAGCGTCACAATATTATATGAATGCAGTAATTAAATAAAATAATCAATAATTAATCGAATAAATTATAATAAAACAATAATAAATTATAAATCGAATTTTAAATTTTTCAGCCAACTTATAGCTTCATTCTCTAAGTTGTGCATTTCCTTCTTTTTGGGTCCCAGACGAAAGTATACTAAACACTCTTCTTCAATTTGCTGAGTGGTTTGATGCGTTTTTCCACATTCACAGTCGGAAGAAGCTGTCATGCCCCACTTCTCCATCCAATATCCGCACCTACCATGTCTAGTTCTAAATCTGTTTAATTTCCACCAAATTTCCCTTATCAATTTTGTTTTAAACTGCGTCCCAGTGATTCTGCCATCTTTTATTAAGACTGGGTTCGATTCTTTCCACGTTATTCTTGTTCCACGGTACTTTTCTGGATTTTAAACGTTGTTTTGGTGCATTAGCTATTTCTGTATATATATTGGTAAATCCGTATTGGTGGAAAGTTTGCATAATCTCGTAGTAAGGCTTGTTCACGTCGGATCTCTGCTGGTGCTATGTTTACCAACACAGGTGACCAAGGCAATGGGGGTACTCCTAAGTGTTTTGGTAATTGTCCTGAGTGTTACATTTAACTGTGTGTCGATCTTTGGCGTGTGTTTTTTAGTTGTATTCCGTCAAAGTTTACTGTTACTTCAGCATTAGCTAGTTGTGTATTTAAATGGAACAGGGCGATCTCTGTTTTAACTGGATTGGGTCTCAATTTCCAGGCCTTAAAGTATTTGCTCAATTTCTCCAGGTCCTGTTCCAAAATGTTTCCACATTCTGTAGCGTCTGTGTCTTGAATTTCTATGGAAATATCATCTGCATACTGAAATATTTCACTGTTTGTCGGTGGGATATCATGCACATATATATTAAAGAGGGCACAAGTATAGATCCTTGAGGGAGCCCATAACTTGTACGTCACCATCGTTCACCGATATACAGTCGGAATCTCCTATCCGCCAGCATGTTGTTTATAAGACGGATTATTTTGATACACGGTACTATCTTCGAGAGTTTTAACATCAGGCCATCCGACCATACAGTGTCATATGCTGATGATAGATCCACAAAGGCCACTGCTGTCTTAAGTTTTTTCTGGAAACCGTTTTTAATGAAGTGTGTTAGTGCTGCTACCTGATCAACGCAAGATCTTCCTGGCCTGAAATCTGCCTGTTCTCTTGGCATATATTTTTCGATATATATAAATAACTTTAGACTTTGACTACTTATAATCTGAATACTTTTGTAAGGAGCCGCGTTTGTCTGATTAACCTTAACGGTGGTGCAGGAGATGCGGTCATCCTATAATAACATATAGTAGACTATATTCACTAATATCTTAAGAAAAAATAAATTCGTTAAACAAAAAAAAATTACCCATAGCTTGGTATTCTTTCGGTAGCTGTTAAAATACCCCCTCTAAAAGATGAATCAGGAAGTTAGCTTCGTCGTAATGAAGAAAAAACCGAATTATTCGCTCGACATCTTTCTAGAGTATTCCAACCGCATGACATTCAGTCAAATATAATATTTAATACAGCACAGTTGCCTGAACAACCAATTAAATTTGTCACACCGCTCGAAGTAGCAGATGAGATCGACAATAACATCAATCATAAAAAATCGCCATGAATTTATGAGATTTCACCAGGACTATTAAAGTAACTGTCAAAAAAAGGTATTGTACTTCTCACATATATATTCAATGCTTGTATACGGCTGGAACATTACCAAAATGTTTTAAAGTAGCTAAAATAATTATGAGAAAAAAGCCAGCTGTATCAAAACTTTTTGAAAAACTACTCCTCAAACATTTTAAACCTCTAACGAAACTACCTGACCATCAGTTTGGCTTTCGAAGAAAGCATTCAACGATTAATCAAGTACATCGCGTAACAGCAATAATAGAAAAAAACCTATGAAGAAAAGAGCTACTGCTCAACCGTGTTCCTCGACATTGTGTAGGCATTTGATCGCGTATGGCATGAAGGACTTAACTTCAAACTTAGTTACAGTTTACCAATGAATTGGTGTCACATATGATACAGTCGTACTTATCCGATTGTTGGTTTTTCGTATCACATGAAGAGGCTACATCAGGATTTCATCCTATATTAGCAGGTGTTCCGCAGGGAAGTGTCCTAGGGCCTCTTCTGTACTTGTTATATACAGCGGACATACCGGTATTACAGGATACAACAATTGCAATTTTCGCTGATGGTACAGCAACATTATCGATCAATCATTCTCAGGCTGTGGCGAATAACAACCTGCAGCATGCTCTGGATCGTATAACCGAATGGATTGGAAAATTAAACTAAATAAACAGAAATCCGTACACGCCACCTTCTCTTTACGCAATCGTGATCCCCGTTACATGGTGCATATAAACAATCAGCAAGTTCCAGTTGCAAATTCTGCAAAATACTTAGGAATGCATCTGGACACAAAATTAACTTGGAGAACCCATATTGATCATAAAGCTGTCCAAATAAGGGAAAAAATACGCCAAATGTAATGGCTCGTTGGACAGCACTCTAAAATGAAGCTGGAGAATAAATTGTTAATATATAACACCATTATAAGTTATATATGGAAATATAGGATACAAATATGGGGATGTACTAAACCATCGAATCGTAAAAGAATCCAGACAGCTCAGAATAAGTTTCTTCGACTAATTACCAATGCTCGCTGGTTCAAACGAAATGATGCACTCCATGCAGATTTACAGATCAAATGGGTCAACAAACTAATACAGGATTATGCTAACCAACAAGACTTCATCATCATCCAAATCCGGAGGCCTTGGTACTTTTGCCCACAGATCGTGACTTAAAAAGGCTTAAACGTTTCAAACCTACTGACTTGGTTGTTACTAAGTAATATACGTAACAAAGCTTAACCATTGGGTTAAACCTCTGCACATGTTGAATAATCATGATTGCTGCTTATTTAAACTAAAGTTTCTGATTGCAGAAAGAAAGTAGCTGCCTTTCTTGGAGCTACATTAAAAAAAAACTGCTCGCATTTCTTAGACCATCCAGATATATATTGTTTCCTCCTTCCTCTAGGAATATACTTTCTTGTTGAACTTTTTATTGTATTTATAAAGTTGCTATACTCTCTAAGTGTAGGTGATAAGTTTTCAACCTCAGTCTCCACCGTATTTTTGAAATTATCCCAGTTAGCTTTTCTAAAGTTCCATTTCATTTTCGGAATGGAGATAATCGAAAGTCATTTAATACTGTCCGAACAATTCCACCTATACCATAATGTCCTCTTATGCTTATACATAGGTCAGGAGTAAATTCCTTTTGACACCTGGCTGATTTGAAAGAACCTTTATCCTTTGGGTTATATACCAATTTCAAATCGTTTACTTCGATCCAGTTTGTCAATATTCTACAATTTTCATCATCACCGCTGTAACCCCATAATGTTAAGTGGCTATTAAAATCACCAATATATATGCTTGGATGAGAGTACAACTTGAAAAGTTCCACGGTCCATTTAATACTCGGTGGCTTGTACACATTTAAGATGGTGGTATTGCTAACTATGGTGACTAAAATGTCTGATTTTTCAATAACCTGGACTTTGTCTTTTAAACCATTTTTAACATAGGTGGCTATTCCATATTTGGCATGTGGCACACTATCTATAAGCTTAAATCATCTTATGGTTCCCCTTTTGAGTAGAGCCTCCTCATCATCAATATTTGTCTCTTGTATGGCTATTATTCTTGATCTGCCGCAATCTTCATCAGATATTCACTTTTACTTCGGGATATTCCCTCAATATTGAGCTGAAGTATGCGCAGAATTTTCTCTTCCTTTATAGGCCTGAAGCCCTGAAAAGGGCTGTTTCTAGCAATTTTATCTTGTCTCTTTTCCATCTTAAACCATTTATTTATTTTGTGACGCTCCGGTGGTGTAGTGCGCCGGCTGTGTTACATAACACAATCGTTTCCAAGGGCACCCGCGCTTGAAATTGCTGTTTTCCTTTACATTGAGATATTAATTGCGCTTCATGGAGGTCTACACCAGGCCCCCATTAAAGTAGTGAACTACAGTATCCAGAAATGTTAGTTACAAGTAAGCAAAATCACATAACTGATATTTTCCAAAAGTACACAAACATGTAAAAACAATGTTTTGATTGCGATTTTACTAATGTGACCGTTTTTATTTTACTTTATTTTACTAAAAACGGGACACATTGTCAAAATTGCGGCGACAAGTATTGTATCGCAATAAAAGTTATACTTATTAATATATTTATTATTATTATTTATAAAAATAACAGTTACCTACAACCAAATAATATATTGGTAATCCTGTAATTCCAAAAGTATAAATAGCTAATTATTATTCGGTTTATTTTTTAAACGAGCATATTTTTTCAATATAGTGATTTCAAATAAGAATGAAATTCTTGGCAGGTTTTTAAAATTCACCTTTGTTATCAACATTGCTTTCAGAACAGCCACTTGATACTGAATTTTTCTGATGTCCACAATTTGTTCATTAAATAGAATACTCTACCTACTGGCGCATTTGTTCCAGGCAGGCATAAAATATGTTCTATTGCAAAAGTTATTATGTTTAAGATTATTAGTGTGGGAATGTTTAAATACTTCCACCCAACAATTTTCTGTTGAAACATTTAGCTTATTGCTTTAATTTCACAATGTAACTTGAATTTGATTCTGATTATTTCTGAATTGTAGATAGCAATTTATGTCTTTCCGCATTAGGATTTGGCTTTGGACATAAATATACAGTTAGCAAATCTATTATTTCTTTATATTTTATTTCACTAACCGATTTTGATGCTACCGAGCGCGATAATAAACTATAATGTTTAGTGCCCATACAATTTAAAAGTATTTTTGATTTTTCTCTTCCGTTATAATATTGACTAGTGTTAGATAATTTTCCAACCGCTCAATATACTGAGTAATACTTTCCGCTGTCGCATCAAATTGATTAATGACATAATTATTGTTAGGATTCCCTCTGTTGATTTCACTGTTTTAAAATCTCTATTTGATGCGAAGCTGGTAATTGTGATTTTAATTCCTTCATAGTTTCACACATTTGCGTTGTAAATATCGTTGACATTTGCTTTCTAAATTCGCTGAAGTATTCCTTTAATTTAATATCCATTTTGATTATGCTTCTGGTTACTGGTAAAATTTCTAAATGTTTTTAACAAAAATCAGACAAGACTCATGTGCGCAATGAATATTTCTGATTTTCCTCACATAAAAAATATTTAAAACTAAGATAATTGAAAATTTATTGATTATTCTGAAATGACGTGAATTTGAACAAGTTCTCGTCACCATTGTTATGTCGTTATTTTATTATTTTTATTACTAGTAAAAGAACACGTTACATTTTCTTGTAATCACATTTATTTTTAAGTTAACATAATATGAAAAAATACCACTACATAATATATATCTTGATAAAACTAAAAAGTAAAACTTCTGACGAAATCCTTCTCAATTAGAGCTGCAAAAAAGTGACAGATTAGTGTGGATTACATTGTAAAGATTGTGAAGCAGAAACTCCAGAATTATTATTACAACATCAGTCCATTCGAGGAATATCAATTGAACACATCAGAGCGCGATTATTGCAAAGTAGTGAAAAAAAATTTCTGCTCTTTTCCAACTTGCGCTTTCGTTTGAAGCTTTAATATTACATAGCAAAACATTATCTAAAAATAAATACATTGGAGTTCACCGTGTGAACCATCATCAGTCACATCAGGAATCACACAAAAAGAAACAACAATGACAACAGAAATCATGATCAAACCGAAAAGAAAATAAATATAATCGACAGCGTTCTAGCTCGCAAAAACGAATATATTTTAAATAGCTTGACATAGCAGAACTTTGTAAACGTTGCAGCAAGGATAATCACACTACAATAAATTGTAAAACATTAAACTGTGAAGGGTGTTCAAAACAAGGACACATAGAAAAAGTGTGCATAACCACATTGTTCAGAAATCATCCATCTGCAACCAACTATGTTGAAATAAATAACCTGCTTGATGAAGAAAGTCTGTGTAAATTTTGTACGACTGTAAAACTTGACGAAACACCGATCTTAATATGAGTAGATTCTGGAGCAAGTTACATAATATTACCATTATAAATGTGGAAGCCATTAGGCCTACACAAACAGCTTTTAAAATCTGGGAAAAAAATTCGTTTATTTACTCATCTTTCATTTAAACCAATTGGATAGGCAATAATTACTGCTACCTGCAAGAATCGAAAGTATACTGGCAGAGTATACATTGTAAGAGACAATCATACACCATTATTTATTAGGTGGAAATTACTTGATTGTTATTATACTGAACCACCAAACAACATTAATCAGATAAAAAATAATCAGACTCAATTGTTTTGGAAATAAAAATATTGAAGGAAAAGTTCAAAAGTACTTTTAAACAGCAAATTGGTAAAATTTCAAACATCATCTGAATTTAGAACTGGGCACGCTCCATATCACAACGTGCGCCTGGAAACGTTTTAGCTATAAAACGGCCAAGAATATGAGAACCTGACAGCGATCTGTACTACATTGTGCCCCTCGCTTCATTTGGGCAATTATATTATATCTATGATCAGTAAACCTCTACGAAACAGCTCTTTTCAGGGCTACCTGGCAAAGGACCCAATTCGAATCCTATAGCTAAGTGTAGAATAATAAGTATATCGAAGAGCGGGACTCCACACAACTAACTCAAGAGACGATGCCAACATATTACTTTTGCAAGAATTAAACACAGGTAATTCAAAGCAGCTATATCAGCGTGCACAGCTAAGCGGATACAAACCTGCAGCTGTGGTATGCAATGAAAAATATGGAACTGCCACATTTGTAAGAAACGACATCGAGTGGACATTTATTGATGCCGGAAGAGCCGAAAATTGAACAGAATAAGACATAATCGAAGTGACGGGAGTATCATTCATCAACACATATATACCGTCTGAAGCTAACTGAGAAAATATTACTTCAGTTGGGGATAAACCGGCAATGATTGCTGGAGATTTTAATTGCCAGCGTACCACATGGGGTTACCGAGAAAATAACACCAGTAGACTAAGCCTCATGGCATGGATCGAAACTGAACAATTATATTTAATACACGACCCTAAACAACCAAGAACATTTCACTCCACACGTTGGCAACGAGATACTAACCCAAACTTATTTCTGGTGACAAAGAATGCCCAGAGACTATCTATAGAAGCTTGAAGACAAATCCTGGGAGCATTTCCAAGAAGCCAACACCGGCCAGTGTTAATTTAGATAGGAATTAAAATACTCTAATAGCCGTCAATGGCAACAACAGACGCCCAGATATTTAAAAGATTATGTTAATAAATAATATTAATGTTAATGTTTACTAAACTTAAAATTATATGTAACCAAAACTTATTAGAAAATGTAATGTGTTCATTTACTACTAATAAAAATAATAAAAAAAAAAAGACACAATATATATACATATATATGTGTGTATTTATATTTATGAGCAGTTGATTATATTTTAGATTTATTAAAGTTCAGTATATTATAAATTTTTGTATAATAACGTGTTAAACTATTGTGAAAGGTAGTTAACAGAGTGGATAAACTAAAAAATATTGACTAAAAATCGAATTATTCTATTAAGTTCATTATGTGTATATTCTGCCGCAAAATATCTGGTTATAATTACGAAAATGGTTTAATTTTAGTAAATAGTTGTTTTAAGCAATTTAGTACCTCTATTATCTGTCTACAGAAATCGCTAGCGTTCTTACACAGCGTTCTGGAACAGTGTATAATTACACCCTATTATAGGTAGATAGTTGAAAAAGTTGATATTTGAAATACATAGTTAATTATTTCTTAAGTAATGAAAAAGCTAACATTGAATTAGTGATAAATTATTCACACTGATAAATTTACAAAACTACTATTATTAGCTATGTTTGTAGATGAAATATATTATATTATCTAAGATCACTAAAAATAGACATGTTGTAAAATTCAACATTATATAAATTGAAAAGTTGTCTTATTGTATTCCTTTACAATTTATATTGCCATTTTACAGCGATTATATTGCCGATCAAATTGTAACGACAATTTATTTCAAAATGATGAAATTCAGTTTCAAGTAATGCTTAAATGAATCGACATATATAATAGAATGCGATTTAATATAATTTATAATGGCTGAAACTGCGGCATAATTTTCTTGAGATCGGAAGTAAGAAAATTTATTGATGTGATTTTTTACGCTAAATGGAATGTTTTTTTATTTGCTTGAAAATGACTTTATAGTTGAAAAGCTTTGCATACATAAAATAAATTTTATAGTGATTAACATTGTTTATATTTTGATTCGTTAAATGTGTATAAACTGTATTATAATATTACGGAAGGATAATTAGAAAGTAACAGAAATTTTAACTTTTAATTAGCTCTCTACAAAGGTAAGTACTTAATCCTACGTTCGATATACGTATTATTTTTTTTAGAATCATATATATTTTAAATGTGTTCTAAAATGTAGGTATTGTAAATTTTATTTGAATATAAAATTCAAATACAATCGTAATTAATCAGTATGTGAGTAAAGAAAAGACAAAACAAAAAGTTAGGGGTTAATTGTAAAAATTATATACTACCTTTAAAAGTTTAGTATACAAGACGTGAATAAACGAAAAAATTATGTTGATATAATGAAATAAAATAAATAATTTGTAATGTCTTATTTATTACTATAATAATCACACGATTATATCGCCAACGACCATACCACGTTGAATGCACCGGTTCTCGTCTGATCACCGAAGTTAAGCAACGTCGGGCCAAGTTAGTACTTGGATGGGTGACCGCCTGGGAAAGCTCGGTGTTGTTGGCGAATTATATTTTTTTCCCCTTTTTAATTATCACATATTAAAAAAACTATTTCGGAAAAAAATACAACTTTTAATCGTCGTATAAAACAATCTGTTCCTTTTATTTAACATTTAAAAATTAATATATATCAATGTCGGTAAAACATTCCATTTCCTAAACTGAAAAATATTTTTATTTTGAATTCCATATATAGATAACAATAATTTAATTCAACATAAATAAATAAAAACAGTAAAATATATTTGAATGTAAATTAGTCCTAAATACTGCATATCAACTTTATTTATTACCAATTTCTTTTTAAATGTATATAATTCATTTTATTATTTTTTTTTATTTTACATTTTTAAATGAGTGCATGCCTTTTTTTTCTTTTTTAATGAATATTATCTACTAATATTTAAAACAAACTTTAAATTATGCGTAAATAAAATTCGTTTAGTGTAATTTTATTAAAATATTAATTAAATGTCTAAAATTTAGTTTTAACATTGCTAATAAAAACCAAACTATTTCATATATTTATCTGCTTAAGACTATATGTGTGTATATGTAAATGAAAGTAAACTAAATTACAGATTTTGTGTACTCCTATAGATCTTTATTCAAGACCGGCAAAAGTACTATTATTGATTTTTATTTTAAATATACAAGTTATTTGTTAAATAGTGAAATTACAGCCTTAAGGTGATAAATGTAAGAACTGTAAGTTCATTTGATATGTAGTTGAATGAAACGATGAAGAAAATTCTGAACAGACAATGAAAACAAATGTGGTAAAACAATGTTTAAATTGACAGTTGTTAACTACCTCAGCATAATGAATAAAATGTTTCCACATCATACACATATTGAAGTTACTAGTGATGGATTTAGAAAACAAGTGATTACACTTTAACAAAGGAAAAAGGAATATATTTTATATTAATGCCAATAATTCAACTATAAATAATGATTAATTGAATTTTACATAATTGGTTATTATAATTCAAGTGTGAATGGAAATTCAGTCAAATTTAACTTTAAATACTGTAATTAAAATGATGTATCAACAATTTTCAAGGGACAATTTGAAGAATATGGACTAGATGATACAAATGAGCAATTTCTATCGCTAAATATTTATGGTCTGAATTTTGACTGAAACATAATTCCATGCTAAGTACTATATCCAATATTTTTAATTACTTTCTCGCCAAAATCAGAAGCGATAAACAGATTATTAACATACACAAGAGGAAAGATATATACACAACACTACTGGAGTTTGGTCTTTTTTCATGAAAACCCAATTGTTATCTCCGTGTTATACCGAATTAACTTACGGGGTGCTTTAAAAACGAAGATAATTTTGCGCACTGCTGCGTCCAATTTGCTCTAGAAATTGTTTGCTATCACCTGACTTTTTAAATGGTTTTGCAGATATGATTCTGGAAGAAACGTTTGGTGAAAATAAATATAAACTAAAATGTAGCGGTAAGAGAATTAATTCCATAAAATTTTGCAGACGATCAAGTGCTACTAGCAGAAGGCCTAAAAAAATTGGCAACAGTGATTTGTATGGATATAAACGTACCCAAAACGAATGTCATAGTCAACCCCATATAAAATGTTATTTAAGAAAAAGTCTGTTTTTTTGCTCTATTTGATATCAAGGTAGGCAGTCAGACTATTTATTAGACCACTTTTTCCCTCTAAAGTTGATTCCCCTTTGGTTGTGCTGCCTGTGTCTAGTTCTCCTGTGGTAAGTCCTGATAACATCTCCCGAATTATTAAAAATTTGCGTAATAAGAAAGCGCCTGCTGACGATAGGGTTAGCAATATTTTGGTTAAAAGATACACTCATGTTTTCCTTTGTTACTGTCCATTTTATTTCAAAAATCTTTAGACTTTGGTCTTTTCTCGGATTGTTGGAAGTCGGCCTCTCTGAGATTGCTTTTTAAGCCTGGTAGAAATCCTTCGGAGTTGTCGGCTTATATAGGCCTATTCCCTGCTTAATTGCACGGGGAAGGTCTATGAAAAAGCCATCAATGGTCTATGAAAAAGCCATCAATGAGATCTTGGTGCAGGAGATTGCAGTCAAGAGTACATTACATCACTATCAGTTTGGTTTTTGCTCAGGTCTATCAGCTGAGCATGCAGTATATACGTTAGTTTTCTGATGGTTCCTCGGCTGTTGTGGTCTCTGACATTTGACAATTGCTGTTGATCTGCAATTGTCGATGTACTTAAAAATAATGGTGTTAATCCTTTTATTATTAATATTACCATACACTATTTTAATAATCGTTCTGCAACACTTAAGCTCGGATCATCGGCTAGTACAAGGACACCTACATGTGGGGTCCCACAGGGTTCTGTCCTTGGACCTACTCTGTGGAATATTTTGTATTCCACTATACATTATAGTGTTGATAAATATTGTTCTGATGCAAATGCTACGTGTCAACTAATTTCCTATGCCGAATCACTTCCACTCGCATGTATTTCTAAGTACTTGGAGAGTGTAGTTGCTGAGTTAGGATTAATATTTTCCACCACCAATTTTCTGTGTTTGGCAATGCCTCTCTTATTGGCCGGGTCAAGGATTTGGAATTATTATCTGATTCCAGCGTTATACATACGTCATCATTAAAATACCTTGGTATTTTAAAATTGATGAAAAATTAACGTTTTTACCCCATTTTCATTATATTTCTATGAAATGTATGAGAATTGCTTCCTTGAAGATAGATTCCTACTAACTAAGTCTATTGGACTGTCTTTTTCTTTTATCACATTCTTTTAATTTTAAATTGTTTTTTTTTTTTGTTATTGATTTCATTTATAATGCTTATTTACTTGAGGTTAAGTTATTAGATGAATGAAGCGACTATGTTATCTCATCCCTTCTTCCGTCGTTTAATTTAAGCACGGTGGTCTCTGCGATCGTGATAGGGCCTCCATCATTATATTTCAAACTCCCGTTTGTTTACAGAGGGAGGGGGTTTTAGTGGGTAAAAATTCCACACGCTGATTTTTGCTCCCTTGCAGTGCATGTTTTTAATGCGCTGCATTAATAAAAACAAAACTAACTTATTATATGAGCGTCTTTTGAAGATTTCCCCCTCCTGCTTATATAAAAAAGAAAGTAATAAGCAGTTATTTACACTATTAAGACGAATCGGATGGATAATATATAATTTATACAAGAAGCAGGAAGCAGTGGTTCGCTTTAATGGAATTGAATCGGAAAGAATAAATATAAGAAATGGAGTAAGGCAAGGTTGTTTGCTATCATTTGACCTTTTTTTGCAGATATGATTCTGGAAGAAACATTTGGTGAAAATAAATATGGTTTAAAATGTGGCGGAAGAGAATTAATTCGATAAAATTTGCGGACGATTAAGTGCTACTAGCAGAAAACCGGAAAGAATTGATAACAATGGTCGATAAATTGTACATAAATGTGAGGAAACATGGGATGGATATAAACATAACCAAAACTAAAGTCATAGTCATAAGTAATAAGCAACATCAAATAAAGATTATGTTGAACAATGTAAATATAGAACAAGTAACATCTTTCAAATATTCGGGTCAGATAATAACATATAAGCTCGATTGTAAAGCAGAAGTTCGTAAAAGAATAGCGATGGGCAAAGCAGCATTTAAAGAAAAATATTCGTTGATAACACAATGCTCATTATCTTTGGAATTACGTAAAAAACTTATGAAAACCGTTTTCTGGTCAATAACGCTGTATGGGTCTGAAACGTCGAGAAAGTAAATTGCAGCCAGTTTTAAGCATTTGAAATGTGGTGCTGACGAAAACTGCACCGAATTAGCTGGACCGAAAAAGTTACGAATAAAAAGGCGCTAGAACGAATAGGAGAGGAAAAATCGATGCTTAATAGCTCGTCTTCGTTGGTTAGGACATGTAACGCGGTCCGAATATAGTACTCTCAATATTGCTATGGAGGGCAAAATTTTAGGAAAAAGACCACGTGGACGTCCTAAAATAACATTTATCGATACGGTGCTAAAACAGACGGGTTTTACAAAATATGCAGATTTGAAGAAGGCAGTCAGTGATTGCATTTTATGGCGGAATATTGTGTTGGGTGAATCAGTCAATCGGCTGTAACATAATAATAATAATATATTAAAGAGCTAAACTGTCATACAACGCGTTTAGCGCATGACAAATTTATTGAGTTATATCGCGTTGCGCCGATATTTGTAACTCAGTTTGAAGAGGCAGCGCAGAGGCGTATTGTCGGATATATTCATCTATTTCTCCGATTTTCGTTGCTTTAGTTAAATATCATCATCATCATCATCTGGTGCAATAGTCCGCGGACTGGTTTGCCCCTATGCTTGTCTTTTTCCACTCGTATCGGTTATTGGCCATTCTTTTCATTTCCGAGTAACTGGAGAATCCGGAATCCCTCTTCAGATTGTCTATCCAGCTTAATCGTGGTCTACCTCTTATTCGTTTTCCTGGTATATATCCTTCAATTGCATCTCGTAGCAATCCTCCATGTCGTTACACATGCCCTATCCAACATAGTTTCCGTTTTTTAATCTGGTTCAGCATTTGCCGTCTTTCATTGACCCGTTTTAAAACTTTTTGGTTTTTTGTTTTCTCCGTCCAGCTTATTTTCTTCATCCGCCTCCAGCACCACATTTCAAATGCTTCTATCCTATGCTCTTCTCGTTTTGTGCACCTCCATGTTTCCGATCCATAAAATGCTACTGGCCACACGTATATTTTTATAATACGTTTTCGCAGCTCTATGGGCATTGTTCTGTTGGTTATTATTTTTATTTTTTTTTCAGCATACCCTGTTTCGCTATGGTAAGTCGTTCCCGTATGTCTTGGGAGCTACGCCCATCTTCAGTAATGGTGCTTCCCAGGTACTTGAATGATGAAACCTGCTCTATGTTTGTTCCGTCGATTACCATATTCATTTGTTGCGGTTTTATCCTATTGTCATTACTTTGGTCTTTTTAGTATTAATCTGCATTCCGTAGTTTTTTACTGATTTATTTACTTTAATTATCATTTTTTGAAGCATATGCGGGCTATTTGCTAATAAGGTCAAATCATCAGCATATTTGATAGTTCGTATGATTCGTCCTCCTACTTTTACACCATATCTTGTATCTTTAAAGGCCTCTAGTAGAATTTGCTCTGCTATGATATTAAATAAATCCGGTGACAATGGGCAACCTTGTCGCACTCCTCTTTTGATTTTGACTGGTGCTGTTTCACCATCTACTGTTCTAACTACGGCTTGTTGATTATTATACAGCTGGTAAATGATATTAATGATCATACTTGGACAGCCGATGCGCAGAAGAAGCGGAAACAGCTGGTCCCAGTTCATCCTGTCAAAGGCCTTTACATAGTCTACGAAGCATACATATATATGTCTTCCTCGACTTATATAATAATGAAATATATAATAAAATATCACTTAAACATATGATGTAAATTGTCAACTTTACAATTTAATACCAAGACAAAGCGGTTAGAAAAACAATTTTCATTGATAAATAATTAATGCACGCATAACATAAATACGAGTTTGTATTAATGTATTTGGAATTGTTCGTTTTATTACGTGTAGTTGCCGACCATGATAGAAATGATTATGTTTTCACGCATGCGTTTTGGAAGTACTTAGCCATAATTAATTTCGTTCATAATAACTATTTCTCTCTCGTCAATTCATCTCATTCAACTTCACTTTTCAGAGAACGGAATGAACGAGTGAACGATGTTGATATGTTGATTCATGTTACTGATGAAGAATTGTTGAACTAGTTCACTAAATTGAACGAAAATTCCGGTTAGTACTATGTTATTCAAATTTAATTTGTTTAATACAAACATTTTAGATACAAATTCATTGTGCTGATAATGTTTAGTTAAATATTTGATTTTCTAAAAAAACTCCTGACGATAGAAATTTAAATTAGCAAATATTTTAAACATTTTAATAATTTTTATTTTTATAAAGACAAAAATGAATGTCGAATGGATATATAATCAGCGTACAAATACACAAGACTGTAGATACGTCCTTGTCTAATTATAATTAGTGAAATTTTACTAAATTATGGCATTTTTAATCCTGACAGAATTTCACGCAGTGAAATATATCTTTTATAATTAAAATTAATTATAACATTGTCAATTAAACGGAGAATAAATTTTCGTATGTTGAACAATTGCCAAAATCCTACAAAAACAATTCCCGATATAGAATTACAATTAATTTATCGATATTGGAATTATAAAAGATTGATTGTGACCTTCAAAACAATTGATTTATACAATCATTAAATATTAATGAGTGACTACTTCTTGAATAAAATTTATAAAATTGTGACGTCAGAGAGTAGTGAACGCTCAGGGGGTTACCCTTGAACTTTGTAAATAATGAAATACTCGCTTTTCGTTTTTTTTTCAATGAATGTAATTGGGTAAGCTTCGGCAATTATATTGCAGACTGATAAGAATGTTTATTTTCCTTTTTATCAAAATTATGTTTAATCTCTTTCGTTAGTACTTATTGCTGACGATGAAGTATGAACACTGTTATATAATACATATACGTATATGATAAAGTAAGTAAATAACGCTTATAACGTGTTTTGTGTTATAGACCTATGTTACATAACTACAGAAAATGATTCCGAAAATATCAGAGATATCTAGTTCACGTTGTTTTGATGGATTTCAAAAAGTGTATTCTCACGAAAGGTAAATTAGTGTAATGAAACAAGTTTAATGACCATAAATATGCTGCGTTAGCGTTACATCATTTCAAGTGATTTTTTAAATTTGAAAAAACTATTATATCATCATGGTCATCAATTATACGTGTATATTCGCGATATCAATTACGTTAGTGTTAAATTTGCCGCTGAAAATTATAACCGAAACTATCAACTTTACATATATATTCCGATGAAGTATTTAGGTAAATTAATAAAATAATGTTTTTTCCTAAAACATTCATATGGATCATTTCTTGACAATTTCTATAAACCAATAATTTTTTTTTTTTTTTTTTGAGAAAAATGTAACGTATTTTATAAAATTTGTGAGAAAAATAGAATTTTTTGTTTTAATTATTGTTTTGAGAAACAAGTATTTTAATTATATACATTTCTACGTGTATTGTACGATATGTTTGTAAACGATATTAAATATAACAACTAGATGTTTTCAATTATTTGTTTTTAAATTTAACGTTTACTAAATTAATTAAGAAAACAAAATGAAAACAATTGTCGAAAAGCTTTGCTTGAATAAAATAATTTCTATAATGATTAACTTTTATTCTGTTTTGTTGATTCATAAGATACTACTCTCCAATACATCAACATCGCTAAATTAATGCTTTCATTATGCTCATAAATTTCAATGTATTCTTTTTAGTGACAAATTATCAGATTTGTTTAAATATAAATATGCTTAATGATATTTCAGTGAAATTCTAAAATGTACGATGCAATTTGCGGTTTACATACCACCGCAAGCAGAGAAATGTAAGATTCCATTAATCTACTATTTTTCTGGGTTGACGTGTACAGAACAGAATTTTATTCAAAAATCTGGCCACCAACGTCTAGCTTCCCAGTATGGATTTTTAATAGTGTCGCCGGATACGAGTCCAAGTAATTATTCTTTTTAAATTATAGTAATGAATAAGATAAAGGTGATCTTATTTTAAAGTAATCATTTTTATGAACAGTTTAAATATTGACCTTTAAGCTTTAATGACATTTTTATTAAATTCAGAATTCACAAACTTTTGTTCTTTATTTCTTTATTTGTGGATTTATATCGAAAGTAATATTATTGTTCAAAGATTTCTAATCAGGTAAAATAATATAACTGCTATACATAGCGGTTAATATAAAAAATTACTTATAAATTACATAATTTTCAACTTGTCATTTTTGGTAAATTTTTAACAATTGTGAACTGATTTCCCTTAAAAAGTGTAAGTTTACATCGAGCACGTGTTATTTGTTTAATAAAACCAATTACAATGTTCGTATTAAAAATATAACAACAATAATAATGTAAAAAAACAAAAATGAATAATAAAATGCATAGTTTCACTTAGTATTCTGTTGATCCAGACTCAAACTTTAATTTCGAGATTATTATGTATTTATAAAATAATTATTATTTTAATACAGGAGGAAATAATATACCAGGAGATGATGATAAATGGAACATTGGTACAGGAGCAGGTTATTATTTAAATGCAACTCAACCTCCGTGGGATGTGAATTACCAAATGTATTCTTATGTTACTAGTGAATTACCGGCAATTATTGAAAACAATTTTCCTGTACTCTTAGATAAACAAAGCATTATGGGTCATAGGTGAGTGTGTCTTTTATTTTTAACATATAAAACATTATTACTGCTCAAAAACTATTTATATTATCTATAATAATATATGCATATTAAAGATATAACTTATGTAACATTAAAGTATTAATTAACATTGGTTCTATTATTACAATGAAACTTATAGAATAAACGAAATTATGTAGATGATAACATTTATTTAACGAAGCATTTATTTAAAGTATTTAAATAATATGATCAGTGGAAATGTAATTCGTGTATTAGAATATATTAAATTTACGGCAATAAAAAAAAATTAATGTATTGAACATTTTTATTTCACAGCATGGGTGGCAGTGGTGCTTTAATTTGTAGCTTTAAAAACCCAGGAAGATATAAATCGGTATCGTTATTTGCCCCCGTATGCGATGTTAGTAGATGTCCGCCTTTTATAGAAGCGTATTCATTGTATCTTGGTGGTAAACCGGAAGATGGTACTTGGGATGAATGGAATCCTATTGCATTAGCCAAAACATACAATGGACCTAAATTTGAAATATTGTTAGATCAGGTAATATTAAATTATTCTTTTATTTTTACCGGTAAATCAAAATAGGTTTTGGGCTTTTTGGGTTTCTAAAATTAAATATAAATATTACATTTTATGGTATCAAAGTATTTTACTAAAAAGTAATTAAGAATTTATTGTAATATCATAATAATTTGAAAGATTAACTTTTAATTTATTGTTTGTAAATATTACGGACAATTTTTTTTATACATCTTATATTTACGTAACAGTTTTTTTTAAAAATCAGAAAATTTCAATTATAACATTTTTTCAATTACACATAATTCTTAATAAAATTATATTAGACCACGATCGTATAAAGAATGATTAACTTGTAGTTTAAATAAACTCTAATTATATGCATATAGAAACCTTTTATTAATATAAACAACATTTAGTTGATTTTTTTTAAATATAATGAATGACGTTGAAAACTATTTTATATAAACAAATATTTTCAAATGAAAAGTTGGATACAAAATAATATGCATTATTATTAAATAAATAATTATGCAATTATTACGTTATTGATGACAAAATGTTACCGAAGTTCGTTTTTAATCTTTTCAAACTAAATTATGTTTTCTTTAAAAATAAAATTAATATGTTTTTTATACAGTATCACAATTATATTTTTTGACTATTTTCGTTATAGCATCATAGTTCTCTTCATTGTAAACTTTATTCTTCCCCATCCCTTATTATTTCAAATCCTTATCTATACTCCTAGAGGACCAAACTGAAACAGTACAGATATTTCTAACTTTCCATCACTCACTTTCTTATTTATGATTTAACACGTTCCAATGCATTGTACGTATTAGTAGATAAATACAAAAAAAAACTTTTATAACGATTTTTTTTTAAATTTCGTCATTTGATTGCGAAAATTATATATCCACTACACAGGGAGATCGTGTCAGTTTCCTTGAACATCACCAGGGAAATATTGAAAATTTAAATAATGACGTACAAGATTCATCGTGCACAACTGACGGACGAAAGAATATATATTGATAAAATTAAAAAATGAAATTAAACACGTTATTACCATTTCATTGTAACTTAGTTTTAACGACCACAGTATAAACATGTTTAATGTTTAGTATTTAGATTGTGAATTATTGTGATAGATGATCTGTTGACAAGAATTTCTCAGTTTGAAATTGAATAGTTGTTTATAATTAGAAAGTGTTGTTATATTTCTTGTTATTTTGTTTTATTACGATTAATTGTAATAAAATTATTTTTAACTTAGACGTAACTGCTGTAAAGCTTTGTTAAAGTTTATTCAATAATTAGGGATTAACTCCATTGTATTTTTAAATCTATAAATTTGATGATAAATCGGTTAAACGTTATAAAGTCCACCCATATTTGAATACTTTAAAAGCATTACGTGAAATCCGATAAAAATAACGTAAATACTATAAAAGAAATTCGTGATCATGGCGAAATAACTTCAAATAGTATAATTTTTATTCGTAAACGAAAAATGGATATAATTAAAAGTTTAAATTTAGATGTGTTAATGTTATATATCTGACAACATTATGAAGTAAAACAAAAATGGATATACTCTTTAAATTTTTCCGAATACGTATCAAAAAACAATTTTCTACTCTAAATTTAACAAAAGATTTCTGTGTTATCAAAAATTACATATCGCATTTCCGCGTTTAATGGAAATATCTAAAAATTATTATTGTTTTTACAGGGATTAAGCGACGATTTTTTTCGGATTTTGCATACGTCAGATTTCGTTTCAACGTGTAAGAAAGCCGACGTTCCAATTAAAGCAAATATGAGGGAGGGATATGATCACGGCTATTATTTCATATCGACGTTCATGGAGGATCATTTTAAACATCACGCTAAATACTTATTATGAGGTTGCGTAATGTATTTTTCTTAATACGCGGACTGCGGGTGAATATTCGTTTATATTAAAAAGTGTCCGGAAAAAAAAAGTGAAATTACGTACATCTTTAAAAATTATCTACAAATATTCTTCCGTGCTCGGTCATAACTTGTCCTGTATTTTCATATTCAAATTATCAATGAATTTAACAGCAATTTCTCTAACTCACATACTATAAAATCTGTTCGCCTTACGAGTTAATGTAATATACGAGGCTCTGGCTCCTTCGTGTTGTTTTATAATTGCAATCATTCAATACGAATAACACACGCGCGTGCGTATATACAAACAAATGTGTGAGTTGGTATAACCATGAAATTATTTTTTTTCAGTTCGTCTTCATTAGAAAAATTAAGTAATTTAGTTATTTTCGGAAATTCGAAAGTAAAATTTTAAAATTTTGAATTGAACCAAGCGGTAATTATTTCGATATCTAAGAATGATCGTCGGAATTCGTACTGTTGCATATAACTGGATTAATTGTCACCGTTTCGTAAAAATAAATATATTTTACAAATATCTGCGGATTCTTTATATATATATATATATATTTTATTATAAATTTTTAATTATTATGGCCCAAGAGGTAAAATTTAGCTAATGTTTATTTACGTAATAAATTTTGCAAGATGAAGTGGTCCGTCCTGATTACTCGTGTTTTTTATGATTTATTTTTTCGGAATAATTAAAGTTTATAATTATTTGAACAATGTGGAATGTAGGAAAAAAGTAGTTAAAATCACTAAATTTTTACATATAAAAAGACCACAAGGTTTTTCGGCTATTAAGCCATTTAAAATATAAGAAAATACTTAAATTAGATGTACAATATTACAAAAAATAACTAAGTGAAAAATGTAGTTATTTATAAAATAATCGATTTAACGTGTCTAGTTTACTACGCAAGTGGTATGTAGTTGTAATACGAAATGCCTTATAAATTAAAAATATTAACCGTAGCGTAACTGTAGACCTGATAAAAGTTCATATAAAAACCTGTTATATCGCCTAACAATTAAAACCTTCCGATATCTCGCCTTTCATGAACACTGATAAGATAAGCTCGTTCTTTTTGCGATCTCATATCTTAAAATAACTTTTGTACTAAAGGATGCGCAATTTTAATTTTATTAACAATTTTTATTTTCTAGGTTATTAACCCGTTTCAAATATTACGTGACGCAACCGTTGAAAAAATTTCATTTTCTAATTGCGTTTATTATTTCTAATTTGGCCATTAAGGCGCCGCGTGTGAAATAATTTATGCAATCCTTTGTCGATGTTTTTCGTTCTTCGTTTTCTTCCATATTTTGCCTTTTTTTTTTCTTCAATTTTTCTTTAAAACTTGCCCAAGTTTTCATTTTCTTTCTAAATATTCGTCTACTTCGAATTCCTCCTTTATTTCGATTAAGTCATTTTTAATTTCTACAAACCAACTTATTCGGGTATTTTGGTTTTTATATTAAAAAAAAAAAAAAAAAAAAAAAAACTAATATCTTTTTGGTTAACCTTTCTGATTCAGTCCTTTTCCACGTTTGTTGATTTATGTTGCAAGAAATTTGCATAAATTAATCTCGGTTATATTTTGAAAGCACCAATTTGTACGTTATTTGTTAATCGTTCGTTTGTTGTATACTGTTTTCAGGCCAAATATCGTACTTTCTCAGACCAATACTTTATCAGCTTTATAGCGTTTGTAATGCATGTTCTTAAAATTTGCTAAATTACACCGATGGCTGATACGATCCAGTAAGTGAGTAGTTGTCTGAACCGCGAGTTACATCCTCTGTCTTTGGACACTTTGACATATTCTTTTTAGCCTATTCAGCGCGTATTCCATCGAATGCCTTCCATACGTGCGATTTCTGATTAAATCCTGGTGCGGGATTTTTAGGATGTTAGGACTCCGTTTTTTTCCCCATCGCGATATCCACTCCTATTCTTCGCTTCCATTTCACATTCAGCCGTTTTCTAACCCCCCATATTTTTAAGATGAAAAGCACATTTTGCGTCTTCGCCAGGTTTGAGTTTAACTCATTTAGTATATATTACACAACACGCCGTTTCAGGATGTTAATTAATGTTCATATTCGAATAAAAACTGCGAATGTTAAAGAATGGATGAAGTAGGCGAATGATAAAAATCTACCGATTCGTGAAGATCTGAAAAGATCAGAAAAATTAAAGCCGAGAAAGTCGAGCTACAGATTGGCCACAAATATCGAAAGGACATTAGATCGAAATGGACACGAGGTAACTGAGCGCGTCTGAAATCGACTCTGAACTGGCTACGCATGCAGCAGCGATCATATACTCGCAAAGTGAAATTTAAAAAATGACTCGTCTTATGACAGTCAACATCTTATACTCACGAGTCTTTAGGGACAGATGGGAGGATACGCGAACAGTTTCATGCGCATCTAAAGCGTTGCGAAATTTTGTATGTAGATATCTAAGCTACCAGTAGCAATCGGTTAACACATCTTACATTTTATCGATGTTTCTAGATTGAATAGCAACAGTTAGTCGTTAATGTTAGGAATAACGTAATTTATTTTTTATTATACCATTATTTAATTCGTATATATTCGATAATTAAATTTAAGGATATATGAGAATACATCGGAAATAATACACAGTTATTTAATATTAATTTTTTTTATGAATATTTTATCAGTATACTTCATTAGTGAAACATATTACATAATATCGATACAAACCGTTATTTTATCGACGTAATATTGTCGACGTTCTGCGCTGAAGTTTCTAAATTAATTTCGTACTATTGCCGTATTTCATATTTACAAAATTTCCACATTAATATGGAAAAACCACTGGTAGCTAAACATTAAATGTTCACGTGATTAGACCTCGCTTCCGGATATGACTAAATTCAAAAGTTCGTATTAAAACCTGTGGGTACCTATTCAATACAACTATGGACTGGCGCAGAAACTACATCGAATATACTGAGACGTATACATTGTCGTAAAACCATTTGCGTAACCATGTTACAAGACGCCCAAAAAGATAACAATATCTAGCTTTGGCGTTAATTAGCAAGCTTCTGTTCCTTAAATAAAAATTTGCTTATTGTCCTCACGGGACAGATCGTAAATTATTATTAAATAAAACAAAAGCAATTATCACGATTTAAATAATTTTGTTTTATTTTTATTTTTGCATTTTCCACCCTCTCCTAAACAATTTTAATGTAATCAACGTCTATATAAATAAAATATGAGACGTGTACGGTTTTTATTTTGCATTAAAAGTTGTTTGTTAAAAACAGATACGACGAATTTTTATCATACTCGGATTGGATTTAAGTCTATGTTACTCCCACCTTCTTCTTCTTATGCTTTTAAGTTGGATCAAAATAACCTGTACTTTTGTCACACGCGTCAATGTCGGTAATATTGTTGTTGGTCACCTTGACATCTATCATCGGTGTCCAACTAGTGTTCGATTTACCCTTGATAATTTATAAAAACTTTCTACTTCATTTTATATAATAAATCGTCGATTTTGTTCGCCATTTTCAACGAGATATTTATTCATTTTTTTTTCAAACTCATACAATTTTTTGTCAAAATATTTCAGTTAAACACGATAAAAATGTAATTGAATATACGATGAGAAAACAGCATTTTAACACGAGTATCGGTTCCCACCGTATATGTCAAATTCTGCGTAACAATTCAAAATATGTCGGAATTTCAAAGCGTCGATTAAAATTTTACTTCTACATCGAAAGTCGATTATTTATCAATCGAAAAAATATTGGCGATTGGGACGTCGTACGTTTATTTTTATTACCGTATTTCGAACTTCATTATAAATACTGTTTCTTTTTCAAATAGTTCCCTTGTAACAAAATAGAATCTTACCTATAAAAGATGTTTTTTCTTTAAATTTTTTACAATTGAAAATTTATACGAAAAGCGGCAAGACTATCTAATAAATGATTTCAACAGTGTGGACTGTAGTAATTTTTAAAAAATAAGTAAACAACAAAAAGGAATAAAAAAAAAAAACAAAGTTAAAATCGCTAAATTTCTATCCAAAAAGAAGACTACAAATCTTTTCGGTTATTAAGCCATTATCAAGGGGACATTAAAAAAATAAAATAAATTGCAAGAAAATAATTTAGATGTACAATACTACAAAAAAAAATATCAAAGTGAAAAAACAGATTTGATTATAAAATAATCTGATAGCTAGAATATCAAATCGGTTTTTTCACTTTGATATTTTTTTTTTTTTTTTTTTGTAATATTGTACATCTAAATTAAGTATTTTCTTACAGTTAATTTTATTTTTCGTTTTCACATTTTTTATAAATTGTATATATTTTTACTTTTATTTAATTTTTTTATAATTTAGTGATTTTAACTATATTTTGTTGTTTATCTATCATGTAATAAATATTCTCTATAAGTTACAAGTAGGGTGCATACACTCGCGGAAAAAATGATGAAGTTAAGCCTTTTATTTTATGGCTAAGAAACGCAACTGCTACTCTGGATTCCAGTGGCTATATAACCGTGCCAGATGCTTTTGTGTGAAGCTTTTGGATAGTTACTCCCATTAAATCTGCTTTTAAATCGCTGTGTATAATTCCGTTCGGCACGTACAACGGCGTCCGATAAACTAGACGTTCTATTAGACGTCCTTACACATACCGGTGGTGGCTAGATAATACGGGTCTATATTAGTCGCAATACAGTTTTGAATGTTAGCAAATGATTTTTCAGCAAGAATTTGCAATGACACCCATACTATATTATAGCCGGTAGAATTGTTTAATTTTAAATTGTCTTCTTTTCTTTTCGATATGAATCATTCATTTCATCTAAATAGAGTCATCGGTATTTAACTTGCCCGCAAAAGGTAAACAATTTCCGTAGTTTTCGATTTATATTTATTAAATGGCAACACTTAACGACCGAATTTAAGTTTAAAAAAAAAAACAATCGCATAATTTATAATTATTTGCGATCGATATGAAAGTAGCGGAGATTCGTAAATCAAATTCTAACGCGTATTGCTCTTTGATAAATCGTCATCATCATTAGTACAGTGCTAAAAACTGAGGTCTATTGCTGTGATAGTAAGCTCCAATCTTTAACGGACTTACGCAACTCTTAAATTCAGCGCAGTTCTTTAGCCCGACGTCATCTTTTAACAGGGCTGTTGTTATAAACGTGTTTCTCGATCTTCCGTATGTGTGTTTTTTTTTTATTGTACCTCCTAAGAATATTTCGAAGTAATCACCTACGTCAAAGTACATGACCAATCCGAGTTAATCGTGTTTTCTTTCTCCGATTTAATAACGACCTTTTCAATTTGCTGTATAATTTTGAACTTTTTCTACCCAGATCGATCGTTTCATTTTTCTCCAAGCTCACACCTCGCATGCTTGTAATTTATTCGTATGAACTTTAATGTCCAGGTTCTATCACCATAAAGGGTTATGGACCACCACACGTGTACATCTTTAATATAGTCTTTTTCGGAACTTCGACGGTATAGACGTCTGTCTTAATATGCCTCGTCCTTCTTGAAACGCCATTTTGCTAGTCAAATTCTATAATTAATTTCAATATCAATAAAGATATTTCTAGATTTACTCAACTATTTTTCCATCAATTTTTATACAAAATGGGCGCAATATATATTAAAAAAAAACAGATAATAGGAAAGAAAATATATTAACAAAACAAAAAAAATCTTAAAAAATGTAAGTATACGTATATTAACAATAACGTAGCGTATTCAACATTTGTATGTACAAAAAGAAATCACAATAAAATATAATCATAATTATTTAGTGGACCCGGCAGATATTTATGATTTTGTACTCCTTTTTTCGTGCCACCATTGTAATAACGGTCCTCTTTGTTTCCAAATGTGTTCATTTCCCCACATACACCAAAAACTGTGAAAAAAATTCGCGAGAACCATTCGTTAATAGATATAACAAAGTGTGGGTTTTCACGATTTCGTGAAGTATTTTAACGTTGTTAAGACTAATACTATTTAAAGAATTCATATATATCGACGTATATTGAAAGGGGAGAGTTTTAGATGCAAGATTTAAAAAAAAAAATTTTTTTTTCAAAAATCACATTTCGATAAAAAAAATGACTAGTAGTAAAAAAAATCTTATGTACGTATACGTGTATATACGCCTTCAAACTTGGCCATATTACATTCGAATAAAAACGTCCAGTGACGAAAAAAATTTTAACCGGCTCTCGACAGTTTTCGAAAAAAATGAATTTTCGGAATTTAAATTAATCGTTATCAAAATAGTTATTTCACGGATATTCAATTTAAAATTACTAAAGCACCGGACATAAAATACGAAAACAGTTTTTTGGAAAAAATTATACTTCGTACGAAATTCAATGTTTATAATAAACAAACGTTAATGCTAATATTCTACGATTGGTATCAATGTTATCGATTATAAATTGATTATTTTTAAAATTAATCGCAAATTTTATAATCAATCCGATTGAAAATTATTATAATTAATTATAAACATTTTAAAATAATTTAAGTATAATTTTTTAACATATATTAAGTTGATAAGAACAGATATTACGTTTTAATTTTGTCCGATTTCGTAAATTAAGAAAATTATAAATATGCAGATATTTCGACATGTAGATCGCATCGTATAAAGACAAAATCTGAAATACCGCTTGGTATCGCATAATGAAAACTATTAGACAAAATACGGAGCATAAAAATTCGTGGATAGTGTACGTTAGACGATGTTTCGACTGCAAGTATTTTGAAAATGTTAACGAGAGTGATGTATACGTGCTGATTTCCAAAACTTATTGAAACAAACAAACGAATAAAGTAACTAGTAAAAAAAACCTACTGTTAATAAAACAAAGCTTTTCGACAGTTACAAGTTATAAATAAGTTTAAACAATAATAAAATACAATATTCGTCGGTCACGGTATTTCGGTACAGTACGTTAAAATTTTAACGTTAACAAAACTGTATATTTATTGGGTATGTCTCAATTTTAATCTAAACAAACGAAAAAAACACTATTGTATAATAAGTACGTATCTTGTATAAAATGTATAATTTTGTGTAAAATTTTAATCCTCGACTAAAACGGTTAATAACGATAATAAAAATTATCGATAGGAAATATGATAATCGTTAATAACTATAGCGCATCAATTCAAAAACTGAAATACTAATGCTTGTCAACAGGTTTTAAATACTACAGGCTAAATGTATTTATAAGATTGTCTTTAAAACTAATTGCTCATAAAATACAATTAACGCGTTTTTTTTATACATTATTTTTATTTCTCATTTTAATTTTTCTAATATTTTTTCTTGTTGATTTTTCTTTTTGCGCGTATAGGTTAGTTGTTCTTAATGAAAAATTAGTGTATTTTTTTTTAATATATTTTTATTATTAATAGTTTATTTTATTATTGTTTATTTAAAAATGGCGTAACTATCAAATAAGTTTATATAGCGATTTTTACTAGTAACTTCTTTGTTTCTTTTTTTTTCCTAAACAGATACAATCATCTATATCATCGTCCAATATTTATATGTCTGATGGACTTTTAAAAGACCTCATGAAACGTAACAATTTTATGGATATAGTAATTGATGGTAAACATAGAAATATTATGAAAAAAATCTTAACCGACAGCAATCATCAGAATCGATCATCGTAATACAGAAGAAATATGAAAATGTATCTTGTCCCCAATTCTCTTTAATATATACTCCGAAAAAATATTTGAAGAAATACCGAACAAATTTAAAGAATAAACGGACATAAAATAAATAATATTTTTATATGCGAACGATACGATTCTAATATCGAACAATTTAAAAGAATTACAACGATTTCTAAATGTAGTTCCCGTCGTGTGTGATGATTACGGATTGTAAGTAAATGTTTCAAAAGCAAATATAAAATAATTGTAAAGACGGACACGATGTCACCTACAGGGTCATTCATGGTAAAAAAGTGGAGAAAATTAAAAACAATGAGACGAGTAAAGGGAGATAAAAATTTGAATTTGGAAAGTTGGAAGTGCGATTTTAAAGCTGAAAAAAATATTACGCATAGAGTAGAAATATAAAATTAGATTTGAAAATAAGATTAATAATAAAATTCTGCATTTTTTATTTTATTTTTTTACGGGGATTCCTTTACAGCTTACCCAACGTAATATTGAACGCTCGTATTTTTATAATTTCTCTAGAAATATTGCTGTATCTAATTCTCAAAACGCTACATGTTCTCAGTACTACGAAAGCTGGGTAAAAAGCGACGGAGGAAAAACTGGATGTCTTTGAAATGTAGAATATTTCGCATAATAAGACGGACAGACAAAGTACGCAATACGAAAGTACTGCACAACGCATGAATAAATGCGATGAAGTTGTACACAAGTACATCGAAATTTTTAATACCGCTGTACATACACATCGTGGATGTATTTGTAAATCGGAATGAAGCGTCAAGTTTGAGACATATTTCGGAGCAGATGCGATGGTACGCAATATTTTCGACTGTTGTTGCTGAATACGTAGAAGATTACTTTTACTTATGCTTCCGTATAATTCTATACCGTATTGAGAGATAGATATTTGTTTTAGATTTTAAGTTTAATGGTGATTTCGCAGACAATAATGGATACAGTAGTCTAGTACGCGCTATTATCCTTTTCCTAGTTTGAGCTACATGAAAATGCCATGTCAGCCGTCTATTGTACATACCAAGCTATTTGACCGAGTCCGTTTGCGGTATTACAGTATCGTACAATTTTAATCTAGGACATGTAACTTGTTTTGTAGTAAACGTAATGTGTTGGCTTTTTATCGGGTTGAATTTCATACGCCCGTTTTGTGCCCATTTCACTATTCTATCTATATGATTGTGTACCGCTAAACTAGCATAATTCGGATTAGTATTAGAAGCAAGGATGGCTATGTCATCGACAAATGTCGCCAGGACCGTTTGATTCGATGTGGGTATATCGGCAATGTAGATTGAGTAAAGTAATGGTCCAACTATACTATCCTGAGGTACAGATGAAGTAATGCTTCAGAGAGTACTTTACCCTTACTATAAACGATCGACCAGACAAGTACGACCTAAAGAGACCATAAAGATTTTTGGGAAGAAACTGACGTAGTTTGAAGAGCAGACCCGGGTGCCAAACCCTGTCGAACGCTTGCGACACATCTAAGAAGGCTCCACAACATATCGTTTTTTTTTTTCGAATGCTGATGAGATTCTATCTACTAGTCTATGACACTGTTGCACCTGCGCTGTGCGGAAACCGAACTGATGATTTGGTATTAAATTAATTTTTTGAATTAATAGTTCCACAAATATAATATTAATCTTTCTAGAATTTTTGATAGTGAAGGAAGGAGACTGATCGGTCTATATGAAGATGTGTCAGTCTGCGGTTTTCCTGACTTGTGTATCACGATGATGACAGATTTTTTCCAATTCTTTGGAAAGTATCCGAGTCTTTAGTATAGTATTAAAGATATAGCACACGAATATAACTGCTTTTTTTGGTAAGTGAGAAAGGATTCCTCCAATTATCTCGTCAAGTCCTGGAGCCTTGTC
This sequence comes from Coronaproctus castanopsis, assembly GCA_032883995.1. Classification (NCBI taxonomy): domain Eukaryota; kingdom Metazoa; phylum Arthropoda; class Insecta; order Hemiptera; family Monophlebidae; genus Coronaproctus; species Coronaproctus castanopsis. Next base: position 181,607,024 of record CM065053.1, read on the forward strand.
TGTATGCAATGTAATACTTCTTTCGGTGTGATGTGTTTTATGATACTTTGAAATTCTAATGGTCTGTGTAAGGTGTCTATCCTTGAACGATCGCTGTTTGTGTTAGGATTCGGTTTGAATGTGTTGCTAAGATATTGGGCAAAAGCGTCAGCTTTCTGCTTATCAGTTTTTGCCCAACAACCATTATTTAATTTTATATTAAATGGCTCAGGAGTTGGCGCACCAGTAACTTTTTCGTTTTAACCCACACGGATTTGCTGTTTTCATTCAGTGACTGTAGTTGATAATCGAGCGAGTCATTTTTATAGACATTAATTTCTTTTTTTAGTTTACTCTTTGTAGTTGATAGTAGAAATCCTTGAAAGACGGAAAACGATTATTTTTTCCTAGCATAGAGGTTTTCTTGCTGTTTTTGGTTACTTGAACTTCTACACGCGTTTTGGATAATCTCTGACAGACTCTGAACCGCCAGGTCAACGTCATCTGCACACTTTAGTCTAGTTTTCGGATTTATGTTATTTTCAACTATACTAGAGAAGGAGTTCCAGTCCGTGTGTCTGTTGCTGAGATGTTGTTTATAGGACACGGTCTAGCGTTGACATCCAAAATGGCTAACACTGGAACATGGTCAGAGGGGAGATCGATTACAGTATTGCATTGTTTGTTTTTATACTGATGCAGTCCGCGTATTACGAAAAAATCTAATATATCGCGTAATCTGTTGGAATTGTTTGGTCAATATGTTGGAGACGGACGTCGAGAGAGTTATTACAAACAGCGCGAAGAAGTCTTTTAGTTATTCTTGAAGGGGCGCTTAGCATTGCAGTCTCCACCACATATGAATGTCTTACCGAGTTCTCTGAAAATAGCATTAAATTCAATTTGTGGTATGTAGAATCCAGGATGAAAATTGCCGCTACTGTAAGATCACGTCGATTTATCTGGATTGCAATGATTCGATATGCGTGTTTACTTGTAGAAAATTTTTTATACTGCCTATGTGAATTTTTAATCATGACCACGGGTACCGTCTATCAGCTGTACCATCGGGATGGTGCGCTGTGTACAAAGTATATACATTCATTTTATACTTTGTTTATATATCAGATGTGTTTCAGTTACTGCATTGAGAAAATTATTTTTCTTACCTGAAATACCGTTCGCATTCCATAACATTATCACTAGGGAATTTTGGGTTACTGTTTTCACATTGTTCATCATTTATGGTAGTAATATTTGTCGATTACTCTTGTTAAGAGCGATATTAATGGATTTATGATGTTTTTAAATTCGTTTAGAAAATTAAGGAGATATTTTCTTCATTATTATTATTATTAAACATTAGTTATAATGATAAAATTATTTCAATCCTAAGAAATAGATGTCGGAGAAAACGATTAACAATTACGTAACACTATCGTAAGCGATGATGACTAGTGGAAAATTACACGTTATTATATACTTACGACAATTTTTGTTTCATGTAATTGGTTTACGACATGATTCTCGTAAGAAAAATTTTCAATAAATATCGACGCAAATAATCGTGATAAGTTTTAACGAATATTTTACTGCTGAAACAGTATGTCGAGTCCCGAATTAAAGAAAATATAGAAAGACGGATGTAAGAAAAAGCAACGATAAAGTTTACCGGAAGATTTATTTTATTACGTCATTTTCAGCAAGATTAGATCTATATTTTAAATTTATTTTTCGTTTAACTAATCAATAGTTTGCTATTAGCGAAAATCGACATCTCCCCTCGATACGCTAAAAAAAAAGGTGATAAACTATCGGGGTAATGTCGGAAATTCGTAAAATAAAAAAAAAGAATATTACGAACAAAATAGCCGTTTAAAATAATTCTAACATATTATTTAATTTTTTATATCTTACATTCCAAAAACTGCTCCGCCAAGATGTGCCGCATGGTCGAATATTTTCCATCCCAGCACTAACCCGGTTAGGTCTAATAACATTATCGCCTTTATAGCCTAAAAAAAAGAAATAACGCAGTAAGCAGGATTAATGTAATTTAAAAAAAAAAAAATTAAACATATTATTACTAATTAATATTTTAACTAAATACGCGTTGTTTACGTCAATAAGTCGCACGTTTGAAATCACTATTTTATGGTCAAATACACTACGAACATTTTAATTCGTACCTTACGAAGTCGGAAGTTTAATTTCGAGTTACGTAGAGTATAATATTACGATTAAGTATCTAACGTAAAACATTTAAAATATTTAAATCATTCTGTTTTATTAAGCAATTTGCTTGTGTAAATAATTAGGAGAAACTCTAAAGAGAACAATACTGAAATTATACAAAAAATAACCAAATAAAAAACTGTTTAAAACGAAGAATAGTAAATTTTGAAGACACGATAATGTCGTAGCGGGTCGGAGAAATCCATCATTCAACAAACAATAATGTAAATAAATGATGCGTGTTTTATTAATTATATAATTTTATGATCATAACATAGGTGATTAAAAAAAAAAGAAAAAACACATTTAAACAGTGAAAATTAAATTTCTACAAATTACAAAATATTTTAATAATTAATTCGAGAAATTATTATTTTTTTTTTTAAATTTGTGAAAACCTTCAAATTACTACCCTTTTGATTATAATAATAATAATAATACTGAAATTCGAGTGTAGATTACCACGCCAGCTTTAAATGCGAAAAACGGTAAAAATATTATCTGTAATAACGTATCCGGGTTCTTTGTAGATACGTAAGCGATTACTCCCATGATAGCGCCAGACTGTAAACATAAAATATTATAATTTATATTACACCGTATATTTATTTCGCGTTTATTATTTTCTATAAAAACTCATATATGCAACTTACAAATATTTTATTTTCTCGCGATTATTCAAAGAAAAATTTGTTCCGTTTGACTTAAAGCAATTCACGCGTGCATATTGTTGAACGAACTTCTATAATGGAGTCAGGTTATTTTTTATAATGTCGTACTGTATCTTGATAATATCGTTGTTCATAATGGAAATTAATGTTCACATCAGTGTAGCCACTTCCTTTATTTATTTCAAATAACGAGTATAAGTTATTACCTGACGTAGTTAATAAAGAATAACGATTTTTTTTTAAGCTTGCGATAACATTTGCATTCATTGTGAATATAAAACTATAGAATATAGAATTATCCATCGCTTAAAATTCGTGTAATTATTTTATATTAAATGACTTCAAAATTAAATTTGTTATGTCCAGAAATAATTCTTTATTAAAAAAAAAAAAATACCAATAATCTAACGATAAGAGCGATAATAAACATTATAAAATACGCAATAGATGCGATTATGTAAATTTTGAGTTCCCTTAAAATGTTTTCTTTACAGCTACCCTAAAAATATGAAGTATTCCTATATATATATATTATTATATATATATATATATATATAGTTTTACTAATATCGTGTAAATGTTTATCTTGGAAATTTTGTTTATTACATTTCATTCGTAAATTATTGTCCATCCATTTCTAAAGCTTAACGAAATAAGTCGTGTAACGACATAATTAATCGACTTTTTGTTCTTTATATTTTTCATCATGAAAAATGTTTTCGAATATTTAATTTTCGTTACTCATTTCGGAGAATAATAACGTAAACCGGAAAAAATATCGAAAGAATGTATCTTTATTCTGGGGAAATAAATAAGAGAAATATCACTGAATGTTTATAAAAATTACAGACATTTTCGGATATTGAGCCATTATCAAGTGAACATTAAATAAAATGAAATATTTATAAATATATACGATATATAAGTAATATAAACTGTAAAAATACTAATTTATAATATACAATTTATAAAATTGACAAAATGAAAAATATTCCGATAATGAATGCGTTAAAATGTACCTATCGAAAGTATAAAATGTAAAAATATTATTTTAAATTTACAATTTATAAAAATTAAGAAATGAAAAACAGTATTTATAAAACAATCTGATAGTGTATCTGTTAAACGACACAATACATAAACATACCAAAAACGCAAAAAATAAAAATAAATAAGAACTTCTATCTAATATATAAATTGAATTTTATATAATATACTTTTTTATGTATAAATTTCGAATTACTGGTTGTAGACTGTGCTGTTTAACAGATCACTATCGTATTATTTTATAAATAATGTTTTTCATTTCGCTCATTTTTATAAATTATAAGTCCAAATTAGTATTTTTACACTTTATTCTATTGCGTTATTAATCACATTCGCCTATCGGACTATTTTTCATTTTGTTAATTTTATAAATTTTATATTTTAAATTAGTATTTTCATAGTTTATATATTTTATATATTTATATGTCCGCTTGATAATGGCTTCAAAAAACTGCAATTTTTATAAACATTTAGTGATTTTAACTTTTTTTTTTTTTAAATCACTACATTCCACATTTGTCAAGTAGATATATAAACTGTTGGATAAAATAATCCAGACAGTGTCACTTTAAATACGATATAATTAAATGTTATATTACAAAATAATAATAATAATAAAAATAAAACATGTATATAAATTATAACTTACAGCTCCTAAAGAAACTGACGTCTGTTTACACGCTATCCTATAAATGTAACTAGCTAATGCCGCTATCATGCCCGCATTTAGGTAAAATGATAAAAATTGCTCGGGACCTAAATTCGTTACAATACCTACGGAAAAGAATAAATTATATGTGTATATTTCGTATAAACTACAAATTAAAAAAAATATTACGACGCACTAGTGCGGTAAATAAATCGTAATAATGATAGTTTAGCATCAACGATAACGACAAATTCAGTTAACTAGTTAGCTGGCTGCACAAAACGTTATAATATCCGTTCTACGATCAATCGATTTATGCTAATAATAATTTTTTCTTGTATCGCAGTCCCTTTTAATTCCTTACATCCTAGCATTTTTTAATATGGTGAAATCTCAAAAAAAAAAAAAAAAAAAAAAAAAAAAAAACATTAAACCAGATCGTATATATTTAAAAAGTACACTTAAGTGAAATCGTTAAAATACATTCAAAATTGGACTATTTCTTTTAAATTGTAAAGTTGTTTGTTATTTTAAAAATAATTAGAACAGATTTATATTTTAACGAACTGTAAATAAGCTTAAAATATGTATACATAAATTTGTATGTCTTGCATATCCGCCTTTCGTTTGACCTTGTACTGTGATACGTCTCGAAGTAATACCATTAAGGGTTGTAATTTATTCACTTGCATTAGCAATATTTGTGCGATGCATAATTAGTAGCTTTCTGGTTAATAAATTAGCAGCGAATGTCTTTGTAAGATACTAAATATATAAAAATTATATTGTTTCGAAAAATGTACAATATAAAAATAACGTAAAAAAAAAAGAAAAATGTTCTTTGATACTTTTTTCATTAATAATAAGTGTTCAGCAAATTGAAAACAAGCACATAAAATAAACATAAAAATGTAAACATTATTGATTCCAAAAAATACCACCTTTTTTACTTTAAACAATTTTTTTTTTTTAATATATTTATTGACATAAGTTGACGAAGCTTTACTAAAAATATATGTCAGAAGTTTAAAATCAAGATCCTTCCAACTTTTTTTCAAGTATTGATCGAACTCTACGTTAACATAATAACAATTGACAGTTTTCGACAATTAACAAGTTATTTATATGAAGATTAAAAAAAAATATATTTAATACTCACCCGAGAGAAAACTGCTCAGAACAAACATATTCGCGGCAAAATGAGGAATAGAAAAGTGGCTAAAAGTTGATAACAACATCGGCCAACATACCGCTTCTATGAATTAAAAAACAACGAATTAACCTGACAATTACAATGAAAACAAAGTTACTTTCGAGATTATATAATTATGAAACAAACGGGGGTTCCTCGTCATTATTTATATACATTAAGTTTACATCTGTACAAAATGTTTTTCAATTAGTTAAATTTTTATAAATAAATAAATATTTTTAAAATATTAGTTAAAACGACTTTAAACACATAGCGAATTTCATAGGAAATGGAAGAATAACACTGGCCAATTATTTTGGATGTTTGTAAGAAGTAAGAAAATTTGGGCTCATTCGAGGCATACTTGTACAACTCAGAATCGATTGGGGCTTGGATAAATTGATGTGTTTTGCTTCCCTAAGCGGGATAAAAAATAAAAAAAAAACGCGGAAAAAATTTGTAATTGTAAATTACAACCTTTTAAATTTTACTTATAAGTATGTTTATAAACATACCTAGGTTAGGTTAGAATCGGTCAGGTTTATTTCGGCTAGTTAGCAGTAGAATTAAAAGAAAAAACGAGACTTTCAAAAATGGTTTCCGCGGATTTTTAACTTCGTAACTCCTTAAAAATAATAATTTTTGACATTAAAAAAAAACAACGAAAATCGGGAGTGTACAAGTATTCTTTGAATCTACTAAAATTTGTCGTACATTTATTTCCGTAGACAATATTAGTTATATATTGAATTTTCGCAAACATATTTCATGGAATATTTGGAAAATGACATAATAAAAAAGTGGCCTCCTAAATGCTGGCTTCGGTATGTGGATGACACGTTCGTGATTTGGACTATGGTAATGATAAACTGAATGAAATTTTGATGTATTTGAATATGTGTTTCACAGTAACATAAAGTTCGCAATGGAACAAGAAAATATTTAGACGCGTTAGTGAAGCGAACTACATGCGGAAAATTATCTACCTCTGTATTTAGAAAACCTACACACACCAATAAGTACGTGCACAAAGCAGTCGCACCACTGTCCGAGTCAAAATGTAGGGATAGTCGAGTAAACAACCCCATTCTCACCTATCATGATACAAACATTGATAAACAGATGTGCATACAGTAGGGCTCTTGTTTATCAAAAAATCTGAATAAGATTGGGTTCTTCTAATAATAATCCTTTAAATATACCTGCAGAGCAGCATAAAAAGCTCTGCAAGAAACGATGGGAAAGATACCATCAAGGGAAATGACAGTGGTTCTTGGAGACTTAAATACAAAAATTGGGGAAACATCCCATGATTCAAAGTTACGGAATGTTATAGGCAAGCATGGCCTTGGAACCAGGAATGAAAGAGGTGAACAATTAATTAACTTCTGCGCTAATACAAGAATGTTCTCATATGTAACTCCAGTTTTAAGCATCACCCAAGACGTCTATATACATGGCGTTCCCCAGATGATCGGGTTCGGAATCAAATTGACTACATTTTAATCAATTCGAGATGGAGATCGTCAATTCGAAATGCAAAAACAGTCCCCGGGGAAAGAATGCGATAGTGATCAATTAAAGATCAAGCTACAAAATTGTAAAGCCCAAAAAAATGTACCTAACAGATGGCATCTACGAAATAATAATTGTTATAAAAGGTATGCGAGAGCTACAAAGTATAATAGGGTTAACACGCCAGTATGATGATGCCAATATCATTTGGGAATACACAAAATGTGTATTAGAAAGAGCAAGCGAAGCTACTGGAAATGTTAATATGGTATCTCACGGTAGAAGGAAACCACGGATCACAGAGGAAACATGGGCAACGATAAAGATGCGTAAAGATATTAAAAATAAAGGAATTAATGATGAAGAAATAGTCCAGAGATACCGCGATATTAATAAACAAGTAAAAGTAAAAGTAGCAACAATGCAAAAATGATAAAAATGAATTCCCGAATAACATATGTAAGAATAAAAACACAAATGAAGCGAAAGATATGTTTCACAAAAAAAAAAATTAAAATAATAACAAGACGTTTCACCCCACAATACTTAGGGGAAAAAAAAGTGACCGCGGAGAAACACTATATGAAGAAAACAAAATAAGATCTAGGTGGCGACAATATTACGAAGAACTGATAAAAGTACACGTAGAAGAAAAAGAAGCAAAGAAAATCTTCAGTAAAATAACGGAAACTGAATCCGTGATACTTAAGGATGAGACGCGAAATGCATTACAGGAACTCAAGGCATATAAGGCAGGAGGAGAGTATCGAATTATAACAGAAATGTTCAAATACTTAGGAGATTCAATGGTAGAAATTTTACATGTAATATGCAAAAAAATATGAATTACAGGCATATAGTCAAAAGAGTGGACAACGTCAATTAACAAGGTCCTCGAGACATGTGTCAAAATTACACAACTGTAAGTACTGATGTCACATGCTAGTTAAGTAATGTTGCATATTATCCATGAGAGACTGAAACCTTACGTACTACCACAAATATCATGGCAACAAGCAGGGTTTATGCCAGGAAAAGGCACAAGGGATCAAATACTAAATATGCGACAGATAATTGAGTCGTGAATTCAATATTACAATTTACGTACGCTTTATAGATTACGCAAAGGAGTTCGATTGTGTAAGATGGGTAAAATTATTGCAAGTTTTAGACTGATATACCGCAACATCTAATAGAATTAATATATAAAAACAGAAGTGGAAAAGTGAAAATAAATAACAAGCTATCTGAGAAATTTCAGCCTGAAAAAGAAGCACGGCAGGGATGCTAAGTCCTATTTTATTTAACATATACAATGAATGGATAATCAAAGAGACCATGGATGGAATGATTGAGTTAAAATAGGAGGAACATGCATTAATAATTTACGATACGCTGACGATACTGCCATAATTGCAACATCTAAAGAGAAGCTACAGGCTTTACTCCGGAAGTTGGAAACCATAGCAAAGCTGCAGGCTTAACAATAAATAAAGACAAAACTAAGATAATGATTATCGATCGAAACAACTCTGATAACATCCAGCAATGGCATGACTTTCAGGTAGTTGATAAATTCGTATACTTAGGCTCAGTAATTACCAAAGATGCAAGATCGACCGATGAAATTAAAAGAAGAATAGGAACCGCAGAAAATGCATTGGCTCACCTAACAAAAATATGGAAGAGCCATGACATAACGAAGAATACAAAAATTCGCTTCATGAGAACGCTAGTCTTCGTCGAATACTGGACTTTAAAAAAGATGGATGTTCGGCGAATAGTCGCTTTTGAAATGTTCTGTTGGAGAAGGATACTGCGGATTCCCTGGACCGAAAAGAGAACAAATCTGTCGGTGTTAAATGAAATCTGTCCAAAAATACGACTGCGAGATGTAGTAAGGCAGCGAATAGTAACTTACTCCGGACATATCATACGTCAAAACAGTCTGGGAAAACTAATTTTAGAGGGTATGGTTGAAGGTCGGCGAAAACAAGGAAGAGTAGCTTACGATGAAAAAGAAGATATATACTGCACTTTTATAACGGTTCTCAGTTTGATAATGAAAGTGTTTTCGAAACGTTATGCGAAAAAAATATGGGTTTACACCGAAAATTATCAACGACTATCATTATCGCGTTATAATATGTTTGATTTAAATAGGAGCAAATGATCTACTGGAGCATACTTATAATAATAATAATAATAATAATAATAATAATAATTTTAAGCATATTTTGAGACTTAATAACACGCCTGTGTACTACAAAAGACAAATCTACACCCCTAAGAATATAATCTTTAAAATACAGATAAAACCTAAAATAAATAAAAATTTTCTAATTTAATTTTCATATTGGAATTATAAAACTGCAAATAATGTTCTAATTTTAAAATATAACGTTCGAACGCTGATGTATTCGTGATCGTTAACACACTGTTTACTCGGTGCTTTTCACACCATTCTTCGTATTTCTTTATAAAAAAAATAAAACAAAAAACAAATAATAGAGTTGGTGATACTACTTTCATGTAATATGACACTCTGCCTAAATTATTACGCTGAATTATAAAAAAAAAAATTACTTCATTTAAAGACCTCTGCATTCGTACTTCTTCAAATATTAATATATTCATAATACACGTAGAAATTATAAAATAAAAAGTTCTATTTCTAGTCTGGACAATGGATATGTCTATAAAAGGCTTTAAGAAAAATGTATAAAATAGGTATAATAATTATATGTATTACTTGCAACTGGACTTGAACAAAAGTAACGCATCATAAACGGTTCCAACGAAGGCGTTTTCCAACTAATTAATACCAAAAAATTAACGAATAAAATGGTATAATATATTTTATAACCATCGTTTAACGAAGACCACCAATTATTCAACGTCTGTCTGAAAGTACCCTAATAAATAAAAATTAGTCGATAATATTGCAATGAATGACAAAACAGATAACTAATAAGAATAATGACAAATAATTAATAATTATGATATAGTTGTTTATCGCTAGTAATACATGATAAGTTTAGTTTTAGATAATTTCACGTGATAATTGTTTTTAATTGATCGCATGTAATGAATTAGTTCAGTGACTAACTTCGCAAACTAACTTGTTTTTGTCGTATTTGTCCAATTTTACTTTTGAACCAGTCTATCGGATATTTTTTATTATTAAAAACGTGCGCTCGTTTTTTCATATTTTCATACTGCCATATAGTAGCCCCTACAAAGGAAGCCGAACAAAACTATAAAAAAAACACAATATATTACATACCAAATGCAAACATTAGATTGTTAGTACAATAAAAATTACATAATAAACACTATTTTCATCAATTTTTATCACACAAAATGTATACACAAAAACATAAATTTTATGTTTTAAATATGAGTCATATTATACTATGTATAATAAAAACAGGCACATAAGATCTGTCGCCTTTTTGAATGCACGCAATCATCGTAAAAAGGAGCTTTCAGACGTAAGCAGACACAATGAAATAAAATGTGTCATAAAGACGTCAGAATATTTAGCTTATACTTATAATGAACTACAACTAATTGATCTTAAAAGTCAAAACTTAGCCACCGATTACAGTTACATTTTTTTAAATAAGAAATTATCTCATAAATTAATTTTGACAGCTTGTTTAAATTAAAAATTATCATGTCTATTGTTTTCATGAAAGATTTTGTTACATATCCTTTTTGATCCATTTACATTTTACTATCTACAAGACATATATAATCATAGAAATTTATCAAACACATAGTGATGATTGGAATTTTAAAATGCAAAATAACTAACCGTTAATGTAAAAACCGTCGGTTTAATCAATTTCCCGTACGAAAATACCGCTTCTTCACCGAGCTTTTCTTTTTTAGATAACTGTCCGAATGAAACATTTTCCAAATTTCTTTTATAATTAATCGGGAATTGCGTTCCATTATTACTTTTGAAAGTAGTTTTTTTACCACGCATACATCGGTATATATTCGCAGTATTACAGCAATGGGAAAACAGTTCAGCCTGTATATTACTAAATTTAGAATTTACATCAGTTTTTACTATTCGAACAGCGAAATAAATTATAAGTTATATTTTGGCATTGTTATATCAACGAGAAAAAATTCCAAATTATTTAAAGTGGCTAATAAACTTAGGTGTTTAAATATGTTTTAATAAAATTTGTCATACCATAAATTTCGGATACTATATATATACATGATTAGCTTTTTCTTTAATTATATATAAAAAAATTAAATAAATAAATATCACACAATTTAACTAAAAAATAGGAATAAGATCGAATTTTACACATTTATTTAGGTTTCTCAAGTAGCATTTGAACCGGAATTGTTCGTAGATTTATAAATTATGGTTTTCAAGACATGAAATACACTTTTGTTTTTTTAAAAAAAAACCGCAATAATTTCAATTGGGATATTTAAACCGTAATGTGTGTCAAATTAAGATTTATTATTGAGATTTTATGGCGAAAAAACTTTGTATTTAATAATACCGTATTTATAAATGAAAATGATAAAACGTAGTGTAATTGATGAAAGCATGTTCACAAACTTTTGTTATTGTTCTTCAGTCGAAACGGGCGTAAGTCATTAATACGTTTTATTTAATTTATAAAAATTTACTACGGATATTTAAAAAATAATATACATTCGCGCGTTTTAAGATTTAAAAATGTATGTATATTTCTAACGTGTATATATGGCTTCAACGTCGTCCTTCGAAAAACTAGGTCGAGTTGGTTTTTAAATTGCACTAACCAATAGAAATTATAATTCGAGTCACGTGAATTTGTTGTTATCAATCAGCTGTTGAGAAGTTAAATCCGGCCGGCTTGTTTGGTAAGGGCAAAAGCCGGGTATGTACTACGTAGTATTAAGTGGCATTATTTCAATTCATCAATTGCCGATTTACTCTGTAGTGTGGTTGTTGAATTTATCGCGTTTTTTTTTTTTTGTACTTTAAGTTTTTCAAAATGTTAAGTTTCGTACCGGGTTCTGTTCTGAATAATTAACGGTAACAATAATTATCGGTTATTCATAAGTTTTTTCGAAATAAAATTTTCGTCGTTTTTGGAATGTCAGCGGCTGCGCGTTGTTTTAAATTAATTTGACATAATTTTAACAAAATAGAAATTTGATTTTTCTGCTTGGGAGGGAATCCTTCGATTAATAGTCGTTCAGAATTAATTTTTCATTTAAAATAACCAAAAAGTATGTCTACTGGTAAACGTCTTGCAAAAAGGTCTATTATAGGCACTAGAGTGTGTGCTCCAGGAAATGATGGATTATTTTATTCGGGGGCAATTCAGTCGGTGAAGTCTATTTCTGACGATGAAAATTTAGTAAACGCGGATAACAATACCAAATATATAGTTAGATTTGATCATTGTAATTCTTCTAAAAAGTATGCTTCTTGGAAAAGGGAATTTAACGCTTCCGAATTGGTTGGGCCAGGATTCCAGCCGTTAAGTAATTTTAAACTGTTACCCGGACAAAGAATATTTCTCACATACAATGGTCGAGAGATTTCGGGACACATAGTCCATCATGACGCGGTATTAGATGAGGTTACTGTCTCCATTACGCCTCCAGCGCAAGAGGTGAGTCTTTTGTCATCACTTTTTTTTTTCTCTTTTTTTACCCTATAATGCAGAGGCGTATTTAAATGGCTTATTTTTAATATTTAAATTGAGGTAATATATTTCATCGTCCATAATAAAATGTTTGTACAACCAGCGCTAAAATTATTTTTGAGAAAAATAGCGAATTATCGGTTAATCAAAAATTACTAATACTCTTCAGGTTATATTTTGAAATTCGATAACGTTAATCAAAAATAAAGCTAAAACGGTCGCGTCTTTTCTGTTTTGTAATTATAAATACACCATGTACAGTCAGTACGCCAAACTTAAATAAAAACTAACCTTAATAATACTAAAAATTGTTAGGTTCTTATGTTTGTTAATTTTGAAATATTTAACTTTTCCGTGTGTAAAATTAATTCATTTTCTCCGACGTTAATTAATTAAGTAATAAATTTAAACGTTTAAATTTTTATTGTTGAATAATTCAAAAATAGTTGAAAAAAATTATATATTTTAATAAAAACCGAATTTACGATGTACAAACATTTATTATGCGTTTTAAGATTGCCTCATTTTAATCTATAAATATATACACGCCTGAATATTGTTTTATATTTTATTTCCACATATGGGAAAGTTGTTTTAAGTTTATCAGGTAAAGCTCTATACATCACAATTAATGTGTTCCGCTTATGTTACTTAACATCGCAATTTGAATAACAATCAATGTTATTACTTTTTTTTAACCTTTATTATTATAATTATTTTTTTTTGTAAACAATATCATCGTTTTGTTACAAAATATATAATAATGGAATATCCTTGATTAATTTATCCTTGTAAACGTTTTAAATTCATATATATATATATATATATATATATATATATGCTCTACTCGTTTAAATTGAGAAAACTTAAAAATAAAACATTTATTTCGCAATAGATCCTTGTTAATGGTGTAAAAACACCGAATTTGGTATATTATTGGTTACATAAGTAACACTAATAATATATGATCCATGCAGCAAGTAGTTCGTTGATAATATAGATTTATACTTTTTAAAACTTTCGTGTTTATTTAAAACGATCCGCTGGAAATGATAAAAATTATATATCTGATGGAACGTGATTTTACCGAAAATAAATTTTTAAGAATAGTTTCTTCACTATATGTCGCGTCTAACTTTCTCAAAAAACGGCTGAAATCCTGCACGCTTATTACAAAACAAAACTAGGATGTGATTATCTTTGCGTTGTATTCCCTCGAACAATTTTTTTTTTTTTAATATTTTTTTTTAATTTGAACTGTGCGATACTAAACTTTGCAGACAACTTGAGATTATTTTAAATTATCGATGATCGATCAAAAATTCGACAGAATCTATGGGTCTCTTATCGTGGGTTAAACGTAGTTTTAACTCGTGTTATTTCTGAAAAGAATTTTCTCGGAAATAATGAATCCTGATTATCAATCGGTTCTGTAAGTAACTTTACAACAATTGCGTGTTTCTTATTTCGTTTATCGATTTTTCTCGCGTTAAATTTATATTTGTATATATTTATATTAATGAAGAAATAATAATATTCTCCTATGTTCGAATGTAATTTACACAGGTAGGTAGAATTCGTTATTTTACAATATTCGTTTTTTATTATTTAATTTTCGTTTATTTGGTCGTTTTTTTTTGTTTTTTTTTTACTATTATAAAAATATTATTAAAAGATCTATTTATTAGTTCGAAAACTAATTTATCAAATCGGAATTTTTAAATTGAAATAAATTTTATTATTGTTTAGCGGGTGTTTTTACTATTATCTTATAAAGCTCGGGGTAGATTTATTTTGAAACGCATTTAAAGGGAAAAATGTCCGACTTGTACGACGATATTTAACGTCTTAATATCGTATTATTCGAATAATTAAATTATCCCGGTTACAGCTTCGACCGGCGTAAACGTAATACGCAATTAAAAGTGTTTACTATTTCGGCCGTAAAGTTTCGATAGCGTTAGCGTCGTTCGTTTTACAATCGGTAAGAGGAGATTGAACGCACGTGTTAGTCATATCAGCTGTTACAGTGGTTTCTAAAATTGCGTCGCGCGCCATTAAATCAATGAACTGTTGAAGGTATTATTGACCCTTACGCGATTTTCTCCTCAAAGATATTATTTTGTATTACGTAGTTTTTTTTTCCGTTTTAAATTTTCTTTATATTTTTTCGTTTTCCAGGTTATCCGGACTTTTTGATAATATTTTTACTACTTCTATATTAGATAATATGATAAATCGATATATTATATAAATATTTTTCAATATTAAAAAATAATTTTAAACGGAAAGATATGCTTAATTTTATTTTAATATATAGTTTTTTTTTTTAAATATAAATTTCGAGAACCGCGTGATGATTATTAACAAATTCCTTTTTAAATAACAGAACTGTTGACTGGTCGGATGAATTTAAATTAATAACAAATAATATAATACACTTTAAAAGCAGACTATTGATTTTTATTTAATAGTCGTTCGAGTAGTTAATAATAATTCTCATTATTTCAATTAAATATTTATATATATATATCGAAATGTACGTAAGCTTTTGGAATTATTCTCATTTTATTGTACTGGATTTTTTTTTTGTTTCTAAAGTACGATATAACTAGGACTGTCTTATTTACAGAAGACAAAGAATATATTTCTATACGTAAAAAAAATCGTCTCATAAATATGATTCCTTTTATATAATGAGCGCCTTTTGACTTTTGCCGTTATCATTTTATACTAATTATTATTATTATTTTTTTTTAATTTCAATCGTCCTTATTATTATGTTAAACATTTTTTTACCACCTCGTCTGTCGACCTGTGCTCCTTTTAAGTGCTGTTTTCCTTTTTAGAGGTTTGTCTCTTTTATCGTCGATTTTTCTGACGAATTATCAGTTTGTATTTCTTCCCTCTAATAACGTGTTCGAAAAAGCTCTATTTCATTTTTGTTATCGAGACTAAAATTTATAGTCGGCATATTAAGTTTCGCCGAACAAGGCTAACCAAAAGCGGATTGCGCGGATTCATTGGGAGTGAGCTAACAGTACAAGTAGAATTTAGTGTAAAATTCGCGTTTACAAAATATTTCCACGCGATTTCTATATATTTCGTACGAGTGGAAATTAAATGTTAGCGTTATTGTATCGTCCGTATTTTTTCTCTGGAGTGTGAACTGAAATAAATGTTTATTTTTAGAAACATTTTAAATTTCTGAATTTTTACTATTTCTTATTTTCGATTTAAATATTTGTTCTTATTCGATGAGTTGCGAAAATTATTATTTTTTATTCGTTTTTTTTTTTTTTTTTAATATAGGGTGACCCAGAGAAGACGGACGTTTTTAAATAACTCGAAAAAAAATTTTAAGCAAAATTTTATTTAAAAATGTGAAAACGAGAGAGATTAGCTTACTATCATCTGTGGAGTACAATATCGTTCAGATGACCGCCATTTGCAACAATACATTTCATTCAGTCTTTTTTACAAGATTTTCAAACACTTTTTCGAGCGTAAGTCGTTGAAATTTTGAAATTTCTTCAGAAATCCGAGTTTTCAGTCTTCCAGACCTAGCGAACGTGTTTCACGCTGCTTTTAAGGTATAGCTCACAAAAAATGAATTAATTTCGAAACTACTGTCTGATCGATTACGCGCACTCCTTCTCGTTCTAGAATGCCCCGTGATAATTGAAACTGAACAAAAACCGACCTCTCGTGTGTACACTAATCGTGGAGCGCGCGGTTTGCGTTGTAACAGTGTCACTAACTGCGCCATTCGAAAAACAAAACCGTCCGTCATCAGCGGGTAACCCTGTAGTAATTACGAACAAATAAATATAAAACAGAAATAACGAATGGCAATTTACTCTCCTTCGAAGTATTATAATTATTATTATTTTTAAAATAAATGTTGTATATGCGCCGTATGAAAATAAAACCGGTAAATGAGACGCGAGGACACAAGTGTACATATAAATTAAAGAAATTAACATAGAACACGTACGTTTGCCAACTATACTTAAAACTTCTTATGGAAATAAGTAAATACGTATTGTTTTAATTAGGAGTAAAACTTTGATTATTCCTCTATATGTACATATATTGTATCGCCAGAAATACTTTTATCGAAACGAATTTAAAGAAAATAGGAAAAAGTCGGATAACGTTGAATATCAACCATTCAAATGGAATACGTAATTGAAATATACGAGATGAAAGTAAAGTGAAAGTAAACTGACAAATGGCCAAGTTAAAATGGAGCCTGGGTCGTGTGGCCGAAGAAACGACCGCAGCTTGACACAAAGCCTGTTCTACAATGGTAGCCTATGGATAGGAAACGAGTGAAAAGAAGACTTGAAATGATGTTATAGTAAGAAATTTGGATGTAACTTTGTACGTGTGCATCTATATAGGGTAATTGAAAACGCCCCGTGTATGGAAATTACGAATTTCGAAACGTTGAGACCCAACATCATTAAACTTTTGGAAATTTAGTAGATTTTTTTTCTGATCGTCTCGTTTTCATACTTATCCGAATGTACGGTGAGAATTTCAGCTCGCTCTCGTATTAATCGGTTGACTCGCTTAGAAATTTATACTTTTTACCGCGTGTGTGTGTCGGTAAATATAAAATTAGCTCCGTGTCTGGTGTGTACCGTTTCGATTTAAGCGCTGTCGATCTTGCGGAAATATTTTTTAATTTACGAAAGAATTATTTTAAGGGGAAAAAAAATCGTGTTGAAAATTTACAAAAATGACTTGAGCTGGTTGACACGTATAAGAAAGAAATGGACAATACCGTGCCGAAATAAATGCTTTTCGGTCAAGTGGATGTGGCGAAAAGATATATTGGATCATCGGAAATATGAAGATTACGCGACTTATATTCAGCGAATGCGACATACATCCAGGCAACTTAGAAAAACATGCCTGGTAGTCTTCAGTTGAAATGTACGATAAAAGATTGTCTAACGAACGCGAAACAATAACGAAACGACAGAAAAGAGAAGTGCGTGCTACAACGGAACGCTGCAATGCGGATGAAGTTTACATTTACAATTGATTAGTCACGTTAAAATTAACGGTGCATCATACTTAAGTTGTCGAGTTTGTATCCGATAATGATGATGACGATTATCTACGGGTGTGTAATGCGCGTATATATTATCTCGGTAGTTTTGGAATATTCCCCATGAATAATAATTAAAAGTAAACGAATTCATGTAAAACGAATTACTGCGAAGCGAACAAAGTTTAAAAATTATGAATTGTAGATTTGCGATTTTTCGCTTTATATTTCGTGAAAATTTATATTTCTTTAATCTAAAATTTTAAAAAACACCGTCATTTTCGTTCATTTTAGTCGACGAGGTTTGAAAATGTTTATTATTATTATTATTATTATTTCGTTTAGAGTACCTAATCGTATCCCTCCCCTACTAAAAATATTCGAACCCTTTTTATTCACACAACGGTATAAGCAAATTAGAAAAGTGATTTTTTATGGCTTTTCTTAATCGGATGTTAATTTTGGCGGGAATAATTTCGAATTTTCAGAAAATATTTTAGACTTAATTTAACCGATACTTGAGATAGACCCGGTGCGCGTTTGTATGTATTTTGCTTTAAAAATGGTCTTTACGAAATACCGTAAACAGGTCACGTAAAGATGAAATCATTTTACGTTCCGAACAATATAGCCACGATTCTCTGGAATGTCGACATTTCTTTCGTTCAAATCCGGCCGATCATATCTCAGTTTAACTATAACTGGTGATTGGTTCTTTTTCCGCACGTACAATCTATGCTCGTTTGATCATATAATTCGTCTGGCTTTTATTTATAGTTTTCTAATATATATATATTAAATTTCATGATAATAATTTTTTTTTTTGCTAAATTTATTCTTAAATTTTATAATTTTTAATTTGTCCTTATTTTGCGAAATAATGGATTTAAGATCCGAATTTATATAACAAAAATAAAATTTATAAAATACATACATTAACGTACGCATGCGTATATATATATATATATATGTGTGTGTGTGTGTGTTTCACGAAGTAGTTATTTTCAATTAATTAAATAAAAATTCCTAAAATAAAAAAATTCATAAATTTGATTATTAATAAGGAAAGGTGGATAAGAAAGATACTAGTACGCTCTTTATATATATACATAGATTATTCTTCAAGCCTATTTTGTACAAATAACGTACAATTGACTATTCAAGATGAATAATATTGCGGATAATATATATATATATATATATATATATATATATATATATATATATATGATCTTTTTAGAATAAGATTTTTTTTTTAATGCTCGCAATCTGCCTATTTGAGGCAATAAGCGGCGAGGATAACTTGAAAATAAATGTATTTAATGGAGCGTGTCCCAGTGGCACAGCTCCTTATCTTATGACTTATGACTGGACTATTTTCCAAATGGTACGCAAGCCCTAGGCGCAGTGTTATGGGATATACTAGTTAATAATATTACGCCTTTTTAAGCGTACGAATCTGGACCGATTTACAATCAGATTATGGGCCAGGTGGTTAATGTGTTTGTCTAGCCGTTGCATGTATCGTTCCTTATGACTGCTGATCACTTCTTTGATTGATGGTATTTCCAAATCCTTTCGTATATCATCATTGCGCACGAACCATGGCGCACCGACGATTGAACGCAATATCCTATCTTCGGTCGACCGTATGACATCGATACTCGAATTGCTAGCTGAACTCTAAAGTTCTGTAAGACCACATTGGTCTTAGGATCGCCTTATACAATAAGACTTTGCTTTCTATTGGAAGCTTGGATGTCTTTCCGATTAACCAATACATACTACTAAATTTTATGTTGAGTTGTTTTTTTTTTTTGCATAAATGTGTTTTCTCCGCGTCAATTTATGATCCAAGTGCACACCAAGGTATTTCACACTACCTGCGGTGGGGATTTCTATTCAATTGAGCGTTAATGCTGGATGATTCGTATAGTTTTTTTTCAGTGTTAACACAATATGCGAACATTTAGTTTCGTTTACTTTAATCTTCCAATACGTGAACCACTTTTCTAGTTCCTTTAGATGTCTCTGCAATCGGTTTGATGCTAACTCGATGTCACAGTCGGCAGATAATATAACAGTGTCATCAGCAAACATAGCTGTAGTTGTTGTGTCATTTAGCGGAAAATCCGAAGAGAATATTTGATAAAGTATCGGCCCAAGTACACTACCTTGGGGTACTCCTGATCGAATAAGGTAGATGTTAGAGACTGACTCATTGACAGTAACCGGATGCGCACTTAAATAAAGTATTTAGTCGCATGTGTACACGCTTGCATTTCACGTATTGAAATTAATAAACTCTGCTCTGATGACATTTTATAATTAAGTTATCCAGTATATAGAAATATGTTTCATAACTCTAATTTTTATTGAATATTTAGTTTCCTGTTTTGCTGTAGCAACGAATCGTATATATTAGATTTTGTACATCTTCTTAAACCATTGCGTCATCTTTCGTAAAATCAAGGAAATATATATTTTTTCCATTTTTACTTCGTTCGATATTTTTAAATTTTTAAATTGGTCATCAAGTCGATTCACAGCGTCCTGTGAAATTATTTATTATTTCAGTTGTAAAATTTGAAATACGACCTCCGTCGACGTAATTCGATATATATTACTACTCCTTTGTGCGTTTGTCTGTGTGCGATTTTTTTTTTTAATGTACAAAAATCTTGTGCTAGTTCTCCGTTACTTCGAATATAGCGTGTTGACGACGATGCGGAACGGCGGTATCTGTATCTGTCCTTCCGATATCGTCCTGTTTTAAGATTCTCCGGTATCGCTATTTCTGAATTAAATCCTACAATTCAATTATCTTATCGAACATTTTATTATTACTCAAAATATATTACTTTTCAACTAATTACTACGAAGTATAACTTCACAATTCCATTGCAAGCGCATAACTCGGCTGTAGTGTGAAAATATTTATTTTATACGGTGTGTGTGTGTGTGTGCGCGCAATAAAGACTCATTCGACACGTTAAAAAGGAAACCCGATTAGCCCTTCCATGTCTAATATATACTTTTGGACACGCCATTTTTTAGTTTGAAGAAGAAGAAAGAAGCTTTATTCCACAATGAAACATGCGTAACAAGGTTGGTTCATAAAGTTAAAAGTACCTTATACCTTAACAGTTAACTTAAATAGTATTACTAGATCTAGAAAATAGGGAAAAATAAACAAAAACCTGTAAGAAAATAAATAAAATATGGTAAAAATAAAAACAAAAATATATTAGGTACATATGCGCCATACGAATGCACATATACCATATGAACCGCACAAAATAAATAATCATATCTCACAAACTGTATGCCCAATGTTGTCGATTAGAACTATTTTTTTATAAACAATTCCTTTACAATTTACTAATCATATGTGTCCATTGTATACTTTTGGATATACCGTATTTTTACGTATTAAGTCGATTTAAAATATATATATATACAAATATATATATATATATATATATATGTACAAAAATATGTGGTCATGAAAGAGGTTAAATGAACAAAGCGTATTTCGGGTGGTAATTATAATTCATTTTGTTTATAAAATTACTTTTTAGAAAATATTCAGGGACGTAATCAAAAACAAAAGAAAGTACTTATTATTTACGTATAAGTGACTACGCAACAGAGCCATCTGTCGAATTTTTAACGGAACTAGTTTATAATTTCATTCAAAATTTTTGCACGAGTGAAACCCTTTCTGCGATGACATCGTTGTTCTCACTAGATCATCTCATCAGCAACTACTCAGTACTGAAAATAATTAGAATAACGGTTTCTCTTTAGAATTTTATTTACAATTTTCTTTCATTACAGAATCGTTATTTAAAATTACTAGGCTCGATAAAATTAGAAATTATTATATTCGATAATATATATATATATATATATATATATATATATATATATATTTATTTATTTAATGAAATATTTTTTTCCAGCCGTAAAAGATGATATTAATTTATTGAATTTTTTTAAGCGTGTGGCTATTGGATATTTTCGAACTTCGTGTTGTATTTCTAAGAAGCGAAGAAGCGAATTAATGATTCGTTTCGTAATTATATAATATACTTTATACTGAATTATTTCATTTAAATAAACGTCAAATGATGTATTATTTAAAATTTAATTTATTTAATAAGAAATACGATGATTTTAATAAGAAAATTGGAATAAAAATTATTAGTTTAATGAACGAGGTACATTTATAATCTTTGTTACCTTACTATTGCGTTATCTTTTCGGTGTCTTATTGAATTTTGCGTAATTTACCACAAACGTTAACGCTTCAATTAATTTTCAATCTTCCTGCCTCCCGGATCTAACCACCGGCTTCTTTTTTCTTCAATCATCGGCACCGAAAAACTAGAGCTAAATCTATCCTCAACGATCAACCAAGTCTAGCCTTTTCTCACACATGCGTTTTGCGTTTAATCGTATTCTGTCTATTTTTCAAACGCTCTATGTAGCATAAAGCTTTAACGATTAATTATCGTGTACCAAAATTCATAATTAATTTTTTTTTAATAAATTCATTTATATAGGTGAAATACATAAGACAATCGTCGTATATATATATATATATATATATATATATATATATATATATATATATATATATATATATATATATTGCGTTATCAGTTTCGCGAGTATGTACCAAGCTATGTGTTTTGCTGGTTATAATATATGCGACTCGAGCTTTTTTCTGCTTTTCTTGTTCGTCATTTCAACTTTCGACTTTTCACCTTAAAAACAAATTAGCCACGATATTACTTCGTGCTGAACAAAAACAAGAATTTCTAACTAACGACTAATTTATACGACGATTTAAATAAAAATTAATTAATAACGTCGTTTTAATTTCGAAAATTTTGTTTTTCGTAGATCGGTATTTCTTCGTTGTCTTTTCTTAACCTTTTTTTTTTTTTTCAATCTCGCGGTGTTCCTTATACGGTACATAAACTTTTTTTTTTTTTTATTAACGTTAACGAATTTGTCCATTTTCGTGATCCGAAGATTTTAGTTGAAATAAAATGTCCCGTTTCGAAAAATATTTATAATTATTTAACATCGTCTAAAAAATTATACGTAACCTTTGAAAAAATAAAAAAATGCTTTTTTACTCGAAATATAAACCAGTTTCAATTATGTCGTACCGTATGCAAAACGCGATAAAAACCTAACGATATACCTATCGAAATAGGCTTAAATATTTTTAAAGCGTTTATATAATTTTTTTCCCGAATTTATAATAATGCGTGGTTGGTTCTAATGTCGTGGTGGCGTAGTTGCTCGATTACTCGAGTCTCAACTCGACGGTCGGGGTTCGAAATCAACACGCGACGTAGAAAGTTTTCATCAATATTTAATATTACTGAGGCGGCAGTGGCACCCCACTCGGTGTAACATCATATGCGCGCGCATCTGCGTCGCATATAAATAGTGCCTTGAATGCGCAGCTAATTTTGTACGTAAAAATAAACGTACGATGGCTAGTCACGACGTTCGGCAACGAACAATACGAGATGATGATGAAAATTTGTTGCAATTTGAATATGTGACGACGCAGTTGATGTTAAACAGATTGATAGATGAAAAACGACAATTTAAGAATGTCACCCCGATGGTGAAGACATAAAAAACACCATCGCAAATAAATGCCTGGGAAAGAAAAAAATATTGGAAAAACAGCGTCATACACGATTTTTGCAAACAGCTACTTCGCAGAAAAAGTAATAGTGATAAAATATATCGCTAGTAATATAAATACGGCGGGTGCATTTATGAAATGTGAATAAGCTACCTTGCGCAGAAACGATCGGCCAGCATGCGACTTGGAGCAAATCTTTACATGCTGGACGTTTAATTTGCAATCCCGATCGTGCGTTCTTCGATTCTCTTTAATAACATTACCTCCTGAACTATACCTTAAATTATTGCGTTCATCATATAACGGTTCTCCGTACAAACTATCGTCCCTTGTTCATCTTGATAAATGACATGTGTTTCCCAGACATAACGATATTTCTAGAGAAGTTGTCCGCGTTTATAGCCACAACGGGTTAGTTCGTACGTATTATCCCCATTAAAAAAAAAATAATAAGAAATTACATAAATGATACGATACAAATGAGATGGAACGAACACATAGAACATCGATAGAATATGCAATTTGAAGAAAAATTTAATTTAGCAATAAAGACAAAATACCTGGAAAAATCGGTCAGTACTTATTAACCTTTAACTACAGACAGCCCCGGTTGACCGGTAAATGATTTCCTTTTTTGGGAGGTTTTCAAGAACCGTAGTACACTTCTCAGCATCCGTTCAGAGTTTAGTGCCGTGTCTATATTCGATCGATACCTTATAGAAGAGTTATTTTAATATAAAAATCGTTACCGGTCAAAAATACCGGTTGTCTGCAGTATTATTTCGCTTTTCGATGTCGTGTTTGTACACCAGTCCTAATAGAGATGAACTAACTCGATATTTATAAAACAGCTGGTAATGGTTTTGGTAACATGTGAAATTAAACTGAGATTAGCGGGTATCAGTCGACGAGTGTCCGATAATGTATAAGTCGCATACTGAAAAGATAGACGAATGTTCTAGCAATGAGAATGGAGCATGTAGAAAAACACTGTCGATAAAAACGACTTGCGGAAAATGTCGGTCGAAAAATGAACGAAAAACGTTCCATATGCAAGACTATATGTATGGAATGTACAAGACGTTAACGACTGTGTGGTCTAAAAATATGCATTCAAAATACATTGCGCGTTTTTAAACTAATATTATTTTTTAAATATTTTTAATTATTTTTTTTTTAATGTTTAATCAACATCTTATAATTGAAAATAATTTTGAATCGTATTATATGTGTATATATATGATACAAATTATGTTTAAAACTTCGTAAAACGTTTTATTATTTAATTTTACGTCAAATTTATTGATTTTTTAAATAAATGTACACAAAAGTCCACGAAATTATTTTTTATCTCTATTCACTACCGAGATCTTAATTTTTTTTTTTTTTTTTTTGTGTGTCTATATTATTCATAGTTTATTAATTTTACGAATTACACGCTAAACAATACGTACATATGCCGAGTGTCGATCACGTTCGTACTTATAAGTAGATATCTTTTATTGAAAATGCACATCTATCATCTGCGCTAAGTAGAATTATCGACAAAATTTCGTCCAAGTTTAACGGCGTTTTTATCTATTGTTCTTGTGGACGACTAATTTGTTTGCATTACAAACGAAAAAGAGTATTAATAAGCCCCGTGATTCAACGTCGTCTACTAAGCAATGCGTTAAGCTATAAAGGAACCTTTACTAAAAATTCATGAATGTAAATCCACCACCGGATGCGGGATTATTCGCAAAGGTTTGACCTCGGAAAATTTCCGTTTGTACATTTGCAATTTACGGCGTCCTTCATTAGAATCGAATACGTTCGCGGTAAGGGAATTCCTGGAGGACGGAGAACGGATTGGCTGCAAAATATTCTAAGCTGAACAAACAAGTCTTCTCTACGGTAATTACTGACAGATGCGAGACAGCGCAAAGTCTGATCGGCTGATTAGCGATTAGTGATCGCCTACACTGTGTGAAGCGTATGGCACGATGATGATGATGATATATAAAATCGTCCTAAAGGTCAAGGTCGTCTAGATTTTGAAAATGTTCTGTTTTTATTTTGATTTAATAATTAGTTTTTATTTTTTACAAAATTTTCTTTAGTTTCATTATACAAACTACTATTACGTTCGATGTGGAAATAGAAAATGCGTTCTAATTTCGGTTTCTGTGCGATATGCGCCGAAGCTGATTTTCGTAAACGGAGTTCGTAAGGTGTAGTGGGAAATTCGTCAATATTTCTAGGTCACTGGGTAACGGAGTGTTGTAATTTCGTAGTTGTTGCTTGAACGAAAGAAGACTGCACCAACAATTCGTCCATTTTTATTCTAGGCTTTACTAAATTAGCATTTGTGTGTGTGTACGCGTGTACCCAAATGGGTTTACACATTGTTAGGGGTTCGTTCTGTTTATGCGGGAATTACCGTACTCGACCTATATAATATATATATATATATATATATATATATATATATATATATATGTATATAGTCAAGGTTGGCAACTTTTTGATTTCTTTTTGCTGTTTATTATCGAACGTTCTTTATCAAAAATCAATATTACCCTTTAAACTCGGTCAGGTTTACGAATATTTTACCAAGTTCCATCGACGTTGTGTCATAATGTGAAATTGTTTAAATTTTATAGAGTTGTAAATCCGTTAGGTCGATAATTATGTCAATTTTTGTAATGATATAAATTCAAATTAGAGTTATATAACGAAAAATTAAACAACGATATATCGAATGTAAATTTTAAATATAACGTTTTTTCTTACGGTAGAATTTTCAAGCCGAATAAATTTTAACGCTATGTATATAATATTACGTACGCGTACAAATTAATACGTAAACAACTTATAAGAAACACGAATGTGCTAATTTTCCTATTAAATTTTTTTTTATTTTTTTTTATATATATATAAATATTTTTGCATATCTTATTCCTAGCCTGCTTGGCTATCAATAGATGACTTCAATTGGAGATAATTGCTCGAATACATTCAGCTATCCAATGATAGGCAGAATTATGGTTTCATCCTGAATCATATGTCTTCTTTAGTCTGATGCTGGACTAATCAGCCAGATAAAATAGTTTTGTCCCCTTTAGTCTCCTAATCTTCGATGAATTATCCAGAGGAGATTTAACGCAGTGTTATTAGTATGACTGTACAGCGTATCAATATGTCTTTTTGCTGTTTCTTTAATAAAGTCTTGTACATATCGAGTTTTTGTATCTTGGTGAAGTTTGTCATTGCTGACGAACCAAGTTACGTTTGTCATTGTTGTCAAAATTTTTGGTTTTGAAATCTCTGTATTATGCGGATTTTAGCAGTGCAGCCCCATAATTAGCATCCGTAGATCCAAACGGGTGCGAGAATTTGTTTATATATTAATAATTTATTTTCAAGCGATAGCTTTGATGGCTTGTCTATTAGCCAGTAAACTTTTTGCGGATTTTAGCAGTGCAGCCCCATAGTTGGCATCCGTAGATACAAACTTTTTTAATAAAATATTGATATGTACGATCTTAATACTACTATTAAATAAGTACATACGTTAGTAACAGAGAAAAAGAAAAAGAGCATGTATTATGGGGATATACAGCAGCGTGTAGAACTCCTTGCATTAAGTCATTACTAGACAAGATCACTTGGATGGCGACGTTTAAGCCGTCTGACATCGTTCTTGGTGTCTAAAACTTGACCAGCTTTTCTGGATTTACGTGCTTAAGCAGTCGTTTTTCGTGCGCTGCAGCAAACTCTTGTATAACATCATCGATTTGTTGAATCAGTGAACTCGAATTCGAATTTGTCTGTGGTCAGATCTTCTGTAGAACAGAGCAAAATGATTTGGCAAATGCCTAGAAATCCGCACTCTGGTCATAAAATTCTTATAACGAAATATTTTCAAAAGTGATTATTGAAAATTGTTTTTCGGAGAAATATTTTTCGGAAATGTACGTTGAAAAAAGACAAAATTTTTCGTATTTAGAAAATTTTTATTTCATATGTATAAGTCTAAATTTCCACCGTAATTTTCTCTAACATTTATTATTTTTAATAGCTATTTTACATTTATATATATATATATATATGTATGTATGTATATTAATTCCGTTAAAATGCAAAAATTTTATTTAATTCGAGGATTGCATTTTTTATTATCCTGAAATAACAATACCGTTTGTACGTAAATTTTAATAAATTCCGTTGAAAGCCAATTAGTTCCATTAAAGAGTGTTCGATTATAAATTAACGGTTCGAACACAGTAGAGTGTGTAGATTTAAAAAAAAAAAAAAAAAATATGATATATTCACGAATGTTACTTGGCTAAATTTAATAACATTTCAGTACGAAGATGCTTACCTATTTATCAAGGGCTCAGGAAGTGGGTACCGGGGCATATACTCAATTGTGATGGGCACCCACCGTGAAGGCTAACGTTTTAATTTAACGAACGTCTCACGAGCTACCAAGTTTTTTTTGTATTGAGCGGAACCGATAAACAGTAGTTGCACATTTAAAAAACCGTCTATCTGAATTTTTAATGTCTAGTCATGACGTCTCAAATTTTTTTACGGCGTACGTTATGGTTGTGTATATAATTTAGAATTGACTACTGAACACAAAATAAATTAAATATATTTATAGTTGCATTTGTAATTTGGATTATCTCTTTTTTTTAGTCACCGAAATATATATATATATATATATATATAAATATATATAAAAAAATATATATATATATGATGTAATATATAATGTATTATATATATATATATATATATATATATATATATATATATATATATATATATATATATATATATATACTGTGCGTACCCGTTCCCAGTACAGGATTGTTACTCTCTTGTATTAAATATCGAAACGTATAATATGTATTTCTCCAAACTTAAAATTATTGTCCGTGTCTGTTCATGTTTTATATATGTGTACATTTTTTCCAGTAAATATTTTTTTTAAAACATAAATTTATTGTCGTTGGTTAGTTAAATTCATCTTCGCCGAAAAATATCTAAAATTCTTATTAAAATTGATTTTTTATCCGTCTAAAAATTATTCTCAGACTTTAATATGATGATAATATTTTCTGTGTATTTATAAAAATCCGTAGTATTTCTTAATTATTTTATCTAACGTCGGTAATTTTAAATTATAGAAATTTCCTGCCGACGTTTTCTTATTATTTACTGTAGAATTTTTTGTTCACTTCCCGATTGTCGAATTATGTTATAAAATTATTTTCGAACGTTAAAATTTTATAATTATTATAAAAATAATAATAATAATAATTATTATTATTTCTTCGATATTTATATAAAGGCATATTTCGTGAATATTTAATTCAAAATTGGAAGTTTAAATTTTATATATGTATATATATATATATGTGCATGTATGTGTGTGTCCGAAAATGCTTATTCTAAAAAGAGCAGGCGACAATGAAAAGGTTATATTATATAAGGTCAACGACCGACTGACGATAATTTTATAATAACATTTAATAATAATAATAATAATAATAATAATGAAAAAGTTTTTAAACCTTCTTGAGAAAATGTCATAATGTAAAGTTTTTACTTTAGTTGATACGAATAACGAATACGTTTTAATAGTAAGACTATGTAACATAAAGATATGACTACTTGGAAACTATCACCGATATGACGTAACTAATAATACTGTACCACTTATAAAGTTATAATAAATGCCCGAGTAGTGGTAAACGCAATTTTCTCAATCAGCTGACCTACATTGCAAATAATTCGATTTAATCACGATTTTAATTACGATCAGCTAGCTGGACTGAACTTTGACATTTAGACGGTAGTGCCGACATTTTTTTTTTTTGTAATTGCAAATGTAATTTATTCTAAAATGTACCAATCAAAAATTTACTCTGTCGTAATGTAGGAAAACTCGGAATAGAACGATTTTACATTATTACCATTATTTAGTACGAAGTAATGATTAAAAATTCAAAAAAAAAAAAAAAAGTAAGGTTGGTTGGATATTAAGAACAATTAATATCACTAGATTAATTTAAAAAAATAAAAACAATGAACGAATTAAAGAAACAATTATATTTATAAACGGAGTGTAATGATTTAAACAAACGACGAAGACGTTCCAGACGTTGAATGAAAGAAAATCTAATGTCACTCCCATAACTCCCTTCCTCTTACTCCTTCATTCATTGTCTGTGTCTGTTTGTATGTATGTCTCTGTCACTCTGTCTGTCTACCCATCCATATATCTATAATAAATTTTTATGATTGCAATGAACCGATATGGGGTGAATCTATTTAATAATAATAATAATAAATGTAATGTTAATAATACTTGTAATAATAATAAAAAAAAATAATAGTAATCGTCATCATAGGTTTCCCATTTAACACGTTAACCTTTAACAAAAAATTATATACCTCGCTGTTCATGAGTCTCTCTCTCTCTCTCTCTCTCTCTCTCTCTCTCTATATATATATATATATATATATATATATATATATATATATATATATATATATATATATATAAATATTGAAGAAAAAAAATTAGTATAAAAAAACAAAATTAATAAACAAATATATTGATGTTAAATTTCAACAATTCAAAAAATAGACAGAACAGAAGCAGAACAGCATTTTTGGTTTTCACAATCACCATCAAATATTTTTAAGTAATTATATTTAATTTATATTTTAAAATTATGATTTTTTAAAAATGTTTCACTTGATAATGGCGTAAATGCCGAAAAGCTTTGTCTTTTCTATAAGAAAATAAATATTAGTGATTTAACTAATTTTCAATTGATTTTTTATTAAAAATCAGTACATTCCACATTATATAAAAAATTAAAGAAAAAGATACCATTAGCAATATGTTTTATTTGTTCGTTAAATAAATGTTCGAGTCGCATTTTTGAATTTTTTTCATATATATAAACAATATCGATCATAAATAGGAAAGAATGAAGGAAAGAGGAGAGAAGATTGGAGTGGAATAGGATTGAAAATGCATATTAATCAGATAATTCCAACTAGTTGCCTAATTCGAGAAGAAAACTGTTCATTCATCTTTTTATTCTTTTTTCCGTGCATAGGAATTCTCCGAGAATAGTTCAGCTCACTCAAGTAATTGGAAGTGCTTCGCGACACCACTTCTTCCTTTTCAATGAACTGCTAGATCTGGCTAGAAAATCGATAGTGAACATTCGATGTATCAGTGGATTTTCGTTAAAACTGAAGATTCTCATAGAACCTTCGGTGTTGTTCCGTATAGACATCCTTTACATATGGAATGTTCAAATCCGCATGCAATGTGTCGTTCGATACGTAATAAGACGTAGGTACCATTGTACGTTGAATTATGGACTGTTGTTGTATTCTCCAAAGGTTACTTCGGCTTGGTTGTTCCATATAATTCTAATCCATATATTCATACTGGAGTGATAATCGATAAATAGACATTCCGCTTTACGGCTAGGTTTAGAAATGATTTTCCTCCAAACTGTCTAGCCCTAGCCATTATAGAATTCGTATTTTCCACATGATCATGCCACGTTAAAAAACGTTTATTCATAAGCATAACGATATAGCGAACGAAATTTACTTGTGGAATTTGCGAGTTACCAAATGTCAAGTGTGAACTTGAACACTTTGCCCGTTTGTTGGCGAATAAAAGACATTTAACCGGGTTGAATTTCGGAATATCGTAGTCCAAAAAATAAAGTAACAGTAATGATAAAATTACCATTAAACTTATGCATTTTATTATTTGGTGTTTCGATATATTTATGTACTGACGTAACGTTTTAATATTTTCAGGTTTTCATATTATATATATATATATATATATATATATATATATATATATATATATATATATATATATATATAATATAGAGGCTCACGTCTAAATTGAGTCAATGTATTAAACAAGCGCTAACCGTCGTTCTTTTTCTATCTCATACAGTTTTGCTATATTACATCGTTGTATACGTGGGTTATTTATTATATCGGTTTAAATTAAAAGGAAAAAACACCTATCTTTGTATGTAAATTGGGTTTACTACCCATTTTGTAAAATTACAAGAATATAACGACATAGTATAAGTTACCTTATAGCAGGTTAGTTACTATGTAGGTTTGTAATGTGTATATATTTTTTTCTAGACGATTATTATGTATTATATATTACAGGCATTCTTTCTTGTGAAATACGTATGTATGTGTGTACGCTTAAACCTGACTCCGCATAATTCTTGCGAAAACCTTTTTCGGCAAAATAACTACATTTTGATATATATATGTAGATACTTTGAAATATGCGATAATTAACGGCCAACCTACTCGCAACCTTGCCTGTTAACCAACCGGTTTTAATTTCACTTTTAAATTATTTTATTTTTTTCTATAAGGAAAATTGACGTAGTAGTAGAATTTCGAATTATTTATTGGTAACGGTGATGTTTCAATTTCTCAATTGATTTGATTTCTCAATTATGTCAGGCTACTACCAATATTTTATTAATTTTTCAATCGATATTCGTTGTTAAAATGTTCGATAGAGTATAAAACCCATTTTATTATCTTCATTCAGAGTACATTAAATCCAACGTAAAATATAAAATACATCAAATATATATTAAATTTTTTAGGGCATCCCTATATATATCATTCAAAATTGATTCTAGTATACAATCTGGCGTATTTGTATTAATCATTGGTAAAGATATAAAATCTTAGCTTCTTAAATGAGCAATCCTTATATATATATATATTATATATTATCTAATTATGTTTAGTAAATGAGTACTAGTTAGCTAAGAATGTTAAGAAGTCGAGAAGGGCAGGAGCGAACCATCTGTATTGAATTATACAGAATGCATGCCCGGTAAATGTTCGGGTTTTTAAGGATTGCTTGACATTTTTTGAAACATTTTATATATATATATATATATATATGTGTGTGTGTGTGTGTGTGTGTGTGTGGTTGTAGTGAACAAACTCGTGGTAATTTTCCATTACCGATATTAACTTTCAATACTAAATAATTTCTTGAAGTTAGTAAAGATAACAGTAGAAACTACAAAGCACTTTGTTAATCGTACGTATGGAGCATATTGAGGATGTAAAACTCGGATGATCGGGCGCTAAATGTATTAAAAAATAGAGGGCTTCGAAATTTGTTGCTTGCGTACATTACATGAAATTAGTTGGACGGAAAAAGTTACAAACGATATAGTTTTTAAAAGCCAACTAATCAAGGAGCGTTAAAAAGTAGAAAGGTTAAATATATCGACACAATCCAAATTTCGTACCGAAAATGATACGGAGGAAGATCAAAGAGTAAATATACAGATGAAATAATAGAAGACACATGGGAGCAACGAGTTATGTAAACCTTAAAAGATGGACAGAACGAAGACAATTATAGTCGAACTCACTAACATCGTGAGTCATAAAGGTTATCCAATCTACGGATTGAGCAAATGAAGAAGAAGACTAAATAATTATCCGCCGCTGGATTAGGTGATTTATTTGTGTGTGTGTGATGGTATTTTATTTTTTAATAATGACGAT
The DNA here is from genome assembly GCA_032883995.1 of Coronaproctus castanopsis. Classification (NCBI taxonomy): domain Eukaryota; kingdom Metazoa; phylum Arthropoda; class Insecta; order Hemiptera; family Monophlebidae; genus Coronaproctus; species Coronaproctus castanopsis. The sequence continues at coordinate 181,640,335 of CM065053.1, forward strand.
ACATCCGCTCCGAGTTAAAATTTTCACCTCCTTAGTATACCGATAATCTCTGTAGACGCGTTAATTATTAACGAAAATTCCAATCTATCGGACGTACGAGAAATATTTTCGTATCTATTCTCACGGTAATCGGAATTAAATAATAATAATAATAAAATATATCGATCAGAATGGTATCCATCGAAAAACTACTTCGGTTAATCCGATATTTAGCTACGACCAGAGTTAATGTCTGCGACGCGAACGAAAAATTAGGTTATCTCGCAGTTATTGTTCTGATTTCGTCGGAATCGTTTTAAATTTAAGAATTTGCCTTAGATCGTATCGTTGCTGCGGTTTTGTCGGTTTAATTTTAACTATACCGATGGAAGCATAATATTCCATATTCTGTTTCTGACGACGAAGGACACAATCATCGAGCGGCGAAAAATCACAAACTGCGCAAACACTCGAAAGGATATATACATACGGAATGGGGTAACAACAAAAACGATGTTGCCGTTGAAGAAAGTAGGTCGTCGTAACACTATTTGAGAATTCCTAGGCCCCGTTTTGTTTTGGCAAGTCCGTATGTATATCGGTGTGTGTGTGTGTGTGTTAGCGTATACTCTTACGAAAGGGAGACTATTCTATAGGAATGTTTGAGTGTTGTCGAAACGTTGAATCGTGAACTATTCTTTCGTGAACGGGTCGTGGAAAATCGGACTCATTTTCTGGATTATTGAGAAACTGCACCGCGATGTTCTAGCGTATAAATGCTAAAAGTGACACCATCTATAAGTGGGTAATCGGACCAGATACATTCGTGAATATATACATATTTAAATCTTAATACATATATATTTACACGTATATTTAGTATATATATGTATGTATGTCAGTGTTAATCGATAATAATAATAACGTGTAACAGATACGTATTTATATATGCCTAATAATGAAAGAAAGAAAAAAATTGGACAACCTGTCGTTTTCGCTGTTCGGTTAGTTATCAGTCGAGTTAACTCTGCTAACTTTTCTATTACACCGATCTCATTTCCTTCTACTTCTGCTCCAGCTGAATATTTCCATTGCTCGGCAGCCAATTCGCATTGTTGCGTTAGTTGTCTCGATCTGCTGGAACAGTTCCATAGGCGGTACTCTCTTACTTAGCAGCGATTACAATCGCCTTTTGCTCCAGCCTATAAATAATAAGTTATTTCGTTCGTATATAATTCGAGAAACAACCGTTACTAATTAATTATCGCCGACTCTCTCTCTGTCCTTTGATATAACTGCTTTATGAAACGAATAGCGATTACAACGAGAATAGCGTTGAACGTAATAATGATTATAGTATAATAATAATTATTATTATTATCAATTGTTATATCGCTATTTTTTCTATCGGTGTCATTTATTTATTTATTTATTTATTTATTATTAAAGCCACTACGGTAGGGTGTATACGCGGGTATCACCTTGACGCATATTTTTAACCGCTACGTGTTTATATCGGTCGATTTCGATGTCGACATCGTATTTACGAAATTATTATTTTAAACGTAACTTTTTCAACTCTGGATGCGGTTGCGGGCGATATTTGAAGAAAGAAAAAAATAGCCTAGTTTCGTTAGTAGATCGAGAAAGAAAGAAAAATATATTACAAATGAAATACTCGCGATAGTCGTTACGAAATTATAAATACTCGCACATGACGTATTAATAGTAATCGTAAATTCGTTATCAGAATTTTTCATAATATAAAACAGACCCCGACACTATAGCCGCAACACCTGCGCGCGAGCGATCCGGTTAAAATTACAAAAATTTTTACGAACTAAATTTATAAATAAAAGTTGTAAAATGTTTCTCTTAGTAAACTATTTCCTCGTCTTCTGTACGAATTTAATTAAAATCTACATACCCGATAATATGTTTTTTTGTTTTCGTTTCATTCGCCAATTTCCAACTAGCTCTCTCTCTCTCTGTAGGCTATAATATCTTAATGTGACTCGCTAAACGATCCAGCTATCTCATTCAACGCGTATGCAGAATGTATACTTTATACTAGATTTCGTCTTCTTTAATCTACGAACGTCCGTATATCTGACAGTGCAACTACCACGTTATTTTTAGACGCGACTTAAGTCTCCTGGCGTAATTTAATTTCATCTTTTATTTACGTCTTCATGTCTGCGTAGAGAGTTTGATTCGTCGTATACGATTGTAATCTTTGTACAATCGCTATATTACTCTTTTTCGAGAGCAGCTCTGCAGTTGACCCTCCACATTTCCAGACAGTTTCGATGACCTGGTTGTAGAGCCACGGATTATTTTCAACTGTTCGTCTTTCTAATACAGCTGTTTAATTACGTATTTCAGCGCGCTTTGTTATGATGTGTTTCTTCCACGTCCATCGTTTATCCGACTATATTTCCAAATACACGACTTCGTCTTTTAACGAGATACTATTGCCGTTCGACGTTTTTAATTTTCGATTAGTAAAAATTGCGATGTATCGATTTGTTTTCATTTACTTCGATACGCTTTGTTGTAAACCGGTCCGAGAATTTGTCAATCGCTAGTTATAGACACGTATTTATCTTTATTGGTCATTCGTCCGAATATAGAACGTGACATCTGCAAAAGTAGCAATTTAAACCCAGCAATATGTAGATACAAATTATGCACCTACAGAATACGCGCACTTTTGTTTCAATTTTTTTTTACGAGTAGCTATTGAAGGCTATTACTCGAAGCATCAATTATTTAGAGATTATTACAGAGTTTAGCATTTATTATAAAGTTGGTGAAAAGTTGAGGCTTGTTTACATCTGGGATACTTGTTTTCAGCTGATTGCAACGATATTGAGTATATTTATGGCAGATTACAACAATATGGTAGACCGTTAGTGGTGAACAGCAAACTTCTACTCGGCGTGTGACCAATATATATATTGTTTCCAACCTCGATGAACAGATTTTACCAATTTTTGATAACCAAATGGCTAAATCCTTCTTTATATCTCCAAGTATACTTGGCCGGATATGGAAGGACTGAGTCAACGCGTCTAGAATTTTCTGGCTCTAATATTTTACGTTGTCTTCTCCTAGCGTTATCGGCAAATAAATTTAAGTAAGCCCTTGTGCCGCACGGTGTACCTTGGCCTATTATCCCTCGATGACTTGGAATCCAAACGTTAATTCTAGAACGCTGTGCAATATTTGGTCCACCATTGCCACAGTAAAGCTGAGTCAGTATCACATACTGGCCAGCAGGCAAATCTGCGATTCGTAGCAAACACTGGAGTCAGGCTATCATCTCAACCGCTATGACTGATAACATGGTCTGTAGACTGCAAGAATGGATCTTGTTTCCGATTGAGAAGGCACCTCCAACATATTGTGATGTTTTAGATGTGTCGGTGAAGCATGCGTTGGTTCGATTGTTGCAAGACAATCGAAAGCTTCCTATGAATTTCCATATTCGGTTTCATTTTAACGTCTGTTGAAAACCGCTTCCAAATGATACTCGGATTAAACTGAGGCGGCACCGCTACAGGTACTCTACACAAGGTACTGCGTAGCATCATTAATGGACTTTGAATATGAAAGTAGCTGTTTCTCTATGTGAATGCGATTTGGATGCAGCTGATGACTAGCTATCTTCATTGCGCACTTAATAGCAAGAATTTTCCTTCGGTAGCAGAGAGGCGGAATACCGCTGAGATACTGAAGGCTAGCTGTTGATGAGGTTGAGAATGACTTCGGCGCAATCCTAAGTCCAGTATTTTGTATCATATCCAATTTAATAGCCGTTTGCTGGCAGACGAATATATAAATGAATCATAATCAAGTCTTGAACGGATAAGGACATTGTAAATCCGATGTAAGGTTGAACTTCTTGGCCCAAAAGTCTTATTACTCGTCATTTTTATAATATTTAGTAGTGGCTGACACTTTTGTCTAAGTGCAATTATGTAGTTACGCCAAGTCATTTTGGGATGTAAATGTAACCCAATAAATTTATAATTCATATTACTGATGTTTGGAATTAATATAACTTGGTTTCGTTTTTTTTTTGTTTTTTTTTTGTAAATATATATGTATTTAGTTTTTTGAGGAGAGAATTCTAAAACGGTAATTCTGCTCCTCTCCTGTAAATTGTTAAAGTTATTAACCGCTGTATCGATGTTAGCGAGATTGGAATTGAAGGGTAAATTACATAGCTTACGGTACTTATACCAATTACCTTTTCCTATAATCCAACGCTGTGATTTATATGTTCTTTCTGTTTATGTTATTCATCTCTAAGCAAATTGGATAGTGATCACCGTGACATAAATCAGGATGGAATCGAAATTTTGAATAGACTTCGTTCGTTGATAATGTTAAATCAATGACCGATAGAGTGCCGTTAAAGGAGTTGAGTCTAGTCGGCTGTTTTTAATATTGATATGTATAAATTTGCATGAAGCATTTTTTAAATATTTTCCCTTTCCTGTTAGTTTTATTAGATCCCCATAATGGACTATGTGAATTCATACTCCCGAGTATGAGAAACTGTTTAGGCAACTGAGATATTAGTTGATTTATTTCATGGAATGATGGTTTAGAGTCAGGAGGCAAATACATGTTACAGACAGAGTAAGTTGATGTAAAGGGGTTGATTTACAAAATTGAATATTGACAGTAACGTTCTGTATTAACGTATTTATTTGAAGCTCGCTTGTTATTGGTATTGATTTATGGATAAAAGTTGCTACCCCACCGGACGCATCTGATGTATGATCATAACGGAAATGTTTGCAGTATTTTAAAGTCATAGACTGAGCTGGTTGAAGATGTGTTTCTTGTAAACAGAAAATGGTAGATTTTTTACAATTAGCTATTGGAGTTCTGTTAAATTATTTTGCAAACCATTTATATTCCATTGAAGAAGGAAGTTATGTATCATCATTGTTCTTAATTCCTCAGCTATTTTGTTGGCGAGTTTTGTTATTCGTATTTTTGTGCAATGATTATTAGAATAGGCCGACTTCAATTAGATAAATACTGTATCCGCCGAATTAAATGGAATATTCACAGATGAGGATTTATTCTTATCATGGATTAATGAAACTATTTTTTCAATGGTATACTCTTCTTAAGAGTTTTTTGATTATTTTCTATGCATTGCTTAGCCGGAAATAAATTGATTCTCGATTTCTTTTGCTCGTTACGTTCTTCTTTCTTCATTTTTTTACTATTCTGAACGTTACTAGTGGAAGTTTTCAGATAAATGACGTTTGTAGCTTTCGCTATTTAAAAAAATAAGGATCAGTCAGGTTTGATTGAACTTCTGCTAAAGTCGAGTGATTGTTGTTCAAGTCGCTGAAAGTAGTCCGATCAGTCTGACTTTGATCTAAATCGTTACTTCCGCTTATATCAGAATTGGAAAGACTTTCGGTTACTAAATTACCTCTTCTTCACCTATCACAACTAACGGGTTTATTAACACCTCCATCTGTGTTCTCTTTTCCATTTTTCTAAGCAGTTATTAGAATGATCTTTCGTTTTGCATAGGCTACGCGGTTTATTTTATCCGTATATATTTATTTTATTTATTTTTATTTTATTTCGATCCGGTTCCAGTTTAAAGTTTTGATTTTTATTATTGTCACTATTAAAACGTTTATTTATTCGGTTTAAGTTTATAATAAATTATTGTAATCGTTTAAAAACGTACATGTAATTATAATGGGATTTAAAATCTTCGTCGAATGTGTACGGAATTATCGTAATGTTCATTTGAAAATTTATTTATAGAACGATTTGAAAATTTATTTATAAAACGCTTTGAAAATTTATTTATAAAACGAGTGTGCTCTAGCGTAATTTTAGCCATAGCCGGGTTTAGGGAATAAAATGTATATATCGGTTATATGTGGCGTATATTACATTGTTTTACCAGGTGTTGTTTCACGAATAAAGTTTGATTCGATTTGGTTATTCATTTTTATTATTATTATTATTATTAAAAAATGAAAACTTCAATTTAAAATCATTAATATTATAAACTAATAATAAAGCTTTTCTGCAGTTATGCCATTTTCAAGTTAACATAAAAATAATAAAATGTATAATCACCAATATATATATATATATCTTTATGTTCTTCTTCTTCTGCGTGAACTCGATTGACGAGTATTCAGTCCGCTGTCTCAGCTTCCATCTTTGTGCTTATTCCTGCTATGTGATATCAACCCTATTCTGTGGTTAAATATAACATTACAGTGGCTGCACTTAAATTCTTGTCGCTCGTTGTTATCATTAATCCTTGCTTGGCTCTTTTTCTTTTCGATGTATTTATGATTCTCTGTTAAAGTTACTTTGTGATTGATTTCTACTCATTCCGATTTAGGGCAACTTTTTCCCAGATGCCGTTAGTATGGTTTATTTCTAATTTTTTCAAAACGTTCGCAATGACGTCTTTATATTTTAACTTTGGTCGTCCCAATGGCCTTTTTCCGTTGTTCAAGACTCCATAGGACAATATTTTATATATATATATATATATATAATATACAAAAAATTTATATTTAACTCTTAAAAACATCCAGCATTTAGCGCATCTAGCCGAATAGTGAGATGGTTATGAAACAGACACTATATATTGTAAGCTAAAATTGTCTACACTAAATAGACTAAGTATATTCCATATAATGGTCTTTAAAACTTTATTTGTACCATCTAAGTCTTAAATTAGATGCACCGGTTGTTAACTGATTTTTAAGTTAAGCGTATATTTTACATATTTTACTTTTCTCGTTGTTAATATATATATATATATATATATATATATATATATATATATATATATATTATTTATTTTAATTTATTCCTATTTTAACACTTGAAGATGGCTTAACTATCCAAAAGTGTTGTTATTAATTATAAATGTTCGTCATAGTTTATTAGTTCATTATTTATAATAAAAAATAATCACTACTCCGTATATATGATTATTATTATTATTATTATTATATATATATATATATATATATATATATATTACAGTCGTATATTTTATAATATTTTACATTACGAACGATAGTGTGTATCGTTTTCCGCGTATTTATATATGTTTGACAATATATATATGTATATGTGTATTTATGTATATACAATTCTTTTTCGAATTTATTTATTCGTTAAATAAATAATCGTTCGTGTATCTTTCTATCGTTGGAACATTGTGGCAGAATTTTGAAACATTTTCTTTATGCGTAGGTGTGTAATTGGTCAACTAGTATTGGTAGGCGATTTTTCGTCGCGAAAAATAAACCAAACGATTAATGTGCTTTAAAAGTAATCCTTTTATTTTCGACATATAATTTTTTGGTTAGGTTAACAAACAATTTTACATGTCTATCGAAATCTATCGAATTAAACAGTCTGAAAAAACCTTTATTAATAGTAACCATCATCGTGGTGTAATGGGCGTTTTACACTCGCGCAAAAAAATCGATTTAAATATTAACCGAAATTAGTTAATATTTAATTTTTCAACGGTCTATTTCGGTAAGCATATATTATCCAATCGAGCCTGTCGGTGATCGTTTATGTAGATGAATATTTTGTAAATCGAACGGAACGAAGAAGGCGCATTTTACATTTATCGTTATTAATAATTGCAAATCGAACGTATTTCTACGTCGAAATTTTGGAAATGAATACATTTTAAAATAAAATAAAAAAAAAACGAGTATTACGGATTTAAAATTTAAATATAATTTTAAGGTCGCAATTTTTTTTATATGAAAATCATATTAATTTGTTTCGAAAATACTGCAGAAAAATGAAAACTGAAAATGTTTTCGAAACGTCGATCAAGAAGTAATAAAATTAACGCGAAAAATACATTTAATTCTTCATTATTCAGACATCGTATTCAGTTTGATGTTTTCCGTTTCTTCTGCTTTAATCGATTTTCGAGTGTTTTTTTTTTTTCAAATTAGAATATTGTTTATTGGCTTATTATTCGTTTTAAGAACAGTCAGAATTAATAGTTAGTTTAATAATCGATTTATTCGTATTTGTCACGTTAACTATGCCCCGTATGTTCCCGTAGAAAGCCTATAAAGAGAAATCAAACCGAATAATTAGTCGGATTTAGATTTAAAAAATCGAATTAGTAACTCTGAAAAATCGAATTAGTCGTTTGTTATTATTCGATTATGCCTATCACTAAACATTAGCTACGCGGAGATTATAATTGCCGAGAGAAAATGACAACTGCAAAAGATTTTAATTAACAGGAAAAGGAAAAAAAATAAGAAACGAAGATAAAAATCCGGAATAATTTACGAAAACAATAATGATATAAAAATTAACAGATAGCAAATTTCTTTGTTTAAAAAAAAAATAATAATAAAAATAATTTCGGGATGAATAATTACAAACGATGATCCGGATGAGAATGAAATAAAAGCGTGTGAATAACGAGCTTTTTCGTACATCTAGGGAATGTGTTAAAGAATAGAAAAATCTGTATAACGCTATGCGTGGTCTCCCAGTTATAATATGCGTCTGAATAATAATTCCGGAAATGTGGACGTATCGACGTTTGCGTAGGGTCGACCTTATTTTTAATAAATTTTTTAAGTCGACTCAGTGTACATAGATTGGCACTTATTGTTGAAGATATATAAAACATAATAATAATAATAAATGAACTGAAATATATAGGTCGTAATAAGTTAAGAGAGGAAAAAGTTTTTTCCTACGGGCAGTACAAGAAAAAATTCTCGATAATTCAACGCTAGGTAGGAAACTGGGAACACTGAATTTAACAAAAATAGCAACGTAATAAAATCAGCCAGGCTCTGGAAAATATAATATTCGAAATTTTCCTTAATTTTCGAGCAGAGATGCGACAAAATGGTTACATGGTTCGTACATACACAAGTGCGACAGAAATATGCGCTTGTGTTTTGGCTGTTAGCGATTCAGTTTACACAACGTTAATAGACGATAGAATGTGCTTTTTTACAAAATTACATAATACAATATAGTTTTATTTTTTTGTTTATAATAAATGTTTTGTATGTTTTATATACGTATATAATATAGTATTATGTATTATATATATAATTATACATTTATTTAAAAAATATGTAAGTTACCAAGTACTTGACGTTAAATCTGCTGAAAACACGCTGTTGGTCGTCAATTAGACTCGTAGCGATTTTTACATAAGTACGTTTATTTAACAGCCTTTTTCGTATCTAGAATTTAGCGAGTACCTTAACTAACCGTTTTAATTAACGTTATATTTTATACTTCGCAGTCATCGCAACTACTAGTTTTTTGGTTTTTTGTTTTTAATTATTATCGACTAGCTCAATGAATATTAAACGTGTATTATGTACGGCTGTACTTTCCGGATGTATATTTCCATAAATTATACAACAAATTTCAACGAATACATTCGAATAATATTGTCGCGCGTTACATCGGCACGACATTGTATAAAACTTATTTCACACTACAGACATAAACTAAGTGGTCATTTTTACAAAATACACGCGCTAAACATATAAGCATAACTCGTTAAAAAATTACACATTTTTCGTCTTTAAGTCGTTTTTCTTAATGAAAAACCGTTGTAAAACACTTTATTTTTTTTAATATTTTTTTTGCTTTAACCTCAAAAAAAAAAAAAAAAAATATCGTAACGATAATTTAAAGTCAAAAAATTTATATATAACGAAAAAAGTACGAAGTATAAAGTAAAATTTATATCCAGTGTTCGTCTAGTTGTTACGTAATTTCGTTATTAAAACGAGAGTGAAAATAACGGTGATTTTCTGTATAGGATAACCGTTATTTTTTTTCTAGACAGCGGATCGAACTTATTAAAATTACAAATTCTTTAAATCAAATCAAATTTATTCATTCAAATCCACAAATGCGCATTTATTTGCGCGAGTAGTGGAAACTTAAATAGATACTTGGTTGGTTAGTATTGCATAAATAGTTTGAACAATTCTTAACACTTATGAATATGTAAGTGACAATAAACAATAAACATACTTACAACCGCAATTGTTATGTATATACACCCACAAGACACTACACACACACCTACACACATATATACACACACACACACGTACACTTAATCACATTTATATTTTGTAATAGATATAATAAAAGTAAACACATTAGTAAACACACAATTATTTACAAAAATGAATAAATATATATAGAAAATGCATACAATACATGCACACAGGTACATATAAACTTATAGACGCGGGGTTATAATGGTTAATAGGCTAATTCAATAATAAATATACCCACATAAATACATAATTCCAATACACATATCAAAATCAAAGCGCAAATCGATATACATGTAATAATAATAATAATAATAATAATAATAATAATAATAATAATAATAATAATAATAATAATAATAATAATAATAATAATAATAATAATAAATATATTCGAAAATAACGGATTTCTATGTAAAATTATTCATATTCGTCTTTTAAAAGGCTATTATTATTATTATTTTAACGATCCCCTGAAAATGTTAACTAAATTAAGAAATATTTAAAGGACTACAAGAAATTGATATCGTTTTGAAAGGTAAATTAAATAATTAAACTACAACTCTATATACATTTCAGAATATCGCCTGGAATTATGTTGTCTTTACGCGTATAAAAGAGTTTTTTCGATGATCCATCTTGTCCGATAGCGGTAAATGTCGAATAAATTTTTAAATAAACCCATTATAATAGTTTACTATTCTCCGCATATTATAAGCGTGCGTGTGTGTGTGTTTCTAACTGTTGGGAGATAACTAAGATAAGGTAAAAATATGTGAAATCGAGAATCAACGAGCAATTTTGAAAAACAAATGGCGAATGGCGGGACACGTAGCTAGATTTATTGATAACAGATCAACGGCGTCCAATAAATTGAAGGGAAAAGGTTCGACCACGCACACGGTTAGGAAGACGATATTAAAAAGATAGACAAGGACTGGATGCATCAAATGGAAACAAACATAAGGAAGAGGCCTTGCAGTAGATTCACCATGGCTAATAAAGAAGAATACACGATAAAAATCGCGTAAAAAAGTTTAAATTAGTTCAAAAGTTCGTTTTCATAATTCGATTAATCGATTATCGGCCGATTTTTACATTTCGCTTTTGTTACTTTATTTCGACTTTTTTTTTTTTTTTTTTTTAACGACCTACGCGATATGTTTCAGTCACGATGTCCACTATACGGTACGCGCAATTTTAATGCTAACGAAATTGATTATTTTCCGAGGTCGACGTGAAATGTTAAAAAAAAATATATAAAAATATATTGTCGCTATTGGTATATAATAAACGCCCGTATAAAATTTGTAATTTTATGTCAAAATTTGATCATGTACGACTGAAAGGGTTCAACCGAGGATGTACGATATTTATTCGAAGTTCATTATTCATAATTACTTAATAAATTACCAGTAGGTATAAAATTTCATCCAAATCGTTAGAGTCGTTTCCCGAGATTGCGGAAGGACGTAATTAATATGTTTTATTTTCGAATCGAAAAATATATTTTAATATCTATAAAGGAGAATTACTCGTTTAATTTATATATATAATATATCTGGTAATCTACCGCGGTCATTAAAGTTTCGTTTTATTGATAACAATCGTTTTCACGGATCTGTCTGGATTTATTTTATGTCTTTCTAATAATTGCGTTCAAAAGTAGTCATGATCTAATACGTAGTTGATTTTTCAAGTTATTATAATGCGCGAATTCCACGCTGTATAAGTGGCAAACGAAGAAGATAGTTCCACAATCCATTCAGGAGTTCTTCTTTCAACATTCTTCTGTCATATTTAGTTAGCGTCTTCGTGGTTAGAGTTATTATTGCAGCCGCTTTCTATTTCGTCCTAATTCCACTTGTCGGTTTTCAAATTCCTTTTACGCTATATATATTTTACGTACAATATATATATATTATATATATATATATATATACTTTTAATAAAATATTATATATATATATATATATGTATATGTATGTATGTATAATTCTATAAAAATATAATTTTCCAACGTGTAATGTACTAGCAGCCAGTGAAAGTGTTGGCTGCCATCGACTACTTGTGCATGTAATAATGATATTCGATAAGCGTAATTATTATCGATCGGCACGCCGTGTCTATTCTTTCTTTACGCCAGTAACGATCCATATAGTTTCGTAAACGTTACTGTGTCGATTTAGTCTAATTAAATTTATTTTCTCGAAAATCGTTTATTCTCCTTTTCCTTCTACTTCTTCTCTTCTATATCATTATATATTCTTCTCCTTTTCTTTCTTCTTCTATATCATTATACGTTTTTCTTCTTTTCCTTCTGCTTCTTCTTCTATATCACTATACGTTTTTCTTCTTTTCCTTCTGCTTCTTCTTCTATATCATTATACGTTCTTCTCCTTTTCCTCCTGCTTCTACATCGTTATACGTTTTTCTTCTTTTCCTTCTGCTTCTTCTTCTATATCGTTATACGTTTTTCTTCTTTTCCTTCTGCTTCTTCTACATCATTATACGTTTCTTTTTCTGTCATTATTCGCCTCTTCTTCTCCTTTTCCTTCTGCATCGTTATCTTCTATATCATCATTATACGTCAATTCTCCTTTTCCATCTGTTTCTTCTTCTATATTGTTCCTATTTAATTATAATAGAACGTATAAACTACGGCGTACGGATAAATCTTGTCGACGCCTAATGATGAGATCGTTTAAAATTTGAAAATATATTACGCGAATAAAAATAAATGTGCAAACGAATGATTAATCGGTATTTCAGGGTTAATTTCTACCTTTCTATCTAGTCTTACATCGGTGAAATTTTGAATTTGTTTATGAGAACTGGTTAAAAACTTCCTAAATAAAATTAGACTAAATTAACGCTTAAAGTGGTTCCATTTTAATGATCGCGTCCATTTACGAATAACTAGTTCAGTCGCCCGCATTATTAAACGCTGGCAAAAAATTATAATTTTTTTTCGTACTTGTCGTGTTTATTATATAGTATGGATTAATTTAAAATGTGTTTATATAAATATTTTGAAAATATTTTTTCCATATTAGATTAAATCGTGACGGAAATGGGATCTAGATTTCTGTCTTAAAATTAATAAATTACAACTGAAAGACGAACGCCGATTAAGTTTTTGTTCTCCAGTAGGCGGTTACATGTTTCCATTTCTGTCACGGGCGACCTTTCGGTTCGAACACTATTAGTCATTTATAATTGTAACGACTACACTTTTTCCAACTTATCGCGAGATTCACTTCACCACGATCTTTTAATATTTCCTACAGGAAGTTACCGCCATTATTGAATACGACGGTCGGTCGTCGAATTTCCTCTTCTTTTTATGCCATCTCCGAACGAAGTTTGGCGATCAACATAGCTGTTCTGGCTTTGTCCTTGGACACCTTTGCGAACTCTGTAGATGTCTCGTTGTAGCACCGACGCATATCAGCTCTCCGTGACATCTCCCTGGTTTCCGATGTCCCTCGATGACACCGTTCAGGACAAGTTGGGATAAATAATACCTTTCTGGATGTCTATTTACATGACCGTAATTGTTTAATTTTCTGGAGCGTATAGTGTATCCATTCTAATTATATGCCCGGACCATCTTAAACAATTCCTGTAAAGTAGTAAATTGACATGAATCGTTTATTTAGTTTATTTTCAGCGGTTGAAGCAGCTTATGTTCTGTCGGTTATCGCACTTATTATTTAGCGTGCTTATGAGATATTTAAAATTTTCCACTTCTATAGAGGTGCGATCTATTTTATGCGCATGCTCGTGTTCTTCTTTATTTGCAGCTTGTACTGGTAGCTTGGTTTTCTTATCGTTTATGGTTGGTACAAATTTATTATATACAATCTATAATGTCTGCAACGCACGGCACAATTATTCCCGGCCCACAATTTCCGTTTGTGAACATTTAGAGGTTGTATTAAATCGTTATAAGTTGAAAAACTACATCAAATCTGCCGTTCGTTATTATATATTCGTAGAATCAAGTTTCCTAAGTGCAAAGGAGTGTGCGGATGCCCTATACACTGAGAACAATACAGTAGCATTTTATGAATAACTTCCTATCTATTGAACATTGGTATTACTTATGCGATTTCAATTAAACATCTACATATCTTAATTTTATAACTGCGCGTGCTAATTTTTACACAAATCTGTATATATCTTGTTCCATTTGTTTGTCCCTTGTTTATTTATAATATTGTTTACAAATCTTATCCCGTTTAAGTTGGCACATTATTTTGTCGCTTACCAAAATTTTGTCCCATTTAAGTTAATTGTTTCGAAGTAAAAATCACTATCGTTATTTAATTTAACACGGTTATGTGTTGTCAAATTTGATGACTAGTAATATAACAAATAATTTACTATAAAGATTTTTAGAATATATATATTAGTAAACATACATTGCTCATATATACAGCGTATTAAGTATAAATAGATTAGATAAAATTCCTCTAAAATCGTTAAAATTATTTCGTTCGCTAATCATATTAATAGCTCTAAAGTTGTGTACTCGTAATTAGTCAAGGATGTATATATATATATAACATAATATAAAGCAACATGTTATATAAGAAGGATTTTCTTGTATGAAAAACTTTCACCTAGACCTTTGAGCGTTCGAGTATCATTTAATAATATCCTTATAATTAAATTTCGCTTATGAAACAATTTAAAATAATTTGAATTTTTCTTCGCTTTAATAATTACAATGCTTAATTATATTTACACCCAACTCTCGTATTCCGGATGATATTTTTATTGTTATTAATGAACGGGACCGACAGTAAAAAAAGATAAAAGATAACGAGTGTGTGCACTAGAAAGAAATCGAATATAACCCCAGCCCACCCTTTTGAAAACCGGCTGGAAAAAACGTAAACAAGCCACGAAGAATCAACCGGCTTAATATACGAGAGTCATTAAGGAAAACCTGTTAGATTTTTAAATGAGAGCCAATATAACTTTCAGCGCGAATGACGTACCATGTTGCGCACGTAAGCCTATATGTAAATATATTTCCGGGTATGCTATATTTATATATATATATATATATATATATATATATATATATATATATGTTATGTGTGTGTGTAATTTTTGTCCGTGTGCGTATGGCGGAATGCAGTTGTTCAGATATTTCTCCGCTAATTTTATGCAGGAGCAAGTGAAAATACAGTAACAGTTTGATACGTTTTACACATCCCAGTCAATTACATTGTATGTGCTACATTTTAGTGATAATTTTAAACGTAATGAAGTACATATATACATATACATATATATGTGTGTGTCTGCGTGGTTTAGCGGAGGGGTATGCTTTAAGTTTGAGGTTGAAAAACAGTTGAAACATCTTATATACGCCTTTAAAAGTATTCCCATGTTTAAGATCGTATCGCATCGATGTAATATAATAATAACACAGATGAAAAAAGATATTTAGCGATAGCCGGAATTCTAAGGGTCTAGAGTAGATGTATGAGTATAATTTTTACTCTTGAATACGTAATAACATTTCCTATACGTAAAGCAACAAAATAAATCAAAAACCTATTTATTGGCTGCTGCTTGTAGATGAAAAAATTACTGCGTGTTTCGTGATATTGAAGAATTATGAAACTTAGGAATGAAAATAAAACACTGCTCTTCATTGGTGACCTACTTAAGAACGTTGCGATGCTTACATGGTATGGTCGGCGTTTCGATATATCGTATATTTCCCATTTTCGTGTATATATATATATATATATATATATAATACCCTCTATATGCTATATATATATATATATATAAAACACTATTTCTCTCTACGATGGTCGAGAAATCCAAAAGAGGGCAAAATGATTTCAAACATGTTATGTTCTGCTCCGTGCTTACTTAGTTCGTCTCGATTTTTTAGAACCTCGGGTCGTTAGTATAAAAATGGAATTTGCCGAAATTCCTTCATTAACCAGTTGATATATATCGTAATTCATTAATAAAAAGCGCTGTCCTGTCCGGAGTTTTACGTAACATCGTCCGTTATAAGCGTCCTAGGTCACTGTGTGATTTTTCCTTCTACTATCTGCTTTTTCACGTCTCTAGGTATATCTTGAAAGTTTTATACAGTTTATTACGAATTATAAACATTTCTTTCTTCCCGTCTTTTGTCTAGAAATTTTTAATTCTTTTCTGTTCAGGACATTTTTTTTTTATCATTCGACGCCAGATCCACATCTCTGTTAAACTATCCGTTTTTTCCTGAGTTTATAATAAGTTGGTTCGCGATCATAATTCGTTATTATTGACTTTTTCTTCGTTTGTGCTATTTTAACGTCTGGTACACTCCCATTATTTTCGCTTTATATTAGTTATTCGAATAACTCGTATTTTTATTTTTTTCTTATCATATTTTTCCCGAGAACTTTGTTATTTTCGTCTTCTTTTGAGTGATATTTATTTTTTCCATGGGTGAGACTGATAATATTTAATTCATACGATTCAGCTAATAGTGGAGCGATGATAAGTTACTCGCAAGGTTAAACTTTATAATTTATTCGATAATTTAATCCGTCTAACGTTAGTCACCGCAGTTTCTTCGGATAACGGAAAAGAAAATTTTTTACGCACTTAGTTACGTAGAAATTGTTTTAAATCGCTAAATTTTTATATATCAAAATGTCACAAAGCTTTTCTGTTATTACGCCTTTATAAAAAAAAAAAAAAAAAAGTATATATATATATAATATATATAAATTGTACAAGTATAAAATAAAATAGAAAAAACAAAATAAATTGCAAGATAATACTTAATTGATGTACATTATTACAAAAAATAGCAAAGTGAATAAACAGATTTTATAAAATAATCTGATATTGAACGTGGTAAACAGTGTGTTGTTTACCACATTCGCTACATCAGATTATTTTGATAAAATCTGTTTTTTTCACTTTGCTATTATTTATAATATTTTACATTAACTATTTTCTTACATTTTATTTTATTTTTTGTTTTTCTTTCATATTTTTATATTTTATAAATATATATGTAGTTGCCCCCACTTGATAATGGTTTGAGATCTCTCTCTCTCTCTCTCTCTCTCTCTATATATATATATATATATATATATATATATATATATATATATATATATATATATGAGAAAATATAATGATTTTAATTACTTTTTTGTTGTTTATCACTACACTTCACACTAGTTCGAATTCTTTTTTCATGTACTCGTTTATTTTCATTTCTTTCAAAGAAACGTTTTGTTTTAATTCGGCGTCAGATTTACATCTGCCTTGAATTCATATTATTTACTCGCTCAAGCACCAATTTTCACAACCGTTATTGAGCCATTCCAAACGTATGTATTTTTGCAAACTTTTCCGAATATTTATACTTTTTGTTAATATCCAGTTTATATTTGATTTCACTTATCCGTTTTTTAACTGTTATTCTTCTACTATTGTACGTCATCGTATTACAGAGGAAACGTGTTTCTGTAGCTTGTTCCAGTTCAGTGTAGTAATGTCGATGTGTTTCATTATTAAGCGTATTGTTTGCGATTTCGTTAATACGGTAATAATTCGTTAGCCGTTTACTTTTACCGTTTTCGACTTGTTCGGCGTACTTTTGATCGATTCCGACATATCATATCTGAAACTAATGAGTAACTCATCTTCGAATTTTCGATAATATAAATAAATTATATTTACGCAAGTATTATATATATTTATTTATTTATTTAACGGATATAATATATTCTCTAAAAACGTTTCTATTTACGTGTAATTTACATTCTGACTGAGATATACTAATCGTTTTACTCTATATAATATTTCCTAATGAATTATCATAAGAAAAATGAAAATTTTTTAATATTCAAGCCATTCTACCAGACTCTGTGTACGTTACTATTCCAAGATTAAATATCAGACCAACTCGTGTCCATACAATTCCTTCTTTATAAGAAATTGTAAATAATAAATTGAGTGTCGTGTATATATATATATATATATATATATATATATATATATATATATATATATATATATATAAAATAACAAAAAAAAAAACGAAAGAAGCCTTTGTTCAATTTGGGCTTTCATTATTATCATTAATTCTAATTATTTTATACATGTATTTTTTGATGTATTTAAATGAAATAAAAGTTTTATTATAATTATATATATATATATATATATATATATATATATATATATATATATATTCATTGTACCGCATGGATAAGTAGTTTTGATGTGTTGTGGATGTACTGGTAAATGTAATAACGGATATATATATCCGTGTGTGTGTGTGTGTGTTTTTATGTATTTTATGCATTATTTAATATTGTGCTTCTATATTATTTATTTAATTACACTCTGAACATATTCATTAATTTGGTTGTATGGTTTTATATGCACCGTGTTTTTTATATATATATATATATATATAGATATATATATATATATATATATATATATATATATATAGAATATATATAGATAATCACTGTACTTTTAGTCAAATAAATAGTAAAAAAATTTTTTGAACATTTGAAACTTTCTATTAGCTGTAATGTGTGTAAGTGGTAATTTCCTTTCGGTAAACGGCTCCCGCGTATGTAAGGTAATTAAATTTACGTTTGTTTATGAGTATATGTATTTATTTATGCATATATATATATATATATATAGTATAATTGTAATTGTAACGGAAATAACGTTTCGAAAAATCATTTGAGCATAAAGGAAGTACATAGCAAGCGTAATGTCCTTAAGTTTAAAAATAAGAACGTGTTCTTATAGCAAATGTTTACTTTGTCGTTATTATTATTATTATTACATTTTTTAGATCAAAAATACACACAAAAAAAAGATTCAGAAATAACTGAAATTTACTCTTTATGAAAAGTCACAAAACCTTTCGGCCTTTAAGACATTATCAAGTAAATGTAAAAAAAATAAAATACAGATATATATATATATATATATATATATACAATTTATAAAAATCGATCGAAATGCTTTGTAATTTTTCATAAAAAATAATTTTTAGTGATTTTGGCTCCTTTTTTGTTGTTTATTTTTTTAAAAATCACTACATTACACACTTTTCAATTTTTGTTTTAAATAACTAGGTAAAAATCATTTAAATTTTATTTCGAACTTTACACAATTTTTCAATGTTTTGCTTTAATAACCTCTCACTAGAAATAGTCGGTTTATTACATTTATTTAAATACCGTACATCTGTATGTGCTTTTCTCTCTCTCTCTCTCTCTCTCTCTCTATATATATATATATATATATATATATATATATATATATATATATATATATATATAAATATATATATATATATATATATATATATAAATATATATATATATATATATATATATATATATATATATGTATATATATATATATATAAATGGACGAATATATGACTTTTATTTTGTTAGTATAACTTATATTATTACGTATTACTGTTTTTTTTAAATAAGGCACGATATGGAGATAAAATTAGTTATAGCGACCCTTCCGGAGCAAAAGGTATTTTCCAATATTTCTCATTTTTGTTTATTGCCTGCGATTTTCTTTGTTTCCCAGGAATTTCTTAAAAGCGCCTGATTTTTTCCTTTTCTGATATATTCCATTCGGTTAATCTGCTCATTCACCGGTCATGTCTGTATCTTATAAGACCCACTTTCAGATACGTATCAGCACCATGACGTCCTTGTTGTCATTCATTTTTCTTTTAACATTTGTTAAAAATTTTATCTGCTATTTTTTTTAATTTTTAGTAAGGTTTTTTTTTAACAAAATATTGTTAAGTCGTCAATAAATAATGGTATATCTTCGTAATTTTAAGAATAATTTAATAACGTTGATTTATTATTATTATTATTATTAGCCTTAGGCAACAGCGATTTATCCTTTATGAGTTGATTATAAAAACGTTCAGCCTCTTAGGTTGTGATCGACGAGTCCTTGGCCATTTTTAAAAGAAATTTATTAAATAATATTTCAACGTATGTACCTTGGGATAGATTGAACTGATTAATTTCTTCGATATCACTCGTTTAATTTTAATTACTCTGAGTATAATTTTATTTTATCGTTATTTTTTATTACTTAGTATTAGAAACTAAAAATAATAATAATAATAATATAAGGGAGGTCAAAGTCAATAATTTAAAGTATAATGCTCAACTATTTGGAAGCTCGCAATGTTAGATCAACGTTTAGTTTTTTAAATAATTTTTCAATTCTAACCTAAATTGAAAATAATCGCACCTTATTGAACGTACAAAGTCTACCATGTCTTTTTTTTTTCTGTCGGTGTTATATCGAGCAGACGGTACTGACTAAAATTTGCATTTCATTTAGACGCGCATAAACTTGTCTTTTTGCGCAATGTATGCGATATATGTATATATATAATAATGATAATATTAATAATGCTAATAATAATAATAATAATAATAGATGTCTATATGCAGGCTTAGTGATAAACTTTGATCGGCTGTGCAGTTTGTTTGTTTCTGGTGCGTAAAAATGTTGCCTACGTAAAAGGTCTTTGTATGTATACAATGTTCTCCATTGTTTGAAGATAATAGCCATGATAAAATATTGTCAATTTTTTCTGATCATTCTGTAAATATGTACTATTATTATGTAATATT
Organism: Coronaproctus castanopsis; assembly: GCA_032883995.1. Lineage (NCBI taxonomy): Eukaryota > Metazoa > Arthropoda > Insecta > Hemiptera > Monophlebidae > Coronaproctus > Coronaproctus castanopsis. The sequence goes on from CM065053.1 coordinate 181,661,126, forward strand.
TTATTTAATATTAATAATTTATATTTTTAAATAATAATAGTAATTATTATTATTTATCAAGTCTATGTGGGTAAAATAAAAATCATTATACGGATATATAGTTAAATACAGGACTCTATAGAATTGCTCCTTTTCGCCAGTGATCTACTCGCAATATCGCGCGTGTCCGATATGACACGTCAACCTAGACGGATATTACATAAAATACTCCGCTCGGCGTCCGTTAAATGTTGATTATTATTCAAAAATCAAACATAACTGATATATACATATATATATAGTATGTATATACATACATTTATGCTTGTGTGTATAAATTGTGTACGTACATACACGCATGTAAGTATTATTTCCGATAAAAGATACACTTAAATAAACTAAGAGGCTCCTATTATATTGTTCGAAAATCTCCATACCGATATCTTTCTTCTTTTAATTTAGTTTTTAAAAATTTCAACTAATCCATCACTATTGCGTCAGATTTCTCTTTTTATATAATCAGGATTATTGTATATTTCACGAATTTATTTATTATACTCGAATATATGTATGTATATTTATGTGTTATATATCATAATGTAAATCTTTTTGTATCGTACGTTTTCGTATTAATTCTTAATCGAATTTTCAGAATTCGTGGAAACCGTTTTACCATTTTTCTATACTATTCATAGTTTTTACCGTATGAGATATTTATCGAAATTGCATTGTCCTTATATTTACAATAGATGAACAACTAATTGGGGAAAAAGACGGCCTTACGATGCGACTATCTCGCGGTGGGTACACGTTTGTCTTATTATCTACATAGATTCGTTTGACAGATCGTATTATTTTTTTTTAAATAATGGCAAAAATGATATTAAAATGTTCGGGAACATTTAGCGATACTCAGGTATTTTGCTTGTAATAAAATCGTATCCCCGACAGAAGTTAATTTTTTAATTTGTTCGTTTTAATATCCGAATATCACGATACTTCCAGCTTATTTATTTTCCCATATTTACATCCGTTTATACTCTTTGCCGATATTTTCTAGCCATTATTTCGATCACTTCCAGTATCTCTAGAAGATCGAGATCGTGATGGATAACCGAATTCCTTTCGTTACTAGCGCCTGTTATTTTTCTGAGTTCGTTGCAATGTTGCTCGGTTTAACGCAAGTTAACATCCGTAGCTGTCGTACGGAAGAAGGTAATTAGAATGATGTACATACTAAATTTACAAAGTATCCAATATGTTCGTGTATACATGTCTATATATATGTATAAGTCTAAATACGACCAAAACCACTATCGTTAATAAATGTATAATAACGATTAATCTAGTAACGAAAGTAATAATAATTATTTAAATGATCGTTGTTTAAATCGTTGTTAGTATCGTCTCGTCGGTAAAATGTATTGATTTTTGATCTTGGAATGATAAGTGTAAAAATGACCAACGTACCGTAAAACAGCGTGTCGTATATATTCGCCGGGGTCGACTTAGTGATTTAGACGAAATGAGAAATTAAATAAAAATTATTAATTAAACAAAAAAAAATAAATTGAATTCGATCGAATAAGAAATTTACGACCGAAATTCCTTTTTTTAGGATTACTGCCTATAAATTACTCGAATTATCAATTACTTAGACATAATTACCTAGCATTTATTATAAAGTCGGTGAGAAGGTATTGTTTACATCTGGGATACTTGTTTTCAGCTGATTGCAACGTTAATTTTTTTTAATTATGCGCGATCGACTTCGGAAAATCGGTTAAATTAAAAACAGACGAACATTTAATTAAAATCTTTATTGACAATAATATGTAAAATACATTACATCACTATTTTGTGCAATGTATTTTTATTGATAAATATTTTGGATTAAATTTTGATGTACAAGCGTGACATTCCATTTCATCCAACAAGTCTTCTAAAGTTAGGTTTGTAATCACTGATGCACAATCGAATAGATGCCATTAAGTGATCATCAGTCACAGAACTCCTAATTGCGATTTGATGTTCTTCATTTGAGAAAACGCTGCTTCGCATAGACAAGTGGAAATGCATATATCCTCATTGCCGCCGATCTCAATAATGTATATTTTTCTTCTGGTAATAAATTCCCAAAATTATTTTCATTTACACGTGCTCTCAGAATTATATCTGACTGTATTGTCAAATTTCTAACTCTAGATCAGATATGAATTCAACTGAATAAGCTAGATTTGATGAAATATCCTCGTTATTGAATTCTCTAAAAGGAAATGAAATAAATTCAAAAATCGGTTGAAGATTATTGAGATTTGCAAATCGTTTCTCAAATTTTTGACTAAAATTTTCCAGTTCAGAACAAAACATTTCAATATTACATTCTCCAGTAAATTTAATATTTTTTTCTAAATATTTAAAATCTTGCTTTTTCAATTGTGAATCAAAAATAGCTTTAATTTTGCTTTAAAAGAATTCACCGAAACTCAATAATATTTTTCCTTTTCCTTGTAATTGTAAATTGAGTTATAATGACTCATAAAATCTGTAAGAAATGCTAATTTTGTCACCCGTACTGGAATAATTGTTCATATTTTTCTCGCAATGTGTCGAAAAACGCAATAATTTCAAGCAAAAGATTTAGAAATCTTTGCAAAAAGCTTCCTCGGCTGAGCCACCTAACAAAAAGAAGTAAATCTTCATGTTTCGAATCCTTGTCTTCAAGTCGACTACGGAATAGATGCCTCCTTAAACTCTGCGCTCTTATCGAATTAGCAATTTTCACTGTCACGTCCATAATATCATTAACGTCCAATATTTTTACATTATAAGACATTATTATGAATTATGCAATGAAATTATATGAAATCAAGGAACGCTTCATTCTGTTTATAAATGGCTAATAATCCATGATTTCTACCAGTCATAGAAGGTGCTTCGTCAGTAGATATAGCAATCAATTTATGCAAAGGCAAATTTGTTTTTTCAGCAAATGGCATAAAAGCTGCCATCATATCTGCACCTCGCGTTGTTTTGTCGTAAGTACTGTTAAAAATTCTTCTTTTACCGAAAAATCGCAAAAAACCATTCTAATAAAAACAATTAATTGCGCAGCATCATCGATGTCTGTCGACTCGTCAAATTGCAATGAAAAGAAACAGCAATTTTGGATGTCATCTTCTAGTTGTCGAGTTACATTTTTATTCCTGTCTTCAATACGACGAGTTACAGTTCTGCGAGAAAGTTGCGAATCTTTAATTGCATCGAGAATTTCAGTTTTATTTTTAAAGTTAGAAAATAATTTTTCGTCGCCCTCGAGAAAAGCTTGTTTAAAAATTTCACCATTTCGAAAAAGCTTTTTATGTTTTACCAAAACGTATGTTACGACATAAGATGCTTCAGTTGTCATTTTGGATTGAAGGCTTCTGAAACAAAAGTTGCCGCGCGGTTAATTGATTTTTTAGTTCTTTTAATTTTTGTTTTCTTAATTCGGTATTAACACGGTAATCATTTTCATAATTTTCATGTAAACTCGGAAAATGTCTCTCGCGATTTCCTTGCGACTGTAACACGGCATATCGAACATAGGCATTTATATACATAGTAAAAAAAAAAAAAATCTCTTCCCATTCATTATGGAAATGATAATTTTTTTGTTTTTCTCTTCATTTTTATCTAAAATTAAAATTATTAAATTTCTATATTAAACCGAATAACTATTTTTATTGCTTTTAATTTAGCAAAATAGAAAACGATTGCATCTCTCAACTGACACCCACCACAGAAATGTCAACTGCAATCGAAATATTAAAAAAATAGCTGTCCGAAATTGTAATTATTGAATGAAATAAATTTAAAATTTAAAATTTGAGGTTACATAGATATTTCATAAATACGTACAAGTGCATATAAACTAAAGCAGAAGGCAAACGTACATAAATATATTATAAAATTTAAAACTTTTCGTTTATTTTATTTCAAAAGCACTTAAAAAAAATTGACAGAGCGCTTATCAAAGGCAATTAAAACTGAAGCATGCTGTAAAAAACGAAATGTTCAAACTCAAAAATACGGGGCATTTTTCAAGGGGCAAACCGAAAAATAAAATATACTTACTAAAAAATATTTCACATAAATATGCACTTATCTTTAAAATTTTCAAATCACTTGATTCAAGATCCAAACAGAATAGAACGAAGAAAAGAATGAGTGCAGCATTTATTCCAACACGCGACAGTTTGTAACGACCGTGACGTCACATGTTTTCGGTTTGCGCGTATACAATGGCTGAAGAAAAAAATCGCGTCGCAGTAAAGTAGGGGTGGTGGAAAGAACAGTAAAAACAATTTCAGTATCGACGCAATACTAGCTTAGAGTTGCCACATAGTAAAAAATAAGAGAAATAATTTGATATATTTTTGGTACATGATCGACCGTTTGCCCAGGCCTGTGATAGACCGTTAGTGGTAAACAGCGAACTTCACATGTTGGCGGTGGTTGGACACTCAGTAAACACGAGTGCGTGCTCAGCGCATGACCAATATATATTCTGTTGACGGCTGTTTCCAACCTCGATAAACAGATTTTACCAATTTTTGAAGGCTAATTTGCTAAATATCGAACACAAAAAAAATACACTTATCGACTTTTCTAAGTAATTTTTTAATGTTCATTTAAACTTTCAAAAGGGACGTTAATGATTTAAATTTTTTTTAAATACCTTTTAACTACTCGCATCAGTTTAAATTCTAAATTATACAGCAGCTGTGCGCGATTTAATGTTTTTTTTAAACGATTATTTAACGCCTTATTACTCCATGTATACCTAATCATTAATTGTAATACATATAACTAGATGCTATTAATAATATTAGTCTCGATATGGGGAAAGTGTGTAGGAATTTATGGATAGCTGAGCTATCTCCTTAGTACGAAATGGAGCTTGTTTTTGGCAAGTCTTGAGTATATGATGGACGGTTAATGGTGCTTGGAATTCATCGCATACAGGTGGTGGTTGGTTACCAAGAAGGTACGAGTGGGTGATTTGTGTATGCCCAAGATACACTCTAATTTACCGCTGTTTCAAATCTAGATCGGCAGATTTTGCCAATGAGTTCTGGTTATACTAGATGCATCTCAAAGTGCTAGGTTGACTATGGAATGGTCAATTCCATAATCGTATTATGCTCTAGAGTGAATCTAAGCTCCGCACTTAAATGTATTGGTAGGCGAGTTTCAGACGGCTATCGGGGCCGCCCGATGTATCATGTGGTGAAATATTACGATGGCTACGAATCCAAGCAACAATTTTTCCGAGTTATATTATTAGTATTAAAATAAAGGGATAATTAATTTATTAATTATATAATTTTATTTTGATGGAAAATAAGAAAGTTGCGTGTACCGAATCAAACAGAAAAGTTCTCTGCGAGCTACACCGATCAGGGCTCGAGAATCTTTGATGGACTAAATACATACACGAAGGTAAATGCTGGAAGATTTTAAGATTTAAAACAAAAAAAAATACATCTCTAATATGTAACAAATACCACGACGCTCTCGATTATAAACAATAGGAGAGAAATTCGACTTAGAGCTCAGTAAAACGCAAAATGTAACAGTAGAAGAAAAATACAAAAGCAGACGCCAAATCAAAAAAGGAATGAAGCAAGATTGTCTATTAGCGCGTAGATTATTTAATGTATATTCGGAAGAGATTATAAAAAATGAACAAATTGACAACTCTGGATTCGAAATAAACGATGCGTAGGGTACTGTTGGCTTGATCGACTGGAGGAATGCGGATGGTTTTCAATCGGCTAAATTAAGTAGAAGGAAATATGGGTAATGGAAGTAAAAGTTGGTAATGCGATGTTCATTAAATTTACGAACTCAATTAACAACGTGGATGTCAAATTCAAAGTCAAATTAAAAATCGCATCTTAATTGCTCAGCAAGTGTTCAGGAATTGTGAGGCCGTTAAAGTTAAAAATGATTATAAATATGAAAGTAAACCGATCGTATCTGTCCTAAAATGTGAAGCTGAAACGAGGAAACGTAGAAAACACTAAAAGGTTTTGTGGACTCTATACATAGCAAAAGTAACGAATAAAGAAATATTTAGAAATTTCGAGGACATCCAGTTAAAAAAGAAAGACTATTTACGCTAGCTGTTCGAGTAAAGATACCGCTGATGTAGAAGCGAGGGGAAACGATGGCGACACGAGGAAGATGGCAGAAATAGTTTGCCGGGAAAATGAAAATATAAAACAATTTTGACGTATGCCATCTCGCGACCAAAAAAGAACCCACACGATAGATGGTTCTTGATGCTAATTACTTCAGTACAAGCGTGTCAGACATCTTCAAATTTTACATACGTCCATATTCAGTTTTTTGTTTTTCATTATTATTATTATTTTTATATGACGTATTCATGTTCCTTGTCGACGGTCTGGTTGTTTCTCCCTATTAACTATATAGTCTTCGATAACCTTTCTTTCATCGGAAGTTACCATCCTTGTGGCGATCTTCTATGTATATATCTGACGGAACATTTAACGACCCCTATTCGGATTATTTATTTACAGCTACTTCGAGCGTTCGGTTTATCCGCGTGTCGAACTAATCGTAAGAATAACTGCACGGTCCCAGTTATAATTTCTCTCCAAACTTCGTACCGGTTACTTATTATTGAGTTGGCGGATATACTGGAAACGAGGATTAGATATGAAATGGATGTTGATCCGACGTCATCGCCAGCGATCCTCCGTCCGTCAGTTGAACTGAAATTGGAAAACATCGTCGTCGCCAGCGTAATAACGGTAGCTAGCGTACGTATTCTTTACTCGGGAACTACACACACACACACAAATTACCTACCGGAGTAATTACGCGGATATTACAATTATCTTCTCATCCGTGGAAATGAATTACATATATGTACGTGGTACACTCACACATTTCCAACACAACACCTATTTATACTACGCAGATTGTAAACTGCGGTTATTACAATGACCGACATTTCTTTCTCATCATTTAAGCGGGTTATATCTATCGTGTATGCGACTATGTGTATTTATGCACAGCAACCTATGCTTGTATATAATTCATTTATTTATATATATAATATGTGTACTGGTATTTGTGTATATGGGTGGAATATGTGTAATATATACGCGTTAAATATATGTATATATATATAATATATGAAAGTACGTATAAAAGGTACGTACTGTCAAATAGGATACAATTGTAATATATGCTATTCACGCTTTAATGCTCGTACGAAAGTTTATATCGTCTCAGTTGAGAGTGGCCTAGCAAATACGTCAGTGTTTAACAGGCAATTTCGTTTTGTTTTTTTTGTTTTAATTAATTAGCAGACGAATGAGCGAACAGGGAATGTTGAAAGTGTGAACTGGGATACTAATTACCGGATAGTGAAAATATTAAGCTTATTTTATTGTTTCATATATATATATAAGTATTTACACTTATAGAGGTGTGTACATTGAAGAATTCCAGTTCATATTACGTACTTATAATGTTTTGTAATACTTTATAAAATATTCGTAAAAATTACAACCGAATAGAATCGTAAAAGAAGGGAAATATGTAAAAAATTAGAAAGCGTGTAATTTTGCAACACGAGATTATTTATTGTTAGCGCGAAAAGTTTCTGAAGATGTAATAAAAAAAAACCAGTAAAACAAAAAACTGGATTAACTTAACATATATCGATAACTTCGCTGGCTGTGGGAAGAATTGCGGACGAATTAATTATTACGGTTAATGATGGATCTATGGCGTTCGCTGTTCGCGTATAATATATTCGTAGTGCGTTAATCGCGATAAACGAAAGTACTGTCGGTATTTTTCATCATTTTCATCTTGCACGTAAAATTCAAAACTCAAATTCGAATTTATTCCGTTTGATCCGAAGTAATTTAGATACGTGTAAAATGAAACGCCTATGAAATCTCATCTACACATGAATATTTTTATACGATATATAAATACTAACTATTGAAGAAGAACGTGTAAAAACTACGAATATCGAAGACAAGTTGGATGAATTTCCGAATAAAAACTAACTCAACAAGATAGAAGATTCGTATGACGATACATAACGGATAAGAGATATTCAAGTATAACGAATGAATTAGCGATTAACGCCAACAACGATGATTATATAAAAAGAGACAACAATAGACATCCTATAGCGGAAACAATTGTAGAATTAATTATCAAAAATACCGGACGATCACATTCTTCAATTGCTGAAAATGAACTAGCAGACAGGGCAGCAAAGGAAACGCCAACTGCATTACCGTGCCTAATTTACCAGTTCTATTCGCAGATCTCGATATATATATATATATAGGAGATCATCGCTATTTCAGTTATGACAAGAAGAACAGCACTCTACATCAACATCGAGCAAACTACGATTAATCCAAAAATAACACCTTCGAAGACGCGCACGTAATATCGAAGAGATGACGTACAGTTATCAGCAGACTCCGATTGTATATATGCGTATATCTTCTTAATAGTTCGGAAGCTCCGTTCAGTACGAAACGATATGTTATCTGTCCAACATATATCAATAGAATGTGGCCTCGATACAGCCTACAGAGATCATAGACCGACGTACAAAGTCTGTCTTCTTATTCGGGTGATTTATATTTATCTGCGGTACCGCCCGATCTTGTCCTACTGGTATCGAATTTGATTTTTTAAATTTACTAGAGTCGTTCAACACCTAATATACAACTGCGGAACGCGGTAAGTTATCGCGCCTTGAAGAAACACCCCGATGTGGTATAAGAGTTGATTAAAGCTGTTTGCTATTAGGAAAAGTGAAGCGATTTTAGATAATATTATATACGCGATTATAAGCGACGAAGCTGACAGGGATAACACCTAATAAGAAATAACGGACATTTAAGGAATTATCGCAGAGTCTCGAAAAAGTGCCGGATAGAAAATGATATACAACTAACGCTGCTAGTACGATGTTGACGAAGAATTATGAAGGGACTAGTTTAAACAGAAGTAAATTAATGTCGAAAATTTAGTAGATTATTCAGAGTGAAATCATAATTCCGATTTTTATTATCCGTATTCGGTATATTAATAATATGCATGCGCATTAAATATATATATATATATATATATATATAACCAATTTTACATACCTTTTACGTATGTACTAGGGATGGACGATATACATCGATGTATAAAAAACACTCGGTGTAAAGTATCGATGCATCGAATTTAACCGATGTATATTCTTGACGTTTTGATATATTCGATACATCGATGTTTTTCATTTGATATTTTAAATCGATAAAACTGATTTTATGACGTGATTTATTTATTTAAATTTTACATTTTTAAATATTTTATCTCGGTCGATATTTACAAACTAGTTACATTCATCATAATAATAACTAATTAATTAAATCAATCAATCAATCAATATATTTTACAAAATTTCCAAAATCATGTATGAACAAATTAGTAATAGTAAATTAAATGGAATAAAGTATTATATTAATCATATTTATAGTCTCAGTTATACGCACGAATGCGCTAACACTGAGTTACACTTAGAATTTGAATATATTAAAATAGCTTAATCGTTAAATACCATTCTACGCTGCCAGCCATAAACAGTCTACATCTGCTCACACATTTTAAACAATTATAAGTTCATTATCTTATATAAAATCCACTATCATTACATTTTAACTAAGTACTGATGTATACTAACATACATAGAAACATTAAAAAATAAAAAATAAAAAATAAAAAAATAAAAAATAAAAAATATACACAGTCTCCTTTATTAATCAGTTTCACATGAAAATTAATACCAAATACACCGAGTATTTACATAAGCAAACCAAATTATAATAGAATGACTGAACTAAGGAAAATAAAATAAATTTCGGTGAACCAAATTATAAAGAAGAAATATACACACACATATACTCATACATACATACATATACATATATACAGTTATATACATATGATCATACAATTATACTATTCCTTCCAGTACCAGAATCAAAACCTGCAAGAGCACCCATCTGAAAAGTTACACAAAATGTCCTCATTTAAAGCCAAAACATCAATATTTTTCACTGTTCTTTATTATACTACTTATTACATACATAAAGAACCAAACGCTTTCGTCGCCTTTTATAATTCTTAAGCAATAATTTCACACTTTCTGGGAGAGAATTGTAAGCAACGGCTCCAGCGTACATACACTGCGCTCGCGTATGGGACTTGTTAAAACGAGGAAGACGCGCTTTATCTAACCCGGCACTTCTTGTAATACCACCAAGTGTAAATATATTAAAATACTGATTACGTTTTAAAACAAAATCCAAAATAGCTACTTCATATAGTTGGCTCAACTTTAAAAACGTATTTTTCTTGTTCTCACTATCTGCAACAATAGCACGAACCACAGAATTTTGAAGTACTTCTATAGGCTCAAGATGATACTTTGGAGCCCCACCCCAGTGTATAATACCGTAAGTTAAACATGATTGATACAGGACTATGTACAATCGACAGAGATGTTTTCTAGTAAAGTACTGTTTTAAATAATGAAAAAGGTAATTTATTTTCCTTAGGTATTTTATTATAGTTACAGTTTTTACAGATTTTATCATCCTTCCGTTGCAATATTTCTCTAGAATAAAAGATTGGGTGTCATAGAACATCTATCCGCTTTAGCCGTTTCAAACATTCTTAATCCGCAATTCAAAAAAATTCATTTCGGTGATCACTTAGCTTGTGCAAAAGCTGCAGAAAAAAAAAATAATGGAGACCCAGTTGTGCTCGATGGAAGATACTGAATCCGACTCTGATAAATCTGAAAAATGTGAAGAAACCTTTTCACTGTGGAACGATCATTAGAAATTAGTACATCGTAATTGGAAAAGTAATAAATCAGAAGAAAGTATGTCTGATGAACTTTTCCCATTTATTTAAGAACGTCTGTAGGGAGATTGAATGAAAACCCATCGGAAATATGGAAAGATTATAACAATTTCCTAAATTATCTACAATTGCATTCAGATCTTTAACGATGGTTGGCACATCTGTTCCATCAGAACGATTGTTTTCACAGGCAGCGCAAATATTAAACCAACAAAGAAATCGATTGAAGGGCGAGAGATTAAACAAAATTTTATTTTTACAAAGCATCGACAAAAAATATTGGGATTTTTGAAGTTTTTGTAATATTATTTTTAACGACGTAATCTATTATTGTGTATTTAATTTGTTTAAACGATCATTTTTTTTTTTAAATTTTTGTTGATTAATAATAAACATTTTTAACTTTCTATTTCCTTTTATTTTCCAACATTTTTAACATGATACATCGGTCCTACATCGATGTCACCGATCGATATATTACATCGAAAAAAACATCGATGTATTTTTATTTTTGTCCATCCCTAGTATGTACTATGTAATTATAAAAAACGAATGATATATATATCAAATGTAACTTATTATGATTTTTACAGTAAATATCACTTACTCGTATTATAAATAAACTATGTTCAAGTTTACAAATCGTCGTACGTACGACTATTGTTTTTGGGACCGAACGTTAAAGCAATGTTTTATGCGGGTATGTAAAGTACGTTAGGCATATGAATTTTTCCATTAATAATGTTTTAAATGTAACATGCTCCCGGGTATGTTTTGCATTGCATTATTCGGTTTAGATACCAAATAAATTGAAATAAAAGTGTAAAAGCGCACATTGATAATATATATATATGTGTGTGTGTGATCTAATTTACGTTATCACATATTAAGAATAAAGATTACTTTCAATAATGGTTATAAGAACATGATTATATAATACTGCAATAATAGTGATAGTCATTATTGTATTATTGTGACATGCTAACTCGTCTAAGTTTTCATTTTTTTTTTTTTAATATATGAAAATATATTTTTCATTTAGAGTAATAAACAAGAATAAAGATACGTCTTGTTCCAGATTTTATTATCTGGTTCTGTTATTTAATTTGTTTTTATACACATGTACACATATACATACATATATATATTTATATACATATGTGTGTGTGTGTGTGAACATGGATCTTGTGGAAATACTTATATGCTCTATTATGAAGTGTTGACAACGTAATATAATACTTTCTCTTTTGGCAGTTATTTAAATTACATCTAGGAATTGCTTTACAATTTACTTTCCTCGTTAGTTCGTTCATTACACTACATATTGGATTTCTCCGGTATTTCATTTCTTTAATGACAAATTCTACTACCTAATTATTATTTTCTCTTCCTACATTTTCGACATATATATATATATATATATGTTTATATATATATATATATATATAACACCTACGTAAACGAACTTAAATAAGATAATGGCGTTCGAAAAAATGAGTATTGTCTATTTTGAAGGTTGTTTTTACTATTTATTTTATTGTTATTATATTATTAAGGAATGGCAAATAATGGTTTCGTTTTATTACGAATTTATAAAATGACATTCTTAGACATAAATCGATTTTTTTTTTTTTAAATTAATGCTCGTTTATAAATGATTTTTTGCCTTTTTTTTTTTTTTCTTTAAACAAATCTTCTACGGGTTGTAATATAATTAACATAGTTGAAAAAGTGCGGAGGAAATCTTATTATAAAAATATAGAAATGAGAGAAAAATGAATTATCCAGCGTCAATTAATTCCGTTACAGTTATAAACTATTAATAATCTTTTAAAAGTACAATATCTAGATGGCAATAAATCACTTTTAATAATAAACACAATAAATGGTGGAAATATATAAAAAAATCCAGGTATTTATCAAGAATTTAATCGTGAAATTAATCATATTAACCAAAGACTACAATATTCTACATATAGAAAAAAAATTAAGAATTAATGAAATTCAGAAATGAATATAATTTATTAAACGTATTCGTAACATTTGAATCCGTTTCAAAGATCATATTATACGGTAGTCGATGTTTAGTGTTTAGTGTGAAAAATTATATGTTATAATACATGCATCTCAATCTGGAACTACATGTGCTAAACGTTAGTTTTTATTAATTGAGTATATATATTTTTCTGATATTACTTTTGTTATTGTTATATATATATTAATTAATTATTATTAATTTAACTTTAAAATGGCGTAACGGGCGAAAAATTTTCTCATTAGTTATTAATAATTACTGATTTTTATTAATAATTTTATTTTTATTTTTTTTTATAAAAAATCACTCACATTTATATATATATATATTTATTTAACATCGGTTTAGTTAATTACTGAATTGTATTTCAGGTAAATTAATGGCATCCTCAGTGCCTTCGCTATTTCTGAATTTGAATATATCTATATATCTATCTTATCTATCTACACACACACACATATATATATATATATATATATATATATATATATATATATATAAAATACGATCTCAGGCCTTAGTAAATTTTTTATCTTTTACTTCGTTTTGAGTATTTTTTCAATTTTGTACCATTTTATTTATTAAACTGACTCGGTTCTACATTTTAAACAAACAAATGCCGTAATTAATACAAATTAATTATATATATATATATATATATATATATATATATATATATATATATATATATATGTATATATATATATATACGTGTATAAAAATTAAATGATTTTGTAATTATTATATCGAAATAAAAAATATTACGAATAATTGCGTACGATATTGTTTATTATTATTAATTAATTTACGTTTAGAAATGGAGAAAATATTACGAATATAATAATGGAACGTTTGAATTCAATGTTTTATCGAGCAACTTTTAAAATTATTATGTAAATATTAAGATATTAATTACGTAATATTTAATTTCATCATCGTAGTAAAATAATGAATAATCTTAATAGACATTTATTATAAACGTAAATTATTATTATTATTATTTTTTACATGTTTATTTAAGTTTAAATGAAGAAATTATTATTAATTAATCGAATTCGCCGGTTTATCCGGTAAATATTAAACGATTATTTAAAGATATAAATTAGGAGATATTTATATATTTTAAAATATCGTACGATCGTGTAGACGAAATATAATTATCACGTTTAATTTCTTTTCGAAAATTTCGTTCTATTTAACCCTTGCCAAAAATAATAATAATAATAAAAAAAAAAACAGAAAAACTCAAGTTCGGTTGTATATTTGTACGTGTGTGTATGTGTGTGTATGTGGTAAATGTATGAGTGAGTGAATTAACTATTTTACGACTCGAATGACATATGTAACCCGATTTTGAGAGCAGTTTGTCCCGTTATAAGGCGGAAATTACGATATAAGATTTTTTTTTCTTTTTAAAAAATCAACCGGAATATTTCAAAAAATTTTATTGCGACGACTTTGGTCGTTATTAATAATCTCGAAATTGATTTTCCTTCCGCATCCGTAAGTTGCTTTCCCGCTAACGTTTCGAAGCTGAATCGTATTAATGGTATGAATTTTTTTCCATTATATATTAAATTTATTTATTTCGTCTCTCAATAGAAAAATTAAACTTTTTATATAATTTTAATCGTCGGTTTATTTTTCGGCGTGTTTGTGTTTCTCGCGTTATTTTTTATTTTATTTTATTTTTTTTATATACTTTTTGACGTCTCATAGTGATGGATTACTATTATATCAAAATAAACGTAACAAAAAAAATTAAAATCACATTTTTTTTTTTTTATCGAAAAATCACAAAGCTTTTCTCGACTGTTAAGCCATTATCAAGTGAATATTTAAAAAGATAAAAATACAAAATGAGAAAATATTTAGATTAAAATCGGTAAACTATTTTTTAATTTTTTAATTTTTTATTATTTTTATTCCGCTATTATTTTTTGATTCTTTATATTATATTGGACAACTATTTTTTAATTTTTATTTTTACCGACTATCGATTTTTCTTTAATTATATAAATTTTAAATTGGGTTTTTTAATTAGTTTTTATTTTACCGGCTAACGTTAAAATTTTTATGTTACCTATATGGTAGATCGTTTTGTTTACCACATTCACTGACAGATTATTTTATTAATACTTGTTTTTTGTAAATTGTAACCTCGTATTAAAATATTTTTTCATTTTATATTTTTATATTTTTAAATATTCACTTGATAATGGGCTCACTGTCGAAAAGCTTTATGGTTTTTTATATAGAAAAAATTAGTGATTTTAACTTCTTTTTTTTTTATATATATATAAAAAAACATTACATTTCACATTTTTAAAATTAATAAAAAAATTGACGCTATTTGTTGATGGGTTTTGTTATACTATTATTATTATTATTATTTTTTTCGAATTTCGCCATAGGGATAACGTAAAATAATTTATGCGCGATTCAAAGTCTTCCTCTCCAACCAATTCTTTCATCCGTCCAGAAGTCCTTTTTTTTCTTTAAAACTTTCGACATTTTCTATTTTTTGTCGAAATATTCGTCTACTTTTGAATTTCTTCTTCTGTCTTCATTTCGGTAACTTCTACAAATCCGAGGTATTTGCATATTCTATAAAAAAAAGTTCAATATCTTTTTCGTTAGTCTCGCTGATGATGACCACAGAATTCCACCCTTCCATTGCGCACGGGGTATAATTTCTCGTATACTTTTTTTTATTCGTTCTTAATTTCGACACATCATTTTCGTATTTTTATCCGAGCATTTTTATTATCTTTCTTCCTTTTCGATCTCATCGATCGATGTAAATCCGTTGCGTAGACGTTGGGGTTTAATCACTCGTATTTTTCTATTTCTAGATACCGATTTTTTTTTTAGGTATAAATTTTTCGTTAATTGAAATTTCAATTTTTTTTCGCTCTTTCTATATTCGTTTCCTTGTTCAACGCATTTGACTGTATATAATTTCCCCCAAATGTTTTAATTTTGTTACTCTTTTAACTTTCCCCGATTTTGTTCTGACATGCTTCGGAGCTTCTTTGATGTTAGTTATATATTTCGTTTTTTCAAAAGAAGTTTGTAGTAAAAACCTTTTATGCTTCTTTTTTTAATATCTACTTGTTTTATTGCATATTTCATATTATATCTGACAAAATCGCTAAATCGTCTGCAAATGATAAACAATCGATTTCCGTGATATTCGTGTTACGTACTAATCTGCTGAATACCTTCTTCCTTTGTTTTAATTCTCCATTCTCTATCTTTTCTAGAACACGATTGAATAGTATCGAAGATAATCGATTTTACTCCTGTTCTTATTTTAAAAGGTTTCCGATACTTCTCCTACGACGAATTTAATTTTCGATACTTTGCCAATGTTTGCTTAATGAGGGCAATAAGTTTATTATCTACATCCAATTCGTTCGATTTTCAAATAATGTTTCTCCATCTACAGAATCGTGTTTTCTTAAAAGTTACGAGAATTTTTTCCATCTCAACTTTTTCTATATTTCGTTATTAGTTTCAAATTCGGTATCTGTTCTGGACAAGATCTTCCTTTTCTAAAATCAGCCTGGTATTCTCTTAGTTGTTTATCTCTAATTATTATAATATATATATATATATATGTGTGTAAATCTTTTAATGAAATATTATTATAATGATAAAAATAATTTATTGCGATCCGTTATACATTTCGCGCAAGCTCATTTCGATGACAACACTTATGATATATTTCGTAACGATTACAATAATCGAAATTAGGTGATTCATGTCCGAATGAATTTAAATTGTCAATGCAGATCACATATTTCGTAGTCTGCACGGTCCGAGTAAATTATAAAATCAATTTGTTACTGTGGGAGTTCACTTTTCCGTTAATTTGCCGTGAACGATTTTAAAGTATATTTTCCATCAGATAATATGTATAACACACGAACCTCAATATATAACATTTAATTATCATAATACTGTGTTATAGTTTCTCGCAATGTACATTTACACTGGGTGAACTCTATATCCATAATATATATATATATATATATATATATATATATAAAAAGACATATGGGGAATTAAAAAGACAGACAGCGGATAGGAAAAGGTGGAGGACTTGAACGATAGGGGCGAACCAGTCAAATGACTGAAACACCCATGATGATGATTTTATATATATATATATGTTCTTATAACGTGTGTACTGTTATTTGTATATATAAAAGTCAGAAAATTCGGTTCGATTTGTCTGTTATAATGATACACTACAACGACGTATGTAAAATAATGAAGATTATCGATAGGTTAATTAATTTTCGTAGTGGAATTGATTAATGCGTATCCTAGGTAAGAGAAAGTCGGAAGATTTTATTCAATCTGTCCAGAGATGATGGATGTTTGTTATTCCATCTGTGTACGCTTACTAATAAGACACACTTGGTGGTCGATACTGCACACGTAACTCAGATAGATATATAGATGTCCATAAATATAAATACGAATATGGGATGCATACGGATCTAGAAAATGTCGCGTGAGGGTAATAAATGTTTGATGCGTCATAATTGCGGTCCGATACGGTGAATTTTATACTTATCATTCATTTTCTTCTTTATTCTGCGTGATGTAATTATTTGCAATTATCGATCGTCTAAATACCGAACGTAATATACTTTCACGTTCACAAACTTCGTCTATTCCTCGTATGCAAGTTTATATCATATATGTGCGAATGTAATTGGATAATTGTCATCTGGATAGCCGAATAGAGCACGGACTTCCATACGGAAGGTACCGAGGAGTTCGAATATGATCGACCAGGCAAACGTTAAATCAATCGGGGCTGCATTGTGACGTGACAACGAAGCGATTACAATCAGTTCTTTTGCCCGGTGTGTGTGTTGCATTGTACGCTAATTACACTGTACAACAAAATATGTATAGGTAAGTAGTCGCCTAACTCCGATACGGAATTTGATAATGATGAATTGATGATTAAGTTCTTGCGGGTGCCGGGTCATAGAGGTATTTCAGGCAAAGACGCGTCGTCTAGTGGTGTAGAGCTCTCCTTAATAACTCATAAAGATATCATTCACTTTATTCAGCTAGAGCACAGGGGTCAATGGGAGCTAATGTACACTGAAAGCATTAGTCAATCACCTCTCACTTATTACTATCAGCTCCAGTCGTCTCTCCCCAAACTCCCGTGGTTCTATATCTTTAAAAAGATTAATCGTAAGGGAATTGTACTCATCAGTAGATTACGATTTGCACACTATTTGTTGCCTGACCGTCTTTTCCGTATGCAGCTCAGAGAAAGTCCCTTCTGTCCCCTCCATTCTGAACAGGCAGTCTGCAACCCCGAACATGCCTTTTTTGAATTCTCTGCTGTTGCGCCGTTGCGTTCGGAGCTGTACCTTGTTTTCCCACGTTCTTCGAGTATTACACCTCCGTATAATGTATCCTTCTCCATCTGGATAATCTACAATAATTCCCCCATATAACGACATTTCTATACAAGTCAGTATCCTTTATTAAAATGTAGATAGTCCCCGCACACACGGTATCACGTTGGGTAAGTTGTAAAGTCACCCCATTAAAAAAAAAGTTCTTTCGCCGGGTATGTGTATGTGTCTATCTGCGCTAACGTCATATTATGATTGCCTTGTACGCTAATTACTCTGTACAACAAAATATGTATAGGTAAGTAATCGCCTTACTCCGATACGGAGACGGTATTGAATAATGATGAATTGATGATTAAGCGCGAACGGAAGAGAATTTTTGTACTTCAACCCGGTTAAATGAAAATTGCCACTAATACGTACAGTTCCTGGGAGTTTGTATAAAGTGACAAAGCGCGGACATTCCGTTGGGTTTACTTTTGAAAAATAGTGAATCATGTCCGGGACCTAGTTTTTATTTCCAAAAAAAAATAAAAAAATATATATATATATGTATATATATATATATATTCACTCAGAGACAATATTAAGAATATATGCGCGTATTATATAATTGTATTGCTGTGCGCGTGTGTACGCATTACGCGTTATTATCTTGCAGTAGTAGTTTTATATACACCACACTGGTTGATGGCGTATTCACAGAGGGCGAATTTTTCAATTAGGTCAAGGATTTTCAATGACATAGGCGAAACACCATCATGAACGCGTTTTATTAATTTGGCAATACAAAGAATTAACCAGTTTTACTCTTGCAAAGAGGTCATGTCCTCATCCGTGTCTTTGTATACTGTTTATAACGTAGAAAAAGAGAAAGGAGGAAGAGAGAGTAGAATATAGTAAATCTAGTTAGATTACGAAGTAATTCGGATCTATAACTTAAGGATAATAGTTGTATGTTTGCCCTGTTTTCAAGTGTATCTGTATAAATTACTTTGTGTGAACTGGAGCCTAATTAAAACAATATGTAATAACTGTAGTCATATAATAGTAATCATAATGATAATAACGTGTCAAAAAGGGTTGCGTAAGTTACGACCGTTGGTGTTCCAGTATTGTCATTTATATAACTCGCCGTTAAAAATATCATTACCGGGTGGTGAATTACAAAATGACGCCGCCGAATGTAATTAACAACCAAACATTATTTCTTATATTCGTGTTATTTAAGTTATTATATGATTGCTCTGTTCATCCGTGGTTTTTCATAATGTTAAATACCCATCGGTATAGTGACAAATTATTTTGTTTTTGTTGAAGTTCAAGGGTTTACGACATCCCTATTATCGTCCATTTGTTCCTTAATCGTTTTTAATTTGACTCTATCTAGTTTCTTGATTTGTAATATTGATCTTTCTAAATGATCAGCGGTGGACGAAGAAAGTAACGGAATGGTTCCTGGCGTACCACAAGAGAAAAAAGTCGCGACCGTTTACACGTTGGGATGACGAGTTCAAAAACTTCCTGGCTTCCAGAATCGCTCTGTATAGATTGGCCCAAAACAAACGCAACTGGGAAAGATTGGGAGAGACCTTCGCTCGAAAGGGCCTAGTATGACCACATGCGAAATTAATTTTAGAAATTGATTTTAGCTGTAACAGATATTTATAAATTGTTAATTCAGTTATGCTAAATAAAGGTTATTATATACATATATATATATACGTAAATTCATTAAACAGCCTATAATTAGAGCACGATTTTGACATTCATTTTATATATATATATATATATATATATATATATACATAAATTATCATTTCTGTACATTGTCGCACGAAACGACGTGGTGACGTAATTTACGAACTTTGCATCGTATTTCTTGTCCTACATTCTCTATTATTGACGCTTTAGAAATTGATAATCCAACGTGTTGTTCTTTTTAATCGATGTTTCTCGCTATATACTCAAAATATCTTCCCACGTTCCAACTAATTCCTGTCAAAAGACTGGTATTTATTTTTCATTCCTCCATAATGGATTTATTCGTTCGATCGACTGTTCATGGTGCTCTAAGAAGTTTTCGATATATTTTAATCACGAAGGCATTTATACGTTCGGCATCAGTTTTTGTTTTTTTTTAATTATCTTTCTAGTGCGTATCTCGCAACAGGAAAAATAATTGTTCAGTCTCCTCATTGCTTCAGATTTTATTCAGTCTGATCATTGCTACTTTCGCTATAGCGAAACGCCTATTTCCTCCTCGCATCCACCCGTGTTTGTTATTATCGTACCGATGTAGCTGAATTTTCGTACCACTTCATATAACCCCTGTTTCTGTAGTTTTTGGTCGATTATTTTCAGCTCTGTCGACAATCATCACTTTTGTTTTTGATTAATTAAATTTAGTATTGTAATTTTCATTTATGACTTCTAGCTTGGTTTGAAGCTTTTCTTCTGAGGAGGCTAACAGTATTATATCGTCAGTGTACGCAAATTAGCAATTTTGTGGCGTCCTATTATATATATATATATATATATATATATATATATATATATATATATATATATATATATATTAAATAACATAGATACGCCCTTATATAACTCTCGCTTTAAATTTAAATGATTGCGTTTTACAATTATTAACTCTTACAGTACTGATGTTATTTTCGTGTAGATTACCTATAATCCCTATTATATGTTCTGGTACACCGGTTTAGCTTCTGCCACAGTTCGACTGAGTCAAATGCTTTAAAGAAGTGTCAACGAAGCGCATATATAATTCTAGTTGATACTTTCGTGCTTTTTCAATCTTATATTCGAAATATTTTTCTTGTTTCTCGGTCAAGCGCGAATTCCGCTTGTTGTTTTGCAATTTGATGTAACCTTTAAGTCTTTCATTGATAATAGTTTGTAGAACTTTGCTGGTGTGAGCTATTAATACTATAATTATATTCCTGTATTATTATCATTATTTCTATTAATAAATATCATTTAATGTTATCGTCATTTCCAATTATTAAGATAAATAGATTTTTTACTTTTCTGTTACAAACTGCCCCCCTCCAAAAAAAAACCACACAAAAAAACAAAAAAACAAGTCAATACGTAAACGGGCTTTTGCTCTCTTCTCTCCTATACATACATACATACATACATACATACATACATACATATATATATATATATATATATATATATATAAACTTTTACTTTTGAACTAGGCCATGGTGACATGACTCCGCAAATCCGGATGAAGACTAATATAATTAGATCTCCATCACATCTCCAATAAGCCATCGAAAAAAAAATGAAATAATAGGGAAGTTGTGGAGAAAACTCTTACGATAAGTACCTAAATTATTAAAAATAACTGAAGAAAAACAGAGCTGATTTCACGGGGTTGTATGACTGCACAAATTTTTTCATTACAAAAAAGAGGGGCCGTGGACGAATAAAAACAATTACGGAGATATCTCGCTGCTACATACAATACTTTCTGAAGCATCAAAAAGAACAGTTTGAGACACATTCACAAATTAGCCAGTTTCAATGTGCATTCGGAAAACATAGAGATCCTGTGTAAAACAAATTTTCAACCTCCAGTCGATAACGTTATATTTGAAAAAGAACGTATGGTAAAATGATGTAGTAACGTTTGTAAATTTTTAGATAGCCGATAAATCGCTAGATTGAATGTTGTTATTAACTCGACTAATGTTTGATCGACATTTAAAGGCGAATCATCGGAACAGTTTGAAATACTATCGACAGATTCGTCGACTTTTTAATAATCTACGAGCGTTATTACATAATTTTTCGATCTTTTTGCTCAAATATAACATTATCGATTCAAAATTTGTTTTTAAAAAAATTGTATGTTTCTTGAATTCACACTGATACTCGCCAATTTTGGAACTGTTACTCGATGCCTTCGAATGTATTTTATTGTAACCCGATAACAGCTGACCTGTGTGCGATTGATCATCTTTACTTTCCATATTTGAAATATTTATAAGAGAACGAAGAAATCACTAGGAAAATTAGGCTGGATTTTTTTTTATATAAAATATTGTTATGTACTACCTTAATACTTATTAAATAAGTACATCTGTTAGTAATGGAAAAAATAAAAGTGAACATATACGGGGGTTATACTTCAGCGAGTGCCTCCTTGAATGACTAAGTTAGTAATACTATTGGCTAGACAAGATCAGTTGGATGGCGACGTTCAAGTTGTATGACATCGTTTTTGCTACTTAAAACTTGACGAGCTTCTGTATTCACGTGTTTAAGCCTTTCCACGCGCTGCAGCAAACTCTTGTATATAACATCATCGAATATGTAAATCTTTATGAATATCTTCATTTCGCGAGTACACCGTTAGGTATTGCGCGTAAAATGATGTTCTACCGTTTTCGCACAACATTCCTATTAGCCTTGGTAGCGCATCCCCACAATGAAAGCCCGTACGTCCATATAGGCTTTATAACTTGATTATAGAGCAATAGTTTGCATTGTACATCCAATACAGAACGCCTACCGACGAGCCGGTACACATATTGTACTACGCGCTTAATTCGAAACATTTTCATTTTTCCTTTGATTTTCCATGACATTCTAGCGTCCAAGTGCATTCCGAGATATTTGGTCGAATCAGCTCGGGTAATAGGATGATTACCTATTGTCTGCATGCCTCGGTGTATACGGAATACGGAATGATTTTGCTTTATTTAGTTTTATCTCTTCCCGTCCCGGGTCCATTTTCGAATAAGATTTAAATGTTGTAGAATTTTAGCATTTGCCTCGCTGGGATCAGCACTTATTGCGGTGTCGTCTGCGAATTTTGCCGTTGTTACGCTATCAGACGTTGGTAGATCGCGTGTTTATAGCAGGTACAGGAGAGGCCCAAGGACACTGTAAAAAGCTGACTTCGCTTCATCATAGGCTACACTAAACAACCTGTCGGTCGAGTATGATTTAAGTAGTCGACATAAGTTTCCAGGCAGTTGTTTGCTTTAAATATTTACCATCGTGGCATATTCTGTCGAAAGCTCGTGTTACATCTAAAAACATCGCAAAACAATATTTTTTTCTTCTAATGCTGAACAGATGATTTTAATAACCGGTCTCGCTCGATCGATCGTTGAGTGGTGCCTTCTAAATCCAAACTGATAAAGTGCCGACTTCTACAATCGGCAGTAATCTTTTTAATATTAATTTTTCAAACAATTTTGGTATGGATGGCAAAATCGAAATAGGCTTAAATGTAGTAACCTCTGTAGCTTGTCAGGTTTTTCAACGTTATTATTCGTGCAACTTTAAAAGAAGTTGACGCGTACTCTAATCGTAAACAATAGACATGTTAAAAGGACGATACACTTACGCGACAGCTGTTTCAAGATAGCTGGAGATATCTCATCCATACCCGGAGCCTTCTTTGGATTTAAATTTTTATCTATGTAGACGGAAAGAAGCGCGCAATTTATTAGTAGATTGCTTAGCTTTTGTAGACGTCTGGCCTATTATAACGGAATATATCCAGAAATCAAAATGACGTATAGAATCGTTAAGATCGAACGGATAAAACTGCGCTACAAAATTTCTTTTGAAAAACCTAAGTTCCTAATAAGTATTATTTACCGCTTCCAGCAAAATAGGAACAGATTTTGGTCACATATAAAAAGTTAATAAATTTAAATATTCGGGAGGATTATTCGCCCAAAATGCAACAGTTTTTTACCTAACTAAATAAATGTATGTGCAATAAAAAAATACCTATCGGCAAATGCAGACACTACATTACGGTGATTAGATGTGATTATACGGGAGTCTAGTAGCGAAAGAAAATGACTAAATGAATAATTTGAAGGTACTGAAAGTAAAATATAGAATATTCGTACTAGTGAAGCGATTAGGAAGTAGATAAAAGAATAATAATTAGTTAAAAGAATAATAATTACCTTAAAAATTTGTTGGATTTAAAACAATCAAAGATCATCGAACTGGGAAGAGAGAAAAAGAAAAAGTTCCCGGTCCATAAAATTCGAAGAGAAAAAGAAGAAAAATTAAGTTTTACGCATATAGTACGCTAAACCTGCAATTTGTGCTCGATCAGTATATGGTATTCCCTTCCAATAACGCGAACGTACATATATACCTACACATTTATATATGCACACACATATATATACATAATATATATGTATATATATACATATGCACTGTGACAAAAAACGTAATCAATATAATCGTAATAATGTTAATATAGTAGTAACATTATATAATCAAATTATATCTCTCAAAGTACCATTGCCAATAAATATGACTTACTAATATTTAGCTATTTATAATTATATTGCATCAACTAATATTAATGTTTAACATATCCATTTTAATAATTTTATACCAATCTGGGTGAAAAATCCTGTGCCCATTAAAAAAAAAAAAAAAAATACAGTCGATTAATTCTGATTACTAGTAATATAAGTGTATATAATTAAACCGGCTTGAATCTAATTAAAAACATTATTAACGAGGCGTTTATCGACTATTACCCGTTTATAGTCGCATTTATGAAAAGTGTTCAGGTTATATTAAATTAAATTTTTTTTTTGTTTCCAAAAATTAAATCGAATTCAGTCTAATTTATTCCGAAAAATTCGAAATTTTATTCCTAGTCCATAACGACCGTTTTGTTCAAAATAAATTTTCCCTAAATTTATATATATATATATATATAAAACAACAAAAAAGTAGTTAAAATCTCTAAATATATGTAAGAAGATCATGAAGTTTTATCAAGTCATCGTCAAATGAATATAAACAATAATAAAATAAAATATATCTAAGGAATGATTGATTTAAATGTGCGATATCACAAAAAATAGCAAAGTGAAAAATTATAATAGCGGAACATCTTGGTGGTCTTTTTATATATAAAAATTTAAAGAATTTTAACTAGTTTTCGTGTTGTTTAGTCTAAAAAAAAATTTAAAAGTTAGATGATATGTAAAGTTATACGAAAAAACGCGTCAATTTATTTACAGAGAATGCGAAAACTTTAAACTAACGTATATAAATAACAAGTTTTTTTTTCAATATAAGGATTTTATTTTTTCTACAAATCATAATATTACATTTGGTTTTATGGGAGGTAACTGCATTTCACACACACACACACACACAAAACATACTGATTTGGTTTTACATTTCTTCCTATTGATTTATTTAATAAGCGGTCAAAATTAATTATTTAACAAAATATTATACTTATTATCGAACAGAACAATAAAAATTAATTAGTAAAGATTACATGACATATTTTCGTGTTCTTAATACTATACACATATGATCACGCTAAAAGTACATTTTATATGTTAAACACGAATAATTCGAATAGATACAATATGATGTGTGAAATAACATATAAATGTATGTATGTGTCTGTATATGTGTAATTATATACTTATATAATACACATATGTGTATACACGTGAAATTAACACCAAATATATGCGTTAAAAACTAGTTAAAATCAGGAATATCATTATATATATATATATATATATATATATATATATATATATATATATATATATATATATTCGGAAACTGTACTAACGATTTGAATGAAATTTTGTACATACCTTAAATTTATTAACACTTTCACCCATATATTAAAAAATTTATACCTGTAATTTGTTAACCATTTCATCCACATATTATAATTTATCACTCGAGAATGCGAAAATATGAAGTAATATTTTGTGTATAATATTGTTTTCTAAATGACTAGATAATTTTTAATGTGTTGTATAAATATTTTATAATTGAAACATTCTACGTCAACCAAATGCCCCCTCCCCTATTATAGAAATATTCATTTATTTTTGAATTAAAGGTTTTATCTACCGTATAATGGACATTGACTGTAATGATTAAGTAATTACGGAGGATTTTTAAATTTTGTGCCCAGACCGCGAGTACACTACACTGGTAAAATTTTCGAAAGTTCGTTTTTTTTCATCTTTTTCTCGATACCTCTTCTAAATGTACGTTGAAAATTTCAACTTGATCGCATTAACCGTTCAAATTTTATAAGCTGAGAAATTTTCTTTTTGCTGCGAATACGCATTAATAAATACAAATTAAAATTGCATATCTGGAGTACTGTTTGGATTTTTAATATTTTTTAATCCATGAAAGAATTCTTTTAAGGAAAAAATCCGACAGGAAAATTCCAAAGTTCGTTGACATTAATGGTAGATCTGATATTTATCAAAACGGAAATTGTTGGTTATAATTCCGGAAAATGTTGGAAAAAAAATTTGGACGATTAAGTAGTTATGTACACGTAACGATTATTTTAATAGTGCGTGATTCTTATTTAAATGTATTTTCTGAGAAAAAATGCCATTTTGCAAGAAAAATCAAAGCTCGGTCATTATATATATGAAGAAATACATATGGATATATATATATATATATATAAGTAATCCAACAGAAGGTGCAGCATTCAGAACATTAGCTAAAGTGAAACAAGTTATCGGGCTAATGATAATTTCTTTTTATTAGCTTCAATAAAACTATAAACAGGTTAAATTGTTGCCGCGTTGCAAGTGATAGATTGAATCATATAAAGAAGAAAGGTCAAATGGACCGGTGTAACATTTAACCTGACGATATTTTGTGTAAATTATTATTTTTTATTTTATTTTTATTTATTTCCTTTTTAAGAAATTAATCTCAATAATGAGGATAAACTGGTTTCAAGCAATTGAATTGTTTACACTGACAAATTAATGTAGTTATACTTAGTATTTCATTATATAAGTGATTGGACAAAGAAAATTTTAAAGTATAATATATATATATATATATATATATATATATATATATATATATATATATATATATATAACTGTCATGTTATTACGAATATAAAGGAACCGAACAACATTCTCTAGGTGATCGATTATGTGATATATTTTTCGATTGTTTACTTCTATTTTTTTTTGTACTTCGTTATTTGAAGTTTAAGCGACAGTGCTAGTTTAGAATGCAAAATAATGTTTATGGCCGTGAGCAATTGTGTATGAGAACTGAGTTTTTCAATACATGTACCCAGTAGTTTAAGATTTAGGCTGAGTTAGTGAAACGTATTATGGTATAATGTATAGGTTCCTAATAAAGGTGTATGTATATATATATATATTTACCTTTCTCTTTTCTATGACGTAATTTTCTAGTCGCGTTGATTGTGCTAACGTTTTATTGTGTATATGTGTACGTGTGTATAAATATACTATCTAGTCGTAAGACCCCATAGTCACGAATACAGGTTCGCGTGTCTGTACGTAATTACAACCGGAAACAATATTTCCCCCACTCAAATTCTGCAATGAGTTTTTTTATATTTATTTTTTAGTTTTTTCAAAATTTCAAATTCGTTCCAGTTTTATTTTTGGGCCGGTGTTTCCAAGCTATATGTTGTTTTTTTTTTTTGTTTTTTTATCCGTAAATATTACTCTCTGTTCGTGTAATTATATGTTCAGATCGCAATGTGGAAAAGGTTTATGAAGCCTATAGGCTGAAGAAATTAGTAATTTATCGAATATTCTTTTTAATCACCGGTATTGTAGAGTGAACAAATACGGACGTTTACTTCATGACTCCTTTTTTTAATATGTACTCACGGAGCTTTACTCTAAATAATCAATAAATAACTTACACTTATATACACTGTCCGTCATATTAAATACTGAACACTGGTAAAAATTTACCTGCACTTTTTCACGTAAGTTTAGAGTGCAGACAGTTTCAGACCTCTTTTATAAGACTTCTTTCGAAATATAACGGTGTAGATTAGAGGTAGATATACTAGCGCATTAAATACATTCAAGAGCTTTCTAGACCGATACAATTCCATTATCGAATCGATTTTGGAGAAGTACAACGTTTATAAAATTACGTACATTGATTGATTTATTGAATATTTTAAAAAGACCTATACAGCGATCAATTCTAGGTCGCTTCACGTACCATATACAAGCTTATCGTATGCTATTTTATCAAACTATATATTATATATATATATATATATGAAAAAATTTCTTAATACTTACTGACTCCTTGATTGTTCTTTTACAACCGTCTACATTTATTTACAATGTGTATACTGTCAATACTACAATAGATTTTGCGACTTCATAAACATGAGAAAAAAGATCTTATCCCAAATCACCAATTTGGTTTTCAAAGACAAAAAAAAGTTATGCATTGTTCCTGGACATCAGTCGGGCGTTCGATAAGGTGTGGCATACAGGATTATTATACAAACTTAAATAGCCTCCCATACCACCTGTAAACTATCATGAAATCGTATCTTCATGAAACATATTTTCGAGTGCGATATGAAGCAGAGGTTACATCGCTCCGTGAAATAAAATCAGGCGTGCCACAAGGGAATGTTCTGAGTCCTGTACTGTACCTCCTATTTACAGCTGACTTGCCGACCTGTCAAAGCACTATCAGTACTGCATTTGCTGATGAGACGGTTATACTATCAATAAACAAGAATCCTTTAGAAGCAACTCGACTACTACGGTAGAATGTAAATATGATGAGAAATTGACTAAGAAATGGCAATTAAGACTTAATGAAACAAAATCACATTATATATTATTTACAAAATGCAAACATAATCCAGAATCAATTGCTATTAAGGTTAAAGAACTGAAAAAGCTACTGATTGTGTAAAATACCTGGGAATACACCTAGATAAAGAGCTAACTTGGCAACGATATATTAATATAAAGCTAAAGCAATTGGGCATTCAATTTCGTAAATACCACTGGCTTATTGGAAGAAAATCACCATTTACGAAATAAATTACTATCGTACAAAACTATCTTTAAGCCAGTATGGTCGTACGGTATTCAATTATGGGGTACGGCATCCAATTCAAGTATTTCTAAAATTGAAAGGTTGCAATAAAAATCTATAGTGCACCTTGGCACATTAGAAATGTATACAGACCTGATATACAGTGAAACATATGCGCAAGGCCTAAGATCGCATCCAAATCCTCGCTAGCAACGAGCTTAATTAGACACGTAGATTGAAAAGGAAAATACCGTTACACGTAATGTAACAATTACGGTTAAGGCTTATTGAAGAACACCCTGCTACTAAATGAATATAAATAAAATATTTAGTTTTACCTTAATTAATTATAAATATTTAATTTTTATGGCTTTATTTTTTTTTTAGATTTCGGTTATGAATTTTGTCCCCGCACTTTAATTTCTGATTTTTTATTAATAAAATAAAATGTATATATTTTTAAATTTAATTAATTTAAGTATTCGTTATTGTTTTAGTACATTTTTTGTTTTTCTTATTTACGTTTTTCACCGATGTTGTAATTTTGTTTTTAAACGTGTAAAACTGAATATTACGTAATCATTGGTTGGAAAATATTTTACGAATAATTCGAAATATCTTTCATTGTAATTTTGTTTCCTAATCGCAAAATGTTATTAACAACTTTATTTTTAATTTTTAATAGTGGTGGTAGTTATAATTACACACCTACATATATATATATATATATATATATATATATATATATATATATATATATATGCATGTGTGTTTGTATATGGTGAGGGAAGTAGTGGTGCCAATAATGAATTCTTAAAAATAACTCTGTGTTATATTACGTAGTTTATCGCGGTTGTCGTTCTTATATTTTATTATTATATTCTATTGTTATTATTATTATTAATTTTATTTATTATTATTATATTTATCACTAATATTTTGATTATTGTTTAATTACGCGTATCATCGTTTTCGTTCGTGTAGTAATTATATTGGACGTCATTGTTAATATTATATATTAATTTGTGTCACCATTATTTTCGTTAATAATTGTAAACATTCGTCGAATCATCTCCTTCTTATATAATGTCGCGAATGCGGTACTATATCATATACTGGCTTGATTTATTAATTTCAGATGAATACTTCGAAAAAGCATCTGTCTCACTCTTTCAATTACGATACTCGACTAGTGGTATTTATGAATTTGCAATGACGTCATTTGGTCGAAATAGACATTTCAAATTTGACTGAGAATTGATATCCCGTCGCTACCAATTGTAAGTGGTTTAGGATGGGTGTAAAAATTATTTTCGTTACTAATCTTATCTCTTTCTACCGTGTACATACGTGTGGGTTTTATCACCGTCATCAACGTTACTACTATTATTATTATTATTAAAAAATTTTCCCACCACACCTTTTTTCCTAACGTGTCTTTTATCGGGCGTCTATATATCTCGCCTACGCTGTTTTATACGGTCGTTGTCCGTATAACTCGTGTTTTATGCGAAAAAGAAAATGAAAAAAAAAAAAGAAATAAAAGAATTTTCAAATTTTTAAATATAAACATAATTTTTTTCATTTTTCGTAGCAACTGTTGCTTATTTCTGTAGTTATTTTAATACAACGAGAGATAAATTCGTCTGGTTATACGAAATTATGTTCAACAGCTTCTTTAGAAAAACGAGTTGAGGATTGCAGACCGCATTACTACTAACGTTGAAAACCATACATGATTGTTATTGGTTGATATTGAAAATCCGTTTTATATACCACCTGGCACGATGGAATTCTATTTTAAATGATTTAATTTAAATTGCCTCAGGTTAAACTAATTAAATAGTACTTCAGCAATAGATTAGTCCCCCTCCCCGTTCGTAAAAGTTTGGTAATTTCGATTTTTGTCCATCGTCGTTTTCTCAATACTTATCTAAATGTACGTTAAAAATTTTAGCTCGGTCACATTAATCGTTCAAAATCAGTTGAGAAATTTGCATTTTACCGCGTATGAGTTAACAGACATAATTAAAATTTCGTTTCGGTTTAAGGTAGCCGATCATCCAGAAATTTTAATCTGCAAAAAAATAATTTTAAGGGGGAAAAATTTCAAAATTCATTTTAAAAAAAAAAGCATGAAAGGCGGGTTTTATTTTGATATTTTAATCAGAACTAAAATTTTTCGGAAATTTATGAAACCCAATTCTACACGATCGAAATAGTTACGTATTTAACGCTTTTTTTAATTTTATCTAAATATAATGTACGGAAAAACATGATTTTACAAATGGAAAAAATACCGAGCCAAAACTAAATGTACCCCCCCTAGTTTAGCCTAATTGCAGATGTTAAAAATTAATATAAACTGAAGTACTATTGTTTAGCTAGGCACTTTCAATTACAATCTAAATTAATTTTTCTTTCCTAAATTATAATTTCCTACCTCTGTATTTGTGTTGCGGTTTTTTGCCTTTTTGATGACGCACGATTTATTTAATTTAGATTAATTTATAGCTGATATGGTAGTTTTATATTATAGCTGAGGTTGTTATATATATATTTATTTATTTATTTATTTAAGTTTTTAACAATATATAGTGATAAATTCGTAATCATTTAAAATGGTTGGAAGGAATTTAGGACATTGTTTATTATATTTATTTTTCAGGAAGTTTTGATCTAAAATTGGATAATTCTTTTGGAAGAGTATAAAATACTCGGATAAAATATCAGGTATAATAGATTAAAAAGTGTTAATTGAATTTTATATAGTTTATGTCTATTTAGCACAGGTTATGTATATATATATATATATATATATATATATATGTACATGTAATACATAAATAAAGATAAAGTGAATAATAATGAGTCGTTTACGAAAAATCGTTATTCGGTGTATTTGCTTACGAATAAACCTTATTTTTTCTTATTTTATTTTTATGTTATGCCCATTTCAACCCACTGCTGGGTGTAGGCATGTCCCAGACGTTTCCAACGATTCCGGTTTTATACAACCCGGATCCAATTGATCCCTGTATGTTTGACGATGTCATCTCGCCACCTTGGTCTGCCCATTTTCCTTCTTCGATACAATGGGCACCATTGCAGGATATCTTTTGTCCACCTGCCATCATGTCTACGCGCCGCGTGTCCAGCCCACGTCCATTTTAGTTTTCATATTCGCTCCAACGCGTCGGTCAATTTTGTGCGCTCTCTGATCCAAGTAATGGTTGTTCTGTCTTTTAACTTGACGTTTAATATTATCCTTTCGTGAGCTGTTTGCGTTTTCCTGATTTTCATAATTATTCACTTTGTGAAGCTCAACGTTTCCGCTCCGTACGTTAACACCGGTAAGACACTATAAAGTTCGCACTTCAAACTGTTCGGTTTATCTTTGTTTCGAAATCTCTGCATATTTTCTCTTCTGTCTGTAGTTATTTCTTGTCCTAAATTTCGATGTGCTCCCCATTTATCTTTACTGACATACCATCCGTGTTATCTGCCATAATCTTTGTTTTCTGTTTATTTATTCTTAATCCTATTTTTCTAGATTCCGTTTCAAGTCCGTTCAGCCGTAGATTCTGATTCTTCATTATTCCTGCTTATTATAACTAATTTTTAATATAGTTTCCTTTAATTTTTGAAAGAGGCCGAAATATTTTGCTCGTTTGCGAATGTACTACTTATTTTAAATATTTCCAGAAGGTACAAAATACTTTTATCGAAGGCATACGCCGGTAGAATTAATTTTGTACGTCGTTTATTAATGAGTGTTAATTGTAATAAGTAATTAGTGTATATGCGCTGGACATCATATATAATATATACACGTGCATTGTATACAAACGCTATTTGTTTATTTATTATTGTATTTATTTATTTTTATTTAATTTGGAAGAGACGCTTTATCAACCGATCAGTAATATTTTAGAGTAAAATGAACCGATCGCCTGATTGATTGTTGAAAGTTCAACGTCTGATAACTACTTATGTATGGTTTTTATTATATATATATATATATATGTGTGTGTGTTATGATACACGTATGTTTTATGTGCTGACCGACCTTGATGCCTGTATGTGGCTTTGCTCGGTCTTTCTACAACATGTACATGGGGGTTGCGTGGTATTTTTTAAAAATACGTTTTTCTCAATTTGTCGCACTTATCTTTCATTACACCGTTCCCCCCTTGTCCATTTAAAAATCGCGAATCCGGTGGGTTTTTTCTTATCACTAAAGTTTTTCTTCCTAATTTTTATTCTTACTATTTGAAATGTTTTATTATTGATGATGATGATTATAATTATGACTATTATCGTTATTATTAATATTAATATTATTATACACGAGTTTTTTTCTGGCTGTTATCAGCCGGCTCCTTGTAGACGCATGCGTCGGACGCGTGCCCCTCGCTCCGTCTTATTTATTTTAATAACCGATTGGAAAAAAAATGTCTCCGTTTTATAAACACTATATTATACGCATCATACGTATGCATAGTCGTGAATTAATGTGAGTTTAACGACGTTAATTGTCGCGTGGAATATATATATATATATATATATATAATATATTCGTATGTTGACAGCATGTATAATTAATTCCCCATTTTAACGACAATAATTTTTTTTATTTAATTTCACGTGTTAGTTTTACACCAAAATGAAAATGTTGTTAAAATTTTGTTGATTTTCTACTATCTTTTTAATTTTTGTTAATGACCGACATTTGTAGTTTAATAACACACGCAAATTTTAATATGATTTCGTTTCTACGGACCGGCATAACGAAGGTAACGTTAATTTGAATTTGAATTTGAATTTTTTCGGACTTTTACTTATTAATAGCGAAAAATCGATATTAACCTTACCCCGATCATCGTGTGAGTACGTTAGGTTCGTTTCCTTAATTAAAATTGTCTAAATAAAACAATAATAATAACTTGCGCGCCGTAACCCGTGTAATAATATTAATATTAAATATTAATAATTCGCATTTCATCTTCAAAATCTTTAAATAATTAAAATATAAATAATTTCATTACCCGTAATTATAAAAAAAAAAAAAAAAAAAACTATTTTAGCCAGTTACTACGTACGCGTGATTTAACTGTAATATTATCATTATCTAATATTTTGTTTGGGAATTTTTTTTTTTATCGTTGTTAGAATTTAAATTTGTACTAAAGGTACTGGTTTACAAATATATATATATATATATATATATAAATATCTGTGTGAATATGTTTATCATAGGACGTGGTAATTGCTCGGGTACTTAGCGCTTTATTGATTTGTTTATTTTAATTACGTTATCCGTCTAACGGACCATATTAAATTTTCCTTTAATTCCCGTGGCTTATAGATGAATACCAAACCGAGTAAAACTGGTTCGACTGTTCTCTTTTATGACGTTCTTGTAAAGCTAAGGACAACTGTGCTGAAATTATATATATATATATATATATATATATATATATATATATATATATATATATATATATATATATATATAATAGCCATTGTAGAACTGGAATTTGTTAATCACCTCAAATAAATATATCCAACTAATAATAAAATAATAATAATGTTGTCGGTTTCAATGTGGTCTAGAATTTTCTATCGATAAGACAGTTAAGATGGTAACCATGAAAAAAAAGCAGGGAGATAACGAAAATTCTTAGTTCGAGTAAATTACTTTGTGGTAAATGTATTTCTATTGTTAAATACTTGAAATATTTAGAAGTAATCTTAGACTATATAATCAGATTTAATAAACGTATAGATTGCGTAATCGAGAAAGTAAATCAAATATATTTTATACTTTATTATCTATTAGACCTAACGTATATCGTTAATTACAATAATAGAATTATTGCGTTAATCTATTTTCAATTACTGTTCTATCGAATGTATATTAAACACATAAAAGCGTTTCTGCTACGAATAATATTCTGAAAGCTCAAAGAAAATTGCTGCTGGTTCTCTATATAGAACCGTGTCTTCAGCGGCAGCTCTAGTTGTTACTGAAATATTACCGGCTGATTTAAGTATGTACTAAGTTGCGTTGTGGGCGGGCAGAATTTAAAATGTTCAGATTCTCGTTTATAACTCGCTCTAGATTAACGTATAAATTATTAAAAGGTATTAGGGAAAGAATTAGACTAAAGAAATTATGAAAGTTAAATTTTTATTTGAGTCAAGTCTCGTAGCTTCAGTGCGTATGTGGAGTGTTTTAAAATTACATCTTCGAATATTAGCGAATTCTGCGCACTAGACGTTCTCGGTTTGTCATTTCTTATTTACGTTAAATTATGATTGCCTTATACACTAATTGTACTGTACAACAATATATATATATATATATATATATATATATATATATATATATATATATATATATATATATATATATATATATATAGGTAAGTAGTCGCCTACCTTCGATAGACGGCACTTAATGTATGTACAGAAATTTATCGTACAAATTTACGAAATTTCATTTTCGAAGCGCGTTAGCAATTAAATCGTAATTAGAACGTTGTAAACTTTTTAATCGAATTTTCTTAATTCCATTATATAACGAATAAAGCAGAAGCGCAGTTAAAAATTTCTAACGTTAAATTAACCCGTTCAGTAGTCACGATGTCTACTGTACACGGTAAACGAAATTTTTTGTGTTCTGCTCGACGTGAAATGTTCCGATCGATTTTGAATATATTTATATAAGTACGTTGAAAATTATCATCTACAGTTAACAAGTGATATATTGTGTAATAAACAGCCGTATAAAATTTGTGATTTGTCTCAAAACTTTTTTTCAAAATATATAATTACGATGTAGAATTTGCAACACTAACCAGTTAACGACGGCTTCTAAAATAGTTTAATCGATTATTATTATTATCGATAATAAATAAATATTATCCGACTGAGGTAAGCGTTAGGAGTCGATTTCCGAACTTAATGACATTCTTTCCGTTTGCGACC
This sequence comes from Coronaproctus castanopsis, assembly GCA_032883995.1. Lineage (NCBI taxonomy): Eukaryota > Metazoa > Arthropoda > Insecta > Hemiptera > Monophlebidae > Coronaproctus > Coronaproctus castanopsis. Next base: position 181,697,390 of record CM065053.1, read on the forward strand.
ATCTCTGAATGAGTGATCAGAAAATAAGGATAGATGAGTGAAAAGCCCATTTTTCAGATAGCTGGTGTAATGGTGTTCTCGAAATGCAGATATAAATCTTTGTACAATATTTTTTAAAAACAAAAAAATATAATATCGATTTAGTAATATCATGGAGCACACAAATTACTATTTCTATGTGTGTATATATATATATATCTGTCGAACTATGTGGAATGTAGTGATTTTTTAAAAATAAATAAACAAAAAAAATAGTTAAAATGATTAGATTTTTATATAAAAAGACTACAAAGCTTTCTATTAAGCCATTATCGAGTGGACATAAAAAAATGAAATAAAATGTAAGAAAATACTTAATTTAAATTTAAAAAAATAATAATAATAATGATAATAAAATTGAAGGATAAGATTTTTTTGTGATATTGTACATATAAATTAAGAGTATTTTCTTGCATTTTATTTTATTTTTTGTTTTTTTTTTTCTTTCTAGATTTTTTTATAAATCGTACATATTTTTATATTTTATTTTTATATCCACTTGATAATGGCTAATAGCCGAAAAGCTTTGTGATATTTTTATATAAAAATTTAGTGATTTTAATTACTTTTATGTTGTTTATTTATTTTTTATACGTATAATCTCTGTGTCAAAACGATAATTCTTTAGCCTTTGCAAGGTGTAACGTCGTTGAATCCCACCAAGCACGATTATTTTACTCGCCTATTTATCTATCAATTAATCCATAAATGAATAGCGCAGCAGCTTTCTCGAAAAAAGTAGCGATTTTCGGGAAATAACCTGACGAATCGTTTACTGTGACGAATCGTTTACTAACTGTCCAGTTGGTGGGATTTTATTTTTGTGTGTGTGTGGATAAATATTACCGGTTGAATATAAGCGGTATAAGTATATCAGCCAGAATTATCGAGATGGTAAACGTTATAATAATGTGATCAATTTTATACTTTAATTACAAAAATCAGTTAAAATCGCTAAAACTTTATTTTCTTGATATTCACAAAGCTTTTCGGCAACTACGCCATTATCAAGCGATATTTAAATTTAGATAAAAATAAAGATTTAAAAATAAAAACAATCTTCATTTTATACGTATAAATTTGTGAACTTATATTTAAATTTATGATTATTTGTGTTTTTATTTTTAAATCTTTATTTTTAACTAAATTTAAATATCGCTTGATAATGGCGTAGTCGCCGAAAAGTTTTTTGTGAATTTTAAGAAAATAAAGTTTTAGCGATTTTAACTGATTTTTGTAATTAAAGTAATAAAAAATCACTACATTCCACAATCTAAACTTTATTAATTTTATAGCTACGTTTAAATAAAAGTGATGATTCTCACTCCACCTTATGAATTTCTCTATTTTCTTTCTATTCAGTTTTATTCAATTCCGACGACTAAAGTCAAAAGATAACCCCCTCCCCCCCCCCAAAAAAAAAAAACATTCCTAAATAAAAGAGTTCAATACGGATTTTAAACGTTTCTAAAATTTTCTTCGAACAAAGACGTCGATCGTCTATTATGGAATTTCTTTTTGTTTTGTTTACAATTGTAAATTAAATAATAGTAATAATAAATTGACTATTTCTGTACTGTTGCTGAAAATGTAAATCAACGTTTCTACTTCTCTGTTTAGGTCGAAAAGTTATTCGAAAAGAAAAATAATAAATATAAAAATAGAATTATTCCTAATTACCAAATGAAAATTATAATGATAATAGTTATATATATATATATATATATATATATATATATATACAAAACAGTTATCTTATCTATCAGCTGTAGTAGCTGTTAACGCCCGCTGAAGTAATTTGTTGTATCGGCTGATTTGAATTACACCTTATCACCGTAGAGCAATTCGAACTCATTAGGAGGAATAATGATTATATTTCTTTTACTTTTTTAATCATCAAGCGGTGGTGGACTTTTCGGAACTAAAATTGCAATCCCCAAATTACGCTTTTAATTCCAAATCTTTGGGGAAAAAGAGGGGAAAAGGGAAAAAAGTTATTATTAAAATATTATTCTTTATTTCTTCTCCTTATTGTTATTATTTTTTTTATAACATTTATTCAGCTCTCACGATTGTGTCTTATTTTACATTAGGTAAATTCTGTCCACCTGTATTGCATTATTAACTCTCACTCGTCTTTTTGTATGATCGGCGTTTTTGTATTTCACGAGCATTAATCGTAATTATACGAAAATATAGGTATACATTATCTATATTTGTTACCTATCCTAATACGAATCTTTTCTAAGTATCGTATGTTGCATTAGTTTTCATTCGGAGTTTTTTGTAGAATTCCTCGAACTTGCGTCGTTTTTATCGTATTTATATGTTCTCCTCGTATAAAAATATTCTGTTATGTGTAGATGAGATTTTCAAGGGGTTTTATTTTCTTTTTTTTTTTTATCTGCCACGCCATGTACTGCTACAACGGGTAAAAGCACGGAATCTATTATATAGTTTTGAAGATAATTTAGTGCGAACGAGGAAAGTTATAAGAGTATCATTTTTAGGTAAAAGTATTTCATTAAGTAAAGAAATTGTAATGAAGAGCGAAATGATTTATACAGTGGAGTAAGATAGATTTGAACATTACGGGTTGAACAAGTGTAGGAGGATCGTTTTCAGATAGAATGTGTCAAACGAGTATTGTGCAGACACGGAACACACGTTGAATAGGCCAGATATCACTATGTTGAGGCAAACCGGAAAATATGACTGCTGCTTGTTCCTTAAATTTATGGAACATGCGGCCACGCATATCGGAACATGTTGCTGGAAGTAATTCTGCAGGATACATGAAGACGGATTCTTTCGCGGCTTGATTTGCTTCTTCGTTCCTTCCGTATACGTCCAGGAATCCAAAGTTTGTATGCATACGAATTGTGTTCGTGGCGTAGATTACGTTTTGTCGTTCGCGTATTAGCGTATTGGCATTTTATTTTACACGTATCTAAAAATTACTTCGAATCAAACGGAAACTTGAAATAAATTTGAATTTGAATTATTATTATTATATAACAATTATAATTCGGCATATTTAACTTATACTCCGGCCTACCCCTCCAAAAAAAATGTTACAAAGTCTTATTTAAAAAAAAAAAAATGTACAAATTTTAAATGTACGTTCACAATTTTTTTCCATATAAACCGTGTCGATTTTTCTGCTTACTACGTGACGTTTCGAAAACACTCGCAATTTTCATTTTCAAATTGAAAACGATTATGAATGCAAAAACCACGAAGATATGGATATACCGATCGTGAAAGTTCAAAAGCGTTTACAAATTTTCGTCCAACTTCAGAAAACCGAATATGCCGTGTAATAGATCTGTTCTCTAATAACAGTTACTATTTACGTAAAATACGCAAATTAGTCGTCAAATTCTGAGGTCTCCCGAAGACGAATTTTTAAAACTAGTCGGTTGATATATTTAAAACAATACATTATTATTATTATTATTGCACTCATATTGCGTCCCTATTTGTCAGAGTGATTGTACGCGTCAACACATTTATGCTTTCTACATTCTCCTATTTCTTGCGACATTAATTTTGTCTTCAAAAATTTCAAAACAAGTTCACGCGTATGATTTCAACAGCACCCCTTGGTTTGTCTCGAACGCCCAACTTCGTATCGATCTCAAAATCGATCCAGTTCCTGTTATTATCCACCAGAAGTCCAACAGCTACATTAATCGCCTTCACCTTCATCCGAACGTTGAAGCAATCTTACTATTAGATGATTCTAATGATACCCGACGGCTGAAAAGAAAACATCAGCTGGATCTTATTAATATTTAATTTTATTATTTTTTATAAAATAATTTAACTACATGTGAAATTCTACTATAATTAGTTATGGTAAATGTAATTAGTTTTACAGTTCCAATAAAATATTTATAATAAAAAAAAAAAAATTAATTTTGTCTTTTAAGGTTTTTTTCTTTTGTGATTGTCGTTTTTTGCAATCTTCTTCTTCCTTGCGACGGCATCCATTCGATCGTTCGTCCTTTCCTCTTTTGATTTTGATAATCCTCGTAACGAAGTACGATGACTAATTGTCCTCGCTATTTATGAGAAAAAAAAATTAATTTAAACGAATAATATTTTAGTTTACTATCATTTGAAAAACTGTGTCACTCGTCGTAGTTCTTATTAAATGTGTATAGATTTCTCGTTCGTAGGTAGCAGCGAGGTGTTGCCAGCTGGTTCGATCGAACACCTAATCGAGTCTGAGGACCTCTGCTTAAAAATAGTTTCGACAGCAATGTCTACGTTTACATCTTTCTGTCGCTAAACGTTGGACACGTATCGATGCATTCGATAGATTAAACGTAACGACTTGTTTTAGAGAAAGGACGAATAACCGTCTTGTCGGAGTTCTTAACGCGTCCTCAGATTTCTGCAGCATAACTCCGTGCACTTTACAGATTTTAATCAATCATTTATACCCAGCGCAGCGTGTATACAACGCAAAACAATATTCGTCTTTTTATATTAGCGCGATAATGAAGTTGCGCGTGAACTACGATAGTACGGATGGAAAGGCCCGCTGACTTGCCATTCTTACTACCCGTACAAGTACCGACTACTACGTTTCATATCGATGGCAAGAGAAAAGTGACGATACTGAAGAGTGAGACAATTGGAACGGAAACAACTGTGAAATATTAGATTGAAACAGAACTTTCTTTATTTTTTTAAAACGGAGATGCACTTACAACCCACACAACGTGATATAACTCATATTTCTATAAACACTTCTCCGGAAATATCGCTATGTTCGGAAATGGATGTAAATTCTCAACATGAAGAAGGGACAATACATTATACAGCGGACCGTCGCGAGAGACGCGCAGTAAGTTAAGGTGCTGTTCAGAGCGTAATGTTATTAAAGAAGGGCCTTCGGAAAACACGCGATCAGGATTTTTCACGTTCAGCATGTAGAGGGCAGTAAGGAGTTTCTCTAAGTTGCATAAGGAAGAGGCGGTTCGGCAACGAGTAATGCCCGACCAATCTCGGTTGTTAAATAAAACGAATTAGAAATGTTTATACGCGACACCGATGCTATTAGGACAACCGAGCCTTCGAAACGGGCAAACCGCGTCTTAATGGAAGATGACGCGGATTTATGCGTCCAATTCGGAGCAGCTATATAACGGTTAACTAGAAGATGATGTGATTTTTAGAATAGAAAATAATGTTTATTTTCTCGTTTCGAACTATTTCGATTTAAAGAAAATGACACTACAGCCAAATAGGAAATTAACTCGGAGAGGTCGTTATTGCTTCGATATTAACATGCACGTTTCATCGTTTATTCCTAATCAAGGTAAATGAAGTAGGCGAGTGGCCGAACGAGTAGGCCTTGAACAGTTAATTTAATCTTTTCACGTCAGTTTACTACCCTTCACCCCTTTCATCCGCGCACTTTAAAATATGTATATATGTATGATGTAAATATATACATCAGGTGTACCTTTAATGTATCATAGGTGACAGACACAAACAAATTAGTAAAACAGTGAAGGTGAACTAATTTACATGTCCCGGAATACACGCAGATTATGTATTACCACTTACCTCCTATATATAGATCTTGTGTGTTACGAATATGTTGTAGGTCAGTGAATGTTTTATTTTATATATATATATATATATATATATATATATATATATATATATATATAAAATACGTCTAATACGTTTTATTTATATATAACTTAGGGCGGTGAATAGGCAAACATGATCAAAAATAATGAAAAAAAATAAATAAATAAAGAATGAACAGCTTTCATCGAAGCAAATATTTCGATGTGCCCGATATTTATTTTTATTTATGTACATATATATGTATGTATAAAAGAAGCTCCTGCTTAATGTTGACTCTTTATATGGAACTGTTTCAAAAGTGGCTGCGCCACTTATTACAGGAATCTTGCCTAATGACTGAAGTATTTTCAAGTCGGCTTTGATCTCAGAATTCAATATGTTTATTATAATAAATTGATTACGATTAAAACTAACGTAGAAGATTTCATTTCGGTTGCGAGTTCAATTACAATTTATTTAATTCTAAGAATTCCTTTACTAAGAAAATTAATTTAATAATTTTAGAAATATTACTGAATAGACGGATTAATGGTTTAGAACAACCGTTCAGTTTTTTCACAGTCTTGAAAACAGATGTTAGGATTAAAGATGAGTTGAATGTAAATATCTTCTTCCAGTCAGGTACTGTTTGGACCTGATAATTTCGGAGAGCATTTTAAGCCTTTTTGTCATAAGACCATCTGATTCCTCTTGTTCGTATTGCGGTTGTGACAGTGATTACGGTTGAGCATTTTCTTTTTGAATGTTCGTATACCGCTGAAATAAAGTAAATTTTCTGATGCGACAGTAAATAATTTATACGTAATTGATAATTGTCTGGAATTAAATTCAGATGACGTTAAGTCATTTGTTTGTATCGAGGTTTATAAACAATAACTAAATACATAAATATATATATATAAGATTTTTTTTTAGTGTGGAATATAAAAGTATTCCTTTCGTACTGTTACTGAACACGATAGTCAATTTTTTTGTAATAAATTGTAGTTTTCATTTTAAAAAAAAAATAAGGATGTCCTAATAAATTCTAAATTCTATACAAAACATGTTTTCCGGTAATTGATAACTCGTTCCTTTATGTCACATGCATACATGTATATGTATGCGCTTACATGTATATAAAGTTCCATCAACTCAAAATTTGCTCCTTAACCACCGATTCTCGTTAACCGGTCCTACAACGAATCCTGAAGAACCCAACATGGAGTAATTTACCACTATATTAACCCAGCTTCTTCGTCTTTTCCAATAAGCTGGTATTCGTTTACCGACCGAATTAGACGAATAGCTGAGTTGACTAGAGAACTCGGCTAGTGGGTTCGAAATCATGTGTATATTTATGGTTATATATGTAGGTATATTACTGATAAATATTACCGAATGAGTAGTAACATAATTTTTTTTTTTTAAATAAAGGATTAATTAATTAATTAATTAATTAATAATTATTCGATTTTTATTCAGTAAGATTTGCTTTAATTCTATCATCCCTAACTGACAACCATCGGTTTATATAGCGAATAGCGGAAATAAAATAAAACCAAATGTATTTTAAATAAAATTAAAAAATCTATTCCAGTCGAAAGACAGCTAGTAGATATTGTAGAATTGTAAATAAATTAAATATATTTCAATATATGATAGGAAAGGCGGAGAAAAAAAACATAGAAGCCTTCGAAATATGGTGCTATCGGAGAATGCTGAAAATAAGATGGACCGATAAATTAACAAATGAAGGAAAAATTGGCGAAGGAAGAACATTATGGAAAAAAATAATAAAACGAAGAACTAATATGATCGGTCACATTTTAAGACATGAAAGCTTATTAAAGATAATTATAGAAGGACAGATGAATGGGAAACGCGGAAAGGGAAGACCGAGAAATCAATATACACAGCGAGTAATAGAAGACACTGGTAGCACATACGGATATGAAGAGGAAAACAGAAAACCGTCAGTTGTGGAAGAAATTAGCAAACCAGTCATAGGACTGATGACTACATGATGATGATAGTGTGGATATATATCTATTCGATGCTACGCAAAATCGATAATTTATTCTAATCGAAATATGACTAAGAATTCTACTTTTCGAAATCGATTTTAACGAAACCTACGACTAATATTGATAACTAATTCAAGATGGGGAAGTACAATTAAATTCGATCTGACTTAAGAGTAGGCTGTTTTTTTTTTTATTCTAAAATATATCGCACACTTCTCGGAATATGGTGTACAAATGAGATAAAACATAAAAGTTAATTGTGTGGATAAATTACCATCTTTAGGGGATTTGTAAAAATATGTGAACATCGTTTATACATATATATTATATAACAATATATCTTATCAATTATCTAAAATATTTTTTGAAAACAAATCATTAAACGACTGATTTAAACGATTATTTTGAAGAAAACGAATCAGTCAGTTAATAAAAATAAAAGAATTCGTTGGTTGTTAAAAAAAAACAACCTAATTAGTCGTTAGTTATAAGTCCATTATGCCCATCACTAATACATTTATATTTATACCTCTCCCTTCATATATAATACGTGAGTGTGTGTTCTATAAATATCACCTATTTATGTGGAGATATATGAGAGGGAGAGTGTGACAGAGATTGTGTATACATATATGCCTGGTGATTGTGTTGGATATTTGTAATTCTTACGTATCCCATTTAGTTCGGATAGTTCTAGGAGTTTTGTTTTCATTTTTTATTCTGCTATTTCGAATTTTGAAAATTTTTCCTTTTTCAATTTAATTATGCGAATTTTTAAAATAAATTTTAAGTGTCACTATGTTCAATTTTTTAATTTCTTATTTAACCAAGTATTCCAGCACGTTGATTTATTATTAGTATTATTCGTTTACTTATTTATACTTTTTGCCATAATTTGTTTAAAATAAACGAAACAACTATTTGTTTGTTATTTCCTGTAAATGTCTGGTGTGTGTGTGTTAGTTAATTAGTAAAATGATAAAGGTCACGACACTGGATAATATTTTGTTTTCTATAAATTTCTATTTCTTTTTGTTTTGAGTGTTATGTTTTGTTTTTTTGTTTCGAACCGTGGTCGTCGTATAAAATTTTGTTCTAAAAAGACTGACGTATTATTCGCCCGATTTAAGGACAATGAACTTTTTCTTATCGTATAGCATTTGTGTCGCATATATATATATATATTCTATTTATACGCACACACACACACATATATATATATATATGTTTATACACGATTATAATAATAATTGCGATGTATTCTCTCGGACATATAGACACATACGCATATACGCACGTTTGCAAGTAATACCTTGCTACTTAAGTCGTGCTTTAAAGTTGCCCTATTAAAAGCGATAACGAGACAATTGACGGACACGATGATAATGTCAGCCGTAGCAAATAATAATGATAATATACGGCAGCTTTATGTGTATGTGTGTGTGTTTGAGTTTTGTACAAGTAAGAACTTTGGCTTTTACGAGCTGGATTATAACGGCCGGAGACGTATTAATTTAATTGCACATTTGTCTTTGTTTTTAGTTACTACTATTCATCCGGGCAAATGTTGGAATTTAAACGACCGTCCCAGAATAATTGTCTTTTTCTGTTTGATATATATATATATATACATTTTTTTTTAACTCGTTTAATCCTGCTTTACTTACGCGATTTTTTCGCTTTGTTTAATACGGGCATTGCCGATGCTAATACGGGCGTCCCTGTTTTACTAATAACTGGTTTCATATTTTTTGCGATTTATTTGTAAATTATCGCGTACGATGAACTTTATACATATATATATATATATATATATATATATATATATATATATATGCGTATTGTGCGTGCGAGTGGATGAAAACTGGCTCTGACGGTCGTTGTCTCCTTCTTTTTAATAATTTGGTAGGATTTTTTTGATTTTTTCCTTAATGTGGGGAAAATCGTTTCTAATGCTTTAAGTAAATTTTATAATTTTCATTTCGCCATTTAACTTCTAATTAGATTGTTTTTGATTATTCTGATTAATTAATATATTCAAAGTCCTATCTGCAAAATTTGTGCATACATATATATATATATATATATATATATATATGTATATAATGTAATGTTGTTTTAAAAAAATAAACAAGAAGTTACGAGCATAAATCACTAATTATGCTGATCTAAATTTTAACGGAACTATTCATCAGTCATGCGATCTTGAAATTATAAAATAAATTAATAATCACAAAACAATAATAATGATAATAGCGATTATGACGAAACGATATATGGCAAATGTATAATAAACTCATTCCTGATTATAAGTAAATATTTTCTCTTATGCCAGTGTTTCTTCTGCGTCCTTTTCTTTCTTTCGTCTGTCCATTTGGTACCGGGGTTTTTCTTAATTTTTTTTTTTTTTTAAAGTTTAAATATAATTAAATCTCTGTTTATCGTTCTCGCTGAGTTAATTTTATTTGACGACGGGTATAAACTTTTTTTTTTATTTGCTATTAGTCGATTGAGCGACTATATTCGATAAATAATGTCGCAGAATAAGTACGCGTGAAATATGCATCCAGTGATGATGCGTTTTTATAAATGAAGTCCTTTTGATTTATTTTAAACTAGTGTGTATAATCCTCGAATGGATACGAACCCTATGGTATGTTTTAATGTTCGTATACGGGGGGTTTCATAAATGGAAAATATATTTATTCTATTACGACGGTATGTCTGTTGCAGTAAAATCGCGAACTCGCGTACCGTTATCGAAATTTTAATATGTTATGTTTACTTTTATTATAGAATCATTTAACAGTTTTATATTCATTTTATTTTTATCTATTTATATAATTATACACGAGTAATGTTCCATCAAGTTGAAAGTCGACGAAAAATGAAATGAGAAAGGTTCTTGTTGAGAACGAAAATTGATCCGTTTAAGCGACATTTCTTCGACAAGCCACGCTTTTATTGTAAAATCTCTGTATTTATAAATTCTAAAACGGATTCAATGATTCTAGCGATAGGAAAAAGTTTTATACGCGCATTTCGTTGCGAAGTAATAAGAAATTTTCGGTCGGCAATTTCTTGTTTAACGTTCCACTACAAGATAACGAATACTATATTAGTCGTTTACGTCTTGCACCGTGAATCAGTTATGATTAGAGGATGGATGCGAAACGTGAACATTATCAACTGCAGATAAACAAAATCTGAATGCATTTGAAATATGGTGCCTAATGAGAATGTTAAAAATCGAATGGTGTGTTAAAATGTCTAATGAAGAGTTGCGCTACAGATCAAAGAGACGATTGTTACGCACACTTGCTGCAAGAAGAGATCGATTGATCGGGCATGTATTAAGGCACGACTGTCTCACAAAACTGATAACAGAAGGAGAAATGTACGAAATAAACTAAACAGGAAGACCTCGCAGGAGATATATATATAATTATAGAAAAGACATGGGGCACGGCAGCTGCTGGGAACTGAACTGGCAGAATGGATTCGGATTGATGACAAATTATGATGATGATGATGATGATGGGAGGAAAAATCGAGTCAGCCAGGATAAATTTAGTGATGTTAATAAAGATGTGGAAGAATAAGTATATATATATATATATATATATATATATATATATATATATATATATATATATATATATATATATAATAAAATACATATACTCTGTGTTGCACACGTTTAACGGTACTTTATATTCATACGTGCGTTGATGTATAGAATAAGAAATATGTAGGAAATTAAAATATTTTACTTTACTGGGCTGCAATCATAATAATAATAATAACAATATTAATATTGATACTGTTACTGCTAATAAGAATACAGTAGTTAACCTTTCAGGGGGAAACAATGATCCGCTGCGACAAAGCTGCTAACGTTGAATCGTAATAACATTAATAAATGCTTTTTAAATGCTCGGTAGTATGTATGAAGAGGCGTGTGTTAACGACACTTCCAGCATATATAATTCTGCCAAGCGCTGTGACCCATATCTTTTATTCGTGTAACGTATGAAATAATTTAAAATGCGTAATATTGTTTTTTCAATGCAACTGCTAATTATATAATTATCGACGATAATAGTAGTAATGATAACGATAAATAGTGGGGAACCGACAAATGGTAATATTGAGCGGAAGTAAAAACAAAAAAATTGGAGTTGCTCTTTCTTTTTGCAATATTTAAGAAAAGAACGTTTCTCGTCAATACAAAAGTTTGTCTAGGGGTCGCCGCTAAAAACTATTTGTACCAAAACCAGAATTCGTATCGAATCGACTCATTAACTCTTCCTACCGTAGGAAATACGGAATTGTTTGCCGTTATGTTTGCCAGCATTTCTTTATTTCCAGAGAAACTAGTATTTATTTACCGAAACAAGTAGACGGATATGGAGCTAAGTATTTTCACCGTTTAAAATTCTCGATATAGAATTCGAACTGAAGCTTTTGTAAGCTCAAGGAGGAAGAATTATCGTTAACCAGAAGTTCCCTTTCTCTCTATATATTATGTATAATATGTTTATTTCTGTCTATATGAGGAAGACAGCACGTATATAAAATATTTACCTCCTATATAATAATAATAATTATTCATTTATACGTTTGAAAGTATAAAAGCCGCTATATCTGGTATATCCTATCTGTTTATCGATCAATCAATTTACGCCTCTCTCTCTCTGATATCAACCATATTAAACCGGATTCACGCATCTCAGCCGAAAACCCATTTCACGTTAACTCGTTCGAAATGCGCAATAATAGTGATCGATTGAGCGGACAAATATAACTCGTTATTGATACAAAGTCTCGAATTACATACGTTGGCCCCTACATTATCATCGATGGAAATTGCGAAATAAAACCTAGAATGAACGGGGTAAAAAAGGTATTAGGCAAAAACTCATCAAAATATTATACTTAGGTTTAGCGGCTTAGAGGCTAATAGCGATATCACGCCGAAAAATCGAAGCTTTCACTTGTTACAGCGGCATGCTGATATCCCGGACAGAATACAGAACAAATAAATCGAACTTTATACCCTACGCAACGATGCGATAATAAAACACAGACTTTAAAGTTCTAAAGTTATTTGAGCGTGTTACGAGGAATGAATTAAAAAGAATTATCTAGTAAGAGAAAAAAAATCAACGGGAAAATATTTGAGGGATAAGATTCTTAGATAATATTGAAAATGTATCCGAGGATTGTGTCTCCGTTAGAAATCAGTGACGTAGAAAAAAATGCTGGTCACTGGATATACTAGTGTATGCAGGTTGGTCACGAAGCAAATGAGCTTAAAGAGCGAAATAAATATGATAGGTATTAGACTACTACACGCTCGTCGAATACCAGTTTCGTCATATTTGCCACACACACACTCTTTCCGCTTGTATGTTCATTTTTTAATGTTTCTGTTTTGCAATTAATTTTTACGAGCGAAGTGGTATTCGTTGTTTACATTCTAATTATTTCGATTAAGTCGATAATTTCCTATAAAATTATAATAATTGGTGATTTCGTTCGGTCAGTCATTTCGGTTTCTACTTGGGAATGTTTTCTTTATTGTCTTGATCGACTTTCCAATCGATAATAATTTAAAACCGGTCTCTGTATAGCGAATTATACAGCGCCTGATATTCTACTTCGAAAAATTTCTTTACCGGGGAGGGGGGGTGATATTCGATTACGACTATAATGTGTATTTTTTTAAGGGGATCCGATAACATAATCTCAATTATTTCTGTAGCTATCACCCCCTCACCCGTTTTTCATTCAGTTTTGTAAAATTAGTTCGCCAAATATATATTTTATATATATATATAATATATATATACATATACATATTATATAAAAAAATAGAATAATTACCGTCATTTCGGTTCGACTATACTTACGTGTATTCGGTACGAATTACAGGGTAACACGGAAATAAAGAAACGTGTGGAAGAAATCAGATTATTGGAATCGCGTAAATCTGCTCGATTAATGGATCAAGATACCGACTTCGCTAGACTAGCCGATATGGCGGCCGATAGGAAACGCAATTCCTCGTCCACCATCGATGTACCAATTTCAGCTTCTGCCAATGGGTAAGTTAATTATTATGCTCGATTCGTTAATTAATTAATCGAATACACACGAACAATCATGAAATGATAATGATAGAAATGTCGAGCGATAAAATAATTATAAATTATAAATAATATCAATTATAAATGATAATAGTAATTATAAATAATTAAACCCGTGAAAAGACGAAGATAGATAAGAATCGAGGAGTAATATGGACATATATAAACAAGAATTCACGAAATCAGCGTTACTACGAGGAAAAGACGAATCGCATTTTATGGTCACCTCAAAACGAACGGATAAGTCCTTGCGCAAAGAATTTTGTATTTCTTCGACAGGACCTAGAAACTCGAGTTCCGTGGATTATACAAGTGAAGAAAGATATGGAGCGCATGAACATCTCCGAACAGGAAATAAAGGACGGGAATAAATTTAAGCGAAAGATCAGTTCGTTTCACAATGGCTTGAGTGCAGGCCCGGATTATCAGAGAGCCGGGGCTAATTACTTATCACGGACTCTCTACAATCAAAAAACCATAAACTCAAAAACTGTAAACCCGAAGACGTTGAATAATCCAACTCGTCATTAATACACGAATTAAAACCGCATAAACCCTTTCTTTTTAATTATTGGAAACACTAAAAATTAAAAGTAAATCGTGTCATTATTATTTACGCTCATTTTTAATATATCTTTTAATATAAAATAAGGTAAAGTACTCGTGATAAATAATATTTCCACACTTAGCAAAGAAGCTGAAATTATATATATATATATATATATATATATATATATATATATATATATATATATATATATATATATAATGAGGCAGTATGGATATTTTTGAGTTCACAGTTTCGGCTCAACATCGTGTTGGACTGCGTGAATTTAACGTCTTGAAGTTCACGGTTTTTAGATTAATGATGAGTTTGGTTATGTGGGTTCAACGATTTTTGGCATTATTACCAGTTGGCCTATGCGGGTTTAACGTTTTTGTGGTATATAGCTTTTGGATTTTTTCGATTTTGTTTACATTTCGCGGCTACGCAAAAAAATAAGTTTCTCAACAAATGCGCCCCTTATTTGCATTAGCATGTTTTTGTGTGAAAACGTAACGAAGAAGACTGGAAAATATGGACGGACGAAAGAAGGTATCGGGCAAAGAAGGAAACATGGAATTTGAAGTTATGCGTGTAATGTTTCCGTGGTTCGTGTAGTTGGCCAAATTCAATAAAGAAGGAGATCAAGTGGAAGAAGAAGACGAATAGTAATTATAAATTATAATTATGTGTAAATAGGCCTTGTTTAAAAAAAAAAACATTTAAAAATTTGATTATTTAGGATACTTGGAATAAAAATAATTGAAAGGAAATTAAAAAAAAAAAGAAAGAAAAGTGAAAAAAAAATTTTTTTTCTACAAAATTTGAAAATAAAGTATTGGTAAACTGAAATTGTTTATCACCGAATGCTGCAGAATTGATAGATAAAATTCCAAATATGAGAAATAAAAAATATATTATTTTAGGAGAAAATTTCTCGAGGAAGTAGTATTCACAAAATTAATTGCTGACGCAGTTTTTTAAATAGGAACAAGTTTAAAACTTAAGAAAAAAACCTGTACGTTGAATTAGGCTTACTGTTTGAAAAGCATTCGGCGGAGATACACTTTAGAGCGTTTAATACACTTTAGAGCGTTTAATACACTTTAGAGCGTTTAATACACTTTAGAGCGTTTAATACACTTTAGAGCGTTTATTTTAGTGCAATTTTTTTCAGATTTACTTAGGTTCTACATATATTGTCGCATCTATATATTATTGGTGATATATACATATATAATCATCATCATTTTGTTTCGTCTCCTTTCAGGAGGTTGCTC
The DNA here is from genome assembly GCA_032883995.1 of Coronaproctus castanopsis. Taxonomy (NCBI): domain Eukaryota; kingdom Metazoa; phylum Arthropoda; class Insecta; order Hemiptera; family Monophlebidae; genus Coronaproctus; species Coronaproctus castanopsis. Next base: position 181,713,024 of record CM065053.1, read on the forward strand.
GTCAAGAACCGTTAGCCATCTCATCCTGTGTCTAGCTGAATTTATTACTTCATAAGTTCTACCAATATGTTCGTTGTCATGTATTCTATATTTTTCCTTCCTCTTTTAACCTTTCCAAGCATCTTCCCTTGTACCGCTAACATAAAAATACCTTCTTCTCGTAATTCGTGCCCGATATATTTTCACTTTTTTCCTTTTATATCTTCGATTGCATCGATGTAAGATATTCGAAACGAAATCCACGGTATCTTAAGCAACATACGTCCATATTTCGAATTCGCTTTCGGCGTTAATTGTCCAAGATTCCGCTGCATATATATGTACTAAGCGTTATTCTTTTTCTTAACTCCAAATGCTCTTAGTCTATAAAGCACGCTACTATTTCTTTGTTTATGTTCTAGGCTCGTTAAATAATTAGTTTCAGTAGTGCTATAGCGTCTCTTGTACCTCGATTCGCTATAAATTCAAATTGAGTGGAACTTAGTTGTAGGTCTATCTTTTTTTTCTATTCTCGCGTTTATTATTATTCATAGTATCTTTAACGTGTAACCTCATTATATGTTCTGTATTGTGTACACGTCTGTGCCTGTCCTTTTTTTTTTTTTTTTTTTTTTTGGAATCGGTATAACGTTACTTTCCTTAAAATCCTTCGTTAACATGCCATCGTCATATATTTTATTGAATATATTCGGCAATTGCTTTTTTGCTTCAGGTCCGATGCATTTCAGTAAATCCGCTGATATTCCTTCTTCCCCTATAGTTTTTTATTTTTCGCTTTTCTAATAGCATTGTCTAATTTCCATGTTTCCATAAGGCTTGTTCTCTTTTTTTGATATTTATTTAATTTGGTCTAGCATCATCTTCGTACAGTTCTGTAATGTAATCCATCCGCGTATCAAAGATTTCTTCTTGTTGACTACTATATGTATATATATATGAATGTCGCCGTGACATAATTGCCGAAGCACTCGACTGTCAATTCGACGATCAAGCTTCCATTCCGGCTCGCGACATAAAGTTTATAAATTTTTTCATCATTACCTATTAAATGTTGAATATCTGGGAGAGTTAGTGATTTTATTAATTAATAATAAACCAAACAAAATATAACACAATCACTAAAAGTTTTTAATCGCGAAGCTTTTCGACAGTTACGTCATTTTCAAGATCAAAATTATTACATCTTTTTTTATATATGAATTACCAGAAATGTTTATATAACGACAACTTAAAATTTGATATACATATTTCACACTAGCCAGACGTAATTTCAATTTTGGATTTATTTACAATAAATTTTATTTATAAAACCGATTTTGAAAAATTCTTTATCAAAATTCATACAAACCCGGTTCAGGTTCCATTAAATGTTGAATATATTGAAGAGTAGTGATTTTGTTCGGTTTATTATTAATTACCTATTAATTATTAAAAAAAAAAAAATGCAGACACTCCACCCCTTTTCACACGCTCACTTACGTTGCATATGATTATTTCATCGTGAAATTCGAGCACATTTTATACGTACGCTGTGTGTGCGTGCGTATTGAACTCCACTATGTACGCTATGTGAAATTGTTGAAAATTTTCGCAAATAAATAAATAACAAATTTTGATTGGTGATTTTAGCGATTTGTACTATGCCGATTGACAACCGTGAAATATACTGTTGAAAGCTTTAACTAATATTGAATAATGATTTATCGTCGGAAGTATATTACATATATATTTATCTTATCGAATATATGTATATAACGTGTGCCGGCAGGTTTGTGTGCGCATTTGTTATCTCTCCGATTCAAATTCTTTTATAGATACCAGCGTCTCTTTTAACTGATGTTAGCAATTAATACAGCGCCATCTCGTTATTTATTATTATCTCAATATTCATAAATCTTACCTAACTTTCTTCACGTTCGTATCCTGGTTCACCTTTCTTTTTCCACCACCTTTAATAAATAATTACTATACTATGATTTCCTTCAGTGTTCCGCGTTCATTCACGATGAATGCTATCTTATTTATTATCGAAAAGAAAAATATTTACATTGTCTAGGAACCCAGTTTTCCGTGTCAAACAGCAGTATTGATCAATAGTATTAGAAATTGTAAATTCAATTTTTTTTTTTTTGTTTATGCGTGCTCTGTAGAAATAAATATCAAACCAATGTCTTACACGATGGCTTCATTGCAATTTTTCCGATGCTTACTGCAATCGTTTTTTTTTACTGCTCTTTAATACTGTTTCCGAGCGCGGCAAGTAATGAGCCATTTTTTTTTAGGGGAGGAGGCAGTTCGTATACACGATGGGGTAAGGGTATTAAGTGTAAACGAAATAGAAATATAATAGAAATAACAGATTGTCCAAAATCCGTCTAATTAAGTTTATGCGAGCAAACTGTTTTCAATATTATAATATTAAATTAATTTGTATACATACGCTTAGGATAGCGGGTGCACATTTATTCTACGTTGATTTATTTCTGCAATAGTGAAAGTATTAAAACTGTTCAGTTATACTAATTGATCTACTCTATTATCGCTAAAATCGGCATTGGTACGATTACAGCCGGTAAGAGTGTGCTTAATCAATAAAGAGTTACATGTTACACAGTTGTCGAAGTGTGTGCGATGTTATCCTTGTATAAATAGTCTTCAAATAAGCCGTGACCCGTAATAAATTGTACGTTAAAAAAAAAAAATTGGGTGTAAGCGATGTATTTTACTTGATCTTCTTTCATTGTCTGGGAAAAATTTTTTTAGTTACACCATTATATTCCCAAAGAGGTTGAAATTTATTTGTATAATGCTTATTTAATACATTTACAAACTGTTTAAACGTTAAAAATGTAAATGAAATAAGGTTGTCGATAATTTACATTACCGAGAATTCGTCATCGAAAATTATATTATTTTTTACGAGAAATATGTTAATATGTTTCTCTATATCTAAACTTAATGGTTCGATTCCTGCAATGACATAGCCAATAAGCTGGTAGTTCTGTAGGATTTAATCTCAATTTTATTGCCATTTGAAAACCTTTTAATATGTTCTGAAATCCCTTTACTTTTAGCATTTATATATAACACTGCTGTAAAGTATGTCATTTTTATACAATGTTATTTCATTTTAGTCATTTAAACGGTTATCCTTATTATACGCTTTATTATTAAATGTAATTACTGGAATAAAATTTTAGATTGTTATCTATTATCGCGTCTAAGTATTTAATTTGACTAAATATTTAATCCCTATTACGCTAAATTTAATCCCTTATCGTTTTTAATTTTTTGTTAAATAATATTCTACTATCGAATACTGCACTGAGCGCGATAAAAAAAATCTGCTATTGAATACTGTTTCTGAAGGGTTAGAAAATCTACTATTGAATACGGTTTCTGAAGTGTTAGAAAATCTATCATTGAATACTGTTTCTGAACGGTTAGAGATAATCTGCTATCGAATACTGTTTCTAAAGGGTTAGAACTACTATTGAGTACTGTTTTTAGTTTTCGTTGTTCTTGTGCTTATAAAATGCCGAAACAATTCGGCTTAAGGGAGAATTTATTGCATATTTACGAGCAAATGTACCCCCGTAACAAAATTCAACATATACTCCTCCACAAAAACAAATTGCCAGGATTATATGGAATTATATCGACATTGGTAAGGACTAATTTTCGGTAAACTGACGATCTTATTCGAAATAAATTATTTTATTCTATCACTTATTCTGTCATTGTGTTGGTTTTATACAGTTAATTTATGACATCGATGATGGTGACTCAGAAAAATATACAGCGAGAAATCGTTTAAAACCGGCTTTATTCTATTTGCTAACAGTTTATAATATTAAACCTCTTCCTCTTCTTCAAAACTCATGTCTCGTTGGTGGGATAAAAAGTCATTTGTCACGTACTACTTTTAAAGTTTTCGATTATATGCACATTGTATATATATATATATATATATATATATATATATATATATGTATATATTCCTTTTATTTTATTTATATATATGATCATATATATATATTTTTTTTACTGCCTGATGTGACTTCTAAAAGATTTCATCGCACATCTACCGATGACTCAATCGTTGTTATTTTGATGTTCAACGTGGTTAACTTTCTGACGTAGAACAATTTCTTCACTATTTACTTTTTTTTTTTCAAACGATTTCTATAAATTTAATTCGAACTCTTTATTTTCGTCTTTAACCTTCCTTCCATTTAATTCGTGATGCAGGTAATTTTGACGACATCCATGCTATAATTTTTTCGATTTTTGAAATTTTGTTTATTATTCTCGGCTCTTCTTCTATGATCTTTATACGCGATTTTCAAAATATTTTAAACATTTTCCTATAGCCCCTCGCGATTTTGAAGCTTCAAGTTTGGATTGGTTTCTTTTCAAAGTAGTCCAGGGTTCTTAACCGTATAAAGTAGATTTTGACAAATAGTTTTCAAAATAATAGTCAGTACGATTCTTCTCGTCGACATAAACATGTTTTAAGAATTTGGTTCGTCTTCTCTTTATTTATTTTTATTATATCGGCTCGTTATTTTCGGTCTTAGGAAAGTAAAAACAAGTCCAAGATTGCGATGATAAAATACCACGTGTTTCCAAAGAGTGTCTTTTAGTGTCGGTTCTCTATCCGATATTCTAGTTAATGAGGACCGCTTAGGGACTTTCGAAATTGATAGAGCTTTTACTTCGGCCTTAGTTGGTTGATTGTTTTTATTTTCTTCATTATTTATTCATTCCATTCGACCTGGCACCCTATAATCAAGCTCCTCTCCATCGGTTGAAGACTTTTTCCATTCGTCGTTAATCTCTTCAGTTCTGCCTATGATATTCGCTCTTCTTTTATTGATTCTTTTATTGATTCTTTTATTGATTTGTAAGTGTATAATAGGTATATTTCGTTTCTACGCTCTCCGTCAGCGGGCAACTGTGTATTAAAATGTGTGTTTTATTTACTCCGACCTTCATATAACAGTGGTACATTATAAAATTTTTTATACAAAATTATAAATTCTATACTGGTGTTTATAATACAATACCGCTTCTTAGGCGAACTGTAGATAATTTTCGATGTTTTTATAGAAATACTTTAAAATTCCGGACATTTCACGTCAAAATACAAAACTTTGTTAGCATTAAAATTTCTCATATACCGTATTGACTGAACTTGTTAAAATAATAGTTGTCTTTGCCGTATTTTGTCTGTCCGCGAGATTTTAATTCTTTCCAAGAATTTAATTTTTTTTTTATATATATATTTTTTTAAATTGTACCACGACGACTATTATATACCGTTTGGGAATTAAATGTCGAAGTAATTCGATTATAGAGAGAAACGCCCGGGAAATTAATAAAAATATAAGTTTTTCCCTATATCGATTCTTGCTCTGTACGAGTGGTTTATATGGTTTAGACAACGTTCAATACCAACTTTAACATTTATCGTTTCTTTCGTATAAGTAGAAAGGTGTGAGTCGAAATGCGCGAAGTTGATTTTAAACGATATTTGACTTTTTAAAAAACACATACAAAATTACGCTAATTAAGAATGTTCCGTACCGTACGATACGGTTCGCAAGACGCGGTAAATAAAGAAAGCTCCGTCAGTCTACTAGAAGACAGCCAATCTTTCAGCCGTGATTTGAACAAATTAAATACATCAATTCTAAATGTAAGTGTTCGGTCTAGTGTAACTCGTAGATATTTTGGAGTTTGATTATGACTTATGTTGCGTCCGCTCCCGTATACATTCAGTTTACATCTTGCTTTTCAATTGTTTAGATGGAAGGCATACACTGTTGTTTTTCCTGGATTAAAGCATTTTCTTTATAGTAATTATCTAACTTCTCCACTGCTTATTGTAGATGTGCAACTGCCAGGTCGTCTACAAATATGAACCTTCTTGTTCCCAGTGTCTTTAGCTGTTCGTTAGTGTAGACACTGAAAAGTGTTGGGATCAATACGCTACCATTTTGAAGTCTCCAACTGCTTTCTTTGCACCCAAATTTCACTTTGAATTTTCTATTGGTTAGGAATTCCCTCAAAATAGTTGTTAATTTGTAGTCTCCTGTCATATAATACATTTCAGTTATTGGTCACTGTGTCCTAAGCGGTGACGAGTTCAATAAACATTATTCCTGTTTTGTTTTGTTTTTTTTATCTCGGAAATCTTTTTAAAAATATTGAGTCAGATTCAGTGCTTGATCGCCGCTGCTCATTTCCAGCCTGAAACCGGCTTGTTCTCTTACTAATTTACTTTCAATGATGGGATTTACAATGATTCTTTCAAATATTTTCATCATGTAGCTCAGTAGCGAAATGGTTCTATACCTGGAAGGAGATTATAGATTTTTTCCACGATTCAATAATATTAGCTTTTTTCCAAATTTTTGATATTTTTTTCTTTTTTCTATTATATCGCTGAAACATTTTGCAGTCCGGACTATAGCCTCGTCGCTAAACTATTTCAGTTGCTCTGCCAAATGTCATAAAAAATATATACGAACATGCGTCGATGAAGATAAAGTTATAGGCAAAGCTCAGGCGATATTGAAGAGGGGGAGTAAGACAGGGTGATACCATATCGCCGAAACTGTTCATTGATGCCCTGGAAGGTGTCTTATCAGGAAATTGAACTGGAACTCAATGGATATCAAAATAAATGAGGAAAGATTGAATCACTTACGTTTTGCAGATGATATAGTCTTAACAATAGTGCTGATGAAATACAGTTAATGATAAACGAACTTGACGCGCATTCTATGAAAATAGGACTTAAAATAAATGTACAAAAAACCAAAATAACGATGAATATCGCGAATGATACGGCAGTAAAGGCGAAAAAATTGAACGCGTAAGTCGATACGTATACCTAGCACAGGAAATTGTTATGGATAAGAATGATGTCATGCAGCTGGAAACTAAAAGAAGAATATCGCTCGTTTGCATTTGGGAATTAGGAAACGTTTTTAAAAAGAGAGAAATACCGAATAACCTTTAAAAGTAAGCTGTATAATCAATGGGTGAATACGAGCTGAAACATGGAGCCTTACTAAAGGGGCAGCTAGAAGTATTACGAAACCCAAACGGCTCACGAGAGGATTATCTTTGGAACCAAGCTCAAAGATCGCAAGACGGTTACATGGATTAGGGAACAGACGAAATTGGTAAACGCAGTGGAGCGGATCGCCGAGCTAAAGTGGAAATGGGCCGGACATTTGGCAAGAAAAAGGGATGAAAGATGAACTAAACGGATGTTACAGTGTTGACCAGTTGGCAGCCAACGTCCGCGAAGGAGGCCTATAGTTAGGTGGCGATAAGATATTGGTAAATGGGCAGGAATCAATTGGATCTGAGCCACACAAGATAGGAGTCATTAGTTTGAGAACTGCCTACACCCAACAGTCGGTTGATATAGGCATATCGTGATATTTTCAACAAGGTTCGTACCATGATTTCGGTTTCTTACTGGCCGAGGATATCGCAGTTTTGTTGTTTACATAAATTCGATAACATGTTCGATTTTACATTCGTTAATCCTTTTATATTCTCGGAGATGATCGACACTGATCATGATGATGATGGTGATATATGCATATATATATATATATATATATATATATATATATATATATGTGTGTATGATTTATTTATATATTGGTAGGAATTAACATATTTTACAATACGCGTGTCGACTATAAACGTTTGCATCGCGACTGAATAAATAATGAAAATAATATTTGATAATTAGCAAGAAAAAATTGAAAGTAAAATAACTGAAATAAAATAAAAAATAATATATAAAAACCGAACAAAGCTAACGGTTTTTTCGGTTTTTCTCTCTGGTCTGCTGTTTTCCAGTTTCCTAACCTCGGCTTAATTTGATACAAGTGTGTATGTGCACATTGGGTCTCCCAGAATTTTTGATATGATGTTTTAATAGGATTGTATGTAAATCGGTAATGTGTATTGATTTTATTGTTTTTAGATTTGTATGAGACGTTTTAACTATTCTATCAATGTTTTCATTCCCGGCTATTCCTGAATGAGTTGATGTCCATAGAAGAGCAAGTTCATTGTTCTTGGAGATAATACTATTGATTATGTGTTTTATTTGTGTTTTCGATGTGTTGCTGAATATGTTGAAGAGCGCTATACGAATCTGTGCATATTATATATTTATCGTAGTAGTACGGAGTCATATTTTCCGATAGCGGTAATAAAATTATTTTCACACGATGACAGCAATTATTGAAGAATTTTTGTGAAAGCGATAGAATGTAGTAATCCTCGACGTAAGCTCTATAACTTGGAGTGCACGCGCTTTATTCCAGTAGACATTTAAAATGCAATTCAAACTGAAACATCTAGATTAACCGTAGCTGTTTTTATACTCGAGGAGCAAGTGGCGGAACACCAGACTGGCGAATGGTATGTTATAAGACGAGACGGAAATCGAAATCGATACTTTATACAAGATAGACTTATTTTTTAAATTCTTATTTGCCACTAAACAGCCGGTAAATAGCGTACAATATGTGAACGTATGTGTTCACGTCTGACGTACTGATAAACGCGATGACGGTCGTTATGGAAGTACCGATGTATTCGGTTATGCTGATAGCTGCTCGTAAGCGTGTACAATCAACGCCGAGTTGTCTCTTTTGTTTAAACATAATTACATTAATTATATTTCAATATCATTATCACATCCTTAAAGCATGTGTGAACATTTCATTGCCAAAATAATAAGTAGACACGTAAGCACGAACCAATATGGACTTTGTCGTGTGAAATTTATATGAAAAATTATTTCCGAATGCGTATTTTCAACGGTGACATACTTTTATGCGAGACATAATGGCAATGCATATATATATGTATATATGTGAGTGTGTGTATTGCTGTATGTATATATATGCGTAATATATATAGAGATACTTACTTTTCACACTATGTCGGCTGAATCCTCGTAATTGTATGGATTATTTCCAATGTCACATACGTCAGTACCTGTCGACGATAACAACTCCGGCCACGTGTAAGACAACACCTATGAAACCAGACACACATACGTGTATACATGTATCCATGCTAGGACATATGTTTGTTTTTACACGCTGTTTACGTCATCGTCGTCAGCTGTTGCGAACAGATGATTTTAATGTTTCACATATACAATATATATATATATATAAATTTTCCGGACGTGATAGCTTTAATATTTTTCGCTCTATACCAATTGCACTCGTTCCCCGAGTATATTTAGAACTTGACATTGACAGAATTTTACCTGCCGCTTAACCGTCAAGTTCGTTAAAAATTGGCAATACAACTTTCCGATGGCAGGCGTTATTTTTAATTTAATATTATAACTAACATTTTTTCCTCGGTTTGTTCGTATATCTTGTTTACCGAATCGTTTGAGATGTCCTTAATTTTTTTTTTTTTTAAGAAAAATTTTTACATTTTTCTATTTGGTTATGATGATGATGATGATAAGTAATGAATATCAATTTTTTTTTTCTTTTTAAAATGAATGATTATGGAAGCATTATTTTAACTGTGTTCGTGAATTTGATTATACAATCTATCGAACTTTATTTATTACATTAGTACAATAATTAATGGGGAATTTATTATTATATTATTATATCGTATTATAGGTAGACGTATATATTTTTTTCAATTTTTATTTTTATCTTATACTAAGAGAGGCACAGAGGCAGCAGTTGGGGCAGTAAGAAAATTAAAGCATAATCCAACTTGGAAAATTCGACAAATTCACAACGAGAGCAACACCACCTATTTCATATTTAGATCATGTTCACACTATCGTGATTCCGCCTTAAATTTGAATATAAAGTTATTAAAATACTCTCGTACGTTTTGGGCGTTATTTACCAATCGACTACGCGTCATGATAAAGATGCAAAGCCAAAAAAAAAAAACAAAAAAAAACGATTTAATCAATGATGATGGTCCTTGTATTTCACTTTTTCAATCGGATAGCTCTTAATAGTAATTAGTTTATTGCTACTTGTGTAGCCGGTTTATCGACTTTAATAAGATATATATATATATATATATATATATATATATATATATATATATATATAAATATATATATATATATATATATAAATATATATATACATATATATATAAATATTAGAGCTCGTTTACGATGTCATCGCAAGGTTACATAAATGGACTATCCTCTAAATTCAAAGAAATTTCACGTTTACACGTGTTATGTACGTCTAGTTAACTGCATTTCGGCTACTTAAACGTTTCCGTAATGGAAAACCCAGCGCAATTGAAATATTATCCGTAAAGGCTCGTGTATCGGACAACAAACTCAAAATGAAAATTCGAAAATGTTTTAAGGAAGAAATAAAATAAGATGTAAATACTGTAGATGTTGAAAATAATTTTATCGACGCGTTTCATCGAAGAAAACGTTTTGTATAATAAATTAAATATAAACGAATCAGTGGCGTAGCCAGAGGGCGGTTTTGGGAGTCTGAGCCCCCCTTGGAATTAATATGATAATAAGAAAATATATACTCGTTGCTAAATGCAGTTTTGCATTTGTTAAACCTATTTTTTTTTTTTATTTTCATTTATTTTATTTAAATTTCGTTGTTTTTGAAGTAAATAAATAGTTTTGTAATATATTATAAATAATAATGTTTATATTATGTGTAATCATCTGTTGATTTCCTTTTCGGTTATATTGATACCGGCTGTCGCTGTTTTATTTTAGCTCGCGTCTAATAAGTATAAAAATAACTCGGGAGTTTTGATTATTTACTTAAAGTTTAATTTAACCTGGGGTTACTGTTACAATTTAGCTTCGTTTGAACCCCCCTCTTCAACCAAGTCTGGCTACGCCACTGAAACGAATATATAGATTCCTAAAACAATATAAAACGCATATCGTTTGGGACGATCATTCTATTCTTAAATAATAATATATAATAGTAAAGAAATCAAAATTTAATAAAATTTATTATCGATGATAAAACGAGTAAAACGAACTTATCGCAATATAACAGAAAATAGTTAATGATAAACGTGTTACGATGTTTTTATTATTTTGTATTCGTGTGTGAAATTTATTAAAACGTTTTGCCCTTTCTGTACCGGCTGCCCTCGTCGTAACTGGCCTTACATTAAACCACGATTTACGCTTCGAAATATAATCTAAATACTTCGTATAATTGTTGCATATTTAAAAATACCTTATCAGAATGTACATTTATTTTGCCGATAATTGAATCTCATCGATACATCTAACGGCCTAATACGGCATATTGCTGCACCGTCCTAGTTTGCCTCAACCTGCAATTTGGCTGATAGAGTTGAACCTACCGAGGAATACTGTTTTGAAACGAAAAAATTAAGTTCTCTAATTTTTTTTTTTTGCCGCACAATGCATCGCGATATTAATAATAATTAATTAATAACGTTTATAATAATAAAATTCGATTTATTAATTAATTTATTCGAATGTCATAAGCATCGTTGCAATTTTATATTTACTACAAACATTTATATACAAGTGCGAACCGTATAAATAATAATATTAAAATATCGTCCGGAAATTAGTGTATAAAGTATAATTCAACGAGGAAATATTATTTCCTTCTTCTAACCTATAGTCGTGGATTGTGGGCAACAGTCCATCGAGAAATACCGGAAAAGAAATAATCGATTAAACTAGAAGGCGTACTTCCATTTTGAACTTATCAAGCAAGGTTACTCCAATTCGCAGTTACGTACTTATCCGGCATCTTTTAGACATGGTATTTTTACGTCTTGACGCGACGTTCTGTACTTATATAGACCAATTTTGTCAGTATCTTGTTTCGAAAACGTTCTGTTAAAGTTAGATTTATTTTTGATCTTCATAGTTGACACTTAACACACGTCATACAAGAGCTGTACCTAGAACTTATCGGATAAATAAATTTTCGATTTTATAATGTCCGCTTGATTTTCGTGTTAAGGTTATTTCTTTTGCTTGGATATGCCGATGTCACGTTCACCTCTTATCCAAGTGTAAACCCAAAAATATTCATTTTTTCTTTCAATTGTTTTATAGTTAATTACAATTTGTAGTCTGCAACAATCGACGCTCCATCCACTTTTCTTGTCTGCAACAAATTTACGCACTGTCTTAGACAATGTCCCCTACAATGGAAAAAACATAAAACCCAGAGGACGATCGCCAGCACCGTGGTTCGATGGAATCCACGAACTAACAGGATTAATACGCGCGCAATCACCGAGCCTTGGATCGGGTAAATTGGAAAGGTTCGTTTGGATCATCCTAGAAGAAGAGGACAATTGATTTTAACGAAACAAACCTAACGACTTGTCTTTGGTAATTTTGCAAATCGTGTTTATATCGGATTACCGCATTTTGACGTATAATATTTGTCTTACTTGGACAGTGACTTTTACAAAGATTTACAGCGCGTCATCAGCATATATAGACACCGATGTTTCTTCTAATAAAAACACGTTTGCCGTGAAAATAAGGTATAGATAAGGTATACTCAACTGCGATATGCCCGCTGTTATTGGATATATATTTTAGATAGTAGGACTCCCCTTTATAATCGCTTTGATTTTCTGAGGCGAAGCAAATTTGACTGGTTTATTTTTATTTTTTAATTCAGATAAATTGAAATATAGCTGAAACTTTCCTTTAGCTGGTCTGATAAAATGTTGTAAGGTATTTTTTATGTCCGCTTTATTGTGTAAAACCATTTTTAAATTTAAGTTTATTCAATTATTTCTCTGATATAGTCTGATTTTCAGAATTTTATACCGTTTACTGTTTTAAGCGTAGATGGGTGAATGTGATTGTAGCCGACGGAAAGAACGCTGATGAACCAAACTTGGCATTTAACCGGTTTGTGGAAGCGTTTTATAAAAATAAGCGGGAAACTATTTTTTCTTAAAACTTTATAGCTATAAGTCAAACTGGTAAGTGATCCGAGATACAAGTCGATGTTAGACGTTTCGTTATATGAAAGTCGAGTTTCTTAGGATCAGTAGGCCAATATGTAGATGTACTAATAGTTATAATCTGACTTTTGTTCTATTCACAGCTTTATGTAATCTTCGATCTTTTGCAACAGTTAACTTCGGCTCAAAATATGTCTTTTTTTTGGCGTTGAAACCATTACATAATTACACGTGAATATTGCCCAACGTCTGTACGAAGGTAGTAAACTGACTCTCAGTTATGTATTGCTTAGGTGTGTAGTACAATTCGGAGTTGGTGATATTTTTGTCAGTATGTTGAACTATAGTTGCCGGCAAAAAATCATGTTAGAAATATTTGATATTAATGTGACATAATATCTAAATTTTTTATTATGAATCGAACGGATACAACTTTTTAGAAGTTCACGATAAATTAAACTTATTCGTAATACATATATATTATATAAAGACACGGAAATTATTTTTGATATTTTTTTTTTTTTTTTTAATCGTCTTTATTTTTTTAATTTTATATTTATTTATTAAACGCTGACTCAAAAAATTTAACGAATGTTCCTGCACCACACGGTTTTTACTTATTAATCTTTGTCCAATTTACTAGAACGTTCTATTTAGAAGTTAGTTGATTACGATTTATAAAAACAATAATTAACGACAATTTAAAATTTTAAAAACGATTACTTTAATAATAATAAAATTAAAAAAATATCGATAAGTAATATTAGTAATAATAGTAATAATGTTTTAATTCAATTTTCTCAGTTTATTTACATAGATCAATGCGCAAACTATATATGTAATACTATATCAATTAACCGAATACATAGAAAAATACTTTACGCATCAATTACGGCGGTACGTACACTTGCGCGAGTGTTCGTTTTTCAAATTATACTTCTTTATACTCCGCTAATTGCTATCCACTCGATAACGTAATTCACCGCATTCGTAATAACGTTTATGTTAAAACATCACTTTCACGTTCACGCATACAACTGTTTTGAACAACAGTAATATTCATCGTGCGTTAAATGCATCGCTTAAATATGAAAGTTGACGGTGATTTGTTTTTATTTTTGGGTTTAAAATTGTAATTCGTAAAATCACTACTCTCCGTTAATATCAACATGTTATAAGACGTGCACTGTTATCGGGAGTACGCCTCGTTGGAACGCTTCTCCCTATATCCTCGATAAGCTATGCTCATTCAATAATTTATATATATATATATATATATATATATATATATATATATATATATATATATAATACGTAATGTAACTTCGAACGTTCCATTATTAAATTGTATTACAAACTACATAACTCTGCGCCATGCGTAAAATCAATCAATCGATATATTTCAGGAAAATAAAATTACAAAAGTGAACATTTAAATATACAATAAATGAGCATCGTGTGCAGCGAGCTAAATTATTAGATATAAAAATTCAAAATAGTCATTAGTCGTATATAACGCGAGAATAAACAACAAATATTCGAAGTGTACATTATAAAGATGAACAACAAATATTCGAAGTGTACATTATAAAGATGACCTTTTCTTAAGCTAATACGGTGCCGTTTTTTAGCGTACGTAATATTACGTTGAATGACGTCATAAAACGGTGAAAAATAGGTGCCCGCTTTTACGATGAACCAGAAGTGTAAAGTTAGAAACACCGTTCTTCAATGGTGCAAATACTTTTTTGACTTTTTTAAAAAATGGACGATTTAGATTTAGCTTTATTAATATATTAGGTTTTGTTTTTTAAACTGTAGATACAGATATATTAAGTTTCACCTATTCTGTGTTTTTTTATTATTTATTATATACCTGTTTTATTAATTGTTACACGAATTTATCATCTATTCTATTTTTTCATTATTTATAATAAACTGTGTTTCACATTGTTACTATACCCGTTTTATTAATTTTTATACCAATTTCATCCCACGAGCTTTGCTTTAATTGGGTTTTCCGATAATCTTTATTTTTTATGTTATATAAAACATCATGATTTCTTACGAAAAATCAATAAGTATTTCGTCGTCAACGCTACTCCAAATAATTTCACTCACTTGTTTGAAAAGTTTTGAATACAAATAAAACTAAAATATTTGTCGATTATATCACCGTACAATGATAAAACGTTGATAACACTGTTCATCACCGTAATGACGACCGCTTTAAAAACAACGTTGCCGCGATTTCACCGTTTTTTTTTTATAACGGTAACAGTTGCCGCTTTCTAAGAAAACACCATCCTTTGTTTCCATTGAGAACGTTCTCATGACGTCATTCAACGTATTATTACCGCCGCATGAAAACGGCACCGTACTCCTAAGAAACCATAGCTTTACTAAAAATCCTGTAAGAACATCAACGATAATCTAAGTCTATAATATATAATATATACACAGTCGTATAAATGAATACATAAAGCCAAATTATGACTATACTCATTTTTATATTAAATGTATCGTGTGAAATTAATGTTATCGTAAGTTGCAATGAAAATAAATATATTTCCTATTATTATAATTAAAGATAATAATAATAATAATAATAGTAACATGTTACTATTGAAAAATTCCCTAAATGAATCTATAGAAAATTATTCCGAAATTTTATAAAAAATATAATTATTAGTTTACTCTAATATTCAAATGCTGTTTGTATTTTTATTTATATAACACACAATATATATATAATAGACTTACATAATCGTTTAACTATGTTGTCCGCCAGTTAACGAAAATTATGTTTGGACTTATTTTAATAAATACAAAAGGAACAAACTCATTTCTGAAACACAGATGTAGAATTATCATTAGTTATTATTAATAATAATAATTATTATTAATTAATCAAATGTATACGATTTGCCCTTGGGCGTTAATAAGATATCCAGTCGTTTATATATACACGCGCAGTTGAAAAAAAGAGAAAATAATGATAGGTAATGTTGTTCTATGGAGTGGCCATATAATAAGCGTGGTTGTATCTAGTACAGCGATAAACGCATTAATACAAGTTTTTACTACAACTGCTGAATTCGTTCAGTTTTAATTATGTTTGGGAAGCGAAATACAACTTCGTTTTGCCAGCTGATTTGTATGTTATAATACGCGTGCAACCAATACATTTCGACTGTGCTGCTGGTTTTGTGATAAAAGATTGACTGCGCTTAAGTATGTAGTATCTACTTTTGTCGATAATGGTAACCTTGCAAATCACGTTCCAACGTTACGTCGTTCCTCGGCATATATATTTCAATCTATCATAAGGTCAGCGCCGCAAATCGCAACTATTCGCCCCTTTGCTGCTGCTGCTGCTGCTGCTGCTGGTTTATCTTACATCCGCGTATTTCGTAATAATAACGAATAATAAATAATAATAAAAAAAAATCATGATAATGATGATGATAATGAAAATAAGTTTAAAAACAAGTATCTGCTGCTTAGCCGCACGGATAGCCAACGACGTCCGCAACAACCTTAACGTAATGACGACCTTACGTCAGTAAAATCAACAACAATGATACCAATTTCCATTTACTACTCTCGATCAACATAATACCTTCGCCAGTGGGTCGGATTTTAGGCGAAAAATCTGTCTTAAAACGAGTCATTTCATTTTATATATATAAGTAATATAACTAAACAGTTTCCGCGCTAGTTTTGAAATCACTGTGTATACTGCACAGGAGCATGTATATAAAATTTCTTCCATATGGGAGGCGTAGTACACAAAAAAATGTATATATATATATGCATATATATCAATAAATAATCATTCTACATATTATAATTTGAACGATAAGATTTATGCGGAAATCAACAACGAGTTTAACGAATTTCGGAGTGTAAGGTTGAGCAAAGTTTTAATTTACTTATTAAAATTAAATAAAACTGATAAACAGTTCAATTATAAATCACGTTATGCCCATTTCAACCGATTGCTGGGTGTAGGCATATCCCAGACGTTTCCAACGATTCCGGTCTTGTGCAACCCCGATCCAATTGATCCCTGCATGTTTGGCAATGTCGTTTCGCTTCGAATACAATGGGCACCATTGCAGGCCATGTTTTGTCCACCTGCCATCATGTCTACGCGCTACATGTCCAGCCCACGTCCATTTTAATTTTGATATTCGCTCCACCGCGTCGGTCAATTTTGTGCGCTCCCTGATCCAAGTAATGGTTTTCCTGTCTTTTAACTGTGTGTGTATATAAATATATATATATATATATATATATATATATATATATATATATAATAAACTGAACAAAATCATAACACGGTTTAATCACCAACATTTTTTTTAGTAAAAAAAAAATCAATTGAAAATTAGTTAAATCACTAATATTTATTTTCTTAAAGAAAACACAAAGCTTTTCGGCATTTACGCCATTATCAAGTGAAACTTTTTAAAACATCATAATTTTAAAAATATAAATTAAATATAATTACTTAAAAATATGTGATGGTTATTGTGAAAATATGCTCCAAAAATGCCGTCTGCTTCTGTTCTGTCTATTTTTTGATTTGTTGAAATTTAATATCAATATATTTGTTTATTAATTTTTTCTTCAATACTATTTTACGGATTCTGTAAAAGTTGTGTACTGGTGGAATTTGAAATTTTTCATTAACTGTTGCAATGTATGATGTCCAAAAGTAAAATATAAAATATAAAAATATACGAACGCAAACATTTTTTTAAAAAACACAATTTTACAAGTAAAATGAAAATAAATATTAAAAATCTGATAATTTTTTTTTATTGCAAAGCTTTTCAACAGTTATGTCATTTTCAAACATACACAATAAATATTACATAAGAATTACCATATAACGACAACTTATAATTTGATATACATCTCATTAGCCAGACGTAATTTTACATTTAGATTTATTTACAATAAATTTAATTTATAAAACAGATTTTGAAAAATAATTCTTCATCAAAATTGACATGTATCTCCAAACCTGGTTCAGGTTCCATTAAATGTTGAATACATTATTTTAGTGATTAAACTGTGTTATGATTTTGTTTGGTTTATAATTTATAAAATCGCTACTCTGCAATATATTCAACATTTAATAGAACCTGAACCAGGTTTGAAGATATATGTCGATATTGATGAAGAATTATTTTTCAAAATCTGTTTTATAAATTAAATTTATTGTAAATAAATCTAAAAGTGAAATTACGTTTGGCTAATGAGATGTATATCAAATTATAAGTTGTCGTTATATACGTATGTCTGGTAATTCACATGTAATATTTATTGTGTATGCTTGAAAATGACAAAACTGTCGAAATGATTTGCAATAAAAAAGCTTTTGATGATTAAACTGTGTTATGATTTTGTTTGGTTTATAATTTATAAAATTACACTCCGATCAACATTATATATAATATAAAAGGGGTTTACTGTATGCGTAAGTTCGTGTATGTGTTTCGGTGTATAATTGAAGAATGTTAGTTAACGTCACTCTGATCGTCTGTATGAGTTTTGTATGTGGAAATATGCACATCTAGCGTACACGTTCGGTTTGATTATATTAATGTTATAGCGGTTATATAAAAAGCGAAAGTATTTTAAGAGCATGCAATATAATCTCAGAGCAGTCTTAAAAGTATGGCGCAGATAATGAATAAATAGCAAATATGTTCATCGAAGTAATTAATAATTACCGTTAAATATAATTGGTGCATCGAGGTTGGAAATTCGTACGATAACAATTAATATAAGTATTTTTATATAAATGCATACACACACATATATATATTATATATATGTGTGTGTGTGTGTTTAGTGCCATTCGTGCATTTTTTTTTTATATAATAATAAATTTAGATTTAATTTTTTACATTAGTATTTTTTTGCCTTTTTTTTCACCTTTTGGACAGTTTAAGTGGACTACTATTTATATTATCGGCCTTAATGTAATTATATAATTTACTCCCATCCAAGGAGATAGAATCCACGATAAATTGTACTCTTTCTCAATAGAAGTTCAGACTTTTATCTCAATCTTTGTATTTGGGTTACCGATGTTCTCCATATTCAACATTATATAAATTTAATTACAAAAATTAGCTAATATCACTGACGTTTATTTTCTTGAAAAAATCACAAAGCTTTTCGGCAATTACGCCATTATCGAGTGATATTTAAATTAAAATAAAGATTTAAAAACACAAAAATATAAATTTCAGATCACAAAACAATCTTCAAAAATAAAACCAACATGATATAAGCTGAGGATATTACCGGCCGTACAATAAACTTCTTCCTATAAGTTACCGAATTTATAAGAATTTAAAATTTTTATTATAGACATTATGACAAATATTGCTTCTTACGAATAGACATAGTGTATCGAAATTTTTGTAAATCAAAAAATTGTTCCGTTACTTATTGGTCTTTAATAAAATTTCACAAAAATCCAAACGCGTTCATTAACACAAAAACAATCCGCTGTATCGGATTTTTAAACGATTTATTTTGGCGACGGATCGACTTTAAAATTTTCATATATTAGAAATTTGCTTATATAAATATATGTTTTTTTTTTTAAATCGATATTAATATTTAAAATGATTTATTATGAACATTTTAAAATTTCATTGTTAACGACTTAACAATTTTCGCGCTATTTTTGCTCTTATTTTACACACATATACGTCTTATTGTATAAAATCGATATTTTAAATTCTTAATCGATAATATACGGTTTTATTTGTAAACGTAATATCGTATTATTAACATTTTCAAATATTTAGCGTAACAGTAAAAATTCAAATTACGACATATCTACGATCGAGCTTATAATTTAATTTTGCGTATCTTTCAACCATGTTATTCTTCCCCTATATGGTACTACGTGAAATTTTAAGATTGACCATTAAATGACTCAATTTTAATATTCATGTAAACACATTGAAATTCATCTAGAGTCGTCTAAAAACTAGCGTTCTATAATAAACACCCTCTGTATAAAATTTTTAATAAATTTGATAAATCAGAGAGAAATAATTACAGAACCTAGTTAGAAAATCGCAATCGAATAATTTTAACTTCTATAATACATTCATAACTTAATCAGACTATCCTATTAATTTTCTATTTTATGTTTTCGTATAAATATTAATATTTCGTGTTATTTTCCGAATTGAAGTTTAACGCCTGAACGAAAAATTTTCCTATACCTAATTATGTAATGTTTGCACCGTTTTTCGGCTTATTAATCTTGTTTTCGCGTTTTGCTGACACTAATCAGCGTTTGAATCAGCGTTTGAACCGAATCAGAAATAATATTTAAAAAAAAAAAAACAATTTAGCTAACTTATTCCATTTTATCGATAAATATCATTAAATTTAAATTTCCGGCTAAAGTGAAATTATCGTTGATCAGAATTTAATTTGAAATAGTTTCCGTAAATATTTTCGTTTTTAATTTCATTTTATGATAATGGTTTATCGTGGCTAAAATTGCGGTGTAATTAATAGGTAATATTACAGTTGTCGAATGACGTAAATTACGCATTTTTAAGAAATTATAAATTTCACTTTATTTCACTATCCGAAGAAACTAACAAAAATGCTATAGTTACTCAGTGTTGCCGTGACATATTTATTAAGATTTGTTATCTAATTATATATTATTTAGAAATAAATTATTAGTCATTAAAGGTTAGGTGATCGAATTAAATATTTAAAACGTAATGTGAATTTTTTAAATATTACAATTTTCTATTATCGATTGTACAATTTTGAACCAACTTTTAATTAAAACGATTTTCGTTCAAAATTTCATTAATAGATTCGTTATCTAATTAAATATTATTTAGAAATGATTTATTCGGCTATTAAAGGTTAGGTTATTTAATTAAATATTTAAAACGTAATATTAAAAAAAAAAAAGGAATTTTAAAATATTTCAATTATAATGATTTTTTTTTTTCAAAATTTCGTTAATAGATTCGTTATCTAATTATATAGTATTTTTCGGTATCAAAAGCTTAGGTTATCTAAATATTTAAAACGTAATATTAATTTTTTATTATCGATTTAACAATTTTGAACTAAATTTTACATAGTATAATAATTATCGTTTTAAATTTCATTGATTTTTGGGCTTTCTGATTTCTTCCTATCTACCTGTTTCTGTTTGACCATTATATTAATATATTTTATTAATATTCGGTATTTTCTAATTAAGAAAAAAAATCTCTACAGGAACCCGAATAAACATTCCGTCATGTCAGTTGTTACTGTTAGGGTCCATGAAGGTCGATACTATTACTACTACTATCAGCACCATTTTTCCTATTTTTTTTTCTATTTTACTATTACGCTCTTTGCACCGGGATTTTTTTGTGATCATCGTCTATTCTATATAACATACTATAAGCGGGGAATAGATTATGGCCGCGCATCGGCGTATATATATATATATGTGTGTGTGTGTGTATATTCTCTAATTTTCCTTTAACTGGTAACAGCGTATAATACCGGGTCGTTTACGCTTTTACGGAGGGGAATAACCGGCTGGTTAGAATTGTCGTACGATATAACGCGATAATTTAATATTATAATGGCTGGCTACACTGTTATCGGATCATTCGAAATGCCGGCCGGCCGGCTTGTGTACGCTCGAACTGGTCGCAACCGTTAGTGTGTTAGCTTAGCTCGTCTGGTAATTCGTGATTGGTGTGATTCGTTCGTACGTTTAACGCTTATGGCTTCGTTTGTTGCTTGAATAGTCGCTGTTAGTAGTTTAGTCGCCATTTATTAATTTTTATATTAATCGATATTCTTTCGTTATGTTTTGTTAAATTGGAATGTTTAAAGCTAATAATAGTAATAACGATGATCCCGGTAATGATAATATAAATTCTATTACCGCTACCACTAATACTTCAAATAATACCGGATTGAAAGTATTAACCACTTTTCCATTAATCAAGACGGCTGATAATTGGTTAGTGTTTTACTTAATAAATTATTTAAAACTCGATCGATGAAATTAAAGTATAATTTTTATATTATTTTAAAGCGAAACTAGGCGGGCGTTTTTTCCCTTTTTTTTTTTTAATTTTTTCGTTCGATTAATAATAATGTAAAAGCGGAATTGTAATGGCGGATTTTTGAACGGTTTCAATTCGGATTATAAAAATAGTAAATTTTCTTCGTAATTTATATAAAAATTCGTAAATACGAACGTATTAATACGTAAATTTTCGTTTTAAATATTTTAAATTAGCTTTTATAAGTGTAATACGGTAATAGGTATAGAAAAATGTATATATAAATGTATATATCGTGTGTGTTTAAATCAATTAATTTACATGGTAGCCATATTGTTTGACGTGTTATTTAACGCATACTATTGATAAGCTCGGTGTAGTATTTGCAACGCAGTAATTTGTTGGCGTGGCGTACGTATGACGTCATCGAATGGTTGCCGGTTTGGTTGAAGAAGAATTCAAAAGTTGCCGTTACAAATGGTTATTTTATTATTGGACGATGAGGACGTTTAAATAAATGGCAACGTTGTCTCTTCATTTTTTAACAGGTTTTCTGAAAACATATAATTATTCTAAACGTAATAATTCTAGATATATATATATGAGCGAAATTGTATGAAAATTTTATCATTTACCCGCGATATTAACGTAAATATTTTTAGATAAAAAAGGAGAAATTAACTTTACTGTATTCATGTATAAAAGTAATCCTCTTAATATTTTCGACACTAATTTCGAATGTAGAATTTTTGAACATATATGAATGTATAATTGAAAGTTGGATATATGTTTGTATGGCTTTACACATATATGAAATAATAATCCCCTATTTAGCGTCACCAACAGGTTTAAACTTTTTCCCAGCGATACTAGCGCTAAAATCCGATATCGGAGGATAACGGATACTGTTATCGACACATAATGTATGTGTAAAGTCACGTAATAATGTTCGCTATTTTATTATTTGCGTTTGTTACATTTGTTACAATTTATTTTCATGTTTTAATTTTTAAATAAAGTAACCGATAAATGTGTAACAAGTGACCGTTGAAACATATATATTTTTTTAGTTTGATTCTTAAAATAACGAATTGTATAAAATGCAGTGGTTGACCATTTGCGATAGTTGGGAGCAGCCGGTTTCATTAATAAATTATGTGTGAGCAGTTGATGTGACTGTAGATGGGCATGCTAAGAGCTGAATTTGTTATGATCTTAATCTCGATAAAGTAGTTGCAATTCTGTATTAAGGATGAATTTGTTCGAGTATAGTCGTGGAATAGTGTAAATTGTCTATGCTAAAATAGAAGATATTTATATATATATATATATTCAAAAACATATATCTCACGTATGGAGATTTTATTGTTTTTGAAACATCTATTAATTTTTAAGTCTATTGTAACTGATGAATACTTGTTCAGAAATTGTTACGTGTTACGCATATTCATACACACGTATATACATTTCTATGAAACAATAAGCTGATGTTTGTTCATGATTTAACTTTTAGTACAATGCGTGTTTTTTAAGTTGAAATTTAAAAAGTATCGTTCAATTTTTATCTTTTAAATAACTTTCATTTACTACTTTAAATACAGGACTATATTTTTAAGGTTTTTATTCATATAGGTTTAATTTGATTAAAGTTTAAATTATCGAATGTAATATTATTCTGTATCTATAATACGCAAGTTTTATATTATAAACTTTAATTTGTTGAATTTATTTAGAAATTGGAATATTTAGTTGCCTTTGTTTTTGTACTATTCTCACAGAAGTTAAAATTATTATCTTCCGTCCCGGGTTTTATGCTTTAATTTTGCTATTCGTTCACTGGTAATGTTAACATTTGGTTATTTATAACATTAAATTTAAATACTAATATTTATCTGTTATATAAGTTATGTTTTTTTTTTTCATATAATACGAAATATTTCAGTGTGAAATTCCGTTTTTATATTTAAGCCAAATTTAAACGTGTAATTGTTTTAAATTTGAAAGAAGTTTTAACAAACTTGTATTTTTTAAAAGCAGTAAGTTATAATTACTCTATTTCTATAATTTGAATGTGAAAGATTGCAAGTTTTTTGAATTATTGTGTCTTAAAATTCGTGAACAACCTTCATAATCCATTTAAAAGTTTCTGATAGTTATGGTATGTGTATTTGATTGCGCATATATATATATGTATGTGTGTATATATGTATGTATGTATATATATATATATATATGACTGTATACGTGTATGGATTATTTTTTTCATTTTATAGTTGACCCGCTTGTACTGTATTCATATTTATACGACTAAATAAATTATAACCGCCAGATTATATTTGTTTTTTAAGTTTTGCATTGTAAATTTGTAATTCATAAACAACGCTCATTTAGTGCATTTAGTGTGTGCGATTATTTTTAAATTGTACGGTTTTGCAAAATATATTCAGTAGGACGTTCAAATCGTTAATTAACCTTTAGTCATAATTACATCATCGAAATCTGGTTCGATCCGTTATTCACGACGTAATTTTTCTGTGTATAATTTTTGTTCGAATGTCCTATCTAATGACATTTCAAAATTGCGGCGTTATAATTAGAACGCTAATCTTAAAATGCGTTGTAATTGTTTTCGTTCTGTCATTCTGATTAATCTTTTCCCGAATTTAATAATAGCTGTCACGACTGATTTAGTTATTACATTTTCGAGGAAGAATTCGGTAAATTTATTATTGACTTTTAGAACTGTTATCATCGCTGTTTTGCTATTATTTATATTATTTTATTTTTTATCGCTATCGTTATTTTTAATATTATTCTTATTATGCTTATCATCACTATTATTATGTTGACATTATTATTATCATTTATTTTATTTATCAAGATTATTATTATTATTGTTATCGTGTTATTAAATAGTTTATTTTGCGAAATTTTGCGTGTAAATATATATGTTCAAATTCTATTTACTTTTGGCGTCATTGAAAATCGTTTAACGTTTATATTTACCATCTTTTCCTATAGTTATTAGAAGTACAACTTTTGTTTCAAATGCGATTTGAATTCTATTGATGGTTTGAAATTGATTTATTTTGATCTCCTCGAACTCAATTAATAATATCAAAATAGCATTATAGAGCTAATTTGTATTATACATAACACTACAATTAGCTGAACAATTAGCTAACCTGAGGAGGTCAATAACAAGAAGTTGATGTGTGATAAACGACGTGTGAATAAAAAAAACTCATAGTTCCACTCTTTATTTTTCCCTAAACAATTAAAAGATCAGTCGGTTTAATATAACCCAGTCTTTACAAATTATCAAGTAAATTTATGGACAATATATTTTTACGCTTTTTCGTAAATAGCTTCGAAATTTATTCGTACTTGTCTAGTTTCATGATTTTATTTCATTTTTTTTTTGGATTAAAGTGCTCGTTTCCGATTTCGAAATTATAACTGATAATATTTATCGACGTATTAATGTTATATAATTGAAAATTTTACTAAAAAATAATTCTTCTCATTTGACGTGAAATTTTTTGTTATGTACTTTCGAGAATTCGATTTTTTTTTTAATTAAATTGTTTTAATTGCTTCCTCGTTAGTAAAAATAAATTATAAACCTCGCGATTAGGGGTTCGTCCTTGGTAATTTTAAAAAATTGTTTATATGCACGTACTGCCATAATCTAATTCGTCATTAATCATCTTCCAGGCACGTATTAACGATACGTATATATATATATATATATATATATATATATATCGGATGAATAGTTCTGGCGTTATATCATTATTAATTGACGATGGTAAATTTTTGTTTAATAAGCTTGTTGGCTACCTTTGTTTACAAATTTAATGTTAAACTATAAATGAGTTTACGCACGTTCCTACAATCTGTTTATACAGTCGATGTAAATCTGCTATTTTGTTATTATTTGTTTCTAGTTTCGTTATTGTAAATTTATCTGTTTATAATTTTTCGACATCGCATTATGAAGCTCCATTTAAAATTAACTCTCCAATAAGTATGATTGTTAGCAACACCTACGTTTCGCTCCAATACAAATGATTGCGCGCGCGCGCGCTCACACATATATATCTCGATCTCGTATACACACACACACACACATATATATATATATATATATATATATATTATCATCTCGGTCTTGTATACTCATACACACAACGTATTTGTATTTATAAGCGGTTCCATTTTACTTTTGTTCCCGGTTATTTTTTTAAATGAGAACGAAATATTTTGAGTCATTTTTATCGTTTGATTTATTTTCTAACCCGTTTAAATTTCCGCTTTCGATAACACGGCCTTTAATAAGCAGATTTATTTTATTCGTTATATTTTAGGCATAGTAGTTTATATAATAAACGATATTATTAGATGTATCTAAAGATTTTTCGCCCTACTATTATTGTAATTCGCACGATTTATGATAATTCGGTATATTCACTTTTTACATACTGAAATTTTTTTTTCATGAATTTTTGAAAAAACGTATAATCAAAAAATTCATTTTGTTCTAAAATCGAATTTTCTTCTTTTAAATTTTACCGATTTTATTAGTATAACTTTCGTTTTATATTCTACGTATTAACTGCTAAAATTCATTTAATTCTCGTGTCGCATACCAGAGTTTTTTTCGGAAAATGTTTGATACGATTTTGATTTCTGGAGAACTTTACTATTTTATTCGTGGGAAATACGGAATGCGATCAGCGTCAACTGTCGTTTGTTCCAATCCGAAATTAGTTTTAAAATTTAATAATTACATTTCCATTTATTATTTGTAATAATGATATTTATCGTTATTATTATTTTAAATTGATTTTCCTTTTTTTGCATTTTTTTTAACGTTATATATTTTGCTAAAGCCTCTAGTTCAAACATATTCGTTTTGTATATATGTTCCGGCGTCTGATATATATATATATATATATGTGTGTGTATGTTGTTGGTTTCAATTGGTTTATATATATATATATATATATATTTATATATTGTTCGTTAGAGCGAAACTAACGTTATATGTTAATGGAAATTTCGGTGGATGGATCTTTTGATAATTACTGTTATTACCAAGACAATTTTAATTTGGCGGCCATGATAAACATCACAGGAACCGTTTGTTAATGCCGCATCGTTTCGTAGTAGAACGGTTACAATGTTGCTTTATCTATCTACACGCGCTCAATTATCGTAATGTGTATTTACGTATGTGCACTCAACGATATGTCGATTTTTTTTTTTGGCTTTTACTCGCTTTACTTTTTTCATTTTCCATTTTCCATTTTTTTAGTCACTATTTTTATTATTGTGATTATTATATTAGTTTATCGCTGTACGGAACTTAACGAATCCCTCGAGTGACTGACTGTTACAATGGCCTGGATAATGGACTGTCTGTCAGGAAACGTTCGAAACATTTAAATAGTATCGCACCACCCAGTGTAATACGAACGAGATTAAAAAAGGAAACATATACTTAGAAAAAACCAACTGGAATAAATACGAGTTTTACAAAAATAAATTTGAAGCTAGTTCCACAAAAAAAAAAATAATAATTAAAAACTAAATCGATATTCGTTATTTCCCCGTAACCGTGGATATGGTACATTGAGACTTTTTTTTTACTATACCGCCGTATGTATAATATAATATAATATATTTACACACATCTACATATATAACGTCTATATGCGCCGGTTTGTTCGGTGAAATTTTTATTATGGATATCCTCATTATTATAAAAATATGACGAGATCGCCTGTTCGTAGTGAATTCAATTTGGGGTGACTATACCGATACTCGTCGTCAAGCTTGTATTCTCCGACTTATTTACTTTCCTAGCGAGGGTACTCATTTACCGATCAACTAGATGCGTAAAATGAACGAGTAACTAAATTTTTATATATTAAAAAATCCAGCTTTTCGGTTGATTAAGCCATTATCATCCTCAATCCGTAAATTGATGGATAACCTTTATGATTTGCTATCTTGTTCATAGGCCTTAGAATTCCCTTATTTCGGGTTTTCTTTTTAAATTTGCGTAACTTGCTGCTCCTGTGTCTTTTATTATCTGCTGGATGTATTCTTAAGTCTTCCTGTGCAGCGTTTGCCTTCCATTTTGCCTTCAATTATTTGAATCAGCGTTTGATTATGAATGTCCTATCCACTTGCTTCTTCTTTTCTTTAGTGTATTTATTGGAGTTCTCGATTCGTTTATTTCTTTTAATAATTTTTCGTTTTTTATTTTCTCTATCCAACTAATTTTTTGCATCCTACGCCAACATCACATTTCGAACGCTTCAATTCTTGTTTGTTTATCGTCCATGTTTCTGACCCGTATATATATATATATATATTCACAAAATGCTTCATATTTTTCAATTTTATACTTATTATTTTTTTATTGAACGCCGATTTTGCTTGGTTGATTCTCGTTATTAGTTCTTTATCGCTTCTACCATCTTGGGTTATTAAGCTTCCGAGATGACATATCTATGACTGTTAACTTGTTTTAACTTTTTTTTCCATTAATTCTTATTTTCATCACCAACGTCTTTTCTTCGTTTATTGCAATATTATATTTTTTGTAATATAGTACATCTAAATCAAATATTTTCTTACGTTTAATTTTATTTCGTTTTTCTTTTATTTTTTCCTTATATATTTTTTGTTTTTTATAAATTGTATATATTACATTTTTTATATTTTATTTTTTATGTCCACTTGATAATGGATTAATAGTCGAAAAGGTTTGTGATTTTATATATATATATATATATTTGACGATTTTAACTACGTTTTTGTTTATTTTTTAATCGCTACATTCCTCATTGTTCAAATTAGATGGTGATTTCTGCATATAATATAAGCATATATATATATATATTTATCGCAAATTATTTCCTTCTGAGATGCAATGAGTGTTCAATTTTATTATAAGAATGGACAAATTTGCGATAATATTCTGAAAAGTCATTTAAAATGGCGGCGTATTACCGTGATTTCTATGTAGGAGGGATGTTTCAATACTAGAAGTATATGCATAATTTCATATTGGCAACGTAACATCTTAATTCGTGTTCACTCGATTGTACATTACTATTATTATTATTATTATTAATACGATATCTGATTGTTTATTAACGTGTATAAATTTCGTTTCCACACATCTCATATTCGTTACGGGTAGACAGATTGCGACAGATGTTATGAAGGTCATTCGTAAGCAAATTCGCTCGATTTTTATTATTAAAACCAGCTAAGTATGTTTAGATTAGCGTTATAATTTAAAAACCTTCCAAGTTGCCGTGATTGATTTTAAAATGAGCTTTTTGTTGGTATCATTCGTCTTCGTCTGCGACCGGTGTATATATATATATATATATATATATATATGCAATGTATGCGGGTGCGTGTACCTACGCGTTTATGAATAAATTGTAATAATTTTCTCTCTGAATTCAACAGACGCTGGTTTTGACAATTTTCGAACGAAAGTAATGAAAAATTTATAAAATTTCAACCTTCTTACTACGAAACGAGTGCTTATCCACAATGTTTGCGTAGCATACGTTATATACTTGTGTAATCGCGTAAACGCGTATATATATATATATATATGTATATGTATGTATGTATGTGGTTTCACGTGTTTGTTTTCAAGTTTGCACGAACTATGCCCATGATGTTAAATATTAGCATTTTTTATATCCCTTAGGTTCTTTATTAAAGAAATGCCATTTTAAGGGAGTATGAAAAATATATTCTTAAATACACATAAGCGCATATGTATAGTGTGCGTGTGTGAAAAGTGGTAGTTGTAAGTAATATATTTTAATATTATATATATAAATATAAATAAATGAATAAGTAAAATAGTCCAATATTAGTTCATTTTGATTTTTTTTTTTAATAAAAAATGAAATTTTTGTACTGAATAATGATAAAAATAATAATTATAACCGATTATAAGGTAATTTAAAAAAATAATACATAATAGTTGTTTAAAAGGGTATAAATTAATTGCGATTCGTTAACTTATTTTCTCTCTTCTTTTTTGGGCGGTTTGAAAGGAATTTTACACATTTTAAAATTGTCATCGCGAATTAGAATTTAAACGACGTTATCAGAAACTACAGAAAAAAGTTAATGTCGTCGCACAGATAATTAGATCGGTATACGATTATCGCGACGAAATATAGAATATGAACATTGTAGGTGAACGAATGAAGATATGACATGTTAATAGTATGATGAAGAGTCGGCGAGATCAGTTGTTAGTGAAGTATCTAGCGAGTAGCTATGTAGTATTAAAAAAAGAAATACGATCAGTATCTGCAATAGTGTATAAATCTAGAGGATGAAAACAGCATTGTTAATAGTATGATGAAGAGTCGGCGAGATCAGTTGTTAGTGAAATATCTAGCGAGTTATCGCGACGAAATATTTAATATGAGCATTGTAGGTGAAGAAGATATTACTTGTTAATAGTATGATGAAGAGTCGGCGAGATCAGTTAGTGAAGTATCTAGCGAGTAGCTATGTAATATTAAAAAAAGAAATACGATCAGTATCTGCAATAGTGTATAAATCTAAAGGATGAAAACAGCATTATAATGATTGAAAAATGTTCGTTTTGAATAAGTGTGCAGGAAGGAACAGGAATATTATTGAACCACGATGCGTGAGGAATATTTGCTTGTAAATATTTATAATGAAGAGCGAGATATAGAAAAAAGTCCAATATTCTTTGCGGGAAATTTCGACAGTAAACAATATATCGTCACAGAATACACGTAAGGAGCAAATAATCCAATATAATTAGAGGAATTAGCAATATGATTAGCTAGAGAGACTTCCTAATACTAGCAGCGAATCCAAATGAACTTCACTGAGGATCCGCAAACAAATCTGCAACGATCTCATTAATTCTGCGCACAATTAAGCGAGGGAGATTAAAATGTTAAAATTTCAAAGCTGAATGACAACTTTTAGAATCCGGAAAAACAATTATGTGGGTTTTTTTTTATCTTATTTTTATGAAGGTATCGAAAGTGTTAATTCTTTTTCTAGTTTCGCTGAAATAATAATAATAAGTTGTAGACTACTTGATTGTTTTTTCAGATTCATTTTTGATAAATTCCGTTGGACTAATTTTAAAAATTTTTTGTAATAGTAATCATTTTAATAAGTTGTCTATTATGTAGTTGTTATTTTAAATTCACCACTAAAAATATTCATTTCGTCAGTGCATCAGTCTTCCACAGGCAATCTTGTTCAATATAACTTGCGTTCCTTCTGGGGAGGTCGTTAAAAACTATAAGAATTTGCATAACAGACATGTACACATATAGGATATATATATATAAATATTTTTATATATATATATATATATATATATATACGCAAATTAAAATGTTAAAACAATTAGTCTACACACACACACACACACGTATGAAGTGCGTGTGCGTCTGTCTGTATTTAAAATTTAAGCGTAGCTAATTAAATTCCTAATGTTTAATTTGTCCTCTATTATTTGCTTTTGCTTAAATTGTACATATACATTGTTATAACCTTTATACTTCGAAAGCATTAGCCGACATCGTGCGACACCGAACCATGATCTTTTGTACTTCAAAGGAATTTCATGATACATAATATTATCACGAATATACAGTTATAGGAGCGTGATGCGTTCGACAGTATCTAAAACACCTAATTTACTGTTTTGGGAAAAAGCTCGAATAAAAATTTATTTAAAATAATTTAAACTATGAATTTTCTTTTTGAACTAATTAAATTTATTATAGTTATGCGATAGATTTGAAATTGTCACCGACAGAAACTGCTTACTTCGTTCTCAACCACGTTTTGTTGTTAAAATTACAGTAAGACCCGCAGGAAATAATCGTATACAATGATTTATAAACATTTTGCCACTTCTCATTCAATTTGGTTATTTTAACCCGCGTGCAACAGATTCGTAAATATATCATATATATATATATATATATATATATATATATATATATATAAGTATTAGGCGGAGAATATTGATTTTGTTTTATTATTATTTATTAGTAGTGATAATAAAGTCATTATTAGGCTACAATATGTAATATGTTATATTACTGTTTTCATATTGTCGTTCGGAATGTGTGTAACAAAGAAACTGTTTATGTATTTTTTATACATATATATATATATATTATATATATAATATATAATGAGGTCGAACACGATATAGCTTACTAAATGCTTTCATACAAATATCGGTGACAATAATGATAATTCAATATTTATTTAATTCTATATAAATGGAACGTTGTTTAAAAAGAACAAATATGTCTTACTTACAGGCTATCGTCAATTTATTATTTCGTTTTATTTGATCTCGGTTTATCTCTTCCAATTTTCTCGAAGCGGTCGACTATTAAATCTTTACAATTCTAACTTTAGCTCGCTTATCTTATCTTTACCGTTTTGATTCTCCTTATACGGGATAATTTGATAAACATTAACAGTGTATATTTGCATGTATCAAATCGATATATGTATGTTTGTGTACGTCGATGCGGAAGACTGATACGTTAACGGATGGCCAGTAAAATTAATTAGAACGATAATTCTTTTGGAGGCGAGCGAGTCTTTTATCTTTTTATTTATACATGTGTGAATTATACTGTTTGTTATTTCGAGAAGATTTTTAGCATTTTATTTTATTAAATCAAGGTTATTACACAGCGGTATTTTTTATTTATAAAATTCAGGTATCGTTTTTGGTATGTCTAATTTGGAATACGTATGTAATCTATCTTGGTCGACACACAGCGTATCTATAAAGCGAAAGTAATTAAATGCACCCGAAACTATTATTATTATTGTTGTTGTTAGTGATAATTAATGTTGTTACTTGCTCATTATTATTATCTTATTAATAATTCAAGCCGTTTTTATTTCATGTATATTTCTACATGTAATGAGGGAATTAAAAAATATATATTTACGAGCAAAATTTTTAACAAATAATGGATCCTAAAATTTTCTCGTAAATTCGGGAATTCGTCGACTTGCTTAAAGACCGTACTAAATACAAAGTTGTTCTTTATAATATGTTGTGTGCATATATCATACACACATATATATATATATATATATATATATATATATATATATATGTATATGAGTGAATGAATGAATGCAGGAATGAATGAATAACCTTTATTTAACACTTTCGATCTTAGTGTTCTCAAATGGGACATGCTACTTTAATCCTTTCAGTCCTGATGTCCTGATGTACACTATACGGTACGTGAAATTTTAATTCGAACCAAATTGTTTTATTTTCCGGTTGACGTGAAATATCTCAATTTTAAAAATACTTCAGAAAATTAACCTAAATAAGGAGTATTGTATCATAAATCACTGTATAACATTTGCAGGTTTGTGTCAATATATGACCGAAAGTGTTAATATAACTATTTATCTACATTTTAATATTACTATATATATATGGCTATTAACGTTATCGATATCTAAATTGCCCTTTTTTATATTTTGTTTAATCGTTACACTAGGGCTCTCTCAATTGTTTCCAATTATATTTATGATGGGTCATTTTATCCGGGGATTCTTCTATTTCCAAAAAACTTAAAATTGTCGTCCCAACGAGTATACACGGTCTCGAAGTGGTGTGGTGAAGTTCCAAAAGTCTTCTTGATTTAAGTCTTTCTTTAGGTGGTGATTGTCCATAGAGCATGTGGCGCTGGTCTGTAAGCGCTAGTGTTTTCGTTCTCATTTCTGATACTTTCGTACGTATTGATGGTGGAGCGATACCACTGGCTCTATGTAATAATTCTGTAAGCGCTGTTTAACGCCGTGTCCACTTTTATTGTGTGGGCTGATCTGCTCCAGACTGTACTATACTCTCCTGCTGCAAAAAAGTCAGCGCCGATGTTCGAAGCACTTCTGGCGTAGCACCCCCATTTCGTAGAAACGAGTTTTTGCGACAGATTATTTCTTGTTTCGATTTTTTTCTCGAGTGTTTCGCAATGCGTTCTAATTGTAAGTATCTGGTCTAAGGTAACACCTAGATATTTTGTAGTTTGATTATGCCGTATCTTGCATCCGTTGCACTAGACATTCAGTTTACATCTTGCCTTTCCATAATTTCGTTTTTCATGGATTGGGGTTTTCGACTAAACTGAAGACGGCGAAGCGACGATTGTATAGGGTGGCCCAGAGAAGGACGGTTTTGTTGTTCTTTGAATAACTCAAAAACTACTCGATAAAAATTTTTGTACGAAATTTGATTTAAAAATAGGAAAATGAAAGGTTAGCTTTACAATCATTTGTGGATCACAGTATCGTTCAGATGACCGTCATTTGCAATATAATACGTTCATTCAATCTTTTACAACATTTTCGAAGACTTTTTCGAGCACAGGTCGCTGAATTTTTGAAATTTCTTCAGAAATCGAGTTTTCAGATCTTCCAGATTTCGCGGACGTGTTTCGTATAAGGTATGCCCACAAAAGAAAATCGCGTAACTTTGAATTCTTTTCGAAACTCTCTTTACACTGCCGTGATCGATTCACGCCGAAAAAAACATTCCACGCGGAATGAGCGCTGCTTTTGGTTATGGGATGTCGTGATAATTGGTCAAAGAGCGAATTCCTCGTATCTATATACTAAACGTATTGTAGCAGTCTTACCAACTGCGCTATTAAAAAAACAAAACCGTCCGTCTTGTCTGGGTCACCCAATAGATGGCGTTCTACGGTTGATCGTCGTTGTCGTCCTTCGATCGTTATTAGGACGACGCGTACATTTATTCGTTGCGAAATGAACTGTTAACACGGTAGTAACGACTTCGGCAAACGGTTATTAATAACGCGAAACTGTTATCCTTGATTGCGACTTTCACGGTACGGTTTTTTCTCTCTCTCTCTCTCTCTCGGAGTGTTCGTTTCGTCTTCTATTATTTACGTTCGCGAATGTAATAATTTCGTTAATCGTCATCAGCGTCGTCACGATATAATATAATCGTATCGTAATAGTATCTAGTTGTCATGTCCCGATACTAACTACTACGTAGCATTTTATATATGTATGAAAATACTCCTTCGCATATTTCTTACGGCTTATCTCGTTGCCTATAATAAAAGTAGTACACCTTGAATTTATTTTATTATTTAGGTTAAGATTAGATTTCTCCCGGAGCCCTAGGTACGACGTTATCGTAATGATACTCTTAAAATCAAAATAAAAATAAGAAAAATAAAAACTTGTTTAATACGCGAACTGCGGAGATAGCGGTAAATTCGCGTTCGTAACCTGTCGACTTTGGATACGATCGATTATTATATACGTCGATTTAGAGCTTTACGCGTGAACCTTGTACGTAAAGGTTTCCCCTTAAGTTAATTATCTTCGCTCTAAATTATGTCCTCTCCTTTTTCGGGTCGTTTGAACTGGTCTTACAAAACGTGTTAACGATGCGAATTTTTTAGAATTTTTTGATTAAAAAAAAATAAATAAATAAAAATAAACATCCAAACAACTTGCGATTTTACACGGACCGATTTGATTACTAATAACCGAATAGTTCTAGTTCAGTCAATCAACTAGATTTTATTACTATCATTTGTCGACTGAGACTCGGCACTAGTCGCCTTACTGCTTCGTTACACAAGTTGAAACTTATCAGTTCTTCTAATTGCTCTCATCCTATGGATACCCATTTAGTGGCCGATGCGGACCATGTTATTCTCGAGCGTTCCCATCATAGTAATTTTCGTGTTTATCCAAGCTCTTCACAGCCTTAAAGCTACGTTTCCTATAAGTATTGCATTTAGCTCTTCAAAATGCCGAAGTATATACGGTCCTACACTCCTATATTTTAGATTCTGCTATCATTATTTAATTTTACACATTCCTACATTACTTCTTAATCTGCCTAATTTATAAGTACCTCTTTCTTATTCATTCCATAATATGCAGATATGGGTAAACTGTATGGAAGTCAAAAAAAAAAAAAGTAATTAAACTATCGACCGATAAGACGCTTATCAACGTTAATATAAGATATAAATAATAGCTGGTATAGCGAAGAAAAAATTGAGATCACGTACAATGAAAGAGATGATATTATAGCCTAGAAGTCAATTGCGATATAGAAAAGGACACTATAGGTGCAAACATCGGCTGGTTATCGATCGGATAATTTCGGAAACGCCAACAATATCGAACAATGTTAGATAAGATAATTCTAACGTTTATTGCCGGGAACAATTGAGAATCGCAAAAAGAGGAGAACAATATTATAGCCTAGAAGAAAAATGGATGTAGTAAAGAACACTACGGATAAAAGTATAACCCGCTAGTTATCGATGGGAAAATTATGGAAACGCGATTTAATTAAAATATGACGTATGGCCGTGTTCAGCGTGATCGATTAATCCGGAATGCTTAAGATTTATATATTTTTACAAAACTGTGCGAGTAAACGGAAAACAAAAAGCAAATGACTACAATTAAATTGAAATTGACAGTATAACTTATTCCGTCTCGTATTCATTGATCCGATTTACCTACGACAATTATCCGATTATGCTACATCACAAATATATTCAAAAATTGTCCGGAGATTATGAAATTGATTTGGGAGTATATTATATATATATGAAAATGTTTTAGTAAATTGTATATAATCGATGAAAAATAGATTGTCTGCTATTTACATGTTTGTACATATACGTAGTGTATTTTTTATTTTTATTTTTGGCCTGTACCATAGGTCGCTTTGGCCATTTATTGGATGATTTTCTTGTTTTAAACTATTATAGTTGGGTTATTATATTTCTATACTATTCTGGGCTATGAACTTATATGTGATTTTGACCGGTTCTGCATTGTTTAGGTCACTTATTGATTCTACATTTAGAGGAAGTGTGTATTTGTATTTTAATAATTCCCGTTTCATATTATTTCGATTTTGTTTGTATTTCTCACATTTCTATATGATGATATGGTTGATATCCTCTTCCTCTTGACATTTATCGCATAAACTGGATCATTGTTGTTAAGAAGTGTTTACTATATTGTAATGAGTTATTCCAAAACCATGGGGTTTTGGGTATTTTTATCCGAATTTTATGATATTGTTTCCCTGTTTCTTTTTGTTCATTATATTCTTCTTGCATTTGTTGATATTTCATTATTTTTATTTGTGGGATATATTCTGTATAGTGTCTATTAGTATTATCGTTTCTAACATTCGTTTCCGATTTTGCTGCATTATCTACTATTTCATTCCCATATATACCCGCAGTGTATCCACATCAATATAATTGTTGAATCGTTTTTCTGTATCTTTCCATGTAAGGTTTTTATTTTTGCGATAATATTGTCTTGTTTTGTCTGTCATTACTAAAAATTTTCTTTGTCTTTTATTTTTAACATGCTCAAGTGCTTTGTATATAGCACATATTTCAGTGCTTGTAGATGAGCCAGCGTATTTTATTCTGTATGTTCGTATCAGATCTGTATTTTCATGATATATTGTTGCTTAATATCGGTTTCTATTAATGTCTATAGATCCGTCGGTATATATCCGTTCATGATTAGGGAAGTTAGTGATTAATATACGTTGTAATATTTTATTTTGCATATTAATATCAGTTTGTTTAGAGAGTAGATTTATTGTATTGTAATATTGGAGTGGTTCTATATAGTCTTCATATGTAATTGTATATATTGGTAATTTATAGTTTTGAATTGGTTGTATATTGTCTAGCACTCGCCACTAGAGGTGGTAAAGTTTTACATTGCCAGTAAGGTTTTCTGATCAAATGTTCTAATTGTTTTATTTGTTTATTTATTATATGTTGTTTATTTCCTTTAATTTTTAACATATATTTATTTGTAATATATCGTTGTTGTATTAAATTACTTGGTTCAGCACATTCTGCTCTCTAATATTATTAACTGGGCTTAAATTCATTTCTCCTATGCAAAGGCGTAGTGCTTTATTATATGCTGTCTGGATTTTTTTGGTATTGCTGGAGTTTAAATTTTGGAATATACATGGGTAGTTAAAATGAGATAATATTAATGTTTTACACAGTATAAGATTTGTTTTGGGATGGCTTCCCCACCGTATTCCTGATATTGCACGTATTAGATTGGTACCATTACTGTATTTCCTTAATATATTTTGTGTTTCGGAATTCCAATTTAATTTCTCATCTAACATTATGCCCAAGTATTTTACTTCTTTAACAAATTGAATTGAGGTATTATTTACTGTAATACGGGGATAGTGATTAATTCTGTGTCGTGTGAACAAAATTCCCTTTGTCTTATCATTGTTTATTTTTAGTTGCAGTCTATTTATTATTTCTGTCATCTTAGTTATAGCTGGTTGTAGTTGTTTAACAGCAGTTGAAATAGTTGCAGCTGAGCTGTATATCATTATATCATCAACATATTGCAATATTTTAACTTTTTTTGTTTGTATATTTATATATATATATATATATATATATATATATATATATATATATATATATGTATATGTATATGTATATGTATATGTATATGTATATGTATATGTATATGTATATGTATATGTATATGTATATATATATATATGTATATATATATATATATGTATATGTATATGTATATGTATATGTATATGTATATGTATATGTATATGTATATGTATATGTATATGTATATATATATATATATATATATATATATATATATATATATATATATATATATTTATATATATATATATTGTGTATGCGAGTAGACAAAACATTTTGTTCACCTTTGATCTTTACAAAAACAAATTTTATCTCCTAACAAGGTGCAAATATAGATTTACTGTCGGTATTTATTATCTACTGATTGTCTATCCTTCATAGAGCGAAAACATATGAGGCTACAAAACATTTTGTATACCTTTGATCTTAAAAAAAAAAAAGAAACAAATTTTATCTCCTAACAAGGTGCAAATATAGATTTACTCGGTGTTTACTATCTATTGAGTCAATCTTTCATAGAGCGAAAACATGGAGTCTGACGAAACATATGTATAGTTAAGAAATTTGTCATAGCTTAGAGATCCAACGAAAGAGTAGTGTTGGGAATTAAGATGTTAGACAGGAAAGCCGATACGTGAATAAGACAGCAGACTAAACTGTGTCGGATGCAGCAGAACGTGTTACACAGCTAGAATAGACGGACAGACCATGTAGCAAGAAGAAATGATGACAGGGACGAAACGAATAACGAAATGGCTACCGAGAGAAGGATATATAAATCGTAGTCGGCTGAACACAAGATGGCAGAATGATATAAAAAGGTCAGCCGGTGTAAAATGGATTGAATAGGCTGATGATCGCCATAGATGAAAAAAATGGGTAACGTTTACATCCAACAGTGGATTGATATAAGCGTATCGTGATATATATATTAATATGTATGTGTGAACGTACGGGGAAATAACATAATGATGTTAGTTAGAAAATTAAAAGAATATTATTATTTACTTGTCGGGAGAACAAAGGATCTTTAATTACTACTTTAAAACGATTTGCATCCATTCTTTCAGTGCTCTTCGAAATTTAAAATAATTATTTATAAATTTAATATGTAATCGTCGGTAATTGTCAAATTTTTAATTTTTGTTCCCCCCGATAGTGGTATCTTATCCCAGCTAACCGCCAGCTTGTTACGTTTGAATCGCAATAAAGTAACTATAGCCTTTTTATTTTGTCTCGGCGCCTAATGTTATTGTTGCCATTTTTTCTGATACTTTATTTAGCCCTATTCTATCAATAACTACTACTAATATGTATATATTTTTTTATAAACGTATATTTCTTATAATAATAACATTCTATCCATGCACACTTTCACTCCCATCTATACCTTAATGTTAATTTTTTACAATTTTTTCCGTCGAACTATATGCTTGTCGGCAGATTTATTTTATTTACAATTCCAACTTATATTCTACTGAACTATTATCTTTCATACATTGTTCACACTATTACTCTCACGTTTTCCCCCTCTCTCTCTCTCTCTATCATTTGCCCACAATTATACACTCATTTGTCTCTCCTATTCACACAGATTTGTTTTATTTTTATATCTGTTGTATTTTTGTAGCGGTATTTGCGGTTGTAAGCTGAATTTCTTTTCTACATTTACCTTTTTTTATAGGCCCCCTAACATGCCCTTTCCAAATTTATTTTTTGTTTTATTTTTTACACGATGTTTTCCGCAATTAACCAGCTTTTGATTTGCTGCTTAAGTTTTCTAATAATCTTCTCCTCTAGTATTTGCTGCTGTATGCAATTTAAAATTTTGTCATTATGTATTGTTCTCCATATTTAGTCCTCTTTCTCGGTAATCTATATGTAAGTGTCTTTCGTAACATGCACTTGCTTTGTTTGTTTTTTTTTTTTCTATGGCCATTTTATATATCGCAATATTTTATTCATTAAATACAGACCACTCACATTTAATACACTCCCTTCTTGCATCAAATGGTCAACAGTTTTTACTTCTTCCTTTATAATCAGTTTCCAGCATTTCTTTTGTAAACCATTTATGTTTTCTATATACGTTTTACTAGCCACATGCTTGTACTCCATATTTTAATCTTGATTCTACTAATGCATAATATACCATTTTCTACTACTACTACTACTACTAACTACTACTGCAACTAGGACAATGTTTTACATACTATCTGATCGATCTTCATTTATATACACGCGCACATATATATAATTATTCTATATGTAGCGCAGGTTATTTAGAGTACGTACTCGTAATTTCTTAAAGTTTAATACGAAATTAAAGCTTCAATAATGACGTAAGTAATATTAACGTCGAACGTGAATTATAATGGAGAAATTTATAATTAGTTTTTAAATTTTTTTTTATGGTAATTAATTTCAGTAAAACCCATTATTTCTATGCAGGTTCGTTACATGATTGGTTACATAGACGATCGTCGATATCGAGATATATATATATATATATATATATATATATATATATATATATATATATATGTAGCATATACACATATATACATACATGTACGGCCCTGAATAGTCGATAATGTGTTTTAATAGCTGACGGGTGAGGGATATTTTTTCGTCTGTTCTGTTAGTATTACATAATGACAGTTACCGATTGGAGTAAAGAAAAAAAAATTGTTATTCGATAATAATTTAACGATATGAATAATAGCATAATTATTTATCGATCGTCGATTTAATTAAATTATTTTTAATTAATGCGAAATGTTAAAATTTCGTCTGGGCATAATATAGTAAGTTTACTTGCAACTATCGAATCTTGTTTATCAGACAACCGGTAAATATGCACGTTATCATAACGTAACGTAACATAGCGTATCGTTACGTAACGTAACGTATCGTATCGTATCGTAACGTAACGTATCGTGTCGTATGAAAAATCTTTACGTTATTATTTATCATTCGGGTTAGTGTCCGCGTAAAATTTAAATTTCGATTTTCCGTGAACAGGATGTTCTGACCGGTTACCGTCGCGACCAGCACATGTACCAATCTCGGTTACTTATCGATGTTGGTGTCTGTTTTTTCGTACAAGGTCACGAACTTTTCACTTGTAAACACGGTCAACTTTGTCATTGCAACCCGCTTCTCGATTCGTCGATCGTAATAAAATAAAATAATTTAATTACCGCCAATAATTTAATATTTTTAATTATTTACCGTATTTTTATTATCGTCATATTGTAATTTATCCATCTATCTTTCATCCCACGGTATGTCTTCATAGTTACGCTTATTACTTATGACTCCTTTAAATAAGTAGAATTTTTAAATTTTATTTCTAAATTCTATTCCGTTATTATCAATTGTTGCATTATCTATTTGCATTTGTTCGAGATTCCTTTTCGTGTTTAAGAACCGTATCGTTGCTGGTTTTTAACTTATCGAAATGCTGAAACTCATTGCCCGATTGTTTTTTTCCTTTCCCCACCCTCTATACCTATAGTGCGTGTGATGTCTGCAGTTACTTGAGCGACACTCCTTGCATCGAACGAGTACCTAGAATGTGCAGATTGGATTTTTGTCCATCAAATCAAATTTGCAATCGTCGCAGTTCTGACGAGTTACCAAGAAAACCGCTGTTACAGTTAGGGTGATCATGTAACTTCTTTGCATCGTATTTTATTGTGCTTTCTGTTTTTCATCGCGTCACTTTATATAAAGTTTTGTTTGACACAAACCGCGACGCATTTACGATGGTTCGTAGGCGTTTTATTTCTGGAATCGTTGCGTTAGTTTTGTTCTAACACTGCAGCCGCGCATTTGACACCCGTGTATCTTCAAACAGGAGCGAGTATCTGTATACGGTGATTTTATTATCCACAAAGTGTAGCTTTGAATATCTACCTATTAATCAGTTTTAATCATTCTCCGATTATGCGCGTACAATGACAGTTCACTTTTCCCCGCTTTAGGTAGTTTTTCTATCTCATCGTATAGTTCTTTATCGGATCTGTTTCTAAACGTTTCTTCTTTTCTTGGGCCGAGA
This sequence comes from Coronaproctus castanopsis, assembly GCA_032883995.1. NCBI lineage: Eukaryota > Metazoa > Arthropoda > Insecta > Hemiptera > Monophlebidae > Coronaproctus > Coronaproctus castanopsis. Next base: position 181,755,770 of record CM065053.1, read on the forward strand.
ATTTTTATAAATAATAATATTTCTGTTCTTTTTACGATAAAATCAATTTTTCAAATATCATTTAGCTCTAAGCGTTCGGATTATTATTGTTATAATTGTTATTGTTCGTATTTTTATCGAAGTCGCCTCTTAATCGTGTTAGCATTAAAAGAAGACATAATATTAATTAATGATTTATTAATTTATTTATCAATTTATCCGGACATTGTCGAGATAAAAATAAAAGTGTTTCTTTATTAATTATACCATTTGCAATGTTCGATCGTTGTTCCAATATAAACGCCGACGATGTCGAACCTAATTTTTTTCAAGGTCGCTCGAATCGAATTACGTACTCGGCGTTCGGTAAAACCGGTGTAGCTCGTTAATTAATAGAAATAGGGAAAAAGCTCGCGTGTATTTAAGAATCACCTTGTCGGCTGTAATGTGGAAGAAATAATAAGCTATTTGGTTTGTTCGTATTTCGGAATTTGCCAAATTAATTCCACATATTAGCCGGTTCAGCGGAATTTCGATACCCTTTTTTTTTTCATTCGCGAATCTGTATTACACCGTCAACATGGATCAATTCTTATTTATTGTGTCGCAATATATCTACCTACCTATTTGTTATATGACATTTTTTCTCTCTTTTTGTGTTCCACGAGTAATATGCATACATATATACACATATCTATATAAAATATAATTTAGGATATATCAGTCACTGCTGAACGTAGGTCTACACCAGCTCTTTCCACTTGTTTGTTCCGATCTTCCATCCATCTAATCCAATTCTCACCGGCAATTCTTCTTAGGTCGTCATCCAAACGAGTTAACGGTCTTCCCTTCATCCGCTTCCTATCCGTTAGGGGGGAGTAAAGAAACTAAACGTAGTAATAGTTGGATATTACATTGAAAAGTTGATTAAATTAGACGATGTCTGTTTGTATAATAATTAGTTAAAGGCGTATTAGTCGAAAATTTAAGAAGAATTAGATAGTAAAATTATGAATACAGCCCGTCTCGACGATTTCTCATACGGCTGCATGATTCTCGTTCTACTTGTGATGCAGAATTATACGGTACATTTTTCTGATTTATTCCTAAACCCTAGTGACGCTAAAACAACGCCAAAACACTAATTGTAACGGACTCCCTCGCCGCTGTATCTGCCCTCGAAAACACAAAGTTAAAAAATCCTTGTTAATCGCATACAATCCCTTCTTTACTAATTATCATAAGATACGGATCTATCCCTTTTATTATGGGTTTCAGGTCATAATGAAGCGATGGATAGGGCAGCTCATTCGATACTATGTTATCCTACAACCTATAAAGCCCCGCCATCTCCGATACTAAGCACAACCCTCAAATACTTTATTTACTACAACTGGCAGCAGAAATGGAACTCATACCGCCATATAACTTCCTTCTTGTTATCAAACCCAATGTTGGAAACTACCTGCCAATTTATCCCGTTTATTCATCGGCGTACTCTATCTGGTTTCCTCTCCAACAACCTTAACACTATATACAATTCCTTTCCTCTTCTAACCTTCTAACTGTTAAATTACCAGTGCCCTAATAACCTCGGTAGTTACACACGGCACTATAAAAATGAGAATAAAATTTAATATACATTAAATATGAGAAAAGGGTACTACTAATTTATGATCTACGGTGAATGTTTTTTTTTTTTTTTTGGCTTTGCGTTAAACATACCATTTGGCCACATAAACGCGATAGATGAGTGTCCATAAAAATTCAACATATATTAAACTAAGAACTAAAAATTTAAAAATATTTGTGAAAAACAAGAAGAGAAAAATCACAGTGGAAAGAGAAAAAAGGAATTCGTAGGCTAAGAACGGTTAAATGAGAATAAGATTAAAATGTAAATGAATTGAAGTAGTATAATTAAAACACGGTCGTCATAACATAACAGGGGATAAGATACAATGATGGGTGACTTCTCTAAAATTAACATTAATATGATTAGTATAAGGAAAGTAATATTCACGACGACATTTGATGCTATTCCAGAGTGACCAGAGTACATATTGCAGTGACGAATCTGCGAAGAATCGCTATGCAAAGCAATGTGTTTATACGGAGGTGAATTGGGGAATACTATAAGTCTTAGTTTTGTCTGAAAAATTATTTATGCATTCGAGCCGATCGGTTTTACTATTCCTTCTAATCATGTTACGGACTAGATGTAATAGCACTCTTTGTCGTTTCATGAAGATTCTGCAGGTTTCCGGAAAAACTTTACAGTACCGCCTTGTTGAGTAATAATCGAGCATTTAGACTTAGTTTTAAGGGCGAGTATTATAATTGGAACTATTGTCTAGAATAGCGGAATCCGCGCAAATAATAAAATTGCCATTACCAAAAATTATTTGAATAACTTTATCAATCGGTTAACAGTTCCGCAATGAATATTGAAGTATGAAGAGGCAAACTGCGGAGTAAATATGTTATTCCAACCGTGAGATTGTAAGCGGCTATTATGTTTAATGTTTATATTTACTAGTGAAATTGCCTAGAATCGTAATTGCTTGACGACGGTAGATGATTTTCACGGATTAATCAGTCATCGCATAAATTATACGCATTAATGTAGTATACGATCCTTAATATAAGGCATGTTTAAGTACGTATATAGTATTTACGAACATTTAGTAAGCATCTGAGACAAAAATTTCTACTTGGAACAAAACTCCAAGCTGTACAACAGTACGTCATTACGGGACAAATAAGTATTTTATGCGGAATTAATTTATTATTAACATTAAGCGACGATTTTCGCTTAAATAATGGATATAATGTTAAATATGTTTTTGTTAGCTTTCGCGGTAACACGATTATTCAGAAAAATTTAATCTATTATCTAAGGTTACGCCGAAATAACGAGCACGCTTTCATCAGCTACGTTGAAATTTAAAATTTCAACGTGTAAACGTCGGACGCCTGCAGGTGAAAAATATAATCTCAGTTTTAACACAGTTCAAATCAATTTGCCATCTTTTATAATGACGCGAGATGCGATTTGTTCCCGTCTGTAGTTGTCAGTAATCGCTTTAGGTATATAAGAAGTGCAGAGTAGAGCTGTGTCGTCAGCGTAATGGAGCGATCTGAACAGGTACATTAGGAAAATCAGATAAAAACAAAGTAAACGGAATGGACCCAAAATATTACATTGAGAAACTACCGCTGAACAGTTTTTTTTTTTTTTTTATAGCGGACCTAGACTCATCGATTGATAACGTAAATATGTTCGCTAAATTTATAGCTGGTAGAAGATTACGTGTTTCAGCACTATATGTGTGTCCTTCTAACTGAAATCCGTCAACCGCGATAACCAGATCGATAATAATAAGATTCGATACACTTATCGAATTTCGGGATAATGGCGCGATTTTTGTTTTTCATATTTATACCTTTATTTTTTGATTTTTATCATCGAATTTCGACAATAATAGGCGGTAAAAGTGACCCCATTTTCCTTCGTGGATATAGCATTTTTAAAATTTATATTTCCGGTTCTTTGTACGTACGTGTGTGTACTTTCCAGCAGTATGTCTGTATGTGTTTATGTGATTCTGGTAGTGGTACTGTGATAATAGTAGTAGTTAGTAGTTTTTGATTGAATTTAAACTCTGCGGATTCGATTAAAGTATAACAACTCGGAGTAAAATCGGACGACAACGAATAGTGAGATCGCACATATAATATATATATATATATATATATATATATATACACATATATATATAGAGAGAGAGAGAGCGAGGAGAGGAGATGAGAGGTGAGGTAAGGTGAGGTGAGGTGAATTTATGAGAGACGTAATAATAATAAATTAGGATTTTCGCAATTACCTTGCTTACGGATCTTGTACGCGTCTTGTTCAGATGAAAGGGGTGAGCGGGTTTTATGCTCGTATAGTATTTTTGCCATTCTCTTTAATCTATATTGAATTTCACGCGTAAAATCTAGATGGGAAGTGGTCCGGACGAAAGTGAAAGTTACCAAAGGTAATAATAATAATAATTATAATAATTATTATTATTATTATAACAACAACAATAATAATAATATTACGATTCGTGTACGCATTCTTCGTTATTTATCATTTTTGTTCGCTTTTCATAGTGTTTCCTGTTTGGCTATAGAACAGGTGAAAGCTATATGCACCTTACGTGCCCATTGTTTAACTATATTTATATTTAATTCACGGTGTTCTCGTTTTATATATATATATATATATATGTGTGTATATGCTGATGTGTGTGTGAATACACACGTTGCGATTCATCTCGAGAAGTTTATAATATTGCTAATATCTTGTTATAGCGGATTGCGTGTAAAGACAATATTTGAAATATTATTATTATTATTTAATGAAATGAATACAAAAAATGACAGTTTTAATTTCGGCATTATAAATCACGCGTCTAAAATAATCGCGCTTTCGTGGGTGCGTTTTACGATCGATAAGTTAAATATCTGTGTCGATGTTTTAATTAGTTTTAATTGAGAGTTATTATTACGCGTTTAATTTTCAAACTAACTTAGGAGAATTCGCTAATTTCGCTTTTAACATAGTATTAATTTAGATTTTTGGGAAAAGTGAATCACAATTGAGCATGTCCATATGTAGCTAATCTTCGTCATTGTTACCGATTTTCCGCCGATGCCAGAACATCTCCAAAACCGGTTGCTTTTTATATCGCGCTGATCCGTAATCGACCTCTGAGGCTTTTATCCTCAACCCCGTTTGTATTAACCGGGATTCTATTCCAATTTCTCTTCCGATAATATAACCGAAATACTTCACATGTCCGATAAAAATATCTTAATAACAGAGTTGTCCCCAAGCACTAATTTCTTTGAGTTAGTTTTTTTCGCTGTCAAATCCTACGAATCTTTTCGTCAACATCACATCCGAAAACATTTAATTCATAGCTGCCTTACTCGATGTCCAGGTTTCTGTTGCGTATAATAAAATTGGAGAAAAGTATACGTATTACAAGTTTAATCTTTGTGTTCTTAGTTATAGATGCAATCTTTCCATATTTTATTCAATTTTGACATAGCGCCTCTGGCAGTTTAGGAAGTTTTAACTTCTGCTTCTGAATCACTATTATTCTATATCGGAAATCTTCAATAAACAAAGTTAGCCGCAGTTTCATAACCACCGAATTATTAAATAAGTAGGTTCATTTTATTTCTTGAATTTTGTCATTTTAATCGTCCAGAGTAATTTAAAAAGAAAAAAGTTATTAGCGCGTTTAAAATAAAATTAATTGTTGTTTTTATCGATAAGGTACGCCCGAAACTCATGTTTATACACTAAAAGAGTTCAGATATTCTGCAGCTCTGTTCACCAATGACAGAAGAAATATTTGGAAAATTAGATCGCGCAATGGAATGGAGAAACAGGCGTTTACTAATCTGCGGGTGATACCGAAAGATTGGAAATTAAAAATGGATATGTAAATGACAATCAATGCTCTGTAACGTCCGTAGCAAAATGTGACATGGACTTTATGAAACAATTAAACGCGTTTGAAATGTGGTCGCTCAGGCGCATGTAGCGAATCCTAAAGAAAGAGAAGAGAAAGAATAAAGAAGTGCTCTGGAAAAGCGGAGTAGAAAATATGAGCCTGGTAGATGTCCTGAAGAGGAAAAGAAAATATATGGTACGCGAAACTAGAGAACTATTCATGCTGGCTATACAGAGGAAAATCGGAGGAAAGCCTCCACGGGGAAGAATGGAAATGATAACATCAGAAATGGAGCCAAAAACTGTTATGGACATGCTGAATTCGGCGGGGAGCAGACGATTATAGGAGCATTTATTCGGCTTAAATGTAGACGTTGGTGCGTGCAATCTTTGGGAATCAAAGACGCAACGTGATGATAATATATCTATATATATACTTTACAAAAGTAGGGCAATCATACTTTCAACAGTGGCTCACATAGGCTAATCTTAATATATATCTGTATGTGATATATATGTACTTCTGTGTGTATCTTGAACCTTTGAACCATCTCATCTATTTAAACGCGTATTATTATTGCAATTTTTAAAAAGTATATTTCCTACACTTTTAATAAGTACTTGCAACGATAAATGATAACAATGAGATGGTTACGCCTAAAAATAACGTACAAGGGGCTAGTCACCATCATATCATGGAGGACGATAAATGGATTTCTGATACCTTCAAATCTGAATCGAATATTACGATATCACTGACTTTCCTGGCAAGCTGGTACTCGTTTACCGACCAACTGTATAAACGGTTGAATTAGCTAGAGGATTTCTTATCATTGGATATTCTTGTCACTGACGGCTACAGCCAGAAGTACCTTGTGGATATATATATATATATATATATATATATATATATGTGTGTAATATGTGCGTGTAAGATTGTGTGTGTTCAATTTTGCTAGAAATATTTTGATAGAATAATGATGATGAACCGCAATCATAGAGGCGCCAAATCGGCACCGGGTATGCGCATTAATTTCGAATGTATATATGTAAATACGTTATTGGAAATATATATATATATATATACATCTCGACATTGTTACCGGATATTGCGTGCAAGATATTATATTCGTTCGTGTGTGGCCCTTCTTAATCGGTCTGCAGCTCGATCAAGATAGTAGTGTCGAATTCATACCCTTTTGCAACCGGATAGTAACAAACTAACAGCGATGGTATAAGTGCATAATGGCGATAATATGATCCTGTTGTGTAATCTCTATTTATCGTTTCCTTGAAAAGTTCTACCAGCGAAAAATCCACGTTAGTCGATGTGGATTGATAAGCGAAATTAATGCACGCCTGAAAACATTGATGATAAGAAATTATTCAACAAAAACAAAAGAACGCATATTTATCTATTTATAGGAAAACGTTTGGTTTATAAATGTAACCGGTTATAATTTCGTTACATTTTGTTTAGTTTCGAAATTACAACGGATATTTATTTGAAAAATTATTTTGAAAACGTCGTATTTTTTAAAACTTATTTTATAAATGCAACCGGTTATAGTTTCGTTACATTTTTTTGCAACGGATATTTATTTTTATAAAAAATATTTGGAAAACAACATTTTTATTTGTTTATTTATCTATTTATAAGAAAACATTTAGTTTATAAATGTAACCGGTTATAATTTCGTTACATTTTGTTTAGTTTCGAAATTATAACGGATATTTATTTGAAAAATTATTTGGAAAACGTATTTATTTAAAACTTATTTTATAAATGCAACCGGTTATAGTTTCGTTACATTTTTTTGTAACGGATATTTATTTTTAAACCGATCGTAATGGCTATTATAGGAATGTACTGTATATTTTAGTGGAAAATGAATAGCTTAATAAAACAAAATTAATTTATATAAGAATTTTTTTATTAATGCAAAGCTTTTCGACAATCACGTCATTATCAGGCATATATAAACGTCGTTAATAAAAATTTTTTATAGTGATTAATTTTGTTTTATTAAAATTCATAAAATCGATACATCAACAGAAATGAGTAGCCGTCTTAATAGATGATTCTTCTTTTATTATCATTATTGTTATTAAACACACTCTTGTATCCTAGTTAGTCATATGTATTTGCATCTCATGTATACACGTGTATATATTTATATATATATATATAAATATTTATGAGTGCGGGCGGTGAAAGGTGGTTATGTACTTATTTATTTGTACACACATATATGTCTTCATATCTATATCGTGTTGTGTATATGTATATAACTTGAACAATTTGGAATGCAGTGATTAAAAAAAAAAAAACAAAAAACAAAAAAGAAGTTAAGTTCACTAAATGGTTTTTTCTTTTATGAAAAGTCATACAGCTTTTCGGCCGTTAATCCATTCCGAAATGAATATAAAAAATATTAATTATAAAAATATATACACATTTGTAAAAAATATTATTTAGATACACAATTTAGAAAATATCAAAAGAGTATTTTAAATAATTTAATAGTGAATGTGGTGAATAACACAATCGGCAATCAGCAATATAAAATTTATACATAAAAAATAGCTCAATAGCAAATAAAATCAAAATAAAAACATCCAACAATATAAAATTTATATATAAACAATAATTTAATAGCTATTGTATAAATTTCGTATTGTTGGATACAATATAAAATTTGTACATAAACAATAATTTAGTAGCTATTGTATAAATTTTGTATTGTTGGATATTTTTATTTATTTCTATCTTATTAGTTATCGTGTTATTGTTTATGTATAAATTTTATATTGCTGATTTTTGATTATGTTGTTTATCACATTCTCGGTATATTTTTATAATTTATATATATTATATTCGCTTGATAATGGCTTAACAGCTGAATTTATGTATAAATTTTATATTGCTGATTTTTGATTGTGTTGTTTATCATATTCACGGTCACATTATTTAAAAATACGCTTTATCACTTCGATAATTTTTCTATATTGTGTATGTAAGTAATATATATATTTTTTAATTTGTGTATATTTTTATAATTTATATATTTTATATTCGCTTGATAATGGCTTAACACAGCTGAATAGCTTTATGATTTTTTATAAAGAGAAAAAATGTAATTTTACATTTTTTATATATCATATGTATACATCATATAATATACTAAATATATTATATATATATAGTGTATCGGTGATCTATATACTATTCGGTTGTTCACTTCAGTTTAAATCAGTTATGTCCCATTTACTTTTGTTTCTTATTGTTTGAATGAATAAAATTATAGTCCGGGAGTGTCTGGAACAAATTCCGTACATTTTCGATTATTTTTATAGGGCGTATAGGATGACAATCGCAGGTTCGTCGGAGACTCGGAAAATCTGCTGGAGCTACTTCTCCAGCTAATGAACTAGTGTAATGAAATCGCTGAAAAACGTCCGAAGTAGTAATTGCCGGATGGGGTAATTTTTTGGCGCCTCTTCCGTCTGTTGCGTACGATGTTCGTTAAACTTTGGCTTGCCTTCTTCCGACACATCTATTAATGATAACGCGACTATTGCCGAATACTTTATATATCCTGGGTAGATGTAGGAACATCCTTGGAATGCGACGTTGATTCGGTTAACCGGTTATTAGTACCGTTACGACGTGTTAAACCTAGAAAACGAGTTATAGGCGCTTACACCTCACACACATACTGATATATATATATATATATTTGGATATGATATGTGTGTGCCTCCTATTTAACTTCGGTTTGGCGTGATATTTGTTTATAGTTGGATGGAGATATCCAGGCTTTGTTAAAGTCGTGAAAACTTTTTTACCCCGTCTACCCGTTGATCCGCTTTTACTTACGACGTTATCTTTATCCGGATTCCTTTTTTTTGTTATTAAATTTTTTTTTTGACGTATTATATGTATGTGTGTCTTATTCAGAGATGCGTGACATCCGTCTTTATTTAAAAACACATACGCGCGATTACGGGTATGCGACGTTTACGATATGATATAATTTATTATTTTCTTTATAATTCCTTGTTAATTTCTCTTCAACCGGTTCGATAAATTATATCTAGGTAAAATTCTTTATTTTATTTATTTATATTCTTTAAACGATTTTTGGCCTATATATATATATATATATATATTTATATATATATGTATATATATATATATATATATATATATATATATATATGTATGTATGTATATATATGTATATATATATTTAGGGCACAAATGCTCGTTACCTCGTTACTAAATTAACCGAGCCTCTATAATATCATTCGTATCGTGTTTATTATTTGTTAAATTATATTCTAAGAATTTTTATTTTTCCAAAATTGAGATGACATATTAGCGACGGTGGCGCGTTATCGTAGTAATGTTATTATCTGGATCTAAAATTCCGCTCGATTAATTTCTGAGCTGTCTAGAAATTTCAATTTTTTTTTTCTACAATGTCCGTGTACTCGGTTCGATACTATAAAGTACGATATCCGGTATAATAGACGTCTACTACTACTACTATTTTTTATAGACAATACGGTAATTCACCGATTATAAGTTTTGTTTCTACTAAACGTATTCGTATTCAGTAGTTAAAGATAATGTTTAAATCGTAGACAATTGCAGTAAATCGAACAAAGTCTAATTAGTTGCTACTTTTCCAGCATTGGTTTTGCGCAGTATCGTTATATTTATAACGACGACCTGCATAAGGTACTTCGTAACCAACTATAACGCCGGGATCCGGAAGAACCTGTAATAATGGATATATTCAACGACTCTAATACCAGGTCAATCTAATTGGCTGTCGAAATATTGAAATATCAGCGCTCGTTGTTATATATTTAGAATGTGCAAAAAATAAAAAAACAACATATTAAATTTTCTTTAGATGGATTCGTTTCATTTATTTTTAGTATTTACCAAAATTTTCAGATAGCAATTTTCTCCTTTTTTTTCGAATTCGTATGTATGCGTGCGTTAACTCACACACATACACATATGTATGTATATACACGTATGTTTGCGGCATATATATATATGTATGTATGTATTTAACGATTTATTTATGAAAAACTAGGTAATTTAAAGTAATCGATTTAAATCGAGCTACCTTGACCTAATTCAACCAACATCTGATGTAGTAAGCGCGATATGTGTGTATAGAGGTGTATCTAATTTGATATAGATGAATAGTATAATATACTTTACAATTATATATATATTTTTTTAGATTGTGTAATATAGTGATTTTTTTATTACTTTAATTACAAAAATTAGTTAAAATCACTATACATTTATTGAAAATTCACAAAGCTTTTCGGCAATTACGCCATTATCAGGTGATATTTAAAAAAAATATTTTTCACTGTTCAACCATATTTTTGAAAAAATAATTATTTTCTGGCTACTGTTTTCTAAATTTTATATTACTGACAGTTGATTGTGTGTATCTCTTCATTTTATTTTTATAAATTTGTGATCTTAAATTTAAATTTATATTTTGTGTTTTTATTTTTTAAATCTTTATTTTTAGTTTTAACTATCACTTGATAATGGCGTAATTGTCGAAAAGCTTTGTGAATTTTTCAATAAAGGTTTAGTGATTTTAACTAATTTTTTTAATTAAAGTACAATTATATTGTCTGGGATATTTCTTCGCTTTTAATAAGTCGATTTTTTCTACATTGAATTATTTTTGCAACGACTTCTCTATTTAATTCAGTTCCAAGTCGATTCTATATGGTTTTGTTTCGAATAATGTAAAGAGTACTTTATGTTTTATTTAAAATATATAGATGTTTCCAACTGAAAATCTAAGTGTTTATTGTACATAGCAAACAGTTGTATAACTTGATGTTGCTAATTGGCTATACAGTGACCGACGAAATGGTTAATAAGTATTTATTATGGGCTGCTCGTATTATAATTTTTTTGCCATATACTGTAAAATTTATGTTAAAAAATTAACGGGTAAATTTCTTTTTTAATATGTCGTAGGTCTAGAAAACGTAGGCCTAGTAATTCTCAGGACGACGTAAAGGAGGATCAAATGAACGAATGTACAGCAGCATTGGTCTTAATGAGCCTGTCATGCAGTCCTAACTCTTCGATTAACGGTAAGCCAAATTAGATTTTTAAATATCGATTTCGCCCTACCGGAATAAATTAGCACGATAAGGTATATCAATTATTAATCCAAATCGATATTACCGGATGATAAATGATATAACATCATTAAACTAATAGTTTTTTTTTTTTTGTTTTTTTTTTTTTAATTAACGCCACTTCAGTCAGTAATGAAACTGACCACCAGTAGTGAAGGTAATATTAGTAACACATTAACTTATTCCTAAGGTATAGCATGAAATACTGGTCTCTCTTAACAAAGTGAGTAGAGCAGATAAACATGAATGATCTACTGAGAGATAGAAAGAAGGAAAAAAGAAAATATATGAAATAGTTATAAATAAAAACAAATAACTAATGGAGTAATTATTTTTATGAATCGCTAGACTGCAGTTATAGTACAAGATTAACCAATCTTAAAAAAGTCTCTAGTCCAAAGCCTTCTTATCGGATTACCAGGCAACGGTGACCGCATACTCGAAACATTGCGGTTGCATCTGGTCCACAGCTATTTAAAAATTTTTTGTAACGTCCGACATGATAATCGTATTCAACGTGGAGATGGACGTGTATGGTGCAATTTGAAACAAAGAACGGAGCGTCGACATCTTAATGCGATTTATATTACTACTTGCAGAGATGAATCGTAGATTTATACCTCCGTATTGGAGCTATTACTGTCAAGTACACTAGACGTTTGTAGGAAACTTTACGGATTACTTCCATCCAATTATGCAATTATGCTACGCAACAATTTCAATCTGGAACGTATTTTTCGACGTGCATACCGAATGTTTGTTCTGCACATAAGATGGCGGTTCGAAAACAGGCCTAAATATTTGATTGTGTCAGAATGAGGAAAAGAAATGTTATAGTGAATACGTTACTTGTTGATTCTTTTTCATATTAATTTTAATTCCCAACTGTGTGGCCTATAGTGGTATTTTATCTACATGTTCATGCATAAGAGTAGTTGCATGTGGAGAATCGTCAAGTGCCGCAGCGTAGGTAACCAGTACGGAAGTAGCTAGGATTGGAATGTCCGCTGTATTTAGTAAATAGAGTAGAAGCTCGAGTATATACTTCCGCGCGGAACTGAAGTTCTGACATCATACCTCTTAGGGATAACAGAATGTATCTTGACTTGGAATGAGCGATTTGATAAATATGAAGGTAGCAAACAGTATATATAGTTAACGAAGAAGAAAAAACGAAAGTAAAAACAAAGTTTAAATAGTTTAATCGAAAGTAATAATAATTATAAATTTAATTAAAAGAATACAATAAAAAATATAAACAAACAAGTGTATCTATACGTCATCATTTTCACGAACAATTGAATATTATATTGTAGGTCAAAAAATTACGCGACAATGTGTTAAGGTAGGGTAGCCTAGACAGTTAAAAAATATATACACGCATATACATACTTTATATATATATGTATGTGTTTATATATTCCTATGTTTGTATTTGGTATAATAATTTAATTATCTTATTAATTGAATTCTAATTGGTCCAGATTTTTAATTTTATTTTAATGGTTGTATTCGTATAAGTCATTAAAATTTATTCCTTACATCGCTAAGGACTGAGCAAGGATGAATCTCCAATATTACCAGTGTGACAACAACAAAACAGTTAGGATCGTTGAACACGTTTAGTTCAAAACTACCGTGGCCAGAGAGTACTCGATAAGTGAAGACATTAATATCCTTTTTCCTTTTAATTCGTTTCCTAATTGTATATTGAAAAAAACATTTAGACGTTTTTTCCCTATCAGACACGTGTCCCGTTCTACCTGTCAGATTTGAAGTATCACCAACTTAAAAATTTTTTAGCGGGAGTGTCATCAGCTGATTACACTCGAGATATTTCGTTGATATGACGGAATTAATATTACTCGCTATTCTATATTCGGAAGTTATTGATGTGCTAATAATAAATAAATGCAAATATTACTGTTGACACTTATAGCGGACGTTAGAACAGTTCGCGAAGATATACTTAACAAAGATTTCCTTTGATGTTTATTTACGAATTTTAGCATCAAAAATTCCTTTGTATACAATGAGTACCGTGTACCTCAAAATATTTAAGATCTGATTGACTTATCAACGTTTTTTTTTTTTTTTTTGTAATTATAGGAATGATAAATTATGAAATGAATACTAAATCAGTTGTTATTATTGGTAATAAACTGATCGAATCGCTGTAATTCAAATGTGTTTGTGTAATATATATATAATGTTCCACTAAGCTGGGAGCGGAACTACACGTGTGAGACTAATTCTCGTTGTCAATTTTAAGTTTTACATTTCTACTCTGAAAATAATGAATGAAGATATGAAATGTTTCGATTTCGTCAATTAAAGTGGATCGTTTACAGTACGATTAATAATGAAACGAATAATGACTGAAGAAAGTACTTATATAAGATTCGTCGTAATTTAGTGTTATTAATTAAATCAATCGATCGCAGTATACAATCCGATTGATAAACTACGTTTACATCGTGGTATTTTCAAAAATAATATTGTCATCAAATGTTATTAGCTGGTCTAATAAATTATTTCTATTTTTTAGTTTTATTATTTTTAATTCTTCTAATAAATTTCTTTTTCTAACTTTATTTCCTACGTGTGTAATGTATTATAGTTATGGTTGATACATTCGTTGCAACGTTTATTGTATAATGATTTTGTTTTTATATAAATTTAAATAACGTCCCTCAAACTCGTACTTATATCGTTTATCTGGTTTTTTCTTATATACTATTTAATTTATAAACGTTTTGAAAATCCAAATCTACGGCAGCACGCTCGAACGGCATAAATTTAGACATTTTTTTCTTTAGGTCCATATATAAAGTTCGGGTCTGCCTTTACTTCGACTTCCGTTCATAATTCCTTCGATTAGTGTTGTCATCCATTATGAATGTCTGATGAAATGTCCGACCATTTCACGTTTTCTCCTTTTAAGCGATTAGTTATTTTACTTTTTCACGGTATTCATTCTTAACATTAGATGCCAGCACCACATTTCGAACGCGCTGAACTTATCGTTTTCTCCGTTTAAAATCGCCCATGGCTCGGCTTGATACAATGCCATACTCCAGGTAAAGCTTTTTACAAAGTGTTTTCCGGTGTTAACTGATATCTATTTTTTTATATAAAGAAGGGTTTTCTCATAAACGCGTTTTTCGCCAGGTTCTTTTCTTATATCTTTTATATTTCTTACCATCTGTGGATATTATGCTTCCTAAGTAGGGAAATTCCGTGACTCGATCTATGCTCTCTTGAATTAAGGTGATATTTATTCTTTGATTTTGCGTTTTTTGAAGATGTTATCAGTTTACGCTGTAATTATGCTCATTTTACAATACAAATCTAATAGTGTTATATATTTTACCATTACTTTTTATTATATTATTATTTTTATTTTCTAAGTAAAAATCTGTTGCCTCTTACTGTTTATGTATAACATTATTTATATATATTCTAATGAGGAACATCAGTTATAATTAAAACTGTAAGAAAACATCATGAGATGAGCAAGTACTGTGAGGAATTTTTACAAGGCTACTAATCTAATGATTGTAACTTCCAATGGTCCATTAGCAGTATCTTCAGTCTATTGTCCACCAAAGCACACTATAAAGCAAGAGCAATTCAATAAGTATCTAAAAACCCTCGGAAACAGATTTGTGTCGGCTGGCGATTTCAATGCCAAACACACACTCTTTGGCTCTCGTCTTTTACTCCTAGAGGTGGACAGTTATTTGCATGTATTCAAAAGAATAAATACAGTGTCTTATCAGATGGAGCCCGCTCTTACTGGCCTTCAGACACAAAAAAAAACCGACCCGATTTGTTAGATCTCTTCATTACCAGTGAAATCAAAATTGAACACACTCTGGTTGAGTCCTCCAATACCTCGGATTACTCACCAAAAATACTATTATCCTTTTTATTATACAAACTCGTACTAGACCAACGTTGACCAATAATAATACTGACTGGAATGCATTCTAGAGGGCAGTTGAAAGTAGTATCTCCCTAAAAATTCTATTAAAGACAAAAAAAAAACATAGAAGATGCTGTTGGAAATCTCACTAAATGTATACAAGAATCAGCATACTTAGCCACTCCACAAAAATATGAAGGGATAGCAGTAATAAATCAGCCTAAGATAATAAGAAATATGATTACCGATAAAAGACGATTGAGAAAAATTTGGGGCAGAATAATAGATCAACGATAAATAAGGCAGCTTTTAACCGAGCAGCAAAAAAGTTTAAAAAAAGCCCTTGTAGATGGAAAAAATGCCAGATTTCAAGATTATATGGCCAACTTAACACCAAGTAAAGATAGAGATTATTCTTTATGGAAAGCTATAAAAACCATGAAAAGGAATCACTACGTTCATTGCCCATCTCTAAGAGTAGGAAATAAATGGGTGAGAAGCGTCCAAGAGAAGGCAGAAATATTTGCCAAGTACTTGTCTGTTATTTTTCAACAAGATAATAAGACCGACAAAACCAAGGACGAAAAAAGAGGTATACAAAGGTATACAATTATCTGCAAGTACCTTTTCAAATGTCTCTTCCTATAAAAACCATATCACCGTTTGAAGTAAATACATGTATTCAAAAACATCTACACTCAAAAAATCACCTGGATATGACTTAATTACAACATCTATTTTAAAAAAGTTACCCAAAAAATCTATAACGTTATTAACATTTATTTTTAATGCAATCCTTCGCACTGGTTATTTTCCAATACAGTGAAAATTTGCATCAATAATAATGATACAAAAACTGGGAAAACCTCAAGATGATGTGTCTTCATACAGACCTATAAGTTTGTTGCCTAGTTTATCCAAAGTTTTTGAAAAACTTGTCTTAAAAGATTGAAGTTAGTACTGGATGAAGAAAAAATAATTCCAGACTGGCAGTTTGGTTTTAGAAATATGCATAGTACCGTAGAACAAATTCACCGAGTAGTTTTTATTATAAACAGGACCTTTGAGCAAAAAAAAAGTACTGCACATTCGTATTTCTCGACTTTGAGAAAGCATTCGATAGAGTGTGGCACATGGGTTTACTCTGTAAACGGAAACAAAAATTGCCTCACCCATATTACTCAATATTCAAGTCGTATCTAACTGACAAGGGCTTTCAAGTTATCGTAAATGATGCACATTCGCAAATTTATCCTGTATAAACAGGTGTACCGCAAGGTAGCGTGCTTGGCCCGATCTTATATAGCATCTATACTTCTGATTTCCCAGCTAATGTCAATACAACAACGGCCGTATTCGCTGACGATGCAGCCATATTGTCGACAAATAGTGATCTTGCAATGGCAACTAAACATCTTCAGCAACACTTAACTGACTTAGACAAGTGGTTCAAAATGTGGAAGATCAGAGTAAACGAATTAAAGTCAGCATGTGTATTATTTACATTAAATAAAGGAAAGGATGCACATATTCATCTTAACGGACAAATGATTCCTCCAGACGCAAGGTTAAATACCTTGAACTACATTTAGATCAAAAATTAACTTAGAGGAATCACATTACTGCTAAAAGAAAACAGCTTGGTATTAAACATCGGGAAATGAATTGGCTGATGAATAAACGTTCTACATTATCAGTAGAAAATAAAAGGCCGTTATATAATGTAGTCTTAAAACCTATTTGGACTTATGACATCCACATCTATGGTATAACCAGCAATTCTAACCTTAAGATCATTGAACGATTCCAGGCGAAGGTGTTACGGAGTATAGTGCGTGCACCTTAGTTTATCAGAAATGACGCAGATCATTTAGCCAGAATTATAAGCAACGACTTGACCATCACGCTAATCCACTAGCTGCCAAATTGAACTGCACTACAGATCCTGATTTTACAAATTATACCCAGAGAAGCTATGAATAGCTGTAATTGTAGAGCGTTCATTTGACAACTTATTGTCAGCAGTGCTGCTTATTGTTCTACAGGACAGATTGCAAGCAATTTTAAAGAGGAAAAAAAAAATATATATATAATCCAATTTTAGTTTCGTTGTCCTCGTTGTAAACATTTCTCAAAATTTACAAACTATCCTATTAGCTCAGAAATGTTAGTTTAAGGGTATTGAACTAGCAAACAATACGCAGAGATAATAAAAATGCTACTTAATATATTCGTAAAAAATAATTAGATATTCCTTTGATAACATTAGGTACATTGAAAAATACACACATACACATATATATATATGTATGTAAGAAGCATTGATGTTATTGACTTAATGAGAAATGCGACGCTAATGGTTATGTTATGTTTTCCCCATCGCCCTATGACCAGAAATAATAGTTACATTATCTTTCATGTTTTATCTTTCCTTTACGTACGTGTTGATATACACGTATATATATTTATACTACTCTATAACAATCTGTTTTTACAACTTATTTTTATTTGAATCCGACGTCATTTACCCATTAAATTTACAGACGAATGTAGCCTAAATTACCTATATATATATATATATATATATATATATATATATATATATATATATATCGCGAGTTATATTATATATATATATATATATATGCATATATTTTTTGACAAATGACATTTTGACACATCACTCAACGAGTTATAAATGGCTTTCTGACATTAGTGATGTATTCAAGGTATTCAGGTTTCTGATAATGATTGAAAAAGCGGTGATCTTCGGTTCTTAGTTTTTGGAAAGTAGTACCATCTTTCCGTAATCTAGGCTGCCAATTTTTTCTTTCTGAAAATTTTACTATTTCTATTAAATTCTGCAATGGAGGCAAACTAATTATTAATTAAAATAAACCATTTAATTTTTAGATTGTGTAATGTAGTGATTTTTTATCAATTTAATTACAAAAATTAGTTAAAATCACTAAACGTTTATTTTCTTGAAAATCACAACGGCAATTATTATCAAATGATATTTGAACGCTAGTTTAAAATTGATTGGTTTTTTCATTTTAAAAATGATAATTTCGAAATGAGAGCTCGTTTTAATGTTCGATTTTTTTATTATTATTATTTTCAAACAAATTCGAGGTTAGATGCGCCAAATATTTAATTAGCGAATATTAGATTGTTTAATATTTGCGGAAATTTCTTATTCAATTGCGTATTATTATAACTAAATAAATTATTCATTTCATTTATCGCAATATTGATACCATTTTGTCCGTATAGAAATTATGCAATATTCGCGTCTATATCCTAAGCGATTTTGTATATATACACACACGGGTGATAAATTTATAAATTAAATAATTCTTCTAGGGTATAGAAAAAGGTTTGTTAAGCGTCGTTATTTTGTTTCGATGCATGTGTAATGTAGTTGACCTTGAATTTATCGGCATTCGTCTAAACTATTGTATATAGTACTGGCCGTTTTATTATTTACATAACGATTTATATTGTCCCGAGTCCTGGTTTTTAATTTTATTTAGATACTCTAGTTATCTCCTCTATTGAGGTGGTCTAGGACATTCAGCTATCAACTGTTTCGTTGAGGGACACATCGATCTTTACGGTTTGCATGCTCATCGCGGTAGAATAGTTGAGCGTCGAGGAGGAAATTCTGAGGGTGCTTGGGTTAGTTCACCGGCTAGAACTCATTAAATTACCTGTTATTTTTGTTCCTTGTCGCGGTTTTTTGATTTTGACTGATCTGTAGTGTTGTTATATGTAAGCGATCATCTGTCTAGTATAATGGCCAGATATTTTGTGCGTGCTAATTGTACATATTAACGTTAGAGATTCAACGCAGTGAAGTTACGAATAATGTTTGTTTAAAGTTAAGCAAAGCTTTTCCGGTCTGCTGTACGTTGTTAGGTTTAAATTACTTTAATAATTAAACGATGATAACGCGATAAATATAATTAGTTTACTTTTTTCAAACTATAAACAATTTAACTGTGTTCTACATCTAATTTCACGCTGTAATACTTGTCAACATATTTTTTTATACACAATGATGAATGTGGTGTAAATAACACATCGATCAAATTACATCCATCGCTAATCGTACGATCTGTTTAAATATGTTTATAATTTCGCTTTCAAAAACTAATTAATCGTCGAATGTTGTTGAATTATTATTTTCTGTTTTATTTTATTTTTTTTAAAAAAATGTTTATCCTGTAACGATTTAATTGACTTTCATAATCGCGTTTTTTAGATTATCCTCGATTCTAACTTGCGATTTTAATAATTTAAAGATGGTTGTAACTTCAAAATAATAATGTTGTAAATTTAATCATTAATTCGTACTTACAGAACTTCATCGCTTTCGCGTAACAGCTCATTTGAAAAATATTCGATAAGCGCATCTCGACAAGAATTCGAATTATTTCTATAGAAACTAATCGAATTAGACCTCGGTCGATATTTTTTAGTTAAAGTACGCTCAAACGGATTATACGAAGCCTAAACCCGCGATAATATTTGTTACGAATTTAGCGGTATCAATTGTTGGTTATTAATTTTCCGTTTCATTTTGAAATTTCTTAGTTCTGTTCAATTTGTTTTATTTATTTTTAATATCGACAATTAAGATCGTTATTATTAGCAGTTTTTACACGTCCTATCTACTAATTTGTAAATTGGCGGATTTACCCGGTGGGGCTAGTTTATTGCTTAAAATCTAGGTGTTATTACTATGGACAGGGGTCTAGTAAAGCTAGATAATTGTAGAAGTGCATACAAGTAGTGTGTAGCTGAAAAGTAAGTAAAAGCATGTAATAGTCCTCTGTTTGTGTACTTAATCTAAGGGCAGTGATGGGATGAAAAACATAGTCCCATCGACTACCTGCGTGCATGAAGAAAGGAGTCTGTGCATAGTGGTAATAAATAATAAAAATAAATATATAATATAGAAGAAAAACATACAACTTCAGAAACAACCTTCCTTAGAGAAAGCCATGCGTTTCAAATTTACAATTACAAATTAATCAAGGACAATTAGCTAAATTCAAACGTGAATCCAATACCCCTTCGCTCCTTGGTCCCCTTACTTATAATTAATTTCTAATTTACCTGACTGTATTATTAATATGTTCAAATATGTAATGATGTTCATAACTACTTTAAATTTAAAATATTTTAATCTTGACCATAGTGAAGTATGTTTTTCTTTTAATGTATTTATATTCGATAGACCTATCTTTCAGACAAGTAATTTTCTTTTTTTTTTTATTATTATTATTATTTTACTAAAGATTTTTTCTTATAAAGATGTATTTTTCTTATTTTTTTTT
Organism: Coronaproctus castanopsis; assembly: GCA_032883995.1. NCBI lineage: Eukaryota > Metazoa > Arthropoda > Insecta > Hemiptera > Monophlebidae > Coronaproctus > Coronaproctus castanopsis. Next base: position 181,776,735 of record CM065053.1, read on the forward strand.
TTTAATATTCTTCTAAGATTTTTATTTTTGAAATTGTGTATTTCGTTATCGACAAGATATATTTTGTAAATTGGCGTTAGTGAGTTTCACTTTGAATTTATATTAGTTAGATACTTAAGCTCGAATATTAATATCGGTTGTCGTTTATATATATTTATATTCCTATACTGGTTTCTTAGAATTATCTTGATCCGCGGGCTTGCTGACACGTTCTTCTCCACTTGGTACAGTCCTCTACGTCTGCACCGATATAGACCGTCTGTCTTTATCGACAGAGTCTTATTCACAGTTTTCTCGGTCTTTCGCGTGATGGTTTTCGTCCAGTATTCAAGGCCATTAATACGTTGGGGCTATTGACGTGTCCGTACCTGTAATTTCGACTGTATAGAGTACAATTTCTATACATTTTCTTATGTCTTCACGTTTAACACGATCAAGATCTAAACGATAAAGGTTCAGAAGATATAAGAAAGAGCGATTAACATTGAAGAAGAAACTACGGTAATGTAAAGCTAAAGAAAGGAACCGATTCTTAATGGCTCGAAAAGGTACTGTTAAAAGCATAATAATTATTTGGGGAAAGAGAAATAGTAGTCGCTGATGTATCCCTTTAACGATTAATTAGTAATATACACGTTACCATATAATCACACGTATATGCTATATGCTTGCCGAGTTACTCGTATTTATTACACACACACACACTCACGTATACTTATAATATGTATTATGTTTGTATGTGTATATATTTGTCTGCAATGTACTTGTACGAAATAGGAAAACAAGCGTACAGATTTTCCGCGAATTTTCCTCCGATTTATATTTCAAATATTCTCGTTTCGTTTTCTCGTTGTTGTTATTATTATGATCATTACTACACTGCCATCATTATCAACAATAGTTTTTTCAATTCGAACGTACTGATAATGGGGGCGAGTTTATTGATTTATTCTGTGTACAATGGATAGTAATCAGCGTGCTTAATTGTGTATTATTAACTAATTAACATTTAATTGTGTCTCGATTTAAGTGTGAACTTATTAATACGTAAAGGTTGTGTACTTAAAATTCGTTGTTCTGTTCATCGAATCGAATCAAATCAAATTTTATTTATATTCATTTCAATAATAAATATAACGAAACTGATTAAAACTCGCACTAGAATACGAAGGAAACCGGTTATGCGCGTAAATGCGCGTAAATGCGCGAGTACCGGATAAATTTGTAATTTATAAATTATAAAATATAGGGTTACCCAAAATAGAAGAACATAAAATAAAGCGATCTATATATAAAAAATTAATGTTAAAAATATTTAAAAAAAAAAATTAAAACAGAACGAACTTTCTATAAACAAAAATTAATTATCGGTAAAGCAATAACGATATAATGATTAAATAAAAAATCAAATAACTTAAATAACACATAACATGAACGTATAATATTAATCTTCTATAAAAAAAAAAAAAACAAATTTATAATCAAAATATTAATGAAAAAATTAAAGATTACAGAACATATTAAATACGCACTTTAAATACGAATTTTTCATAAATAAATTAATAATAAAGTAGCAATAACGATATCATAACGATTAAAACGAAAAACGAACGTTACGTTATTTCGTACGTTGAAATTTCAAATAATAAAAATAAATAATAAAAAATAGAGAAACAAACAACCGAAAACTTTAAATTAATGAATTAATTAACAACAATGACCATTAGAGATGAATATTTCAACAGTTGCTGCTGCAGTCCTTATTTGAAACGTATAATTCATTAAATATTGTTTAATGATCTTCAGGGATTAAATTATAAGCCACCGCCCCTTGCTTGTACACGACAATGTGTCTTATTAATGTTCGGCACCGTTCCTTAATAATATGAATAATAATAATAATTAAGGAAATTAAATTTTCTATTATCTCAGTCAAATATTCACTACCAAACACCTTCATCGTTTGTATTTATCATTGTACAAATCAGTATTAACGTATTATTCACTGGGGTGGAGCAGCCAACTCACATATATTACAAGTGTTACAAAATTCACTCCTCAAGAATATACTTCGTGACGGTAAAAGCCAAGTAGCTACACCGATAAGTCAAGCAACTTTTATGTAGTACAGTTACTAAATTTTGTTTTTAAAAGTAAATCAAAATTTTTAGTTGGTTTTCACGATGGTATAACTAGATCTGCATCAGTCGAGTCTGCAAAATTACCAAAATATGATCAATTCCGTACTCGTATACAGTGTGCATACAAGGGAGCAGCATTATTTAATTCTTTACCTCCCCTTATAAAGATTGATCTAATGAACTATAAACGTCGTCATAAGCGGTTGACCCTACTTATTACGAATGGAGATCTATAATAAATTGACGGTCTGGATATTGGTAAATCATTAATATTACTGTTATTTCTGGTTAACGGAATACTTGCTCATAGCTGATTGCCGTTTACCTATCTTGTTTCATTCCCGATAATACATTTCCCTTTTTTCAAATTTTGTAAGGTTCACTGCATAAAAGACGTGTATATAGTCACAGATATGGTCTTAATTTCGGATATTCTACTATATTAAGTGAAATTTTTATACGGTTGTAATAAGTTTGTACTGGGTTTTTCTTTTTATTTCTATTTCATTTTTACCTTTTATATATGTTACTGTGTGTGTAAGTGTGACGTATTTATAAATGTCTATATAAGTGTTCTTATTAGTTCTATAAAATGAAAAGGAACACGGGAACAACTGATGAACACGAAGCAAGTGATAGAAAAATTAAAACAATATAACATTCCAGCGCTATTCTGCTTCCTAGACTATAGCAAAGCATGTGTTGCATCTCATCCTGATATTCTTGTTGCGAACGTTGTATAAAAATAATAAGACGTTCAAATAGAAAATGAATTACCCAATCAATTTCAGGTGTACAAGGGCGTAAGGCAAGGATGTTGTCTGTCGCCTATATTGTACAATATATATATACATATGGAGAATATATATTGTAAATAAAGCAACGCAAGGATTGGAAGGTTCAATTTCTGTAGAAGGAAAAATAAAATATTCAATTTGAGATTTGCCGATAATCTGACTCTTGTTGCGAAATCTGCGAGCAAACGAATAAATTACTAAAAAAAAAATTGAAGTCGTTAGTAATTGAAGAGTTGAATAGATTAAAATGCTCTCTCCTAGTAATCAACAGAGATGAGGTTACTACAACACAATTAAAAAAATTAATTAAAGACCATTCCTATGTAAGAAATAATATATGTGGGAGCCTGCATAACAAATCAAGGTGATTCTGACCAGGAAATAAAAAGAAGGATTGCTCTGGCAAGCGGAGTTTTAGGAAAATTATCAAAATTATGGGAAGACCGCGAAATTATGAAATATACAAAAAACATGTTAATGAAAGCGCAAAACAGAAATAGTTGTGGTGTACGTTGCCTTCATCCAGAAGTGGATAGATAAAGGCATATTGTGTTATATATATATATAAAATAATTATCGATCTAATTAACGCCCGTTGCATTATCTATTCGCGAATTTGATTAATAGGTAATAAATTCCGTTCGCAATATTTTTCGGTGTAAACTGTGTCAGTTTTATTTTTTTACTTAGTGTTGTTTCGAAAACAATCACAAGGTAAGAAAAATTTTGAACGTACGATAATCAACCGGAAAAGCTAAAAAGTTTATTTTCTATTTTCGAAAATTTCTGGTTTTTATTTAATTTTAATAAATTTTTCGAAAAATTTCGATATTTATTCGCGAACGAACTTTTTATTCGACTACTAACTAACACATCGGTAGTCACCCCACCTGTTGGAAAAAAGTATCAGTGTTAAGGGAAATGGGAGTTTCGAAATATGTAAATAAACCGTATAGACGCTATCCTATTGTATATGGTAATTAGTAGTGTATCAACACCCATTAGCATTTTCTCCGTTTTTCAACGTGCCGGTACGGAGAGAGAGACCCGCGATCAATAAACCGCGTTGTTGTTCGTTTTTTAGTTATCGTTGTCGTCAGTATTTGTACCGTCACCGATGCGGTTTAGTGAAATAATAAGTTTTATTTATTTTAACATACATACATACACACATACACAAACCTATTTATACATACCTATTTTCGCTAATAAAGACCCTTCGAGAATTTTAATGCCTACCTAATTATTAAGTCTGTATGGGTTTTTTTTTTTCAACTTTTTCCTTTATTATTACCGAAATAAGTACGGGTTTACGTTGTTTCAAAAGAGTTAATACTCCGCGGGAATTAAACGGACGTTGTGTTGAAAACACGCATTTGATACATTCGCCGCCTTTGTTTTCGAATCGTATATATGGACGACCGAGCTGGACGAGGAGGTGGCGGTGATATTATATCCTTTTCGCGTAATAATCCACTGGAAGTCGAACGGCATTTCCTTTTTCCGAAGAACTGTCTTTTCTATCCAACCGGAAAATTTCATGCGTATCATCCGCTTCGTCACCCCACATCCAGCGTCAACATCCTACACGTACTGTATTTCTATACTATGTAGCTACTCGGTGGAAACGTGTAAACAGTTTGTCGTCAGAAGGGAGACAAGAATAAAGAGCTCGTTGAACTTGCTCCTATATTTCTTTCCTCGTATATAACTCTATATTCTATTACAGTACGTCGTTTTTTTTCCCCTTTTTATCATTACTCTGTACTCGGTTGATCACCCGGTTGGGAGTTTATAAAAGTCAGTGCCCGTACTGCAAGATCGTTAACGGAATATTCCATGTGTTTACGGAAGTAATACAGTTCCCGTCAGCGTTAGATTTGATGTATATCGTATTAGAAAATGAAATTAGAACCTTGTTTTTTTCCCCATATCCATTCACTCTGTTCTGCTGGAGCATATGAGGAATGATGTACACTGAAAATACCTCAATTACTATCGAGAAAATTAATCGCATAGGAATTATCAGTAGATTACGATTTAGACGTAATTTGTTACCTGATCGTCTTTTCCATACGCAACTTAGACAAAGTCATTTTTGTCCCCCTCTATTCTGAGCAGGAAATCTACAATTCCGATCGTGTTATGTTTTTTTCCGAATACTCGGCTAGGTATCTTACTACGTTTTCCATGTATTATCGTCCCTTCCCCACCTAGTTAATCTACAATTATTCCCTCACATAGCGATATTTCTAGAGAAGTTAGCATCTTTGATTCATCTATATTTTTTCTCCGCGACCTTCCTCTGTATCGTTTTCCTTCCATTTTCCCTTCAATTATACGAAACTGGGATCGTGTTGATATAAGTGTGGCCTATCCATTTAATTCATCGATATTTTTTAACTTCCGAATTCAGCTCCTCGATTCGCTTATGTTTTTAAAAACACAATTACGCCATCTTAAGTTATAAAATAAAATATAAATAAATTAAACTAACGAAATTAAAAAAAAAAAAAAAAAAAAACTGCGTACATATATAAAAAGTGTAATTATCAAACTGTAAACAAGTTAACGATCCAGAAATCGTCCTATTCGCCGATATATATTTTAATATACAAAGTAATAATTTGAATGTTCCGACGGAAAGCATCTTACTTTATAAGCAAGATGTAATCATGTTATAATTATTCCTTTCAGTAATGCGTTATTCATTTTTTATAAAAAAATTATAACATCGTGCCTGAAGGGTTAAAGCGGCGAACTTCAATGCTAGCCCTAACACACATACATATATATATGTATATGTATATATAAGTAAAACAGTTACTTTTAGAATGGCGGGGTTTCGACAGAATATTATTCTGTAATACCGATTATTTTCCATCCTTTAGAATAATTAATACGTAGATTGCGTAGACATTAGTTTTTTTTTTTATTTTCTATTTAAAATTCTGGCGATAAAAATGGCGCTCTATATTGAAAGAATATGGGTGCTCTCAAGCTCGATTAGATTCCAATTAATGACTAAGGCTTCTAGTCATATCGTGTTAAACCAATTGGTCGGTAAATAAGTACTAGCTGCTCTGGGTAAAAAAAAAAAAAAAAAACAGAAAAAAACGTCCTGATATGGTAAACCACCTCGTATTGGCTTGTCTAAGAAAGGTTGCTAAGTCGGGTTAACTATCAATTTTCGCATTGACGTAAAACGGTGTCAATTACAAGCTTTCGACTTGATGAAACTTCTATTAGAGTCTCTTAAAATTATTCGATCGTTTAATAATTACAGGATGCTCGATAACGACATCGATCGATAAAATAGTAATATGCGGCTTAGCGCTACCGGACACATAAGACGAGAAGTGATGGATACGAAAGAAACGAAACTAAACAAGCATAAGACGTAAGGCATCCACTGTACGCGAAAGATGCGGCAATAAGTCGACTAAAGTCCGGGAAAAGTAACACCCGAAATTACTAGGACGGAATTACGGAGGGGAAGGCTGAAAGTGAACACTATAGAAACTTCCAAACGAACACTTATCTCCCGGTAATTAATTTCAAATAATGGAAAACCCTAAATAGAATAAGAACTATGACAGGAAAAACGCGAAAACAAGGAAATTTAGAAAATTACAGATGGACGACAGATGCGAATGCGGCATAGTACAAAAGTTAGAGCACCTACCAGTCTGCTCATTGCTGCCTTTTCGATGCAGGATCGAAGATATGACCAGTAAAATGGAATTTCGGAAGAGGCAAATTAGATTGTTAAATATTAGGGAAAAAAAGAATATAACGACACGATACGAAAAAGATGAATTCACTTTTTCCCATATCGTCATCATATTCCTTGCAACTAAGTGACACCTATAATATCTTTCTTCTCACACACATACATACATATACATATATATATATATATATATATATATATATATATATATATATGTAATGTTGCAATTAAAGTCTTTTGTCAGTTATATTACAAGGGCACAGTGGTAACGTGAGGAAGTATTTTGTGTACGATTTTTATTTCAACTTTTTGTAATCTTATCGCGTATGTGGTAAAATAAGGTGTAATTTATTTTAGTTTAATTTTATTGCTTTCGCCTTGTACATTAGTTACATATTTTATTGACGGCCGTTATGTTTGTTAATCAACAAATTAAATTGGCTGGGACGAAAAAAATTGGAGCAGCCTGTATACAATGTTTCGTCGGTTCGCGGTGTTAATTACAGCAGGGTAACTAACGAGGTACACATTAAATAGGAAATACCCGATAAATGATGCGAAAAAGAATAGGGATGGTTACCTATAAGTTGTTACGATAGATTAATCGTGCCTAGTCTATTTTTGGTCTTTGTCTATTCCGTTTATTTGGCATCTTTGTTTTCTTTTACATTTTTTTTTTCCGGAAACGAATAATTATCGTGTTATTATTTCCTGTTCACATATTTCTATTGATTCGTATTAGCCTATAAATGAGGATAAGCCTATTAAATAATAATAGTGATTATTATTTTAATTCTTGTTTATTAGTTATTATTACTTATTTATACTTTATACTTTATCGGTATTGTTTGTATTGTACTATACGTATGCGGAGATATTCCGTATATGCATTATACACGCTGTGTTACGGCCCCAATTTTTTTGTAATTCTCAATGAATGCGATACTACTTAACAATCTGATAAAACCCAGCATGAAATTTATTAGTTATCGACAACACTTAACTCGGATATATAATTAACAGATATTCGAAACGTTTATATATGTAGATCTTATCTTATTAAACGAGCACTAATGTGTGTGTGTGTATTGAATATTCACCGAACCTACACACATAGTTTTAATACAATTTTTTTTTTAAACTCGTCTGTTGAATATACAGATAACGATACACCAACACTTAATTAAAAATGATAATTAAGGACGAATATATATTTGTTTTGTGAAGTTTGTTAATTACTAGACACACACACACACGCGTGTTGCCTTGCAAAGTCCCCTTTAAGTACGTTCGTTCGTATGCAGCTAAAAGAAATATACTTAAATATTTATTGAGAGTCCAAATATCCACTGGAGCGCGCTATTTGTGACTTTATGCACATTACGGTTTATCGATGTTCATTTAATTTGAAGAGAAGATTTTGCAACTATACAAATGATCGGCAGTTTGAATTTCCTCGTATTCACGTAAAGGATTTGAAGCCATTTTCCATTTATTCAATGTATATGCACATCTACCTTGTCCCGTTCGGAATCTATTTATTCTGCACCATTCCCCATTCTCGGATATTCTATGCTGGGATCTTGCACTAGATCTGCATTAATGCCTTTACTCTTTGTCCATTCATCTTTCCTTCCAGTTTCTTGATGTGTTCTTCATATGACTTACATCTATTTTCTCAGTATGCGTACTGTTCAGCAAAACAGATGCATAATATTCCGACGTTTAGTAGGCGAGCGCTAGCGAAGTCAGTGGTTGTTGTGGAACGTATCGTAGAACAGGTAATTCGTCGAGAGATGGACCAAGTGGATGTGACTAACCGAGTGAATGTCGACACGTGGAGGCCCGTGACTAGCTAAATATTATTGTAAAATATACCGTAATTAAATGTATCCGAGTCGTGTAAAGTAACTGTAATATTTTCTGAAATGATTCTCCACTTCTTATTGCCTGGAATTATTTTTCTACTTTTGTGTAACCGTAGTCCATGTTTTAATGTTTTCGAGTCAATAAATAGTCACTGATATGTGAAATGCACTACGATAGGTTTAAAACTTATGTGGTACATTTTTGACGTGCATAATATGTACCTCCTAAAGCTGTTTTAAAATATTGTTATACGATACATCAGAACGGAAAAAATAACGTATAACAAAATTATAGTTTTCCACCTTTCAGGCTTTTCACTGTCTCCGTTAACCTATTCGGTTCGATTTTTTTATACATTTTGTTTTTTTTTTATTTTATTAATTTTAATTACAGGTTTTAGATTTATGTCTGACGGCTATACTACTAAAACCAAAGTGTATATTGCATTATAATTAAGTTATATGTTGTTTGGTTGATGGCCGTATAAAATTAAATGCGGAGCCTCTGTTTTTTTTTTTTTTTTTTACAATAAGTCCACTTTGTTTTATTACAATTGTTGTTAGCTGTAGGTCATTAATTAAACTGAGACCAGTCATCCTTCTTATACAACCGCTTCTATAGCGATTGATCTTGTTTAAAAGTCTATCCGAAAGAATAATTAGAAAATATCGCGGGGCTTACGAGATCGGAAAGATAGATCTATTGTAAAATATTATATATTTGCCTCGTAGAGTTAGCGGTATTAGCACTCTGTTCACACAATCTGAGTTCGAATTCCATTGGCGGACGAGAATTTTTGAATGGTAAAAAGAAAGAAGTGCATTAGAAAATTCGCCGGTAAATCTAGATTTCAGCTTGCTCGGGAAGGTAAAAAAAAGTCGGGGAAAGCAATGATAAACCATTCCAATATTGACTAGCCGGAGTGCGTCATTTAGTCCGCTTTCTATCAATTATAGGTTTGACATTTGTACGCATATTTAATATTTCAGTTTTGATTAGTTTTTAGATTATTTTCCGATTAACCAAAAATATCCGCCGCAGATTGATATAAAAGAATGACGATTTTATACTGATAATGATGAAAAATGCAAAAACGAATAAATTCGAGCGAAATATATATTTGTAAACATTTATAATTGAATACGCAATTTTAACGAAGGTTAATAATTTACGCTCCGCTTTACTAAACTAAATGAGAGCAGTATTTATAAATAGCTTAACAGGCGCAGAGGAAAAGCCTAATGACTAAACTCTGTTAATTAAGAATTTGCCTTATTATAAAAAAAGAAAAAAATAGATGATCAGTAAATTGTAGAATATGGATGAAAACTACGCTAAGTCTAAAGTGATGACGATAGACTTGGTCAGATATTACTAAATTTGCAGGATATGAAATAATGAATGAATTTAATTACCTCGGTCGCTAAATGCAGCAGGATAAGAAAAAGAAATACTTAGACGTGGACATGCAGTTACGAGACTGGGAAAATTATGGAAAGACGTGTGGAAGACGAAGTTGGAATTGTTCGAAGCGTTGATTTTTCCACAATCGTTAAAGTGATGCGTTACCACGTGCTTACGAAGAACAATGGAATTGATCGATCTTGTGTTATATCCGACGGAACGTAGTTGTTTTTTGTGCTATATTTCGAGTACGCCGTAATAATTTATATTGACATTAAATTTTGAAGGAGCATTAAGACTTGACTATAAATATAACCAAATCAAATCGTCAGTGGTAAATATGGAATTCTTTTTTCGAAATAAATTGAACATGTATATAAATTTATTCTCGGAAATCTTATTATTTATTTAATTTTCTTTTATAACCATCCAGGAGGTTCGTGGATTGATCAACAGCCCGTCTCTCCTAGTGCTAGTTTCAGCGATTGTTGTTCGTGGCGCAGCGGTACTCCATCGCCACCACTAAGCGAAAGTGGCGTCTCCGGTGTTTGGGGTTCGGTTGGTACCGATGAAGGTATCGTCATGGACGAAGATTACGAAGATCACCAGCCTAGGAAAAGGAAAGTTATATCCTCTTCGGTAAGTACATTTAGACGAGACTATTTTCTAAAGTTGTATTTCTGAATTGCCGGATTTTTATATATTGTTAATTTTCATTTTTAATTTTTATACCGACTCTTATATGTTCGAGATTTAAAACGACGGATGTGACAGTTTCGATATTTAATTTTTCGAAGATTTAGCGATCGTACCGATAAATTACACGAATAGAAATTTGAAAAGGAACATTGTTTCTAATTCCTAATCTGTCGTACACTTTCTTGTTAGCGGATTTTATACGTCTTCTTGTTGCTGCATCTTGTATTATGTATTATCTTTTTCGTTTTCCTCGATTTTATTATATACATTACTGTTGTTGTAGTGTCCACAAGTCGGTCAGTTTAATTAGGTCGCGGTTAAAGGTAGGTACCCCCACACGTGTTCATTATTTCTATAAAGTTATCTAATAGTTTTGTTTTGTATCTTTCAATCGGTTTAATTTGAAGAAATATTTTTCCACGTAATACTTTTAAATGTCATCATTGATAAATTCGACTGATTACGTTATTCCAGTAATATTTTACACACATACACACACATCTCTCTATCTCTCTCTATATATATATATGTATATATATGTATATATATATATATATATATATATATATATATACCATAGGTAATATCCACCTTCAAATCTCTTTGTTTACCATATGTGCGTTTGTATGTAGTATTGCATTTTAAAATTGTTCCATCTCGTATTTTATTAATCTTATGATCGTGATATTGCTAACCTAGCTGATACAATTTTACTGTCTAGAGTTCACGTTATTGCATCTCGTATTTACTTAATTGCACGCTTTATCGATAATCGTTGCTTCTTCAGTTTTATTTCTATAGTGAAATATATTATTGCCAATACTACATCCTCGCTTAATATCTACCTGGGCAATTATCATTACTACTATATAACTTAGTTTATATTCATGGCTATATATATATATATATATATATATAAACCAATAATTTAAAAATATCGAACTGCAAGTTACGGATATCTTCGAAATACCTTTACTTATTTCGTTACTAAGATCGTTCTATATTTTTTTCGTGTAATCCTAGATATATTCACTTTTCAATGTATTTATTCCTTTTATGTATAGCTATTGTTATACGTGCAATACAAATTTAAAAAGAGGTGGCAGATGGGTGTAAAATATTTTGAATGACTTTTTTATTTTATTTTTAATATATATCTTTGATATCTTTGATATCTTTGTAATGTATTTCTTTTGAAATTTCTATTATATCGTCAGCAAGCTTGATTTGGATAATTTGTACGGGCTGAAAAATCTATATATTGCACGCTCAAAATATAGAACCCTATAAATAACGTGGGAAAATTTCAGCTGGTTTTATTAAATACACGTCTTCTAACATGAAAACATGTGATTACCTTTTTTTTGCAAATTAAAATTTAATTAACGCAATATATTATATTAATTAAATTTAAATTTAACTTTTTTTGTGTGTGTAATATTATTATAATCGCCGTTGTATTCGGTAACTCAGTTCCCGAATATGGGATAATCTTATAGCACTTGTGATATTATTATTCCGGTTGTTATGTATTACTTTAATATTGCCCACTTCTATACCCAGTTATTCGCGCATTTCACAAGATTACCAAAGTTTTCCACGTAGTGTGGACCATTTTCATATTTTCCTATGTTTTCACTAAATGTACCGTTGGTTAAACTAATTACGCGGTCTTCCGCAATTATACATTTGTTCATTAACATTCTGCATTTTGCGTCGTGCATAAAATATAGTTCTGATTTTAGAAAAAAAAACGCGACATATTCTGTTCGAAAATTGAACGGATTATAATTTTGAACGTCTAAGCAATTTTCAAAAATTATTTATCGTCATAATGTTATTTCTGTCTTTATTTATTAAACTCGTCTCGTATAATATGATTACTATATTAATTCGTTTGGATCATTTAATAATGAACTAGTACTTTTGATGTGCCGCGTAAATTTGGAAACAACGTAATATTCTAAGGTCTGTTCCATACTCTCTTAATAATTATAATACGTATGCGTGTAAAAAAGACCGTTTCTAATATTTATATGGAAATATTCTAGGATGTCACCTTAGTGGAAAAAAGAATGTAAACATTGACCAGGTTTACAAAGTCAACCTTCTGATTTCTCTTTTTGAACATTTGATAAGTTTAATACGATAATCGATGTCCATTGCACCGCGTATCGCTTATCTTATACATGCTGATTTATAAACATTTGCTCTTTATATCAACTAATGTACGAGATAAGAATATCATGATAATATATATATATTACTTATTTATATTTATATATGTATATTTATATATATATATATATATATATATATATATATATATATATATATATATATATATATATATATATATGAGTGTGTGTGTTTTCCGATGTGTTAAATCGAAGGATAATCAGGAAATGTGTCAGAAATAGTTTACGTCTCATGAAATCGATAATGGAAAAATCTAGATTATAGATCGACAAAGTTTACTTTATAATAACCAATTAACCGCCCTGTTAAATACCCTAGAATTGCCTTATTTTTTCTTATTAGGAATGAATGATTAATTTTATTTTAAAATGGAAAGAAATGGTGTTTAGTGAATAATTTCTGACAACTGTGATCACACCACAAAGAATAGCTTAATACGTGGCAACGTTGCGCGGTGAGGTACTTGTACCATCCTCGTGTACATTGCTGTTCAGTCAGAGAGAAGATACTGGATGTAGGGATATCTTAATATCGTGTCGACTTAGAATTGAATTCAGTTCTTATTTTTTGATATGTTATGTTTTATATATATATATATATATATATATATATATATATATATATATATATATATATATATACAAGGTCGTTACGGAGGACAATTGAAGGAAATAATGCCGCGGAGACTTCTAAATTCTCTAGAATCCATCGAAGAGCTATCTTTCTCTAATTTTTCTTAAGTCTCCTTCATTTGAGATAGTTGTTCTCTATCATTGTATCGTGCTCTTTAGAAGTGGTACCGTCAATTTCGAGACGACTGTATGCGTAGATTTAAAATATACTCCATAATAATAAACTAGTCGACGTCCTCCGTAGTAAATACGGATGGCGATGATATTATGAACCGGAATTCTGATGATACGAATAAAGTTTAATGCGATAGTGTATATAATGCCGGTACGTGTAGCCTTTTGAGGGCTGTAAAGAAGATGAACCCGAACTATTATATATATATATATATATATATATATATATATATATATATATATATATATATATATATATATATATATATAAACGATGACGTAGTAGACTGTATAATACACACAATTCAACCGAGTAGCGTCTGATTTTCGTCGTGATCGTCATGGGAAGTGTAACCGGCAACAACGTAGGTTTGAGATCATTGGACTCGCTCGAATCATCTTTCGACCGGTTCTGCGACCGAACAGCTGATGTAATTGTTCTACGGCATTGGCCCCCGTACGGTTGTTCTATTTATTACCGTACTGAAAATTCCACGCGCCTTCCGTCTATTGTACTACGCTGAATCTGACGGCGGTAGAGAGTAGCACGTGTTAATAAAAAGTTCAATATGCCGGATTGAGGAGATGGTTCGTAAAATCTATGGAACGATGATTGAGACCGAGATTTTTTTTTTTTCGTTTAGTATAAGTTTTTTAAAAGTGAACAACCGTTATTTAAACGATTCCAGATATATAACTTATTTTTATGGAATTACATTCCCACGTTATAGGTGTAGAATTAGTGATTATTACGGTTCTCATTAAAAAATACTAAAATATTCGATTTTAACATTCTTATCATCTTGTTGAGTAGATGTTGAAAATTATCCTCCCCAAACTAAAATATTAAATTCTGGTTAGTAACTTATCAAATTCTAATACAACGGTTGAATTGAAAATTCCATTCGTTGATATTATCGGAAGATAATTCGTCGTATTTTCGAATTCGCCCCGATGTGTGTTCGTTTCTATTGTTCTATATATTTTTTTTTTCATTTGTTGTGGATGCGGTCGGTCTATACAAAAAAGGACGATATTCGTTATACGAAAAAGAATTGCGCGGTTATAACAATTAATGAAAACAGTAGAAAGTCACTATTGGGAAAATCGCGGCGGTCTGTATACAAAAAATCGATGCTACTCATTTTTCGGAAAAATAGATTATATGCGCGCGTATTAGGTGGACTGTATAATCCGATAATGTATAAATTACTAAAAATTTAATTAATAATGTCTTAAATACTAATGTTTCACATTCGATAATGACGTAATTATTAAAAAGATTTACGTAAAAAATTTTCAGTGATTTTAATTTTAATTCATATATATATATATATATATATATATATATATATATATATATATATATATATATATATATATATATATATATATATATATATATATATAACAATATCTAAAATAGGGTACAGTGACTATTGAGAAATGTTCCAGTTATGACTTGGTTATATAACAAAAGTTCTTCAATATTACATATTTTTTCTGTCGGGTTAGATAGCTATTTTACGTGGATTATTGATATATATCTCATCGTTTTATTGTTCGTCATCGATCACTATTACTTTATATAGTTTTTTTTGCGTACAACATGAATTATCGTTCGAAGCACTATGTATGTGTAACGCGGATGTGCCGAGCTAAGGTGTTGTACAGAGTAAACTGAGTGCCACTGCTTTTTCGGCGATATTTAAGTGGTAAATGAAGATGGGAAACGTTTTATTGAATCGAGAATATATATATATATATATATATATATATATATATATATATATATATATATATATATATATATATATATATATATATATATATATGTTTCAATTTTATTTTAACTATTTTCCGAGGAAAAAATGATTTTATTTTGAATGGATTTAATATCGAAATATGCCCTGGATGAAATAATTTGTTTTACTCTAATTTGTTTTTTAATGTATTTTATATATATTATATACATATACTGTATGCGTGTGTATGTATATGTGTATGTGGTTTATATTTATAATAATTACCGAATGTAGGAAATAGTGGCCATTTATGGGAGCCGTTAATTATATTATAAAACATGGATGCTTTCCATGGAGTTGACTGCAGGTATACATGTGTATTTCCTAATTATCTTTTTTCAAAAACTTTCGTTGATTTTATTTTAGGGGGGGATGTATTTTTCGTGAAATTATTTTTTTCATTTCTTGTTTTAATTCTTATTAGCGGTCTGATATCGAATATTGTATATACGGTTCGTCATATGTTATAAATCGATATCAGGGCTGATTTGAAACATCTTATAAAGTTTCAACAAACTAAACAGGCGCGTATAATTTTCTATGGTCGATAAGACAACCTGATGGTAAATAGAGAACATTATTTTAGTTTTACCGATTGTCGTTCGTGTCTCTTTATCTGTGTGTCTGTGTTCCGGCCTTGAACGTCGTACTAATCGCACGCACGCATATTTTGTTTATCATTTTTCCATTTTTCCATTTTTTAAGCTTACTTCCCGAACAACAACAAATAATTTTGTTTACTTCGAACGACGCGATGAATAAATATTTGTGAAATGATTTTTTTTTTAATTACGCGTATAATTTTATTACAATTACACGTAGTTTTCATTCGGTGGAAAAATTGCGACTCGAAATTTGAAATTGACTTTTACTACGATATAAAAGGATTTTTTTTTTATTAGTTGAAAATTTATATTTGCGATTTCATAGTATTTTAATCATATTTCAATTTCTGGTCACGCTTAGACGAAACACGAATGAAAAAAAAAAAATAGTAATTAAACGAGACATTACGCCGTTGACTTTGATAAAATTGAGGGTCATATGGGGCGAGTTTCAAAATTAAACTGGATAATATTTTGTCGTATGTAATGCGTTTATTTGGTTTAGGAATGCATTCGGAGTTCGGTGAACGACCGATTAAACTGGATTATTATAACGCTAGAGGATTGGATTGAATTTGCAAGGTCGAATGGACGTCTAATTCATTGAAACTTTAATATATAGACCCGTCGTTTTGGTTTTTACAACTTTGTAGTAGAAATGTCTGTTAATTATAAAAAGAAAGTTTAAGTTGTAGCGTTTATGTGTAGATACGCGTAACATCGTCGATGTATGCGTAAAAAAAATTATGTTCGAAAAATCTTTGGTTTATTTCGCTCCGATGGGAATTCAGAGGTTTGCCGAAGAAATCTTATTGAACGATTAGTAATAAAGTTCCTGCAGTTAGCGACGGCTAAAGATTGTTCTACGCTATATGAACTTCTTTGGGGGAGGAAATGTGGCGAATATAAGAGGTTTGTGTTCCGAAATGGTGGACTACCTTAAAAAAGCGAAAAGCAATCTAACTAGTAGAGTATGACCTGAGAAATACGCTAAAGTACGAATTAATGGAAATTAGACATATAAACATATTACCTCGAATGCTTAACGCGTTACTAGAACATATCATCGATAGAAATGCGGAGAGTAGATTTATAATTAAAAGAGCGGCTGCAGAATTTGCCAGATCGGAAAAATACCGTAACGAGCTAATTAAGAGGGAATTTGACGCGATTTCAACGAAAAATTGAATAGCAATAATGGTAATAATAATAAATTTTAAAACAAAGGGAAATATACGCGTACCACAGAGTATACTATTACAGAATGAAGGGTAAAATAGGAAGGCGTAAATGTGGGTGTAGGTGAGAGTGAAAATGACAATACGTACGATAGTGCAATGAAGAAACGGGTAAATGTGAAAGTTGTAAATTATAAATGCAGTAAATTACGAGGCAATATTTAATAAAAATATTTTAGCTACATCCGGTAATGTCGCGTATTCGTTATAAAAACTAGGTAATGGCGGGAGAATATTAAACTCTGTATTATAGTAGAATATCTTACATTAATTCCTCTTTTTCATATCGTGACGGTTAGTTTATATATATATATATATATATATATATATATATATTTTCAATACATAATAATCCGGGATTCCATTTATACTGTGGTTCAATCCTGCATCATCGCCAAGGTAACAATGAGCGGACTACGAGGTGCTCTGAATCTTGTACCATACCACATATGCATCTGTCGTCACTTGTAATTTTTCGTACGTTCTTCCTATCACAGTTCCTATTCTGTTCAGAGTTTTCCCTATTGACCACGGCAAAGTGTTTATTTGGTTATTTCCGTAGTTGCAATCGATTCTGTTTCAACCTTCACTTACGTAATTCCACGCTAGTAATCGAACTGAACGCAACGTATACAAAACGCATTTAACGTCGCCTTAAATGTTACGGTCGTAAAAACGTTATTATATAATTCAAAAAATGAAAATACCTTAATTACCGAAATAAGTAAAACGTCCAAACGCGATAAAATTTTTAATTTTAGTTTTGTCGACGGTAAATAATAAAACCTCGATGAAGGATACTCATTAGCGTATCGAAACGAATAAAAATATATCGTACGTTATTTCCGTCATGTCGTCGGATTAGATAGCCTTAAAAAAGACTAGTGTTGTAACGTTGAAAGAAAACAAATATTTTTTCCTTCTTTATTTAAGGATAAATCGAAACCTTTTTAATCGTATTTATTATGGGACGACCTTCGTAAGTAAGTCGTGTGACGTCATCCGAGTTTGCGTAATCTATAAATTACTCTATCATCTGCTATACCTGTCTCACCGGTTACGTACGAATGACTATATAATGAAATAATTAACGAGATAGAGTCTCGTGCGGAATAATAAACAATTCGCCCTATATTTTATAAATCGTCCTCATTTATTGTTTTATTTAACCGGTTCCGAGCATCCCGGGTTCTTTTTAGTTCGATAGTTCATCGGGAATATCGATTATAACAATCAATAACGTAACGATTCATTGGTCGTGTTAAAAATTTTTATTTGCGGACTATGCTTCGCTTAAAAAAGACGATTTGTTCTATCCTTTGTAAGTCGCTAATGTAAACGATAAACTCTAATTATATGTAAGACACATCCAGTTTTAACACCACATGCCTAGTATGTGTCTCACGATCTATCTGGAGTGTAAGTTTAAAAAATAATTTAGAATAAAATACTTTAATTAGTTTGTCGATGACTCCTATGTCTATATAGAAATGAATGTATTAAATTTTTCATTTAAACATTCCGAAAATTTCGATAAATTTTTTTTAACTATTCCGCGCGTGAAAATCAGTTAATAAAAGCCGTATATTACGATTCGCACTCTTTTACGCGCTATACGAAATGTCAAAACCGTAGGATTTATACGCAATCCTACCCTCTACTTCCCTGAATTCACACCCATCTAAACAGACGGT
Organism: Coronaproctus castanopsis; assembly: GCA_032883995.1. Lineage (NCBI taxonomy): Eukaryota > Metazoa > Arthropoda > Insecta > Hemiptera > Monophlebidae > Coronaproctus > Coronaproctus castanopsis. The sequence continues at coordinate 181,795,725 of CM065053.1, forward strand.
TCCAAATGAATCGCACACGTTGGCGCAGCCTTTGTTTATTACTTCATTCTAAATTGTTGTTTACTCTCTTGCGAATGTCTTCTATCTTTACTGCAAAGCCTGTAGCTATCCTCCATTCTTTCCATTTCGTCCTTTTTAACCAATTATGTAAAAAAAAAAAAATTGTAATCTTTTCTGACTCCAAAAGTTATCTCTCTACATTAAAATTTTCACACTACAACCTTCATTCGTCTGCCGTAATACTGAAAATTCGCAATCAGAGTACGTTTCTCGGAGAAAAAATTACGACAAGCGAGAAGATTCGACCGGAAGCGAAATACTTGGATACGAAAGAAGAGTGGACTTTGTAATGTGCCCCGGGGCAAATGGCCAGACTGAATTGTACCTGTGCAGGGCACATAGCTAGAGGGAAGGATAATAGTATTGGAATGGTGGCCGTTTCATAAGAGAAGAAACTCGTTGGTATGACGATATAATAATTCAGGTAGCGAGGAAGAACTGAATTCAGAAAGCTCAGAACCGGAATAAATGGAAGAAATTGGGGAGAACCTACGTTCGGCAGTAGACATATATATAAATCCCGAATAGTTTATATAATAGGTGATTTTTGAAGTTTTACGAGTTAGTTTCCCTTGAACCTGATACCTGAACTTGACTTCCCCCTATGTGGTGTCTATTTTATTAACACGAGGTCGTTACTTGTTTAATACGCCCGTTATGATAAGTCTGTTATCGTTTTTTTACGTTGCGTCTATTTCGACGTACGTTTAATAATCTACGGTATTTTACAACTTTGTTTTTTAAATGTATATTTATTTATTTGTTCCACGTCCTTGATTATTTATACTATCCGCCTTACTTTCAATATTTTATTATTTTTTTATTGGTTAACATTTAATGTTTTCTCGCGAAATTTAAAAAAAAAAAGTTCCATACTTTTGAACATACAATACTATCGTGTTTTTATTCTACAAATCATGCGAACGTTACTCTGTATTTTTATACGTACGAAAAAGTGTGTTACGTTTTTAGCATACGTGTCGATGTGATGATACAAACGTTCGAAAGACGTCCAGGTAGCACTCGAGTGACTTACTTAAAAAGGAATTTGGGTGTGCGTTATATCGTGTTATCCGATCAATTAAATTGCCTACATTATTCCATCGAACTAGTGCTTTATTTATATCTTCTCCGCATACTATGCTGACCGTGTATGTAGGTCGAAACGATGGTATATTAGTAGGTGGTAAAACAATTAATAATCTGCGATGACGATATTGTTATCGTAAGCAGTTTCGAAGTAAATATGGTTAAATTCACGCAGAGATTAGAAAACCAATTTTAAAGAGTAATCGCTAATTAACAAAAAACTGAAATCACCATAAAAGATAAAAATGATAAGGTCGAAGAAACATATATGCGGAATTGACGTTGTGGATAATTTGATGTATCTGGGATCAATATTAATCACTAGTGGAACCTGCCATTATCAGACATAAAACGAAATTAACATTAACGCTGAATATAAATTTTAGTTTAATCACAAAAATTAGTTAAAATCACTAAACGTTTATTTTCTTGAAAAATTCACAAAAGCTTTTCGGCAATGTTGAATGTATTCAAGTATTTCCGATTGCTACTTATACGTGCGAAACACGACCCATTACTGCTGAGTGTGTCAGCAGACTGAACGTGTTTTTGAAAACTGGGCATATAGGAGGCTGATTATATCGCGGATGGACCGAACAACTAATGAATATGTTTTCTAGAAACTTTGAAAATACATAGGCGTTTATCAAACAGAATAAGGAAAAGATTTCTCGGTTTCTTCGGACATGTTGCGAGAGATATAAATTCCCTAGAACGTCTAATAATCACCCCGGAAAAGTGAACAAAAAAGAAGGAAGACCAAGAACTGAGCTGATCAGTTGAAATCGTTAATTGGTTTAAACATGCAAGAAGCGTTACTGGCTGCATAAAATAGGCCAACACGGTGATTAATAACATACGCGGCTGTTTGTTAACATCACTACGCCCTCTAGAAGTCTAGGCGGATGAAGGAAGAAAGAGAATGTGGATGTGTATGCAATGCGCGTTATATAGTACCTGATTGGACATGAATTTTTTTATTTGTATATTTTTTTATGTAAAATTGTTTTTCCGGAAAAAGAATCGCGTACTTATTAAAAACCGCCAGGTATGTAATGTAACTATTTTAAAAGTGTTAAATTTCGTTTCATAAATTTCAAAAATTTCGGTTCTTTGACAAATATCGGAATGTTTTTTTTTTTTTTTTTTGGGGGGGGGAAAGGAATCTTGAAATTTTTCGATGGGATTTTTTCCTTTTAATTCTTTCCTAGATTAAAAAAAAATATATCGGGAGATCCGATCACTTGAGTTGAAACGTTATACCTACCCCGAAATATAAAATTTTGATTATATCTACTAACTAACACGTATAAGGTAAAATGAAAATTTCTTGAAATGGAATTTTTAACGTACATTTAAAATAAGTATCGAGAAAAAAACGTTCTGTAAAAAAAATTTAAATTTTCAAAGTTTTGTGCTCCGGTTTTGATCGTGACTGTAATTTTCAAAATTCGTAATTTAGATACAAGCCATAACTACTTCATTATTTACATATACGTGTAAAATTTCGTCTAAATCGTTAAGATTCGATATTTCGATATATATATATATATATATATATATATATATATATATATATATATAATATTATATATATATATATATAACAATTGCTCTTTTAATATAATAAGATAGTTTACTTATAAATAATATTGTCAATTATTGTTCAGTTGGAAATCTGAAGATTTATATGGATGTTGTTGTAAAGCAGGTTGGAATTGTTATGAAGATTACGAAAACTAAAATGGCTTCACGTGAAGTAAAATCTAACTCTGACTGGGTAAAATCAGTATTTTAAATGTACGTAGAAAATCTTTCTTTAAATTTGCGGTCGACCTTCAAAAACAAAAATGGCAGTGGACAAGGAAATATATATATATATATATATATATATATATATATATATATATATATATATATGTATATAATATGTTCTATTGCTATTGCATGTTAAGTGCATATTAATATTGTTACATTAGTCATTAGTTCTCGAACCGGTTTTTTGCTAATTTACTTCTTTTATATTTTCCCCGATTTTCTTCTATACGGCACATTATGTTTCGTTAATCCACTTCTTATGCCCGATTTATCGTTTCTTTCACTTCTTTCTGCCTAAATTTCCCGGTTAATCTTTTAAAAATATTCAATTTTGATGATCTGGTTTTACTATTTTATTGTCTATTTTCGAAGGTGTTTGTGTTTTTTTCTTTAAGTTTTCAATCGAATTTTATTTGGTTCAGTTATATATGACTGTCTTATCATGAGTGTATATATAATAATAATAATAATAATAATAATAATAATAATAATAATGTTGAATATATTGGAGAAATAATAACACCATTTAATCGCTGAAAGTTTTTTATTGCGAAGCTTTTCGACAGTTACGTCATTTTCAAGCACACACAATTTAATAATAAATCTTTAATATTTATTGTTTGTACTTGAAAATGACGTAACTGTCGGAAAGCTTCGCAATAATAATAATAATTGAAAAAAAAAACTTTTAGTGATTAAATTGTGTTTTTATTTTGTTCGGTTTATAATAATAATAATAGTAATAATATACAGTAAGTCGATAATTACAGGCAACAAAAGATGTTGCAGTATTACATATATGTAGAGTGAACGGGTAAAAGAATGCGAAAGAATAATCGAGATTAGCGTGCGCGTTACGTTGATGTGGTATAACAAATTAGAACCTTACGTGCGTGGTGATTGTGTATATGCATATATATATATATATATATATATATATATATATATATATATATATATATATATATATATATACGTTGATAAATTAGCTACGATATGTAAGATCGGCATTGTGCCTAACCTGTAAATAGGTAAAATGAACGCGCACGTGCGGTTTATTGCGCTAGTCAATAAGCTACGCGTGCGGGTGCGATGTGCGTTAAGTAGATGTTAATGACTATGACGTACATTGGTGTATGCGAATATACTGTTTGTTTTGGGTGAGTTAAATAGTTAGATATGTGTGTGTGGCTATCCTTTTTTGCCGGTAAATCCGTCGGATACCTAAGATGTGTCCGAATGTGCGCATGGCGATTGTGTTGCGTATATGATTTTGATTTTAGTTTGGTAGAATGCACGCATTTTCGGTTGTAATATTGTATCGCACTTAAAAACAGTCTTTTCGAAATGAGGCCAATATTATTATATCCGGTTCCGGGTGATTTTTATTTGCGCTGAGCCGGCGACAGGGTTATCAAATGAGAGGGAGCGAGAAGGATATATAATAGTATAAGACGACTAGTGTAATTTTTTTGGACGCGTCCGTATTGTTCTATTTAAAACGAGCCGAATTGTTTGAAGGTGTATATGCGAATTATAATGTGGACGGAGACGCGCATAAATTAAAAACCTTTCGGTCTCGTAAATAGAGCCTAACAAGTTAGTTTCGAAGAGTGAGAAAGCTGATTACTAGTAGACGACTATGTTCGAACATGTTGTCTCTTTCTCTTTGCTTATAATTTAGTTTTAATTTCTTTTTAACATCATTATCATCGTCATCTACCGTGTCTCTTGTCTGTCTCGGTAGCGCTGCCATTTACTACATACATCTCGCTAATATTATTTCCTTAATCTTTTTTTATCTTCGCCCGTTTTCATACACGGCCCATCATTGAACGTGACCTTCTACCACCCCGTAACGACCTACTCTTCGCGTCGGTAAGAATTTAGTTAAAATTAACGTATTTTTCGCGAATGACCTACAAAAAATTGAAACAACTGGATATTGGCCTCCCCGCCCCTTGAGGGACTACCCTATTCGTCGTGTCCGGGTATTAGTTCGCGTGCAAATACTAATCCCCTTTTTTGCTCATGTGTGACAGACAGATAGTTGTAGGTGTAATTTTAAACGTTCCTCTAAATAATCGCGTTTTACACGTGTGTATATTTTCGTTCGTACGTGCACATGTTCGCAAATTAAAGAAATATTTGTTTGTCCGCTCGAGCCAAATATGAAAACAGTACGAACAATGAGACTTCTAACGTCCTTGTTCTAAATTGCAATTTCTCACCTGTTACAGCACTATGCTCGTCTTTCATGTATTTACTTTTACGCGTGTGTATTATTTTTATATGTCTTATTTATATGTGTGTGTGTATATATATATATATATATATATATATATGGAGCAAGCGAGATGGAAAATAGTGAAAGAGTGGGGTACAACCAGTAGGTGAATTAGGATAAAGGAAGTTTTAGGAGCTCGCGTTTAAATAATTAGTGGTCCCAGAGAATTATTAGAAATTAATTTATCGACTATAATATATATATATATATATATATATATATATAACAGTTTATGGCAATCTACATATGGCAGCTTATGTAAGAACGTTATACGACTGTGACTATATATATATATATATATATATGTGTGTGTGTGTGTGTGTGTGTGTGTTTTAATCGAAGGAAAATTGAAAAAAAGGGGAAAGATCCATAGATAGACCAAGTAAAAGAAAGAATACAAATGACGTATAAAGATATGAAAAACATAGCAGTCAACAGAAATGAATGGGAGAACAAGATTGGCTACTTTTTAAATATTGATGATTATATGTAACACGTATATATATATATATATAATCAAATTATTATGTCATTTGGTTCGTTTTCTTTGCTTCACCTTTATTTATATGTGTTAAAAGTTATAGCTTGTGAAAACTCTAATTGTAGTACTTTACTCGAATTTGGAAGGACTATATCCAAAATAATAGAGAAACGAAACGTAGAATCTAATTCAAAAATGTCGATTTTTCCTATTGCAACATACGGCGGCGAAGTTTACAGTTGAACATTCCAGCAACTATATGATATCGCGACATTTATATATATATATAACCTGACTAACTGGAAGTTGAAAATTAGGCATTAGAAAACGAAGTGTGGAGAAACGTAGTGTCTTAAGGCCTATCATTTATCTCCTTTACACAGCCGATATCTCAACAAACAATCGTTGTTATTTTTACGTTTGCTGATGACATAGCAATTCTAGTTATACAACAAGCTAACAGTAAATAAATTAAGTGCCCGTTTGAAACGTTGGAATATTAAAGTTAACAGATAAAAATTGGAGCACATAAACTTCACCTTGCGCGAAACAAATAATATTTGAATGACACTTAATCAATTGATAATCACCTAAAAACAGTCAGTCAAGTACCTAGGAATGCGCACTGATTCGCGTCTGAATTGTAACCATCACGACCGACGGTAATATTTGGAAATAAAAGCAAAATTGAGAGAAGTATTTATTGACGAATAGGAAAGAACTCAACGCTATCTATTGAAAATAAACGATTTTTGTATGTTAAATACATTTGGATTTATGGAATATGCACTTCGTACGATCATCTGCGTATAAATAATGGCATACACCCCGACTTAAAGATTCCAATGATCATCGATGAAATTACCAGGCTCGCACGCAAACGCGCGAAAAGATTGGAAAAGCACACTAATGATGAAATCATACAGCTCGTAGACAACTTTGAGGATTTAAGACCACTTAAACGTCGAAAATCGTATGATCTAGATAAGTCGAGTTACTTCATTGGAAGTGTAACTTTTCACACACTCGTTATTGTCGAAGACTACATAGTCGTCACAATAATCGAATTATCATCATGAAAATATATATTAAAGTGTACGCGTTAACCTATTTTTTGATTTTCCTTAAAGCCTATTTATTTTATTTAGTCTATAACTTCACTATACACATACGCATAACATGTATATGTGTATAAATTTGAAAAGGGGAATTTAGATTTATTACTCGGCGAAGCTTCCGCGCTATAATTATTTATTTATTCTCGTAATAAATTGATATAAATTTTTGTGTATACCTGAACATAAAATATTCCATAACACAGGTTCTAGGATTGAGCCCTGAGGAACCCCACCACAGGAAGTTTTCCCACTATAGTATTTATTTTTTTTTGCCCAGTTTGGTCCATTTGGCCACTTTAAACCTGTATCTAGTTAATGTATTTTAAATCTCAATGCCGCTACGTTTGATAAAATTATATAAGCAGACTGTACAGAAGACAATGGATCGGAAACAATTCAATACAAGGTAATGTACCATTTTTGTAAAATATTAGATAACATCTCATCTCTATGCTTTAGAAATTTCGGACAAACCTAAATTTGATGCTCAATACAGTCGTCAACGGTACATGTCACATGTACAATTAGAAATTATGTATAATTTAGCAAGATGTGGGTGACAGAGATTATGCCCATTACGTAGTGTAAATAAAGTTGATATATAATCCCTCGAAACGTTCTGGTATAATTGAAACCACGGTTTTCTGGAAATCGTATGTACCAAAACGAAGTATTTTTTCACTTTATTCTGACTTTCGGCGGAGTAGTGCTGTTAAAAATATGTTTAGTACAGATTGTTTAATCTTTGGTAAAATATCTGTCCAATTCCATTTAATATTCTCGTAAACGACACTTGATAAATTATAACGCGTTAATTCATCGAATATCTCGTTTCCAGTAATACCGCAATGAGAAGAGATCCACTTAAACTCTAGACCGACGGTTATAAAACTGAATAACGCGATGTCTCGCATCAAATTCTAACTTGGACATGTTGAGTTCTGGGAACTTAGATAATTGTAATAGAAAGGAATCGGAGATGATTAGAATATTATTTTCCCTCGCATCTTTGACTAGGAACAAAGTTTAGTAAATGGCAAACAATTCTACAACAAATGAGGAACCTGCAAAGGATAAGCTGTATACTTTCGATATGCCTTTTTTTTCGGGTAATATAAAACAGAAGTATAATTTGCAAGTATTTTATTGACCGACCCATCTGTAAATATAATTTCATAATTTTTTTTTTCGATTACTTGCATAAATGCAGCGTTGTTAACGCCAGAAGGGACAGTTTTAGCAATATTATTATCAAATGAAATTAAGTCGACGTCTAACGTGAAAACTAAATCCTATAGAATCGGAAGGAGGGACAAGAAACATTTTAGATAATTTCAATTTTTTCCAATTTATTATGCCTACAGAGAAGATGCGGCAGACTTTTATTTGATCAGTGTCTGTTATGCCGTGTTCCCCACTTAATACCTGAGATTGCTCGAAATTGATTTAGGCCTCTACCACATTTCTGCAATATCCAACTCTGCATTCCATAACAAGTTACTATCAAATACTATTCCTAAGTATTTCATTATCGTGTTAAATTTTATTATTTTTTTTTTCTGACGTATTAAAGGGGGGAGATACGATATAATTTTTGTAGAATCTCATCTAATAGTAAATTCATCGGATATTATACTTACTTTCCTACTATTTAAATAATTAATAAGAATATTTATCGAATAGGAATTTACGCTATTACGTTTTAGTACTTTTGGTAATTTTAATGCGGTTACACTTATCGAAATATGTGCGGATGTAAAAAGTGCGTGGTTGGGTAGGTCGTGTATAGGCATATTATGGTTTTCGTGTGCGTTTTCCACGCTGCATTCTATCTTTCTCGTGATTCTTCGTAGTCGACCTTGCTCAGATTTAATTGACGTCTATATGCGATGATAATCACAAGGTTTGTGTATATCGTTGTTTCCACGCAGTCTTTCCTTCTTACATCATCGCAAAATTTTAAAAAGCCACACAATGATGCTTATAATACGCCTTTATTAGGGGCGTTAATACTATTACATAGCTGATTACGTAGCTAACATGCGGAATACCTCGTACGTACTTAAGTAAAGTTTTCTAGGGTGGACGGGTTTGTCACTCTGCTGATCGATTTCATTTGTTCGTAATAATTAGTCCAAATATTACACGCATTCGTAATAATGACTCGATTTTTCTCCATATCGACTTTAAATGGTAACCTCGTGATCTCGAATGAAATTCCGTTTGAAATCTTATCCGTATATTGAATCGAATAATTCTCGACGTTAGCAACATCCGAGTTTGATCGTCGTTTTTATCGACACGATACGTTTAATATATATCATACCATATATATATATATATATATATATATATATATATATATATATATGAGGCGGGGTCGAAACTCCTTTTTGTTCTGTAGGATGGTACGATAATTATGATAATCGCGGAAATTGTTTAGATAACGAAACCGGACTCGTACGTATATTTCCAATTGGATAAATTGATAAAACGGACAATTCCTTATAATATAATCGAATTCATTTATATTATATATACCATATAATGCTATATTGTAACCTACTAACTAGGAAGAAGCTTTTGAAAAAACCGGTTTAAAGATAAGAGCAATAATACTCCTGAAATATTGTAAACTTTTGTTAAATTTAATTAATTAAATAAAAAACAAAGATTAATCCGCGTAAATGCAATAATTTGTAATTGAGAAGAAATTAATTTAATCGAGAGATTGTGGAAAGTTTCTGAAAAAAAAAAACTGGATTGATAAAAATCCGTCTTCTATTAAAATATAAATATATTTAAAAATACTTAATTTAAATAAATTATAAATTAGGAAGACCGGTGATTTTTTTTTATTAATATTATCCGAACCGGGGGCCTTACTTCTTTTTTATTTTTTTGATTCTGCTCTTACCCCATCTAATCTCACGTTCTAATTCATTCACACGCTTATATAATTTTTCTTGTAGCGGTATCATCGTAAAGATTTTTCGGGCAGTATCTTCCCCATACATCGGCCATCTTAGTTACGTCACGTATTAAATCACTACTTTCATCTTTAATTACCCAAAAATTTCGGTTTTAACTGTTTAGTTAATTTCTCGATGGTCTGTTCATCATTCCATTTTTTTGCATAAATCGCTATAATATTTTTCTTTATCCAATTTACACGATTTTTTTTATTTTTTTATTTTCTAGCATAATTCGCGATAATCGACCAGTAATCCCCTTTTTGTGTCTATTAACTCGTCTAATTCTGTTAATTCGAAAGTTCTAATCCAATAACTGCGCTTTTTCAAGCTCGTATTCTTATTATTATGTTCGGGTATTTCTATTTGTGATTTCATTCTATCGCGAATTAACCTCCGACGCTTTATTCGCATCATTCGTTGTTTGTTCAACAAATTTCTTATTATTCATACGCTCTATAATATTTTCCCTATATCCTTTCGGTATATATAGACGATTAGATACGACAATTTCGGCATAAGCGAAAGGGAAAAAAACGATTTATTAATAATAAAACGATATATTAATAAACCCGAGTTTACGTTTCAAGAAACATGCCGTGCCCCATCGTCAGAATTAACGCGGTTATTCCGAAATTATTGTATATCTAATTATGAAGATAATATACGTAGGAGATGTTTTTTCTCTATTTTAACTGCTGTCTTTAACTTGATTCTTAACTTTGCCGTCAGCACATTGTAATCGCTATTACAAATTGCTCCCGGTGCTGTTCTGGAATTAAATCGCCACCTGGCCTTTATCAGTATGAAATCAATTTGGTTTTTCGTTTTTCCATATATTATATATATATATATATATATATATATATATATATATATATATATATAATCAGTTAGAACTATTTATTTTTCCGAGTTTATGCGCTAGTATGTTCTTATTTCTGTAACTATACTCCTTTCTTATTGTTACTCTTTTAGTTCTTCTTGCTGCAAAATGACGGATGAAGACATTATTATTATTTTCTTATAATAACGTGGTAATTGTGTTAAAATCTTGAAAAACTTTGTTAATATTTTTGCCAGTCTGCTCTTATTTGAATGGATCGTTATCCGTTATTTTATCTAAATATACGTGTCCCGGTTTTCAATGATAGTAATAATAATCACACATATCGTCATTATAATTTTTAATAAAATTAATCGTTGTTTTTTTTTTTAAAAAAATGGTAGTAAATAATAATCGTAATAACGGACGTTTAAAAGTCAACAACGAGCCAATTTTCAAATCGTGCGTATTACAATGTTTTACAGTTGCCTAAATAAATCTCTTCCCTTTGCATATTTTCAAACAGCTCCTCTACCTCCCTATTCCTTTAGATGGTCGGTAATTTTCTCTTGGTGCGTATGCGTTTGTATTTAATTAGATTCAACCTTCGGTTACATTTCCTCATCATTTTTGTTGCCGAATTAATAATAATACTGTATTCTGTTCATGGACGAGTATAAAAATAAATTCGTGACAGTTGAATGTATCTTTTATATATATATATATATATATATATATAACACACTGGGCTTCCTAATTTACAACTATTGATAAAGCTATCATATACACTCGGACTTTTATGGTATTTTGTTTTTTTATTTTAGAATCAATTCGTACAAATTGAAACGATCTATATGTTACAATATTATAGTTTATGATAAATTAATTAAATAAGTTTCAAATAATATATTATTTAAAATATATTTTATTTAATACAACGGGTATCGAGGTATGTGTAAGACGTATACATCTACACAAATAAAAATATGATAAATTTCAATAAGAGAATTAAAATAAAAATTATTTGCGTGATGTTCGTATAGACGATTATGTAACATACGCAATTATTATAATCTTTAAATAATTTGTTGCTTTCTCTTTTTACTATATTCTCGGTTTCTTACTATAACAATTAAACGTAAATGTAATATATCATTTCAAACTAGTACACTTTTATTCTCTTCAGTTCCAGTCTTCCATCGGGGCCAACCACCGGTTTCTTCTACTTGAATCACTTCTAACACCAGCACTAGCAAACGGAATCTATCTCTAATGGTCAATTAGATCTAGTATTTTTCCATAGATACGTACGTAATCCCGCGTCGACTGTTTATCCTATTATTTCCATTTTTCGTTATATAATAATACTGTCCCGATTGGTATAAAGTTTTATATACTGTCCATTCGATCTTGGACGTTTTCATTTGTTTACATATATTCCTTATATACTACACACTGTTCGTAAAAATGTGTCAAGCGTTTTAGAATGAAATTCACAACGACCGAGTAATATTGACATCGAAAATAAATTGTCGTATAGAAATTTTTAATTCGTTTTTAAATATATTCATAGGTAGAATACACATACGACGATCGTCGCAATATACACGCTACTATTACTGCAGTTCGTCGGGAAAGCCTTAGTGAAGTGCAGGGTAAACATCGATGTAGTCGAGTAGATTAAGGGCCTACATCAAATCATTGATGTCACACAGAAAAAAAATACATATATATATATTATATATCGGATTGTTGTTGGGTGATATTGAAAAGGCCCTTGATACGGTCTGGCGTAATGAAATTCTATTTAAAATGATTCAATTTAAATTCCACATGCCCCTGGTTGAACTAATTAAATCGTACAACTGCAATAATAATTTCAAAGTAAAATTTGCAAAAAATATCAATTAAAAACATTTGCCAAGTAACGAATTATAATCGTCCTAGTATATACGTCGATGTTTACGTACATGCCGCATAGGTTGCTAGACGCAGGAGACGGTAACATCTTAATGCGCCAGTTCAATAACGTCGCTTATAATAAGTGCCCTGGCACTACGTTAGTTCGTTTTATATAAGAAAAAAGCAATGTACAAGGGACTAATCACGATTACTAATGTGTATGAATAATTTAATAGTTTATTAACGAATTTACGACGAAAATTACTTACGAAATTGAGTGTTGTATATATATATATATATATATATATATATATATATATATATATATATATATATATATATAAAAATAGAACGTTTTAAAGCGTGTGAAAAGTAATAATTACTCCAGTCACATTGATTAATCCAGTGGCAGATCTACATCAGGATTCGCTGATGACGTCGGGTTAAACGTTTTTTTATTTTATATATATATATATATATATATATATATATATATATATATATATATATATATATATGTATATACTTACGATACTTTTAAATTGAAAAATAAATCTTTTTTAAAATCGGCTGATAATTTTCTGGAATCTGTCTATACGATCGGCATATGAAAACACGAGGATTGCCGTTAATTTTTCCTTTCCTAATAAGGTTTTTTCACGATTAACATATTCATTTCTTAATTTTTTTTTTTTTTTTTTCTGGAAATGTCCTCGTGAGTGTACATTTGGTATTTTTCGCCTACACAATGTTCGTCGGTATTTGTGAAAATCGTGCTAGCGATAAGAAATGCCGTTTAAAGTTTTGGAAGACGGTCAGTTGACCATGAATTATTCTCCTTCTTTTTACCTAATTCTTTTTTAATGTCCGTTTATTCTTTCCAAGTTTATTTTATTTTATTTATTTATTTATTTTTTTGGTATTTTATTAAACTCGGTCGTTTTTTTATTTCGTAATTTTGTGCGGTAGCCTTAAATTTACGTAGGAACAATTTAAAATATTCCAATAATACAAACATACACAATATAGGTCGTATATATATATATATTTTTAAGTTATATATATCATTATACGTTAGGGTGACCGGTTTTCCGGAATGTTTTTTGTAAGACTTATATTAAATTAATATCGTGCGAGAGTCGGAAATTGTTTAAAAAAAAAAAAATCCCGTTAATATAATTCACTCCGAAAGTTCTAATATGAATGATTAACCACTTCTGTTGCACTGGACTATTTTAATCACTCCGGTCGACTATGTACGTTTACATATTATTCATCGGTAAAAGCTTACACTAATTATGCATGTCGATTATTCGAAAAATAATATACATCCCCCCACCCCAGCTAAAGCAGATTTTGTCATTCAAAACCAATCGGCTTTTCATTCTCATCATCATTGTATTTTTAGTTGTCGTCCTATTAGACGTTATTATTATTATTTTTTTGTACAAAATGGCCTAAAATTCGAGGCGCTTTGTTATATGCAACGGGGACGCCACCGCCTTCTTTATGATAAATAAAAGTTATATAATGATGAACAAACGTGAAGGCTGCAGCTGAGATCAACACAGTCAACCGTTATTTTCGTCGACAAATACAGACCATATTGTAGTAGTATTAAAAATTAAAAAGTTTATAACATTAATAAGATCATATGAAAGAATTTATCAGAATGATCAAAGCATACGAAACAACGAGTTTTTGGTCATCGATAGTGGTTGCAGGAATTGTGACTTATAAGGAAATATATCAATTTATTCTTAATTAAAAATAATATTAAAACGGAACACGAATTTAAACGAGTAATATATATTAATAATAAATTTATATTTGAAAGTAAACAAATTAACGTTAAACAGTTTAAGACTATACTAAATCGATATTTTACAATATCACAAAATGTGGAACCAATATAATGGATTAGCTTACAAATATTTTCCAGATTTAAGTGTAAGACATAAAAACAAACAGTTCACCCCTAATTACTATAATGTACAATTTATCACTATGGTAGTTTTAAAAAGATTTGGCATAGCAGAAACAGAAAATTGTATTACGTGTAATTTTGCGGACACCTGTTTTCATGTATTACGAGTGTGTAATGTCAATGAGACATAGATTGTAGTATGGAAGATTTAGTAGGAGGTCAATTTAACGAGTTTAATAATTTAGCTATAGAAGAAATAAACAATGGAAAAAAAATAGTAATAGCGTTTGTTTGGAACTTTAATGAAAATATTAAATTTAAGATACAATTATATGGTATATTGGGAAGTAAGTTGTCAAATTTGGATTAAAATTTTCTATTACAACATCTAGATTTTCAATATTATTGTATTATTGTTATCATTAATGTGTAGGTGGAGTTTGAAGTGGCGTAAGATCCGATTGTCGCTTTAAATTCCATATTATAAAATGTAATTTTTTAAAATGAATATATTGTTTTGAAGGAAAAAAAAATACAGACCATTTATAATACATTAACTATTAATTCGTTAATTAAGATCGTTCGTTTATATTATAATAACGTATTCGTTAATAAATTTGATTAAATCAATAAATTTACCGTTCTCTCGCATTAGTTAATACGTGTGTTACCGAAACATCTTCGCTCGCATTATTCGATCCCGATTTTCAAATCTTACACATTTAGTCAAATCGCATTGATCGTATCGATATTTTAGAGCTAAACGAATCGTTTTCAAACTTCCGGCTGCACTTGGTAATATACAAGTTCCGGGATGTATGAAACATGTTCTCTTCTTTACGATAGCTTAATTTTTTTTTAATACTTTTTTTTTTTCTATTCTTTTTCCGCAATAATTGCTCAGTGTATTAGTTCTCGAGTAAAGGTGTTTTTTAATATTTATCCAATGTGAGAAACATTTTAATATACTAACTATAAAGAATAAACATAAGAGGAAAAAAATTATATAAAATTCGCGGATTCGCAGGAACCGTGCGGATATGTTTTAAAAGATGATACGGGGGTTATATAAAGTAGCGAATGTGTTCTGAGATAATAAATGTGAAAAATAAAGCAATAATGATTGGAATACGAAGTAGAAATAGTTAAACAAGTGCGGAGGTTTAAATACTTAGGCCAGATTTTACAACAGAAAATCTCTATTGTGATACTGAAATTGATACCTTTATCGTGCTAAAATCTGGACATTAAATAAAGCGTTGCGAGCAGATGTGGGGGCTCGGAGGAAAACGGAACTAAGCTGAGTAGAAAAAATCCAAAATGATAGGGCAAATTGAAGAGAAAAGGTCCTTATTAAATGGATTAATGTTAGAACTATACTGACGATGGTGGTGGTGATGGCTGCAATTGCATAGAAATGATAAAGTTAATGTAGTACTAGTAATAATTCGCGCTTTACAAAATATGAAATTCTGTTCTGCTTGTTTGTTCGCGCGTTTTCGTTATATTAAAATGTTCGATATAGGCAGGTTTAAAAGACGACAGTTTTTATAACTAGAAAACTTTTATAATAGTAATAAATGATTAATGTAACGAGCATATTAAAAGCTAAATAACGCTATTACGTAGTTGGCGGTAATAAATAATTACGTCAGCTTAAGGTCGAATGATAAGCGGTAAAATTAATAACGCAAAAAAAAATTATCATAACAATAAACGCTAATAACCGGGTATTAAACTAAAATAATTACCGGCCGTATAACCATAATAATAATAATAGTAATTATATTAATACGGCTATTAAATAATAACGACGATGACGACAATTAGATTATAAGTGTAGCGAGACCATGTGGCCGATCATTAAACGACCGACAAGGTCAATTATTATAATCATTACACACCGTCGTCCTCGTCTTTAGGGTGGGAAGAACTTTGAAAAAACAAAAATAAATAAAAAAACACGATGACCTTGAACTTAACCTACATTCCGTTTGGTTGTCAATTTTTTTTCTTTTTTTTCTCTTTTTTTTTTTGTCGGCAGATTTGTTTACTTTACCCCTTTATCCTGTTTCCTTTCCAATATTATCTTTTATATATTTATTTATTTCACCTTTATTTATTCGCCACTTATGGAAATCCCCGCTATTGCAGTTATAAAATCGTGTTTCGTAAATAAGGGGTCTGTGTGTATTTTAGGTAAATACGTATGTTCTGCTATATACATATATATATATATATATATATATATATATATATATATATATAAAATATAAAATGTTGCTAAATGTGTGTATTCATGTTTATATCTAAAAGTTAGTGTTAGACACCGACTGTATTTTATCAAGAATAACATTTCTCTAAATGTATATTTTTCTAATATTTCCACGTTAACACGTCCTTGTATTTATGACGCGAGTTCATTATTTCAGCGACAACCCCAGTTTTACGTAATCTGTCGTGTTTTTTTGCGAGAATAATTTTTGACCATTATCATACTACAGCTTCTCCAATTTTTATCGGGCGTTGTATCCTATTTGCAGCTTACCGTTTACAATCTTGACTTTGCAAGTGCTTCTGTGATCGTGTCCGTCCATTTGATGTGTAATCTGCCAGTAGGGTTCTTTGTATTTTCCCATTAATTAATTAATTGCATGGAGTACTCGCTTCACATAATATGTTCGAAAAATCGTAATATTCTGGATAGAACATCGCTGGACAATCTGCGCTTAATGTCGAGTTTGCGTAATATGGAAACGTTTGTTTGCTTCACTGTCCATAGTATCCGTAACATACGCCTCCAAACCCACATTTCGATAAAATCTATCTCTCTCAAAAACATATATATGTACACAAATAGACTCGCATTAACAAAGAAGACATTTTTAGCTTGCCCAATTTACATATTTCGAAAATGGTCACAAATGCGCGTTGTATGTGCCTATAGTTTGGGTGCTTGTATAGGAATAAGTTTTTTGTGGATAGTTAACTAATACAATGTCGAAGAAGTTTAAGTGGAAAATTGCGTGATAACATTTTCCCGATAAAGAAACATGTTTAACATGTTTTGTCATTCGAAGTCTTAAGGTTGAACCTTGTTCGAGTTATTGTCTGTTCGATAAAAAACAAAAAAAAAAAACAAAAAAAAAAAAAAACTGGCCTGACTTTCGAAATTTGTAAAATTTTCGAATGCTTTTAAAATAATTTAAAAAAAATTGTTTTTTAACGAGAGCGAGTCGTCGGATCCAGTTGACATTGAAATGGAATATGCGAGCTGTGTACTTTAATTTTTATTATAAATGCTAATGTAGGTCGTTGTGTACGCAATATAACGTCGGCCGGTTGTCCATCTGAATAATGTTTAACGACATAGGTCGATTAAAATTTACCGGTGTAGATGTGCCACTTCAGAAAACCCACGGAAGAAAAATTCGATCGCGATCAAATCGTACGATCTCGGTGTCTAATTCAGTTATCTATTCGAGAGATATTCTCGAGCAAACATTCGATACTGTATATCCACTGTGTAACGTCCGCTGTGTGGCGTGCAGTGCCATCAAAAGCTTAACACGTTTATTTGAATAACGAACGGCCTATTAGATACAAGTCACCAAAACAACGTAGCGCCTTCACAAACTGCTAACATCGATTCGCACCTATCGCAGAACCCGATGTATTTGCTAACATTTTACCGACACGCATACCTAGACTATTCTGCGTGTAAACATTCGTGTTTACGTACTTGAATATGCGACTAACGTTAATTTATTTATATCAAAAAATGTTTATTCCGTATACTCTCCGATTGGAGTGATTTACTGCAATCGTAAATTGTAATCTCGCGACGATAAATGTGGTCATCTGTTGTTAAGTTCAAGTGAAATCGATTAATGTCACTTGGTATTTCCTTCCTGATAGAGCTTTTTGTCCGGTATTTTCGAGATCTTCATTGTGTGTTATGTTTTTTTATAGCCAAAAACGTTTGTATGTTTTTTTATGCGTCTACGCACGTAGTTAATGTTTATAGAAATACATTATATTGGTGTCTGTATATATATATATATATATATATATATATATATATATATATATATATATATATATGTATGTATGTTGGGAGAGAGTGAGGGAGATCAATTTTATATTTATATATAAAATCATTATTGTGCGTACGGATGTGTATATTTATATTACACAAGTATACACACATTTAAGTAAGTCTTTATATGCATTAATACTACTTATATACAGATATATTTATCCTTTATTTTTTTTGTGTGTGTGTACCAGTCTATATGAAGATTATAAACACAACTGCGAAAAAAAAAAAGAAAAATATCAGATAAACAACATATCTCAATGGATAATGTTTTGTTTTAGCGATTTATATTTATTCTTCCGCCATTTTATGATGACGTAAGTGCATCTCGACTTTGACCTTTTTTAAGGCGTCCGACAGGGTTATCTGGAAGATGTGTTGTCGACATTCGTTATATTAGCGGATTTGGATTTTCACCGAAGTGCGATATGCATTTTCCTGTATCACCGTTTGTGATTTGTTGCAACGGTTGGTATTCCGAGGTCATGACGAATGATATCGTTACGAACATAAAATTGTGCATTTGTCATAATTCTTAAAATCTTCGACTGAAACGATTGTATCTTATTTAGGTTGGTTTTGGACGCCGAACCGTACACCTCGAGACCATATTTCCAGATAGTAGCAATTACTGTGTTGTATAAGAGGACTTTGTTTGTAAGACGAAGTTGCGATTTGCGCCCTATTAATGGATACAACTGGCGCAGTAGAAGCGTCAGCTTTTTCCGCGTATTTATGATGTGCGGTCCCAACGTTAATCTTCGATCGAATGTTAATCCTGAACATTTAACTTCTGGCGCTGTTGGTATTTGACCGCAATATGTAACCGGCGTGAAATTCTGTCGTCTAGTTGCGAATGTGACATGCGATGACTTAAGTTTATTTATTTCGACTTTCCATTTTCTGATCCATTGTTCAGTTAATAATAAGCGTCTCTCTATTCTTCATAACTAGCCAAAATAGCAACATCATCCGCGAAAGTAGCCTGAATAGTGAACATTGTGGTCGGTATATCTGCCGTATATATGTTGTATAAAAGAGGGCCTAGAACGCTTCCTTGACGGACTGATACCATAATCATTCGCGGAGTAGATACAGCTTTGTCTATTTTTTCTTGAAATGATCTACTGTTGAGGTAGGATTTTAAAAGAAAGTATATTTCAAGCGGAAAAATCTCATTAGAGCGCAGCCGTTCATGCCAGACGCGATCGAATGCCTTGATTAACATCCAGGAACACCGCTGAACAATTTGCGCTGCAAAACCGACTCGATTGCGTTGACAACTCTATGACACTGGTGAACAGCCGAGTGCTTAGTTCGGAATCCGAATTGACAATCCGGAAGTAAAACAATCGCGTTCTTAATACTACAAAGAATTGGGTAAAATAATTTCTCAAATAGTTTTCCATACGTATCCAATAAACTTATTATATATAGTGACACACACGCGAGTATTATGAATGCACATAATTAATAAATGGTTTATGTTTAGAGTGTATTGTTAATTTTATATATATATATGTGTGTGTATAGTATATATAATTTTATATATATATATATTATACGTATAGGTATTGTATATATAAAAACGTTATAGAATTGCGAAAATGTTTCAGCTGTTTGTCAGAAAAACCAAGCCATGTGTTTTGTTGATAATGCGATGTGCATTTTTTTATTTTATTTTGAATGCACTTATTATGATGACGATCGGTTAATGGTTGTAGTTAGCCAATTCTTGCGAAACATTGCTAACCATTTTAAACGTTAGCAAGGTCAGTTTTTAATATTTCCCCTCCTATGCTGACGTTGTGCGTTTTATCTGGCTCATGCATCTTATATCATGCGTATATACATACATATACATATATATATATATATATATATATATATATATATATATACGCATATATATATATACATATATATATACACGCATATATATTCGTATAAGTGCATATATGTTGGTGTGCTGTTGCAACCGTTATATATGTATAAAAACACGCTTATGCATTTTGAAGTGGGTGTGTGTCTGTGTACGTAGCGATCTGCGGATGCAACGTGTTAATATGATTTAATTTTATCGAATTTTTGCAATAACCGCGATAATAATGATGAAATCGGTAAAGTGCGTTTATGCTTGTTTGTTATTATTATAATTATTCCTATATAAATGTGCCGTAAATATTCTTACGTAGTAGGTTTAGCTGTTTTTGTCGAGTGCTTTTATTATTTACCTCTATATATATATATATATATATATATATATATATATATATATATATATATATATATATATATATGTACATATTGTATTACGTAATTTTCCTTCTAGAAGGAACGATGATGATGATAATAATAATAATAATATACAGTTCTTATTTGGAATTGTCACCGTTGTCCCACCCTTTTTATCTACCCTCTCAATCATTTTTGTTTATGGCGACCTTGCATTTTTATTTGCCATCTCTCCCTCTCTCTCTCTCTCTATTTGTGTTTTTTTTTTTTTTTAATTTTGAAATTAATTTTTTTCATTAATCCTATTGTAAACGTTTATTATGAGGTTGGATCTGCATTCTTTTATGCAATTACCCTGATTACAAAGCAACATTTATTCTATATATATATATATATATTGTGCGTGTGTGCGTTGTGTAATAGGATATATATATATATATTTACGAATTTTTCGTTTTGCAACATGTGTGCGTGTATATATATATATATATATATATATATATATATATATATATATATATATATAATACATATAGGATGTATATCATGCGTATGCGTTTATTATTATTGGACCAGTTTCTTCTTTCTCGCTTCTTCTTGTCTATTTCGTACGTTTGTAAAATTTCCTTCTTTCGTTTTCAGTGTGAATATTTTCGTTACCTTGAACTACTTTCATCATCCCATCAATTACTAGCTTTTTTAACTTCCTATATTGCGTACGCATCCAATTGTGTATCAATTTTGCCACTGCTGCCGTTACTCAGTTGGCTGTTCCGCGTTGTCTGAAATTCACGACGATCTTATCTCGTCAGTATTTCCATCTAGGAGCCGAAATAAAGAGCGCGTTCATTAATTTGCTGCTGATTTCATTTAATATTAGTAACGCTAATAATAATAACGATAAAAATAACAATAATCTAGATGGCAATAATGACGATAGTGGCCTGATATAAATTACGTGGCTTATTACGGCGCGTGTGTGTGTGTGTGCCTTTTTATCGTCCTTTTTAAAATTCGCCAAGTTGAATTTCCCTCGCTTCCGCATTTAGCTAGTACACTCACGCGCATATACATATATAGTATTTATATTATATCCGAATTACATACTAAACGCTGTTTATTTTAAAGTGCGACACGCACGCTAATTTTATTAAGCCTTTCAGTCGTACACGTTATAAAATTTTCACACAAAAATTATAAATTTTATACGGGTGTTTAACTGTATTAAACGCTAATAATTACGGCGCGTTATTTGCACTCGAATATACACACTTATTATGTGTGAAATAACTAAACTGTTATTTTTTCAAACAATACGAAACCGTGTAAATTAACTTTTAAAAGTAGAAAGCCCCTATTATTGTTTAATATATATATATATATATTTTTTTAAATCTGTTTTAAAGTCTTTTAACTTTGTCGGCGCATTTTTAAACTTCCATTATTCCTTATGGCATCTCCTTCACATCCGAGTCTTAGGACCGATAATTTCGATCGTTTGTCCTACGAACGTCTTCCTCGGTCGGGCTTTTTCTTTCTTGTCATTAATTTTTCCTTCGATTGTATGCTCGTTAAGAATAAATTGTTTCCCTATTTGTTTGTTTTTTTTAAGGGCGATTAAATGCTATTTTCGTTCTATATCGATTCTGTGAATGATTTCTATCGATGTCATTGGCTAAGTTATTGGTGATTTGTATCGTTGCACTCGTTATTCGGTATGTAGCCGACAATTTATAATTTACTTCCATTACTATAAATAAATAAAAGAATTAATAGTTTGCGGTATGTCGATGACGTAAGCAGCTTCGAAGAAAATGCGCTGTACTTTATGGAAAATATTAGAAGGTCGATATAGAGATTATTGTTTACCTTAAAATATAAACGACGTATCGACAATAATATATGTTAATAGCGAACGATGTAAGAGAACTGTACATTTACTACCGTATGTAGTAGAAATTCAAAGCGAAACTGAATTCTATACTAATGTGTATAGAAATAAGAATCGTACGCAATTGCGTATCGTGCCGACGAATTGGAGAGCATTTAACAAATAAAGTAATAAAATGCTGAAAAAATTGTTTCAGAATTTTTTCTCACTATATCCAACACGAAGGGAAAATCCAAGGGAAACCCTCCCTGCAGAAGAAGATGAAGAAGACTGAACAATTAAAAACTTTTAACGAAACAGACAAATCTAGAATGATTAACAATTATATCGTCTCATATAATTTTATGGTTTTTAAAAATCCGAACGTACTTTGTAGTTCAGCTTCGTCGTTTCCAAGTACGTCTTCTGTGAATGATCTTGTTTGTTCGAATGAGAAAAGGCTTCTTCACGTTCCTTGTTCAGTTTTGGACATACAGAGATTATATGATTCCCACAAAACATACATAGTGGTGGAAGTTCATTTTGCAATAAGTGCCCGTCAGTTAGTTTAGTGTGGTCGATGCAGATTCTGCTTAATCTCTTCTCGCCTGTTTACGCGATGTGAAGTTTCCCAATGTTCTAGTATAACTTTAATTTGTCGTAACTTGTTGTTATCTCTCATATATTTTGAGCGGTGTTCTTGGTGGCTAACGTTACCTGTTTTTTTTTTTTTTTTTTTTTTTTTGAATTTAATAAGTCTTTAAAATGCGTCGATACAGTCTGTATACTATTATCCGAAGGCGGATTAGTGGGTTCCAGTGGGCTGACGGTAATTCGATTTAAATGTAGGTATCTGAAGTAGTCGGCATCGTTAATGAATTTATATAACTATATCTACATTCTTCGGATAACGGATTACTAGGTCATTTAAAGGCGGGAATGATATAATTGATGACATTTTTTTTATGTATATTCTTGTTTTTTTTTTATGTTTGTTACATTGCGGATTATTTGCTCTATCGACTTTTCTAAATCGCAATCTTCGCATGCTGAATTATTAACGATATAAGTAAAAAATTATGTTCGATGATTTACATGCAGTTTTTTTTATTTTTATAGTTTCTCTCATTATTTTTGTCTATGTGCCGTGGTTTCCTATGGACTGTATTGATTAATTTATGGTTTTTATTCAATTTCTACTATATAAATTTCTCGCCACTGTTGTAACCTGTACCCAGTTTTTTTCAATTTTAAATTTATCTGTTTTATATTATTCTTTTCAATCTTAGTATTATTTCAGTTGTCCCGTTACCATAAAGTTTGACGTAACCTGGAATACGCTTGAAAACGTTCTGGAAAAAGTTTATTTTCTAGATTCCTAATTTCCATTACTACATTACTAATATTCATATATATATATATATATATATATATATATATATATATATATTGTAATTTCTGTCACTGTCGCTATTAAAATGTTTTCACTACTTTTTAAAATTTCATTTAACGCCACCATCATTATCATGTACGTGGAACTACGTATTATAATCTACGTGTTAGGTGTTTGTTGGAAACAAGAAAAACAAACTAACCTTTTTCAAATCAACCGAATATTTATTTTTTATATATATATATATATATATATATATATATATATATATATATATATATATATATATATAAATACCTATTTAATAAAAGTTATCAAAATATGGTAACCTTAATTATGAAATACGTAGTCGGTAAGGTACATTGTAAATCATTTTATTTTTATTAAAATATTTTGTAATTACTATTTGACACGTAAGGAATTTTTTTTCTTCATCGCTGCTACATCACGAATTTGTTTTAATTGTAGCAAATTCGCGATGTCACACTTCTTTTTCTTCTCGAACCACTTGAAAACTGTGTCCAGGACTTGAAATGCTTCCGTAGGAGACGATCCGGTATCATTTCCCGCATTTACGCGTTCTTCTGTTTAATTTTTTTGTATTTCATTCTATTCATTTGCCTGCATTATGCTCTCAATAATTTCGTCATCCGTCATGCTGGAATCCTCGATGGTGGCTTCAACAATTGAGCTACACTCTTTTGTATCATCAGCAATGCATTCTCGACATATTTATGTTTATTATATTCTCTAAGAGCAATCGTTTCGTTCGGTAATTGTATTTTTCCATTTTAATAGTCTGTTCCGAGCGTTATTTTTCTCCTTTCAGTGCATCTACAAGTATGTAACGACGTTCCTTTAAATTCGTTTGCTTCAAAAACGACCAAATGACATAAAGTTGTCTTCTGTAAAGACGTTTTAATGTTATAACTGTTGTTATAAAGGAAAGTTTTGAACAAATAAGTCTGAATAAGGAAGTGTGATATTTGCATTGAGATAACGAGGAAGTAAGCAGTCAGAATTTGCGAGTAAGTGAACGTTTACGTTTATTTTATTAATGTTAATCTCGCTGCAATGAATGCTGGTCCTACAGTTGAATAGTGAATAGTGAATTTAACCGTTTTAAGATTGTTAATGTAACAGATGAATTTTTGATTTTCTTAAGAGAATATATTCTGAACAAAGAGGTTACGTGTGCGCCATAAATAATCTGTGGCAACTTTTTCAGGAGACAGTCTTTGTGTGCGGACTGTAAAGTAATTTATATGATTTTTTATGTTAGATTTTATGAAAGATTAGGTCAAATTTAACATTAGAAACAACTTATACGATGATCTTAACGTGACGACCAGATGATGACAATAACGAATTCTACAGAAATTTGCAGATTCAGTTTTGCCGATTAAACGGAAAGTCCGTCATAATGTGAACTAATCAACAAACTTGTTTGTAGTTTCTTGAAGCGGTGGTCTTTCAAATTTTAGAATCATCATAACGGACAAAACATACTAAATCGTTTTAAATAATGCACATTATATCGTCGCATTGATACCTGGCAACATCGAGCTTATCGCAATCGTCAGGCTTTTGACTGACCTCTGTGGTACACCAGTTTTTAGTATGTGAAGTTTTGATTTAACATCGAGACATACAGCGTGCGATGTGAGAGACTTTTATTTATTACTTTTAATGTCTCATTTCGTTATCGTTTAAGTTGATCTTTAAATTAACATAATCGATTTTACGTTCAAATTAAATGGTTTTTTATCGTGCGGCGTTTGTGAAGAAATATTTAGTCTTCAAGGTGATCCTAGATTGCTTTATTGTGGTCAACGGTTGTAGTAAGGATGTTACATTAGGAGGTAAAAATTTCACTTTAAACGTTTCATTCTCCTTTGTGAACGGTTCAGCCGAGAAAAACATTCTATATAACTGAAGTCTGAATAATCGAGTCTCTGTACTTTCGAAAAAGTTGAAAAAAAAAATCAATTCAACACACCAAACTGTTGCTTGTACACGCTATAAATATGCGTGTAGACGCGATAAACGATTTACTTGTGTCGTTGATTAATTAATTAATTTTTCTATTACGAAAAAAACCCGTACCGATAGAGTGAATTATTTTTCATTCGTTAACTTTAATCGTATGAACCAATCGAAACTGCTCAATACGGATTTGATCAGACCGTGGAATCTACTTATTTGAATTAAAGATGACCGACTATACCCGTTATAAATAATCGCGTTGTTTCGATTGGATAAACGATTTTTTGCATATTGATCGATTAATTAATTTTTCCGTTGACAAAAAGACCGTACGTATAGAATAAATTATTGGTATAACATCGGGACGAGGAATCTATTAATGATTTATATCGAATGTATAAAAAAAAAAAGTATTGTTGGCTTTTCGTTAGTGAAAAATGATTATTAATATTAATAGTAATTGTTTTTAACGTACCGAAAGTACCGCGAAAAAATAGTCCGTGACTGCCATTATGCTCACTATTATTTTTATTTTCATTAACGATATTATTGCAATCATCACTATTCCTTCTTATTGTTATTTTGAATCTGGTCACGACTACCATATTATATATATATATATATATATATATATATATATATATATATATATATATACATATACATAACTTTATGTTTAATATTCTATACCATGTTAAAAATATGCCAGTCTTCTACCGGTTTGCGGGATAATGATTAACCATATACGAATAAATATACATTGCCGCTTACCGTTCGCCATTTTACTACTCATTCATCCGAATTTATATTTATATATATATATATAAATATATATAATCCTCTGCCCTTTAACACATACTACTTTATCTCATTCCCTTTCTGATAAATGGGTCTTCAGTGTATCTCTTTTGTGGATGTTTTTCTCGTTTCCTAATTCTGTACCTCCCTTAACCTTCCCAGCGGTAGTATCTAGGTCATTCTAATTAACTGTGACATTACCAGTATACAACCACCGCGCATTACTTCTTGTACAATTATTGTTCGTCTTCTAAGCGATGGTTGACTGAAGAGCTTCTGAATCGCGATCCGAACTACTCCCTTCTTAGAACTTTTTCGTAATTCTTATTGGTTCTCGACGTGCAATGAAGTATATATATATATTATATATATATAATATATATATTATATATATATATAATATATATATATTATATATATTTTATATATATATATATATATATATATATTGCGTGTGTGTATATGAGAGAGAGATCGAGATCTGTGTACTTCTTTTACATTTAAAGTTTCGACATAAATAATCGCACGCGTTACAGTCATTAAATATAGAAACCCTAAATAAACGACTAAATCTTAAAGAATAAAATTATTTTATCTAGTCCAAAAGAAAGAAAATTCTTATTATTGCGAACGAAATTAAATGTAATAAAAAATTACAATTGTGTCGACAATATAGTATAAAATTAACAGGTTAATTTAAATACGATAGGAATTTATTTAATTTAATAATTGTGTAAAAATTACGTTGTTCGATTATTGCGGATTACGTTTTTTTGGTCCATATTAAAATTATGCCGATGGAAAGAGAAACTTTTTTTTTTTAAAAAAAAATAAATGGGCACAGGACTTTTCACCCAGATTGGCCTTTTTTTGTATATATGAGCATTAGTGATTTCATCTAGGGCTGTAAGAAATCGATGATATATCTGATTAAATATTTATATTAATTGAATATGATCATATATATACACTAATGTTCTGTGAGCTAAGCGACCATATGAAATTATTTGGTAGAGGGATTCTTAATACGTGACAGGAATTTTGATATATAATAACTACAACTGAAAAATGGTGGTTTTCGTGGGCGATCTGGTCTCCATCGTAAGGATGGATACAGGGGCTAATTTGGGTGTCAATAGAACGTATGGAATGTTGATTTTAAGCCTTCGGTGTGAAATCGTGTTTTCGATGTTGTTAGGAAGATTGAAGAATTGAAATCGAAGGTTGAATATTGTTTTTTTGAATAAGCGCGGTTCCAAAAATTCCTTGTGCGAAAACTTAAAAATGTCCGTAACAGGTGTATTGAAGTCTCGAGGGCGCTTCTAGCAAGATTGTGTACGGTATCATTCCAGTAAATACACGGGTGGCTGGGAATCCAGACAAATTTGACACCGACGCGTTTCAAAGATGGATCATAAATATTTCTTAAAATATCGTTTCTTAATTATATCTTTCAAGGGAAAAAAATGCAATAAAATATATTCATCAATGAAGTAACCAAATATTGATATAAAAAAAAAATTATCTTGCAAAAGTTATACAATTCTCGGTCTCTTCATACCTACATTATTTTAGTACATGTTTTGTAATATATTTTCTATAAATTGCGTTTTATCTTTTTGCAAAATTATGACACATTATATGATTCAAACTTTATATATATATATATATATATATTGTGGCGACCTGTACGATATATACCTATAAATACATATACACATGCAGATCGCTAACATATATTTATTTTACGTTATATTTTTAAATATAGGGATATAAATATTAAAATATAACGTTACCGACTTCTGGTTTCGAGGTATGCCCGGGATGCCACATGGGAGAGGCCCATGACCGATTATTATAATAAAATAAATTAAATGACAAGAATAAAAATGCGGTTTTTATTTTATTGAAAATTTATTACTTTTCGGAAGAAATAAAATTACGAATCGAACGCGTGCGATATCCGGCTACGTTTATTTTTAGTATACAAAATTTTTTTATATATATATATATTGAAACTTTTCGAACGATTATTAATATAGTATAATACACGGAACCGTCCCTAGCCTAGATGGACCAACTTCACGGTCGAAGTCCCGACGATCCATCCTAACTTCTTCGAAAACTATCCGACTTGACTTTTCTCCACCTCGACTAAAATTCAACTGAACTGTCTTTCGACTGACAAGATTCAACTCACTTAACTCACTCCACTGGCGAATTCGTGAACTAAAACTCCGACAAAACTCGTCTGTTTCTTACACTCCAGGACTCTGGAGGCGACACAGGTATCTTAGCATTATTATACTTATTATGTACTTTACTGTCGACGAAATGCCGGTTTCTTTGCAATTATTGTTTTGATCTTTTCTTAAATCTTTTTCTCCTCCATAATGGGTTTTTTTGTCTATTTTCGACGTACATAGTTGAACCAAGGACAAGTTCCATTGTCCCTTATTTTTAAGTTATATACTTATACATATATACATATAGTCTTATACCTAGTTATTAGTACGGCAGCCAGCATCAGGTAACATAACACATATACACATACACTCAACATACTTGCTTTCTAGGAACTCTATAGATATTAGAAATTCCTAAATTGACGGTTTTCGGTGGAACCCTCCGATTTCTCTTTTAGACTAGCCAATCAGAAAATTCGGACTGTTTCTTTTGGTGTTTGACCAAAATACCGACTGAATACATTTTAAATGCTATTTATCTTCTTCTTTTTGCTCTCGCCATGTCAACGCTTGATTTATTATATATATGTCCTTTCGACATTTTTTATATATTAACTTTGACAGATCTTTTACAATTCTAATCTTATCGGCGCCAGCGTGCTTTCCCCAATACATATATATCTATATTTATATCAGTCTAACTATTCTATTTTCTTTTTATTATATTTCCTTTGGGAAAGTCACGTTCGCAATGCCGACCGGATGTATGAACACATACCTATATATATATATACAATATTTCTTTTTCTTTCATCACCTTTTACGTACATATTATTAAATTTAATCTTCCAAATATACATTTTAACTCAAATTTCAATTTACCAACTTTAGTCACTCACTACTACTAACAATGTAACAAGCATGGTTGTTACAATATATATATATATATGTGTGTGTGTGTGTGTGTGAGTGCTAGTGTGTATGACTGAGTATGTGTGCTAGTGTGTATGTATGTAAAGCAGCAGACAAAAAGTGCTGGTGACGTCATTTCTGTCATCGAAACACAATGCGTATATTCCACGTGCGGCCGGTATAATTGCATATCTCTTATTCGCTGAAATTGCGATTAATTTATACGTATCCATGCGTACACGTGTGTAAAGTGTTTTACTGCATTTTGCGCAGTTTTATAATCGGTCGGTCGGTCACTCACTCACATATTCATCCGCCTGCTCGGGCGATTTGAATGCAAAATTTCAATGCGTAATAACTTTGTTACGTTGTAAAACGTTATCGTAACATTAACATTAACGTCAAAGTGTGGGTGCGTTGGAGAGAATCAGTGTGTTGTTTGTCACGTGGAAAATAATTCCCCCCCCCCGTTTAGATAACGTCCGACTGCGGTTATATGTGCGTTTAATTGTTTAATTCAGTGTGTACGCGCAATTTATTATTCATACATACATTTATGCATAAGTGTATGTATGTAAGAGTAATTATTCTTTATAAAATAAATCTTCAGATAAAAAATTGCTCGGGGACCACTGACCGTGTATGGTTATATTTTTTGCACCCAGGATATGTTAAAATAAAACATCATCCTTCTCAGTAACTGGAGAGAACATGTATATATAAATATATATATGCATTCCTACATAATGTATTGTATATATACAAATTACATGTTTGTTATTTATGTGTGTGTGAGTTTGTATCTATGTACACGCGTATAATGTGCTAGGTTTATATGTACGTGTGACGCGTAATAGATGTGGAACATTTGTTTGTTTGTCCGATTGAAATGGGTAAATTTATAGAATAACCAGCATTTTGAAATTCATACACTTTAAATTTATAATTAGGCAAGTTTTATTTGCAATACCCGTATATCGCGCGCGCATATATATATATATATATATATATATATATATATATATATATCTGTGTGTACTTTGACACCCAATTACTTGGAAAGACCCAAATTTAAAGTTTCGCCCGATTTTTGTACGACCCAGCTATAACCAGTACCTGTTACAATATACATTGATCGCAGTGCCATAGAACGATTGTCATACTTCGGGCATCTCAGTATTTTAATTGACGAAAAACGAAATACATAAAATTAAATCTAGGATTGAACCAGCCGAACAGGCTTTGCATTAACGACTATTCTTTCCACACCCATTATTGAATGATTAAATACTACATGTGGACGGTTCTTCTCCATAGAGTTTGTCACTGAAAGCACAATCAATGAAACGTCTAGACGCATTTGAAATATTGATCATTCGTGGGATATTGAAGATATGTAATTGCCAAAATAAAAGAGGGGGCAACCTTGTCCACATTCCACACGGAGAAAAGTATTCATCGTTATTTTCTATATTGGACGGTAAAAATGGAAAGATGAAAGCGTCTAATTGAACGCAGAGCCATATGATGGTTATAGAAGATCCGTAACTGGACCGGGGTGTATAATTTTCTAGAGCTATGTCAAGCGGCAGAGACACGTTATCTCTGTTTTGTGTAATGCTTCGTTTTATGTTAATCGCCAACGATCAAAGAGTACGATAGCCTAAGAAGACGAGAGGCTATTAACGGGGTATGGAAAGATTGCCGAATATTTGTAATCTTTTTGGATTGAGCAAAAATAGATAATTAACATAGAAACGAGGGAGCACACTATTTTCGAATGCTCGGATTACGAAATCATAAGGCGCTACGAGAAAACAGAAATTTTAATTTCTACGAATAACTAACAAAAATTTATCATCATCGTACTCCGTCATAATTTCGCTCTCATTTTTCGATATGTTCATTTTCAACGTCTGAAAAGACTTACGCAAGTGGATGTAGCCGTTCTTAACTAATGTTCATCAAATAAAGAGTGGCTGTCGTTGGACAGCGTTCTATTATCAATTCAACTAATAACAGTGCTACTTATTATCCACCTAGGATAAATTGTATGAAAAAAAAATTCGATATTTAATAATGTAACTTTAGATTCTATATTTGTTCAACACGATCTTTCCTAAATGTTCGATATTCGCCCGGACTTTTTTTTCAGTCTGTTTCGTAGGAGTATTATAATTCAGCTTTGATTTCCACGATTCTAAATTTCAAACGAAACATAGGCCTATTATAAACCGGAAAATCGCGTACGGACATCGTTGGAAAAACGAATTAAAAAATAAATACATACGGGGACTAAGTTCCTCGATCGTTCTAATTCGAAACTCGTAATTATGACGTCATTTAATTCGATCTTAATATCTGTTTTTTCCATACTAGTCAAACGCATTTCTACTCTCCCTGTGTATATGTATGCATGTGTGTATTTACTCACGCGATCGTTCACTATAATATGTAACTTATATCCGTTTGCTTCAGTTTATTTCGTTTTGAATTATTAATTATCCCTTCCCCTGACTCTTCTAGCGTATAATTATTTATTTTTTTCATTTTTTTCCCCTTTTTTTAATATCTTACGGTCGATCGATATAATATGCTGGTATTTCTTTTTCTTGTTTCGCTGGAATCACGCGTAAGTTATATTGCGCTATCGAATGAAGAACGGCTCGTCCGAGATTACGCGACCCCATTACCGGCGATAATTACTTATCGTTGGGAACCGGTGCGATTATTTTTCTCGCGTTCAAGACGATTTTCCTCTATCCCTGGAGGGGATTAGTTTTCGGCGTTTCCAAGTCATTTTGTTATTATTATTATTATTATATAACGGAATTTTACTGGCCGGTTCTTCTTCCTTACCAATTGCGGTTTCGCTATGGTTGTTGTTCGGTTCACTTCCACCGATAATAATACGTCTTCTAGTTATTTACGCGCCATGCCTGCGATCGTTCGAACCGATATATAATTCTGTTCGGAAGGGGGACCAGGACTCTTGCATTCACGTTCTACTACTGCGTCCTCCACTCGCAATTTCTTTCTGTTTTTTTTTTTATTTTTTTTTATTATTATTATTATTTCTATTTCAACGTGGAAATAAATGGATACACACAGCCTGATATTTGATGGATCTAGCGGTAGTAGTCAGTTACAAAATCTTGTTCGTGTTGTTAGGTCAACGCAATCGAAATGTAGTTATTTTGCGTCGTACGAATAGGCTTGTGCATACATATACATATATATATAAAAAATGTATATACCTGTTTTGAGTTACTGAGTAATTTAACGTGTCTGAATGTAACATACGATTGGCCAATCTAGGATTTATGACTATATATACATAAAGTGATTATAATAATAAACGTTATCGATGGCTCTGAACTGTTATTTACGCGCGTGCAATTCGCATTAGGCCTATGTGTTAGCTGCGCGTTTTGATAATTTCGATGTACGGATTAAGTAAGCTGATGTACGTATTAATAGTGTCAAAGTCCGCGTTATTGAAGAATCGTATTTTTCATTGGATGCGAGAATCAGTTGACGCATGCGTCGTAGTGTTGAGCGCTTACTTTTTGCACTAGAACACTCTAGCGCTAGCCTATACGCAAGTTATGTACATCATTATTGATTCCGGGACTAGTTTGACATCGTATTTTATTTTCGGTCAATTAGATAATATATAAAATATACAATCTATAAAAATAAAAGGAAGAACAACAAATAATTTAGTGTAGAAAATTACAGAAAATAACAAAGTAAAATATAGATTTGATTATAAAATAGTCAGATAGTGAACGTGGTCAAGAACGCAATCAATAAATCAGCAATACGCGCGTAAACAATTACGCTAAATAGTTAGAAAATATAAAAATTGATTAAATTTATAATACAATAACTAATTTTTCATCAAAATTTAATATCCGGATTAAAAATTTCTTCCACTTTATTTTTATATTTTTATATTTTTATAAACTGTATTTTTTTTATTATATTTTTATATTTTACTTTTCGTATCCGCTTGATAATGACTTAATTAAAGCTTAGGTCTTTTTATATATATCAAAATGTAACAGTTTTAACTATTTACACTTACTTATTTTATTATTGTTGCTTTAAAAATGCTCCGAATACTTATCGCTTTTTTTACTCGGGCATTTACTGTAACTTGCCCCGACAAAAGGCCCGCTACTTGTCGTTCCTCATATAGATAATATAATATAAAAGTTTTTCACATGTAAAAAACGATAACAATATATCGTGTTGCAGAGTCGCTTGAAAGTGTTATTTTATATATATATATGTATATACAAAGATCAATGGACAGATGTATGCTATCGATCACTAAAAAAGACCGGAAAACAATTGAATGGGTTCGCGATAGAACAAAAGGAATAAAAGTAACAGATATAATAGAGAGAATAAATAAAATGAAATGGCAGTGGGTCGGTCATATAATGAGAAGAACAGATCGAAGATGAACAGCAAGAATCTTACAGTGGTACCCACGCGGGAAAAAAGGCCCCAGCGAAGACCGCATATGAGATGAGATTACAATTTCAGGCAAAAATTAGGAGTTACCTGGACCAAAGCTACTCAAGACCGGAAGAAATGGCGCAAAATATGTGGTTAATTCATGAAGAGGATACACCATTGAAATACTGGTTGATCACCTGAATATGATGATATATATATTGCTGTTCTTTCGAATCGAATTACCGTTTTATTTCGATTATTTTGAATTTTTTATTAAAAACGAATTTTTGTAAAGATCGGATGATTTTTAGGTTCATCATCATCATCATCATTAGTACGGTCATAAGACTGGTCCATCGCTATCGTGATAGTAAGCTTCCATCTTTCCGGGTCTTCCGCAGCTTTTTCGGATTTTACCTTCGAGAATATTATCCCCAGTATCGAAGTACGTGACCTGTCCGAGTTAATGCCGTTAATAGAACTCGACATCGTCCGTATTCTTTAAAAGCAAAGAAAACACAAAAACGACCATCCACTACTATAATATTGTCGAAAAACCACGACTTTCCACTTTGACGTGTCGATATGCACATGTCACAGATTCATCTGATTGTATAGCTCTTACTTATATATATATATATGACGATTGATCGGAAGAATATAATAAAGAAAAAACATGAAACCATTCTCTGGTTATGAAACTGTGGAAAAGTTCGTTTACTTGCGATCTTCGTTGGAAAGCAAAGCAGAGTCTGAAGGTGAAATCAAGAGAAGAATTCAACCAGCACGGAGTGTTGAATATGTTTTATTCTTTTTCGTTTCAACAATATTGAATAAATTTTGATTTGATTATTATTCTTATATTAAAACACGTATTTTGCTAATATATGACGTTTTATTTTTAATTTTTTTCAAGTGCAAATATTCCGTTATTGAGAGGACACAGCTGTTTACGTGTATATATATATATATATGTGTGTGTGTGTGTAGGGAAAGAGAGAGAGTTACGAAATGATATATATGCATGTATAAAACATATATATATACGTGTGCGATATAAGAGGCAAATTCTCCTATTATGTCTGTGACGTCATTAGAAGGTAAAGGAAACCTCACAACGCACCTGTCCATACGATACACACGACTATAACGTGAATTTATAAATGTCAGCTACTAGTTTAATTTGAAATTTGAAAAATACAATTTTTTAATCGTACGTAATTCACAAATTTATTTAAAGAAGAGAGCGGTTGAAAATTTTCTTTCATTTCGACGTATCGATATCGATTTAAATGATAAATTTTTAATTTGAAAAAATCTCGTGTAATGAGAAACAGTAATGAAAACGATAAATTTTTAATTTGAAAAAATTTCGAATAATGAGAAACGGTAATGATCTTTTAATTACGAAAATATAAAAGCTTGAAAATTTTCGAAAAGCCGGCTTCCTAGGAGTAAACGACACTAAGGTGTTCTTACAAATAGAACGCTATACATTAGTATGCTAAGGGCAGATTATATATATATATATATATATATATATATATATATATATATATATATATATATATATATAATCATCATGGGTGTTTCAGTCCCTTTTCCTATCCACTGTCTGTTTTTTTTTAATTCCCCATAGGTCTTAATATTTGCTTCCTTCTTGACCGTGTCTATCAGCGTCTGTCTTGGTCTTCCTTTCGGTCTGCACTTGGGTATTCACCCTTCTATAACATCTTTTAGTAGGCTATCATGCCTTAACACATGTCCGATTCATTTCTTTTTGCACTCTGTGGAAAACTTCTTGATTAGATATTTTATCGACCCATGAGATTTTCAATAGTCGTCACCAGCACCATGTTTCGAAATCTTCAATTTTTTCCTTATCTCTTTTATTTAGTTTCCGCCGCATAAAGTGCCACTGCCCAGACATATGATTTAACTATACGTTTACGTAATCCAATGGAAAGCGTGTTCTGCGTAATTATTTGTCTTTTTCTCACGAATGCCATTATTGCAATTCTTTGTCGGATTTCGTTGGTGCAATATACGTTCTCTGTTATTATATGTCCCAGATATTTAAAACATTTAACTTGTTCCAATTTTTGATCACCGATTGATATGTTCATTTCCACTGAATTTTTACTCATGCACATAACTTTGGTCTTTTGAATATTTATATTCATTCCGTATTTTCCTGCTACGTAGTTTAATCTATGTACCATTTTTGACAAGCCCTGCTGGTTTCCTGCCAATAATACTTTGGCATCTACGAACTTCATAATTTTTATGCATGATCCGCCTATTTTTATACCTTCTTGAACGTCATCTAATGCTTCCTTTGTTATAAATTCAGAGTAGATATTGAAAGACATCCTTGGCGCGCACCTTTGGTAATTTCTGTCGCTTCATACAATTTATTCCTCCATTTTACCATCGCATTTTGATTCTTGTATAACTTCTGTATCAGTGATATGAGTTTTACCGGAATGTTCACCATTTTTAAAATTTTAAATAGATATATCACATACTTCTTGGTGGCATAGATGCTACAGCCTTCGACTACTAACCTACGGTCGAGGAATCTCACGGTATAAAGTTTATATGTATATTCATCATCATGTAACCCTTAATTATCATGAAGAAGTATTACGTTTCTCCGTATAACGTCATATGAGCGTGTACCTGCTTTGCATATAATTAGTGCTTTGAATGCTAGATCATTTTGTTAATGAAAAATAAGTCACGATATTCATGTATATATGTATATATATATATGTGTGTGTGTGTGTTACGATAAACGCAATTATTATGAAAACATGAAAATATTAAAATTTGCCATTGTGTAACCGATGTATCTTTAACGAAAAATATTTTTATAATTACATTATGTCGAAAATTAATATTCGTAATAATTTTTCAGTCGTCAGGATAGCCTAGTGGCTAATACGGAACGTATCGAGTTCGAATACGATCGGCAACGCAAAAATTATCATAAAAAAAATATATAAATTTAATTCTATTATTATCGCGTGGAAGGCAATCGCAAACCACCACGCATAACACCGTTTTTTGCGTGCTAGTAATAATATAGTACACTACAAAAACACGGTTGCATTGTTTCGTGCCAACAACGTGATTGCAATCATTTGTCCCGGTTGTACGTGTACCTATCTACGCTAACGCTGCATTGTAATTGCCCTGTACGTTATTTACATTGTATAAAAAGTATGTATAGATAAGTAGTCGTCTACCTCCTGTACAGACACGGCACTTGACGATGATGATGATGATGAATAATTTTTCATTCGAATAATGGCCGTTATGAGTTGTTTAAAAGGAATACTCCTTTATTTTCAAATATAAACATTCTCTAGGATGTACAGCTAGCCCAGAAGCTTGTTGTTGTTTCCTGGGGGTACCTGACGAGTGGCACTTGTGCTTCTTGTTCGGGGGCAGTGGCTCTTAGCGAGAGTTTCACTGAATGATACTTATCGTTGATTACCAGCTCGGTTTTCGGACACGATACAACGGTAGGTGATTAGTTTGGACAGTTGACGGCTCCGCAACTCCTCAATTGCGCGACGAGATCATTTGGTTAGAAAGCTGTCTAGGTCTTTGGAAGGAACGGTTCGGCGGTATAAGCATAAAGGAACACTGAGGTTCGCCGGTTCGAGGAAGGTGGAGGGCTTTTCAAAGTGAAATAAATTCACTGTCGTTTCCCGGACACGGCGCGATGTTCTCTACCGTATACTACTCTGTAATAATTAATGTAAATTTACGAGACGCACGATCTGTACTGTAGAGTGCGTAAGTAGTTTTAATCGCTAGTTATATTATTTGAACGTTGATGGCTCTGAATTACTTTGTTGTTGGCAGTTATTTAACTTTTATTACTCGACTATTACGGGGTGAAAATAAGGTAAAGTTCGTAGGTAATATATATTATTCTGTGTTGTGAATAAATGGATATTAAATAATTCTGAAGTTTTGTGTACTGTGGTTTCGTGCTTTTCCCATGAAAAATTCCGCCGGTAAACGCATTTCATAGAAAAAATAAGACAGTGCGATTTCGCTGTGTGTGTGTGTGTGTGTGTAGGCGTTAGCTATTTGAATAACATCTTTATAACTTTAAACGAAATTCTTTAAGTTAAGGTTACAAGAAATTCTATCGTGGACGAATTTTCTAGAAGTCCGGCATTTAGTGTATACGCAGTAGAGACTTTGTAACTGTGGCTATCGATAAACAATTATGATAAGCGCACTGCTCGGTGGGAATGTAACATTAAGGCGAAGTTTACATTTCTTTGACAATCATTACAACGAATGATTTTTTATTCTTATTACTATACTAAATCTCAGGTTAGTTATCCTAATCGATCGTTTTAGATTTTTCAACTATTGCTACCCTAGTTTTAAAATTTCAGTTAAAAACCTCGATTTAGGTCTAGCGTGAAAATAGTTCCATGCGAGGATACCTGTGTGGAAAAATAGATCCAACCGGACGAAGAAGAATATTTTCGCTGGGAAATTTAAAAACGTAATTTGCCGCGACGACTAATTAGAGCACTCTTCAAGATTACTGAAACGATCGCCGTATATGAGCAGAAAGAGGAAGAAATCGTTAGCTGGACGGTTTTAGAAGACATTAGTCACATCCTGATACGATTACGCAGAAAGCGAACAGTTTGACTTACTAAAGTAAAAGTGTGTGACAGTCGTTGCGATCATCTTCTGGAGAATCTTCTAATGATATCAATTCGTCATCCGTCTGTGTGTCTAGTCTGAAAAAATATTCCCGTTTTAATATTCTTAATTGAAAAAAATAATAAAAGCATTTTACATTTAAAAAAAATATATATATATATCTTGTTTACGTCATTTGTTTGTTCAAAATTAATGAATAAAATGTGTGGATCACTCTTTGTATTTAACCGAAAACCGATATATATATATATATATATATATATATATATATATATATGTGTGTATACATATACAATGTA
Source organism: Coronaproctus castanopsis (assembly GCA_032883995.1). Taxonomy (NCBI): domain Eukaryota; kingdom Metazoa; phylum Arthropoda; class Insecta; order Hemiptera; family Monophlebidae; genus Coronaproctus; species Coronaproctus castanopsis. Next base: position 181,835,157 of record CM065053.1, read on the forward strand.
TATATAAGCGACTAATATGTAAATTTTTTGCGACAGAAGATTTCCATTTCTCATTTATCTCATAGTAATAAATATCTGTTTTAACGGGCGCGTTCATTCGCGTTTCACATATTAAGCCTGTCTATAAGATATATATAACTCGTCCTGGGTCGGGTGGGGGTGGTGGAATAAATTGGCAGAAAAATGAGTTCTCTTTTATACCATGTATAAACAAACTATATTCCAGAAGATGAAGATGTTTTTTTTACAACCATTCTTCCTTTTTGGTACTACGGTAGTAATACTGTTAACCTCATCTTCGCGAGCAGTTAGGCAGCGGCATCAGTTATCGCTGGAATAACATCTTGAAGGGCATCGACCTTACGCGATTGCGTAATTTGACACATACACACACAGGCGCGCAAATAAATATACGTGTTGGTTACGGTTTAGTCTGTTTTAAGTTTTATGCATAAATACAAACCTTATCTATTTTTACGTCGTTTGTATAATATAATAAAGTAATTCCAGCAGCTGCGCTAGCGTAAACCAGTAGGGCTCTATATGTCCCCTTTACCATTGTGCCTATCTTTGAATTTATAACACCTTTTGCTTAAATGCAGTAAAGTATTGTGCATGTATCGCGGCTTCGTTCGCCTTTAGCTAGCGTTATATCGTACTGTGTTGAATATTACTAGATTTATTATTATCATTAATATTTTTTAATCATTTATTTGGAAATATACATATATATATATATATATATATATATAATACATGTATGTATGAAGGAGTAAAATGCAGTTATATTTCATAGTTTACAACAAAATAATATGCACGATATGTATGTTACACGTTCGTTGTAGTGTACTTATATGTATTTGAGAGTAATAGCTAGGATGACTATAAGTAGTCCTAACTGTTGTCATGCAAATTGCATTTAAATGATTTACTTATAGCGACAGTTCTAAGAGAATAGGTAAAATGGGTTAACGTTTATGTTATTATTATACCATTGTCATTACTGTCATCGTAAATGTGAGCTTCATTATTATGTTTTATTTTTTTTTTGGAAATAAAAAACTTCTTACCTATTGAATATTAATATATCTTAGTTACAATGTTGTAAACGAGAACAGATAAATTTATATTTAAGTTAAATTGTTATTATTATTATTGTTACCACTGTTGTAGACATTCGACGACAGATGAAACTCCGCGAAAATGTTAGTGTACAAGTGGTTGTTATTTTACATGTACTATAAAGTAAAGTATTGTAAAAGGAGGTAGTACACTGCTTTTTTTTTTAATGGCCTAGTTGTATATACACCATTTGACCTTAGAAATAAATATAAATTATAAATAAATATAAACGGATAAATTAAATGAAAGGAAGAAAAAACCATATTAATATAACAAAAGCTGATTAAACCTATTTTTTTTTTTTTGTTCTAGCTGCCCATTTGGCCAGTTTAAACCTTTATCTAGTAAATGTATTTTAAATCTGAATGCCGCTACGTTTGATAACATTATGTAAACTAACTGTAACAGAAGACAATGGATCGGAAACAATTAATTCAATACAAAGTAATGTATTCCATTTTTGTAAAATATTAGATAACATCTCATCTCTATGCTTTAGAAATTTCGGACAAACCCAAATTTGATGCTCAATACAATCGTCAACGGCACGTGTCACATGTACCATCAGGAATTATACATAATTTAACAAGATGTGGGTGACAGAGATTATGCCCATTACGTAGTGTAAATAAAGTTGATATTAATCCCTGCAAACGTACTGGTATAATTGAAACCACGGTTTACTGGAAACCGTATGTACCAAAACGAAGTATTTTTTCACTTTATTCTGACTTTCGGCGGAGTAGTGCTGTTGAAAATCTATTAGTACAGATTGTTTAATTTTTGGTAAAGTATCTGTCCAATTCCATTTAATATTCTCGTAAGGGACACTTGTTAAATTAATAACGCGTTAATTCATCGAATATCCCGTTTCCAGTAATACCACAATGAGAAGGGATCCACTTAAACTCTAGACCGACGGTTATAAAACTGAATAACGCGATGTCTCGCATCAAATTCTAACTTGGACATGTTGAGTTCTGGGAACTTAGATAATTGTAATAGAAAACTTACGGAATCGGAGATCATTAGAATATTATTTTCCCTCGCATTTTTGACTAGGAGCAAAGTTTGGTAAATGACAAACAATTCTACAACAAATGAGGAAGCTGCAAAGGATAATCTGTACACTTTCGATATGCCTTTTTTTGGGTAATATAAAGCAGAAGCATAATTTGCAATTATCCCATCTGTAAATATAATTTCATAATTTCATAAATTTTTTATTGATTGCTTGCATAAATGCAGCGTTCTTAACGCTAGAAGGGACAGTTTTAGGAATATTATTATCAAAGAAAATTAAGTCGACGTCTAACGAGAAAACTAAATCCTGAAAATGGAATCGGTAGAATGGATAAGAAGCATTTTGGATAATTTCAATTTTTCTAATTTATTATGACTGGAGAGAAGATGTGGCTGACTTTTATTTGACCAGTACCTGTTATGCCGCAGTTTCAATAAACATCGAATTTGTTTATTAATCACATGGGTTTTCGCTGTTTCACTTTGTGATAAAACTTGTTCGATATATATTCCTGCCTAAGTTTTAACGGAGGTTCAGCCATATTAGCGTTTAAAGTCTGTAGAGGCTGTGGAGGATACCGCTCCTAAGCATATTCGAAAGACCTTGTTTTGCACAACTTCTAATTTTTTCATCTGCGTTCTGTTGATGTTTTTAAAGGAAGCTATATAGTCAACATGAGTTCTGATGAGGGATTGATACATCCGTAGACCTATTAATGGATGTACTCCCCAATTGCTCGAAGTAGATTTAGGCCTCTACCACATTTCTGCAATACAAACTCTAACTCTGCATTCCATAACAATTTACTATCAAATACCACTCCGAATTATTTAATTATTGTATCAAAGTTTAAAGTTTTTTACTTCGTCTGAAAGCCTAAGTACATCTGTAAATGAAGCAGATTGTTAAACATTAGTTTAAATAATAAGATATTAATTTAAAAAAAAAAACATTGCAAGCGTGATCGTTAATCAGTATTAAACATCTACGATTAACGCAAATATACTTAACGCAAAAAGTGTATATACGTATACCGTTTATAAATAAATCAGGATCTTAGTATTACGAAACGTCCGTATACACAAAATAGATATTAACAGCCGGATTCAGTTGAGTCTGCACTGACAAATTCAAAATTAATTTTCGCTTCATAATCATCTGTGAACAATAATCGGCGTTTTGTTCGTTCAATTTTAAATGCGCTTTAATCGATTTCGTATTTTGTCTAAGCTCATTTTGACGAACGCGTGATATTTGAACACTAACTACCGGTATATGTTATCAATTTCGTTCGAATGATTACCGTATTCGCAATAGGGACAACTCTTAAATCGATGTAAGCGAGTATACACTTGGCATTAAAGAAAGTAAAGTTTTAGCTGTTGCAATTTGTACGTATAGTAATTCGCCAGTCGTAGATAGTAGCAGTTTTATAGTTTGCGTTTATTTTCTTAATTAAGTCTAGACAGAAGTATTAATTAAACATATAATATAGTCGGCAAATAAAAAAATTGTCTACGCAATAAACGTTAAAATTGCCAGAATCCAAAAGTGCCTGGTATAGAATTGGCGGAATAAAATAATTGCGTAGAGCGTACTTTGTGTAAGCAACATTTGGTAAGATTGTAAGTTAGATAAGAAATATCAGTCGAGTTCGTTGAACTTTTGACTTCGGGGTTTTCCTAAATATTTACAAATTGAATAATACGAGCGCTATCTCGAAGCTGATTGAGGTACTAGGTACTAGATTTGTGCGCGCTGTGAATGATTTAATATATATATATATATATATATATATATATATGAAGATAATATATTAAGAATCACCTGCTTCGTAATAAAGAAAATAATTATGAACCCTTCATCCTATTATTATTATTATTATTATTATTTTAAATTGTAATATGATAAATCTTACGACGAAATTAATGCCATTTGTAACATTTCCTCCTTAAGTAACGTTTTATTTAGTCTTTACGTTTACGAGCTACTTGACGTGGTTTAATATGTAGCAAAAAGAAATAAAACTTCGTTAATAAATTATCTAGCATAAAATTGTATGTGTGTATGCGTAATTTTGTTGTGTGTGTGTTGCGCAAAATACATTAATAAATTATATATACTTGTATAAATTAATTAAACCATCTTTGTAGTGTGCGTGTACTGTTTATACCTGTATGTTTCGATATTAATTTAATAATAACTGTTAAAATTATCCGATTTTTATTATTATTATGTGTGTGCGTTTGTATAAATGTATGTGATTGATATTAATTTGATAATTCCGTACACAAACTGATTTTTATCGACTTATCCTGTCACAAGTTCCGAGTATTATATATATATATATATAAATATAAATATATATATATTATATATGTAAAAATGATTATTATTTCCGAAACGTATCGAAGATTAAAGAAAAAGATTAATACGGTTTCTATCGGAAAAATTCATCGTGAAAGTTTGAAAATATCGTTCGGTTAAGTTTTATTCTGATGTTAATATCCGGTTGCTTCGGAAAACTTCGTGCGAATTTTCGAGATCCGAATTGATATTAAACGAATTGAATTATTTTAACGATCACTCGAAAAAAGAAGAACTGAAAGGAACTATTTTAGACCCGCTGATGTAACACAAAAAAAGAAAAGAAATGTTTAATTTTAATTTTTTTTTTTTCGCTTGATTGAACTCAGATGATATATATATATATATATATATATATATATATATATATATATATATATGTATGTATGTATGTATGTATGTATATCTTCTGTTCTATTAATAGATAGGCTCACAACAATGATTAAAAGTTTCTGGATAGAGACATTTTCTTCATACTTAGTTCTCTGTTTTTGTATCACCTGTATTTGTTTTATGTATTTCTACGTCGGTATTCTTCTTGGTCTTCTTTACCATGGTGTCCCTTCTATTATTTCTACTAGGTATTCATTGTTTCGGTATATATGTCCAATTCATTTAAATCTTGTTTTTAGTGTTCTTATTAGACTTTTTTTTTTTCATTGACTTTTTTATAATATTTTTTTCATTTCCGTCCACGATACCTTTTCCATTCTCTTCCAGCACCAGATTTCGAATGTTTCCAATTGCTTGGTCATTATTTTATTCAAATTCCACGTTTCTCACCCATACATCAGTATAATCCGTATGAGTACTTTCATAATCTTTTTTCCGTTTCCAAATAGGCTTAGTTTTTTTATTAAATGATGATTTTGTCATTGCAATTCTTTCCTTTATATGTTGTTTGCTGCTTTCATCTTCTGTAAATAATTTTGTTGTTTAAACTTGTTTTATTCGTTTTTTTTTTTTTTTTTTTTTTTTATGTATTTTCTGTTTCATTACGTACCGTTACAGTTGTTTTGTTTTTATTTATTTTCATATTACACTTCTGAAATATTCGGTCCATATGATTTGGGGAAGATTTTAATTCTTTTTCACTTCCTGTGTCATAATTGCAATGTCGTCTGCAAATCTAAACGTGCTTACTTTGATTCCACCTATTGGAGGTTCCATTATGGAATTTTTGTTTCTATTCTAATCTGCTATATATATATATATATATATATGTGTGTGTAAGAATATTTATAATTTAATACATGAAAGCCAGTATACCAACTTATGACATTAATATTTATATATATAAAACTTTCATTCGATGTATTTCCTTCTCATATCTGTTTCTCCCTTACTCTTGTGCTTATTAATACATATATATTTATATATATATATTAATAAGCACAAGAGTAAGGAAGAAACAGATATGGGAAGGAAATACATAGAATGAAAATTTAATAAACGTAGTGTCGAATGATGACTTACTTTTGCATACATAATTCTAAATTACAACGGTGTATAGCCGGAGTGAAGCAGCGGTGTGCTATTATCGGATTCGACATAAATATTAATTACTATAGATTGTTTTAAAAACGTATTAACGGTTTTATATGAACGTTTAAAACTCCTAATTCCATATAGGACGCTATATGAATTGATATTAAATAAAGTTGTTTAAGGTAGTTTTTGAAAAAGTACTCTCGTAAATAATAAAATATATAGTTTAATTTTTCTTTTTTAAATATATATATATATATATATATATATATATATATATATATGTATATATATATATATATATTATATATAGTGACTCCGAGAGATATGTACCTTATTATAGTAATCATCCTGTAAGATAATTCTTACCGGTACCCAAATACTCTCTGGCTGTGTAAATAGTAAATTGAAAGTTTGGTTTTATCGTTATTTAAGACCAAACGGTTTCTTTGTAATCGATTTAGGGTATAATTATAAATCGTGTTGGGTTATTTTAAAAACGCCAGTTAACTACATAATAATAATTATAATAATAAATGAGAATAGAGAAAGTGAATATTTACGTCATATTAAGGGCAAGTTGTTGAATTTTACTCGTTCGGTAATCACGAGTAGAGTAAACATGTAGAAATATTTACATACGACTACATCCTTTGACATTACATCCAGATGATTTACTGCAACGGTGGTGTCTTTTCTCGATGTTCCTATTTTCTGTAGTCATTTCGCGAATTTTTGTCAATTATTTTTGGAGCACTTCGATATCGTCCTTTTTAATCGATATATAAATATTAGCAATCGGCTATTATGGAAGACGTAAGCAATTCCGATTACTCGGATGAAGACTTTTGTTAAACGAAATGCGTTTAGTTTTACGTGTACTTACGATTGTTTACTTATACGTACGTATTTATCTTCTACGTACGTATTAGCTTCGATTTAATAAACGCGTTATATATTATATATATATATATATATATATATATATATATATATATATATATATATATATATATATATATATATATATATATATATATATGTTGACATCCTTATAACTTTATAAGATGGAAGTCAAATAATTTTTTTTTTTTAGCACAGTATTACGAAGAGTTTTTATTTTTTGTAATAGTCAATTTATTTTATCCAGAATTGAAAGTAGCAATCCAATGTTACATTTTCCGATATTTTAAACCATAATATCTAAATAAAATTAAAGTCAACTTTTTAATATAATAAATTATAATTTTTCTTATTTCTTACTTCTTCGATGGCTAACTTATTAAATTCGTGTTATATTCGGCCTTACGAAACACATCCGCGAGATCTGGAAGACCTGAAAAGTCGGATTTCTGAAGAAATTTCAAAAATTCAGCGACGTATGCTCGAGAAAGTCTTGGAAAATGTTATAAAGACTGAACGAATGTATTGTTGCAAATGACGGTTATCTGAACGATAGCTAATCTTTCGTTTACCTATTTTTAAATAAAATGTTATTCGATAATTTTGGTCGAGTAATTTTTGAGTTATTCAAAAAACAACAAAATCGTCCATCTTCTCTGGGTCACCATATATATATATATATATATATATATATATATATTCTTCTTCCTTTATCCCTCTAGAGGGAGCAGTGATGTTGAGAAACGGTCGCATATGTTATTGATCTCCATGTTGATCTATTGTGAGCAACCAGCAGTGCTTCGTGCACGTTTAAACCAATTAACAATTTTAACTGATCAGCCCACTTGGTCTTCTAATTGTATTACACGAACGAGGCATAACTCTTGATCTGCAAATGCGTTAATTCGACGATATTTAACTTGGAGGACGTGTGCGCTATTACTCGTGAACTTTCTGAAGTATTAATATGGAAGTATTGAACAATATTCTTCTTTAGAAATGAATAAACGTGAATTAGCGTATATGTAAGCTGCTGCTAGTAATTCGGCGGACGTATAAACTAGTTCAATTTACGTAAATTACGATTATAATAATGCTCATTTTACATGCCTGCGTGTGAAATATCTGTTGTTTTTGTCTAGCTTGATACGGATGTTGTGCTCTAAATTAAAATCGGGAATTATTACTATTTATAAGAGATTAATTCTCTAAACGTTATACCATTAATTGTGTAGAGTCTGGTATACATCGCGACTACACTATGTCGGGTAAGAATGCAATTACGGTTAGATTTCGATAAATAAAAAAATAAATAATAAATAAATAAATTGAAAAGTAAACGTTATTGTTTACCGGCGAATTAAAGCAATGTACTATTTATCGTTGTTCCCTCATTAAATATCGAATATAGAGGAAATAGAGAAAAAAAGGAGTGTATTTGAACATAATGGAGTGCGATATTTTTTTGATTTTTTTCTTTTTTTTATATGAAAAAATGTCCTTACAGTGTCTACCTAACGTAATCAACTCGTATAAACACAGATAACTTTTCCCGAAATGTCGCTATGTCTGGAAGTATATGTAAATACTGAAGATGAGATGATATCAGCGCGGTAGTTTAAAGTATAGTTCAGAAATGTTATTAAAGAAGGACATTCGAAGAATATCAGGATCGCAAATTGAACGTCCAGTACGACGATAAAGGAAGGAGTCTCTCTAAGTTGCCTAAAATGTGTGCGTGTTTAAGCGTTAAGTGTATTTTGGACTAACGATCGTGGGTAATGTCGTATGTCGATTATATCTGTAGCTGTTTTCAGCGGTCGAATATTTATTAAAATTCGAATTGTCAAAATCGAATCTATTTTATCGGATTTTTTATTTTCGAAATAAAAAAAAAACCTTTACTAAATGATTGACAGTAAAATAGGCTGGATCGCGGTTCCCTTATAATCACAACCGGATACATCTCGTCCGTTTAATAATAATAAAAATAATAATAATAATAATAATATCACGATTTCGATCCATATTCCTCCAAGTGAGAAAACATCTTATTTACCGTCACGCTGAACCCGGAATTACCGACGGTAAACGTACTCCGTGTATTATTTATCCGTTACGTTCTGTTTTATACCGCTTTCTATTATTATTGTCCGCCTCGTATCGGACCTCGCACAATTTCATCTTTGCAACAAACACCTTTTCGACTCGTTTAACATACCTTATTGTTAAACCTATATAATCAGATATAATCAGAGCCTCTTTGCGTCGAGGAAATAGCTTCAGTATTGAACGTTTAACATTTCGACACGTACATCTTTTTAAACACGGTAAAAAGCGCATTTGTACTCTATCGAAAAAAGTTTTTTGCGCACATACTCTATTTTAAAAAAAAAATAATCAAAAATTAACGAGTGGAGGTAGAGATAAAGTAATTGTTATGTACATTTATATATATATATATATATATATTTAAATTTGTGTAACTATAATTTTAAAAACTTAAAAAACTTTAACACTTTGATAAAAACTGATAAAGTGGCTGCAATTGTGTGCGTTCCATTGTACGATTGAAGACTGAAATTAGAGTATATAGCGACGTTATGAAAGGAAACTTATGAAAATACGTAAAGATTAGACGACTTGATAAAATTAAAAGCCAAATTAAATACAACGCGGAATATATGAACATCTTAGTCAAGACGTCACACGTTGATAAAATTTCATTACGACGGTAACTTTTATTTAAAGTTATACATTTTAGCTGCTTTCCCGGTTATTTCCACGAAACTAATAAAATTTCCCCCGTTAAAAACCGGTTATAATTGACACTTCGTACCCCGTGTATTATGTATGTCGTTATATATGGAAATAAAAAAACGAAATTTACATTTTCGAAAAAATTAATAATCAAAATGACGTAAAGAAAATCAGAAAACGAATGAATAATAAGTATATTTAAATTGTTTACAAATAAGAGCGTATACGTAATAATTTTTTTTATTATTATTACGTTCTCAATTACTACGGTCAGAGAGGCCGCAATTAATTTATGTACTATTTATTTATATAGTAACTTGTGCAAGGTCGACCCAATGGCCCATCCTACTTACTAATCTAATATGTCATCTAAGACATGTTTTCTCAACACAATCTTCGTCTTGTTTGACTGTTATCTTCTTCTTCAACGGCAATTTCCCGCTGGTGCGGGGTCTGCCATATAAATAGACCGTTTCCACTCAATTCGGTTGTACGCTAGTTCTGCTGATATATCCGCATCTTTGAGATCTCTTGCTATGACATCGTGCCATCTTTGCTTTGGTCTTCCAACTGGCCTTTTTCCAGGAACTTGAAGCGTACGCGCTGCCGATATCAATGCGCCATCCCCCACGTTCTGGGCTCGTACTACGTGGCCATACCACCTTAGCCGACTTTCACGTAGTTTACCTACGATAGGCGCGACTCCCATTGCTGCGCGGATCCGTTCATTTCTGATTCTATCTGATAGACTAATACCCATTGACCATGATTTTTCTTCATGCCTTGTTACCGGCCAGCACTCACCGCCATACAATGCGACTGGTCTAATAACTGTTCTGTAAATTTTTTATTTCAATCGAATGGGCATGCGTTTGTCGCATAATACACCGGTCACAGATTTCCATTTCAGCCATGTCGTGCTTATTCGATTACGCACTGCTCCGGATGAGCCACTATCACTCTGCACACAGGAACCAAGATATTTAAAGCTGTTTATCCGAGGTAGTTGTTCACCAGATAATTGTATAGACCCAATTGTATTGTTATCAGTAGTCATATATTCTGTTTTCTTCATATTTACTTTGAGGCCGAACTTTTCCAAACGATCAACCCATATTTGAACACCATTTTGGAGAGCATCCTTTGAGTTTTCAATTAAAACAACATCGTCTGCATACAGAAGAGTCCAGGGTATAGGCATCTGTATATCGCGCGTGATTGTATCTAAAATCGCATTAAACATCTTGTTTGACTGTTATCAAGAAGGCATATTGCTTCGATGTTTATATGTTGTTCGAGTCGCCTTACATATATACATAATAAAATGCGTATACAGCCGCTTACTACGTGACTTAGATTTAGCGAACGAGTCTTAAAGTTAGCTTATTAAAATAGACGATTGTACGGGGGGGGGATATAATAAAAACCTTGCGGGTATAGATAATTAGAAAAGATCGCACACGATGAAATCGAGTATTTTTTTTTTTCCGCGCTATGTACAGCAGCGAGGCTAGGAGCACGGCCAGCAAATTTAAATTTTGTTAAACAGGTTTACCGACCTAAGCTTAACAAGAAAGGATGAAACGGATGGGGAATCTTGGGCCAGAATTGATGAAATATTTAAGAAAGAATGTTTTGGGATTTTTGGACATTCTGTTAGGAGGTGGTGAATTGTAATCGGAACGTCGCATCTATCACAGGTTGGTGGGACTAATTTTTGGAATATGTGTCCATGTGTAAGTTGCGTATGACCGATCCGGAGTCGACACAGCACCACCTGATCCCTTCGGTCTTCAGGTTGAAACTTCCATTCGCGAGATTAGGTTTTTACCGAATATTTTATTATACAGGTTGATCGTTACCGTAAACGTTAATCGTTAATGAAGCTAAAACTGAATTATTACACTACGATCTTAATAATATCGAAAAAGATACAACCTCAGGCAGCCATTCCGGTCATACATTTTATACGCGGTGCAGCTGCTGTGGGTTTATGCAAAAACGAAAATGTAAGAACGAAATAAAATTCTCGTGCCGACGACAAATTACGCGTTGATATGTAGCAAATCGGATGATTCGCCCCCTTGATTTAATGTAAAGTCATTAAGACTGGCAAATCATTCAAATTACATCGGGGTTGTTAGACACGATCGACGATGTATGACGTCTAAGAGACGTAGAAAACCCCCGCATCTAATCTAAGATTATCGTTACCGGGTGTGTATTAATGGGTGCTATTTTCCTGCTATGTCCTTATCTTAAATACTAAAAATGATCTTGTTGGTCAGCGTAAATATGATCGAGGAAAAACAGTTTTCGCTTGTTATTTTATTATTTACAAATGACACTCGTTCAGTCTGCTCTGTGTATAAATATCACAGTTTTCTCCGCATTTTTCTCTCTTGTCCAACAGTCAAATCAGCATCTTTTTCCAACATCTTCCCCGAAAGTTTTCATTACTCCAATACATTTATTAATAACTATTTAATCGCCGAGTTAAAAAAAAAATATGACTGGTCAAAATTTTCCCGGGAATATTAAATTCTACTCAAAAATCTATTCCAAACTGAAAGAGGTTTTACATTGCGAAAAGCGACTATCAACGTTGTAAACTAATGAATTATAGTGATTTAATGCGTTAATACGACGTTTGTTTTGGAATTTATTTATTAAGAAGAATATCATGTAGACGGATTAAGTGTGAAATAATAAAGTAAGGAATGATGGAAATTAAGGAAATACAACGGAAAATTATGTTAAGGCTCGTGTAGGCGAACTCACGCATTATCAATTTTTCTGCGTATAATTTTATTTAAATGCTTATCTGATACTGTATCGAAAAGAAAATACTTAATACTTCATTATTTATGCGCCGCTGAACTTTCGAATTATATATGCACAAACACGATGTCTATTATGCGGTGGGAAAGAAGAGAGGGTGCGCATTTCAAATTTCCGTAAACTTTTTTTTTTCTTTTAATCCCTGTTATGATCTACGCCTAGCCTGTCTAGGCTATCAGTAGTTGTTATCATAGGTGATTACAATTTAGTCTCACTTATAGCCCCATCCATTGATATTGTAGCTAGTTAGTGTTCACGTTGCAAGGATTCAGTTCCTCTATAGTGGAATCGTCCTCTTGAATTCATTTATACTCAACCTCATCGAGATTAAAAAACTATACAAAACGACGTAAGGCACTAATGTTTCATCTCGATCTAATTTATAATTCGTTTGTTATCGTTTATTGATATTCGCTTGACGGTCTCTGCACAACATTATGCTTATTATTAAACTTTCATTTATTGCACTTGCTTGTCCTATCTGTTTCTTCCTTACTTGTCGTAAATTATAAATTATCTAAAATACGTTATTAATCGATTAGTTTATAATAATTGAAAAATATTTTTTGTATCGGATTATTTTTTAATTTTTTCTAAATTAATACGTTAATTGAATATTTAATACAAAACCTGTTCTAAAACGTTTGTTCTCGCAATGTCAGTAAAATAATTACGTTAGAAATGACGATCGATTAATACAGTAATTAATCAATTAATGGACCATGAAACTATCCTATGTCCTTCTCCGTGATACGCAATCGTGCGAAAAACGATTGGTAGCATAGATTTGTCAAAAAAATGCGTACAAAGGTAAAACCACTCGGTCTTTTTTATATAATAGTATGACACATATTCTAATGTAAAAGTTTCACGATACGTAATTTAATAAGTATTAAACTGCGGAATCTTGTAATAATCTATAAAATAAAATCATTAAAAAATATTGATAGTAATGATGGTAATAATCGTTTAGATATATAAAAGGATTTCACTACGTAAATAAATAATTGACTTCGAAATAAGATTAAGAGCTCCGTCTGCAACAATGGTCGCTTATAAGATAGTTAAATCGTAATATTTTTTTATTACGTTCGATAAATCGCGATTATCATATTGTAGACAAATTTGCTTTTGCGATTATTTTAAAATCCGCTGGTAAAATGAAATTATTTTCCAAAACATTGATATTATTAATTCGGCGTTACTAATTATTTAAACGTATATACGCGTGGACGCTAAAGAGTTGCATACATACATATATATCCCAGTAAAATATGGGAAATTTATATAATTATTGACGTCAATGAGAGATGATATGTTCAATTTAGTTGCACGCTAGTAGGAAGACTTTAATAATGATGATTACGAAGTATTTATACAGTTTCGTCATTTACCACTACCACGTCTCATCATCGTTTATCTGTTACGAAATTGTTAGAAGAAATTTATTTTAGCCCGACGGTTGTTTCGAAATTGTCCCGATAAGATGCTCGTAGTTTAGTTAACAAAATCCGCATGACATCGGATGGTGTCGGTTAGGGGAAATTTTCGAACAGCGTGCCACATTCAGAATTTCGAAATTTAGTCGTTTTAACACCCATCGTATCGTTGATGACGACGACTAAAGAAGACGTTTGTTTACCCGATAGCTGTTATTTAGGAATAACGACTCCCCCTTCTCTCAATAATAGTTCACGGTGGTGGGGTTGGCGCAACTAGAATTTCGACCAAAAATTTTCCCGGCGTCGAATACGGATGCCTGTGCATACGTAAGCGCGTAGTTTCGGAAAATTACGACGGCGATAAGATATATATATATATCGAACATGGGAAATCTATGACGTCATATTTTGTTTTTTTCCTCCCTGTACACCATATTTACATCTGGCCTGACGTTGTTGTGATTATCTCTTCTCTATTTAACGCGTAGTTTTTTCGTCTTTGTCCTTCTCGTTCTTTGTCTGACGTTTTTAGAATAGGAAGATCGAACGTAATTACGCGTTTGGTTTTGTTCGGCCGGTGATGTTGGTACATACCGGTTACGTCATCGTCATTTTCGGAGTTGTTTACTAGTTGTTTCGAGAGTTTCCGTATCCCGCTTAGATTTCTTCCATCTTTCTCGAATAAACGAATTTTAACGTCGCTTTTTCTTTTTCCTCGTGTATTTTCTTTTTTTTTTTTTCGTTTTAATTACTATTTTTTTCGCCGAACGTAATTTATCAATCGGTAATTTTCAGCTAGAAATTTCTCGAGTAGTTGTTGTTATTAACGAAGATGACCTGTACAGAATAAATGCGTTATTTTATGAATTGGCAGCGGAAATATGCGTCACAAAATTACTTATCCCTTAAACTATTTAGTATTTGATATAAGTACACTCATCGAAATTAACGATAATATATATATATATATATATATATATATATATATATATATATATATATATATATATATATAATACCTCGATTATTCGTGGTATTGGGTGGTGTAGCAACCGCGGAAAAGCCAATTCCGCAGATAATCCGCAAAATTTTCAAAAAGGCCGCAAAAAATTCAAATCAACACAAAAAGTTAATTTATAATATGGTGCGTATGCACGTGAATATATATATATATATATATATATATATATATATATATATATATATATATTAGGTAATTTATATAGTAAAGAAGGGTTTTAAAACCTACCTGCTAGCAACAACTTTTTGTTTCTTCAAAATCAACGCCTCTTCTTTACTTGAGATTGAAAGTTTTTTTTAGTAGTCTTGCTCCTTCCGATATTGAATAAGTCCTTCGATGTATGTTAGAGCCGCATCATGGCTTAATCGCTTCTTCGTCATATCCATCTCCCTCTTCGTCACTCTCTTCTGAAACCATGCCTGATGCTCTATCAACAATTTCTTCATCAATAAGATAAGATGTTCAAAACCTGGATCATTGTCATCGCAATTAATCCACTCAACGACATTCAGTTCGTCGAGGTCACTTCCTCCTATAACGGATTTCGCTAAATTAGCTAAATCACAAGTAGGAATTTCTGCATGTAATGTATTTCAACCGTTCAACTGATTCCCAAGCCGTATTTATATCATGAATGCCATTAAGAATCGTGTAAAACAACAAAAAAATTCTTCCTAGAAAGACCGTGGATAATCGAGGGTTTACTCCCCCTCTGTATTTATATATACATATATGGGTGTGTGTGTGTGTGTGTGTATCTATGTATGTATGTATGATATGTGGCCATCTGGTAAACGGCTCCAACGTTTTCGATTAAATTTGTACATATTACGTGTAATTTATTAACCCTTTCAGTTTCTATGTCCGCTCTATGGTACGTGAAATTTTTAATTTTTTGTTCGACGTGAAATGTCTCAATTTGAAAAATATCTATATATGTAAATAGGTTGAAAATTATCTACAGTTCATCTAAGAAGCGGAATTGTATAATAAACATACCTGTATAAAATTTCGATATGATTAAGTAATTGAAACGTGCGAAAATTGCAAATTTTGAAATTTTGGGCTTCGACCACGGATACCATCTCCATTAAATTCTAAAATTCATTTAAAAAAAAAATATTAATAGCGCCTGCTTCTGATATTTGTCTAACTTGAAATTTCTGTGACTTCTTCTTCTTCTATGTGCCATATTCATAATAGAGCGTGACCTATCACCGATATACCAATGAGATTTTACGCTGTCTCGCATTTACCATTAATTGTTTTAATGAAATGTTGGTTCAATTTTTAACATTTTCCAGCCAATTTGTACTCCTTCTTCCCCTACTTTATAATCTGTGAAATTTCATTAAGCTATCAGGTTATTTTATAAATATTTTTCTTTTCATTTTGTTATTTTCATAAATTTCATTTTTTTGCATTTTATATTTTTATATTTTATAATTTTATATTTTAATTTTTTTTTCGCTTGATAATGGCTTAACAGACGAAGACTTTTGTGATTTTTATCTTTAAAAAAAGTTTTATGGTTTAATCCCCTTTTTTTTTGTTATTTCTTAGAAATCACTAAATTCTACAGGCTTCATTGTGTATATATATATATATATATATATATATATATATATATATATATATATATATATATTCATTTATTTATTTACACGGTGTTATTTAGAACCTTGTGTTCTTTTTGCTGCCAGCGAGCCAGTAATATTTTTTCCTTATTATCCACTATGTTCTTGATTTCCTTGTTACGTAATTCACCTGCTTCTTTTTTGTTATTTCATTCGTTCAAGTTGTTCTAGAGGTCTTTGCTTTTTCCTTCCAATTTCCGTTAGATTATTTATGTACCACTACGTGCCTTTCTCGTGTTATTTGTTTTGTTTTTTTTTATGTTTCATTTACTATTTGGTTCTTCTTCATCAATGACATTTTCACCAAACGGCGCTACTCTTAACTTTTATATATATATATATATATATTCATTTATTTATTTACACGGTGTTATTTAGAACCTTGTGTTCTTTTTGCTGCCAGCGAGCCAGTAATATTTTTTCCTTATTATCCACTATGTTCTTGATTTCCTTGTTACGTAATTCACCTGCTTCTTTTTTGTTATTTCATTCGTTCAAGTTGTTCTAGAGGTCTTTGCTTTTTCCTTCCAATTTCCGTTAGATTATTTATGTACCACTACGTGCCTTTCTCGTGTTATTTGTTTTGTTTTTTTTTATGTTTCATTTACTATTTGGTTCTTCTTCATCAATGACATTTTCACCAAACGGCGCTACTCTTAACTTTTATATATATATATATATTCATTTATTTATTTACACGGTGTTATTTAGAACCTTGTGTTCTTTTTGCTGCCAGCGAGCCAGTAATATTTTTTCCTTATTATCCACTATGTTCTTGATTTCCTTGTTACGTAATTCACCTGCTTCTTTTTTGTTATTTCATTCGTTCAAGTTGTTCTAGAGGTCTTTGCTTTTTCCTTCCAATTTCCGTTAGATTATTTATGTACCACTACGTGCCTTTCTCGTGTTATTTGTTTTGTTTTTTTTTATGTTTCATTTACTATTTGGTTCTTCTTCATCAATGACATTTTCACCAAACGGCGCTACTCTTAACTTTTATATATATATATATATATTCATTTATTTATTTACACGGTGTTATTTAGAACCTTGTGTTCTTTTTGCTGCCAGCGAGCCAGTAATATTTTTTCCTTATTATCCACTATGTTCTTGATTTCCTTGTTACGTAATTCACCTGCTTCTTTTTTGTTATTTCATTCGTTCAAGTTGTTCTAGAGGTCTTTGCTTTTTCCTTCCAATTTCCGTTAGATTATTTATGTACCACTACGTGCCTTTCTCGTGTTATTTGTTTTGTTTTTTTTTATGTTTCATTTACTATTTGGTTCTTCTTCATCAATGACATTTTCACCAAACGGCGCTACTCTTAACTTTTATATATATATATATATATTCATTTATTTATTTACACGGTGTTATTTAGAACCTTGTGTTCTTTTTGCTGCCAGCGAGCCAGTAATATTTTTTCCTTATTATCCACTATGTTCTTGATTTCCTTGTTACGTAATTCACCTGCTTCTTTTTTGTTATTTCATTCGTTCAAGTTGTTCTAGAGGTCTTTGCTTTTTCCTTCCAATTTCCGTTAGATTATTTATGTACCACTACGTGCCTTTCTCGTGTTATTTGTTTTGTTTTTTTTTATGTTTCATTTACTATTTGGTTCTTCTTCATCAATGACATTTTCACCAAACGGCGCTACTCTTAACTTTTATATATATATATATATATTCATTTATTTATTTACACGGTGTTATTTAGAACCTTGTGTTCTTTTTGCTGCCAGCGAGCCAGTAATATTTTTTCCTTATTATCCACTATGTTCTTGATTTCCTTGTTACGTAATTCACCTGCTTCTTTTTTGTTATTTCATTCGTTCAAGTTGTTCTAGAGGTCTTTGCTTTTTCCTTCCAATTTCCGTTAGATTATTTATGTACCACTACGTGCCTTTCTCGTGTTATTTGTTTTGTTTTTTTTTTATGTTTCATTTACTATTTGGTTCTTCTTCATCAATGACATTTTCACCAAACGGCGCTACTCTTAACTTTTATATATATATATATATATTCATTTATTTATTTACACGGTGTTATTTAGAACCTTGTGTTCTTTTTGCTGCCAGCGAGCCAGTAATATTTTTTCCTTATTATCCACTATGTTCTTGATTTCCTTGTTACGTAATTCACCTGCTTCTTTTTTGTTATTTCATTCGTTCAAGTTGTTCTAGAGGTCTTTGCTTTTTCCTTCCAATTTCCGTTAGATTATTTATGTACCACTACGTGCCTTTCTCGTGTTATTTGTTTTGTTTTTTTTTATGTTTCATTTACTATTTGGTTCTTCTTCATCAATGACATTTTCACCAAACGGCGCTACTCTTAACTTTTATATATATATATATATATATATATATATATATATATATATATATATATATATAAATAATTATGCGTTTTTTAATATCATTATTCAGTTTCTGTTTACATTTTGCAATTAATTTTCTTGCGACCAACTCCTCATTTATAAAATATATTTTCAAATTATTAACACTGTAGAAAGGATAATTTCAATGACACGATCCGTTTAATGGCCTAACGTACTGTGATGAACGCTTCCTTTTCCAAGATGTTATATCCAATATATAGATATTATAGATATATGTGTGTGTGTACGTGTGCACGTGTGCGAATGGATGTTTGTGAAACTAATTATAATAATACTATAAAGAGCAGGCAACGATATAACGATTTTCGCTATTACCCTATGTGTTTCGGAGATGAGGTTAAAAGTGTTATCTTGTTTCATTGGTTTCGAATGTCGCATGTTGTTTGCTGCCTTATTATGATGGTGAATACTTAATCGCGTGTGCTTACATGCGTGACACCTTTCTTGTTCAATAATTTCTTATTTTTCTATTCCCCTTTTCCTCTTTTCTCCTCTCATTTCCGTCCAGTTCGCATCATCTGTGACCAGCGGTGTAGATCTTGTCGCAAGTTTAATGACCTTTCTTCGATGTAAACAAATAGGCATATACATATATAATAATAATAATAGTGAGGAAGAATGTTTTTAACCTTATAGTTCCAGTTTCCTATCCGTTACTTACATTAGTGTTGCTCTTTCATGGACCAATGTTCTTTCTCTCCTATTCGTATATGTTATCGTATTGATAGTATAGTATAATAGTAGTTGTTTTTTATTTTTTTATTTTATTGTGCGTAATAATAAAAATAATTTTCAAGAAGCGTTGCATTTGTAGGTTATTCTACTTTTTCGTCGTCATTATCACGTTACAAAATGATAATATCATCATCATCATCATTATTACGGTTATTTATGAGCAATTGTCAATTGTGAATACGATTGTTATTGGTCGAACTTATAACGTGGAAAGGGTATTTTTTCTATTGAAAAAAAAAAAAAAAACGAGCAACGAGCCCATTGTATCCCAGTTTAAGTTCACTTGGTGTTAAATCTTGTATGTCGCGATAAATAGATTTATGTACATCTTTCTGTACCTCTGAAATCTGTATTTACTTGTTCATCATTTTATTTCATTCTATTGTTATTGTTATTATTATTATTATTATTATTGTTTTCTAATTTTTACATATAGTAAAGGTAGGATATGTACGTGTGTACATATATTTCAATTGTTTATATATATGCTGGGCTATCTAGGAAACGGCTCTAACAATTTGGATGAAATTTTATACATACCTGTAACTTATTAAGCAATTAAAAATTGCCTGTATGGAGATTACGAATTGTGAAATTTCATACCCCGACTCGACTATAATGAATGTTGTAAGCTTAGAAATTTGATTTTTACTGCGAATATACGTTATAATCGATATAGTTAAAATTTGATATCTAGAGTACCGTTTCGATTTAAGATATCGGATCTTCAAGAAATACTATTTAATCTACGAAAGAATTATTTAAGAAAAAAATAATGCGACTATAAAATTACGTAATTCATTTACAAGAAAACATTAAATTTAATAAATGTATGAAACGAAATTGTACACGATTAAATTTGTTACGTGTGTAACGGTTTTTAATTGTATCTCATTCTTATCTAAACATATTTTTTTGAAAACACACGATTTTAGTACAACAAAAGAATACCGAACAAAAGCTCCGTCGCTCAGATATTATATATATATATATAATCTTATTCTGTGTAAACTCCATTAACGAGTATTCAGTCCGCTTTCTCAGATTCCACCTTTGTACTTATGTCTGCTATGCGACATCAAGTCTATTCTCTGGGTAGATATAAAATTACAGCGGCTGCCTTAAATTCTTGTCGGTCGTTCTTATCGTTATTCGTTGGCTTGGCTATTCTTCTTTTTGATGTATTTATGATTCTCTGTTAGAGTTACTTTGTGATTGATTTCCATTCGTTCCGATGTAATGCAACTTTTTCCCAAATGCTGTTGGTTTTATTCCTAATTTCCTCAATTCGACCGCAATGTCGTCTTTATATCTTAATTTTACGTGGCCCAATGTTTGTTTTTTTTTTCCTGTTGTTTAAGACTCCATAGAACAGCCTTTTAGGAATACGTTCATCATTGCCCTACCCATTTATTAGACCGTTTTTCTGCTAGAAGTTGTTCTATTGAACAGCATCCTCGTTGTATTCAATGTGTATTCGTTGGTTTTTCTTATCTTTCCAAGTGACGTGAAATATTTTCCGGAGAAATCTGAAATGGCGTGATTCTCAGCCTTTTCTCCCGCTTTTTCATTATTGGCCATGTTTCGCCACCATAGAGCATGGCCGGAATCATCGTCGATTTATAAGTCGATAATTTGGTTTTCGTTGTTAAATCATTATTATTAAATACTCTGCGAGCTAGTTTGCTATATGCTGCATTTGCGTTAATACGCGAGAAGAAATTTCTCAATCTAGAGTTGCTTCCTTATTGACAAGCTATTTATTAGAAATAACTCGAAATAAGATAGTTCTCCATTTAACTGTATGACTTCCGTTTTCCTCTCATTTATCACAAGCCCGACGTTTTCACTAATTGCGTTACCATAATTTTGAAATATATATATATATATATATATACAGTGAAATCCGGTTATAACGATATTGAAGGGACCAGACAAAATTGATCGTTATATCCGGAAATCGTTATATCCGGAATGAGAGGGGGCGACGGAAAAAAAACAGTTTTATATTATACATATTTATTGTTTTAATATGCATGTACATAGGTACACACCTAATTCAATTTTTAACGGTTAAAAACATGCCTTATACATATTATTATGAATATATGTACACACATATAAAAAAATCACATAACGTACCTAATAACTAATAATCGGCATTAGTTGCTATGTAATTTTATATTCTGTACATTCTTTAATTTTTGATAAAAAATCTGTAATTTTAGTTTGCTTGTTCTTTTTTAAATACAAATTTTTGCTTACATACTCGTCAAGTTCTTTTAAAGATGCTGTAGTTTGAGGTTTATTTACGTCATCATTTAGGGCTCTGTAGCCAGTTTTCAGACGCTCCGGCTGGTACACTAGAAGATTCTCCGCTGATCTTACCAAACACAATGTTGTGTCTTGCTCTGAACCGCGTAATCCAAGACATGGAGCAATGAAAATCTTCTTTACCCATGATTCTAGCGAACTCATTTCCTTTTGCTTGTAAAATAGGCCCATTAATCGGATTGTTTTTTCTTCGTTGGATCTTAAACCACTCCAAAAGAGCTGCTTCAATCTCTTCGTGTTGGCTGTTCCGAAGCTTTTTCTTCGATTTGACGTCTTTTTCAAAAATTTCTTTTATTTTTTCCCTTGATTTCCAAATTGTTGAGACTGTTGATTGTGAAATGTTGAGCTCGGAAACTAAACTGTTAATAGTTTCTCCTTTCTCTATCCTTTGAATAATCTTGACTTTTTCTTCAATTGAAAACGCGCGACGTTTATTCGACGCCATACCGCACAAAGAAAAAATGAAGACTGAATTAAAACCAGCATTTTGAAAGAATATTACACAGTAAATTGGACGAAGAGTGTTCAAAGAAAATTGAGGAGAACAGTAGGATAACATTCGGTGAAAAAAACAATGAGTCATATTCAATGAGTAATGACCGGAAAGAAACAAGACTTATTTACGTTTAAAAATATAACTAGGAATTCCACGAATTATTTTTTGTGTTAAATCGTTACAAAAGGAATAAAGACCCTAGTTTATATCGTTATAGACACAATACCGTTATATCCAACATCGCTACAACCGGATTTATTTCTTCACTTTTACATAGCAAACCAAACTAGCCACCTGTTTTACATCGTTATATCCGGATTATCGCTATATGCGGAATCGTTATAGTCGAATTTCACTGTATATATATATATATATATATAAGTTATTGGCATAACCGACTAATTTATAACACCATTTATTTTTTAAAAAATGACTAATTAATTTTTTATTTAGTCAGATTTACTTTAATTCTTTATTAGTACAATGTAAACACTGCATGGCAAATAAAAATATTCCTAAATGATAATAGGTTATATTATACCGAATAACGGATATAAAGTAAACTGAAAGTATTTAAAATAAAGTTAAAAAATATATTTCAGTTCAACAGTAACTAACAGATAATCTAGAATTGTATAAACTTTGTGAAGTAAATCACGTAATCGTACAGATTTTAGAACTCCATCGATAGATTGAATATATTTTAATACAACACGAGTGTATATATATATATATATATATATATATATATATATATATATATATATATATATATAATCGGTGTTTTACAACATCATATCCTAGTAACAACTAAGAATGGGCGTTTTCAAAATGTAATTTTCAATCGGTTCTAACAAAACCTACTAATGTCGATATTTTCTGCGTTTCCATATTCTTAAATTATAATTACTTACTGCTTTGATGAAAAAAAAAAAACACGTGATAGACTATTTCAGTCGGAATTACTTCATTTCGATCGAACTAATATAACAGAATAATAATTGAACCTACTAATAGATATTAGCCGAAAAATGCAACTAAATTCGAATTTACGTCATCCGATTTAAAAGTAGTCGGTTTTTTATTCTAAAACACATGGCACACTTCTTAGCATAATATGATGTACAAATTAAATACCGACGAAAGATCGGATAAAAGAACTGGCCGTACGATGAGAAAGAAACCAAGGACGATCAAACTGAAGATGGACACGGATGACGCTTAAAACAGTAGGAAAATAGTGGCTTCGGAGAACACGATATAGAGAAAGATGGAAAATATTAATGGAACCTACATCGAATCAATGTTGCAATAAGGGCAAAGAAGTAATATTAAATGGAAGCTCCGATTGCGATTATTTCGACGATTGTAAAATTAATACTTGATCTCTGCCAAATAATGAAAATTTCGCTGTGGGGTTTTTAATTTTTTGTTTTGTCGAATATTTTCGATAACGTTATTTATGAAGCTTTCACTTTTCCGTAAGATTGAAAATAAAATTCGATCGTACGAACTTCGGCTTTAGAATTTAGTTGGAACTTGCGATTAACGTTTGAAAGTCTCGGTATTTAAATATAATTATTCCTTACCTTGAAAATAAACGTTCTTATCGTCGTGATCGTTATTTATCCGGAACTAAATATTCAAAAATATTTAAATATTTATATATTTAAATATTTAAACGTTTATAGTTTGTAGGGCCGTTGTTTATCACTAGAATTTTAATAGTTTTAGTCCACGACTCGAATGTAAACATTTTTAGCGACGCAATGTTCTAAAATACGGAATTATTCGTTTCGTACAATTACATATTAATAATCTGTGTATTTGTAGTTAATTGTGCGTGTGTATTGTTTTACCGACGTATTTAAGGTATATTAGTACATCTCGATTGGTTTCGTAATTGTATCTTTTTACCCGCGTTACGGTATTATCAAATCCCAAGGCCATCTGCCCTACTCGATTGAAAAGCTCTAACCGTGAACTTCCTACTGCGACTTTTATATATATATATATATATATATATATATATATATATATATATGTATATGGATAATGTTGAACGAAATTCTTCTCGCCCTCAAACTATTTTCAGTTTCTAGAGGGTTGGTTGTCCCATTTTCGTGACCTAGAAACTGTTTCGTCGTCTACCTTCGTCGGCTCTTATTCATCGTATCGTTGTGCGAATATCAAAAGATCTTTCAAGTTTTTCGTTTAGACCCTGTTCAAATTTCGAACGGCGGAGGAGAGTGTTTTGGTCGTTTCGAAAATGAGGTCATAACCTATTTTAACCGACCTACTAGTAGTAAGAGTAGTTTCCGAGAATAGAACATTTCCGATTTTCGTATGTCCTCGAGGAATAAGTTTGCCTCGTTCTTTCGAAATAACGAATATTTCGGTCTTTTCATGAACTTGTGTTCAAAGTTACATCGTTATCTCTTACGGTCGTTGTCCATTATTTTACCGAATCTTCCTCCGGCGCCTCGCATTAAAAAATGTTTCAGAAAGTTATTATTATTATAACTACCTCGTCCATTCCAGTGGTGCAATGGTCTTACTACCACGTTCTTTATCTATCGTAGTTAGGTTTTTTTGCTGACCTGAATTTTGTAATTTGTTGTAATAACATCTGGCGACCTGGTTCTACGAAAATCGCGAAATAGCATAATGGGGTCTGTACATCCCTTGAACTATTTTTCTTTTTTTTTTTTTAGCGTGCTCTTATTAAAAACTATTTATAATATGAACCAACAATCGGTATTTCTTATAAAACTAAAGTTAGCTCTATAATTTGTAAAATGTATCCTGTTTACATTCTGGTGGATTTTCAGCCCGTCTGTACGGAATTAACGAATGCCCCCGTTTTTTGTCGATGCAACAAAGCTATCGTCGATGAAAATCGTATACTTTTTAATTCGTCACCTATATATATATATATATATATAGATATATATATATATATATATATATATATATATCCTTTGACAACTTTTTCTTCTTAGACCCTTCATTTCAATCTGGTCAATATTCTCCTTTCTCTCCATTACGTTCGATTGGTCTATCGATCGTAGATTTGCTTTTTTACTGCGTGAAATCATCTTTGTCTACAAGTTAGTAAATTCTGATCGCTTATGGCAATTCGAGAAATCGAACAATCGAATAATATACACGTGTTTACTTCGCACGCGTAATAGGACCTAATTCGATAATCTGTGTTCGTTCAAGTCCCGAACATCTTCGTTATTAACGTGTTTTAAACAAATTCCAGCCCCTTGTCAAAATTTGCAACCCTATTTCAAAATTTATCGAATTTAATTTATTCAAATTCTGCGTTAAATTTTCTTTTAGATGTTTCGACGGCTTAGACAGATTTCGAATGTTATTCGTAATATATTATATAATTACAATACATTTCGGATCATTTACGATTATATAATTTAACAAATTATATATATGTTTATGTATGTATATATATATTATATATATACTTATCGTTGAATTAATTTTTATAAAACTCGAAAGCTATTTTCTAATTAATTACTACCAAACTTATACCTTTAGTTTCCGAAATAATCGTTATATTCCGCGCATAGTATATTATTATTATTTTTTTTAAGCATCTATCAATAATTATATTTGTGGCTTCTTCAATCTTCCCTTGAATTGTAAAGATGCTCTCCTTTTTTCCCGATCTCGTGTCCAGCCTATACTTTTTACAGATTCTCTTTATATCTTCTATCGCCGTCATCTTAATTCCACTTTTCCGTAGTATTTCTATACGTTCGTTATCGTAGTATTATGCTTTACTCGAGGCGGTGCATTAAGTTACTCTGATTTACTCTATCATCGATCTGTTAATACTGTTTGTGAATTTTTAAACGATCGTTCAGTCATCGCGCAGTTCACGAACGGCAAAACAGCGCCTTCTTTCGATTTATTGAAAATCTAATCTACATGTAGGATAGAGAATTTTGTCATCTGCATATTCGATACATTTGCGTCCGTTCGATTGGAAACTGTAATTATTAATGTTTTCGTAATTTCCTTCGTACAAAAAGTCTTCAAATAACGTTTTTGAACGGAAATAGTTGGTGGATTATTTTTCCAGATGTTCATCGTCCATATTGTATTTTTGTAATATTTGCATTAATTCGAAATTATTTCATCATCATTGTCGCGTAGCGTACCTATATTTTATTTCGACACGAATAGTGATAAAACACCGATATAGCGATTAAAGTATAGGACCAAGTGTGCAGCGGTTGTTCTCAAGTAAAAAAAGGAAAATCTATAATGTTCGATTACTGTTGCTGCGTTTCAAGTGTAGTGCTCGATTGGATAGGATATAGATGGAAATTATATGCAAATGGAATTTTTTCGATGTCTAAACGTCTAATCATTTGCCAAGAATTATTAAGGAATTATGAAAGGTGAATGTCGTAATTGGAGAACCCGTTATTATGTAGGTCACACACTAATTTCGTGTTTCTCCTGATTAGGTATAGTCTCTACGTGAACGCGCATATATATATATATATATATATATATATATATATATATATTAGTAATAAAGATAATCATAGTGATAATTATAAAGTAGTCGGTAATGATGCCAACTTATAAATGTCTAAATAAACAGTTAACGAATGGACAACGCATTATCGTAGTTATTTACAAAGCTATAGTCCTAATAATTATGTCAATCACACGTATCTGTGTGTAGACATAGTATACACGTATGGATGCATTTGTGTGCCTTATGTGAGTTGCGTTACGTACGTACGTGGAAGATAATTTGGAATATTTCCTCGAAAAATTGTACCATCTCCTCTTGCGTGTGGTCATTCTATAATAGACATTTTTACGCATCTGTTAAATAAATCGAACGTGTAATCTCACTTTGTCGTATAGGACGGTATATTAAAGAATTTTATAATATGGGTCACATTCGTCGATGATATTTTGGCGAGATTATGTGTTTATCAAATTTTTATTGTTAATCCGCTGAAACTAGGGCAACTGTTTGTATTTTAGGTGTTCGCGTGTTCACCTTTTTTTTTTTTATCCTGTTATATATATATATACCGTGGAGCTAACAGGAAAAAAGTACTGAATGTTGTTGAAGTCGATTTTTAAGAAAAACGAACATTGGCTAGTTATAATTGTTTACTCTCGTTCCGGTTCTAAAATGTGATCACTAACAAAAAAACAAGAATGTATACTGAGAACTTGTCCATATAATTTAGAACAAAATTTAATTAAAGGCAACCGAAGAAAAAATGAATGAAAATATTCCGTACTTTGAAACGAATGAGGTCATGGTCCTACCATGCAAAGACGATCGATGGACATGCTGAGGATGGAAAAAAAGTAATTGCACAACATCAATTTGACTTCAGAAACTCACACTATACTAAACAGAAAATACGCAGAGTTGCGGGGAAACAATCGAAGAAGGAATTAAGAATAATACAACGAAGCAATTTTAATCAATATTTCTGAAGCCTTCGACAAAATATGGCGCCTATTATATAAAATTAAAAAGATTTTCCGCGAAAAATATTATCAATTACTGCAATCCTATCTAACAGACAGGCTATTTCATGATTACTCGGAAGTATGTACCCTGTACACGCTGGTTTGCCGCGGGACAGTGTATGTGGATCTGTTTTATACTCTAAACCGCTGATTTACCGACTGATAAACATGTACGAGTAGCGACATTTGTAGACGGCACAATCTTAATTGCATCTGACAAAGATGCTAATAAGGTCGTTGCCGTCTTACAGGCAGACCTAAACACCATAATTCAATCGACACAAAAGTGGAATCTTCAAATAAATTCTGAAAAATGTACAGATATCTCATTCTCTAATATAAAAGGATGATAATAAGCAGTTAATTTTAAACAATATACTGATATCGAGGAGCAAAGGGGCGAAATACCTCGGAGTACACTTAGATTGCACTCTAAACTGGAACGTTCTTATATAGAGATTAAGAGGAATGAATTGGACATACAGCTGAGAAACCTATATCGGCTTATAGGATACCAGTGACAACTGGTCATTACGAAACAAATACAATAATATGCCAGAGCCAATATACTCCTAAAATTTGACAACAGATCTCGCTAGTGGTTTTGATTTTATAGCGGCGAGCTCATTACGTATATGGGACGCACCATTTTACATAATATGTAAATTAGTACGTTATTTATAATGGATTATATATTGTTTTCCATGTATAATTCGAATAGATTATGTGTAATTTTTTTTCTCATATAAAAAATAGTGAGACTTTCTTATTCGGTATTCATTAAATTTCATATAAACTGAAGTAGGAAGGAATAGAAGGATGAATCTACACAATAAAATTTGTATGTAAATAGGAAAGCTACAAAAAAAATTTTTATCCCGGGTAGTAGAACAATTCGTATATATATATGTGTGTGTGATAGAACTTGGATAAAATTATGTAATTATAATTTAAAATTCAGTTGTAACCATCATGGTTCCCTCTCAGCTTCTTATACATTACAATGGTTAATTACGATTAATTGTTAACGCCTTACACTTCCCCATTTTCTAACGAAATGTTTACAAGGCCACGCTTTTAAATTGGTGTATATACGTGTGTGTGCGCGTGCGCGCGCGAATATGTATATGAATACAAAACTCAACCCGTTAAATAAGTTAAAATCCGAAAACAATGAATATATTTATTTGGTGAGATCTAATATATGACTATTTTATTGTGTATACATATATATTGTTTTGTTTCTCTTCTACATGTCGAAATGCTATCGTATTTTGTCATCGGCGAATCCAGATATATAACTGTTATCAGATTTAAATGCGTTTTTTATTTTGAAATACGTAGTAATAGTAGTAGTAATAATAAGGTGATATATATATATATATATATATATATATATATATATATATATATATTAAAAAGAAGAATTAAAATAATTACATAATAAGAAAATTAAAAATAAGTAGTGTGAGTGAAAATGTGGAAATGGATGTGAGCAAATGATGTGTCACTAAGAACAAGCGTGGGTGTGTTAATTCAATATATCTAAGTTATGAAAATTATTACATAATTATATTAAGATGATGTAAATTATTTATAATTAAATCTGTCGAAAAGCAAATGCTTGACGAAACAATTGAGAAATGTTAATTATAAGGTGTGTTTGTGTTACTATATAAATGTGCGTGTACTAATTGTAAATTTAAATGAATATACTTTTTTTAAAAAAAAATGTGTGAGTGTTTATGGAATTGTAATTTGATGAGTTGAGAAATTTTTATGATTTTTGTATGACATTGAAGTATGTTTGAGTGTATGCATGCGGGGATGTGTGTGTTGTATATTCGTGCGTGTTTATTAAACGTACTTTAATATGTTTGTACAATTGCAAATTACTCAAATAGAAAAAAGGTAGTAGTGTAATAGTTCCTCCAAGACTAACTTTCTTCAATCTTTCACTAATTCTTCTTCTTATTATTATTGTTTGGTATACTTCGATTTCATTCCGTTGCATACTGATTTTAGCTCTCGTTTCTCCCGTAAATATATATTGAAGATTTTATAATTTTACCTTTTAGACGGTAAAATAGATGTGATCCATCGAAATATATGATTCAAATATTTATCGATTTTTAATGTTTTATATATATATATATATATATATATATATATATATATATATATATATATATATATATATATAATATTGAAAGTTTGCAAAGTAAAGTGTTATTTTTACAGTCGGTTTTCTTTTTTTCTTTGTGTGTGTGTGTGTAAAGAAAAATATTCTTTCGCGGGACAGTTCTCGTTATATTTAGGGATTTTCCCAAATTTCCTCATTTAACATGCAATGATTAATACAGCAAAATCACTTGTACCAGATGTTTCATTATTATTATGAAACAAAAATAATTACCGGTTAAAAATTGATTGTATTTTATTTGATACCTAACATTCGTGACGTAATTTCCGAAAATATTTGAAAAATAATAGAAAATAATTATATCAATAAATTTAGCTTAGAAATATAATTTTTTAAACTAACAAAATACTACGTAATAAAATTGATTCTGTGGAAAGTATGTAGGATGAAAACAACTCTGCGTTTTATTCATTTTGCAATTAGCCGGACGAATTGAGTTAGTTGCTGCATTATTCCCGGGTGAAATTCGGAAGCCGTTATTTGGAGCGCGTGTATAGAATTAAAATTTATTGGTCAATGACTGATTTAACTGCATTTAAATTTTATATATATATATATATATATGTATATATTAATATGAGTACTTGTTGTTAATTTGGCAGGGTGCCATGAATAAATGTATAAAACTAATAAATTACATATATATATATGTATATACTTATTTGCCAATGTACACTCACCTACACATATATTTTCTGTTTCAGATGAGCCGCATATTATTCCAGTGCACATGGCCCGGCTGTATGGTTATCACTACTACATGCGATAGCATCGAAAATCACGTACGCACCGTTCATTTAGGGTATGCCAGTTTGTTTTTAATTTTTACCATTTATTAATATTTACCTATAAAAAAATGTTATTTACTTTTAAATTTTGGTAAACGCAAAAAGAAGAAAAAAATTATGATCAATCGATTACCATTTTCGTAATTATTAGCCATTTATAGGGTTTTTCTTACTAGTTCGAATTAACATCGTTTGTATTATTTACGAAATCCACAACCTTTATTTCCGTTCTCAATTTGGCAAAATAATAATAATGGCGAGGAGTTTATACGCCAGCACGCGATTATTTAATTAGTATTTATCCTTATTATTTCTACGAGTGATTGTCTATTAATATTTCGACAGTGTCATCTAGTGTATACGTAGCTGAGGATTATTTACTGATATCATCGTGTAGTCATCAGTCTTAAGACTGCTTTGCTAATTTCTTACACAACTGACGGTTTTCTGTTTTCCTCTTCATAATATCCTGTGCTACCAGTGTCTTCTATTACTAGTTGTGTATGTTGATTTCTTCGTCTTCCCTTTGCGCGTTTTCCATTCATCCGTCCTTCTATAATTATCTTTTAATAAGCTTTCATGTCTTAAAATGTGACCGATCATATTAGTTCTTCGTTTTATTATTTTTTTCCATAATGTTCTTCCTTCGCCAATTTTTTCTAACACTTCTTCATTTGTTAATTTATCAGTATGAAGGCATCTATGTTTTTTTTCTCTGCTTTACCAATCATCCATGTTTCACATCCGTACAACGCTGCATTCCAAACAAATAGGGTTAAAAAATTTTTTCTGAAATTTGTACTTATAGCCTTGTTGGTTAAAATATTTTTCCGATCGTAAAATATATATATATATATATATATATATATATATATATATATAGTCGTGGTGGCGTAGTTGCTGGAGTGCTCTACTTTATCAACCCGATGATCGTGGGTTCGAAACCATCTCAACACGTAGAAAGTCTTTAATCATTACCTAATTCTTAGTTATAGCAGTGGCACCCTCACTCCATATAACATCATAAATAATAGTGCCTCGAATGTTAGCCCATTTTGTACGGGAAAAATAAACGTACAACGGCTCCAGTCACGACGTTTGGCAAAGAATAATACGACTGTGATAATGATTATATATATATATATATATATATATATATATATATATATATATATATAAATATTTCGCTATGAAAACTTAAACATGCTAATACGTGTACTGTGTTATATTTTATAAGTTACGTGTTCTGTAATATTTAGTAATTTATATACACGGGTATAACTTATTAAGGTTTAACTACTAACTTACAGTACATATACATACATGTATATATATATATATATATATATATATATATATATATATATATATATATATATAAAATATATATAATTTAATTTGCAAACTGTTATATTTTACAAATTACGTGTTTCAGTAAACTTCATTAAATGAACGAAACACATTGTAACTTAATAGTTCAAATTTTAATATATTTTTTGCTAAAATAAAAATTGATATAATTTTCTTAAGCCGTATAGTAAAATTTAGAATGCCGCGTGAAAAATGTTTACATTTACGCAAAAAGAGCAAAAAAATAATTTATCAAATTAGATTTCCGTTTTCGACAACGGTAATGTTACACGTTGCGTTCAGCTTAGATATCTCGTTCAAAGTATACACGGGATAAATTTTCATCGAGATCGTCGTGTACAAATTTGACTCAATCGAACAATT
Source organism: Coronaproctus castanopsis (assembly GCA_032883995.1). NCBI lineage: Eukaryota > Metazoa > Arthropoda > Insecta > Hemiptera > Monophlebidae > Coronaproctus > Coronaproctus castanopsis. The sequence goes on from CM065053.1 coordinate 181,867,987, forward strand.
TTTTCCCCTTTTTCTAATTTAACCGAAAATTTCTCCACTTTTTCATTCGTCATCATAATCATTATTATTATTGCGACATATTTACTTATCGTTAACGACTGTCTAAGAGCAGCGTGTATAACAGTTGTTGGGTTGATCTAAAAATGCCCGTTCTCTTGTACTATATTATTGTCGTTCGGGTTTTTTCAGTCTCGCGTCCGCTTCTTCGCGAAGAATCTTCCTTGATTAATAAGTGTAGTCCAAGAAAAGTATTTCGTATTTACATGCTCTCTGTCAAATATATAGATATATATTTTTTCAATCTTTCTATTTATTACTTTTGCGATATTTGTAATTTTGTAACAATCTCATTCTGCCTATTTTATTATTTCTCCTCGATTGTTTCGTTGTTATTTATTTATGTATTTATGTTTTTATTTTTTCGCACTAACCGCTTTTATGAAAATTTCAGTAAATACAGTTCTGGTATGTTTAGTCGGTTTTAACGTGTCTTACGTATTTCTTCCTTGGACACATCTTCTATTGTTATACGTCCGAGATTAAAATAATTACCTTATCGTCGAACTTAAACTTAATTATTGTCACCGATTTTAGTGCTCGGGTTTTTTTTTACAACTTTTATTTTTAATCGTGGCGATTTTTGTTCAACTTTATCCGGCCTATCGTAGTTCTGCAAAGCGATATCGTCACATCATTCTTCTATTTATTTACTCCGTCTAGTTTTTCGCTTTTAAAAGCGACATGAAAAATTCTCCTTTCGCTTAAGGCTTGATTCACACCATAGGTACACGGTCACGCTCCGGTAAAATATTCTCGAATGACAAACGCTCAAGTTTCGCTCCAGTCACGATCGTGGCTGGTCGAGAACATTTTCATATAAACAATAGATTAAATATTTAATTAATTTAAAATACGAACAAAAATATTTTTTATAAAAAACAGAATACAACCTAATTTGATTATTGACGGTTCGCGGCTGACTGAAGCCGTAAGTGTGAACGTAGTGCGAGCGTGACTTACCTATAGTGTGAATCGAGTAGTAGTATTAAAGAATACTATAGACGTGTTATTGTAGGGATGTACAAGTTAGCCGTGTTTGCGATATAAGTGAAAATTTTAGAAAGTTCGTTTAAATTGAAACGGATTAATTTTATTTAAAATTTTCTTTACACGTACGATATTAACTTTTTTTTTTCTGATTATTATTATAATCGTGATTACATATTAACGTATAATCTATTTAATAAAGAATTATCATTCGGCTTGTCATCTTCATCTCTTCCAGTCGTCAGTCGTTTGCGATAACAGCGGTTTGTACGATGTTACACGTTTTTCGAACGTGTAATGTAAATAAACTGCCTAGTTTAGAGCGTCGCTCGTTTACGTTATCGAAATCAGTTTTTCTCTTATACGTAATACATATATATATATATATATATATATATATATATATATATATATATGTATATTAATTTATATATACGTGTATACATGCATTATCGCACTGTGTCTTATTTGTAAATATTAATATCAATAATATGTGTGTGTGTGTGTTTACCGAGATATATTGAGAAAAAGAGAACTTTACACCGAGTGTGAACTGCGAGATCTATTGCAATTAACGATAATGAAATCATAATAACAATGCTAATTACGACGATATAAAAAATAATTGCATTTATGACTAATTTCATCACCCCCCCCACCTCGTTATTACAGTAAAAAAAAAACAACATTGAGAATATTCCATCGTTACTCATTAATTTACGTATCCACAACTACATATATATATATATATATATGTTAGTACGTATGTGTGTGCGTGTGTTTGAATAAAAATTTGCGCGTCCAGTAATCGTATAAGCCGTCGAAGTGTCTGATGTTTTCAAATTATCACCGATAGTTCTTTCCTCGTTCATTTCTTCATACGGACCGTGTTTGTTAACGCCGAGTCAAACTTGGTGAATGTTTTTTTTTCTATTACTCTTAATTTTGTACGCTAACCAGATAATTCTCAGATTTTTGTATTTTCTTCGGTCTAAAAATCTGACTTATACGCGGTAATCTACGTATATATATAAGATGTTCAACGCATTTTAAGTTTAATTTCAAGATCGATTAAGAAGATCTGCACTTTGTAACAAGGAAGGAGGACAACGTATTCGCGGATAATGTTATAAAAACCAAGTCCATAAATTTAATTTCGCAACAATATGAATTCTCTTATCTCAGTACGGCGACGTTAAATATCTGCAAGGATTACCCGTCGAATTACATCAATCGGAAATTGTAGAAAAAAATTCAATTCTTTCTTCCTTAGCTCACATCGATCATATTTCTTCTAAACCGTTTTAAATACCTTACGGAGTTTCAAAAAAAAAAAAAAATCGACTTAGGTTGATTATTCGATAAATTAAAAATGATAATGATAATGATAGTGAAATAATTATTAACACTCTTCCTGCTATAAACACTTTTAAGCTTGCTCGAATTGTTGTGTTAAGCGCGCTCTAGTGCGATACGAGTTAATTAATATTTTTACGGCGAATATAGTGCCAGGATTTGATACATTAATGTTTCTGTTTAAACGATATTAAACGAAATGCATGTTATTCTGCGAGATGCGCAACGCGTACCTTTATCGTAAATTTGTACTGATAGAAATTCGCAAACAATTTCGATCACTATTTTTATCGGAAAAATAAATTGGTCCGTCCGAAGGAATGATATGATAAAAAATTAATATCTAATATTTTTTCTACTTTATAAATCACAGTTAAAATAATATAATTAAATTATTTCGTGGTGTTATATATATATAACGATATGCCTTTATCTATCTACTCCTGGGGATTTCCCAATTTTTTTCTATCCAAATCTGTCTTCGGTGTTTCGCAACTTTGATTTGTCGTCTGTCTACCCGGTTTTCGTTTTTTGTTTATCGACCACCATTGTATGACTCGCTTTGACCATCCGTTGTCATCTCTTCGGTCTACGAGGCTAGCTCAATTATAGTTTCTTTTAGCCATTTGCTCTACAACGTATCTTAACTTCGTCTGTTTACGTATCCGGGTGTTTCTGATTTGATCTGATAATCTGATGTTTAGCATCATTCTTTCTTGTGCAGTTTAGGCCTTTCTTATCTTCTGTATGTCTGTTTTTGTATTATGTTACCGCAACATATACAAGAACTGATAGTACACATTGGTTGTATAACTTTCTTTAGCATTTTCGAAAAAAACCAAATCCAAAGATATTCTCGTTATTTCCGTTTTCGTCGTAATACATTCGAACCGAAAAACGTGTTAAATTTTAAACGATTTGATAAAGATATCGCTGTCTCCTACTTTTCAAAACGTTATTGTAATTCCTGTCCTATTTGTGTAATCAATGTGAAACAAAGCTTAGAACGAATCCGATAATATAGGCTATATGCTGTGCGAATTTCATAATTATTACTTTAATTACATCATTATCATTAAATGTTATATCACGTAGTCGCCTATAATATCGTATTAATTTACACTGTATACGTACATAACTAAAATTATAGCCGTTGTTATTTACATTGTCGTTATAGACCTAGAGGAGATAAACTTGTAAATGCTAACGGAGTAGAACAGGAGATAGACGATCACGAAGAAGAATTTTACTATACAGAAGTGGAGCTGGGTGAAACGTATTCGCCACCAACACTTTCTCATCGTGATATGGCTAGGCCGCCTCACGAAGGTATCTTATTATATTATATAATTAAATAATTTTCATCTGCAATACATACATGCACGTTGATGATACCTATATATATATATATATACACTTTCGTATAACCGGCCGTTATTTTATGTTCGTTCAGATATCTCTCTATACCAGATGACCTGATCTAAATGCAATTTGATTAATTAAACGGACACGTGCATGTCCGTTATATCTTCGATATTTTACTACTATTCTCGATTCGTACGTTTTAATTATTTATGTATTTCTTTCTTTATTTCTTTATTTATCGAGGTTTTTGTTAGTACGCATTTTTTGCAGGTCATTTCGTACGATTAAAGATCATTACAGTTTATTGCTGGATTAACGCTGTACCCGTTTACGGTCGTGTTGAATTTATAATTTCTATATAATATCAACGCGTTTATCTTACGAACTGATCTGGAGGAGATTCTTAGCGCGTTTTGTCGTTACAGCTGCTTCTATTGCGTTGTGTTTATGAACTGCCATTTACAGCTGTCCTAAATCGTTATCCCATAAAAAACTTATGACGTTGTTATCGGAGACGAATCTTAATCGTGCGATTTTTTTTTTTACGTTATCGTTTTTAAATATTTTCCCCCGCAATGTTTTAATATATTTGTACTTATTTTATTTACGCGTGATTTCGTTGAAATGGATTTACTATATCGAAATCTAAGTAGATTGTATAATGTAAAAATTGTCCGTTAATTCGATCTGTCTTCGAATTATTATTATTATTATTTTTTTTATTTTCAATTCTATAACTACCTCGGTCCATAATTTGAAAAATGTGGAATGTAGTGATTTTTATCCAAATAAACAAGAAAACGAATTTGTAATCACTAGTGCTTCCTTTAATGAAAAGTCATAAAGCTTTTCGGCTGTTAGACCATTATCCAGTGAATATTTCGAAAGATAAAAAATATAAAATGAAAAAAGTATTAATTTTAGATTACAATTCGTAAAAAATCAGCAAAATGAAGAACCGTATTAATAAAACAATCTTCTAGTGAACATATGTAATGTTAAATATTTTTTCATTTAATATTTTTTATCTTTTTAAATATTCACTTGATAATGGCCTAACAGCCGAAAAGCTTTATGATTTTTCATTTTAAAAAATTGTTAATGATTTTAACTTCTTTTTTGTTGTTTATTTTACCTCGATACAGATTTCGTTATTAGTATAGCGCAGATTTCTCGCCATTTGCCAAATTATTTTACTACAGCTATAGTGGATCTGACCACAGACAAATTCGAGTTCACTGATTCCGCTAATAAAATTTCTTTTACCGAAAACCAAACAAAGGCTGAAAATTATTTGTACTTTTTTAAAATCTCTTTTTCACATATTAAAAAAAAAAAAAAATATCCATCGATGAAATTATATATTTTTTAAAATATATTTTCAATTTCTAGTCGCGTAGAAGTAGAAAAGTTTGTAAGGTGGTTCTACATCATATTTTGTGTCTGTGACTAGAATGATACATCGTGTGTACCGCCGTTTTACCTTTACCGTTTAGTTTTATATTTATGTTTTCTACTTTGTTGCTGTTAAGTTTTGTTAGCTGTTTTTTCTAAATAACGGTTTATTCGTTAGATATTTAAATTTTTGTTTACTTTATTTCCTAAGATAATGCGATGTTTTATTAAGCGTGTGTCGTTTAATCGACCTCTTGTATGTGTATAATTTATAAATCCGAAATTTCGTATACTGTAATGTTTTACGTTCTTAATATTCATAATTTAACGAATTTTTATAGGAAATATAAATATTTTTTACCAATGACGAAAATGATTTTTTAAACACCGAAAAGAAAATTTTTACTAACGAAAAATCCGCACTATAGTTATTAGCATCGTCATTTTGTCCGCACTTTTATTACGACATTCATCCGGTATTTCGTGCGAGAGTTATCGTTTGTAGGCGCGTAGTTATAATAATAACAATTATGGTTTTTTATTACGTGATTTTTGTTTTGTGTTTTCATATTTTGTTTGATTAAACAATTTTATACATACACACATATATATTTATATTTCTGTGTGCTTGTATGTCCTTCAAATTATCTGAAGCGGTCGTGACACGGTTTAGTTTTCCAAAAGTTCGATATTCGGAGTTTTATATGTATGAAATTTAATAGTCCAAATCGTTAAATATAACAATTGGCTAACATACGTAATCTTCAACAATACCACATTTCGTTTCAATGTAATAATATTTCACAATTGTTTCCGTTCCATCTGTCTCATTCTGTCTCCCAATTAATTATATGCGTCAATCGTCGTCTCATCTTTTTTTTTTTTTTTTTTTTTTTTTTTGTTACCTGACATCGATATCGCCTGCGGTATTAAAAGATGGTCGGTGGTTAATCCTTGTCAACTTTACGCGAAACTTCAGCTATGCCGCGCTAATATAAAAATAAATCTATTCGTCTTTGTACATGTGTTTTGCGTTGTGAGCATGTTCTAGTTGATAAATAAATAATGATGACGTGTAGTAATTCTTTAAATGTGTTAATTACTAATTATATTGAAAAACAGAAATACTTATATAAATCACGTAATGCTTATGATTACTTATAGTATAAAAAAAATTAATATAAAGAGGCGTAAAATAGTGTTTATTTATTTATTTATTTATTTATTTATATCTTTTTAAGGAAACACCCAAGTGGTCTTTATTAGAATCTATTCAATATTTCAACATTAAGTTAATACTCTAAACTAATTATATTAACTATAAATATATGCCAGGCTTTACCGATGGAATCTTCCTGAATTCTTCTATACGTATTATCATTTGCTCAATTCATAAGGTTTATTTTTTTACGACCGTCTTAATTCGTCCTGCTGGATTGAAAGCTGCTTCGTTTCTGAGTTTGTACGACTGTGCAGTCTTAATTTATGCTTTCTTGCTAGTTTCTTTATCATCAACGATACTTCTGGTACGTGAATAATTGTTTCTTCCGTATTGTCTGGCATTAGTGATAATTTGGAGAACTTTGTTTAATTAGTAAAAGGAAAATTATACTTACAACGTAACACAGCAATATATATATATATATATATATATATATATATATATATATATATATATATATATATAAACTGTCCAGCGAAAAAAGAAAAAGTAATAATAAAAAAAAAAATGACACATACCTTACACGCAATAAGTAAATATAGAAGAAATAATAAATCGTAAAACTAGAGTCTCATATAACGTTGTGAAAGAAGATCATCCGATGTTTATATTTACTATAAATAAATTGAAGTCGCCTAGAATCGTAATTAGGTAGAAATTATTAAATGATTATCACGGCTCAGAACATACGCCCTAAAATTTAATAACACTTTGAGCGCCACTTTTTGAACCTTGGTGCTAACAAACACACGTCAGTCAATTATGTCGGCGAGTATAGTTATGATATTCAATGTCAGTCATTTCTGGCTAACACTTCTAACTTTGTAACCCTTTTGATTAAAAGTTAAATTTTTATTGAATAACAAGGTTTTTTTTTCTGTCGTTTATTTGTGATGTAAAAAAATCATATATGATTCTTTTATGTGAGATTTTTTTTTTTTTTATTTGTTTCTAATTAATGTAAAATAATTTAGAGTACATCAAAAGGTTAATATAATGGTACTGAATAAGGAAAGTTTCAAATAAAAACGTTATACTTTCGATATAAACATGTGCGCGCGATAACAGACAATATGTCAGTCATGACTTTGACTTATCGAAAGTGATATTTCTTAATACGGAGTAAACGTTAAAAATTAGCGTGTTACCGCATTTATATTTAAAAAAATCATTACGGGCTGGCGGTAATAGACGCCAGTCACATGTCAGAAACATGGTAGAAAGATTTAGTACACATCTGAGACGTGTGTGTTTTATAATAATTGTAATTTGTTAAAATTGGCATTTGAAACGAAAAACTCCAAGCTAGACAACCGCACATGATTACGGAGCGAATAAGTGCTTGATACAGAATTAACTAATTATTATGAAACTTTAAGCTCTTCACGAGTCGGTCGTAATAATTACTACGTGTATATATATATATATATATATATATATATATATATATATATATATATATATATATGTAGCGGTAAAGATGATTTATTTATTTCAAACCATAAACATTGTTGTTCGCACTTAAGAATACGTTAATTTTATATTTATTCTTTCGTTTCCTATTTTCAACTATTTTTAATTCATTACCGGATGTAGCTCTCTCGGAAATTCATCATCTCCTCGAACTTTATATATATCAACCCAACACATACGGTGCCTATTCTATCTGGTGTCCACATTATCACTTTATTATTTACAAGGAGTTCTCGTCAGACGACAAGCCCCTGTCTCCATTTTGATTCTTTTATCCTTATAAGCCTTATTTATTTTTGTTGTTTCTCTGATCCGTTTATTTCTCCTCTTTCGGCGTTATTCCAATTATTATTTTTCTTTCGATTCTGCTTTCTTAGATTTATTTATTATATTATTTTTATTTTAATCATAAATGAGAATACTACGTGGTAAATTAAAAGCTAAAATGATTTATCCATCGATAACTGTATATATATATATATATTTTTTTTTTTCGTTCCAGATCCGGAATATCAAAAGTCACTCGGAACGTTGCCTTCTTTAACCGCTAAACCTATTAATATACCGAAATACGTCAAAAATAGCGTTCCTTGGTCGTTTTGCGTCAGTCACAATACGACGGTACGTATAAATTATATACGAGCGTTTCAGTGGCGTAGTCAGGGCGGGTCTTTGGGGGTGTCTGAACCTCCCCTTGGAATCAATCTGATAATAAGAAAATATATACTCGTTGTTAAATGCAGTTTTGCATTTGTTAAACCTATTTTGATTTTTTTTTTTAATTTTCATTTATTTAAATTTCTTTGTTTTTTAAGTAAATAAATAGTTTTGTATTATAGGAGGTACTAGAAGAATTTTGTAAAAAAAACGTGAAGAATAGATTTCAAATTTTAAATTTAATTAAGTATTTATTATTCCTTCAAGAAATATGAAATCATTATTTATCGTTTATTTTTTCGCGAAATTTATTGTAACCATCTCTGTCTTCGATAACGTTACTAATTAGTATGTTCCAGTGACGTTAAATATTTCTTATTGCTTCTAATAGAATTACATATTCGACGTCTAATAAGTATAAAAATAACTATACCTCGTAATAAATGTTACGTATATAAATTTTTTTTAATGTTTTTAAAACATTTAATTCGGGATATTACGTAAACTAAATGAAATACATTATATAACTCGGTACTTATTATTTAAATAATAAAATATCTTTTTAAAAAATTTCATTCGCTTTATATTAATACGCTTTTTCAACTCGGGTTTATACTTGGGTATAAAATGTCTACGAGAAAAATAGCGTCAATATATTTATAGCTGCGTCTGGTGTATATACATATTTATAAAATATATTTATTTATTTCATAGAATACACCGGTGAAACAGTTAAAATTATCGTTATCGGCACCTCCGACTACCATTGCAAAACGAGCTCGCGGTGAAATTAAAAAATGTCGAAAAGTCTACGGTATGGAACGTCGCGATTTATGGTGTACGCAATGTAAATGGAAAAAGGCTTGCAGTCGATTTAGCGATTAATCATTTGTAAAGCGCCATCTATAGGATATTTTTAAGAAGTACGACTATTATTACTGCTACTGCTACGTGATTCGTTTATTTTTATTTTTAAGATGATTTTTTCCTGTTTATTTTTCGCGCACGGCGTGTATTATTATTAAATAATAGTATTATTTAATAATAAAAATAATAATATTATTATTACTGATATATGTATATAATAAATGGAAACGATAAATGAATTCTTTTAAAAAGTATTTAAAGAAAAATTTCCGGTGTTCAGTAAACAGAAAAAATTAAAATTAAATACTAAGTACTAATACGTTCACAAACGATCTACGCATGTTAATACATACATACATATATATACATATATATATATATATGAATTTATTAATAATAATACATCGTTATGATTAATAATATATGTTTTTAACGTATTAGACTTACCAACTATTCGTTGTAATAAACTTAGTATTATATATCTATTTATATATAAATTAGATAATATTAATGTTATACGTTACTTGGGCAGAGATACATATTATGTATTTAATTATAGTAACGTAATACGTTTTTATAGTGTAGAGTACTCTACTTAGTGATATATATATATATATATATATATATATATATATATATATATATATATATATATATATATAGTAGTACTAGTATATCTATTCTACATTCTTTTTTCGAGTTTCATAATCATAATTTATCATTCTTCTCCAGACGATTATTTCATCTTACGAAGTTAGTTTTATCCGGCGTAGATTACTCACACCAATTCGTATATATATATATATATATATATATATATATATATATATATATATATATATATATATATATATATATATATATATCAAATGGTAACTGATCTCACCTATGTTTAGTATACGCTAATAATACGCTAACATTTTCTTCTTGCATTATCTTCGGTTTCTCATTCTGTACAATGATATGCACATTTACATGAAACCGATGCCTATATTCCCTACTAAATTAAGATATAGATTAGACGATTATAGGTATTATCGCATTGAAATGAAATTATAGTTTCGTGTTGATTGGCTTTTAGAAGCGTATTTCACCTCAACACGGGGCAGTATGAGTTCTTTCTGAATTGAGTTAATTTTTTTCTAACGGCAACGTAACGCTTATATTAGTGTATGTATATGTGTGTATATATATATATATATATATATATATATATAAATTATTATTAAACGTTTGAAGTTCTGTTTCTGGCGTCCATATAAAAGTACGTATGCAAACCTTATTTTTTATTTTATTCGTTATTTTTTAAAAATAGATTATACACTGCCAGTAGATGAAGTTTTGTGTTACCAATGTTCGTCGATTCATTTATTGCGCAGTTAATCCCTCACATATATGATTACATACGATATATACATACACGCGTATATATATCAATATATATGTATATATATTTCAACGATGACGCGAACTATTATATGATCTCACATTTTACTTGTATTCGTTTAAGATCGATTATATATATGTATACATATATATATATATATATATATATATATATATATATATATATATATATATATATATATATATATATAATGTTGGTAACAGAAGGTAAGCATTTCTACTTACGGAGAAGATAACGCGTAAAGGTGAAAAATAGATTTTTTTTAGTCATATATTTATATATCGTTATAGAATTTTAATAAGATTGACTAAAATCAGTTTTTTTTTTCTTGATCGAATTTTACTTAATAAAAAAAGACATTCATGCGTTTTGTAGATAGCCACATTTACTGTTAGGCCCCGCTTTAACGAGAAAAATCCTGTTTGACTTTACGTCTAACACGTGCGAATTAATATATGAAGACGTTTTATATGTTTCGCAATTTGATATTGTTTTTGTTGATATTTTTTCTTAACTGCGTTCGTGAAAAAGAAAATAGTTCAAGATAATCCGATTAATAATAAGATTAATTTACTACTTGCGGTGGTGCAATTATTTCATATCGTCTAGCAATTCGTTAGCGATAATAAAATCGCTAAAATATCGATATTATTAAGTAAAGTCGATATATTATCTTTTTTAAAACTTGGTTCTTGTTAAAATTCATTAATAGTCGAGATGGAATTATTTCACGAGACGTAAGTTTCGAATGACGATGAAGATAATCTAAATAAAGTGTAAATGGATTAAAATTCGTATTGGACAAACGAGAAAAGTAATTTTTTATTTTTAAAGGGAATAATTTAAATTGAAATCGAAAAATGAGAATTATAATATGTTCGTTATACGGCTTTGTAAATACCCAAAGCGATATATAAAAGTTCAAGATGTGCTCGTATCGCAGATACTTACTCCGCTTTGGTTGGATAGGGGGTAAAAACACATTGTGAAATTAAAAGTATAGAAAAAGTTTTAGAGATTATAAGCTCCTTTTTTTTCACATTAACAAAATTGTCTATTTTGCGTAATAAAGGACATTCGGTCTGAACGTATAGAACGCGTTCGAATATCTCGCGAAAATGAACCATGAAAATAGCGTCAACTCCATATTCCACCGAAGAGAGTCTTTCAACTATTGAAATTTTACAATTCCGCGTCGATAATGATTAATATAATCGTATGATGATAATAATTTCGAATATTACTCGTCGGTAAAAGCAGATCACGCGTTACGACCGTTTGGTTTAACAACGATTGCGACTGATTTAGATGATTGTCATCGCGTCTCGGGCCACGTACGATCATGATCCAGAGGTTGCTATTGTTTGCCCGCAAGAAGTTTTCGAATGGATATTTGTACTACAATTACGTTTTTAAATCGATCGATATATTCAAAATAATTCGAAAAACGATATATTTTTTCCGCTTTTATATTGGATACGACAAAGTATTGACGTAAAGATGTAAGAAAAACAAAACGAAAAATGGAATATTACCGGATCGATGAAATTGCATTTCAAAAATTCTTAAAAATCGATAATATATTAATATTTTAAAATGCGAACAAAAAATTAATCGCTCTACTGTGCCGTCCGAGTAGTTAAATTTTAGCCCACTTTTCGCAGACATCCCAGCACTACGCGAAAGATGAAACAAGAACTAAAACACTCGTTTTGATTTTTCACACTTTGTAAAAAGTCGCGAACTTAATTTTATTAAAAGTAGAATTTTTAAAACGTAAATAATTAGCCGCGTGTTTTTTTTTGTGTGTGTGTGTTCGCAATAATTTGTTCCGTTTAAAATTCATATATTGTGACCCAGAGAAGACGGACGGTTTTGAATAGCGCAGTCGACGACACTGTTACAACGCAAACCGCGTGCTCCACTTTTACTCACGAGATGTCTAGTTTCAGTTGTCGTAGCATCCTATAAGAAGCGCGCGTTTTGCGTGGAACGTTATTTTCGATGTGAATCTGCAAAGAGAGTTTCGAAAAGAATTTCAAAGACGCATTTTTGTTTTTTTTTTGTTTCTTTTTAGGGATACCTTAAGAGTCGCGTTTACGAAACACGTCCACGAGATCTGAAAGACCTGAAAATTAGGATTTTTGAAGAAATTTTAAAAATTCAGCGACCTATGTTCGAAAAAGTTGTAAAGACTGAATGAATGTATCGTTACATCTGAACGATACACTGTGTTCCACAAATGATCGTAAGCTAATCTCTCGTTTTCCTATTTTTAAGTAAAATTTCATTCGAAAATTTTGGTCGAGTAATTTTTCAGTTTAACAAAACCGTCCGTTTTCTGCGCGTCACCCTATAGTTCGTTTTATAAACAAGTTTTTCTTTTTCGGGATAATATAAAAATGCGAATTATTACGCGTTTTTATATTAATTTCGAATATTTTCACAAATAATTCTAATTAAAATATTTTTAACTTAAAATTATAAGCAGCATATAACGTGTGCAATATTATGATTATTATTATTATTATATAAACGCTTATCGATTAATTACTACGAAATAAACTTAAATTCGATAAGGACACTTTTAATTTTTACCAATGCAGACATTATTACCGCACGCTTATGCCTAGTAGATAATTATCGTGTCCCGCTTATCGGTCCGTTATTCAGCATCGGATACTTATCGATTTATCGTATCTTCTTTTGTGCGCGTGTGTATTTCTTTTTAATTTTCTTTCTTCCTTTTTATTTCGTAAGGTTGTTACCAAATAAATGTGTATTATTTATTTATTTAAATATAGAATATAAACAATTGTTGGCGCGCATATATGTGTAATATATAATATTAAAGATTAAAAATATATAAACTGGTTAATTTTTCCTTTTCGTAAGTGTGAGACACTAACTTGCTACTATTCGCAGTGTAATCTTAGCGTCTCGTAAAACTGAGTAATATGAATCGTAATGCCGTAAATGATTTTTTTTTTTTTTAATTTCGTTATATTTTCTCGATCTTTCTCTATTTAATAATTTATTTAAAGTGTTCGGACGATATCTTAAGAAGGAATTAAAATAATTTTATCAGTTTTTCAAATAAAAATTATTAAAAATAAACATTGTCTTCCTCCTTTTAAATTATTAAATTTTATATATATTATATATATATATATATATATATATACATCGTCTTGAACATTTTATTACGTTTCTTTACTGTTAAACGAAGTTAATGATTGTTCTAATTTTACCGATGTCAACGACATAGGTTTTATTAAAGATTAATGAATTTTTTAAACACCGATTTAAATGATTACAATTTAATTTTACGCGAAAAACTACTTTTGATTACGTGGAACAGTTTTTTAAAAATTTTCTAACCCAAATACATGTACTATACAATAAACTATGTTGTTGCTGTTTATATCGCAATAACATACATATATTTAAACGCGTACGTATATTTAAAGCCATTTATATACGAATTAAATATGAAACATTTATTTAACTTATGTATAAATATCAATTTTATTTTACTATGACCAAGTATTTGTTTACATTCGTTTAAGTTTAACTATAATAAGCTTTTAATGAAAGAAACGAAAATTAACGGTCTATTTTTAAGACAGATTTAAATTAAGGCAACTAAATTTATAACAATATATATACATATATTATATATTATATATATATATATATATCACACACACGTCGTACGCAATTTTATGCATCTTATCCTATTATAAATGTAATAATTATTTCGTAAATATATAGTATTATTCTCATTATGTTTTAAAATATGCGCAATCAGTTTTTCCCCTTTGTAGCGCATCTATAATTTATTTTCTTTTTTCTTGAATATATATATATATATATATATAAATTAAACGTGTATTAAAATAAAATTCGTGTCCTATATATATATGATGATGATGTATTTAGAAAAATATATTACGAGGAATAGTCAAACATCGACATTGGGAATATTTATTTTATAAACAGAATATGCCCCGATTAAATTTTTTTTCCGATTTTATAAATAAATACTTTTATAAAATTCGTCTTATTTTCAACAGTTAAATCATGAATTTTCGTGATTCGTATAAAAATAATAACGTTTTACGAAAAATATTGTTTCTGCTATATTAGAACGTATTTATTCATTCTAGAGGTTGTTGAATAAAATTTAAGCGAAATGTAAAAATACATAATCGTATCCGTTAAAATTCAAATATTGATCTAAAGCTCCGTTAGTAATACCTGTAATAATTAAAATAAATTTAGTTATTTAAAAAAATATACAACCGAATTATACGATTGCAAGAATAAAATTAATCAACTTAAATACATACACATACATACATATACATAGAGTGAAATATCTTTAACGCGAATTAAGACGAACGGTTGACACGAAATAATGAAACGGTTCCGACAAACTGCCACGTGTCTTTGTTGTATAAAACGAAACGAAAATCGCTTAATAAGTAAAATTTCGCTTCTCAGAACCGATTTCACAATCGAAGCGAAAGAAGATTTTTTTATCAATTTATTACAAGCACTTGATATGTGCGCTCCGCATAGAATTCCGTGACTCCAAGGACGATTAAAGATTGATTTCGCCATGCAAGATTATCAAAGGTGGGTGATTCTTTGGTGCCGAAAGGAATGGAGAAGGAAGATGTTGAAACTGAGCCGACATTTCATGAAGTGTTTCAGCAAGTTTCTATATTATCGAAGCGTTCTGCAGTATTATCGTAAAAATTAATAACGATAATTTGTGTACAGCTTCAAAATTATGACGGGCAAAGAGATTTTGAAGATTGTTTAAAACTAAACAAATATCGTTGTTAGACGAAGAGGTAAACGACGCAGTTTCTGCTTCCACAACATCTGAAATGTGAAACATTATGAAAAGTGTGCGCGGTTGTTAAATGCACGTTCTAATCGTGAAATGAATAACAAAATAGATGACATCGAACAATTTGTTGAAAATTTGATGTTGAAAAATACAACGGAAAAAAGTCAGATAATTTAATAAAATATCAATAAATGGTTTTTTTTTTTTAATTGAAAATTATGTATGTATTAAATTTCATCTTGTTAATAATATTGTTTTATTGATTTTTATTAAACGAATCACACACATAACTGCTGTATATGAAGTATACTCTAATAAACGTAATTTTGTTAAGCGTGTGTTATAATTTTATTAAATATCGTTTAACGCGAAAAAATATTACAGCCGTTACATTTCAGGTTAAACAATTTTCACCGTATCCAATCCTTGGCAGGTCAAGTGTTGTTTTTTTTATTTGTAGCTGTGTACTTGCGAGTTGGTTATTTATTTATCGGCTAAATTGGAATTGATAGTTGAGATGTTCCACAAGTCTTTATTAAAAGATTAATTATTTTCCGCTCTCTACAGATGCGAATAAATTTTTCAACTTTCACTAATGTTCCAATTATCATAATCCTAGGATTGCGATTCGTTTACGCGTGCAAATAAATAAAAGAGGCTTTTTATTTATTTTTTTCAATGGACGCGTAATAGTATTTTCGAGAAGAGACGCGATTTTTAAACGATATTTTAACGAAAAATCAGCTCATTTTTTATTAGGCGCCTTTATGAATTGGCGATCGTTACTTTTAAAAAACCAGTGACAAGTAACCGAACAATCGGTAGAAGCGCAAATTCCTGTTTCACTTCAGATGCGAATAAATCTCATTCTTTACTAAAGAATAAAAACAGCTATGAAAACAAAAACTTACTCTTTTAGATAGATCACGCGTAGTAGAGCGTATCTCGACATTTTAATTCGTTCTGTAAAATATATAACCTTCCTTTCTATTTAGAAGGTGAAAGAGTTTATTTTATGTATCCATTTCAATTCATCGTTGGTGTCCTTCTGTATATCTCGTTACTTAAAACTCTTCCGTATTTGGATTTGGTTCAGTGAAATTTCATATCATTGAGGGACAGGTAGTTGACATTGGTTCGTGGGTAGCTTGTTTCGGTTATTGATTTTATAATTTTAAATTGTTACTATTTTTTCATACGTTTGAAATATTCTTTAATGTATACTAATGTACAGATGTATTTTTGTTCATATGTAATATTATGTAATTACTTTCCAGCGTAGTGAGTGTGTGGATAATTTTACTTTTTTTTTTGCTTATGTGTGTACATTCCAATAAGTATTGTGATTGACCGTGTTTATGTATACGTATACACGCAGTTGTATAAGTGTATTTTGTGAATAGTACTTTATTAAAATTTTCCTTTTTTCCCCTAATTTTTTGTGATTTAATTTATTACTTTTTCAGTGTACGCATTTTAATTGTCATTTGCCGTCATGCGAACCGTATACAAATGAAATAAATAAATTATTTGATAATTATATGTATATATATATATATATATATATATATATATATATATATAACTTTTGTTTGTGATAACTGCAAGGGAAACCATACTTCAAACTCTAAAACATGCCCTATATATATCGACAGACTACGTAAAACAAACCTAGCAAAAAATAGGAGGGTTCCGTCGTTCTCTACTCCCCATGTAAATGACTTGCTTAATAATAATAACATTAATATTAATCATAACTTTAATACTACTAATAATAACTTAACAAATAATAGTAATAATAATAATATCAAAACTCGACAGAAAAGCTACTCTGAAATAACTCGATGTAATAGTAATTCATCCCATGTTAATGACTCATTAAATCACACCGACTCTTCAGACCTATCATCCATTTTATCATTATTTAAGGGCGCTGATTTTAATAAATTAATGATTGTTATTAAAACTATAATTACAAAACTAAATGCACTCGCGAATGCAGATAGTTTCACAAAAATTTTTTTTTATATGTAATATGATTAAGTTAGTTGCCTGGAATTGTAATTCTATAGTACACAAACTAGCTGAGCTTCATGAATTTGCTATTTACAATAGTATTGATATCATTGCTTTATCCGAAACTAAACTGAACAGTAACCTCACAATTAAATTTCCTGGCTTTGATATTTGTAGAAAAGATGGGACGCGTTATAGTGGAGGAGTAGCATTGTTGATTAATCAACGGCTAAAGTATGATCTTGTGCAACGCCCCCATTACATAGTATTCAGGCTGTTGGCATAAACATTTATTTAACCACTGCTGGTAATACTAATAATGTAAATCGCAATGTAGAAGTTGCTACTATTTTTGCTGTTTATAAACCACCTAATCGATTGACTAAGTATAGGGAAGACATTTTATCCTTGATGAAGACAAGTAAAAAAATTATTTTAATCGGCGATTTAAACTCCAAGCATAAGTCTTGGAATAATTTTAATAATAATCAGGCTGGCAACGTCTTACTTAGTACTTCTCTAACAAATAATATACAAATATTAGCACCACTAGAACCTACATACTTCCCACCACCTGGCTCTCGACCTAGTATTATTGATTTAGTTCTCGTCAAAAATATCAATACAACGCTGCCCATTTCAGTTAACTGTTTATCCTCCGATCATAACCCAATATTTATAATCGTCAAAACTGGCAACATACTGCAGCAACCAGTACGTAAAACATTTAATTTTAAAAATGCAAACTGGAATTTCTTTAAGCGTCATATTTGTGATAATATAAACTTAAACCTACCTATTTCTGATACTGACAACATTGACCACTGTCTCACCACTCTGACGAACTTGATTCATGAAGCTATTGCCCTTTCTGTTCCTATTAACCAGAATGTTTCCCCTATATCTTCGATCCCTTCGTATATAACTTCCATAATTAAAATCGAAAATATTGTCAGAAGATCCTATACTAAAAGTCGTTCACGTACTGATTCACAAAATATTAAGAAATTATTGAATCAACTTTCGATTTTAGTTCGATATTTACTAAATAAACATAATAACGAAAAATTTAGTAAAATAATTTCTAATCTTTCTGTTAAAAATAACAGCCTTTGGAAGGTATGTAAACAATATACACAACACCATGAAGCACTTCCCCCAATTCATGACCCTCATACTAACACATATGCATAAAATAATACCCATAAAGCAGAATTGCTTGCTGCACGCTACCTTGAGGTTCACAGCAGAAATATCCATTTAGCTTCAAGCTATCAGAAGAACAAAGTACATAAAGTTGTCAGCAGATTTATAGCATCACCTCAGATAACAACTAATATTAAATTAACTTCTCCCAAAGAAGTTTTTACAAAATCAACAAAGAAGAAAAACTCGGTAGGTCACGATGGTATCCAATCTACTGTCATTAAAATGCTACCTCAAAAAGCCATCGTCCAGTTAACTAATTTTATTAACGCAATGTTTAAATTTGGGTACTTCCCTTCTAGTTGGAAAGTGGCTAAAATAATTCCAGTACCAAAACACGGTAAAGATTGCTCTCAGATAGACAATATCCGTCCAATCAGCTTGCTTAGTAATCTTAGCAAAATCGCTGAAAAAATTATTCTGAAAAGATTATGTGACTTCACTAACTCTAATAATATAATACCTAGTAGTCAATTTGGATTTCAACCAAAGCATTCCACAACACAACAGATAGCAAGAGTTGCCAACTCTATCACAGATAATTTTAACTTCAATAAACATACTGGGATGGTATTATTTGATGTGGCAAAAGCTTTCGACACAACCTGGCACGACGGTATTATCTATAAAATGATTGTTACCAGGTTTCCCAATTATCTAATTAAACTGATTAATAGTTACTTAAGTAATCGATCATTTTATACGATTATAAATAATGCGAAATCAAATAGCAAATCCTGTTCTGCCGGCGTGCCTCAAGGTAGCGTACTGGGGCCATTCTTATTTACATTTTTCATGCATGATTTCCCGCATATAAATAACATTGAGGTTGCCTTATACGCTGATGACACAGCGTTGTACTGCATCCTACAGGCCAAGCACTATCAGCAATAGGTTACAATCCGGTGTTGATCGTGTAATTAAGTATTTTTCTAAATGGCAAATTGCTCTTAATCCTTCCAAAACGAAAGCAATTTTCTTCACTCGTCGAAGACCGTTTTTACCGACCAGACTTCGTGTCAGTGGCGTTGATATAGAATGGTCTGACCAGATACGCTATCTTTGGTGTCATTTTAGACAAGAGACTAACGTTTTCTAAGCATATTGACCATGCATCATTGAAGACAAACAGAGCAATCTGTTCAATTTATCCCATTTTCAAACGTAAATCTCACTTAAATATTAATAATAAATTAATAATCTACAAATCAATCATTAGGCCTATTTTAACATATTCTTGTCCAGTTTGATCTTAAGTCTCAAATGCTAGTTTTAGTAGACTGCAATTAGTCCAAAATCGATGTCTTAGATGTATTCTCAATGTCCCCGTATACACTAAAATTTCATATATACATAGTGCTCTGCAGATACCATATGTAAAAGACTATATCCTCAAACTATCCCAAAAATTTTTTCTCAGTTGTAGTGTGCACCGTAATAATTTACTTCCAGCAATAGGAAATTACGATTCCAGGGAACTAAGTATTAGATATACTAAGTATAAGCATCGACGGATTAAACATAATGTATTATTCTCATAACGTCATAATTTGTTTGCTTTCGTTTCCATTACTTATAAATGATATTACATATCCGTTATATAATTAAACTTATATTTATTATTTCTTAAATTACCGCTTTTCATTTGTGAGATGGTTTTTTGTCTGATTTTTCCATCAATACTATTTTCATCTTGTATATTTATTATTTACCAGTTTATATTATTAGAATTTTTACTTTCATAAATGGAGAGGGCATTTGTTCCGGTACATTTATTAAATATTATTATAACTTTTTAATATAATGCCAAATATACGCGTTTTACATTTTACATTTACATATATATATAACATCCGATCAGACGGAAGACGAAGAAAAATGCGAATCACGACTTTTAAGTATATTATACGTAAAAACACGTGATTGCTCCGAAGACCTAACCGGATCATCATCATCACATACGTTTTTTGGAAAGATACGTCAAAATTTAATTACATTTCCTAATTTCGACCGGAGGTTATTTTACGAGATGAATAACAGATGCTGATGAATTTTTAAAATATTTCTCTACAACCGTCAGATTCTGGTCATGAAAGCCTACAAGTAAATTCAAATCGATGTAAGCTTACCACTAAAGCCTTGTTCCCCGAAAGAAATTAAATAGCGTATAAAGATCAACGAAAAAAATAACGAAAGAGTAATTTTTACAAAGTGCAAGTTGGTATAGCAAAATAACTTGGAAAAAGTATATTCAAACTAAAAGAAATGAATTAAAGTTAAAAGTTAGCCAAATGTACTGGTTAATATGCAGATAATGAAAACTACATTTGGATAATAAAATCACCATATACAAACAGATACATCCTTTGCAGGTTAACAAACTATAATTGATATTAATATACTGTAATTGTACAAAAATTTAAAAAAAAATGACCAACTTATCTGGCAATGGCATTTTTTTTCTGATTTTTTTTTTTGATTTTTGAGTTTGTTACTTAAAACTTGAAACATTAAATAAAGATGGAACTTTTAAACTTAAAAAAGAATGGATTTGAATCGAGAATTGACGAAATAGTTGCAAAATTCTTTAAAAATATAGAAAATTCTTATTCATAAATAAACTTATTTAACAGGTTTTCAGTAATATGATAATATAATTTGTATTGATTATACCGTGTTTTATTTGTAACGGAAGAAACAATAATATTTTTGATTTTAAATTTACGCAGGTAAAAATTAACCTTACCAATGCTCGGTTATTATTTGCCTTATTGACTTACATCTAAATATTTAAGTCAGGAATTATAGTTAATAATTGAAGGATTCCCAACAGATACTTGCTCCTGTTTGGAGATTAATCAAATGTGGGCCTGCAGTGCTAGAATAAATATAATGCACAGCGATTCCGGAATAAAACTCTACGAACCATCGCGAATGCGCCATGGTTTATACCGAATAAAACTGCATCGTAACCAATACGCTCTATATGTGACCGACGCGATAAAACAGAAAGCAATAAAACTGGACAGCAGTCAATTTGAGCTGCGACGATTGCAGATGGTCAAACCATTGGACGTGATCAACTAAATCCAATTTGTACATTCTAGGGTCTCTGATGAAAGAAAAAACTTAATCGCGATTACAAGATATTTATTTTGTACAAAATTACATCATTACATCGTACCTCCGTAAATTTAGGCCATCGTAAATTGAGGCCATTTTAAATACTAAATATCGAAATTAATCGTATTGACGAATATGACGTTTCAATTCTTTCAAAAATGTATCGCATTTATCTTCTAATACTTTAACAGCTTCTAAAAATAGAACGTCCGGCGAATAAATACCGACCGATTCTACGGTGAATATAAAATGATTCGGAACTCTTTCGATTTGTACGCCGTCTTTTAAATCGTTATATCGAAATACGTTCCTACTGCCCGAATCGTAACGAGAACAGGCTACGTAAGCTTTCGTATGGCCGTGTTCGTCTTTGATCGTTTCTATTACCCCCGGTGAAAAACACGATTTTAAACGATCGGCTTGTTCGTCTTTGAATTCTCTCGATAGTTTAATCTCCGGCATTAATCGATAGAAAGCCGTACCGACCGTCTGAAATTTAGCGTGATCTTTACCGATACCTTTAAAGGCGAATAGTTTCGCGTCGATTTCCGTACCGGGCGCCATTTTAGCGATTACGATATCGTCGTGAACCGGACCTACGTCGCTGGCTGTATATTTGGTCGCTTGATCGCCGATCGGAATCCATTTCAAATGTTCGGATAATACTAAATGGCTATTGACGCAATCGTCGTCCGTTTGTTCGCGTTTTTTCTTACTGTACTTTATACGTAAATCGAATTGTAAAGCTTCGTCTTCCGGAAAATTATCTTCTATCTGTTCGTCGTACAGATTTATATTCGAATCGGTCGTATCTTCGCGTCTAGTCTTCCGCCGATAGTTGAAATGCCGCGCGTCCGCTTTAAGCGGTATTAAACCGAGTCTATGCGCCAGCACTTCGTCCTGTAGAACGCTGGTATTGTTATATATGTAGGCTTTTTCGATAGCCATACACGGTACTTCGGCTAATAGAACTCTTCTGATAGCGTTTACGACGGCCGTATTAATATCTATCATGTCGAATTCGATGAAATCTTTTTCATATTTTATAATACGAATTTTGAAATTTTTCTTAAATTTCTTCTTACTCCAAGGTTTATCGTAGTGAGCGGTTGCGTCGTAAGACGATACGTTGTAAACGGTATCTTCTTTCAACTGTACATTGCCGCTACTCATTATCCCTAATGAAAAGAACAAATATGTTAATAATATTCTACGGGAATTTATTCGAGGTCAACCCACATTTTATTAAAAGCTATCTAAGCGTGCAAAATATATTTTAATCGTATTTTATGTATATATACACAAGCCCTGTTTAACGCATCCCATTGAGACTTTTTTTTTTTGCTCAGTCGAAAAATTTAAACAAAATCGAGAAAATTCAAAAGCTATATACCCCAAAGCCGTTAAACCCACGTAGCCCAATTCGTAATAACCCCAAATTCGTTAAACTCGCATTACCCCACTCGTAATTAATCCGAAAAACATAAAATAAGCGTAAAATTTATTTTCAATAAAGGTTTGTTAATTTCAATAAATTTGTTTATTAAAATTTATTTCAACAAAGGTTTGAATTAAAATATTTCACTATGTCAACGCGCTGAAAACTCGGGAAAAGAAAAGAAATGAACGTGCGCGTTATTGACGCTACGAAAACAAATTGCGTTCTAGTCCAGTCGCAAGTGTGTACTTGTCCTTGAGTAGGCTTATACCGCTTTATTCTATGTATTTTTTTTTTTAATTTTATTATTGTTGCTATTATAAAGTATATCATGTAAAACTTGTCCTAATACTTATTCAAACCAAATCCTCATAATAATCACAAGACTGACTTTCAATTTTACGTGTTTTGAATAATTGAAAAGAAAAGGGTTTCCGATTCTAATTATAATGGTGTTTGGATTAATGACAAGTTGGGTTATGATTTTTAATTTATGGGGAGTCCCTGTGATAAGTAATAAGCCCCGGGTCTCTGAAATCATATATACTGTTTAGATTATAATCGTTCTTAACTTTGAGAGAAATTATATATGAAACAAATTTAGTTAAAAAACCTAATATCGCGTTTAATTATCTTTCGTAGATAAATTATCCGGGCGAAAACATGTTTTGTCACTTTTAAAACTATGCGTATAAGTAAATTATATAAACATTAAACGATGAATATTCGAAGATAGTCGATGATGCGTAAATGTCATTCCTAGTATATTTGTACAACCCCGATTTTCGCAATTTTTTTTTCAGAAATGTCAAAAATGACACTTTTAAACGAGTTATGAAGTTAAAAATCCGCGGAAACCCGGTTCTGTAGAAAGAAAAAAGTGTAGATATTATTCGAATAAAGAGAAAATAACGAAATTACGTAAAAATCGGGACGAAAAATGTAGAAAAAGAAGTAAATCATAATAAACAGTTATCTTACGTAAATTTCGATATTCAGTCATCCGGGTAATGTGCAATTTTTTTGATTACCTTTAATTCTACCTTCTAACTGACCCAAACAAACTATTTCTAACCTAACCGAATGTGTAACCTAGCCTAACTGTGCAATTTGTTATTCTCGTTTTTTCCTTTAATCATACTCAGCCTACACGATTTTGTTTATTATGGATGTAATTTTTAAAATAAAACAAAAACTATAATAATCCAATCGACACTACCGTTATAACGAAGAAAACCCATGTTTATAAATATTCTCACAATTAAAATTTGAAAGGTTATAATTTATGTTTTTTTTTTTTTTATTATTATTTTTTATCGTGCTTAGGAAAGCAAGATATATCAATTTATCCAAGCCCCGATCGATTCTTTGTACAAATATACTAGGAATGAGCTTTACATAAACAATTTTTTACGTTATTTTTAAAAATAATATTTGGGGATTGTTCATTTCATTGCAGAGCATGTGAACGTTTTCCTACTTTTAATCAATTTCATAAAATATATTACGAATTTTCAAATCTAGTTATATTGAAGTGATACGTTAAATTTTTGTAATTATTATAAATTAACCTAAATTTTTTTAGAACATTGTTCGAGCAAATCCGAAAATATTTAAAAACTAAATAAAAATACAAGATGTATGGGTGATAAAAAACGTAGCTTGTCTTACTTAAATAAAGTTGTTGAAACGCAGAATTTCAATTTTTTACAGTTTTTAAATAAAATATAGTAATCTCGTTTACACTTTACACATACCGTTCGTATTTTAAAATATCAATTAAACCAATTCGTTTATTTTTGGGCTTTTCATCCTGAACATAATTTATTGTAAAGTTTTCAATAATGTAGTTTACCCATAAAATATAAATTAAAAAAAAAAGATTTAAAGAATTACATTAATTGTATCTAAAATTATATTAAAAATTTCTCCATTTTCTCTCACCGCTTAAACAATAAAACTAAAAAAAATTTAGCTATATTAGTAGAGTGCACTGATTTCTTTCAGCAGTCAGCAGCTGTTAGCGCCGTATTTTGTATTTTATTTATGGTTTTCAAGTTTTTATTTTTTAAACCATTTTGTTTTCAATAAATTAATTATAATGTTCAGTCGATCGGATAGGATACAACAGCGAACTCCTGAAAATGGAATCGATCGTTATAATTATTTGAGAAGATTAACGGAAGAATTTCAAGTAACTCAATCAACAGGTAATTAACTTTTTCCCAGCGATTGTTGATGTTTTATGAACTAAGATCATGATTCACTTCATCGTGAAGTACTTTCCATCTGAAAAATATTTTGTTTTCTGATTCATATTCAATGTTTATGATTTTATAGAAGCGAAAGAACAAGTTTTAGCTAATTTAGCCAACTTTGCCTATGACCCGATTAATTACGGATTTTTACGTTCATTGCATGTAATTGATATATTTTTGGATCAATTATCCGAAAGTAATGCTGTCTTGGTTCAGTTTGCAATAGGAGGTCTTTGTAATTTGGCATTAGGTAAATTATAATTTCAGTTATTCAACTTAATAATAACAAATTTATCAGAATTTAATAATACTTTGTAAAATTATTTTAGATCCTGAAAACAAGAACTATATATGTAAAAGCGGTGGTTTGAATTCAATAATCAGTTGTTTAACATCTTCCGACGAAGAAACTGTTTTGTCGGCAATAACAACATTAATGTATTTAGTCACTCCGAGTACAAAAAACGGTAAATTTCTATCTTCCTTTAGATTTATGCATATTAGTGTGTTTAAAATACAGATTTATATTTATTTCCAAAACATGTAGTTATACTCCTTAGCTCGGTTGGTGATATTTTCTTTATAACGTGCATTGGTGAACAAATAATTTTTTCTCTTCATTATTGTCTTTGCAAATTGTTTTAATCATGCAAATGAAGTAGTGAATTTATGTTTGGTATCATTTTTATCGTTTGTGTAAATTTTTGTTGCAAAATATGTGGATTAGAACTTGATTTGAATTATATTCATTTTTCGTGATATAAACTTTTTCAGTCAGTACTTTATAACTAATTCGTTTTTATTTTATTTTTTAGACATTATACATGAAAATGTAATCAGATATATGAAAAAGTTTTCGACAAGTTTAAATTTAAGGATAAAAAATCTAGCGGTTATATTTTTGAAAGATTATTGCTCAAAATCACAACGCGAATCCGTGCATAATGTGGATACCGACGACGATAAAAATTAATGCGAATTAGGTAAATTGTTATATATATGTATTATTATCATCGAATTTTTTTTTTTTATCTTTTACTATTCTCTGTCGAAGAACACATTAAAAAATAAAACAACAAAAAAGGATTTAAAATTAATGAAAAATCAGTTTTTCGGAATCAAGTGAACGTAAAAAATAAAATATAAAATGTAAAAATGCGAATTTAGATACACAATTTACAAAAATTAACAAAATAGAAAAACGGCATTTATAAAAAAATCTGTTAATAAATGTGGTAAACTATATCTAAATTGGTACTTTTACATTTTATATTTTTGTACAAATTGTATATATTTTTATATTTTATTTTTATGTTCACTGGAAAGTTCTGTTATTTTTCATAAAAATTTTAGATCATTTACCATATTCACTATAAGATTATTTTTAAAATATTCTTTTTTACTTCGCGAATTTTTGTAAATTGTATATCTAAATTAGTATTTTTATATTTTATATTTTTCATGAATTGTATATATTTTTATCGGCACGTATCAATAAAAAAGTAGACCGGAGGTATTACTACATCAAATGATAAACACGAACGTCAGATAAAAAATCTTATAATAATATGTACAGTAGATGATTATGCTTTGCAAATAATTTCAAAATATAAATTCGCATGACAAATATGGCAAAAATTAAAGCACATTTCATTGGTAATGTGGAAAATAAGAAATATATATTATAAATTTGGAAGTTTAGAAAAATGTATCAAAATGTTGTGATGAACTTTTAAACAAAATCAAGCTCAGAATTAAATTCAGAACAAGAATTTATATGAACTTATTTGCCGCATCCTGTGATAAACTAAAAACAATAATTACAATTCTTGAAAACGAAAAGGATATAAGTTATGAAAAAATTAAAACGCAAATAATAATAGAAAATATTAAAAATAAGTCAGTAAATAAAAACATCCCAAATGAAGTTATCTGCATTATTAAATGAATAGCTGTGGCCTAGGACATAAATACGCTATATGGTACAAAATATGTGAAAACTGCGAAATTAAAGGCCACATTGCCAAATTTTGTAGAAAACCAAAACAGATAATTTTTTTTTTATTGCTATTAAGTTTTGTAATTTATATGCATACTATATTATGAGTAGCATTTCATCCAGTGATGGATGCTAAAACTTAACTGTATATATTAATGCACTTAGTTTATATTATAAGTCCAGAGGTTTCGTTTTATCCAGTCGACGGTATTTAAGCGAGTTATCCATTAGGGAGATCACCATGTGATTAGTGTGTTTTTCCAGACGGTTGACATATTTTTTGCAACGATCGCGATTTCCTCTTTTATGGACTTCACCTTAAGATCTTCGTGAAGTGTAAGATTAGTTACATACCATGGAGCACTAGCAATATTTCGGAGGATTTTGTTCTGCATTCGCTGTAGAATAGGAATATTGCTTTTTTTCTCGCAACCTCATAATTGACAACCGTATAGCCAAATTAGCTTGAAGACCGGGTTGTATAACAACAGCTTGTTTTCGATCGATAATTCTGATACTTTTCCTAACAGCCAAAACATTTGTTTTCATTTATTAAACATAAAACGCTGCTTTATATCAGTTAAAGTTTTAACCGTAAATGAATTAAATATGAACAAAAACAGGCATACAGATTTTGATTCCGGCGTAAAGAACTACAAAGTATTTGGAAATTTCTTGGATTGATCATTGATACGTAAGACAACAAAATATGCATTGACTAAAAACATATTATTTTAAAAAAAAAAAAAAAAAAAAAAAAAAAAACAGTTTTGGTGCATAAGCTAAATATTGAACAAAAACATATGAAATTTTGGAGCAGAACACTTAAAAAACAGAAACAATTCGTTGGAAAAAAATTGGCAAATAACAAATGAAAATTGTAAAGAAAGCACAGAAAATATAAAAGAAATTCTTGGATCATAACCTTGCTCAAGGGACAAGACCAGACGTTTGTTTTGCAACGAATGTATTATCAAGAAGTACTGTTCTCAATAATCAGTTGTATAAGTATGTACTACGAATTGTTGGCTATTTGAAGGATACAGAAAATCTAAAAATAGTTTTTGATGATGCGATTGTGGTGTATTCTGAACGGAATCAGATAGAATAGACAGGTATCGAAGATCAACAACAGAATATGTAATAAAAATATTTGGAGCATTAGTAGTTTGGAAAATAAAGAAGCGAATCGGTGTCACACTATGTAGCACTGAAACAGAATACGTAGCACTTGCCGAAACTATATAAATATGGATTAAATGAAGACTAAAATAATTAGGAATTGAACGTGGAACAACAACTGTATATGAAGATAATGTTAGTTGAATAAAAATTGCAAATTCAACTGACAACCTGAAGAGGTCAAAGCATTTTGATGTAAAACTTAATTTCATCAAAGAACATATTATTTAAAGAAAGGAGATTGTAATAACCCATATTCTGTCGGAAAAACAAATAGCTGATATTTTTAAAAAGGAATTATCGACTCAATCATTTAAACCTTTTTGTAATGAATTAAATTTGAAGTAATATTTAATTTACATTATTTATACATTCAGTTTACTTAGAGGGGTGGTGTTGGTAAATCGGCTGTACATATCAATACTGTGATCATGTAAATTTGTGTATTTGTCCATAACCCGTGCTATGTTTAAATGTTGTAATATGATTCTTATGTAATAAATATATATTAAAATTTTATAACATTTTTATATTTTACTTTTATGTTCACTTGATAATGGCTTAACAGTCGAAAATTTTGTGATTTTTTTATAAAAAAGTTTTGTGGTTTTAACTACTTTTCAAATTATGAACAAGTTGATTGTATTTCATTATACATTCAGGTTATGCAATTATTAAACGTATATTTATTTGCGTTTGTTTAATACATACCGACAAAATATGTTATACATTAAATGTTGTATGTACGTATGTAATTACAGTGTACGTAATAAAGGGTAATCGTTTTATAAAAACGAATGTGCTATCCGATTTTAACTCGATATTCACAAAGATAGATCACTACATTAAATGAATAACACTATCTTCGTTGAAGGAAATATAGCAATTTCACAAATTCTATCAATGGAAGCCTGGCGTGTCATTCGTAGTTTATCACCAGCTTTTAAGAACACTAAAACATTTTATTAGTTATGTTTGTTTTTTTTTAATACAAAATATTTTAAAAATTACTCTTATTTACGATCGAATTTGACGTCTTTCTTGCGATTTGCTATTAATTTCAAAACAAACTATGCTTTTACTTAAATTTCTCGTATTTTTATTCTGCTTAGACCAATTTTTTTGATTTTCAAGTTTAATTTTGCAAAAAATAATGCTTCTCTATTAACGCTTTTCGTTTTTAATTTAATTTCACACGCGTTCAAAGAAGATATTGTTATTTTTCAATTTCATACTCTGGCGCCATATATTTTTAGTGTTTATTTGACTTCCTCTAATCAAAAACTTATATAGCATTTGGTTTTAATTCCTGTTACAACATATTTCAATTAATGTTGATGTATTTGACAGTAGTGATTTTATGAATTAACAAAATAAAAACAATGTTAATCACTATAAAAATATTTATGTTTTTTTTTTTTGAAAATGACTTAATAGTCGAAAAGCTTTGCAAACAAAATAAATTTTTATAGTGATTAACATTGTTTTTATTTTGTTTTGTTAACACATTTCAAATCTGTTAAATTCAAATGCGTAATCAATTTTATTTTACGGGAACTGAATGATGTAGAAGTGAGCGAAGAACGCTTAAGACGTGTAAGTTAATTTCATTCATAAATAAACAGATCCGTTTAATTTTTAATTTCAATTTTCATTGTAAACAGCTTTCATTTTTTTATATTGTACATTCTTACGAGCAATTATTATTTTACTTTGCAGGATGTAGACTATTACAAAGGGAGATATAATGAAAAAAAATGTAGATGCGTCATACATTCTTCAACTATATTGTGTGTAACATACATATTATTTATCCGTCAAGTTAGTTTTTATTTGTTTTGTTGTAGGAACTTGAAAAAACCGGAACGAAAAAAAAAAAACTGGATGAAAAAGATGTAAGTTTTTCTTGAATATCACATTTTATTTTTCACTTGCATTTACATTCACATACATATCCACTAACTTTATGCTCTTCGTATATTTCGTATGCTTGAATTACATGTTTTATGAATTAACATTTAAATAAATAAAATTTATTTTATACGACAGGAACTAAAACGAGCACAACACGAAATAAAGACAAATAACAAGGTAAGTTATTCTTCAATATCACATGTTTATTTTTTCACCCATAAATTTACGAACATCATTCGTTATATATTATATATACATATATAAACATTATAGCTCATAATTAATTTTTATTGAAAACTTGGCGACACATAGAAACGTTAGTTCACTTATAATTCATCTGAAATTATTAGTCACATACGTGTATGCTATATTTTACTTTAAAATTATAATAATGTTGCATTGTCCTATTACTGAACCAAAAACAGAAACGTAAGTTATAATTCATGTGCAATTATTAGTCACATACATGTATGCTATATTTTACTTTAAAATTATAATAATGTTGCATTAATTTTTGTGATTCTTTCTTTTTTTAGCTGTCCTATTACTGAACCAAAAACAGAAACGTAAGTTATAATTCATGTGCAATTATTAGTCACGTACATGTATTCAATGTTGTAATTTGTTTACTTTTAATTGCTTTTTATTTTTTTCATTATTTTATGTTCTATTCATCCTTTTATTTTATATACTATTGCTAATTTTGCTATTACTAATAGCACATATTTCATCTTTACAATAATAAAAATGTTATATTCATTTTGTGAAACTGTTTTTTTTTCAGATATCGCGAAAACGTACAATTGCTGAAGTTTTAATTTTTTATTTTTATATATATTTTCGTAAGTTTTCATATTTTTAAATAATTTTTTTTTTTAATTTTTAAAATATATATTTTTATTACTTTTTTAAGTTTTTATTGTTTTATATTCATCCCTTTATCTTCTATACTCTTACCAATGATCTCACTATAAATAGCACATTTTTAATTTCTATTACAATCTTTTTTCATTGATTGTTAGTCCCGGGTTGTTACGCTACAAATATTCTCGCTGTGCAACCTGATAATCCTCTAAAAAGAAGAGCTAATATGTAGCAACAGGTTTCTTAAAAAAATTCTCACTTTATTTACATTATATATCTGCTATTTTGCCGATTTTTAAACATGTGACCTCTCATTTTTATTAATATTACAAAAAAATACACTAAATTGTTTATAATTGTATACCATTTATCTTCTTTAATAAACATCAGTAATACCGCATTTTTAATTCAAAATACAACTTATTACTTTACACAGATTATAACGCTTTAATACTTATTCATAAATTACAAAACGTTCAATGTAAAATGTGATTTCTATTTTATAATTATTTTCGTCTATCTGACATCATTCACAAACGTCTTAAATTTAAAGAAATATATTTCATCAAGCAATTTTACATAATACTAAATACAAACTGAAAACATTTACCGTATGTAAACATAATTAAAAGTGATATATTTATGTTTAGCAATTTCTTATAATTAAAAATTTCCTTCTTTCTAAACAATCGACTACTATACTTTTCAAATAATAATGTTTTAATACCCAAATAAAACATTCGTTGAACATGCAAATAAACGAAAAAATATAACGTTTTTAAATTTAAACTTTTGATATATTACATTCAGTTCACACCGCAATAATGCGAATAAAACAATTTGCTCAATATGAAAGTAAATTTCTGTATCTAAATCGTAAATTAACAATACTTCTATTTGTAATCATTCTCAGTTAATTACATAATATTTAATACATATTCTTCAACGCAAAACATTTCTTAAAATTCTCAAAACAATATTGATTCTATTTTTTTTTAATATTAATTATAAATATTTTAAACCTTTTCGTAATCATGTTCGTAATTACAAATTTGTGTACGGGTTGTGTTCTAGTTTAAAGACCATTGAAATCACTACAACTATATTAAATTAACGTATTTTTTGAAATTTATCAACGACTATAAACACAATGAAATTTAAATATATATTTCATCTTAAGTCCTTAATTTGAAATATCGGAAATACGTTTTTATATGGTGTTATTTTTTTAATAAAATAATTTTACTGCGAATGTAGACAACAATTTTAGTAGAATGTCTTACGATTTATATTAGATATTCACATGTGGAATGGTTGCGTGTATTATGGCTAATGAAAGAGTTGATTTAATATCATAAAACTTTTAATCGTGAATATATTTTATTACGTGTATTTTAAAAGTTATTCCGTGTTCAAAAATCGTTATTACGGTATGTGATTAAATTTAATTGCACTTCTAACAATATGAATTTATATTTTAATACCGAAAATGATTAATACTTCATTTTGTTAACTTAAAATTGTATTACTCAGCATTTATTCGTGATGAACGTGTAGTGCATGTATATCTTATGTTCTTTGATTATTTATACCGCAACGTTGGTGTATAATCATACGACTCGATTTATTTACAAACACATTGTACACGATGTCTACCTTAATTTAAAATTGTTTACAGTTTATTTCGTACAACTATAAATAATTTAAATACCTTCTTAAGTTCAACGATCTTAAATTTACGTGTTATTATATACGTGTTTATTCAGCACATTTTAAAATGTATACTAGTATATTTGTTCTCGGCGTTGTCGTCCAAGTTTATTTACCTCCTTTTAAAGAGATGTGTAAGAAAGTTTATTGTTATGCGTTTCGCATGCATACGCCTGAATTTCTGTTTGTTTAATAAATATGCTGTATGTCATTCATTAGAATAAACTTCATTTGGGCGATTTAACGATTCCGGGTATATCATCCTCGCTTATTTCTCCAAAATCGTTTGATACGTTATTTGCTGTTTTAAAAAGTAAGATATTTTTTCAGTATGCTAAAAAAATAACTTTAATTTACATATATATATATATAGTGATTGAACTAATTTTTCTATAGCCAAATGTTCAAGAGTTTTTAAGGGTAAAATTTGTTCTAGATGATGAAAATCCATAATGCAATTAGAAAATAAATGAGTAATTTCATTAATTTAATTTCTCTCTTTTTTTTTAGGATGATCAGAATGAAATTATTTGTTCTACCCTTCCGAGTTATAGTTTTTACTTTGTAAGTTTGGCATATTTTATGATATTAAGCAAAAAATTTCGTGTCTATTTTATTTTTAAATAGTTGTCGATTTTATTTATATATATTTATTATTTAAATATGTTTTTCAATTTCTAGCATTAATTTAATAGTAACAGCGGCAGGTATTAATAATGATGTAGTGATTCGGAACGCTAATACGACGAATACTGTCACATCAACGTCATTCCTAAATTTCGCTCAACAAACAAACAAAAATAATAATAGCGATATCGTCAATAATGTACAACAACCAGTTTCATGTATGTGCGGCGTATTTCTTAGCGGCCAGCTAACCAAAGGCAAGCTATCGCCACAAGGAGAACCCGTTCTTTTACAGGAAGTGGACGAACAGTGTATTTGTGGACCCGTCGGCGTGAAACAATGTACAAACAAATGTTTAGATTTGGTAAAGTTCATCTATTTTCTATGATTTATTTCGATTGTCCTCTATATTCGTTTATTACTGAACTTCGTTTCGTGCGGGTTATACTCTTACTAGAGAAGACGGGAGATTTTGGGGTTTTAGAATAGCGCAATTGGTAACGTTATTACAAACCGCGTGCTCCACGTTTAGTGTACACACGAGAGATTCTGAATTAATAAAAGGAGCTCGCGTTGTAAATAGAACGTTATTTTCAGCGTAAATCGATCACGACAGTGCAAAGAGAATTTTCGAAAAGAATTCAAAGTTTTAAGCAATTTTTTGCGGGGATACCTTAAGAGCCGCGTTTACGAAACAGGTCCACCAGATTTGGAAGGCTTGAAAACCCGGATTTTGGAAGAAGTTTCAAAAATTCAGCGACCTATACTATTCAATATTGTGTTGCGCAAATGGTTGTAAACTAATCTCGGGTTTTATCAAAAATTTTGGTCGAGTAGTTTTTGAGACTCAAAAAACAACAAAACCGCGCCCGTCTTCTGTGGGTCACCCTATTTTTATAAAAAAAAAATTGTATATACCTAACGCTTTTTGTTCGTACATTGAAATTATTTTTAATTTTTTCTACGTGGGCAACGTCGTGATTCTATATCTGATTTTATAAATATTCTGCGATTATAATAAACTTTTAATCATGAGATAAATTGTTATTTTTACCCCTGGAAACATTTCTCTCATTTGGAAGGTAATGAATGAATGTATTCGTTATAACGTTTCTCGTATTCACTAATGATGTCACGATCAGTTTTGACTTTTTAAAAAATTTTCCAATGTTACATTTTGTTTTTTAATCTGATATATTAATATCAAATTTGACAACTGACAGCTATGTATGCGTCGATTTTACTAACTTTTCATTGTTAGACTTTACAGGTAGTTTCCTTGATAATGCGATATTTAAAGTAATGGACTTATACATATATGTGGGATAATTGTTGTATATTTTGATATTAAATAATATGTATGTGTATATATATATGAGGCGTATATGAAAACATATATTACATTTTAGAGGTACATTATTCACGTACCTTCGTGTTATAAAACACGGTGTATATATATATTTATATATATATATATATATATATATATATATATATATATATATATTTATATATATATATATATATATATATATATATATATATATATATATATAAATAATCTGTTATTGGGTTTATGTTTACGTGCAAAATGGACTAGCATTCAAGGTACTAATTATATGCAACGCAGAAGCGGGTGCATATGATATTTATTATACAAAGTGGGTGTGCCACTGATTTTTTCGTGATAATTAAACATAATGATCAAAAAATTTATAAGGTTTTATGTCGCGAGTTGAGTTCAAATCCTTGATAGTCGAGTTAACAATAGAACACTAGCAATTATGCCACCGTACCGTACACACATATATATATATACACACACACACATATATATATATATATATATATATATAATTGCTCTCCAACTTTCCCAGATTTTTGTTTTTTCAAGTTTATGACTGTTTTCGGCAACGATAATCTTTACGTAATTGTAAGTAGTTGCCGAATGTTTGATTTATTATTTGAAATCATTTTATTCCCGTAGTTATTCGAAATATCACTAAAAATTTTAAGTGGTACGATGGAAATTAATCTCATTTTTTCGTAATTAGACGGGTTATCAAAACGAATATTTCTTCATGTTAAACGTAACATTAATATTCGCATTTTTGTGTTACTTTTAGCAATTGAGTATATCATAGATATACATGTAGTGGTTTTAAGATGTGGATAATTCGAATAATACATATATATATATAAATCAAACTAATCAGATTCGTTAATCCTTCTCCTTTCAGTTGGCTTCCAATACCGACATAACTAAAGGCTAACTCATCGCTGACTTTTTCTTGACTATTCACTAACTGAATCTTCTCGACTGACTCATTGACTCTTTTGACTTTTTTGAAAACCTTTAATTATCAACCTCTCCAACATCTTCAGTCCTCTCACTCCTCGTTATCAACCCGATCGACCGGTTGTACACCGCCCGAGTAGCTTGAGCATGCGCAATTTTCTTTTTCACTTACCTTGTGATCGTAGGGGCGTTTCAGCTTAACTACTACTATTGTATGAACAATAGCTCGCTCATCGCAAATCCGGTTTTTCACTATAATAATTATTATTATAACTTACACATATTTCATAATTAGTATGCTAGCGAGCGTCGAATTGAATATTTTATTTTAACTATCTAAATAAATTATTATATATTTTCTCATTATATCGATTATATTAAATATTAGTCCGCATTTCCCAAAATTAATCAATTAATTTATCACAACGTGAACATACGACGATCGTCGTAATATATAAAACTTCGTATATGTATGTTGAAAATATATGTCTAGGGAAGGGTGCGTTTTAATGAGTTATATAGCTGGAAAGTGAATATCTATAAGCGAGCTTAAATTGGGAATTAATGGTTCGAAGAAGCCATTAATTCTAACATTTGTCTTAGATATTATATAACTGTCGTATTCGAGTCGCTAATGTTATCGTCGTCTTCATTTTTTAATATAAAATATACAAAGCGCAACATTACGGCAGAAAATCATCTATTATATATAGTAATCGTTCATTATGCGAAAAAAAAATTACAAATATTTAAGAAAGGCTGAATTTTTTACAACTTGCCTATATTTTTCGCGGAATGTATCCAAACTATCGAACGGGGTACTTTATTTTAATAAGGAACATGAAATAATTTTATAGTGAGTATTCAGCGTTTATTGAATAGTTATGAATTTCACGAGACTAATCTAAAAACTGTGTTGGTTCGTTTATTTTTTATTTCGTTTATACGAACAAAGCTAAATTATAATTATAGAATTGGATTTATTTACTTTACGATCGAAAGATAACGATTATGTTTTCAGATTGTCAGACATTTACCGAATAGTCAGACGATCATTTGCGCCTCCGTAGAGCAAGACTGTTTTAAAGAGAGGGTAAGCTCCGTAATTTTTTTTTTTTATATTTATTCCTTGTTCGCAGTTTATATATTTATTGTTTTCTTTCGTAATATGTAAACTAACGAGGGCGTTTTTTGGACTAATTTAAACTAATTCGCAGTTGTCAATAATTGCAAAAAATAAATTAATTAATGTTTATTTCCGTTCTGCTCGCTTGATCGTATATTTTTCGTGTTTATGGTTGTTTTTTTGGTTTCGGGTTATTCTAAAAATTTGCTCGTCCGTCCGTCTCGAAAAATATCTCATTGATTTATACAAAATTTTCACGATCGCATCGTCTATTTAATAAACCCCAGTAAAGATCTATGTTTGCTGTGTATTGTGTTTTGCGCAACACTAGTATGGGTACTTTTAACTTTTTCTCAACAATTTTATTAAATGTACTCTCTTATTATATTTATTCTTACACAACATGTCGACATTACGTAATTTAAATACCACCTGTAAATGCTGTTCGTTTAAAAATATAAACTCGCCAAGTTTTATAACTATATCAAACTGTTATCCTTCGTGTGTATATATAATATATACACACACGAAGGATGATA
The DNA here is from genome assembly GCA_032883995.1 of Coronaproctus castanopsis. Classification (NCBI taxonomy): domain Eukaryota; kingdom Metazoa; phylum Arthropoda; class Insecta; order Hemiptera; family Monophlebidae; genus Coronaproctus; species Coronaproctus castanopsis. Next base: position 181,905,939 of record CM065053.1, read on the forward strand.
GTTTAAATGATATAATTATAGAGTGTGTATATATTATATGCATGACTGTGTGTGTATGAGGCTAAATATTTCTTCGGCGATAATATAATTTTATTACTATTCAACTCGGCAAAAGTTTAATTTTAAAAATAATTGGTACAAAGATTTGTTTTTGTTTCTATTTCAACAAGAAAGCAATTAATTTTAAAATATTAAAGATTACGCATCTTTTCTATCGTACAAATAATATCTATATCGGTATAGTATTTTTGGTATTTGATGTTTTGGAAGTTTTGAAAAGATGAGTTGCTTCAAAGAAGACGATGCGCATAATTATGTATAGCGCGTTATTGTTTATTTTTAAAATGTCGAAAATTATATTTGCTCGATTCGCACATAATTCGGTAATAAATCATTTGTAACCGGGTAAAGTAAGTAGCTCTTGATTGGTTTTATTTGCGGAATGTATACAAGAATACGTTTTAGTGATTATTTTAGATTGCATACCCGTTTACTTCTACATATATATAAACATTAGATGTCAAAGTTACTGGAAAATATGACTTCGAGAATTATATCGTGGTTGCTAAGTATAGTTTTTTGAATTATTTATTTGGATGTTTATTGCTGCAAAAAAAACGGATATATGGGAAAAATTATTCGATTTTTTTGTTATATTCCAAATCACCCCCCTCCCCAGGGTAAAAGATTCACGAAGAGTAACGGATAGAGTTACTTTATTCAAATAAAAATTTGATTGTTTCGATATTTACAATAAGTACACGAGGTTATAAGACAATATATGTGATATGGAATTTGCGCTTACCTGATGTTAGCTTAACGGTCGAAAAGATTTATACACATTTTTTAATTAATGCGCGTTAATTTAAATTTCGTAATTTTTTTCATATAATTGAAGTTAAATTTACTCGCTGCTTGAAGAATACGTTTTTACGTCGAAAATATCATTTCATATGATACGGAATGAAAAGATCATTAAGTTTTTCCTCGTTTTAAAATCATCATCATCATTGAGTGCTGTCTCCGTATCGGAGGTAGGCGACTACTTATCTGTATACATATTTTGTTATACAGTGTAAGTAGCGTACAAGGCAATCATAATATGGCGCAACGTAGACACATACACACCCGGAAGAACTGATTGTAATCCCTTTGTTGTCACAACACAATGCATCCACAGGTGTTTTTTGTAGTGTACTATATTCTTACTAGCGCCCATGTTGTGTTGTTGCCTGGTGGTTTGCCATTGTCTTCCACGCGATAATATTAGGATTATTGGTATTTTTATTTTTGTGATGACAATTTTTGCGTCGCCGATCGTATTCGAACTCGATACCTTCCGTATAGAAGTCCGGGCTTTAGCCACTAAACTATTCCGACGGCCATTTTAAAATAACAATAAAAAACTATATTAAAAAATTGTATATTTTTTTTTGTATAATTTACTTTTCATTTAATTTTACAGGCGTATTTGTATATTAAAAATTGTAACAATAATTGGACCAGCACAAATTTATCAGCCGGCAGGGAATATTGTTGCAAAGACGGATTGCCGTATAAATGTCCTAAGAATTAGCGATGAACGGACTATAAAACATTCGGTAAAAGCGTTCGTTATATTATTAAAATTTTATACGAAATTGTCTGTATACAATTTTTTCTTATTTATCAGTTTTCCCAGCTCTATTTGTTAATTTTAATTTTTTAAAGCATTTAATCAGAACCCGCCTTATCGACTATTAAATCGTACGTAATATAGAGAATATTTCGCGATTTTCTTATACTTTGATCGACGCTGATTTAATGTAACTACGCTAAAATACGATATTACTATTTAAAAAAAAAAAAGTTTACTTATGATAATTTTTGTGGATATACATTTATATGCGCACACGCTCGACTGATATTTAATAGATTAAGTAAATATATGTAGGGTTGTACTTTATACTGGATTAACTTTATTTAGAGTTGATAGTGCTTTATTTGCGATTAGAATTATACGCAATCTTATATATATATACGATCATACCACGTTGAATGTACCGGTTCTCGTCAGATCACCGAAGTTAAGCAACGTCGGACCAAGTTAGTACTTGGATGGGTGACCGTCTGGGAAAGCTTGATGTTATGTCGTCGGAATAGCCAAGTGGCTAAGAACACGGACTTCTATACGGAAGTTACCGAGTTCGAAAACGATCGAGGACGCAAAAATTATCATCAGAAAATAAAAATATAAATAATCGTAATATTATCACGTAGAAGGCAATGGCAAACCACCACGTACAACACCATATGCGCGCTGGTAAACAATATAGACGATAACACGCGGGGGCTACATTGTATCGTGACAACAAAGCGATTACAATCAGTTCTCCCGAGGGTGTGTGTATGTGTGTCTATCTACGCCAGCGCCATATTATAATTGCCTTATACGCTACTTACACTGTATAACAAAATATGTATAGTAAGCAGTCGCCTACCGCCGATACGGGGACGTCACTTAGTGGTGGTATATATATATATATATATATATATAAGTTGAAAAAAGAGATTGTGGGAATTTTCATTGATTAAATGGTAAAACACTTTATAAACAACAACTTCGTTTTTTTTTTTGTTTTTTTTTAGTAAACGAGAATATGTGTATGTATATAATTTTTTAAAATAAAATAAGTTTTTGATATAGCTGCATGACATAATAAAATCGGGCATGTAAAACTATATAAAAAGATATAAGGTAATTAGGTAATTTATTGCGAATTTTAAGTAATGAAATTAAATTTAATGCTGATTTTCACGATATGCCTATATCAGCCCACTGATGAGTGTAAGCATTCACAAAAACTTTCAGCGACTGTTGTTTTATGCGACTCGAATCCAATTGATTCTTGCCCATTTAACGACATCATCTCGCCACCTAGCCATAGGCCTCCCTTGCGGAAGTCAGCTGCCAATTGGCCACGACTGTAATATCCGCTTCCGTCTTTCATTCTCTTGTCTTACATAATAACCCGTTTTGCAATCTTGGAGTCTGATTCCATGAATTATATATATATACATATGTGTATAATATTAAAAAAATATCAATGTTTCCTTTAAGTTTGTAAAACCATCGTGTGGACTTCAATCATCATTTTGTGTATTAATTATCAAATATCTGTAGCAATCGACGTTGTTCACCAACAATAATATGTTTGTTCCATTAACTGGGTAGAAAGTGTGAGACTTTTTCTCAACCAAGTGGGTGTTCAATTTTAAGGTTCCGTTCTTATTTTATCTTTCATTTTTTGATAAACTGTTCCTGTGAACGGTAATTTTTTTCTTAAAATCGAGCTGAATGATCCGCGTGATTTATATGTGTATTGCTCTACTAGCCCCACGTTATATATGATATTTGTATTCAATGTTGAAGTATTTTATTCCTACGTAATGTGGTTTAACCTTTTGCAAATGAATATTTACAGAAATTTTAATATGCAAATTCTGACGGCTATTGTTGGATATATATATATAATATAATATAAATCCTGTAACTTGTGTGCGGATTGCAGATTTGTTTATTTTGAAATGAATATTTGAAATTATAGGCCTAATCATTTAGCGGAAAATATTCGTACTATAATATCGGTTTTAGTAATTTACTTTTGGCAGAGCTGATTATTCAGTCTGGAAACGTAATTATCGTGTTTTAGAAACATTCGTAAAATTCTCGTCTTTTATTAATAATTTATATTTGGGTAATAAATATTTCGGAATATACGTTAAGATCGTGTGTACTACAGATGTATACAGGAGGTTCCCTAATTTTGATGTAATCTATTCGACAACACACATAAGTAATAGATGTTCAAGTAGAGGACAACTGAAGCGGAACTACTGAGCAGGGGCATATATCTAGAAGAACAGACAATTAGATGAACCAAACGGATTCTGGATCGGGCTCCTAGCGAACTGGTAGGCCCTTTATTGGATAGAGAAGACGATAGACGTAAAATAGCTTGTATGACGTGGCTAAACAAGACTAACGACCGGATTGCATGGAGGAATTGGTAGAAAACTTACATCCAGCAGTGAATTGATGTAAGCAATTACATATATATATATATATATATATATATATATATATATATATATATATATATATATATATATTTCTTTATATAGGTGGATATATAGGTATAGTACTATAAAACTTCTTGAAGGAATGAAATGATATTTCCGATCGAATTTTGTGCATATAAGAACATACGACAAAATCTATCGCGTCCGTTTGACCTTTTCGATCACGTCACCCATTATCTTTTGCGAACAAATTATACATATTAATATCGCAAGAATACCATAGCGTAAATGGATATTTGCTCGAAATATTGGTTTTTCGATAGCTGTAAATAAATTTTAATATGCGTTATATAAATATTTTTAGAATCGAAATATTCTATAAATGTTTCTTAATATGAAAAAAATGCGATAATATATTACAACACTGCGACTGAATTAGTTTTTTTTTTAAAAAAAAAAAAAAAATGTAAATCTCCATATGCCGTTTGTAACTACCAAGGGTATGACAGCATAAGGAGACATGTGTCTAGTTTATATGTATGCTAGGAGTCCGCTTTCTCTGGAAAATATCAGAATTCTAGCTATTGATTGAGGTTTGTTTGAGAGAATTTTGTGTATCGGGCCATAAATTTTGTGTTTTAACCTGTGTGGTGTGAGTGTTTGGCAGTTGTAGATCAAGTGTGTGACTGTTGGTTCTGTTAAATGTCCGCATAGGGGGCAGTTTGTTGATGAAGGGCTTTTGGTATACAGATAACTGTGTGATACGGCTGTATGACCACACGTAGATAGTTTAGGGTACCATATTCTTTTCTGCTTGTGCCATTTGGAGGCACCAAGGTTTTATGTTTGATTTTATGCTCTTCAGGAAGATTGTTTGTGAGGTCCAGTCGATAGTTCGTTCCTGTTTACTGTTGTTCATGAGTATGTGTGGTAATGTTGATGGAGGTGGTGAATATTCTTGAATATTCTGGTACTAGTGAAAGTACCAACGACTCTATTTTATCACTACCGTACATCCCAATGTGACTTGGGATCCACAGAAAGCAGATTTTCCATCCTTCCGTATGTAGTGTGTGTAGATTGTGTTGAATTTATGATATTATGGTGTTCTTATTTTTTCGATGCGGAAGTACAACTGATCTGATGTACTGAATACAGTATATAATTCCATACAACTCTGCATCCAGACAAGTGCATCCATCGCTTAGTCGGATTGAGTGTGGTATATTATTAATTTGGTAAGAACAAGCTGCTGGTGAATTGTCACCGCCTGCTGTAGATTTGGCTCCGTCCGTGTATGCGTGTATGTAGTCATTGTATTTTTGAAGAGCGTTTAAATCCATTTCTTTTATATTTGTAGGGTGTGTAGATTTATTTTGCTATGTGAGAGATAAATCTATTTTTGTTTCGGAAGGGTTCCAAGGAGGTATCATTATATTGTAATTCAATGTTATTTTGGAATGAAGCTTATGTGATATATTGATAGTATGCCTAAGTAACTTTGGTATAGGATCATTTGGAAAATGCGGGGTTAGGTGATATACATTCTTTGGTGCATGCAAATGTTTTATTGTAGCTAAGCAGACGGCTTAAATAAAGGTATGGTATTTTCTGTAGTATATAAGTGGAAAGGATCCTGCTAATGCACATAAGCTCTTTGATGGTGATGAGGGATGTACTGCAAGGATGGATCGAAGTCCAGTATGGTGTACTGTATCTAATGTCTTAATATAGATTTACTGGTGTTGAATATACCTGACACCCGTAGTTGATTCGTGATAGGATTATAGATTTATAGATATTTAATAGGATTTGGGTATTTATATTATATTTTGGATTGGATAAATATTTCAGAATTGGGAGCAATTTTAAGTACCTACTCTTGACTTCAGTTATATGGTAACGCCAGGTTAATTTGGAGTCGAACAATAAACCAAGGAATTTTACTCTTGTTTTGGCTATTAAGTTAGAGTTATTTATACTTAAAGAAAAACTGGATGATAGAAGCCTCTTATGGAAAATAATGTATGATGATTTGGATGTAGAAAAATATAAACCTTTCGTATAAGACCATTGCTGCAAACGATCTATGGTTTTTTGTAGAATTTTTTATGCATCAGAAGGAATACTGAATGACAAGGATATATTAAGATCGTCAATGTAAAGCCGAACAGTAGCAGGCTGCGAGATATAATTTGCTATGTCATTGATATATAACATGAACAAGGTTGCACTAAGTGCAGAGCCTTGTGGAACACCGTTTTCAATCTGAACTGGTGTTGATTTTGACAAACCGATTTTAATTTGAAAAGTTCGGTTGTTTAGGAAACTGTATAAGTAGTTGTCTAAATTACCGGTTATACCGCGGACTTTATTTTTATTAATAGTCTTTGTCGCCACAAGTGATCAAATGCTTTTTCCAAATCAAAGAATAAAGCATATAAGTGCTGTTTATAGTGATGTTAATATCTGCCTCTGTAAAGTGAGCAGATAATCTATGGCCGATCTCGTCTTACGCCCACCAGCTTGCAAAGGAGCAAGGAGATTGTTATTTTCAAGGAAAAATAAGAGACGCCTATTAACCATCTTATCTAGCGTTTTTGAAAGAACACTCAGAAGAGATATTGGTCTGTAATTATCTGGGAAGAAGGGATTTTTATTTGGTTTTAGTATTGAAATAACTATAGCTGAATTCTGGCTTTTGGGAATGATGCTGGATCTCCATATTTGATTGTATAAATTTAAAAGGAATAGTTTTGCTCTTGGTGGAAGGTATTTTAACATATAAGGTGTACTAAGTCTGAACCGGGTGCAGTGTTTGGTGTATGTTGGTTGAGCTGAAAGTTTAGTTCTGAGATGTTAAAGTCAGAGTTGTATGGTGCAGCAGGATTTTGTGGGAAATGTATTTGCTCTTTTTCAGACGCTGATTTTGTATCAAGAAAAGCGGCCGAATTTCTCAGGGATGAAGAATGGCTTATAAAGTGTTGGGCAAGAGAATTGGCTATATCATTTGGACCAAAAATAGTTTTTCCACCTATCTTTAATGACGTAGGAGTGGGCGTGGAACTTATGCCATTAAGTGTTTTAATTTTTGACCACATATAATAACTTGATGCTGATTCACGAACAAAATTGTGCCAGGATTCACATTTTTTTGTTTTGATGAGGTTACGAGTTATAGTGCGTGATTTTTTGAAATGAATTAGGTCGGTGATTGACTGTGAGTGTTTATATTTCCTGAGTGTACGTTTGCGTTGTTAGATTGCTATGGGACCCTTCTTGGACGTATGTTAGAAGCTGATTTGGAAATAGTTGTGTCAGCAGCTTTAAAGATTGCTTCAAGGAATATGTTTAGGTTTTCTTTAATAGAACTGAGTGGTTTTCTGGTTACCTTGACTGCATTTGTGTAAGATTTCCAGTCTGCTTTGTGGAAAAGTAAATGCGGTGTTTGTGTTACTTGAGTAGTAATGTTTGGTGTTATGATTGTATGATAATAGGGAAATGGTCGCTAGAGCACAAGTCATCAAACACTGAAGAACTGAGCACAGGGTTATAGTGTAGGTAAAACCAGGGCAAAATTTACGGTGGAAAATGTATTATATGACAAGTTAAAATGTGTGTGGCTTGGTGGGAGTAGAGTGGCGAAATTATTAGACAGTATGACATCATTGATGATGTGTCTAAGTTTGTTGGTGAAGATGCTCCCCAGAGGGGAGAGTGAGCATTAAAGTCGCTAAGCATAATTATGGGTGCTTTGAGTTGTGTGAGTGTGGATTAGATTCTATGACAGCTATCGACAGAGTTTGGGTGTATATAGCTGGTGCAAATGGTGATACTCGAATATGGTATAGAGGGTAAGTGGACAGTGACTTCTATTATCTGTAGTGGGGTGTTTATGTTTACTTGATTACAAGGGATTGAAGTATGAATTAAGGATGCCACTCCCCTCTTAGCCCTAATACCATGGATATTGTCATGCCTGAATATGTTGTAGTTCTTGGTTTGTAGGTTATCTGAGTGTTTGAATAAGCACATGATTGCCGGAGAGTGTGATGATATTAGCTGCTTAAGTTCACACTGCTTTATTATATTTTTAGATATCATATATATGTATTCTGATGCTTTCGTGTGTAGTTAGCTATTTATTATTAGTTTGATCGGTCTAAATTTATTCGTCTGTGTCGAGAGCATTTGCCTCGCTTGTGTCACTTTGTACAGTCATGTTGCTAAGGTGTTTTATGATTCGGAAGCACCTGTTTTTTATACTCATACCATTTAGGAATAGTTTGGTCACTGATATCACATGTATTAGAATATCTTTGTCGTTGGTGTAGTCGTGGGCAAGCTTAGATAGTCAGGATCACAAGCTATGCTTTTCACAAATGTTTGATATTGGGAGAAATCAATAATGAAATTATGTTGGTTATTATCAAACAATGGTTTAACTTTTTCGGTTATTTCCTTCACGGGTGTGATCTTTAAAGAAGAGTTAGATTTGGCATTGAATGTAATGTTATTGGAACTTGGTGCTGGGGTTGCAGGACCCTGGGATTTAAGAAGCTGTTTTTTTTATTTTGGTGCTTTACTTTACTATCTGCATGTAAGAGGGGCGTGTTAATTGTTTTGGGGGTGTTATAAAAGATTTAAAAACGTTTTATTTGCATATTATATTTTCGTTATTAGCGTAATGAAGGAATTAAAAGTAGAACACACACAACGTGGAATTCTCTTCCTACCTATTTCGTTTTATTAAATAATACTAATTAGAGGTTAATTTGATCTACACGCTACTGGTTCGCGGTGAAATCTTACGAATACATCGGATAAATTTCTCGGAACTGATTTGATGACGACTTAAGCGTGTAGGTGTACTATGTAAAATACTAATAAATATTTTCGCCTTTAATTAACCTCCCTAACGTCGAATTGGAATTAATTTCGTTATATCGTAATTAAACGTAATAAACTTCAGTTAAGGTTGAAATCTCCGACGTTTTATAATAAATAATATCACCGAAGTCGACATATGTGAAATTTCGTTTTAATATAATACTAAAACAAAAATAATAATAATGCATTCGGATTGTATTTGCGATTACAAATTATGATTGAAATACAATTTATAGCGTTTATCGAGACAATAAAGATTTATTTTGAATAAATGCGTGAAAAGTGATCGTCGATAAAAATTATCGCGATAATGATAATAAATCTTAAAAAAAAAAAAGTTAAAAATAATTTTAAAACACTTTTATTATCGAGTAAATTAAAATATATATATATATATATATATATATATATATATATATATACAAAACCACGGTAACCTGTTTTCAAAATCGGTTTAAACAAATAAATACGCAAAAAATGGCGAAGTTATTTAATAAGTATAAATAGGTTTTAAATTCGATGTACTTTATTTATGTGTAAATATTTTATTTCAATGTTCGTTTGTTCTTATCCGAAAAGGCTAATTTTTGAGCCGATATTTATTTATGTGTGTTACCTTAATAAAAATCGATTACTGTTTAGTTTAAATTCGAATAACTTCGTCTATGATTATTTTTATATATTCGATACATAATTAATTAATTTTAAAAGCATTTTTTAAAATTATATAAATATCCATATGCCGTCTGTAACTACCAGGCCTATTACAACATATAGAGACATGTGGCTAATTTATACGTAGTTAGGAGTCTTCAGTTATATGATAACGCCGGATTAATTTGGAGTCGAACAATAGACCAGGGAATTATTTGACTCCTGTTTCGAAAGGAAAGTTTTTTATACTTAAGGAAAAACTGGAGTATGTTAGACGTTTCTTATGGAAAATAATGTGTGATGATTTGCTGTGGATGTCAAAAGGAATGGTTTTACATATGGCGGAAGGTATTTTAACATATAAGGGTGTACTGAATCTGAACCAAATTCCGATTTTCAGAAGTTTATAAAATAGGAAATTTTATAAATTAGTAACTCGAATTTTTTATTTATCTACTTCGATCGCTGGATATTTATAATTTTTTATTGTCGTATTTTAATAGTATATCGTTTGCAGGTTACCATAGTTTGAGATAATGTTTCTAAAATAAATTTTTCTTATTTTAATAAATTATTTGGTCGCAAAAAATTAAAAAATAAAAATATCATTTTCAAGAACAAAAATTTTACTTATTTTAATAAACTATTCAATATTAAAAAAATTGTTCTTTTTAAGAAAATTGTATTCGCTTTAATAAAAATTATTTCGCCTTAAAAATTAAAGCGATACATGTACGTTAATTGATAATTTTTCTGAAACAATTTTGCTTATTTTAATAAATTATATCGCATTAAGAATTAAATATATATATATATATATATATATATATATATAATTTTTCTTAAACAAATTTTATTTATTTTAATAAATTACGTCGCCTTAAAAATTAAAAAATATATATTTATATGTATATAAAATTTTTCTGAAATAATGTTTACTTCTTTTAATAAATTATTGTATCGTAACATTAAAAATATGAGATAATTTTTCTGAAATATATTTTATTTATTTTAATAAATATTTCTTTCTAAAAGCTTTTGTTAATTTTAATTTTTCCTTTTTTATGGAACGAATTGTTTAATTTCGAACGGTTCAGTGTCGGAATGAATATATTTTGTTTCGGGCAATATTTAATTAATACGGTAGCTATAGAAATATTATTTAAAAAAATACGGTTGATATAAAGTGTGGTTAATTGTTAATGGGACGGGTTCGAATTGAGAAAAATTTACTCGCACGGTCCAATTTACAATGTTATTACGTACGCATTTTATTTGAAAAACCGATCGTCGTGTGTCTCTTTTTAGTTACGCCTTGGGAAATCTACTTAGATTTTGCATTAAATAAATTAGTGGGGTTGGTTTATTTCCGGATATGATTTTACCCTTTTTTGAAAAATATGTTTCAAATATAATGATAAAATACGTACAAATAAAACATGCGTATATATATATATATATATATATATATATATATATATATATATATATATATATATATATATATAACTTATAAACAAACTTATTATTAATAATATTATAGCGCAATGTTATGGAATAAAATTTTGCGATGACGAATTATAGATAACGGAAACTATAATTAATATAGGTATTAATAATAACGAATTAAAATTAGACGATCCATTTTTGCAGTATTCATGTTTGTTGTAAATTTTGAAATCGTACCGTTCGAACATTTTACGTATACTTTCTAGTTCGGTCTTATTAACCGGAATCGATTTAACTAATACCAAACTGTAAAACTGATTCGACGAACAAAATGTGATTACGGCGTTATCGTGAGCCGCTTTTACCACTAATACTTTACCGGCAAATTGTTGGTAGCCTTGTATGTTCGGCGATTCTAAGAAATAAATTAACGGGGGTTTATCATATATATATATATATATATATATATATATATATATATATATATATATCATAATCGTCGTATTGTTCGTTGCCGAACGTCGTAACTAGCTATTGTACGTTTATTTTTACTTACAAAATTAGCTAGCATTCAAGGCACTATTTATATGCAACGCAGATTCGCATGCATATGATTTATACAGAGTGGAGTGACACTGACTTCTCCGTGATAATTAAGAATTAAATAATGATGAAAACTTTCTATGCAACGTGTTGGTTACGAGCACTCTAGCAACTACGCCACCGCGACAATTTATATATATATATATATATATATATATATATATATATATATATATATATATATATATAAATAAGAAAAGATGGTAATGAAGATCGTTAAAAATACGCTAAATAAAAAGAGATAAAATAGGTAATACTCAATTGGAAAAAGTCACGTAAGCACGCTAACCATGCCCGGTTTAACAGAGGGGCCATAGGGGGGTTGCAGTCTCGGTCACCATACAAATGAGCACCACATCCCGTTAAGAAACTTTTTTTTGCATAGTGACAAAATTTAAAAAATTAGAAAAAATTAAAAAGCTATATACCCGAAAACGTTAAACCCGCATAGCCTAACTCGTAATAATCCCAAAATCGTCGAACCCGCATAATGCAACTCGTCATTAGTCCAAAAATCATAAACCCAAAAACCGTAAACCCCAGGTCTTTAAACCCACGTAGCCCAGCTCGCTGTTAAGCCGAAACTGTGAACTCACAAATACTCATAGAGCCCAACTCAAGAAATTAAAAAAAAAAATAAACTTTTTTGCCAAATGTGGAAATATTATAAACTAATTATCTCGAGTACTTTACTTATTTTATATTAAAAGAGATGTCAAAAATGAATGTAAAATTTATTTTCAATATAGAAGTTTGAACTAAGATTAGGTTATGTGGGTTTGCTCCTGATAAGTAATTAGTCACGGGTCTTTAAACGCATTAATCTGAGCCTGTCTAAGAAGTGTGAGATAACAGAGAATAATATAAGTATAACAGATTTTAAAAGATATATCAAGAACTTCGGAAACAAGACATAATGGCTGCAGAGCCGAAGCATCGTCCTTAGTGAATATATATGAGTATATATATATATATATATATATATATATATATGTATATATATATATATATATATATATATATATATATATATATATATATATGAATATATGAGTATATATATATATTTATTTATTTATAGTTTTATTAGTAAGATTATTTATAAACGTACAAAAAAAGAAAAAACGAATTGGTGTTTCGTTTCTAGCCAAATGACGTCTATAAAAACGTTGAAATATGGAAACTAATAAAACTACATTGTGACGACTTTTTTATCAGGTGATGATGATATCGTATGTCTTCGGGTAGCTTAGATGCCCACGTCCAGGTTTCGTAGCCATATTATTGCCGCGTCTGATACTGCTCGAATATCCTTCCAACCGCCCTTAAGGGCTCTACGTGAGCATACGTTGAGAATGTGATCCATTGTCTGATCTCCTAATTGACAGTCGCAGGATGGATCGTCCTTAAAACTCCACTTCCGGAACATATGATCACTGCACCCATGGCCTGTTCTAACGCGGTTTAAACACACCCAGTATTTCCGTTCTAGGTCAAAACTTGGTGGCCTGCGATTCGTTGTGTCTATCGTAACATATCGGTCTGGGTTCTTACGGTCCCATTCTTCTTTCCATGATGCAACTGCATCAACACCATCTGCTATGAGTTTTGTAGTTAATCTGTGAGGAGGCTTTCTCGATTTTAATCTTTCTGGTCCGTTCAGGTCTTGATGTATCGGTAAATTATTGTAATTTTTTTATTTTGACCATTCTTTAACTGTTGCAGTTTTCCTCCTAATATGAGCTGCATAATGTACGCTAGTACCATTTCACCGGAGTAGATTTAGTTGCGCCAGAGATTATACGAAGAGCTGCATTTAGTTCTGTGTCAATTTTCCTCGTGTGATTCATATTCAACCGTACTGGTGCAGCATATTCGGCCGCTGAGTATATCAGCGCGACAGCTGAAGTTCTTAGAGTAGACGCTGAAGCACTCCATGTTGTTCAGTTTATGAATTATATTCGTCCGTGTTCCGAGTTTGGCGGCAGTGTTCTCAAGGTGTTTACGGTAGGTTAGTTGTCGATCTAAAGTTACTCCCAGATACTTCGGGTAAGCTTCATGCTTTAGCTTATGTTCACCGATTTTGATGTTCAGTTTCATTCTTGATAACCGATTATTGAGATGGAAGCATGATAAATTTGTTCTTTCCCTGTTTAATTTTAAACGCCATTTGTTAAAATAGTTTGTTAATTGATAATAGATCGTGCTGTAGGATGCCCTCTGTTGTTTGATGCTTTGTTCTTTGTATAGCCAGGGCTATATCATCTGCATATATAAATTTTCTAGCTTTCGTTTGTGGTAAGTCAGCAATATATAAGTTAAATAATAACGGAGCAAGCACCGATCCTTGTGTTAAACCATTGTTTAAAATTCGAGTTCCGCTGTGCTTTCCGTTTAAATACACCTTTATTTTGCGATTACTCATCATATTATTTAGTAACGAGTGTATTTTCTTACAAGGAATTGCTTCCAGTACTTTAGTGAGTAAACCATATCGCCATACAGTATCATAGGCCGAGGAGAATTCAATAAAATCAGTCGATGTTTTTAATTTTCCTTCGAAGCCACGCTCTATATTATGATGTAAGCGCACTTATTTGATCGACGCAGCTTCTAAATTTGTGGAAACCGGCCTGCTCAATTGGTATTTGTTTATTTATAGTGTCACCTATACGGTTGTATACTAATCTCTCTAATAGCTTGTATGTTATACTGAGCAATTAGGTCTATAATTTTCAGCGTTGTTTGTGTCTTTCCTTGGTTTTAGTATAGCTGTTACTTTTGATATTTTGGCAATTTGACTGGTTTCTAAAATTTTATCAAATAAATGTAATATCCATTTTTTTTTTTTTTTGTTGAATTCGATTTTATATATTACTCTTGTTTATCAAAAATTATATTTCTGTAGGATACATATTTAATTTTTAAAAAATAATAAAATAATTCTTTTTTATCGCACACCGTTTTGGTTAACTAAATATGTTGCGATAAGGTTTCATTTGAGAAATAAGGATGCAAAGCGTAACTTAAATGTTAAATGGCAAGGGATATCGCTGGAACATTGTGACAACCCAAAGTACTTAGGCGTTAAGTTGGATCGAGCCTTAACACTTAAAGAACACTGCGAAGATACCAAAAGAAAAATTGGCACAAGGAACGGTTTACTCCGAAAATTGATTGGCTCCACCCGGGGTGCAGATCCAAATGTATTAAGAACATCAGCTTTAGCTCTGTGTTATTCCGCAGGTGAATATGCTAGTGCAGTATGGCGGAATTCAGTACACGTAAAAAGAATTGATGTAGCACTACATGAAACCGATCGTATAGTTACAGGATGTTTGAAGCTGACACCGATCGATAAAGTAGAAATATTATCCGGCATAGCACCACCAGGTATGAGACGGTAAATGATGGCTGGAAAGGAAAAAACAAAACAAGAACAAGATATAAGACATCCATTGAATGCAAAAGAAGCAGCAATAAGTCGACTCAAGTCAAGAAAGAGTTTTCTTAAAACAGCAAATGCTCTGACACAAACGCCGGAAATCACTAGGTTGGCGCTATGGAAAGGAAGGCTGAAAGAAAACCGATTAAAATTATGGGAACAACCGAACGAACATCTACCTCCCGGTAATAAATTGCCGTGGTCAACATGGAAAACTCTAAATAGAATAAGAACTATGACGGGTAGAACAGCAAAGAACATGAAACAGTGGAAAATTACAGATAATGACAGATGTGATTGTGGCATGGTACAAGATTCGGAGCACCTATTAACTTGCTCGTTGCTGCTGGTGCGATGCGGGATGGAAGATATGACAAGAATAGACGGAATCTCGGACGACGCAGTTCAAATAGTATAATATTGGGAAAAAAAGGAATATAAATGACCGACACGATAAGAAGAAGAAGGGATTAAAGTATTTTTCATTTTTTTTTTAATGTTATTTGTTATTTGTTTTTAGTGCGAACCTCGCTAATTACTGTTATTTTACGTTCGTGTCGTTGTTATTCACTTTAAATACGTACTTTCGTTTATTCGATTCATTTATAATCGTTGCATTATTTTTAAAACAAAGAAAAAAAACCACCTTATTATACAAATATGTAAGAGAAAAGAAAGATTATAAGAAAAATCCTCGGCCCAAGAAAAGAAGAGGGGACGTTGACAGATCCAATAAAGAACTACACGAGAAAGTAGAAAAACTGTATGACGCTGTGAGGAAAAGAAAATTGTCATTTTATAGTCATATTCAGAGAGTAAATAATAGACTAACAGGAATATATTAGATATAGAGATTGACATGTGTTAGGAAGGGATTTTTATATACACGAAACGTAAGGAGAAATAGTAGAAGGGCCGAGAGTGTTCGTGATCATTTAAAAATTCAAAATATCACCGGCTGTATATATATATATATATATATATATATATATATATATATATATATATATATATATATATATATATATATATATCATTAAAAAATAATAATACCGTTAAATACGATATAAGATAGAACCCTTAGAGGAAATAAACTATTAATATACACATTTTAGCGGATGAACAATAATAAATTTATCATTATCATCAGCCATTTTTAGAGTGTAAACACTTATTTTCACTACCGTCATCTAAAATTCTTTAGTCACGTAATAAGGCAGAACGGCTTGGAAAAATCGCTGATCCAACGGAAAATAAATGTCAAAAGAGCCAGATGAACGACCTCTGAGAAAATTATAGATCATGTAGACAAAATTACAAATTTTAGATTATACCTATACATTAATAAAATCTTCTAACAACAGGGAAACATTTGCGATAGGTGGTCTTTTAATCTACCAAAATTTACGGTAATCGGTCAGGACGCTACCGACCGGAGGTTACGAATGGAGAAAGATATACACTATAAGAGGCTCGTGGCATAACGATAATGCTAGAGTATTCTGTTGGCACTATCTGAGTCCTAATCCCAGCGGGGATGACAATTTTTTACTATTAGAAGATACAAGTAAACGTTATTGTCTACAAATATGCAATGGAAAAAATAAGTTAATGATGATCAATCCGAAGAATGTAATAAAGGAAAAAGATAAAAATGAAACCGTGGAAAACTTCGTTTACTTTGGAACCTTGTTGGAATGCAAATGAGGGTCCGAAGGTGAGATCAAGAGAAGAATTCAACTAGCACAGAGTGCGATAGTTAAACTAACCTCCTCGGGTATGGAGACTCCTCTGTCACAAAAAATGTAAAGATCCAACTTGTACGCACTCTGATGTTTTCAGTATTTCTGTAGGGTGCACTAACGTGGACGATCAGAAAGTCCCAACAAATTCGCATAAATAATTTCGACATATGGTGCTGAAGGCGGTTCTTCCCGTACATGGAATAATGTACTAATGCGTCTATTTTAAAAGAAATTGGTACAACCCGCAGATTAACAACAGACGTTCTCGTACGTATTATGAAATTTTTTTATGGTCACATCGTTCCAAAACACGATGGAGTCGAAAAAGCAATAGTTATGGGAAAATGAATGGTGTACGACCTTAGATGGACGATGCAGATCGGATGACATCTTAAAGATATGTTCATAATGCCGAAAATCATCAAAGATGGAAGCAGAACATAAGGAGAATGTTACCTACTGAAACGATTGCAATTCAGAATGACACGAGATAAATTAGCCAGCCGTACATAATTATCGTTTTACGCGCGTGCGATAAAAGTGTTTTTTTTTTTTTCTATTATGTAGTCATCAAAAACGTATTTCTTGCATTAATTAATTAATTTGAAACTTGTTTTCTTCATTTCAAGTTGTTAATACAATAAATAGTTATAAAACGGTTACTACATAGCAGAATAATTAAATGTCCCCCCCTCCCCGAGATATTATAGAGCTAAACTTAATTTTAATTTTTCTTAATATTATTTGTTTACTAATACTGCGCAATACTTTTGAATGTTGTTAGTTTAAGACATTCGATAACTTTAATAATTCGGAAAATCGTATATTTCGATTATTTTTTTCGCCGCAAAATTTTTGAAACTTTTCGATCAAACATTTTAGACTATACGGAATGATTAATGAAGTAATATTTCGTGTATAATAACGCTTTTTAGAAAACTAGATAATTTTTAACATTAATTTTAGAACTAAAACATTCTATATAAAACCAAATGTTTCTTATTATGAAGAATGAAAATAAAATTATTATTAAAAGTTTATGTACCGTATAGAGGGCATTGTAACAATGCATTAACAATTGTTTCATTTCATTTTTAATAAAGTAATTTGTTAATATTTGCACAATGAACATCATTAGTATTTATAATATATTTTGTGTTATATGAAAAGGGCCTTGGAATATATTTATCTTGGCGATATTTCGTACTGTCGTTCGAAAAATGCTTAAACTCCATCTTCCCCATATATATGATATATATATATATACGTATGTATATTAATATTTTTTTAGTTGATGCATATATGTTGCAAGTATACTCAAATAGTCTAATACCATTTGCGTCGTAGTAAGAGTTTATTATACCGTCTTTTTAGAAAAGCGATGACGGAGAAACCCCCAAAACAAAATTAATGTGGAGTATGCGTCATTCCCTGTTTCCTCCTTATTAAGACTAGACGAAATGTAATTTCGCTGGTTTAATTCTCATTCACTGGTGTTCGTATGCATAAAAGATGTTTGTGTTAATTTTGTACGCCCTTGGAGGACAATTAACTTATTTACCGCTTCGTCCTGATCAACCGACTAGCTCTAGTAATTGAAATAACGGAATTATTCACACGTATACTATATATAAAAAATAACAAACAAATTAATTTGTATAAATGATTTTTCTTTTATAATTTACTCGATCGAATGATATTTTTTCGAGTTAAAATATTACAACGCCAAACTAAACGATATTTTTGCAATTAAAAATGTATAATTATAGACAATTATTGTACGTACATATTGTTGCGGTGTGCGTTGTAATATTTAATGTTGAAATTATACATTACTTTTCATTTTGTAGCCTCTTCTTGTCAGACTACAAATATAGCTAATTTATCTTTATAGCCGCTTTAATTAATTATTTCTATCGGTTGGTTTTCATTTCTAGTCTTTTTCAGCTTCCTGTTTTCTTCTCTATTCTTTAAACTGACAATGTACATTTTTCTTCTCTTATTTTGTGCGCTAAATATTTTTTCTTCATTCTTTCAATGTCTCAGATGACGTTCATTTTTGAAGTGAAACTTGGCGCGGTATATTTGGCGAGTTTAAACGAAAAACGAGCGCGCCGAATTAACGGACGAATATACGGATATATATATATATAATATAATATATCCCCTTGAGGGCACGTGTATGTACTCGTGCTCTCAAGGATCCTGAGCTGCAACCGGAACGAGGTGCGTCCACAGATATGTAGGTTAACTGTGAATAAGCTTCAGGTAGGTAATTCCGGATGTGAAAGGGTAAGGAGACACGAGGATGCAGATGGACAGCTTGAGGAACTGTCTACTAAAAGTCTGTATAAATCCTACGACTGTCTCTCCCTCGGCGAGTTTGGGTCGCCGTAAAAACCCTACACCGTTACCTACCCAGTAACAAACTTCTACCTTGCACGTAGGATATTGATCCAAAAGCTAGGGTGCTACCCCAAAATAGTGTATTTTCTTTTCCTTTTCCTTCCTTTTTTCTTTTTATCTCCTTTTCTTTTGATTCCCTCTCCTTATTTCCCAGCATACGCCGCATTATGTTTCTGGTCACATTCCTCTGGTTGCCACTGGATAAAAACATATGTGGTTGCATGATTTTCTGCTCTTGCTCCTACATTATCAATTCACGGACACTTTCTGCATATTTCTATTCTTTCCTTTCACCTGGCTTACCTCCTTCCCATTACACCTTCGTACCCATAATTAGTAATTAATATCCTCCTCCTATCATTATTTTTCTTATGCAGACGACATAACTCGGATACGAATGTCGGTATTACTATTATTATTTATATATATATATATATATATATATATATATATATATATATATATATATAAAACTATATTTTGTTGCGTTACGTATATCAGCGAAATAACAGGCAGATATATACCGTTTTAATAACACCTGCTCCTCAAACCAAGTTTTGTTGCGTTAGGTGTGTCAACGAAATAACGGACGGATATATATATATATATATATATATATATATATATATATATATATATATATATATATATATATATATATGGCATGTACCGCCCTATCAAACCTGTGTTTCAAACCACGTTTTCCAGTGTTAGACGCGTCGACTTATACACATACGTAGGCTTATATATATATATACCCGCGTAAAAATAAAAAAATTGTCGAATTTAGTTTAAACGTCTTCAAGTTTCACGTCTAGGCCACAGATGTTTTTTTTTTGCATACCGCTACGTTATAGTACTTCTGTGTTCGTACCAGGTACCTGTCATGTTCTTCTTAATGTCGACATTTCAGATGCATGTAACCATTTAACGAGTTCTGCATTCAGTATCTATATTTCAGGACGAACATGACGTAACACCGCTGGTTGACATTCATCTTCATATTTGCTTTTGAACTTTCTGTCTTTTAGTAGCCCCTGAAAGCTTGTCTAGTCATTTCGATACGATTTTTAATTTCCTTCAAATCTACGACACGCCTAAATATCTGAAAGACAACACCGTTTCGTTTATGATTTTTAACTTAAGATCCATATTGTTATTTGTCTTCATGAATTTCAAGTCCTTCGTTTTTTAGACATTTATTTTGTATACCGTATTTATCCTCTGCTATGATTTAGTCTGTCTAATATCATCTGCATTTCTTAGTCGATATACGCATTCTATTAGACATGCATTGAATCGAGCGTTGAAAATTTTTGCGCTTTTTTATGATATTTTCCGAATATATGTTGAATAGTCACGGTGATCTCGTTTTAAAAAAAAAATTTTATTTACGACAATGTAAAATACTAAATCAGAAAAAATTAATCATTATTCGATTATGTACAATTTTAAATGGTCGCGGTTTATATTTCGACACTTTCAGTAGAAACTACGGAAAATTTTTACTGCATAGTATCGATAATACTTTGAGTTTTTATCTTAAAGGTTTACTCGTCGAAAATAAAAATTGAAAGTATTATCAAAAGTGAAATATTTGTCAAGGTTTTTTTTATCATAAGTATCGAATACATTGTTAAGGTTTCCAAATTTCCCTCAGATATAACCATTAGATAAGATTTCTTAGTAATTAAAAATATCACACAACTGTGATCTAGTTTATGTATATATATATATATATATATATTTGCGCATACAATTTAATATACATGAATTCATGAAAATATATATATATAAAATGAAATCAAAATGTAGCTTATATGTGCATAAATTATATCATGAAGTAATACAAGAATGAGTTACACCGATACTATATGGAATATAATAAACTAGAGTGCTCTGCGAAATTAGCTTAAGGCTAATAGTATCGTTTATGTATGTACATGTTTAGTTTTAAATAATTCATAATTGAAAACAAGAAACTGCCGTAATAATATAATCGTTTAATTCAAGCGCACAGTTAATCTTATAAAACTGTCGCAGGTGATTATACTTACTGCACATACGTATTATATGTTGAACGTTTATAAAACTTCATCGCTTTCGTAATTATATCATTTACTATCGCTAATAATTTTAAATTTATTTAGATAGTATAAGTATCTGAGTTAATGGTAATGTACCACGTTTCCGCGAAATTCTTTTCCTTGTTTGTGTGTGTGTGTGTGTGTGTAGTATTCAAACATTAACCGCTAATGCGCTATTTCTGTTCTGATCTTCTTCGTAATTATTTTTGTAGATGTCCGTGTTTTTGCGTTCCATATATGAATACTTAAACGGTTTTAGTAAATTGACGAATTAAAAAAATATATTTTAATTACTTACGTGTTTGAGGTCCTACCGATTCCCAAACGCTTTTATTGTTTATATCGAATTTATAACCGACCGTGTAAACATCTTCTTCCCAATTTAAGTGTAATTTATCATCGGATAACATTTTTATATCGACTTTAATACACCGATCCGAATAATTCTGTTCGGTATTTCGGATATGATATAAAATTTCCACTACATTCCATCGACTAATCATCTACAAACGAAACGCACGATGAATAAATGACATTTCGAATATATGCCGATGGATATTTATGATTATCATGTGGCATTATTATTGTAGAAAATTTTTACAATTATTACATTTAGTTGGCGAATACTATGTGTGCTAATATCAAACGTTTCAAAAGTATTAATGTGTTCTTCTATATATATATATATATATATATAAAATATATAATATATAATAATACCGACACTCGTATCCGAGTTAAGTCAACTGCAAATAAAAAGAATGATAGGAAGAGGAAATCAATTATGAGTACGAAGGTGTGAGATTAGTCCAATGCGTGCTCGGCAAATAAGACAGCAAGCGTTTATATTTGCTCCTTTCTCTGTTAAAAACTTTACCACCTCCAATTTGCCATACATAGCAGCTACATATAAACAGGTATAATCGTCAGTAACATTAAAGTGCAAGGTACAGATATTTTTGATGCTTTCAATTTTGCCTGCTTCTTTCGCTTTTCAACTGTGGCCTCCCAATTCTTGACGCAATTTGTTCTCCACTGCAGTCTATTTGCTGCCAGCTCTTCCCAGTTACTGTCCAATTCCATTAACTTGTCTAATTCCAGTATTTGATTTTTGTATCACCTGCGCGGCCTTGCTTGTTTCGTTTACCTTGAATTAGCTCTCCATACAATAATATTTTCGCAAACCTGCTGTCCTTCATCCGTATTACATGGCCTATCCAGCGGAGTTGTATTGCAGCCAATAATTGTTCTAGGGAGAGTATATATATATATATCTTGAAAATGACTTTATAGTCGAATAGCTTTGCGTATATAATAAAAAATTTTTAATGATTAACTTCGATTTTATTTTGTTTTGTTTTATATATATATATATATATATTTTAATGAAACATGAGAAATCACATAGTAATTTTTAAATTAATATTTGATTTTTTTTTTTAATATCACATGATCAAGTTACATAGAACGTGGATAACATATATGTACATACATGGTTTATAATTTATATTAAAATGACTTTTTTAAAAGTGTAACGTGTATTTGTGTTTATGAACGTACTTTTGTTAAATCGTATTCAACGTATAATAAAAATTCATTTTCCTCGACGTCTTTTTTCAAAATGCTTACCGCATGTAGCATCTCCAGTCTTTTTATTACCCTATGTTCTGATTCAGCCTCGTTATTGTCGTTTAAACACTGTCTGATGTGTCATCAGTGTATGGATTCCGTTACAATTTTCGTGATTTTTGTGTTATATATATCAAATGGTCCCCTTGCAAATTGTGAAGTTCGCATCAAGATTTTCTATTCCTACTTCGTGGTCAACCAAGCTGTTAGGGTGAGCCGTAGTACAGTTGTCAATAAGTGAAATGATTTTTTGATCGATCGTATACACAAAAAAAGTTCTAAAAAATAATTAAGCTCATACGTGCGTTTTAATTATTGCTATACTGTACAAGCAAATTTTTTACTTCCTTGAAACATTTCGCATCTTACGAGTACCAAAACACAAGGTGTTTTTTTTTTAATCGTTTCACTCATTACAAGCCAAACCTACTGTTATTCTGGTTTTGATTTTTCCCTGCAGATGTGGGATCATTTTTAAAGACCATCCGGCTAATCAGGGGTAGCTCTGTAATAAATCTTTTCCTTGTAAAAGTTGTAAACATCGGAGGAGGATAGGGGAGTATCTATAATTTGAGGCTATTCATTTTTCATCCCCACTTGAATCTGCACCTCTCCTCACGTAACTTTTTATACACAATATTATGTCTATCTTTGACAACCAACCATCTGTAGCAGTGAAATCTTCACACATTTTTCTTGATAAATCTGTCGCTTTTTTAAATGGAATCTCCGCATTGAAACGCAGATAATTTAATACTTTGATTTACTCTCATATCAGGGTACTATAATAAGGACAGAATCAATAGCCAAAGAAAGACACAGCTCTGTAGAATATATACTAAAGGGAAATTTAGCCCAATATTATATATTTTGCCATTGGGTAAACTAAGCTATTTGCGTATAATTTAACTCAAGCAGATAGTACATATTTTGAGTGTTCTTAAACGCACCCTAATAACTGAGTTTACACATCATGTCGATATCACCAGAGAAATTCAGTACGTTATAGATGAATTTTCTATTGAAAAAAGTCCTGATTTCTATTTGGCTTCATGTAAAGTATTTTAGGAACTACCTAAGAAAGGCAGTCGGTAAGTCTTAACTTAATTCGTAGATATCCACCTTTATGACTCACGATTCTAGTGAGTTCAACTAAAATTCTCTTCGTTCCGTCCTTCAATGTTTGCATAACTTGTTGCTCCCGTGTCTTCTTTTTGATGTATATATTTACTCTTTGGCCTTCCTCTGTATAGTTGTCTTTTATTTTCCCCTCAACTAGTAGTCGTACGAAACTTGAGATTGTGTTGACAAAAGTATAGCCTATTCATTTAATTCGTCGATATTTTTTAACTTCCGAATTTAGCTCACCAATTCGTTTGTGTTTTTAAAAACTTTTTCGTTTATCATTTTTCTGTTCAACTAATTTTCTGTAATCCACGCCAGCACCGAGATTCGAAGACTTCAATTTTTTTTTATACATTTAGCGGTTGATCGTCCAAGTTTCCGATCCATACATCAGTGTATATGATTTAATAAAGTGCTTTCTAGTTTCTAGTTTTTAATTTTTGGACGTTAGTAAAGATCTATTTTTATGAAAGCCTATATTTGCTCGATTAATTTTAGTCGATATCTCCTTGTCACTTCTATCTTGAGTTATTATGCTAGACTTGTTTTAATTTTTTTCCATTAATTTATACGTCTATTATATTTTGCTTTTTAGTACATTCCATAAATACCGTTTTTTTTTTTTTAATTAATTGACATATTACACTTTTTTTGCTGTATTCGCTAGTACCGATTCTTCAAGTTCTTTTTTATTCGGGAAGTAAGGAAGCCAAACAAAAAAGAACACTAAATATTTGTGTTAAATGTCAAGCACCGAGTTAGAATTATCGTTTCATAAAACATTTTTAAATAGCCTTTGTGTATCTGGGTGCAATTTTACGATGATAAATGAAAATATACATATATATATATATATATATATATATATATATATATATATATATATATATATAATCGCCGGGTTAACCATAAATTCAGTCTAAAATGTTCTTAATGATGTCAGGTGAGATATTTAGGTGATTAATTTATAATTTCTATAAAGTTGAAAGTTTTATATTTCACTGGAGAAATTATATTCATCTTGCAATAAAATAAATATTTTAGCTTTATAACTATGCACGTTCTTTAACGGGAACTAAGTTTTTCGAATAAATTTGGAGCTTTTACGCGTATTTATGATAGATGCTTTTAATACATCCCCTTTAATTAGTTCTTTTCGTTAGAATGAAAAGCGATAATTTAAAATTCGTATTATCGTTTTTAACTTCGATTAATTTTCTGCCCAACAATAGTTAAACAATTACCCGCTAAGCCGATCGTGTATATTTCATAAAATTAATAGCATCCTCGTAACATCTTACTTCCTAGCATGTTGCAAAGTACCAAAGTTATCATTTAGAATTCGTTCCATTAGTCAAGCAAATAAGCAAAAAACGCTATACTCGGTCAATTACGACAGTTTTCATCGGAAAACAATATCTTTATGGAAAAACAATTTGATGTTAGATTCTACCACTCGAGCGTTCGTCAAATTGTTAGAAAATTCAACTGCACGATGGTGAAAGAAATCAATAGGCGAACACATCTCCTCTCGCGAATAGTAAACTGAGCGATTTACAAAAAAAAAAAAAAATGAAGATATACCCGACTGTTTATTAAAAAAAAAATCGCTCATATGTGGAGCGTAAACGCGAAACATTTCAAAATATATCATTAAGAAAGTTACTGCTATGCAATGGGGGTTCAGAAGAAATAATCCTGGAAATTGAGAATGATCGATCGTAAAGCTGATCTCGGATAACGGATTAAAAGTAGTTGAACGTAATTAAACCGGGTGGGTCGTGTAGCACGGAGAACTTATGATAGACGGATATCGAGAGAAGGGTCGGTCGTAGATACAAAAGTCAATCAACCGACATTAAATAAGTGAACACGCGATCGATGCAGCTGAAAAATCAGCAGTAGATAAATATAAGCGAATTGTGATATATTATAATAAACATATTCGTATAACTAATGGTCGTTGTGATGATGTTCACATATAAAACGATTAAATGGAACTGTAAATAAAATATTTATATATTCATTTTATGACCACTTTTCGAATTATTCGCATTTATTTCTTGCGACGTAATTTTTGTCTTACAAAAATTTTAACATTTTTAATTAATTATTTTTTCTTTTAATGATTTATTACACGAAATTTTTCTTTAGATATATCGGGTACATTACTAATATTTACGACACACTATCCATCTTCAGAAATACAGGGATAAGTCTGTAGTTACGTACAATTGTGCTATTATCGCTAAACAAAATGTCCAAACCAAAAATGTGTATCAGTATATACTAATGAACGATATTACTCCCTCAATGCTACACTAGCGTATAAACAAATAAATAAATATTATTAGTTTTTATCGTTCGGGGAAATAATCATTAATTAATTAATTAATATTAATAAACTATTAAATTAGTAAGGTTTCTTTTATCGACGATTTTTTGTTTATCATCATCATTATCTTCCAATTTCTCACACGCACGATGTATCGTACATTATATAATTCGTTGTAATTTCATTTTAAAAATCTTAATATACTTACATCGTAAATTTATTTTTATATATATATATATATATATATATATATATATAAAATCATCATCATAAAAGTAGCATTTCCCTTTGGCGAGGTTGCACATCGCGAACTCTATATACATCGGCGTTTGGCGAAATCCTTAATTCTTGTAGTTGTGGTAATTACATTCTTTTTCTTCCTCGAAGTGACTTTCCTGAAATTTTACCCTATGCTGCTAAAGACCTTCTTCTAGGATTTTATGAGCGACATATTTAATTTTTCCTCTTTTTATGTTATGCATTAATTGCAGCTTGTATTCAGCACTTCTTGGTCGGTCAACTTGTCTGACCACGGAATTCTCAGCATGCGTCGATATAATATATATATAATATATATCTATAATATATATATATATACGTTTAGTTTTAACGTTTACTTACTTTTTGAACGTTTACACCCAATTGAACTTTGACATTTTCGCAACTATGATGGCTGTCTAAATATTGCGTACGACATTCTCGAAATAAGAAAGCGATCGCAATAGTTACGTATATGTAAATAGCGACCGTAACACGAAAGAATTCCATGTTTTCGTTATTTTATCGATGGAATATTATTAAAATTTCGATTATGTTTATCGAAAATAATAATCGATTTTATTAATACGATAACTTTAATTAATAAGAACTGTTTTTAAAAAAGACCGTAAGTGATTATTCTTTCGGTTTTAAAAAATACACCATTCGTGCCATATATATATATATATATATATATATATATATATATATATATATTTATATGTACGCGAAAAAAATAAAAATAAAAAAAAATCCAAAATAATACAGACAAAACTGAAATCGTGAATTCTAACGCAGCAAGGAAGTTTATAACTACGTCGTTATCGGTTAGACGAGAACCGTTATCGTACGCACGCTTGATACAGTCCTGTGTTTATTTTCAATTAATAGTCATTAAGTAGTTGGTCTATTCGGCACGAACGAGATGGATGTAATATTATTATAGGATGCGTAAATAGTTCAGCCTGTCGTGAAACAGACGCCTCCTATATATTGAATATTATCGTCGTTTTCCTAGTATCCTATAAAAAGATCTGTGGATAATGTTAGTCGACACATTTTTACTTTTGCGTTATTTTAAAAGTAAACAACATAAGAAGAACGCTCTTTATTTTAGGATAGTAAAAATCATATTTATAAATAAACAAGCAGTTAGTTTCTCTGACTATAACAGCATCATCCTAAATTATATATAAACGTGAACTTTATTTATATTATGATGTAAAAAAAATGTAAATTTTTTAAGACTATTCAGCCAGTGTCACGTAAAAAAATAATAAAATGTAATAAACATATAAAAGATAAAAAACAAAATTACGAAATAAAATGGGCATTAAAAAAATAGTAAAAAATAATATATAAAAATGTAGAATTTACGAAAAATATAAAAAGGAAAAACGAAAGATAAAATATAAGACAGTACCGAATTTAGACGTAACGCTATTACAGAAAATAAAAGAGCGTCTATAGAAAAGTGTGATGGTATTTATCAAAATTCAATGATAAAAATGAATTCGTTTTTAAGAAGTATATTATATAAATTTAATCAATTTTTTGTATTAGATTAAAAACAACGTGTTTTTTTATTTTACTAATTTATTTCGCGTAATTATGTGTGAATTTTATATTGCCGCTTTGTTGATATTGTTTGATATTGTTTATCGCTTTATAAATAAATGTTTTTTCATCACTTTGCTATTTTTTGTAATATTGTACGTGCGAATTTATTTTCTGGCATTTTTCTTTTTTCTTTTATGTTTTTATAAATTGTATATTTTTATATTTTATTATTATTATTTATTTATTTTTTTAATTGTCGGGAAAACTTCGTGTTTTTTTTTTGTATAAAATTCAGCTATTTTAACTAATTTGTTATTATCGATGGTTTGTTTTTTTCGACTCTGTTCAAATTTATGATGTAAAAGAAACTAACAGTCTTTTGGGTATTTGTTCGTTAACCACTCGAACGGGAAAATGCTTTCTTTATTTCTTGAATAGCAACAATCGATATGATCAGATTATTTATGGAAAACTTTAATTATGGTTATTTGTCGTATCGGAATTCGCCGCAGATCGTAACGGGCAGAATTGACCGAATACAAAAATAGGCGAAGTCAATCGCGATTGGAATTTAAACGGACGATAGTTAAATTTACAATATCTTTAGTAACGAGTAACTTGAAAGACAAACTTAGGAACGGAAGAAACGAGAATCTAGCCAGCAGGATGACCATTCCCGTGATATAAGCGAGTTTGGAAACGGACACAAGTTATGAAGAAATAACTGCCGGCATCGGCGAGAGTCTCGCGAGGGACGGCTTCATCAAAAAGCGCTGGGCAATTTTCTCGCCGTGTATTTTAGGGTCTATATAAATAGTAAAATACACCGTACTGTCGATAGTGCGTAATCGGAATTTCAAAAGCTTAGCGAATCGGATGAAATTAGGATATTCAACGTGTCTATTCCGGCGGGTGCTATTTTTTCAGAAGGTCATTATATCGGGGCGGATAACGGTTGGTCGGAAAAAGACTATTCGATATCTGCCGATAATCTCAGACAGTGTTAGCAGTTTACAAAAACAAAATTGACGCTGACGGATAAGTTTAAGGCGAGATACGAACACATTTTTACTAGGTAATATAAACGTCGACTCGTGTGAATTTAAAACGTCGACGAAAGTTCTCTCTACTTGTACACTTAATTCTGGAAGAAGCTGATTAAAATACGACAGTCGGAACTAGAATTGAAAAAGCTACGACAACCTTTGAAGAAATTGCTTACAAGAAACGATAGGTTAAATGTTCTATTTGTTTAAAAGCGAATTATACAAACGAAAAACTGACGGGGGACGGTGAACTTAAGCTTAAATAAGAGCTAAATGCTGAAGAAGGATGTTATTATGTTAAAGCTAAATACTTAAGAAGGATATTATTTATATTACTAATTAACCGAGTGTTACTTCTATGGTCACATCCTAGTAAAACGGTATTACACGTAGAAATTGGCCGCAAAAAAAAGCTTTGCAAATTTTTAATATAGAATGACGCACAGAAGACGGAATTTTTATTTTTTTATTTTTTTTAATAACTCGATAACTACTCGGCCAAAATTTTTGAATGAAAATTTATTTAAAAACAAGAAAACGAGAGATTATCTTACAATCATTTATGGAACACAATATCGTTCAGACGATCGCAGTTTGCAACGATACATTCATTCAGTCTTTTTACAACATTTTCGAGTATAGGTCGCTGAATTTTTGAAATTTCTTCAGAAATCCGAGTTTTTACTCTTTCTCGTTATAGGATATCGTGATAACTGAAACTGGACATCTCGTATGTACACTAAACGTGGAGCACGCGGTTTCCTTTGTAGCAGTGTTATTAACTGCGCTGTTCAAAAAATAAAACCGTCCGTCTTGTCCGAATCACCCTATATTTACCGATACGCATGCTGTAAAAAGCAAATTTTTAAACTTATCGATCAACGCGATCTTTTTTTTTCTTAATATATATATATATATATATATATATATATATATATATATATATATATAAATTGCAATCTGGCTGATGTTGCCAATAAGCAACTGGGATATGAGTTATGATAGGATGGATGTCATTCGACAATGACACTCCGAACTACCTCTTCAATCATGGAAACAGGTGGGGAAGATCTAGGGCTATTTTCATATTTAATAATGACCGCAATTGGAATATAGTATTATTATTTTCGTTTGGCTCTAGGTCTACAAAGAAAAGAGGACATGGCTCCTTTCGTTTTTCTATCTTGAATATTAACTAAGTCCCTAACGACGTGGCCTCTATCGGCCAGCGCTAATTTCACATTATCCTTATCAATCGATGAATGAATAGCAAAACTCGATATGCTCTTTTTTGTTTTATCTGATACATTCATCCTGAAGGGAATCCGGCATTTTTATTATAGACCGATAATTTTCAACGCTATCGTCTGTTATTTTAATCGTATTTTTATTTATAACTAGCTGACCCGGCGAACTTCGTATCGCCCCACAATCAATAAATGTATAAATTTATTAGCTGAAACGCGGTTTTTCGTTTCATCCGATAGATCGCTTTATTGTTAATCATGTGAATCATAATTATTAACAAAAATCAGTTTTATTTTCATTGTAGTGCTTTGTGATATACGATGTTTTTCGTTTGATTACCTGGCGCATAGACAAACAAATCTGATGGTTTTCCAACACGGGAACAGGCAACATACAATTGACCATGTGAGAAACACGGGTTTTCCAAATTAATACTACAAACACTTAATGATTGCCCCTGGGACTTGTTTATGGTCATAGCAAAAGCAAGCCGCACTGGAAACTGTAGTCGTTTAAACTCAAATGGCAGAATCATTGGGATGCGCGGTATGAGAACATCTTCTCCTTTATACTTTCCCTTTAGTATAGTTGCTTCTATCACGTTGTTTAGTAATTTTTTTATCGCTAAACGTGTTTTCGCAACATTATAACTACCGATCCAACCTTTAATTGAAGATTGTGAGGTGGCAATCCTGGCAAATCCAGCGAGTTTAAAAATTCCGGTGGATAGTTGATTACATCATCTTGGTTAGTAGCTGAATCAACTGATTTATATATCCTCGATTCGACTGTAATTTGTTCTTGAATTTTGAAATTTAATTCATTTACATCTATGTTTTTTGCGGCCAATATAGCTCGTTCGCTCAACCAATCATGGTTTCTGTAATTTTCAGCAACATCTGGAAACACCTTCTGAATAAGTTCATCTTTTGATCGAGTTAATTGACAAAAACTTTCAGGAAAGTTAATATGTCTAGGAAATTTGCCATTACCAATGTCAATGAGTTGTTTAGAGAATATGTTTCCAGATTGGCCATTTTGCAATTCGACACGCATATTCTTGCTTAAATGAAGTACTTTGACATGTTTCCACAAATTGGAGGACTTTAGACATGCATTGAGTTCATTAGCTGGCGTTGATCGTGGAATCACTGGCAATGTTTGACGAAAATC
The DNA here is from genome assembly GCA_032883995.1 of Coronaproctus castanopsis. Taxonomy (NCBI): domain Eukaryota; kingdom Metazoa; phylum Arthropoda; class Insecta; order Hemiptera; family Monophlebidae; genus Coronaproctus; species Coronaproctus castanopsis. Next base: position 181,937,654 of record CM065053.1, read on the forward strand.
ACCTGCTAATAAAATCATGGCACCACCAAATCGGTTATGATTGTTCCGTAGATCTTTTAAGGTTCTGTCTAAAGCCTCCAAAGATTTTTTATGTGCCATCGTGCATTCATCCCAAACAATCAATTTACATTGCTGCAAAACCTTTGCCATTGCAGAGTTCTTCGAAATGTTGCAGGTTGGAGTTTCATTGCTTTGCACATTTAATAGCAATTTTAGTGCTGAATGGGCCGTTCGACCACCTTCAAGCAAAGTTGCTGCAATTCCCGACGAAGCGAGTGCAAGTACAATTTTATTTTGTGAGCGAATTGTTGCTAATATTAATGAAATCAAAAAAGTTTTTCCTGTACCACCTGGTGCATCTAAGAAGTAAATGCCTCCAGTTTCATCATTTGTTACTTTCATAAGAGTATCAAATACGTACTTCTGTTGTTCATTCAACAGTGGAAGATTTGTTTGAATTAATTCTTTCAAAGTGTTGAGATCATACAGTTTTTCTCGGTGCAACTCTTGGTTAAAAGAATCATGCATTGAACGATTGGGCGCGGCCAGGCCTAATTCAATTAATAGTTTGTTTGACATCATCAAGCACATGTCCTCAATTGAAATCAATGCTTCGTTATAAATTTCTTCACTGATTTGTATATTTGGATTTTCCATTCTATTCCGTATTTGATAAAAAATATCATCACACATATAATCTTTGTACTTGATCCACAAATCATTTGGGTTTGATGGAAAGCATGTAGATATGATTATAGAAAACAATGCTCGTATTTGATGAGCGTGTGATGATATTACAGCATCATTGAGAGTTTGATCCCAATGAGCGGCATTTTCTAGCAATTGCAAACGTTGACAGGCTTCTCTGTAGGATCCACACAATTCACCATCAACAATTCGTAAATGTTGGAATGATGTTGGGCCATGTACATTGACTAATAGCAGTCGTAAATAAAAACATTCTTCATTGCTTGGATGTACTGAATAGATTCGACCAATCGCATCGGTGGAATATACAACTGGGTATCCTGGAACTGGTTTTCCTTGTTTCCGTCGTAAATCTCCTTGAACTTCGACGAACATTTTAAAAAAACAATTGGCCAAATTGGTCCAGGCGTGTTTTTCGTTACGATTGATAGGTGTCGAGCTACCCTGAATGTTTTTTTTAAATTTCGACGATTATATATATATATATAATTAACATTTGGCCCGTGCTAAATGCATTGTAGTATCGGCCGGCCAAAAATCGCCGGCAGAATTTTTAAAAATCGAAAATGAAATTTTCAACTCGCGATTTCTCGATACCGGTTAATTTTGAAGACATTTATCTAATAACATAGATTATAGATCTCCACGTCTACTTTCTTTTAAGACCAACCCAAACCCTTTAGCTACTATAGAGGCTTCAAAAAGGGCCCAAACCCCAAAACCCTTTAAGCCCGATTTTTTCGGCGATTATTCGATATAAAAATACGGCAATACCATCGTTAGACGCGTCTTTTAATGACGAATAACTTTCATTAAAACACTATTTCCAAAATTTTGAATCGTTCGCGAATTATTGCGAAAAAATCGAAATTTCGAAACACACCCCTTTTGAAATTTTTGGATCGGGTTTGAAATTTTTTTCGCGGTTTTTTCGTTTCATCCGATAGATCTTATATATTAACGACTATTTGTAAAGTCGGAAACGTTTAAAAATGTTTACGTCGCTCGCTATGCCTTGCCAAAGGTGGCAGGTCATCGATTTTCAAAAATTCGTAGCTCGACACCTATCGATCGTAACGAAAAACGATTTTCTGTTTCGTATCGGTCATTTTAATATCTACCAAATCGATTCTATCGAAATTTTTCCAAAATCAAAATTTAAATAATTTACCCCCCTTCAACCCCCTACTCCCTGAAATTTTATTTTTCTCGCCGTAAAAACCATCCTTGAACTTCAACGAACATTTAAAAAAAAAATTGGCCAAATTGGTCCAGGCGTTGTTGAGTTATGCGCTTACAACGTTTAGCGATTCATTTTTATATTATAGATTTTAAATATACACTTATTAGTCCCAATCGGGTTGTCTAATTTTTTATTTAATCCCGGAAGATCAGCAACATTGTTGATAAATATCGGTGGTGGACGAATATTATTATTTACATTTACATAATTATGTTCGATCTGGGTCTCATGCTTAACTTCATTCATCGGATCCTACGTGGTTAGCTAGAACTGAAAATTTATTTTTAGTCGGTATAAAGGTGGAGACTGCTTTGTCTTCCTTTAAAATATGAACGGGCTTAAATTTTCGTTCCCCTTGCGTTTGTTCTTAACAACAGACCAATTGTTATCCTTCTCAGTAGAATTAGTTTCCGAGGCCTAGGAGTGAGAAAAGTTCGAAAAAGGTATCTTCTACGGTAGCAACGTCAGAAGAAGAAGCATAGGTAGCCGCGTATGCGTGGGGAATAAATTTTACCGTTTGTAATAATTTCATACCGACGGTATTATTAGGTTGCTTCGTTGAATTCTGCGTGTATGTGTTTGAGTACAGTGGTTACGTTGTGTGTGTCGGCGTAGTTGTAGCTGCCGCCGGCATTAGAACGACGACAAGAACAACACGCGTGTACAAAAGTGAGTGTGCAAATGTGTACTGTGGTGAGTGTTATATAAAATACAAGAACTAGATAAATACCTAGTTATTATAGAATATATTAATGAACTAATAAATAATATAATACAAGATGAAATAAAGAAATACTGAAAATGGTTCAATCTGCGTCTAAATGTAGTTAGATTTTAAATGAGATATCTTTTAATATAAAATACTATCCAATATAAAGTTTATCAGTTGAAATTTTCAACGTACATTTAGATAAGTATCGAGAAAAAGATGACGGAGAAAAATTGAAGTTTCCAAAATTTTTAAATTCGTAATTACGTATGTATGAAATTGCATTGAAATCGCCAGAGCCGTTAGATGGGTTATACATGTATATATATATATATATATATATATATATATATATATATATATATATATATATATAATATATATATGTTAGCATAATGAAATCCGGTCATTTTAACTATTAGTAAACAATGAAATAGTACGGAGCAACACACCCGACATCCGTTTAGCTATTATCGTCGAATGGACGAACTTTTATAATCGATTTGTCTGAGTTGCTTGATTAAAATTTAAATTGAATTTAAGTTTAAATCGATATCTACCTCTATTCGTTTGAAGTTGATAGTTTCATACAGAAATCTGTTAGATCAATTAATAAATTCGTTTTGTTTTTTGTCTTTCTTTATAGACAACAGCATTGTGTGGTTTAATTTTTGGGTTACCAGTTATACCTTTCCGTTTGAAAATGAAAGGGTAGACGTGGCCGCATGGACAGCAATTTATTATTCTGTGTCGGTGTCCACCGATATTTAAATATAATTATATATAGAACGAATTCAATTTTTTAAAATTCAATATTTGTTCAATTATCTACATACTCGGAATAAATATATATATGTATGTGTGTATTGATAGACGACATATGGTACACGTAACTAATCTGTTAAGAAAAAGAGGAGTAATTACGATTCCCTCTTTCCTGTGATAAAATGGTGGTGATACCAATTAACCGTAATTACCGTTAATTAAGTCGGTGACTTATTATCTTTTCTTTTCAAAAAATAAAAATAACAATAATAATAGTAATAATAATAATAATAATAATAATAATAATGTCTATATTGAAACCCGCTTGTAAAATAAAACTCCGCATTCTGCGCTCTGTAAAATTTCTTTTAATGAAATATTTCCGTCCTGCCGGTCACATTACTCCGACGATCTGTATAATAATAATAATGATGATTAATTATTATTATTACTAGTAAGAGAGTCGTTAACACGCCTACCTTAAACTAACATTTGCATGAATGACATCATATAATAAAAGTAACGTATGAACACGAGAGACATTTTACGAATTATTTTTGATAATTACTGCTAGTCTTGGACACGAAGTTAACAATTAATACATTTCTTTACCGCTGAGTTCAAATCGTTATAAACAAATTAATCCGGGGGTTTTTTCCTTGTTTTGTGTTTTTTTTTACAGCTTACCGAACGTGATACTAGACGCAAAAACCTAACTCATATTTCAATAAACGTGGGCGGCAACTTTTCTAGAAATAGTCTGGAAACAGATGTAAATTCTTAAGATGAAAAAGGGACAATTGTATGTAAGACCGTTACAGTAATTTAAGGTATAGTTAAAAATGTAATGCTATTAAAGGAGGTAAGAACACACGATCAGAATTGCAAATTGTACGTCCGGTATGGAAAGAGCAGTAAGGGGTTTCTCTAAGCTGCATTATGAATAGATAACAGGTAATGTCTGAATCGCAATCCGCTAAGAAGTGTAATTCCTATACGTTTAATGTTTTAAAAAAAGTAGAATCAAGGGATGACTGCCATAAGTTTCCTATGTTATAAAGTGTATGATTTCACGAGTGAAAACTAAAGAGAATATCGCTCAATTAGAAATGAATCTACAATTTTATTATCGGGCACTCCTCGATGTCTCGGTATCCACAAGAAAGACACAAAAATGACTAGATAAATCGGTGGGTGGAAACGTAAAAAATGGTCGCTAATTAAAGATAATCACCAGCTTTTTTATATCTTTGGCTTATTTTTATTTATCATTCTAACAGGAAAACCACGACTAAATGATATAAAGAAAAATAAAATTAGTCAAAGTTTTTAGGGTATTTACCGTTTCAAGTTGACCGCTAAGATGTGCCGTATTTTAGAACAACAAAGGAAATATGTAATTCGGTTCAGAGTGTAGATTTAGATTCTTAAATTCGAATTTTTTTTACTCTTCTTCCGCAATTTATAGGTTATCTAGCAAATATTGAAATATTATTTTGGAAAACTGTTACGAGAGAGAGTCAGCACCAGTCCGCCTGGAACGCTACTCTATTGTTGTGTCAACTCGGAGGGTTTTGTTCTTCTTAACCTCCTCCGAAGGTCTATATATCTGTTGTAACCAATGCTGCTGCTATCTCGTTGGTATGATGTTGCAGTTTAACTGAGCATTGGCGTCTACTTCTGGTTCTGTCACTGTTTGAATTCCTAGGTCGTGATGTAATGTTGCGTTTGACGCAAACCAGGACGTCTTTGTTGACTGCCGTAAGAGCTTATTTTTGAATCGTTGGATAGTAGCGATATTGATACGTTTGGCGCACCGCCACAAGTGGGTGCCATGCGTCCGTAACAGTTTCAGATGCGCATTATGTAACAGACGGTTATATTGTAAAGACACAGCTTCGAACGAATTTAGCTTATATAATTTTAGATCTAATTCTTTTCGTTTTTGCACAATATGAAAATATTAAACCGGCAATAGATCAGCGTGGACAATATCGTACAGAAGCGGCAGAGATAATTAAGCTTATTATACGAATCGATCGGATGAAGTTAGTGCGTGGATCTAGTAATCCATCGTTGGTGATTACGCGCTAACTGTAGAATTTTAAACGAAATCTGTCGTCAATAATAGAACTAGTTGTAAATCTAAGAAACGGTGAAAATCTAATACAGACATTATTATTATTATTATTATTTTTAAAAAAAGAAAAAAACACAGTTTTACCGGAATTAATATAAATCGAATAATTAATATTATATAAGTAGAAAAATGACTTTTTTTCTCTCTCTTTTCGTCAGCTATTTCTTTATATTATTATATGTTAATTTTATTATTTTTCGTTCTCATTAATATTTACTAAAAGCTGACCAACATATTTAGGAGAGAAAAGGGCATGGCAAAAAGCGAATAGTACCTACCGGTGTAGACATTAGGAGCAGTGGTTCTCATTACGTCTTTAGCGCATTACATCGCGCCGGTCGTAGAACTTTAAATATAAATAGAGAAGTATTAGAAATATTTCTGAGAAAGCTTTCGATAGAGTTCGGGGTTATGCGAAATTTATTAACCTATTGTGGAAATATCTCGATAGCAGATATCTATAAATAATTAAAATACCTCTATTGAGGATCCGATATAAAAAATAGGAAGAAGTGAATATATCAAAAAAATGTACTACGATCGCCGTATGTTCAGCCCCGAAATAAAAAGAACAAATTTAGGAAATAAAAAATTATATATACATATTTAAATAGATTTACTTGCATTTAAATAATTTTATATATATCTCAAAAAAAAAATAAAAGAAAAAATCGTTCGATATAAACGTGGTATAAGTTAATTTAATAAATCAGCAAACAAGAAGTAATATTTTATTTATTTCATTATTTAGAATTAAACTTTAACTCGACGCGCGCCCTATCGTAGTAACTACAAACGTACATACGTTATTATAATTATTACCGTTAAAATCTAGTTTGAGATAAGCGAGCTATTGTCACACAATAATAATAATAGGCCCCTATGATTATGTAAAAATAATAAATTTCGCATGTTCAAGCCAAAGACTCGAGCGAAGCGAAAAACAAGAAACAAGGGAAGAGAAAAAAGATGTTCGCGATCATCGTGACTTGAGGTATATGTTGGTAGTCAAGTAGTCGGCTAGTTTGAAAAATGAGTTGGGAGTTAGTATAAGTTAGAGTTCAAGAAAAAGATGATTAGTTAGTTCGATTTTGGGAATTAGATAGAAAGGATAATGGTTAGCAAGTTTATTTTATTTTTCGAATTATGACGGAGTGAAAAAAGTAATAAAAAAAAAGAAAAAAATTAAAAAAAAAAGACAGGACAATGAATTTTGTTGCGTGTGCGTCTAACTTAAAATATTTTAATTGTTTAGCCTTTTTGGGAGGGGCCTCTTTTCATCCGGGGCCAGGGACAATTTATCACAGGTGTTCCCTTTGTGGCTTTCTAAAAAAAAAAAACGGAAATACTTTACAATAGTGATGATGATTTTAATTTTTGCGAAAAAATAAAATAAATAAAATATTTTATTTATTTAAAAAAAATTACGTTTCACGAAAATCGTTCTAAGTCTCGAAATATCGGCGACATAAGAAAAAAAAAACCGAATCATTCGATAAACGTAATAATTCGAATAATAATAATAATAATAATAGTAATAATAATATTTAACGTTACATTATTTGTTTATTTAAAAAGGCTTTATTAGGACGACGATGGATTTTATCGTCGTTATTCATTAAAGAATCGAATAACGTCCAGTCTTTATCCCGATGGTCTGTAACATTCGAAGCAGACGATGAAAGAATGATGCTCGTAAACGAGAGCACGGCTTTAATCAATTCGCCCACGTTCCATCCTCTATCCAATAGTACCCTGCATACCGTGTCCAACTGAAATTTCCAATAATATTCGTTACAATGAATTAATGATTAATTCATTAATATAAACCGATGAACGATAAAAAAAAATAGGTCAAATCGACGAAAATAAATTAGAAAATAAAAAGTGTATTTTTACATTTAAAATAAAAAACAACAATTATCATTCACACGTACCGAAATAAAACAAAATTCTCCCCGTGTATATATATGAATAATAATATAAATAAAAGAAACGAAGCTTAAAATAGACTGCAGGAAAAACCACCACCAAAACCTGCATGAAAGAAGTATTGAATAAAACGGAATATGAGATGATATCAGAATAGCGATGAATAGAAAAATAACTATATACATAAAATAAACTTAAACTTAAATAATGACTATATAGCATCAGGAATTTCGTAATAATGTACGTTTAATTTTTTTATGTTTATATTTCTTATATTTTAATTGGAGACTAGTGCGAGTGTAGTATCCTATATTGCTGATAATGGAATACGCGCTTAGGGTACAATCATTAAAAAAAATTTTGATTTGCTGATTTATTATTCGATGCGCATATGGTAATTTCAAAACTCTGTGCATACGAACTATTCTAGCATAAAACGGAGCTTTAAGAATGATTCTACAACATTTATTTTGCATGGTTTGCAATTTAGATAAATTAGAGAGACTTGTGTAAGTTATCAGTCTTAAGATACATTTGTAGATAATTATCTTCAACGTATCATTTCCTATTAAAGATAGGATATAATTTAAATAAAGAGGCATGAGTTTTATTAACCGTGTGTTCTATATGTTTAGAAAAGGTAAGACCTTTATCTAGAATAACACCGAGATATTTGATCCGAGTATTCCATTCTACTGGTGTGTTGTTAATCATTATAGGAGTTAGAGAGTTTGGTCTTCTTTTTGTAAATAATATTGACTGCGTTTTATCAACATTTATGTTAATTTTCCATTTATTGAAGTATGATCTTAATTTCTCAAATCCTATGTTTAGCCTTCTTCGAATAGTACGACGTACAATATATAGCCGTATCATCCGCATACAACGCTATCTGAAGGTGTTTATCCCTGGGAAAAATAAGAGAAAAAGATAGGGTCAAAGCATACTCCCTTCAGGTACTCTAGCTAAGATAGACCTTGCTACGGAGTTACAATTATTTATTTTTACCATAAATTTCCTATTTGTTAAATAATCTTTAATAAGTCTAACGATATAATTAGGAAATTTTAGTTGAATTAATTTATATATTAATTCAACATGCCACAAAGGCTTTCTCAATGTCTATGAGAAGTAATCCTGTGTGTTCATTTTGATTAAAACCATCTGTTACGAAATCTGTAATTCTCGCCAATTGCTTAACTGTTGATAGTTATGACACTATATGAAGCTGTTCTATATGTTCTGCATGCATTAATTAGGAATTTTCTTTGTATCGAGAAGATTCTTTCCTAACACATTTAACTTTCAGCCGTTCAGTAAATACTGAGCTACAATATGACATTGTGTTCTCAACCAATGATTTATTATAAGACTATCCTATAATTGAAATCAAATTCCCAGGTATTTCGACATGCTTTTAACATCTGATAATACTTAGTGTCCATTTTTGAAATGATCGAATCTATATGAAATTTAAACGATACCTGTATACCTGTAGTGGTTATTTATTCCAATAGAAGTATCTGGTTGAAAGTGAGCAGTCTATATTATACGTTAATCTTAATTCATTATATTTAGAACATGTATATATTATATGATGAAACATTTTCCGTATCATTACTGTAACAGTTACAACGTACATTATTGTTAATCATTTTTAATTTGTTTATGTAATACAACCGTGTCCAGCTAATATCTGAGACATGTAAAATTTAATATTTAAAATTTTTATCTCCAAAACGAGCTAAGATATCGGGAAAAAACTTTTAATTAATTTACCCTTAGTTTCTGTATCGTATCTAAGATTTAAACTCGGCAAGAATAACCTGTAGAGAAACATAGGATACAGTAATGTTGCATCTTTTAGAAATTTTCTACAATTATAATTAATATTACGAATATATTGTTTATTTAAATTAGGGTAATATGTACTAGCGTAATATGAATACAATGACTGTATTAGTTATTTATATAAAATTAGCTTTGTAATTTAAACTCCATTATTTTGCTCCGAGTGATTTAAAAATATAATAATGTTTACTAACTTTATCATTTACATACGCTATATGTTTGGAGAAAGTAAATTTATTGTTTATAACAAAATCCGGATATTTAATAGAACTGACGGGGATAAAGTTGAAATTATTTTAAGTATAATATTATTATATACGTATATATCATTTGCTCATATGCAGATCAACGACGTGTGACAACCATTATATGCGATTTGTTAACTTCAAATTTTAAGTTTAAACAAAGTTTATTAACTATCGCGTTGCACCCGTCAACACGAAGGAAAATATCAACTTTGCCGGACGTAAGTATATTATAAATAAGTAATAAATCATCCAGTGTAACTGTACAATCTGACGTTGTGATATAAATTGCACATATTGCGACGAATTATAGAATATAAAATGTTCCATAGAACTGGTATAAGGACTGATATTTGTGGTACATCATGATTGCTTTCAACAATGATAGTGTCATCTTTATAAGTCCATTTTACTTAAATAATTGTAAATGAACTTTACGATGTTAAGACTAAAACTATTTGAAATTAATCTATCGATAATAACTTGGCGATTACAATTATTTCAATATCGAATATTTTTTCGTTTAATATTAGAAAGTAAATTATCGTTAACATCGTCGATCGCAAGTTCAGTAGAAAATTTTTTTCTAAAACCGTACTGGTACGGATCCAATAATGTCGATTTGTCGTGTGTATATATATATATATATATATATATATATATATATATATATATATATATATGTATATATATATATATGTATATGTATGTAAGCCTTTGAAATGCATATACTCAGCAGAATATGGCGAATTCCATGGACAGAAAGGAATATTAACAGATATGTGTTGGAGAAAAGTAGGCTGGAAAAACCAATGTTGGTACAGGACATAATACATCGAAAATGTAAATATACTGAACGCAAAATCAGAGAAGGTGGCGTCTTTATGATTGCGTTACAGGGTAAAATTTCAGGAAAGGAACTTAGAAGAAGAATGGAATTAATTACCACAAATACAGAGGAATTTAGGATTTCGTCAAATTAATTGAATCAGCCAGATACCCGATTTATATGGAGTTCGTGATGTGCAACCTCCCGAAAGGGAGGTGCTACTTTTATGGGCGATGATATATTAAGAACTTTTATTTCTTCTAAAATTTCCAAAAATCCAAGTAGTTGTAACGCGTCTTAAATTCGGTGATATTTTATTTTTTTCAAAAAAGCGTTTTGAAAACTAATAAATTCCAACTAATACGGCATTATTATTCCTGCTCCTCTTTCGAATTGATGGACCACGTGGTAAAATATCTTCACGATGTTTATTTCTTCCTTCCTTTCACTCCAGTATTTCTTCATTGTTTCACTATACTTTTTTCCTCCTTTCATCTGTCCATTTGACATCGGTTTTCTTCTTCAATTTTTCTCCGAAACTTCGGAAGGTGCTAATTGCACTTCTGAACCTATTTCTATGATAACGTCATCTGCTTAATTTTCTTAAGATCTTCTTTAATTTCTCGGTACCACTAGGATTCCTATCGAAGTACTGGAAAATTCTTTTTGTTAGGCTGTTTGTCTCCATTCTCTTCAAATGACCGTAATAGCTTAACCTTCTATTTTTCATGGTATTGATAATATCTTCAGTATTTCCCTATTAGGTCTCTGTCCCAGAATTTTGCGTACTATTTTCCTTCCCTTCATTTCGATCTGTTACAATTATTATTATTATTATTATTATCCGCAATCTTCACAACCATGCTGGTTTGAGTTTGTAATACGGCTTCTAATTAGCAATCATTACAAACTTCCTTCATCTTGATGGTTAAAAAAGGTTCTCATATTGGAAACAGTGTTCGATAATACTGATTTTTGAATTTTTTCAATGGTATATGGTGATAGTCCTAGGTTCTTTATGCTGTTACCTAAACTGCTCAATATAATTCCATTGTGTCCAATTACCAATGGTACAATCTATACAACATCGAGTTTCATCATTCGTTTCATTTGCTCTGAAAGTTTTTCATATTTATTTTTTTTTCTGCATACACTTTATAAATATTTAGACTATCTGGTACAGCTATATATCTATTAACTGAATTTATTTATCTTATCTATTAAAACAATATGTTATGTTCTATTGTTTTATCATGATAATAATAATAATTATTATTATCATTTCGACGAATTAAAAATTAGAAAAGAAAAGTTTACCTTCAATAATTTCTGATTACTGCACGTATAGTAAATCACGTTCGGCACTCCGGCCACACTAGCAGCCGTCCATTGAATTAATAATTTCATTTGAGGATCGCCTAAATATCTCGAACCGCATCCCCAGTTACCGGTTACGATAGAGAGCGTGTTACCACCGTTCGGATAAGCGACTTGTTTCTGTCCTATCATCGATATCAATTGCGCGGCCAATCGGTGTTTATGTTTGGCCAATTCCAAGCTTAAACTTCTGACGGCCATCTTTACTTTTAAACTGTGGCGACGATCGGACGACCGTATTATGTTATCCGTTTCGTCGTAAACGTCCGATTCCTCGGTTAACGGTACACCGACGAACGATTCGCTTAGCGTCCGTTTCAAAAGTCCGTCGGCGAATTGAATGACCGCGTTATCGCGTAAAGTTTGCTGTAAACGACGGCCATCGTGCAGTTCCGACATTTCGTCCATTTCGCGATGTAAATGTTCGGACACGCCGTCTGGAATTTCGTATAAATATAATTTTATTACATTCGGACGAACGAATTTCCTAACAAGTTACTAAACAACGTTTAGGGCTAGTTTTATTATTACGCCTTACATCTTTCAGAAGATTATATTCATCGATCTTTCTCTTCCATTAATACTCATAGTCTCGGTTATCTATATACCTATTCCTTTCGAAGTGTCCTTTATTCGGGTCACCGACTTTCAAATTACATATTTTCGTAATAACGGGCATTTAGTCGACGTAGAATGATTAAATTATAAAAAAAATATTTATAAAAATTGCATAGACCTATCTAAATGTAAAATACAACTCCTCGAGTCATTATTTCCTACATTAAAGTGTATAATTTTGTATTCAAATTAGTAATGTGTGACTGAAAGTGCTATAATTTGAACAGCGTCGAATGTATTTTAAAAGCCTAGTTAAAATCGTTAAATTTTTATATAAAAAGACACTTTTTTGTTGTTTACTACATAAATTAAAAAAAGTTTTGCATATCAGTAAAAAAAGAAGAAAAGTGCGAACGTGTCAGAAATATGGAAAGTCTTTCGGATACTTGCGATGACGACGAAATTCAACGAACAATTATGACGAAGATAAGAAGAAACCACGCGTAATTATTACCGAAGTACATTGCGAATTCGTACATATGGGCAATGGTACTTTTAACGCAGCTGAAAGTTGGACCAATAGAAGTATTCTAGACACGATGCTACTTAACATCTCGAGGATGTACAACATTACTAAATTCTGAAGTTTATGAAAAGAATATAGAAAGAAGAAGAAAGAAGAAACGTATATTTCACATAAATTACAAATTAAAACAAACATAAATTTTTAAAACTGTGTACCGTTACAAATAAAAACTTACCACAGTAACAATAAACGTAAGAGAAGAAACATGAATTTTTAACGAATGAATATTCAACTTAAGTATATACTAAATGCAGGAAAAATTAATGCTAAAAAACCTGCGAAAATATGCAAAGCAATACCGTTGAAATTAAAATGATAATGATAATAAACAAAAATACTTAATACTATTAAAACAAATATTAACAATTATTAATATTTAACAGGCCAAACCAAATTATGTTTCAGCCTGCGATGCTTATATTTAGTATATTTTATTCTTAACTGCTTGGAATCATAATTTCCAATCACCGTTATCAAATCATTATCATGTGTAACACACTGTTTAAAAAAGTTGGTAGACACTTTTAACACATGATCTTTTAACATAGCTAGTTCCAATTTCTCATGCATTTTCACTATATTACTATATATTGGAGCGTTGAGTATACATCTAACGCACCTATTCTGAATCAACTGAAGCCGCTTATAACTAGAATTGCTAATAGAATATAAGAAGTAGAAACTATTTTGCGGAACATTTGAAAATCAAAACTTGATAAAATAGGAAGTCTTTCAAGTCATAATTGTTCGGTGGCGGATATTATATAAGAGAATCACCATTAATGGACACAATCGGCGAAGAAACAAATGCCAACGCAGTTATGCGGAATGAAAGAGAAATAAATAGTATGATTTTGACGACAAGGACGGACAGAGAATGTGACAGAGACAGGCACAGTGTATTTCAGTTTATTTATATATATATATATAATATATATATATATATATATATATATATATATATAATATATATATGTATGTATGTATATATATATAAATCGATAAATAAAGAATTTACAAATTTTAAGTCAGCGAATAAAAATAAAAAAAACCAACCGTGTATATATCCAGAAAACACCTAACATACTTATTTAATAATCATCATCCATACGACGCCATTTATTAGTTTGAACATTATCGAACTGGATAAATTATGTTTTCGTACTTCTAGCGGATATTTAGAAGTGACGTACTTACTGCTGAAGAAAAATCCTTAATAGTTCGGAGATAACGATTTAATTATAATTTTTCACCGGACTTTTTATTTTCCCGATTTATCATAATCCGATGTATTACGAAATAACGTTCAAATTAATTTTCGGCAAAATGCCGGTTTCTTTGCAATTTTTACATATCTCGATTTCTCCCCTTAAAATGTATTTTATCCTGCTTCTTTTTACATATACAAAACTGATATCTTAACTAATGGGAAACTTCCCACATTTATTAAGCTTATATATAATATATATACATGCACATGTCTACACAGATGTTTATACTTATTTTTTATTATCAGTACGGCGGCTAGCGGTAACGCACACACACTCGTGCACTTATAGAAATTCTATTTTCTTGTCGTTTATATGTGAACCCTACGAATTATCTGAATTTGTTACCTGTATAAGTACATATATACACGTGTATACGCCTATTTCTATCTCTCGTAATACGTTATTTAATATAGTCGCATACATATTTTTCTATCTCCGGTAATCGTTTATCATAAATTTTAATTCTAATTTCAATATTTTAATTTATACATTTTAATCTCTTACCGTAAGTAACACTTTATAAAAAAGTAGGGTTGTTTATTAAAGTTTCTTTATAAATATCTGAATATAATTTGTCCGTATCAAAGATAGGTCGGACTCGAATAAATGTTCGTGCAATTCGTATTTCTTCATTTGTTTGAGAAGTTCTTATTTTATAAAGTAAAATTCAAATAGTTTCCTATTGGAAGGATCTCCAAGCTATTAGGCTTTTAGACTTTGACGAGTTTTTCCGGCTGTTTCTAAAAGGAATTAACTACCGTTTCTCGTACATCTTCCGACTAAAATTTACCGACTGCTCTATAATAAATATAAGCTTGTTATTAACTGCTCTCCTTACACCTCTAACGGGTCAAATTGTTAGAAAGCATACGTAAACGTCGCTAATTCAAACTAGATTCGTATGTGCGTTCTCAACTGCCGAAATGCTATCTAACGTCATCGAAAATTCTAATTTATGAAACATTGTGTAAATATGCGTTAATAATTATTTTAATTCTAACATACCTTAGCTAATACATTCGGCGACGTGTCCGATTGTTATTATTGTACCATGCATCATTATTAAATGTAGCTATTTAACTTGTTTTTTTTTTTTAATTATATCGATTTAATAACTGTATTTTTTTTCTAATTTTTTATTTAACGCCTATACAACGGAGTAAGTGTCAGCAATAATAATAATCCTCTATGTGGAACCTTCAGCTTTTTTCGATAATATTTTACTTATAGCTAGCGCGAAAAAAACATTTAAAATTATATTTATTTGATAAATGTTTTGTATAACGTCTGGCCGAATTTAATTACGTAAACTCTGTATGATTTACCGAAACTGTAGTCGGTACTGAAACTGTATTTCGACGAACCGCCCTTGTTACGTCTATCAGCTGACTCGTCTTTATTCATATCGTCCGTCACACTCTTACTGTAATTCGTACTATCTGACGATCTACTTCGTTGTTGAAACATCGATTGTTCTAATTTTTCTACCGAATCTTCTTCTAACATGAATCCTCTCGAACCGCCTCTTTTCATTCTGAACAACAAGACAAAAAATTAAAAATTACTATTATTTAAAAATACGAAACTTGAAAGTTTCTTATTAAAGCGTTTGGAAACGTTTGAAACCTAATTTTGCAGATTTATTAATTCAGAAATACCATCGAGGATATTCATTAAAGAACGTTTATAGAATAGTATATATATAATAAGAAATGAAATTATATATTGCAATAATAATGAAAGATAAAAAGGTTAACCAGTTAAATGAAAGAAAACTTATTAAAACCAAATAATCGAGCGATAAAAGATGATCCATTTTTATCCGGATATACTTTCATACATCGTACTCTTGTGTTGGAATGTGTAATTTAGAGACTGAACGATATTTAATCAATGCTGCGTTATTTTTTGCAAATCGTGTTATATATTTACCTACCTGTAAATTTACGTGCCGTGTACCGCACCTAAGCAAAAGGCGCGGGAAAGGAGAGAACGTATTAGTGAGAATGAATTGAAAGTTGGCAGAATAGACGAGAAGGACGGATTGTTAAATTAGATAATCAAATTCGAGGATTTAAGAAAATTTAATAAATTATTGGAACATCGTGCGGGTAGGAAAGAATGTTTGGGAGGCTGAGATAGAATATTCTCGGAATTGAATTGCACACGTTCAAGGAGAATGTGGTGGATGAGGATATTACAGCTTGAACATAGAGGAGGAGGAGGAAGATAACTGTGTGAGATTATTACGACCTAGGCGCAGACGAGCAAGTACATCACCTCTTCTGTAGGTTTGGTGAGATGGAGTTCGAAGGAATGTTGAATGTCGAACCGATCGAAGTTTGTTGGTAAGTAAAAGTGCAGACCACTGGAGGTTGAGGGAGGAAAGAAAAAAAGGGGGAAGGTGGATTTGAAGAGAGAACAGGATATTTTCTATTTGTTTAATAAAATTCAGAATTGAAGGGGAAGATTTGAAACCAAAGGTTGAAGAGTGGGAGGAAAATTAGGATTTGAGGAAACGCGAATGAAGGAGAAAAGTAAAGAGCGTTGCCTGTTAATATCAGCATATGATGCTGCAAACTAGGTGTATTATAACCTAGAATTGGACGAGCATGTGGTTCGTAAAGTGTTTGGAAGCGTAAATAGGATTGTAGATAAGAAATAATCTTCATATACGATCGTTACAAACATCGTACAAGAACCTCGACTTACTTCTAGCACTTTTAATATTTAGGAAATGTCGCAAAATATTACAACTCGAAAGTGCAGGATAGACGCCAGTTTGACGATAAAAGATATACCACAAAAACTGCAATTGAACTTTCTCATTCGCGCAGGATATATTTATAGTAGAAGTACATGCGTAATTTTGATATCCTACAAAGAGTGTTGAATAGGGTTTTTTTATATATTTTTTTAATATGTTTTGTTACAAAGGAGCAGCATCCCAGTGTACTTATAACTGTAACTTTAACTATAAAGGAAAAAAAAACGAAAATAATATTTATAATAAATGGTATGGGTGTGATGGGGAATACTGCTAAGTGTGACTTACAAATTAAAAGGTAGAGATGCCAAAATGTAAAAGTAACATAGTCCCAGAATCCATATTAATATGATTATAGATTATAAGAAAGCGCACGGAAACTATTATAATGAAAAAGACAAAAGGAAATAAAAAACATAAGAATAATTCGATATGTATATAAAACTTTTAAGTAATCACGAGGAGAGAATCACGCTACGAAGTAGAGGAATTTGATGCTACGGTATCACAGTTGAATTAGCTTATGCGTTATCCATTCTATATTTTCTATCCATGATTCAATATAAGATAATATTTCGTTCACATTATCCTTACTAATTTTTAAGTTATCATTAATTTTAATACCAAACTTAATCCTAAGATCGTCAAAACTCGGGCACGAGAACATAAAATGTCTAATGTTGTCCACATTGTTACTACCGCATGATATACAACCAGGACTGTCGGCTAGACGAAACCTATATAGGTATTCACATAACCATTATTGAAAGTATGTGCGAAGTGTAAAAATTAACATTAATTTGTTTTAATTTAATTCTATCCGAAACACATGGAAAAAATTCATATGTTTTCCGACCAGTAGAGCAGTTTGTCCACCTTTCTTGCCAAACTGAAAACAAAGCATTACAAATTTACTTAGGGGATTTTATATGTAGGTGTTTCACCTATTGAGTTTAAATCGCTATTTAGGTAAACGATATTTTTAAGCGAGGTAATATTACCAACAAATATTCAGAAATAATTGACCGGCGCCAATTATGTATAAATCTTGAAGGAATAATATTGCCTATAATGCTCGCAGCAGTGGTTGGAGCAGTCCTATACAAAGAACAAATGTTGAGCAAAAATTTCCTTTGCTGTTTGTTAACCTTTTTAAGAACTGCAGAATTTACATAAACACTGGCACCGTAACTATACAATGACTGAATAAGACCTTTACATGAGACACTTCTTTCCTTGTAAAACCTTTAACATTCAGTTGCAATATTTTCAAAAAACGTTATACAATTTATCACATCTCCTATGTATATATTCAATATGAGAAGTGAAAGACAATTTATAGTCAATTAGTAAACCTAAATACTTAATAGTTCTAACATGAGAGATTCGATGATCAGATACTAATTTAAAAATTACTGATTTCAGTGACAATTTTTTGCTTACCGGAAATAATAAAATTACACTTATGTAAACCAATCCCATGAGATAGATATTTCAAAATATCGGATAAAGCTGTTATTACGCGTGTTTAGTTATTATCTTCGTAAATAAAATTCGTATCAATTCCGATTTTCTTATCGCGGTATAAACTCCGTATTTATTAACTAGGCCGCTATCCCCTCCGACGAAGAATATCGTAGATAATTCGCCATCTACGACAACGTCAAATTTACTCACTACTACTGATGATTTACCATCATCATCATTCTCATCAACAGACAACACAATGGCTGCGTCGTCGTCGAATATGTCTGGCTCTTTATCAGGTATAAACTCTTTTAATTCTATGTTAACAAACGTACAGTCGAATATATATTCTTCCTCAAATCATAATAACACTTGCCATTCTGTCCAAAATACTTATCCGTCAGTATCTACTCACTCTATAAACAAATCCTACGCAGATAAAATCAAACAGCAGAATAAAATTATTCCGCTTACAGAATTTCAATATCCCCATGAGGATCAAGGTCTAATATTTCCCTACATTGAAGGTAGTCTATTAAAAACTTATTTCCGTGCTCTACTACCAATGATAGGCGATCCTAAAAATATCATCGCCGGTTCACGCATAAGTGCTAACAGAGTCTTGATTTTCTTGAAAACATCCGACATTACGACCATTTTTTTTAAAAACGGTGGAACCATTCAAGTTAATAATCAAATCTTAAAAGCCCGCCGCCTATCTTCTCCAACAAAGCAAGTAACGTTATCGAATGTTTCTGCTATACTACCAAATATGATCCTACAGCAACGTCTCACACATGTTCTCGGCTTAAAACTAGTATCTCCCATCTCAATTCTTCGAGTTGACCCCTCAGATTCTGATTTTGGTCACATTATAAGCTGGAGAAGACAATTTTATATAACGCACTTTGAAGAAGTTACTCTACCTCCCTATTTCAATATATCATACAGAAATCACGATTATAGAATATTTATATACACCGATGATTCGCTCTGCGCTATTTTCAAAGAAAAAAATCATAAAGCAGCAGACTGTCCAAATTTCATCAACCATGCAGCTGATGTTCAGAAACTCAATGTTATACCAACTTATAACTCTGTCCCTCAAACACAAACTAATAATAATCCCTCTCATATCGATGTTTCAAATACATTGCATGATCAACCCAGTGAAATGATAAACATTTCGAGTAGAGTATCTGCTGAAAACGTCCATACAATCATTGCTTTGCCAGAAACATCGGTCAATACAGAATCTACTCCTGTTGATGATCAAGAAAATTCCTCTCCATCTATTTCTAATAACCCACGTTCAACGATAACAATCAACTCACTTGGCACTGCTCACCAACGCAATATTAAACAAAGCATGCAAGATACTTTTAAAAGACAAATTTCTGACTCCCCCCCGGCTTCAATTGAAGACATAAACAAAGAACCTGTAGAAAATTCTAAATTTACCCTTCCTCATGATCGGCCAAAAAAGAAAACACCAACACCTAAAAAAGACTCGATCGATCAATCTCAGAAACACTCTCCTGAGATGAGTGAAAATACAAGTCAAATTAACACATGTGTTCCAACTAAATCTTCAATCAAGCAGCTTCTACAACCAATCGAGCAAATAATTACTACAAAAATTTCAAGCCAAAGAATACCCATTGAACTTTACTAATTTCTGTCTTCTAATGGACATGGTTAGTGGTGCAAGTGACTCGCTACCAACAGTCACAGAATTTACAACAGATACTGAAGGTATCATTCGGATGTTGAATCAGAACTACCATACACTGACAAATAGGTCAATGAAGGTTAGATTCACAAAGTTGAAGAAACGCTTACATCTTGCTTTGTCACCTAATAATGATTCCAATGCACCATCTTCAGCCGAATCCTCAGACTCTATTGATATTTGTTAAAATGATGAATCCAATTTCCTGGAACTGCGCAGATGTCTTCTCCCACTTTGAGGATTTACAGCTGCTTATTTCTACTCAAAATCTACAACTTAATTCGGCCTTATCTCAATCATAATTAACTTTAAATCGCCGTTTTAACATATCAACTTACTTTAAGTAAAATTATATACCGGAAATGGATGACGACATATTTTTCTCTTGGAATTGTAATGGTATTTTTGCACATTACGAAGATGTCAAAGTTCTCTTATCAGAATATAATCCATCTGTAATTTGTTTACAAGAAACGCACTTAAAAGCTGATCAGAAATTTAATATCCCTGGTTACGAACTAATTTATACAACAACTGCTGAGTATGCGCATAGCGGTATATTGTTAGCAGTTAAATCAAAATTTCATCATGAACAGGTTACCCTAGATACCGATTTACTAGCATTGGCAACAAAAGTTTATTTCAATCAACCAGTTATCATATGCACTGTATATTTCTCGGAAAAAATCACTGTGGACCAGTTCTTTTCTCTGTTACAAGATCTACCAAAACCATTATGGTCAAGCAACAATTACAACCCAAGTGGAAAAGTTATTGAAAGTGCGATAAATATATTCAATCTCTCACTATTAAATCTCACACAGCCAACCCATTATAATTTTTCGTATCGAACGTGGTCTAATATTGATTTGGCATTATGCTCACCTCAATTAACAAGCAAATTACAATTCTTTTTACATCATGATCTTGGAGGAAGTGACCATTTTTCAGTTATCATAAAACATCGATTAACCCCAGAGAAAATACAAGTGACTCTATATCCAAAAGTCTTAATATATAATTATAAAAAAGTGGACTGGACAAAATATAATACTGTGTGCAAGTTGAACATTAATATAGCGAATAACGTGGACACTGTAATACAATCTTTCACAAACACGTTAATAACGTATGCCAAACTCCTCCTACAAAAGTAAACTTGAACAAAAACAATAAAAAGGTCCCGTGGTGGTCTAAAGAGTGCTTAAATGCAATCAGAAATAGGCGAAGAGCTTTAAAAAAATTAAAAGCAGAACCAACTATGGAAAATCATTTATTATTTAGAAAAATGCGTGCAAAAGTCAGATATACTCTCAAACAAGCTAAACAACAATCCTGGAAAAAATATATTTCGACTTTGACACCAAGTACTCCAACCAACGTAATATGGAATAAGATAATAAGTATCGAAAAAACAACATCATCCTGTATACCAACGTGCATCCGATTGGCGTCATCTACAGGAAATAAACACAATATTCGCGAATTATTTTGCATTATCTTCAAAGTAACGATTATTTTTCAGAATGTAGTATGTCAACAAGCAGAAATATCACTTATTTTAACTTCGAAAGCGATAACAGTTAACCATACAATCAACCAATAACCATAGATGAACTTCGAACAGCCATAAAGCGTACAAAACCAAAAGCTGTCGGTCCGGATTCTTTTCATATTAATCTTTTAAAACACGCACCAGAAAACGTTTTAGACACATTGCTTCTAATCTACAATAAAGTATGGTTCACTGGCGCTATTCCATCATACTGGAAAACAGCATTCATAGTACCGATACTAAAACCTAATAAAAATCCCACATTATTGGACAGCTACCGACCAATATCTCTTACGTCTATTTTATGTAAAATACTCGAAAAGATTGTAAACCAACGACTGTTATGGGAAATTGAAAAAGAAAAACTACTTGCTAAAAACCAATATGGTTTTCGATCAGGGCGTAGTACTATTAATCCGATCTTATGTATAAAGCAATGCATATCAAAAGCTTTCTTTAAGCTGTTTTCTTCGATTTTAATAAGGCTTTCGATACTATATGGAAAAATAAAATATTGTCGACACTACTCTCGTCGAAGTTAAAAGGACGTCTCTGCACATTTATCGCGAACTTCTTGTCGAATCGAAGTTTTCAAGTAAGGTTAGGGCCTTCTTTGTCTGAACCTCAGAAGCTAGAAAATGGAGTACCTCAAGGATCAGTACTCAGCCCCACACTATTCAATATTGGAATAAATGATATTATACATACGGTCCAGAAACCAATACAATCATTTCTATACGCGGATGACTTCTGTATTTTGCTTCCGTGCACAGACATTGAACTGGGAGAGTCAATTCTGCAAGACACAATTATCAAACTACAACGCTGGTCTCAAAATAACGGTCTATATTTCTCAACATCAAAAACAACAGCAATACACTTTTGCCGACGAAATAAATGCGAACATAAAATACGTTTGAACCTTTACAACAACCAAATACCATCAGCAAAAGAAGTGCGATATTTAGGAATGATATTTGACAGTAAACTTACATGGAAAACACACATTAAATTACTAAAGACCAGCTGTCAAAAGAAATTAAATCTAATGCGAAAACTATCACATACAACATATGGTGCCAGCAGAAATAGCTTATTAACGATATATCGCACTCTAATAAGGCCGAAATTGGATTATGGAATCCCTGCTTATACTACAGCGAGTTCGACATTATTAAAGTCTCTAAACACGATCCGAAATACAGCTCTAAGATTGGCAACTGGAGCCTTCCGAACATCACCGATAATAAGTATTTCATGCGAAGCTTCTGAATTGCCCTTGCAATTAAGAAGACAATACTTGACCATACTGGCGCTGGCTACTCAAGGAGATACCGATCTTCCCAGTTTGCATAAACTCATTCAAGCATAATATAACGTCGAACTCCCAATATTATCTCGCGAAAACCTCGATGTTATTCCGCCTTGGGCACAGTTGCACACACAAGTGAATCTAACGTTCTGTAACATAAATAGAAAAAATGTTAACAAGATCAGAGAAACTTTAAAGGAGATTAAAGAAAACCATGCATAATATGAATTTATATACACAGATGGATCGAAATCTTCAGCAGGGATAGGTTGCTCGGTAGTTGTTAATGATAACGTAGTTCTTCAAATTGCTCTTCCAGTTACGTTTTCAGTCTTATCAGCAGAACTATACGCCATTAGATCCGCAGTGAATTACGCAGATTCCGACAGAAATAAAAATTTCATTTTATGTACCGACTCGCTTTCAGCATTAAGAACTCTATTAAATAATGAAAATTTGCATCCAATAGCCAACGAAATAAAACTCATGTTACAAACTACATCTAAGAACATAATACTTTTGTGGATACCAGCTCACTGCAATATATATGGTAATTCAATAGCCGACGTATCAGCAAGAACAGCCGTTTCGCATCCGCTTCTAAATATCCATGTACCGATAGCTGACTTCAAAGAATACTTAAAGCATCATTTCGAATCGACATGGAATAGTAACTGGCAGAGAATATCTACGGTGAATAAACTACGATCGATAAAATTATCTTCAAAACAGTGGCACTCAGCACATCGTAGTAGCAGAATGGAAGAGGTGTTCGAATTAATAGATAGGACACACAAAATTAACACACATTCATCTATTAGAAAGAAGTACGCCGCCAACGTGCCAACAATGTTTTTGTCAGTTGACCGTCGAGCATCTATTGGTAGACTGTCCAATTTACGGCAAATACCGAAAACAGTATGGGATCGCATCGCTCGACTTGCAAAGTTTGCTGAGGGATAACATGGATATCATTAATAGAGTTTTCGTTAAAATGTATCAAATTAACGCATTTGTTATAATTATCTTAATACCTTTGTTGTAAACAGTTAATATCTTCGTTATAATTATATAATACCTTAATTATTTAATACCTTTGTTGTAATTATTTTAGTTCCGTGCCTCTAGCTATAATTGCGGTAAACGGCACGTAAATTTAAAAAAAAAAAAACACAATTTTTTTCAAGTATTGACAAATTATTTCTAACTGCTTATAGTTGTAGCGATTATTTATATGGAACATAACGCAAAGATCATCAGCATATGATATTAATTCACAATTATTACTGAGAATTGAGCAAAATTCCTCAATTTCATAGTGAATTCGACAATATAGTACATTCCACAGAGTTGGACCAAGTACACTACCCTGAGGAACACCACATTTTAATGTTTTTCTAGAAGTGGTATTTTTAATAATGACAGATCTTTCATGAAAATAACTTATAATAATGTTTATAAGATAAGGATTGATTTGTTTGTCTTTAAGAATTTCCATTATTGTTGTCAAAAGCTCCTTTTATGTCACATGAATTTCTTATCGATGAAACTCGTAGTTCTGTAAGTATTTTTGGGTGACATTAGCAATACGAGTTGCAAATTTAAGCCCGTTGTCAATATAAAAGAATGTTGAATAGTAGTAACGGCCAAGTCTTACTATTATTTAGTCAATTGATCGAAATTAATTCGTAACCGATTACCTGATATTCGGATCAGCTATACTCGATCCGGATACGCTAATATCAACAGCGTAACTTGAATCGGACGTGGAGTTAGACTGAGCTCGACGTAAAGCTTCCTTTAATCGTTCCGCGAATACAGTTCGATGCTCTAATGTATCTAACTGGCCGCTATATCGTCTGGCGTTTGCTTCTTCGTCTATATATATATATATATATATATATATATATATATATATATATATATATATATATATAAAAATATTAAATATTACTTTACGAAAATGAAGGACTTGGACAAACACGTATTTTTTATAATAAGTTTGATGAAAGATATCACTTGACCGGGTTTTTTTTTTTTTTGAACCGATTATCGTAACGTTCTTTAAATTTTCAGTTCTAAATCGATAATATTTAAATTTTATAAATTAAGGATTCGAGCCAGTTGTTTACATTTGTATATATATATATATATATATATATATATATATATATTATATATATAATCATTGGCTAAAATAAGCTTGTTTTAATTAATATATAAAGATATAAATCACTTTTCTACAATTTGCTTGTATTCATTGTTTTCATAAATACAAACATACAGACACACACACATATATTTATATATATATATAAAAATTCTGTTAGCATCACCATCAACCCTCCTATTGAATACATAAATATCAGTTAGAGCGCCCTAACAAATATATCAATAAACACAGTAGGGATAATTATTAAAATTATACTACTCGTGTAAATTATTTAATAAATATAAGTAATTGTAGTACATCTAATTTAAATTCTAAGACATGATTAAACGAGAACAGCGATGTTCATTATAGTTACCAGAATCTCCTGAAAGAAGTTTACTATCAGTCTTATAAAAAAAAAGTGCACCTGAGGGACGATTAAACAATTATAGGAGAAAAACGTGTATACGTAATTAAAAATGAAGGCTCAGATTAATGCTGATTCAGCAAGGGAATTAGGTCATACTATCGTCTCTATTCCGCCACATTTACGGCGACGAATATAATAATAATAGTAATAGTAGTTGCGATGAAAAACTGGAACAACGGATTAACTTGAGGAATCATTATTTTTTTTAATCTCCAGCGTTCGTGGATATAATTTAAAAGCGATCTCTCTTAAAATTAACCGTTCGACATATAGAGAAACTACTCTAATGCGAACTTCGTTATTAACTGAAACACGACTATTAAATATCCGACATCCGTACCAAGTACAGGTGTTCGAGGGGCTATGTCGAAAAGAATAGAAATAATTAAACGCCGATTGCTAACCGTTGCGTGTGAAGGCGAGAGCATTGCAAGTTCCTCGGTCACATTATGCGTTCGGACAAGGTGTATAGTTGTTGAAGGAAAATCGACTATTAAAACGACCACTAACAAGATATAGATGAATTAATCGTTTTAGTCGTGCATTAGATTGTTAATTATACAATACTATAGATGATTCAAAAATAATTTTCAACGTGTTTATATAAATAAAATTGAAACATTACACGACGAACCCGAAAATATAGAATTTCTCGTGCCGTATAGGGGGACATCGTGCGACTCGAACGGATTAAGTCTGAAACGAAGGATCCGGCTAGTAATCGATCGAAATGTACGACGAGAGAGAGATAGAAAAAGGTACACAAATGCGTGATAGGTTATTTTCAATTTAGAACCATTACACATCAGACACCGGTGTTAAGTGGTTGGCCAAACAGTTGATTTGTCAAAATGTCCATTAAATTGCGTTTACCTTATGTGCATGACTGAAGCAATTTTTCGTTTAAACCGAACTTACGCGGGGTTATAATTTATAGACGTTTTATTACCCGCATCTTCGTTATTATCCGAAATGCTGGTACACGCTGTAAAGTATTCGTCCGGCGATGACGGTGGTGAGTCATCATCCGTACAACGAGAAGTAGAATATTCGCTATTATTAATTAGAGGCGCTCGTCTAGAGACTGGAAGCATTTCTCCGGATGATCCTAAAATGATAAATTTCCCTTTGCACAGATGTTTCCCGAACGGTTTCGTCGGTTGATCCTCATTCATTTTACGAACGTTCTATATAGAAAGAAAGTATCAAAAAATGTCTATATAACGAGATTATTTTTTCGTTTTTTTTTTTTTTTTTTTTGTCTTTTGTAAACATATATTTAATGTTATGTTATTAAGATCGTTGATACGGGGGTATCAGAATATTTCGAGATTTAACAAATAAAATATTACGTATTAATAACTTTTACAAATTGTAAAATTGAAGAAATAAATGTATATATGTATTTATATGTATGTATATATATTTGTATGTACATGTATATATGTATTTTTTTTTATTGTTTGCGGGGTTTTTTAATTTTCCCCTCCGCTTATCATACTTGCGTTCAATCTGTAGCGTTATTTTAATATTAATATTGTGGTCGAGGTGAGGCTTATACCGGAACTCCGCTATGTTTAATAATTGCGTGTATATATTGTAATTTGATAAAATACATTTTTCTTTCTTTCGTCCTTTCTTGATTTAGTAACGTTAATCAATCAACGGTCGAAATAACTTAGCCAAAAATACAGATTTACTTAAATAATCGGGACGCTATCTAGCGGGGCGTTAAAATATCTATTTTTATTAAGGAACAACAGAAAACATGAAAATATCGTTTCGGTGTGTTTTTTAAAAATATTAATAAAATCGAATTTTTCTAACGGTTTTTAAAGTGCAGCAAAGTCTTTGCTGACGATAATCCCGACATATTAATTGATTTTAATCGAAATATATGTTTATACATTTTGTAGTTAATCATGAAAAAAAAAGAAACATAAAATAAATATTTAAACGCTTTAATTTGCCTGCATTATTTTTTTAAAAACTACTTCTTGTCCACTTCATTTTGCTTTGTAAATTTTATTTATTTACGTAACTGATACGTAATTGTTATATTTCAATGCAATAGCACATATATATATATATATATATATATATATATATATATATATATATATATGTATATATAAAACACAAAATAATGTACTTGGACATATAACAGCGCAGTAGAAAAATTGCTGAACCATATGGCAAACAAACTTGATAGATAATAATGAGCTTAATCCAGCAAAAACGCAAACATGTGCGTTCCATCTTTGTAACGAGCAAGCTAAACGTCAGCTGCAAAATCATCGCATCCACATGTGCTACGAACATCCTCATTAGTACTTTATTACTCTGTTGAAGAATATACGTGTCCTGTTTGGAGTCGCAAAGCACGTGGAAAAAAGAAAAGGTGGATGTACGTTTAAATCTAGTTTGCAGATTGATAACCGGTTGTTTGCGATCAACACGCATTTGAGGAAATTATATAAGCTCAGTGGTATCGCTTCACCAGACACTAGACGAGATGTGAATGCGCGAAAAGGGAGATCAAAAGTTGAAAATGATAACCGCCACCGATTACATGAATATGATTAATTAGCAAAACTGCGATTACAGTACAGGCATAGTTTTCTAAGAGCAGTCGAGCAATTGGAAAGTATTGCGATAAATACATATATATGTATATGTTCGACGGGGAACTAAATACTTGGATACAAAAGAAGTCCGGATTTTGTAACGCGGTGTATGGCGGAATTCGGTTTTTTTAACAATCTGAGCGTTCTGTTTTTTACATCTCTTCCATCCATTTTCTACTTAGTCAATCTTAATCGTTATAAGATTCGAATGTTACAGATTTCGATTCCGAGTACAGCGACTGTAGTTGCTACCGTACCAAGTCATCAGTCCAGCGAGTAGGCACTCTGCCTCCTCCTCTTGTACTGGGTGCTTTCTCAAGCTCTAAAATTTTATATAGATTTTCTTCTCTTATAATATGTTACATTTGTATATAAATGGGAAAAACCTACCCTGCATTTCTACTACTGGTTAAATGAAGAACCTCCATAAGCATGTAAAAGATACATCTTCTAGTTATGTTTCCGATTATAATTTTCTGGTCCTTTCTATGCTCGTCCGTTTCCTCATCGGGTAAACATTAAAAATATGCTGCGCGTGCATTATTTAAACAAAGTTCTCTTCTTCTTAACATTGATTACTTGCGTTCGCAGTTCGAAAGAGAATGTGAACAAAACGATTAGAAGAAAAAAACGCTAGAAATTATAGATATCGATCAACTTAACAAACTCAATAGAGATCCTACGCGGTATGTCAGAAGTTTCTAAATATACATCGTCACCTGAGACTCGTGATAGTGACTGCGATGATGATCTAGTAAATATGCGAAAAACTATCGCACAGTATATAAAAATAGCGACTTATAAATTAAAAAATAATTAAACCCCGTTGTTTCAACTCAAAGTAAAATAACGTTAAATATTGATCATTATTTACGGGTATTTGAACAGCGTGAAGATTACCTACACTCTCATTGTTACAAAAACATCGATTGATTTCGAAAAATCTCTCACGTTTCTCGTTAACGATTTATTTTAGGTACTTAGCCTAGATAATAACTAAATAAAAAATAAAGAACAAAAAAAATCGCTAAATTTTTATATATAAAAAGACTATCGAGTAGATATAAAAAATTAATATAAATAATAATTAAAATATATACAATTTAAATATATATATATATATATATATATAAGGAAGAAATTAAAAAAAATAAAAAATAAAATGTATGAGAAAATATTTAATTTCAATGTGCAATATTACCAAAAAAAAAAATAGGAAATGAAAACAGATTTTTTAAAAATATTTTTCGTAATATTGTCCAACAAAAATTAAGTATTTCCTTAGATTTTATTTCATTTTTCGTTTTTTTTCTCTCTTATATTTTTTTTTTATAAATTCACATCTGTATTTTATTTTTATTTTTTTTTATGTTCACTTGATAATGTCTTAATAGCTGAAAAACTTTATGGGCTTTTTATACGTATAAAAATTTAATGTGTTTAACTACTGTTTTTTTTTTGTTTATTTTTTTTTAAATCGCTACATTTCGCAATATTGAAATTATCCACGTTCTTTTCTGTGTCAAATCTTTTTTATTACGTAACATTTCAAAAACAATTACAATTTTCATTTTCAAACTCTTAAATTGTTTTCAAAATGTTACATTTCATTTCCAAACTGTGAAATTATTTCCAAAACGTTATGTATTTAAAAAGAAGGATATTGTTTACATCCAAGAAAATCCTGATTTTTTACAGCATTCTACAAACAACGGTAGGATTTACAATTATAATAGTTACTTACATGCCCGTTTAAATTATCGTTATTAGCGGCGGTTATTGTACTGTTATGATTATTTTCGGTCGGCGTTGTGCTAAACGATTCACCGATCGGAGACAGCCTTCTAATAACCGGTTGATGATGATACGTATGATGAAGCAGTTGTTGTTGCTTCTGTCTGAAACCTAATAAAGTTTTGTTCAGCTCGCGCAGAACGTTATCCTCTTCGTATTGACTCAGCGGATGACGCGAATAATTTTCGGCATCCATACAGCAGAAATTTACCTAAATTGAAAATATTTATCTTCGAAATGGTTTTTCAATATTTCGATAATCGGTACTTTCGTATGTAAATATATCAGTAATCTATTATAGACGGTATAGATCGCTGGAAAAACAGTTTTCATCTGATTACGACGAAGTTGAAATACGAAATATTTGAAAAAAATTCATAATATCGTCTTCCACAAGGTCTGTAAAATTTTAGTATTTACATATCGTCGTTAACATTTGGCAGGTATTCGATTATAGAAACCATTTACATAACGACGCATTAAAAATTACTTAGCTTTCTAAAAACCAATATTAATACACGTTTATATTTTCCTGTAGTCATTTTTTAAAATTATTTCAAAAATCGAAATGTGTAATTTTCTATACACGGTATTGATGTAATTTTCGAAATATACGACATTTCTGTTTATTCTATAAATAATTTATTCTTGGAAGTTATTTCAATTTTAAATTACGAGTTTAATCTTTAAAGTACATTAAACGTGTATTTTTAAACAATATCCAACGTCGCTGAAATAAAGTAATCTTTTAACAAGTTCCGAGTTTAACGTAACAAATTAATCCCGCTCAGTTTTCGGTGTACAAAATTTAAATATATATTTTTTTAATCGGCCTAGCTGTACGTACCATTTGGCCACCGAAAAACAAAAATAAAACATAAATAAATATAACGAATGAATTAAATTAAACTAAAAGAAAGAAATAACTATAAAATATGAATATAGAAGGAGAGGAAAAAATTACTCCCAGAACAAAAACCAACACTTAAATTAGAATATGATTAATACTAATGA
This sequence comes from Coronaproctus castanopsis, assembly GCA_032883995.1. Classification (NCBI taxonomy): domain Eukaryota; kingdom Metazoa; phylum Arthropoda; class Insecta; order Hemiptera; family Monophlebidae; genus Coronaproctus; species Coronaproctus castanopsis. The sequence continues at coordinate 181,968,718 of CM065053.1, forward strand.
ATTTAAATAAAACTAGCAAAACACGAACATCCAAACATATTAAGGATAGGATACAGTAAGAAGGAAAAACACCAAGAGAGGATAACTTTTCAAGCAAACTCGTACATCTATGTTCGAACCATCCACATCTGAAAAATGAATGGTTAATATCTTCTATAAAATTGACGCTATTATGATTGGTACAATGAATATAAGAAGGATTTACAAGATTGAAGTTCAAAGATACACTAGAATGACCAGAACGAAGCCTACATATGACAGTGATAAATCTACGGATTATAGTGATCGGAATAACAGTGGAAAGGTGTTTGAACCAGGGGACATGGGGAAATTCAGTTTGAACCGTAAAGGTTGCTGGAGGGAATATATGGAAAACGATCTCCAGAATTAATAGCACTTTTCGCCAAGGTATCAACTCTGTCGTTCGTGGAGATGCCACAATGACTAGGTATCCATAAAAACTTCAGGTTACCTCCACATTGAAGCATTTCTCCTTAATTTCTAAAACGAAGGAGTGAGATTTATAAACTACTGTTTAGAATAGCCAAAAGATCACTAAAATTATTAATTACCTATTTTCTAAATTTACCTCTACTATAATTAAATATATATGAATTTTTAAATAATATTTTAATGAATAATTTTTTTTATATATATATATATATGTATGTATATATATGTGTATATATGTGTGTATATATATATGTATATATATATGTGTGTGTATATATATATATGTATATATATGGGCGCGTCCCGTATCACGTCCTCGTCGTGCGCCTGGTAACATTGTTTATATAAACAATGGCTAAGAATACGGGAAACAGTCGGCGAACTGCACATGAGTAGCAGTATGAAACCTGGATGTGGACATTTAAGCTACTGGAAGGTATACGATGTCATCATCATATATATATACATATATATATATATATTCTAATTTCAAAATAAATTGTCAAATATTTCGCTACCACTCACGCATACATATTTAACTATAGGGTGACCCAGTTTTTTAAGCGCAGTTGGTGACACCGCTACAACGAAAACTGCGTACTTCACGCTTAGTATACACACGAAGATTTGTTAGTAATCATGGCACCCTATAACGAGAAGAGCGCGCGTTTTGCGTGGAACGTTATTTTTGGCGTGAATCGATCACGACAGTGCAAAAAGAGTTCCTCGTCATGCTACTTCTTTAAACCTGTCGAGAGAGTCTGTTCGCCGTATATTGCTGGAAGATTTGAAATTTGATCATTATCAACTGGTAATAACTTATGAATTAAAAAGTACCGACCATGCACAACGAAAATTTTTTGCTGAAACGATGCTGAAAAAAATCGAAGACGAAGAGATCGATTTAAACAACCTTTGATGAGCGATGAAGATCATTTTCAGCTATCCGTATTCGTAATCAAACAGAAGTGCCGCTTCTGGTCCCAATCTAATCCGAACTCAAGTGAAAAGATGCAAGTCGTCACACAGTGAGCGAGTAACTATCTGTGCTCGATTTACGAGTGCAAATAGTGGGGATTTATTTTTTCACTTATGTCAACGGAACGCGCTATATCGAGATGATAACTCGTTTTTCTTCCCTCACTTCGTCGTCGGGGCCGCAGATGGCTTCAGCAAGATGGTGCGACGTGGCTCACAGTACTGAATGAAGCGTTTTGTAACCGCATATTGTCGCGTCGCACGGATTTCGCTTAGTGACCTTAAGAGCCCCGGTTTACGAAACACTTCTGGAAGACGTGAAAACTCGGATTTCTGAAGAAATTTCAAAAATTCAGCGATCTATGCTCGAAAAAGACTTTGAAAATGTTGTAAAAAAACTTGATAAATGTATTGTTGCAAATGTCGGTCATCTGAAGGGTATTGTGTTCTACAAGTGATTCTAAGCTACTCGTTTTCCTATTTTTAAATAAAATTTCATTCAAAAATTTTAGTCGTCCAGTTTTTGAATTATTCAAAAAACAAAACCACTCGAGTTTGAGTTATTTAATAAACAAAATCGTCCATCTTCTCTTTGTCACCCTATATTTATTTTATCCATTTGTAAACGAAAAAATCAACCGAAATTAGAGCTGAAAAATACATAAATTGAACATAATTGACGTTAATGGTAGCCTTTCCACGAAATGATTTATTTTAAACAGTTCATTATCATTATGATTATTATTGTAATTATTATAATTATTGTTGTTATTAAGGACAACTTAGAAATAGAATGAAATAATGTTACTATGAGAAATTTAGGTAATTTATTTGATAAATATAATAAATCCAAATAATTTTTCTTATTAGACGATGATGCGAAAGAGTTTTTATACTAATTTTCGAAATGATGTACATTAATTGTTTAAATAAGGCTGTGAACGCAAATGACTAAAATGAACTTTGAGTATGATGCTTAATTACCTTAGTAGGTTAAGATTGTATCTTTATTTATTTAAAAAAAATATATATATATTTATATGAATAAACGACCAACTCTATCGGGTTTTTTTTTTTAAACATAAAATCTAGTACACGATAATAATAATAATAATAATAATGATAATAGCAAGGCGAATCGGTTTTAAAAATATGTATTGCGAGTTAAATAAAAATAATTTTTTGTTTCTTTTTTTGGCTTACCAAATTAAGTTTATTAGCTGGTTCGAAGATACCTTTCTGTCTGGGATTATTAATTTTGCCAGTTTGTAAAGTACCCTCGACTGATAACACCTCATTATCTTCTAACGATTCCACGCAAAGCAACGTAACCAATAATTCAGGATGCGTCATGAACTGAATGCATTCCTAATAAAAATCGCTGCTGTAACATTGATAGTACTCTAATTTTCGGAAAAACGTAAAATAAATAATTTAATCCAAGTAACATTTTCTAACTAAATACGACTTATTTGTACATAGAGCAGGAAGTTATCTCACCTTTAGTACTTCATTGCCTACGAATTTTGGGAATTTTCATTATATATATATAGCGACGTGTGTACGTGGTGTATGTATGTTAGTGTATAAAAACGACAATTTTTAATTTGGTGATATATTCGCGATAATTTTTAAATCGCGCAATTTGCAGTTCATCCACTTTCATAGGACTGAGTAACATTATTTTATATCGCGACCCAAGCGTTATATATATTTTTACTCTTTAGTAGTTCCCAGTTCGAAATTTACGATGGTGTAACTTTATTTATAAGTGCAAAATTTTACGATTCAGTCCATTTTAGGTTAGAACACTTATCCGATGAATTGAATTAATGTAAATGCAGAGATATTACACGGTATGTTATTTTCAGATACTGTGAAAAGTATTAAATTAAGCCCTTATTTACTAATTCGGCAACATTTCTAAAATGAACCTATAGCCGCATCCTAGTAGTTATAGTAGGAGTGGAAGTAGAATGTCAGTCGAAAAAACTTAAAAATGATTTATTTCTCGCTGATAGATTAGAGATTACGACTTGGCAAAAAGAAATCTTATATAATCCATATTGAACTACTACAGAAAAAATACTTATTAGTGACGTGAAAAGATTGTTCCACGTTATATGAACTTCTTAAGGAACAAAATGTGCCGGATATAAAAGGTTTGTGCTTAATGATCAGAATGACGGACAGTCTTAAAAAACTAAATGCAGCTAGAGCACTGGGCTAAGGAAGACAGTAAAGTATGACCTACGCTAAAGTTTTAAGTACAAATGCCTATAATTATGGAAACCAGATAGATAAATATGCATTAGTTGAAATTTTTATCGTGTTACCATCGATGAAAGCGTGAAGAGTAGATTAAAAAGAGAATTAAAAGAGTGACTGATAAATGAGAAAAATACTGAAACAAATAAGTTTAGCGGAAAGTTGTCGGTATTTTAAAACAATAATTTAAAATAATAATAATAAATAGGGGTTCTACCCAAGCCTGCTTGCAGAGTTATCAATGAATATCATTTATGCGTACTTTATCTGCGAAAAAGCGCGGGTACACATTTTGCTGCATACATAAAAAATTACAGGCGCCAACGGATATGTAATAGGAGTAAAACAAAAAAAAGTTTATCAAATTGCGGTCATTATTTAAAGAGTTATCCCCGAAGATCGAACCTTAAACATTACAGCCGCCAGATAGGTTAAAAATAGTCCGCAAGTGGGAAGTATCTATAAAAAAAACAAATTATATATATATATATATATATATATATATATATATATATATATATATATATATATTAAAAAAGTACAATTTTTTCGTTTGAAAACTTTTTCAAATCCAACTATGACCAAATCGATCAAACATTAATGGGCTACCCAACATGATAATCGCGAGCAAACCATCCGGTCGCATTCTACAAAACTTTCTCCTACTACCGTTCGTACCATGTCTGATCATCTTGCAAGAACGCGACCACGATTATTTTTCCTTCTAATTACTACTTACCACAATTCAAGACATCCGGACGCATTCTGCGAAACAACCTCCTACTACCGACCATGTCCTACCTTTTTGCAGGAATGCGACCACGTATTATTTACTGAGCACAATCTTTCATAAATGATAGATCTCTACGTCTACTTTCGCCTAATGTCAACCCGAAACTTCTATGTATCATAGCACCGTGAAAAACAGCACAAAACCCCTAAACCCTTTAAGCCCAATTTTCTCAATGGGGATCATGTATAAAAATACGACAATGCCATCACTAGGCGCGTCTTTTAATGCCGCGTAACTTTTGTTTAAACAATTTTTTAAAATTTCGAATCGTTGGCGATTTATAGCAAAAACATCGAATTTTGAAAAAAGTTGAAAGGTGTACCGTCGAAATTTTCTGGATTTGGTTTGAATTTTTTTTTTTGCGGTTTTTTAGGGAAAAATAATAAGATGTAATTGTGAGTGAAAATTAGCATATAATTGTGAGAGAGCAAGAAGACGACGGGTAATTGTGAAAATGAGCAAGTAAATTATAAATTATAAATACAGTAAATCATAAGGTAATTCTATATTTAATATAAATATTTCCATTAGCGATGTGTAATAATACTACATCTATGTAAATACCTGTCAACAAGCGGCGACGAGATAAGTAATTCTCATGATCTTCGTATACATTTAAGTAAGCCTGTGTGTGTGTTAATTTTTCGTTATTGCGTATGTTGTGTGTGTGTTGCATATTCGTGCATGTCTATTATATGCTGGTTTATATGTTTGTATAATTGTAAATATACGTTCAAAAAATAATAAATAAAAAAAATAAATAAAAATAGTAGTAGTAAATGTTTCTTGTTAAGATGTTATGAGTTAAACTGCATATTATGCTTGCTGTCGAATTTTGTTAGTTAATTCTAATGTAGGTAATAATGCTAAAATAAACTGTATGCAATAATGAACTGTATTATTAAAATAAAAATACAATTTTTTTTAGTCGACTGTCTCTTTGGATGGGAAAAATTGTTTCGTTAAATTATTATTATATTCGTTCAATAATTCTTTAGTAAAATCAACGGATATTCTGTAATTTTTTTACTTCATGCAGGTAATACGGATGATGATACTGCTATTGAGGTACTAATACGTTTCTTAGTTTCATCAATTAATTGCTTAATATCGATGTTTTTTTAATCCATATATAAATATGTATATATCACGTTATGCCCATTTCGACCCACTGCTGGGTGTAGGCATATCCCAGACGTTTCCAACGATTCCGGTCTTGTGCAACCCGGATCCAATTGATCCCTGCATGTTTGGCAATGTCGTCTCGCCACCGTGTTGTTGGTCTGCCCCTTTTCCTTTTTGAATGCAATGGGCACCATTGCAGGATATGTTTTGTCCACCTGCCATCATGTCCAGCCCGCGTCCATTTTAGTTTTGATATTCGCTTCACCGCGTCGGTCAATTTTGTGCGCTCCCTGATCCAAGTAATGGTTTTTCCCGTCTTTTAACTCGACGTTTAATATTATCCTTTCGTGAGCTGTTTGCGTTTTCCTGATTTTCATAATTATTCCCTTTGCGAAGCTCCACGTTCCTGCTCCGTATGTTAACACCGGTAAGACACATTTGGTATCATATTTGCTCTTCAAACTGTTCGGTATATCTTTATTTCGAAATATATTGGACCACTTCCTAAATGCAGCCCATGCGAGAGATATTCTCCTTCGTATCTCTGCATATTTTCTCCTCTGTCTGTAGTTATTTCTTGTCCTATACCCATTTATCTTTACTGACATACCATCCGTGTTATTTGCCATAATCTTTGTTTTCTGTTTATTTATTCTTAATCCTATTTTTCTAGATTCCGTTTCAAGTCCGTTCAGCATAGATTCTGATTCTTCTTTATTCCTGCTTATTATAATTATGTCATCTGCGAATCGTAGGTGATTAAGTTTTTCATCGTTTATTGTTATGCCTTTCGAATCCAAGTTTAGTTTTCTGAATACACCTTCTAAGGCTGCAATAAATAATTTTGGTGAGATGGTATCACCTTGTCGCGCAACTCTTTATATAAGTATTTTCGCAGTTCTTTTCCATAGCTCGACTTTCATTGAAGCTGATTCGTACAGTGTTCCAATAATGTTCACATATTGCTCTTCAACTCCGTAGTTACATATTGACTGTAACACTGCCCATATTTCAACCGAGTCAAATGCCTTTTCGTAATCTACAAACGCCATATAGATAGGGATGTTGTATTCTTCACAAGTTTGTACTAATGTTCTAACCGTTAACAAATGGTAAATTGTGCTATAACCAGATCTAAATCCTGCTTGTTCCCTCGGTTGGTGATAGCCTATTATTCGTGTTATACGATTTCTTATAACACGGGTAAATATTTTATATATTTGGGACAGCATACTGATAGGTCTATAGTTATGTAGCAATTGCGTGTTCCACTTTCTTATGCATCAGAATAACATCTGCTTCCTTCCATGCTATGGGTATCATTTTATTAGTAAGGGCCTGGTTGAATAATGATCGCAGTGCATTTACTATTGCAGGACCACCATATTTCAACGTTGTTATAATTGTTATTATTTTGGTTTAGGTCATTGCTATTATATAACCGGGTGAAATATCTTTCAACTTCTTTAGTTATTTCGTTTTTTTCGTTATTATTTCTCCCCGTGAGTTTTCAATTTTTGTAAGTATTTTTACACCATTCGTCAAAGCTTTTTTAAACACTCTCGGACCTTTGATTCTTTCAATTGTTGTTTTTATTACATTAGTATTAAATTTGCGAATGTCATTCCGCATTTCTTTTTTTATCAGTTTATTTAACTCGGCCAATTCGATTAAATTTTTGTCCTTCGATGGTTTCAAATCACGTCGCCGTTGGAGTAAAGCGTTAGTGTTCTCGCTTATTTTCTTTGATATAATTTTATCATTTGAGGATATTTTTTCCGCGCATTTAACCTTCGAAAAATGTTTTCTCTAGTAAAAGTACAAATATATTAGGATGACCCAGAAAAGACGGACGGTTTTGTTGTTTTTTGTGTTTTTTTTTAATTCAAAAAAACTTGACCAAAATTTTTGAATGAAATTTTATTTAAAAATAGGAAAACGGGAGATGGGCTTACAATCATTTGTAGAACACAATATCGTTCAGATGATCACCATTTTCAATTCATTCATTCTATACAAAATTTTCGAAGGCTTTTTCGAGCATAGATATCTGAATTTTTGAAATTTCTTCCGAAATCCGACTTTTCAGGTCTTCCGGATCTCGTGGACGTGTTTTGTAAATATATATATATATATATATATATATATATAAAAACGCGTAACGTTGAATGCTTTTCGAAACTCTGCACTGTCGCGATAGATTCACGCTGAAAATAACGTTCCATACAAAACGCGCGCTCCTTCTCGTTATAGGATGCAGTGATCACTTAAACTGAACAAAAACGGGAGTACGCTAAACGTGGAGCACGCGGTTTTCTTTGTAGCAGTGTTACCAATTGCGCTATATTCGAAAAACAAAACCATCCGTCTTCTCTGGGTCACCCTGTATAGGCCGAGATACTATGAAAATTTTCATGTTAACCTCATTTCGAAAATGAAAAATTATATTTTTCGATTAGTTTTATCGACGTTTTCTTTATGATCGTTACGTGTGTAAAGCTAATAAAATTTAAAAAGTTCAATTTTACTTTCGAACTTCCATCGATTAACGTTCTGCCACCCAATTTCTTGCTGGAAAAACAGACGAATAAATTACTCGGATCCGCATTTTCCATTCTGGATTCGTGTTTAATTATTAGCGGACATAGTGGAAGACTGCATTCTAGCCAATCATCGATAGTCAGCCATTCGATTCCGGTCATCACCTGTTGCGTTTAACATATACAGATAAAGCTACGAGCGATACAGAAATATAGCGAAAACGATATTCGATAAAAAAGCCGTTCATATAACGCTTGTCGATTTTAATAGGACGAATTCTCTAATATGAGGTAAAATTGTTAAATAACAAGATTGATTATTCATACCAGTAAAATACTACTATATGTATTACAATACCGGCTTAAATACTATCTCCTACCACAAATTTCGAAAGAACAAGCTAAGTTTGTACCAGGTAGAGGCACACGTGAACAGATATTAAATATAAGAATAATAATAGAAAAATGCAACGAATATAACATTCCGGGACTGTTTTATTTTTTAGATAACCAGAAAGCTTTTGACAGCATCAAGTGGACGAAAATGTGGCAAATATTACTAGAAATAGGAACACCGAAGCATCTAATTTATTTAATTCAATAATTGTACTTAAATAATAAAGGTTTTAGTAAACTGGAGAACGAAAAATCGAAAGAGTTTTCAGCAAGAAAGGGAGAGTACAACAAGATTGCTGTATTTCACCGATTCTATTCAACATCTACGGGGAACGGATTGTAAGAAAAACAATGGAAGGATAGCAAGGAGCGATATCTATCGGAGAGAAAAAAAATTACAAATATCAGATTTACAGACGACACTGTATTACTGGCCAGCACAAAGAAAGAAATGTTTGAATAACTATCAAGAATAGATGTGGTCAGTAAACAGGCAGGTTTAATACTGAATAAATATAAATGTTCAATGCTTATAATTGACAAAGAAAACAGAATACAACAAACACTGACTCTGCTGCAAGATGGTGGATCAGAAGAAGAAATAAGGAGACGGTTAGCTGTTGCAAATGTCGGGATTGGTAAACTCAATTGTATATGGAAAAATCATAAGATCTCTAAAACAACAAAACTGTCACTCCTTAAAGTGTTAATTTTCTCCATAGCGACATACGGCTTAGAAACCTGGACGATTAAAAAATCGATGAGGAAGAAGCTGAAAGCTTTTGAAATGAAGTGATACAGAAAAATTTTAAGGATCCCATGGATGGCGCACAGAACAAATGATTCTGATTTAAAAGAACTGAAAATCGAACCCACTGAGCAATTAGATCCATTGAAAGACACATACTAGACTTCTTTGGTCATGTAATACAAGCAAATAGCCTGGAGGAAACAATTCTGCAAGGAAAAGAAAGGAGACAAGATAGACCGATGAGCCTTTAGATTGATCAGACCACAAGGTTATGTAGATCAGACATACAGCAAATCATGAATCTAGTGCAGAATCGATATAAATGGCAACGTCTTGTAACTTGCATCAAATAAGGTCACGACATCCGGATTGGATAATGAAACGAGAAAATATATATATATATATATATATATATATATATATATATGTATACAGTGATTATGAGTGTGAAATATTATTCTGTATAAAAGAAGTCCTACTGAAAGTGACAAGTAATGAACTCGGAGCATTATAATTTTTTTTTAACACGAAGGAGGCTAGAAAACTTATTTATATTTTTTAGCTTTACAATTTAAACATTTTCAAAATTAAACTTTTTAGGAGAATCTGTTCGATTTCTAATACTCCTGAGAATTGAATTCAAAATGTCTCATTTTTGAAAGGACCTCTGCAAGATAAACGCCTCAAAACGATTTATTCACGATGAAATTTTTATAGAAGTGAATAAAATTGAATAGTCTCCATGAGTGATATGTGAATATATAGTTGTATTACGAACATGCACACACATATACAATATATATACAGTGTGTACATATTATTCATTTGTAATGCCTTCAAATTTCACATTCCGACACCTGCACATCGCTCGAGTAATCCGAAATAAGTTTAAAATTTGACATCTTTTATTTTAACTCATCTCCTAACGCCTGCAAATAATCCATTCTGACACCTGCACGTCTTCGAAAGTAATATTCAAAAAACATATATTAATATTATTCAAATGAAACGCCTGCAAACATCATCTTCCGACACTTGCACATCACTAAAGTAATCCCGAGTAAGTTTATAATTTGAAGGTTTTTATTTGACATATCTAACACCTGCAAACAACCAATTCCGACACCTACACATCTCAAAAGAAATACTCAAATAGTTTGTACATATGTAACGCCTGCAAATTACCCATTCCGACACCTGCACATCTTCTAAAGTAATATCGAGTATTCTCACAATTTGCAGGCATTTAAAAATGAATATTTTTAACATTTAAAAGTTGAACTGATTTTGTCCATAATAGTATAATACTGAGAAGTGTATATTACCCGTCAACATCTTACAGACCTCTGACTATATATAAGCAGTATAATTCTATATATAGGATTACTATTTTGTAATCTGAATGCCGGATCATAAAGCAATCGATTTTACATGGTGCAGCTTTGCTATCAATGTTAAATTATTAAATCGCTCTTTATTGCATGAAAAACGATTAAAGGTTTGTTTCCATGCGAAAAATCTTTGTAAAAACAGCAGAAAAATAGCCTCTCTTAATTCCTTCAGCATTCGCTGTATTTCCTTGCTTGCTGTAATACATCAGCTATGCTAGTCTGACTGTCTTGGTAAATCCATGCCGTTAGATAAAACTAGTGTTGTTGTACAAGCAGCATGGGAGTTGTCTAAGCACCTACTCCCGTGTTCCCCCTAATGCGTATACTACTGTCATCTATTTGTCTCTCCTTGTTTAAAAAGTGCTACGGCGATGGAGTCATGGTGATGAAGCAGGTTTAGTCAACTGGGAGCTTTTAGCTAATGATTCTACACGGAATGCGATATGATCCAATCGCTCTCGGGCAGGATGGGATGATGCCAGAGTTCGGCAGCAGATCATATGACCAGGCAGCCCTCTTTAGGACCGCTCTGCCTGCCACAAATGTGGAAGGGACTAGAAAGGGGTCCTAAATATTGTTCATCTCTTATTTACTGGTCAGTTTGCCGCGACTGATGGGTACTCACACTGTGCGGTAAAAACAACAATGAAAATAATAATCAAAAAAGTGACTGGGTGTTTGGAGTTTGGAACGTTAGAACATTATTAGATAATAAAAACTTACCTATAAGAAGAACGGCCTTAATTACGCACGAATTAAGAAAGTATAAAATAGACATAGCTTGGATTATGTGAGACAAGATTTTCCGATGAAGGAAAAGTTGCTGAATAAAGTACGGGTTACACAAAATACTGGAAATGTGTTAAACCAGGAAATAAACGTTTAAATGGTGTAGGATTAGCCATTGATACAAAATTAATACAATATGTATCTTATCAGCGATCGACTTATGATAATAAAACTAAAATTTTCGAAAAATCCTACATTAGTAATAATCTGCGCATACGCGCCAACCTTAGATAGCTCTGAAGATGTAAAAGATTTTTTCTATAACGACCTTCAAGAAGCATTAAATAAAATTAAAACTAGCGAACGACTTGTTATACTTGGTGATTTTAATGCGCGAGTTGGAAAAAATATAAATATTTGGAATGGCATCATTGGAGTCCATGGAATTGGAAAAGAAAATAGTAATGGGGAACGCTTATTACAGTTTTGCGAGCAAAATGGTCTTGTTATTACGAACACTCTTTTCAAGCTAAAAGATACCCATAAAGGATCGTAGACGCATCCTAGGTCTGGGCATCTGCATCTAATATATTATGTTATTACAAAACGTCAAAGCAGAAATGAATGCCTGATTACTCATGCAATGAGGGTGCAAATGGAGACACAGATCATGTATTAATTAGAACAAAATTTAGATTCCCCACTATTAAATATCATCCAAGGTTACAAAAATATAAGCAAGGGAATTATAATATAGATCGATTAAGAGATAAAAAGATCTTAAATGATTTTACGTCAGTATTAACCACCGGTCTTCAAAATTCATTATCTCTTTCCATGTCAACTGTAGAAAAACAGTGGGGCTGTATAAAAAAATGAGATAACGATGGCGTGTAAAAACGTCCTCGCTGTAAAGTAAAAAGATCTCAAGATTAGTTCGCTGATAGCTCAAAAGAGTTGCAAGATCAAATTGATGAAAAACGGAAATGTTTCATTGCATGGCAAAATGATAAATTAAATATATCGAAAAAAAAAATAGTTACGCTTTGATAAAATCTAAAGTGCAACGTGAAACCAGAAAATTACAAAATCAGTGGTGGATTAATAAAATGGCAGATATTCAATTGTTACATGATAAGCATGATATGTGTGCATTCTTTACTGTTATTAATACTGTATATGGTCCTATATCTAGGCGTAAAACTGCCATACAAAGTTCATCGGGTATATTACTTCGAAATAGAGAGGAAATTAAACGCAGATGGAAGGAGTATTTTCAAACGTTGCTAAATAATAAAACCACGGTTAATGAGGACATTTTTCGGTTAATACCGCAGGAAAATATAAATTATCAACTGGATATTCCACAATCTGAAGAAGAGGTTCTATTAGCGATAAAAAACCTGAAGCTTAATAAAGCGGCCGGACTAGACGTTATACCAAATGAAATATATAAATTTGGTGGAAAAGAATTAACGTCACAATTGCTTGAGTTATATAAACGATTCTGGGAAGAAAATGTACTACCGAAAGATTTTAAAAATGCAGCCATTGTTTGTATATATAAAAATAAAGGGGATAAAACTAACTGTTTTAGTTATCGAGGTATATCTCTACTATCAACTGCTAGTAAAATTTTGAGCAGAGTATTTCTAACGCGATTACAAACATTAATAGATAAGTATCTTACTGAAGAGCAATGTGGCTTCCGGCAGCAACGAAGTACGATAGATATGATATTTACTCTACACCAGCTACTTGAAAAAACTAGAGAACAAAATGAAAAATTGTATATGGTATTTATTGACGTACAAAAGGCCTTTGATACGGTAAACAGAGATGCGCTTTGGAAATTTCTAAAAATAATTGGATGCCCACCGAAACTGCTGTCACTTCAACAACAGCTGCATGATGATATGGAAGGTGTGGTCATTTGCGAAAACGGATTTACAGATCCTTTTAAAATCTCGACTGGAGTTAAACAAGGTTGTGTACTTGCGCCTACATTATTTAACCTTTATATAAGTATGGTTTATATAGTATATACACAAAAGATTTTAACGTCCGGAATTATGATATAATACCGGTTCGATGGAGGATTATATAATCTATCAAAATTTAGAACTAAAAGCAAGACAAACACGTTCACCATTCAGAATTTACAATATGCGGATGACTGCGTCATCTTATGCAAAAGCGATCCAGAATTGCAATATGCAGTAAAATTATTATACGAAACATATAAAGATTTTGGTCTATCTATCAACTGTAACAAGACAGATGTTATAGAAATACCTACGACCAACACAGAATATATTATCGATAGAAATATATTAAACAAAATGAAAGAATTTAAGTATCTGGGAAATATTATTAGTAATGACGGCGGTCTAGATGAGGAAATTTCATATAGAATTAGAAATACAATGATATCATATAAAAGGATTTCTAGACGAGTTTTTAATAATAGTTCGTTTCTGATTATGAGTGGTGTAAGTCCATTAGAAACGTTAAATTGTTTGAATAATCAGGACGTGGTTTTCACCGAAAATAATTCTAGACGAATGGAAAACAACCACGAAAGTTTTAATAAATATATATATATATATATATATATATATATACATAAATATGTAAGTACAAGAAACCTCATTTATATGCATAAGATGTGATAAATGTATAACACGCAACTTTATTTAATATGTTTGTATCTATCACCGGGTTATTAAAGTAATAATTTAAATATCTGATACAAGCAAAATAAAAATTATTCACGATTTTAAACATTTTATGTTATACTGATAGAAACATAAGTAAAAATAGAAACCAAAAAAAAAACTTACTGAAAATTTGCATTATATATATAGACGTCTGAGAGAAGGATGGTCATATGTTTCTTTATTAGATTCTTGAAAAATATTTTTATGTGAAATCAATTATAAATAAAAAGATAAATTGTTATTCATACACTATTCGAATAAAAGAATAATTGAAAATTGTATACTATCACATATACATATATAGGTAAAAATATAGAATAAAATCTAAAAAGAACGTATTGTTATATATATATGTGTCTGTGTATATACATAACCTGAGAAAAATATTATTTTTTTCAGACTAAAATAATTATTTTTCTCTCCAAGGTTTTTATTTTTTTAATTTATTTTTCTGATAGATGTTTATTATTATTATCGCAAGATGTTTATTATGATTATCTGAAAAACGGCGGTGACCTAGCTCGTGCTGAAATGCTCATTTAGCGGAATTATGGCCTTGGTGGCGCTTGGCCCCATTTTCGTGTTCGCCCAACGAAAGATATGACCCCCCCCCCGATAAAATATTCAAAATTTAATTTTCAATTTTGTATGTGTTTTTTCAATTACGAAATATAAATACCTGTGTAAAATTTAATATTAACATTTTTTATGAAAACAAAATTTCATATAATCATTAATATATATATATACATATATCTTCTTCTTAGTCCTAGTCAATATGACCGTTGCGACCCGTGACAAATACATCTCCATTGTATTCGGTCCTGTGCCACCGATATAGCTCTTTTTATTGTACCCAGTCGATCTTTTATGGTGTCTATCCATCGCAATGGTGGTCGTCTTTTTCTTCTTTTGTTTGGCATTTTTCCTAACAATACCGTCTTTTCTATTCTGTTATCTCCATCTCTTGCGATGTGCCCAAACAATTGAAGGGCTCGTTTCTCACAAGTCGCACTGAGCCTATTTGGTTCCTTTATCTCGTCTATTATGGTAGCATTAGTTACGCGAGCTGTCCATGGTATTTTCAGGACTCTCCTCCACGTCCATAATTCGAAAGCATTGATTCGCCTTTGATCCGTTTATATCATTGTCCATGTGTCTGCCGCATAATAATACAAATTGGGAAAACCAACGTCTTTAGTAATTTTTTCCTTGTGTCCAAGGGTATTTCTGTGCTGGCTAATATCGATTTCAATCGCACCATGGCGTTTCTTCCAAGGGCTATTCGTCGCTTTATTTCCTTCGATGAACCTCCTTTTGACTCGATTATTGAATATATGTATATGCGTGTGTGTGAAAATCGATTAGTACATCAGTTGATTAATAATGCGAGAATTACGGACAACGGAGAGCATAATAATGCGATAAATTACACAAAGTATAAATTTAAAATAATAATTACAATATCGTTACCTGCCTTGTTATTGTAACATTCGACGGTAAATTATCGAATTCCTCATTTCGCAATTTAAAGTAGTGAAAAAAGCTGGCTAATTTTGCTTTCTGGAATTTTCTACGAATTAGAAAATTTTAAAATCTCTAAATAAACCGAATTAATAAATATAATCTTTATTAAAAGTCTGACTTATATTTAAATATCAAAATCATTCGATTATCGGTGTTTTGGTATTTTAGTTGATTATTTCACATTTAGCGTAATTCTATTAAAAAAAACCCGCAATTATAGTAATTTTTTTTTATAATATTATGTAAATTTCCATATGCCGTTTGTAACTAGCAGAGTTATTACAGCATAAGAAGACGTGCGTCTAGTTTATATGTATGCTAGGAGTCCGCTTTCTCTGACAAAATTCAGAATTCTACCTATTGATTGAGGGTTGTTTGAGAGGATTTTGTGTATCGGTCCCTGTATTTTATGTTTTAACCCCTGTGTGGTGTGAATGTTTGGCAGTTGTAGATTAAGTGTGTGACTGTTGGTACTGTTAAATGTCCGCATACAGTTTGTTGATGAAGGGCTTTTGGTATACAGATAAATATCGATATATTTAAAACATTTTTGAAAAATTTAATTTTTTAAAATGGTGCGTTTTAATTATGCGAACTTTTTTTAAAAACACATTACGCGTAAAATATTTATTTTCGTTTCTATTAAATAATTTATTACGATAAGAATTTTTTTAACTGCAGGTGAAAATTTGCACACTTCCAACTGAATCGTTTCGTTAATGTACATTGCATAGTTTTTTCCATGTCCCTGTCAGTTTTCAATATGAAATGTTTAATATTACATCGTTATCTTCTTTCCAGTTGGTATATTTACTCTGCAGGTAAGTGTTTAACCTAAGAAGTACAGTATACTGTTACCAAATTAAAGGACGAATTAGTTATTGAGTAGGGAAATGCTGTTAGTAATGAAATTTTTTTTTCTATCGGTAGGTCGATACGTTAGCTTATCTATATAGTAACAACAATTGTGTATTATTATTTTGTCTAATAATCTCACCTGTTGAATTATCTTACGTTCTTCGCATTGCAGTCGCCATCAAATATGAATCCGTGGCTCAAAACTATTGAAACATTTTTTTTTAATTCTTGAAAATCTCTGGTTCGGAGGACAATAAATAGCAGAAGGCATAATTTATTATCGGTTGTGTTCATTTTTATTCCCTTATATCTAATAATTTCACCCTAGGATATTAGCCTTAATTCCGAAATTCAGACCGGTTCTATTGTTTAGCACAAGTTGAAGATCACTTGTTAGTTTTTGTCGTTTTTCATTCAGTCCTGATTGTAAACAGTGAAACTAGTAGATTGCTTTCATATATATATATATATATATATATAATATATATATAATATACATCACTACACCCTTCTGAGGGTCCAAAGGAAGAAGAAGAAGATATATTATATATATAGTGAAATAAATTTAACGAGAAAACACTTCGGTTAACACGAAAAAATGAAACGGTCCAGGCAAACTGCCATGTGTCTCCGTACATTTTTCTCTCTCTTAACCTGAGCCGGCATTTAATGAAATGTTTGTGAAAGTTTCTATGATGTTGAACTGGGCTACAGTATCGTGGGAAAAATTTGTTGCAATGGATCCGCGTACAGCCCCAAATATGGTAGAAAAAGAGATTTCGGAGATTGTTCGAAGCTAAAAAAATATCGATGATATAGATTCCGACAACGAATTATAGAATGACATTAACAATTCAGTTCCTGTTTTCGCAACATGAAAAGTGTGCGCAGTTATTTAGATGCACATTCCAATGATAAAATGAATAACAAAAAAGATAATTTTATCGAACAATTTGTTGAAAATCTGATCTTAAAAAATACAATGCAAAAAAAATCAGATTCTTTTCAAAAAAAATTAATAATATTTTATATTTGTTTTTAAAAAAAATGAAAATTATGTATTATACTAAATTTCATTAATTTTTCGTTAATGATGTTGTTTTATTAATTTTTATTAAATTCATTCTTAAAAACATATCTGTTGTATATAAAATGTACTCTAATAATCGTAATTTTATCGAGTATGTGTACTTTTTTAAAATATCGTTTAACACGAAATTCTTTTAACACGAATAAATATTTCAGTACCCTCCATTTCGTGTTAAACAATTTTCACTGTACATATATATATATATATAATATATATATCGTGAACTTCAACGGATGGTGAATAAGGTTAATGCGGAATCAGCCAAAATGAACATATTGATAAATTGTAGAAAACTAAAGTCATGGTAGTTAACAAAGAGGCCGAAACCCAGAAAGTATCAATAAAAACTAACAATCAAATTATTCATCAAAGTAATACATTTTAATATTTAAGCTGTAACGTTAATAGTGCATGGAATCCAGATTATGAAATAAGAACCAGAATTGAACAAACAAGGACCATATTTTTGAAAATGGGAAAAGTATTTACAGATAAAACGCTTAAATAGACACCAAAATGGAGGCAAATGTTTTGTATGGTCTGTACTGCTACATGGAGTAGAAGCCTGGATAATTAAAAAAATCGATGATAAATGAACTGAAATGTGGCTTTACCAATGGATGTTGCGGTTATCATGGACGGATAAGGTTTCGAACATCAAAATTTTGTAGTAATTAAATAAAACACTAGAACTGGTGACTATTATAAAGAGATGGAAAGTAGCCTATCTCGGTCATGTCCTGAGAAATAGAAGATATGACCTACTGCAAATGATTATTTAGCAAACGTCGCAGGAAAACGGAAAAGAGGTAGAAGAAGGAAAACCTGGTTTGAAAACATGAAAGAATGTACAACTCTCAACACAGAAGGCTTACTGCGGACACTGTCTGACAGATCTGAAGCCAAACGGATAATCAACAACATCTATTAAAGATATGGTACAAGAAGAAGAAGGAAGTTTATTTTACTATGAGCTGTGTGTATCTACAGAGGTTATATACACACTTGCTGATTATTAGATTACTGGGCCGATCTGGTAAGATGTGATATAGGCCCTGGCGACTGTTGCAGGATTATTGGAGAGGATCTTTTTCAGGGATGAGCGGAATGTTGTAAATTTGGTACAAGTCAAAAGTATACGATGGACTGAAGGATAACATTGTTGGAAACAGAAAGGGCAGGTTGTGGGAGGTGAGGTCCTGTGGAGGACGTAATCACGAGTCAGAGAAATGTTATCAATCTCAGATAATTATTTATTGTAAAGTCGCGCCGAGATTCCGGTGGCCATCATCGTTCGATCGATTATTTTATTGATTTTTTAAAAGTTTGTTGAGAATTCCAGTTTGACTTGCATTTCTGTTTTGACCTTTGTTGGAAAAGCATCTTCACTGACAGTAGCTGGATGGCACCTAGGCACACAGGGCAGTAGATTGATGCCCGCAAGACGACGTCAACGCTCTTATTGTCAGGTACCTCGAAAAAAGGACACTCGGTTCTTGAAATATGAGAAAAATTTGTGTGTATTTGTAAACATAGTTTGTATCAAAATTTATACACGCGGGAGAAGAATATATTTTTTGATACGTTCTCGTACATGATAGACGCGGGATGTAATGCGCCTCAACAACAAGTGTAAATTGTTTAAGCGTTTTGCGTTTCGATTAACATTAGAAAAAGAACCGAAATCAAATATTTAAAACAGAAAAATCCACTACTGGACATTTTTCATTTTAAATTCAGCGTAGCCAGTAATAATAATTTGACAACTTTAGTTCGATTAGGTAAAATCGTATTATGAAAAAGACTGAGATTTTGTACTATATTTTGAAATTGATCTAACGGCTAAGAACTTTCGTTAATGTCGATTTTTAAATAAACCACGTCGCGTTTATACCGTGTCGCATTTATTTAAATTACTTACTGATTTAAATGATTGAAAAAATACGTGAAGTTAAAATCTTGCAGCGTCGGATGAGTTTTATGGGTCCTTTTTGGAAATGTCGAAAAAAATGAATGAGCAATAAGCGAACGCACGAAATGCCGATTTAATTCCAAATGACTGACTGAAAATAAAATTATTTATTTAAACGATTAATATCTTCGATTTGAAAAATAATTACAATATTTTTTTTTTACTATCGACCAATTTGTCACCCGTTTACGTTTAGAAATGATATCGTACACAGTTTCGTCAACTTTAACTTATCTACTATCCGGCAGCTCTTTAACTATTACCTTTCTTCTCGAATGACGGGTGCAATTTAAGCAAATTAATTGATACGGCGTAATTTCAGCAAATTAACCGATACGACTTTTTCGTAGATTAATATAAATCAAATCTACTTTTCGTTCTTTTTTGATTAAAAAAAAAAAAAACATTTATCGCAAAATCAGAAATTTCATTTCGATCAGTTTTAATTGTCACGTGATATTTATATATTTTGAGTAATCTAAACATCTAAACAGGCATGCAGACAAACGCTATGAATAACTAATAAGAATATATTTAACGCAATTATATGTATAATGTCAGTCTACCGCTGAAGCCTGCCTCGAAATTTTTCACAGTCTTCCTGTCTTACCTTTCCAGTACACTTGCCAACCCGTTGCAGAATTTTCTTCGACCGATCGGCTGTTACAATTTCTTCATATGACGTGCCCAGTCCAACTCCATTTGTGTTTGGCGGTATCTTTTTCTATTCTATTCATTAATTCCGTTTATTATGTGATCCAAGTGAGAAGTAGTTTATTTTAAAATTTAATATTCGACATTAATGTCTTTTATGTATGATATTTGCACTTTGTTGATTTTCTTCATAGGTCCTTTGTGACACATACGAATTTCCCGCTCCATACGATAAAACCGGCAAAATGCAATGATCGTTTTATGTATATATATATATATATATATATATATATATATATATATTTATATATATATATAAATAACTACGAAAACATCAAGATTATAACGTAATAATTGTAAAATTGTTTCGATTATGCTCATTAGAGTTACAATGTACGTTTCAGTTTGTAATGATTTAAATTTTGGAGCATACGTTTTATAAAGCTAAAAAGTTCCTCAAAACTTTCGAAATAAACAAACTCGAACTCTATACTAATCTTATATAAATATAAACACATCTTCATCATTAAGTGCCCGTCTCCATATCGGAGGTTATACATATATTTTGTTGTACAGTGAAAGCAGCGTACAAGGATAATGTAGCGAGAATTGATTATAATCTCTTTTTTGTCATGACATAATGCAGCCTAGCGTGTTTTTATAGTGTATACTATATTATTACTAGCGCGCATATGGTGTTGTGCGTGGTGGTTTGCGAGATAATATTAGAATTAATTTTTTATTATGCGATATTTCCGATGCCTTCCGTATAGAAGTCCGTGCTTTAGTCACTTGGCTATCCCGACGGTACAAAACACAAAATCTATTTCAAATGACTAAGTAGGAGCTGTAGTTGAAATATCCGGCTTTCGTCTGTAGCCTGTTTCGACATTTCTCTCCCTTCTGTTTGCCTATAATCATGCTTAAAATATTCTGGCAAAATGGCCTAATTATATATATATATATATATATATATATATATATATATATGTGCGTGTGTAGATACCATGTTAAAAGTTGTTTAATGTTTTTATTTCGTACTAAATTATAAATCGAGTATACGTGCGTATGTAAATAAAGTTGACTAATGGGAAAAAATATTTCGGAATAATTTTATCGTCAAACGATTTTTTTTTATACATAGACATATACTTCAGTATGTACACACACATACATGTATATAGATGGATTATCGTGTGCAAATACAGTCTTATTTATACATTATAAAAATACACATACATATCCATGCATATACGGTCGTGTATAAATGCATACAAAGGTATATATATATATTTGAGAGTGTGTGTTGATGATTATATATATATATATATACATACATACATATGTTTAGCGGTTATAAACCACGGAAACGAATGTTAAATATAAAAAGTGAAATAAGCTACGTAATACACGGGTTCAACATTTTGGCCCTTAACCAAGGAATCGGGGCAATTAAAAATAGACATTTCACCGTATTAGACTGAACATATTGTCCCATATTTACTACAAGTAGTTATGTATATATCATATTATATTTGTTTACCCATGTAAAATAGGAAATATTTCAATTTTATATATATATATATATATATATATATATATATATATATATATAATTAAAATAGGCATATATAAAATAATATGTTATTTTTCTGACGGAAATGAAGTAAACTATGTTGTGTTTTAAATTAAAGAGAAAAGCTAGTTAGTCTCGGATTTTAAATAATTAATTATTGCTTCGGTTCAATTATGTCACACGTTTCAACGCGATGACTGTATTCCGGCTTTAAAAATATGTATTTTTTTTTCCAATTACAAATGAATTAAGATCAATAAAATTAGATCGAGGAAAGTTGAAATAGTTTTACGTCATCTTAGACTCGGTCATAAAACTATCACTCACACTGCTTCAGCGTCAACATCATCCACGTTGTTCCTGCGGCAACAATATTATCATAGTGCATCATTTCCTAATTGATTGTACTAATCGGAGCTCCTTACGTACTAAATTAGCTCTGCCAACGACTTTAAATGAATTACTGAATTCAGAACCAGATAATATGCATCGTTCGATTCTCCAAATTATCCGGCCTTTCACTAATCTGAGTCTTCTCATCCGTGTCTCCGGCCTTGCAGCAGTACATGCCACGTTATGGGAGGAAGAAGAAGAATTACAGAACACCTCGATATTTTAAACCAAAGCAAAATTCGTATATTCTTATCGTAAAATTATGAAGAGAAATGCCTGTGCACGATACGTGGATATTAAATGTTAATGCCTAACGATAAAAAGCCGATTAAAATTTTCCAAAATAATACCTTGTTGCTGCAAGCTAAATTGTAAACCGTTCATCGGTTTCGATGATTTTAAATTTAACGCGGCCCTCACCATATTCGGCAGAATTACGTCGAAAAATTGGCCTCGTTCGCTATCGGTATATTCGTCATTCAGAACGGTCGTTAAACCGTCGAATATCGTTAAATCCGGCGTCTCCGGTTCATCCGGATCTAAACCTACACTGTTATCGAATACTATTTACATATACGCAGAATTTATTTTTGTTCTATGTATTAACTCTTTTAGACGCCACGCATTGTCAATATACATTTTTTTAAATTATTTATACAAATAACATTACAAGTAAATTAATAGGTAGGGTACCCGAATATTTAGAAAACAATTTCCAGACCGAAGTACACAGAGACTGTTTGGAATCGAATCTAATCTAGCCGACCTAGCTAGCGGCTTTTATATGCGGCCTGCTTCTGATCTTCCAATAGATCCGAAAGATATACGCGGCATAATAAACGAACAAATCCGAACGAAATGGAATATGTTGCGGTTATTCGCGCCAATTACAAACAACTTAAGCTTATTCAAACCTGACATTAATTTACGGGGATCTCCTCCATCGTTGACACGCCATGAAGAAATACTCATTCGTCGTATACTATTAGCACATACGACTCTCACTCATAGTCACTTGATCAGAAGAGAATCTACACCGGTGTTAAATTAACAACAGAACACCTTCTGCTACACTGCCAAAAGTACAAAGCTGAACGTATCCGATGTTGTCTTCAATCAGCATTACAACGATTTTTGCAGTCAAATGCTGCCAGTCGAACAGTAGCTTTACTACGTGCAACCGGTTTGTTTCAACAACTATAGCTTCCGTGTCCGTGCTTCTGGCCTCGTAGCAGTATACGTAAATGGATCATCATCATCCGAATCATTATACATATAAAGTTATAAATACATATTAATGACGAACTTAAGAATAGACAAGTTAACAGTTTCTTATTAAATAATATAAAGAAATTATTACAAAAATAATTTAATGATTACAAGTAACAATATATTGTGGCTGAGGAAACTGTCAGTTAATTATAAATAACTTGAAGAAATCATATTTTTAAAAAAACTTATAATGTAAGATTATTATATACAACAAATTTAAAGAAAAACTATACACCCAATCTCCTTAGTATTTTTTTTTGTTTTGTTTTATTTATTTTGCTTAATTTTTTTATTTCTGTTATTTATATATATTTATATATATATATATTTATATATATATTTATATATATATATATATATATATATATATATATATATATATATATATATATATATGTATATATTATTAGCCAAATATTTCCAAAATTATTTTGTACTAATAACATTGAGCAACTATGGTTTATGTGAACATATTTTGGTTTATGAAATAAGTACGGAAAATAACTCGCGCAGACGAAAATATAATATTTCGTACATAATATTGTTGTTGTTTTTTAATAACTCTAGATAATTTTTAATGCGTCACGTAAATATTTTTATAATTGAAACATTTAATAATGTTAACTAAATGCGCACCCTTTTTACGAAATACATTAAAAGTATTGCGTACCGTATACAGGACACTGTGACCGAAAGGTTTAATATTATTAACGATATTATTATTATTATTATTATTATTAGCAGTTCGGTAATTAAATAATAAAACTATATATATATTTGTTTCCATATCTTTACCTTACGAAGGCTATAAGTACTATGGTTTTGTTTTTCATAGGCTATTCGATAATTATTGTTTTATATCGATTAAAAATAATTATATCGATTTTCTAAAATTAATCTTATAGTAATATCGTAGCGATTTAGATTAAAAAAAGAACGATTATATAAAATTTCAACACTGTGGAATTTAGTGATTTAAAAAAGAAATAAAAATAAAAAACAAAAAAGTAGTTAAAATCACAAATTTTTTATATATAAAAAGTCCACAAATATATATATATATATTAATATATATATATTTAAAAATATATACTATCATTTTATTATAGTTGATAAATATGCAAAAATCTTACAAAAAAATAATAAAAAAAAATAAAAAGAATTATTTAGGTTCAATAAGTTATATAGGAAGTCGTACCTATAAAATAATAAAATTATTTAACAAATGTAACACAGATTTAGAGGTAAGAAATAAATAACGCCTTATTGAAATCAATCAGTAACGACGAAATAGAAGATAGAAATATATTTAAAAAATTCAAAAAGTTTTATAATCAATGCGAAAATGTGATAATAACAAACTCGGTATAATTATGTATGAGATAAAAAAGGGAATTAAAAAATCTGGCTGTATAGTTAGCGAAAGTACAAGTTTAGAGAGGCTAGAAATACTATAAATTAACTTATTGGAATTTCTTTATAATTATATTCTTCTCACACAGACATACACATACACACACATATAGGTATATCATACGTATACCCTACGAAGTTGAACAATTTTTGTTACTGTTATTAATAATTTTCCCGGTAGTGGGGAGGTAAATTTAAAATGTATGCACATACGACGTGCGAATAATGAGTTAAACATTTTATCAATTTCCCTTTTAGTAAAATACGGCCAGTAGAGGGCCAAGAAATTTTTGTTTATTTTTTAACGGAAATGCCTAAAGTAAAGAAAAACAGAAACGCAGGTATAAAAAATTCCGAATAGCGCCGGTTTAAAATATAACACGAAAATTAATGCTAAGAAAACAGAAGTAATGGCGTTTACCAGAAGTGATGATAAAAAACTGAAATACAAAAACGCAGAAACTGGGAGAAGTAAATGAATATAGCTACTTAGGAGCTGACATAGGTCACGATGGTATGAATCTAGAAGAAATAAGAACAAGTATTAAAGGAAGCGTTTACTAACCTGAGCCGAGTACCCGTGAATCGTGAAACGTAAAACGAATTCGAAATTCAGCAAATTAAAATACTCTCACGCGAGACACGAATCTTGAGCGCTGAATGCGAAAGATATATATCCGCATTCGAATTTTGGTAATTATGGAAAACTGTTAAACATATCACGGGCTGATCATGTACGAAATGCGACAATGAAAATATGATAAAAAGAAAACAGTTTTAGTCGGAGATATACAACGCCTTCCAAAATACGAGAAAATGGAAGGTTCATATGCTGGCGGTTAGTGCAGGGTAAAGTACAATCAATACTCTACGGAGAAAGAAAAAGATTGGAATTAGTAACGACTAATTAATACATCACTGGACAACTTAACGTGTAACAATCTGAAAGAGATTATAAGGCAAGCCAGAGATCAGAATATATGAATGTACGTAATCTCTTGACTCAAAAGAAGCGATAATGATGTACTATATATATATATATATAGAGAGAGAGAGAGAAGACACAGTAACTTTGTGTTTTCTGGAAATGACGAACAATAAATATTCATCCAAAAATGGAAAAGTTATTTATATTTTATGATTGTGCGTTTTTTTTAAAATATAAATTACAATTAGGCGGGTTCGGAAAACCATATATAACATTTCGTCGAATATGTGCAAAATGTTATAGCAGACAAATTCATTCTCAATAGTTCCTCATTCGATCTTTGTATTATTATTTTTTCATTATTTTCTACAGTTGGGGTTTCAATTGTCTAACTTTCCAAATACAAAAATTAACTTGTAATTTATCCTCGACATAAACGACTTAGTGGTGTCGATTGGGTTTTGGAATGGAATAAACGTAATATTAGGTCGGTGATTTTGTAAGTAAAATCAGAATCGAAAATATGTACTACGTTTAACACGCATATCTCTATTAGATGAATAAAAACGTAAGAAAAGATATGGTTTTCCCCTCGAATTCGATATTTCTAAATTTTCAAATTGATTCCTATTCGTCAAATTTTGACCATGTTTCATGCGTTGATCTCGATCTATATTTTCAGTCTTTGCGTAATTTAACCCTACAGGTGTAAAAGAACTGTTTATATTCGATGAAAATCTTAAAAGTTCGACTGTTCAGGTATGACGTGAAAAAAATTACGGCGCGAAAGTAGAGATCATAATTTTTTTTTATTTTTTTTTTTTGAAAACATAATTAAAAGATACCATGCGTAAAACCAAGTCCGATATCTTAAAAATAAACCTTCGTAATTTATGTATTAAAAAATATATATATCGAAGCCTATTCCTAGTATTAGTATTTCTTTAATCGCTCCCTTTTATAATCGAGTCTAGATAGATTAATAAACGAGTTAACTTTAACAAATAATAAATAAATAAATAATATTACCAGCAACATTTAACTCGATCGGCAGAGCTTTACTGATGTGTATATTTTTACGTAATACGGGTGTGTTCAAATTTTTTTTTTTAAACTTTATCTTGGAAACGTTGTATCATATTTCTATCTATTTGTTTAGTGCGTCCCCATAACTGTATACCGTGCATCCAAACGGGTTTTAAAATTTTTTTTTTATATTAATTATTGTAAATTATTGACGGCGAATGCCTACCAATCATCCGATATAGTTTTCTATATCTTATTTCCGACTTCTTTCTTTGCTTTTTTATATTAGCGTCTGATATAAGTAATTATTCGTTCAGAATGAATAAAAATAATAATAATAATAATATTATTTTAAAAAATTTAAACTTTCTTCTTTTTAATTAGAACATTTTTTAATTATTTCGGTATTTTTCATACGGCTCACTGGTCCGTTTAATTACTTTAGGCTGTTATTTCGAGAGAATCGAATTGATCGCTGACACCATTTACCTTTTTGATTGACGGAAGTGACTGATGATAAGGAAGAAGAAGAATATAACTGGAGATTTTTATATAAACTAAATTCGTGTGACTTGATAAAAAAAACACCGTACGATGAGAAAAAAATTAGTCCGAATTAAATTAAATTTTGGTATTTAAAAACACAACGTTTTTCAGCTATTTGAAAATTCGTTTATTATTATGCCATTAATTTGTTTCTATGTTATACAATACAAATACAAAATACAAATATTTCCGTACCGAAAATGTTATACATCATTCTCTCCAGAATTGATAAAAATATAATCAAACTTAATAATATTTATAAAGAAAGAACTTCTATATGTAAAATTACGGAAAAAATTTAAAATAAAAAAAAAAACTGCTCTCTTATTAAAAATAAGAGTGTATACACACTTTTCTTATTAAAATGAACTTATAAGCATCTTAGTTTATATGTTGACATTAGAACTAGGGTTTATACAGTTGGACATGTTTTATACGTCTGTTCATTTTCGAGAGTACATCAATAAAAATAATAATAATATGTAAGGAAATACTTAATTTTGGATGTAGAATATTACGATTGAAAGTAATGCGAAATAAAATAATACCGGATGACGAAGTTTTAACACATTCAAATATCCGCTATTCTTTTTGTAATATCGAACGTATTAAATTAAGTATTTTCTTACATTTTATTTATTAATTTTTTATTTTTATTTACTTGAAAATGGCTTAATAGCCGAAGAAAAGCTTTGTATTTTTAATACAAAAAAAATTTAGCTATTTTAACTACTTTTTTATTGTTTCGTTTATTTATTTATTTTTTAATCGTTACATTCCACATCAGTTCAAATTTTGTTCGTACGCCTTGCCACGACTTTAAAAAATAAACATAAATTTCCTTGTACTAATTTAAAAATTTTATTTTAAATTTAATTGTAATAATATTTACGAATAATGAACGATAGGAAATATCGCTTGTTCGTTAGTTGTCTTACTTGCACATATTATGAATGGTCAACATTCCGTCTATTAGTTCCTGTACGAGTGTTGCTTTTTCTAAACGTTGTAGATACATTTGCAAAGTCGACCACCACGGCAATTCGCACGGTAACATTACCAACGCCATTTTTATTTTTCATCCGTATTAATTTTCCGATTATAATATATTTTCGGGAAATCTAAAGAAATAAAATACAATTTTTCACAAATCTTTCTGTCATATAAATAAATAATTATATATATATATATATATATATATATATATATATATATATATATAATCATCATCATTGGTGTGTCAGCCGGTAGGCTGGTTCGTTCCAATCACCAACAGCCTCCATGTAAGCCCTGCAGCATATGTCGATGTTTTGGCATCTTCCAGTATTC
Source organism: Coronaproctus castanopsis (assembly GCA_032883995.1). Taxonomy (NCBI): domain Eukaryota; kingdom Metazoa; phylum Arthropoda; class Insecta; order Hemiptera; family Monophlebidae; genus Coronaproctus; species Coronaproctus castanopsis. The sequence continues at coordinate 181,997,446 of CM065053.1, forward strand.
CACTAGGGTTAATCTTGGTCGCCACGTGATTTCTTCCCGATAATCTTCCCTTCAATTACTTCTTTTAGGATATTTTGATCCTGCCGTAATATATGACCGATCCATTTAAGCCTCGTTTGCGTAATCTTCTTCAGAATGTTTCTTTGTTCATCAATCCTGTTCAGTACCGAGTTATTGCTGACTTTGTCAGTCCATTTAATTTTCTGTAACTGTCTCCAGCACTACAACTCGAATGCCTGTACTTTGTTTTTGTCTTTCTGCTTCCATGACCAAGTTTCTGCTCCGTGCATATATAATTATAATCATCATCATTTGTACAGTCTTCAGAATGATCCCTTTCCCCGGTCTTCCCTAGTTCTTTTTAAAGCGGTGTACTTCTTTAACTCGATGTCTTCTTTTAACAGGGTTGTTGTTATAAATATGTTTCTCGGTTACTTTTTCTTCGGATTTTATTTTCGACAATATTTCGAAGTAATTCCGAGTTATTCATGTTTTCCTCGTCCGATTTAATAACGACCTTTTCTCTTCCATTTGTCCTATAGTAACCCGTTCATTTTGAATTTTTTCTATCCGACTCCATTTCCATCCGAGCTCGCATCTCGAACATTTGTAACTTATTCGCATTCACTTTATTTAATGTACAGGGTTCGGACAATATAAAGACTTATGGACCACCGTACGTACATGTTCGATATTATTTTTCGGACCATCACAGATATTGATATTTTTCTTAATATGTCTTGCTATATATATAACATATGTGTAACTTCAGTCATTATCGAATTTTTCGTAATGTATTACAACCAGTGCGCATTAATATTTGTATGCGTGTAAATAAATGAATACGTCGAAGATCGAACGGACGATGTGTAAAATTTGATACTACTTGTGCGATATATATATTTTTTTTTTTTTTATTAAATAGTTTATTTGTCAAAATTTTTTATGTAAATTACAATTTTGTTTTATTTATATTACAGTTGTCTCTCCTGCACCGCCGTTTAAATCAGGAGAGGTCGCTCCTTACTATTTGTTGTCTTAATTGATAGTAATGAAATTCTCACATACGCTCGCATTTTTACCCGGGTTGTGTACTGTTGCTTCTCGCATGCATTAGAATTAAATTTAAGTTAAAAGGGTGACATAATAATAATCTTATATTTACAAAATACACACGATTGATAGAATCATTGAAAAAATACAATAATTATTTATTTATATAACTCGGTTTCTTGATATTACGTGCACATCACACAAACACACGCACACAGATACATACAGAGATACATGATGATATGTGAACGGACCATTATGTGACAACGCTAGTGTTCTGAAATCTAGGACGAAGTAAGTGGAAAGGAAATTTTTGGAAATTGTAAGTGGTTTGTTGTTTATTGAATTTTAGATTAACTTAAGATATTTATTTTCCCGCTTTAATTTCACTATTTGTTCTCGCAGCTGTTCATTCTCCTTTTTTGAACGTTTTAACTGCATGAGTTCTTCTTTCATTAAAAGCATTTCTTCTAAGAGATAGTTAATCCACGATTCCAAGGATTCTTCTTTGTGTACATCTTTTCTTATGTTTATCACTTCCTTTGAATTTAAACTTGTCGGGGAACAATTATTACATTTGTAAACTGACTCCTGAACGGGAAGGAAAGTACGGTGAACACGTGATCCGTATAAAAGTGCTGTGTATTCTTGTCTTCTAAAAAACGGCTTGTTGCACAGCCCACATTTATCAGCAGACATCATCGTACTTCACTATGTGAAAATCATCGACGATAGCTGTCACAGGTACTAATAGAGTATTGGAAAAGAATGGCGATTAGAATTGCAGGAGCATCTTTGAAAAAAAAGTCTAGAGAGTTGCTCGATCGTTGATATAGATTCAGCTGTTTGATTGAAGAAAAAGAAACTAATCCCGATAAAGGATTGGAATCTAAAATAATAAATTGCAAAATTATAACAATTCGTTCCTTAAAACATTCAAACAGCTAGAGAACGCGACAAATTGTCTGACAGGTAAAGATTATAGTCGCACACCTTATACAACTGTCCTATGCGACTGTTAAATATAAATAATTTTTCTGGTAATTTTTTAATTTACGTGACAATTTTTTTATATCATGCAGGGGCGAATATAAGGCAGGGGCCGAAATGAGCAAAGAAAGAAATAATAAAGTGCCCTAATCTGAAGTAGATTCGACCTATGCTCGAAAAAGTCTTCGAAAATTTTGTAAAGACTGAATGAATGTATTGTTGCAAATGGCGGTCATCTGAACGATATTGTGTTCCACAAATTATTTTAAACTAATCTCGCAGTTCAACATTGTATTCCCTGCACTTAGAGATGAAAATTTTTTAAGCCTTCTGACGCCAATATTTGACGTAAGCCTTTCCCAGTCTTTTCCAACGTTGTCTGTCCTGGGCTTCACATACCCATGTATACTCGACTTGTTTTATTAGGTCATCTGACCATCTTCTCGGGGGTCTTCCTTGTTTCCTTTTCCCAGTGTATGGTCGCTAGTTCAGTATTTCTTTCGTCCATCTTCCATCTTCCATATGTTAAACGTGCTATGTGTCCTCAGGATTTGAGGATGTTGTAGCCAGAATAACAACAAACAAATGGAACTGGGCAGGACATATATATATATATATATATATATATATATATATATATATATATAATTTGTCTATTTAGGTTCCTTTCTGTAAATAACGGAAGGCGCGTGGAAGATATCAAGAAATGCGTGACATCGGCCACATATGTGATGACGAAATTAATCGAGTTTTGAAAAAGCACTGTACTTAATAAACGAAATTAGCCTTTGGAAAACTGAATAATGCGTTCAAAAACAAAGATATACCGAACTATTTGAAAAAGAAAGTATATGAACAATGGGTCCTACCAGTGTTCACATACGGAGCGGAAACCGGGTACCTTACAAAATATAATGTTAAGAAACTGGCCGCAACACAGAGAATAATTCTAGGTATCAAGAGGCTGAATCGAAAACCTAATACGTGGATAAGGCAGCAAACCAAACTGGTAGATGTAATACAACGCGTAACAAAATTAAAATGGAACGGGGTTGTCATGTCGCTAGAAGAACAGATGATAGGTGGACCAAAAGAATGTCGCAATGGAGACCGAGGGAAGGATACAGAATCCGTGGTCAGCCGTGCACGTGATGTCAAGTCGACATTCACAAGTTAGCCGGAGTGAAACACCGAGTACAATAGGAAAGGAAAGGAACGCTTATACCCAGCAGTGAATAGAAATAAGCGAATCACGATCGTCTGAGATATATATATATATCATGTTTTCAGAAATTATACGTTTAGGTTAAAACTAAAATAATTAAAGTAATGAGCAACCTTATTTACATAATTATAGCACATCCAGAAATAATTATTCCTATTTATTTTATTTTTAATTTACAACGTTAAAACTGCTGAAAAACTTTACGGGCTTATATAAAATTATTTGTTTAAATAATATATATATATATATATATATATGTGTGTGTGTGTGTGTGTGAGTGCATTATATATATATAAACCTCTATAATATTAATATGTTCAAATGAAAATTAAACTAATTAGAAACGTGATAAGCAACATTAATTTTACCTATAACTCCAGTGCAGTACATCTAAAACGAAATATTCTTTTTTTTTCAAATTTGGAAATATCATATAGTTACCAAAAACTGTATTTTGTTCAAATGAAATTTGTTGTTTCAGTTTGATAATTATATTAAAATCATTACGCCATATCATTTCTATAAAAAATACATATACATAAGAAGATACACTTGTAATTTTAATATACTAACCTGTATTAATGCGGAATAAATTTTTGCGCGGTTGGTGTTAATATTCTTCAACAATTTTTTTTTCTTACGTTTTCATATTGGAAGAATGAACGAACGAATGAAAATTTTTCAAATGTCTAAGGCAAAATTTTAAACACGGATGAAAGCGTGCGTATAACAATATGTGTGAAGTACGACTAACGACGATGGTACATAATAAATTTTTCTTCCGCCAGACGAAAAATGCCAAATTATTCCAAGTTTAAGTAACACACACACACATATCAATACATAGTATTGATCTATTCTACGTTGAATTACATTCGCGCGTGCGCGCGTGTATGTGTATGGATTCCGCGCGTAAACATAAAGGGTGTTTATTGCTTTGAGATCTGCTTCATTTCCACCCTTTAGTTTCCTAGAAATTTTCATATACAAAGAAATAAAAAAAAATCCATTACATTACCGAGGGAGTGATTTTTAATACGATTTATAAATAAAGGTTATAATCTTGAGTCCAAGTTCAAATGGTTTTTTGTTTTGTGGTTGCTTTGTTAAATCGTTATAGCCTGTTATTAACGATGACGATATTAACTTATTAGCGCGTGAACTGGTGTGAAATGTAGCGATTTTTTAAATATAAACAATAGTTAAAATCGCTAAATTTAGTGAGACAAAAATAAACGTAAAAAATATCAAGAACGATTGAAATAAAAATAAAATGTGAGATATTTAATGCGTATATACAATATTACGCGGACAGCTCTATTGACACAGCTCGGTCTATAATAAGAGTTACCGTTATTGTAATATTGTGTGTCTAGATTATTTTCTTATAATTTATTTTTATTTTATTTCAGTTGTGTTCTTTTTTTTTTACATTTATCATTTTTATTCTTGTCCACTTGAGAATGGCTTACTTGTGATGTTTTCGCGTATTGAATTTTGTGGTTTTAACTACTTCATTTTTATTGTCGAAACGATTCGCAACTTCGATTTAAGCATTAGTTGAGGAGAGGAAACAATAAGAAATAGCGAATATAGACGAAAAAATATTAATTTTTTTTATCCAGTAAACTTAATATAAAAAAATAAAAAATTTAATAATAAATAAAATGACGGGGAAAAATTAAAAACTATAACCTAACGCGTAATAACTTATTTGTTTTAATAAGCCCATCGTATAAATATGCATAAATAAACAAATGAAACAAAATTTTCGGCATTCTAAGAATTGACGCATTTATTTGTTTTAATAAATTTCGACGTAAATATACATAATAAATATACGAAATTTTTATAAGAATTTTATGGATCGAATTTGAAAAACACTATAAAATAATTAAAATAGCGTAATTCGTCCGTGTTTTATAGTTTCGTATGTATCTTAAACATCGCTAATCGCATTATTTAGAATTGTAATGTTCGATGTATGCCAACAGTCAAAGAATTTAGAAATTTTTTCTCCTAATTCTACCGCACTGATGAATGTAAAATTAAAATATATTTGTTTTAATAATACCGAGTGTATTACAAGGCTTATTTAATACGATTCCAAAACTTAATTACAATGACCAAACATCAGACTTACTGTTTTATATATAGTAAACCTATTTAAAATTGTCTCTTTTTCTGTTAAAAATGTGAAACAATAATGAAAACGCAGAGACAAAATATATCCATTTAATTAACCACATCCACCAGAATATAAGTAGATAATTCAACCACGGAAAATTTTGAATTTTATTCGAATTTTGCTAGGAAATTTTATATGAGAAATTAATGATATCTCGAATTGATAAAATTACGTCAAAAACTGATTACACTAGTTAGAAGGACGTAATTATTATAAAGATAACATAAATAAAAAATATATTCATATATATATATATATATATGCACATATTATATGCGTATGAATAAGCACACTATGTGCACGAAGTAAAATAGAATCATATTTCAATGATTCCTATAAGTAATACAAATAATAAATAAGATACATAAAAAAATTGATTTATATTGTACACAATTACTCAAATTGGTATGATAATATTCATCGTGAACAATAAAACATGATAAAATGTTACTGCTTATGGTAAAAATTATTGCGCCGGTCTGAAGTATTTTTTTTTACGTTATTTATGTATATTATTTATTATCTTCGTTAGTTATAGAAACATTGTTCTATTATACTTGACGCATACAATGCGCTTATTACATGTAGTACAATTGCAATTTATTTCCCTCCTTAACATTGATTGTTTGGGATTTTTCATTTTTAAGAATTTACCTCCACTGATTTATATATAAATTCAGTGCTGCCTGTTTATGAAATGAATTTTTAAAAAGCTGATTTTCATAATTTTGATACAAATTATTCATTCATTTGGAAATGTGATTGTTCTCAGTTATTTTATATTTATGTGTAAATTTTTATTTTCTTAAGAAGATGGTACGGTAAGTAGAGAATTTTTATTTTTCTCTTAAATATCAAAATGATTTTAATTAGATAATAAACAAACTTACGAATAAAGTGGTGTTTGAGTACACATTAGTGATTTGGGTAATATTTGTTAATCGTTTAATTTGAAGTTAAATATTGTATTCTAAACACTATAAAAGAAAAAATAACAGGATAATGATGTCGGTGAAAATTTAAGGATTGCTAAAGAAAGAAGGGCAAACGGTAAATCGGTTATAAATATTACTTCAATCTTAAATATGAAGGAATAATGTACCCTACAAAAACGTTTGAAAAATTGTAAGTTTACACGGAAAACTTTTTAAAAATATTTTTGTTTTTACAATTGTAATTTAATATTTCTTATAAATTTATTAGGAGATTGCTCAAATTCTTTGGGTAGATTTCAACGAGTATTTTCCGAAGTGCAAGAGGAGTTATCGAATTATGTTCGAGATATCGATGTTAGATTTTATGGAGTTACCTTAAACAAACTGCGACGTATAGTGTATTCTTATGCTGAGTTATCTCTCATCCTTTCGACAAAAATACAAAAATGGCTGAGGAAAATTGGACAACATTCTTTCATTCGCGATATAAACTCAGTCTTAGAACACCGCAAAAAACTTCATTGCAATATAGATGGACTTCAATAAACCTCGAGTAATTTGTCCTTTCAAGTTGAATAATTTTACACAATTTATTTTTAAGAAAAAAAGAAGGAATTGATCTAAATAATGTAAAAATTTTCAGATTGACTTATTTTTCCAACATTTATAACAGTTGTGTTCACACCTAATCAGATTAGTTTATTTGGGAAGAAATCTGTTAAAAAAATATCCAGTACTGAGCAGGGTGTTTCGATTACAGCTATCTATGCTTGTATTGGAGCTCGTTTTTTTGTTCCTCCAGCATTAATTTTTCCTTACAAAAGAGAAAAGTTAGAATTACTTGATGGCGCTCCTCTTGGATCAAAGTTATTTGTTTTAGAATCATCGTCACAAAATTTTTATGACTCGGTTAGAGCATTTTAAGCAGTCATTTCATCCATCTATAACTAATCGTAATTTATTAATTTTAGATAACCATACGTAACGAATTTCTTTGGATAGTGTTGAATATTGCTGAAAAAAATTATATTCATTTACTAACAATTCCTCTTCATTCCAGTTAGCGTTTACAGCCATTGGATTGAATTCTTTGTGGCAATTTAAAAGTGGCATTTTGAAAATTACGTGAATGCTGGTTGGTACAGCATCCTGGTCATGTTATTACTTACTATCAAGTATCTCGGTTATTTGGTGAAACTTATTTGTCAATAGCCAATATTCAAACTTGTATAGAATCATTCAAAAGTTGTGGCATTATCCCTTACAATCCAGATTTATTTCAAGAGAAGTTATATTTTTACCCTTTTTAGTAACTGACCAACTTGAAAATGGTATTACAGCATTGCATGAAGAGAATAGTGATGAACCTAATAAAAATTTTGATAAAGAATTAACTGTAGAAATAAGAAAAAATTACCTAAATAATCCCAAAGAAAATTCAACTTGTAGCTTATCTGGTGAAAAAGACCAGAATACATCCATTGACAAACATTTAGAATGCCTAAAATAAAAGTGAGTTTAAATGTTGAAAAAAAAAATTAGCAAATCTGTTAAACTTTAAGTTTATTTTAATTATCCATTATTTTGTTGTAGGAAAAACAAAAACGGACCGATCGAGGTGGAAAATCCATAATTTTAACAAGTACTCGACATAAAGATCAGTTACTGAATTAGAAAAATATTAAGAAGAAAGCACAAAAACCTGATTAAAAGAAGTAGAAAAAGGGAATTGACAACCAAATCAGCTAATCGCATGCTGATTTTTCCACGCCCTCCATCTGAACCAGAACCAGTCTGCTTTAATTTGTGGAGATCATTTTCGTAACTTAAAATCAAAAGAAAAATGGATACAATGTAATATGAATTTGGCGCATGCTAAATGTACAGACTTTAATGGGGTTGGATTTTATATGCGTGATATTTGTCGACAATGACGACTTTATTTGATAATGTGATCTATTTTTTCTTTTTTCATTTTTGTTTAAATAATGATTTTTTTGCATAAAAAATGTTTTAGTCGGCTTTATACAATACTACTGTTGTCTTGGGTCCTGGGGCACGAGTACTAAATGATGATAAATAGATTGATTTATGAAAAATAAAAGGGGAAATGAAAAAATTTCTGTCAACTTTTATGCGCAAAGCATACCGTTAAAAGAGTAAAGACAACAAGTTCATTACCTCAATAAGGTCTGATGACTTGTAATTTCTCTCCAGCATGATTCGAATATTTACTGTCACTTTTTCCTCGCTGATCTACATTCTTCTTCTTCAGCTCACAAAATCTAACTGAATGCCCGTTTCTTCAATTAAGATTCTTCTGAACGTTTTTCCCCACATCTTCTGAGTACATCAGGACAGATCGTACGTCTGAATTTTATTATTTTCTCTTTTTGTTAGAACCCTATATTTTTCCTATATTTAATCACATGTCGGATTATACTTTTTCCAATTTATGTTTTTATCATTGCTCAATGCACCGATCGTTCTTTTCAATCATGTGACGAAGTTTGTGCTGGTAGACTTTCACTTATTAACTATTTTTCTGTTTTTCCTACTCACTGGATTGGTTTGGGCATGCGCAATTTTTAATTTCTACTCTCTAAAATTATATATATATATATATATATATATATATATATATATATATATATATATATATATATATATATATATATATAACATAATGGTATTAATGAAATAGTTTTTCTAGTTAAGCATTGATTTTGTTTGTCAAGTGAGAATATTGCGACGCCTGCATATAGGGATTCGTGCGACGTCACATACAATTATTATTATTACAGTTATTAAATTATATTGTTATTATTATATTATTATTATTAGAACTATATTTTATTATTATCATCGTGATTATTATTATTAAAGAAATATTGAAATTATATATATATACACTTATATGGTACACGTTACCAACATTGGGTTATACTCCACGAACTCGCCTGCGCAGCTGGGGTGCCACGTGGGATGGGTCACGACCGTTAATTGAATTTAAATAAAAAAAACATTTTTTTCTTTTATTAAAATTTATGGTATTCACGAATGATATAAAAAAAAACAAATTATGAATTTTCCTTAATATATTCGGATACGTTTATATTACTGCTATTTTTTTTTTTAAAATATGTTACGGAATTTTATTAATTATTTATATAACTGACGGAACTTTTCCTGGCCTGGATGGACGTGACCCCAACTTCACGATCAAAGTCCGGACGATCCATTCTATCCAACCGTTGAGCTTAAACTAAACTGATCTACTAACTTTTCTAAACAGCCTATCTCTCCAGAGCACTGGATGCGCTGCAGGTCTCTTCTTCTCTTATTATTATTATTTTCTATTACGTTATTCCTGGCGAAATGCCGGTTTCTTTGTATTTATATTTTCTAAAGATTTTTCTCTTCCTTAATGTATTTTGCCGTTTTTGTGAACAAAAAACTAATAGTTCGACTAAGGAAAAGTTCCCTCATTTCTTATATTCTAAGGTTATATGTATATATATATATATATTATTTATATATATATTATTTATATATATATTATTTATATATATATATTATTTATATATATATATATATATTATTTATATATATATTATTTATATATATATTATTTATATATATATATTATTTATATATATATATATATATATTCTTATACTTGTTTTTATTATCAGTATGGCGCCCAGAGGTGACACATAAATACGTGTACTTCTACAAATTCTATTTTTTGTCACTTGTATATGGACCCTAGGATTGTCTAAATTTGTTACTTCGGCGAAACCCTCCGATTTCTCTTTTGGCATAGCCAATTAGAAAATTCGTAACTGCTTCTGTCTTCGAATAAAAGACCGAAGGAGCCCATTTTGTCAGGTCTATTTTCACCTCCTTTGGTCGGGACTTGCTATATTTTTTCTTTATACATATTTTCCTTACTTTATATATATATATATATATATATATATATATATATATATATATATATATATATATATACTACCTTCGAAGAAATTCTCAAAAACACTTACTGGCCCCAGCATGCACTCCCTCATACATATATTATATTTTTAATTCTCTTTTTCAAAAGTCACGTTTGCCGTGTCTCTGTCTACATATAACCGATATGGTATACACGTATACATGTATACGCTCATTGTTATCTCTCACAAAACGTTATTTAATGTATTATTACTATTCTTATACGTATTTCTCAATCTTTGCAATTTTTGGTTATAAATTTTAATTTTAATATTTTAATTAATAAATTTTAATCGTTTTTTACCACTACTAATAATGTAACAAGTAGGGTTGATACAATATACAATATATAAGAAAAATTATTCTTATCTCTTCCTGTGTCATTTAATAAGCCTACGGACTAATTTATTAATTCAATTAATATTACAATTAAATAACATCCTAATTTATTAGCAGATCTCAATATCAGCCTTCTCTCTCTATGGAGTCCGCCACTAAGCATTCTCATAGCTCCATCTTACTATCTGTCCCTATCTGTTACAATAACCTAATTATAAAAAAATTACAAATCCTGTGCGTTTATATTATTAACCATTTATTGGCTTTGTAAAAGTTGAATTTTGACAACATTTAAATTAGAGCATTATGGTTTATTATTTCACAAGAATGTTCTATTTAACTTTAAAATAACTATGAAGCTGCGTCACTTCTTCGAATTTAAGAATGACTATATGTGTTCAAAAATTCACGATAGCTCTGCTCTACATAAGCGGGTTAATAACCTCAATTCATACATCTCCAGCATTGTTCACACGAGTCAAACTTTGGTTAAGACTTCTGTGGCCGACTGATGAACTGATAAATTAGAACGTATTGAAACTTCAAATGCAAAAGACAATTTGCAATTATTATTCATTAACAATATATTGACAGAACTCAATGTTATATATAAAGAGGAGATATCCAGGGTCAAGCTCAACATTGGTACAACTTTGTCAATACAAGTGCTGCCTGGGAGAAGTCTTACAGTTGTTGGTCAGGGGCAGGACAGAACTGATTGTGCCTACCATATCGTTTGATCAATGTCTGCTCTACTCGGATACTGATAGGTGTGGCGTTTCCTAGAGCAATTTTTCCTAATAAAATTGATACTCCATCACATTCACAACCTGTTCATAAAACTAAACCATTTACGTTCACTGGTGAGGTAAATTTAAAAGACAAAAACTCATCTACTTCAGATAGAATCAACAATAAAGTGGTAAAATTCCTACACGAAAAATTATAATTTTTGTAATGTTGATATTTGTTGTTGGAGCTGTTCTCCATTATCCGCTATTAAAGCAATATCATCCGTAAATTTTATTCAGTGTACTTCTACTCCATGTATTTGTACTCATTTAGTGTTCTCTTTCATTTTATTAATTGCCTCTTCTATTATCAAATTAAAGAGCATGGGCGATAATGGGCATCCTTGCCTTACTCCTCTTTGTATTTTTGCCTTTTCTCTTGAATCGCCAATTCTTATTTTTACGGTTTGTTCTTTATATAATTCCCATATTATCTTTCTATCTCTATAGTCCAATCCTATTTATTCAAATTTTGGGAATAGTACTCCCACATTACATGGTCAAATACCTTCTCTATATCAATAAAGGCTATATATAATTCTTCACATATTGCGTTGTTTTTTTTAATACATAGTCTCAATGCCAATATAGCTTCTCTGGTGTCATTTACTCTTCTAAAACCAAACTGGTCGTTATTTAATGATTCCTTTATCTTTTTGTCTCAACCTTTTCATTATAGTTTTTATTATTTTTTATGTATGTGTTATTAAACTTATGGTTCTGTATTCTGAGCATTCTTTTGTATTAATCTTTTTCGGTATTAGTATCACTGCATTGGCTTTAAAATCTTCTGGTAATTTACTCTGCCCGTAACATATTTTTATTAGATTATATAACTCTTCTTGAATTCCTACGTCAGTCATTTAGGGCCAGATCAAATTCTTCTCTAATTATATCGGGTCATTTATCATCATTCCTAATTAAATGCGGACGGCAAAATGTTCTTTTGTAAATTAATCTCGAATAACGATATTTTTACTCAAGAAACAGAAAACAATCATTAAATATCACTCCAAAATGTTCGGAAAGTTTCATTTTAATTCGACATTTGTTGTTCAGATTTATCATTATTAAGTTATTTTACGAGATTTTATGTTTCGTCAATATTATGTAAAAATTTGAATTCAAAAGTAAAATTTTGTTGTACGTGTATTTAACACCATATTAAACTTTCGCGAACAATTTATTCAACACCGAGTGTAGATAAATTCAATTGATAAAATGTTATGAATAATTCTAAATGTCCGAATCCTTTGAACAAGGAAGAATATAAGAATGTTATTATTATTTCTTTGATAATAGCTACACTATTTATTTCAAAAATTATTTTCACACAAAATAATTTTTTCCTTTTTCAGTTAAAAAAAAAGTTTCTTTTGAATATAACACACCTGTTCAAAAATATAAACAATATTTAAATATTTCACAGTGTATGCATTATACATTGCTTAATAGAAAACGGAAATAAAATCTGGCGTGTCTAATAAGATTTGTGAGTAGCCATTAGAGAGACACATTTACGTAATCAAAAATATCAGTAACGATAATCAAACACTTTATATAATACACACATTATTTAGATAATTATAAACCGAAAGCGAGTTAGATTTAAAAGATGAGTATAGTAAAATAATCGTTTTATTAGAAGTTGAATTCCAAACGTAGGTATTTTATAAAAATGTGCAACATTGAAGAAAAAAATTTAAAATATTGTTATTTTTGAAATTCGAACGCAAATTTTAATTTTCTTATTTTAAGAAGCCAAATTGTAAAATGGTATAAATTTTAAAGTTGAAAAGCATTTATAAATTTAGAATAAGTAACGCTTGAAATCCAAATCATTATTTTTTTATTTGACAATATTATATGTAATAATAACCGCTGTTATTTATATTATAATTTAAAACAATTACGTAATGACTAAATATGTAAAGTGTTTGAATTTTTTAAAATAATTTAGCACGAACATAACTAGTTTCGTAAACATTCATAGATTTGGACTATATTGTAACATTTAAAAATTTAATTTCTTATTCTTTGTTTGAGTCAAATTTATCGATTTTTTGAAAAAAAAAATGCAAATAAAAACATATATTGTTGATACAAACTAAAATAAACAAAAAAATAAGATGTAAGATCAGCAGGTTAATTAAAAGTAAAAAATGCAATAAATAAACGTTTTTATATTTATTAATTATGTATTTTCTTATTTAGGAAGTACTAATTTATTTTTAAAGGGTATTAATTTTTATTATCAAAATTATTATTGTAACTCAGTTGTGCGATAATTTTATCTGGAATACCTGAAGAACTGTTTCTTTTCTTAGTAACCGTCGTTTTTTGAATAGTTTTCCGTTAACTAGCTAGCACTTGTTACTTTTATTTCACGCTGTGATACGTTACAGCTACAGCTGTTTATTCTATTCATTTATTGTGAATTCTCTAACGTGTATTGTAAATTTTATGTTTGACAAGCAACAGTTAAATTTAGGTTAACCTGTTCATTTAATCTGTGTGTTTTGTTTATATTAAATTATAATTAATAAATTTATATATTACATTTTAATTTAAAAAATGACTTCTCACGCTAAAAAGTATGAAGATCCGCCTATTCCGGATACCATTGTAGATTTATCGAAAGGCACTACTTATACTAAAGGGAAATTTTTCGGAAAAGTAAGATAAATGTAACAAAATTAATCCCACACACGTTTAACGTAGTATGCATTATAAATCATTAACATGTAAATTTATTTGTGTAGGGTGGATTCGCTAAATGCTATGAAATTAAAGATAATAAAACTGGGAAGTCGTACGCTGGAAAAATTGTATCAAAGAAATTATTAGTAAAAAGTAATCAAAAAGAAAAAATGGTTCAAGAAATTAATATACATCGCAGTGTAAATCATAAAAATATTGTCGGATTTTATAATTACTTTGAAGATGACAATTTTGTTTATGTAGTCTTAGAATTATGTCATCGAAGATCTTTAATGGAATTGCATAGGTAACTTGTATTCTAGAAATTGTAAGAAAATGTAGAAAATGTTTATCAATTATTTTAAAACTGGTTTTATTTTATTTTAGACGTCGTAAAGCGTTGACGGAACCGGAAGCTCGATACTATATGAAACAAATTTTGGAAGGAGTTTTATATTTGCATGATAATGGTATCATTCATAGAGACTTGAAGTTAGGTAACTTATTCTTGAGTGAAAGCATAGATGTAAAAATTGGGGATTTTGGCCTGGCAGCTAAAATTGAATACGAAGGTCAACGTAAAAGGTTTGTATAATTTATAAGCTATGTTTTAGACGTATTTAAATTTAATTTTTGTAAGTAACAATTGGATAAAGTTGTCGTCGGCCATTAATAAAAATGATATAATAGTTAAAATTGCTAAACATTTAATTTTTAATATAACTTGTTTGTTTTTACAAATACAATCGATATATTTTCGAAACTATTTTGTACATAGGTATTTAAAAAGTGTATTACGTTTACTCTGTTATTCTGATACATAAAAAATACAAATTGTTATACAATTAAACAAATAATATTAGAATGATTTGACCTGCGATTTTCAAATAAAATCTGATTATCTTATATATTCTGTTAGTGTATTGTTTTTTTTTTTAATTAGTCGATAACTTTCGGTACGGTTTAACATGATATCACTACAGTATTACATAATTAGCGTGTGGTGAAGTTTTTTTTTTATTAAAGCTAATCTTGTAGTTTTAGTCGCGGAATTAAATC
The DNA here is from genome assembly GCA_032883995.1 of Coronaproctus castanopsis. Classification (NCBI taxonomy): domain Eukaryota; kingdom Metazoa; phylum Arthropoda; class Insecta; order Hemiptera; family Monophlebidae; genus Coronaproctus; species Coronaproctus castanopsis. The sequence continues at coordinate 182,012,722 of CM065053.1, forward strand.
GTGTTGGAGATGTTTGTTAAAGTTTAATGACGTACTAAAAACAAAATCTTCAAGTGAGCGATAGAATACCACTCTAAAACAACATAATTAAAAAATATGTAATATTGTAGTTTAAATCGCGCGATGGATGTTTGTTAAAGTTTAAATGACGTACTAGAAACAAAATCTTCAAGCGAGCGATAGAATACCACTTTAAAGCAAGATAATTAAAAAAGATATTGGGTATCTATGTAGTTATAGATTAGAGAATTATTTTCATTAGTAATTTATTGTGATGTTGCGAGTGATTTGAAAATTTATAAAAATTAATATCGTCTTTCTAACTTTTTCTTATACAGATATGAACTTTTTGTTTTCAGGACATTATGCGGCACGCCGAATTACATCGCTCCTGAAATTTTAACTAAAAAGGGTCACAGTTTTGAAGTAGATATATGGTCAATTGGTTGCATTCTGTAAGCGTACTAAAACTAAAAAATTATACATATTTTAACAATTTGATTACTTTTATATTATTGAAAATTTGACTAAATCTTGGGGTTTTCCGTATAATATCTATGTCGATTTATGTATTGTGTATTTTTGTATAAACATGTTCTCTTTCTAAGAATAATCATAGTGCTTACAAAAAGAAATTTAAATTCGTTCCAGGTATACATTGTTAGCGGGATGTCCTCCGTTTGAAACAAATTCGTTGAAAGAAACATACGATAAAATTAAACGATGTGATTACAACATGCCAAATACAGTAAAACAATCTGCTGCAAAGCTGATTAGTCAAATGTTACAGCCAGATCCTAAGAAAAGGCCTAATGTTAGAGATATATTGCGTTCGGAGTTTTTTACCGACGGTATTTATTTTGTTCTATAATTTTGATGGACATAAAATCATAATATTATAAGTTATATTCGAAAAACTTTCAGAACTAATTTGGAGAAGTTAAATTTATTAGTAATTAAATAATAATCACGGGTAATCTGTTTAATAATAGTTTTGGATATAATTAAAATTGTTTGTTATTCTTATGGCTTATATTTATGATAATTGTATAATTTCGTCTTACTGAGATTTATAACAAATAATGAATACGAACTTAGCATATTTTATATATATACATTTTGATTCTTACAAGACGATTAAATTTTTATGTCTGTTAAATTTATTTAAATCTTTGTATAGGTTATTGTCCGACTAATCTGCCAATATCGGCGTTAACAATTCCCCCTCGTTTTGACACGGTAACTATTAGCAAGACGATCGTTCATCCGAATTCCAGGAAGCCACTTTTGGAAATTAATGGTATATATTATTATTTTGCGTGTTAGTTTTAAATTATCTATATGATTGTGTTCACTAGGATTTAGAACAAATTCGTTAATTCTATGAACTAGCGAAAAAAATAAACATTTTGTTATATATTTCGTATTTAATTTTAGTCCAATTGCATAGTTATAAGTTTAACAAAATTATTTCTGTTTTCAAATTTAGTATGTTCGTAGCGAGTAGTTTTCTCTTATAAACGTTACAGTTACATTAATCGAAGTTTTAATGCATTTCGTTATAAGTAATAAGGTTGTTTTTTTAAATGTAAAATATTCTAAATTAAAATTGTATATATTATCAATTTGTGTACATTTAGACAACAGTCCTATACCGATGCATAAAAATATGTTAAAACGCCGGAATTCTGATGGTAAAGGTAACATGTCGCAAAAAGAAGTACAGCCTAAGTTAAGTTCAGTTGCCGACTCCGTTCAATATTTGCTGGAACTCCGTTCACAATTAATAAATGTCGTACAAAGGAAGTATCCTAAATTAGTGTTAGATTTAGGTATGTAAAAACACTAAGTACTATAAGTAATGCATACGTGATTTTTTTTTTTCAAAAATAAATTATCTTTAAAATATTTACATTTCCGTATTGCATATCTGCTCGGAGCATATTATATCCAATATGAAAGGAATAAATTTTGATTCTTTAAAGTTGTGTAACAATGGTGCTTTTATTGAAGTAGGGACTGGCAGTAAAAAGAAAAGTAGCGATAAATAATTACCCCTGAAAAGTAAGATTTGAAAAATCGCATAAGTGGTTGGATGACGAGGTTGCAAAGAATTTCATGTTCTATGCCAACCTTAGAACATTTTTTTTTTTAAAGCGTTTAATTTCCCGATTGATGATACGTTCAACTGACTTTCGCACTCAGGCTAAGTTGCATTTTAACGTTTGATTTAATACGTATTTCTGTGCAGTTGTTTGATACGATTTTTTTTTTTTATTATACTCTGAATTATTTCCTAAACTCTATAATCAAGCTGTCAGCTGCCGTGTGATGTTTAGGTTTAGAGATTATTCTTGTCTAACAGCGGAAGTAGTATTATGCATCCAGCTTTCATAATGAAACATTAGAAGTGCTGAATTACCGGTCGAATCATACGACGATATTTATTCCGAATTATATATATTGATTGAAACGTTTGTCATGAATTCATTTTCATGTTATCTTTAAACGTATTCATCTTCTGGTATATAATTATTTTAGGTAATACACCTTGCTAGAGAAGTGTGATATACACGTATTTATTGTACTAGTTAATTTTTCGTTGATTTATAGAGGAATTAACGGATCCGGCATCGCAACCTTTACTATGGATTAGTAGATGGGTGGATTATTCTGATAAATATGGTTTTGGTTATCAGTTATGCGACGAAGGATTTGGTGTTATGTTTAATGATAATACTAGAATTTTATTGCATCCGAATCAAAAGTATGTATTTGTATTTAAATACGGTATTTCAAATTTATCTGTAATGAACTCAGTTACTTAAAGCACGATTATGTTTTATTGTATTTTTAATATCACGTTAGCTTTTTGAGTACAATTGTAAAAAAAAAGTATAAATCTTGATCAACATAAATATATTTTTTTTTTCCTCAGTGAAAAATCATCAATGTATACATTTATTATTACTACGCTATTTTACTGCATCTTTGCTCTCACGCTCACTAGCCCACGTATATGAGTTAGGCGAGGGAAATGAGGCGTTTTTATTGACAATTTGTTAATGCTTAACATTTAATGCTGTTGAAGCGACATCCTTAATACCGTTTATCCAGTTGCAGTTATGATTAAATTATTCAAATACGAAAAGAAACGAAACTTTCCAAAAATTAATTTCTCATGGAGTAAATATCTGCCAGTTAATCATTAACATTGACAGAGGATGAAAGTATAATTTAATTTACTAGTAACGATTAACTTATAAGAGTATTTTAAATGATCGTGTAGATTCTCACGAAAACAAATAGGCGACACTTGCAAGCATGAAGGAGCGTCATATTTTGAAGCAAAGAGGTTTTCATGTCCGAACAGTAACTTTATCTTAAAACGAAAATCCTAAATTACTGATAGTAATTTTGTTAACTGTTCGAATTTCTGTATTCTATCTGCGTGTTTTTTATTTCAAAATTATATATTAGCTTTATGTTTATTTTTAATAAAATAAAACGTAGTACGATTATATTTTAGATAACGATGCCAAAAATATTTTTTAATTTCCCGAATTTGAGGTCTCTTTTTTAATTCTTTTTGTGTTTGATACTTTTACTTTATGTACTATTAGATTACACTTGAGGGAAAAGAAAAAAATACCAAGGGAGTGGTTTGAATGATCACACGCTTTATAGATATATAATTTTAAAACTTTTTGTATGTATTTTTGAATGCTTTTTCATTTTTAACCACTTAAGAAAAAAGTATATTTATAATATTATTATCTCATATGAAATAAATAAGTTTTGTTGATATTTATATTTACTGCGATTTTGAAAAATATAATTGTCTATCGCTTTTCAGAATCTTGTGAGCAGTCGGATTTAATAAATTCGTTTCATTTGTAAAAATTATTAATAAAAAACGTTCGTATTACGTTCTTGTACTCAAGTTTATTTTTAACTAAAGAAGTTTGTATTATTTTTTTATTTTAAATAAATACTATTTTTCATTAGGGACGTGCATTATATAAATCAAGACGGAACTGAATGCTATTACACTGTAGACAACACTCCTTCGAACTTAGAGAAAAAAGTGAAATTACTGAATTACTTCAGACGATACATGAACGATCATTTAATGAAAACTGGAAACTCGATTCAAGTTCTAGAATCGGACAAGCTCAGTCGGATTCCGTATCTCTACCAATGGCGCCGATCAAATGCTTCCGTGTTTATGCAATTGACAAATGGGACTGTCCAAGTTAGTAGCGAAGTCGAATAATGAAGTTTATGTAAAAATAAAATTTCACACTGGAAAAGAGAGCGCATTTATATACTCGTAATCCGGAGAATAAATAAATGGTTGTTTTTTTTTTAGATTAACTTCATGGATCATTCAAAGGTTATTATGTGTCCATTAATGGGTGCTGTAACGCATATAGATGTGAACAAAAATAGTAGAACGTATAAATTTTCAACGATCATGAAAAATGGTTGCTCCGATGAGTTGTTGAAGAGTTTAAAATATGCATACACGCAAATAAATAATATGTGTCCTAAAATTTCGGAAGGTAATAATTACATTTATACTTTCGTATTTTTAAAATTTAACGCGTTTTTTCGTATTACGTACTTCTGAAGAATTTAGTTACATTTAAAAAGCACGTTGTGGAGGGACGAAATTTAATTGCCTGTGTAAAATATGAAAAAGATGTGAAAGGTTTTTTTTTTATAAATTTGCGGTATATAAAAAAGATGTAATTTTGATAAATTTTTTAGTAATCTTAAATATTGAACAGAAATGTAGATTCCTAGAATACTTGTGTACTCCCGATTTTCGCATATTTTTTTATGAAGTTAAAAATCCGCGGAAACTATTTTTGAAAGTTCTATACAAAAAAAAATATGAACTGTGGATATGACTAGTTAAAGAGAAAATAACGAAATATGGGACGGAAAATGTAGAAAAAGAAGTAAATGATCAGAAGTTAATGTGAAAGAAAAAGTATAACAATATTAAAATTACATTTATAAGGAAATGGTTTCCGCGTGATTAATTAGCTTTATCGGGAGAAAGCAGATTAGCTGATATTTCAATCTAAATGTGATTTTTGTCGATTTTTGACATGGTCGGGTGGTGATCCTGTTATCCTTTTTTGTTTAATCATACTTCTAACTGATGTAATCTAACCAACCCAACCTAACAAGTGGGGATTAAAAAAAAAAATACATGACTTTGTTTATTATTGTTAAAATAAAACAACCAACCCAATCGACACTACCGCTATAAAACTTCGACAAAATTTGAAAGGGTGTAATTTTTATCAAAAAAACTTTCCGCGTTTTTTTTTTATTTTTTATCATGTTTAGTGAAGCAAAATACGTTAATTTATTCCAAGTCCCGATCAATTCTGAGGTGTACAAATATTCTAGGAATGAGCCAAAGGGGGATGTAATAATTAATAGAAAAGTAATTTTAAAAAATGTGATTATGAACTACGGTATCATTCTTGAACTTTACTTTTGAAAAATTAATCGAATATCGATTTCTTATGTTGAAAGCGTACTTATATATGTTAGGTTTTTTGTACCTGACGCTATACTTAGTTGATCAGATCGTTCAGATCGTATGAAACTTATTGCAAAACTTTTAAATATATTTATATTTTGAAATCTTTCAGTTATACTGATATTATTATTATTATTATTATTATTTATATATATATATATATATATATATATATATATATATATATATATATATCATGATATTACAGCCGATTGGCTAATTCGCTCTAACACAATATTCCCTCATAAAATGCGGTTACTGACTGCCTTCTTCAAATCTGCATATTTCGCAAAACCCGTCTGCTTTAGCACCGTATCGATAAATGTTATTTTAAGACATCCACGTGGTCTTTTTCCTAAAATTTTACCCTCCATAGCAATATTGAAGACGAATTTTACGTATCTTGTTAAGCATCGCTTTTTCCTCTCCTATGCGTTCTAACACCTTGCAATATACTTTCTTGAGTATCCACGTTATTGATCAGACAAAGGTTTTCATAAGTTTACGTAATTCCAAAAATAATGAGCGCTATGCTAGTAACGTATATTTTTCTTTAAATGCTGCTTTGCCCATCGCTATTCTTTTACGTATGTCTCTTGTACAATCGAGGTTATATTTTATCATTTGATGCAAATATTTGAAAGATGTTACTTGTTCTATATTTACACTGTTCAACATAATCCTTATTTGCTGCTACGTCCCGTTCCGGTTAGAGCTCCGGATCTCAAGAGGTACATAGTACTCTCTGGGTGATATATATATATGCGTATATAAATCGTTCATTCGTAGCATACTTGGGCTTTCATTCTGATTACATAAAATAACATTTTGCGATGCTTTCAAATCTATTTCAATAACGACAATCAAAGTTGAAGAAAATTCATAAACTTGCAATCTGTCCGTTCGGTCTCATTTTACACGCTTGTGTTATTTTACCAACAAAATTAAAATTCTTTTAAAATAAGTCATCCTTAATATCCTCTTCATAGCTTACACCATCGTTCATCTCCTGTTCAGTTAATTTTGTTTTCGTTACGTCAATAATTTCAAAATTTATCAATCTTCACCATCGAAACTATTTTAAATTTTACGATCTCTTTTTTGTATTTTTTGTTATTCGCTGAGAAACCTCCGACTCCAGAATTGTCTTCATATATGTGAAACGCCGTTCACGCGATTATGTTCTATCATCCTAATTTTCTTGTACCGTAAATATAGAAATATAACTTAGGTGTATATTTAATCATTCGAGTAATATTCCTCCGTTAAATCTGCACTAATATTGGTCGTAGGGTTTTTTTGTTTTTTTTTTTTTAATTCTTTGTTATTCAAATTAATGTTTCACAGCTTGTTATACTTACACAGATGCAATACACTGCATCACCAGTTTAATCTTAATCGGTGCACTACTCTTCACAATACTCTGTAGTATATAATGATATAGTAATCACTTGTACACTCATTCGCGGGCTGTGCGTCAGTTTCACTCCCAATCGTCGAAAGTATACATGCACACGCTTATAACTTCTTAGATGTAATATTTAAACTATAATTTAGGTATACCAGATGCATACATGTGGGAATTATCCATATATGATACATACATACACGTGCATATATATATAATTTAAGCATTATTGTACGGAAAGTTCGCACAAATGCACATACATACATCTCATCCTATATATAGAATTTTATTTGGTACTGAAAAGTTATCACTGTTTCGCAAAGTGCCGGTAAAAAACTTTAGTAACCATCGAATTTCTTCTGTAGTACATTAAAAACAAAATAATTGAATTGTCGGGCAGTGTATTCGGTCTTGTAAGTTAAAATTATTTTTATTGTATAATCTTACGTGGTCCATAATAGGACATACAAAGAGTACATGGTTTTGCAGTTTCTACTGCGCCACATTCACACTTGTCGTCCTTACTTAAATGATAAAATGGATATAACCCAAATAATATATTGGGTGTTAATGTGCGGGTGTGTCGCCCAATTTTATCTTCTTCCCATCTTTTTTGCAAAATTTCTAAGTAGTCGTTTCAGAGCAACGATATATCGAGTTCTCCTTTCGTTGTGAGAATTTAGTTTGAATTTTGAAATTATGGCGTTTGTTTCTTCTATTAACTGTTCATTAACATATGGAAGAAGTCCATAGCAAACACGACTGCCCTACTGAACATAAGAAGATCGAGTGGAAGTACGTTAGCAATAACCGCAGATGCGCTGTGTGAAATTGTTTATATTGGTTGTAGTTATATCGTATATAAAATATATCGGTCTTAAATTTAACTAATTTCAGATGTGTCGATGAAGTAACGACGTAATAATAGTAGTAGATGTCGAACGTTGGATTATGTCCTGTATAATTCTAATTCAATTGCATTTTCCCTCGGTAATGTTATTATTTGATGGCTTTTTTATTTACTATAAATACTATAGCCATATTCTTCAGTGTTCTACAAACGTTTTAAAAGGGATAGGTAAATTTCGTGTATTTTTAGTTTTTAAAATATTCGTGATATAACTACGATCGCTATTATGTATGCATACCAATGACGCTTGGCTATTTTCTTCTGCCAAAGTAAGTTAATATAATTCTTACACATTATTTTTTATATTATATATATATATGTGTTTTTTTATTTAAATTTTTTTTTGACGTGAGATAGTTCTTTTCATATTTACGAATGGTGAGTTAAGTTTAACTTAAATTTTGGAATCGGTAATTCGAGATAAAGTACGTTGGCCGTTTTTTTTTTTTTTTTTAATATTTATATAAGCCTTACTCGAGCATGTGACGAAATATATTTATATAGCGAAAATAAATATTTATAATTTCGTTATTTTTTTGTATATTCAAATTTTTGTTATTTTTCCCCTTTTCAATTATTTTTCATAGTAAATTGTAATCACTGCCTGTAATAATGTAATGAAAAAAATATATATAAATTAATATGTTCGTTTTTATTCTTTAAATTTATCTTATAAATTAAATTTAAAAAATTGATTAATGAAAATTTAAATTATTGTTTCGTTGTTTTTCGTTTTACTATAGAAATAAAATAGTTTTAAAGTTACATTCGTTTACTAATTTTCGATTCAATAAATGTTAAGTTTCGTCAAGTTTACGATTAAAAATATTCGAGATCATCGATTAGTATTTAAAATTTTATGTTTAGCACAGGTAACGCAAAAACTGAATTTTAACTTAAGTTCTTATTTTATTTAATCGTATCAATCGTGCAAAATTACAAATAAATAATATTAAGCCATGATTTATCACGTACTAGGAAATGTGAGCCATATAGACCTTTGTCAAATCGATGAATGTTGCACGTATTTATCAAATGTGGGATTGTCTGTATTTCCCGGCATTCGCAAACGGTGCTATCTCTGTAAGTTTTCATTTGTATATTTATGATTTATAGCGTCTTTGATTAGTTCGATCTTTCACCAAATAGTTTTTAAATGGCTGGTGATCATTTCACTGCATCTACCATCTATTGTCAGCCTTGCAATTTTTTAACCGCTATCCAAACAGGCTTCCTGGGACGCAAACGTGTTTCCGGCTTATTTTGTAAGTACCGGACAACATTATCGGATGGATCATGATATTTGTTTTCTTCTCGTTAGATGAATGTTAGCAAGTATCGATAGTCATTTTGTGGGTGCGGATTTCTGTTTCTGTAATTAGTCGCGTCGCTTTATTCAAGACCATCGATTTTTATTATATGGACACTGTTCGGTCATACCGGACGGTAGTATTCCGCAACAGAGTGCATCAGAGATAGAACAGCTGTTCCGAGTACTTTTGTATTTGTTTCTTGTCCGGAGTGACCAATACATGATGAAATAATCAAATAATGAACTGTAATAAACGGTGTTCGTTTATTTTATAAATCTATCTTTACATAGAGATTTTTATTATTGATATTAACAACGTTTATACGATCGGCGAGCACTATGGATTTTTTTTTTATGTAATCCACATTGTAACTAGTGCTATCCAGCAGGTCCATATGTAGCGACGGTGATTTTAAGTTCGTGAACTAGAATCATCATTCAACGGTGTAGGAAGTGCTTCTTTTTTACTGAGGAAGATCGAAAGTCTTTTTACAGCAGGGTCGTTCAAATCGTCGTCGCCAACGACGCTGCTCGAGAATTTTGTTCACGCTCTAGCCGACATCTGCAATTCAGTTCTTATTGTCTTCGTTACGTACTTTATATCAAAGTTAGTGTCTAACGTCTGGCGGAGACAAACTAAAGAGCTCCTGTAGTGAGGCAATATCTTATTTTGAAATTTATGAGTTGTGAGGACATTGTACAACTATTATACCGACTAATTTTGAACAAATTATAGGTATCGCGTGCGAATAAAATTCAATGTTTCCCCGGCAGTGATCTATTGTCACAAACAATTTAATGTTGTTGTTTTTTTTAGTTCATATATTATTTAGATTGTTGTAATTGTTGTCGTTATTTAAACTCTGTCGCGCAAAACAGACAGTTCTTTATTACAAAGATAAAAAAAAAATTGATTACATTTTCGTTACATAATCATTTATAAAACAATTACATATTTTAAAACCAAAGAAAACACGGCTTTCGACTAGATTGGACATTTTTGAAGAAATATCAAAAATGTATAAACAATCATTACTATATCGAATTATAAAACTGTCTACTATAAAAATTGATTAAATTTATAATATACTTCTTAAAACTAATTCTCCGTCAAAATTTAATATCTAAATAAAATATGTTCTTATATTTTTTTTTTTATAAATTGTGTATTTTTATTTTTTATGTTCACTTCTTATTAATAGCCGAAAAATTATGTAATCTTTTTATACATAGAAATGTAGTTGATTTTAACTACTTTCTTGTTGCTTATTTTTTTATTATTGTGTTAAAAATGTTCAGGAATTATGTTACGTCTATTTCTTACTGGAGCACTTACTGTACATATTTTAAAAGTACTTTCCTCTGACAAATAAACGTCAGATAATTGTCGTTACTCATGGACCTTAATATCGACGTTGATGTTTTCAAAACTGATTTTTCATCGTTGTTTTTATATGAATTTAAATGTTGTTTCTAGTCTTATAGTGAATTGTCTGCCTGTTTCTTCTATGTATTCTTGTTCACATTGATTACAATTTAATTTATATACTGAATATTTAAATATATTTTTATCTTCTATTTTGTTATTACTAATTGATTTCAACATGCGATATTATTTCTTATTGCTGAAATTATCCCTTTCTATATTTTGATTGTAACATTTTTCCAATGTTTTATCACGTATAGTAGGGCTAATTTATGCATTTTTGGGCGAAATGAATATTTATTTTTACAATATAAAAATTATGTAATTTGTTATTATTATTTCATAAATTAGTTTCGAAAAGTCGGAAAAGGACTATATTTTTTCCGTTTTATCTTTCCTAAAGTATTAATAAACTAAAGGTAAATTATAGTATCTTAAAATTTATCGCACTATAACAGTAATTTGATTATCATTCAGATGTTAACATTTTATTTGGCATTTCATCGTCCATTAAAAGGTTCCATATACATTTCGGTTTGTAACTAATTGTAATTATTGTGCTTGTAAACGCAGGCTTGACATATATCTTAGTGACCCAAAATTCTAATTTGTAACGGACTCCTCGCCCTTGTATCAGGCCTCAAGAACACAGTCAAAAAATCTTGTTAATCGCATACGATCCCTTATTTACCAATTAACACAACATACAGATTCATTATCCCTCTTATGGGTTTCAGGTCATAAGGAAATTTTGCGAAACAAATCGGTGGATAGGACAGCTTATTCTGTACTTTGTTTCCCAACAACCTATAAAGCCCCGCCATCATCAGTGCTAAATACAGTCCTCAAATACTTAATTTTACAACTGGTAACAGAAGTAGAACTCATACCACCATATCTTCCTTTCTTGTTATCAAACCCAATATTGGTTTCTGGAAACCACCTGCCAATTTATTTCGTTCTAACTACCTAACAATAGGCTCCGCCTTGGTCACATATTACTCCCTCATAACCATCTACTCCAACGTTCCAATTTCTGCTTTTTGTTCCTTTTGTCTACTCCCAAATCCTCTTATTTGCCATATACTACGCTGCCCTACATTCTACCCCTATCGACTCTATATTCATCCACATACCCTATCTGATTTCCTCCAACGGTCCTTCAACTTGTTCCTCAATTATAAAATTCCTTTCCTCTTGTAACCTCATGTATCACATCCAACTGTTAAATCACCAGTGCAAAGATGCTCGGTTATTTTATATTCCCATAAAAGTTTTTCATTTTGCATAATTTTTCAAATTTGAGTACATGGTACTATGCAACAATATCAAACACCGATTCTATGTGATATGGTGACAGTTTTGGTTAGTGACTAAAATCATGTAGTTCTCGTTAAATAAAATCGATCATATAGTAACATTTTAACATTTATCTTAGTTGATCGATGCAGTTATAAATTAAAAGTCAACTATATTTATTTTATGAATAGGATAACATTTAAAAAAATTGTTTTGCTCTATCAATACATTTTGATTTTATTTTAATAAAGTTGTATTATTGTTTTAATTATTTAATTCGTGTTCGTTTTCGCAAATTTTTGATATGTGTACGCTTTCTTATTAAGTGTTTATAATGCTGCATTTTAAATTTAAATAATAGCCCTATGTTAGTAGATCGAATTTTTATTATTATATATTAATTTGTAATTTTTGGTTATTAATTAAATTGTCAATATATTTATTAAACGTATATATGCGCCGGATAGTGTATTATCTATTTCGAGAAAATGAAGAAATTCATTATATTTGATAATCAATTCTAATATTTAGATGTTTGAAAGTGCCGTTGTCGTTAAAGTTTAGAAAATTAGGTATATTTTGATAACATTTAGTCGTGTAAAATCGAAAATATTTTCAACATTTTTCTTGAAAAACTAACTGAGCATTCTTAAAAAGAAGATCCGGTTAAAATATTAAGAATTACCGCTTGAGATTTGCATGTAAATGTTAACAAAGTTCAAAAATATAAATGAAAATTATGTTTGATTATCTTACTTTATGTGTAGTGTTTTATGTTAACAGCTCTAGTCACAGAGAACCTATATATATATATATATCGTCCATATAGTAGGAATTTTAATATCGGGAAACGTCAATTTCAATCCATATTTGTTTTATAAATTTTCCTATTCATCTATAACAATAGTTTTCACAATGTCTTTCATTTAATAAATGATTTATTATTTTGTTATCCATATTGAACTTAATATTGTATGAATTTATCAAAATGTTACGCTTCTTGAAGAAAGGTATGATATTAATGTTTAAGAAGTACGTTTATCTATGTAGTTTGATTTTATTTCAGTGTACTGTTATGTATGTTGTGTGAAATTTGGAATTATGCCTAATTTAAGTAAATCAGTGCGTGAAACTTATCGCCGTAGGTATATTTTTTTAATTAATTATTTTTTTTTAACAATGAACTAAATTTATTTTTTCAAAAAGTAAACATAAACTTGCGATCGTAATTCGACTTATAAGCGTAAAATCTAAGCTATTGCATTTTGAAACAGAAATATACATACGATATTTTAATAAATAGTAAATTATGTTTAATGTTTAACATTAAAAGTCTAATACGATCTGTTGATATTTTGAATATGAAATGTTCATATTTTAGAATATGAAAAGTGAATTGTGCGTACAAGATTTAAAAAAAAAAAAATCCATATAGAGATTAGTAGTAAATTTGAGTGCTTTAGTGACACGTTGTAGATAATAAAATATTTCGTTAGATTAATAATTTAAACGAGTCAAAAAATTTTTATCGAACCAATAAAATTTAAATTCAAGAATGCCAGATTTGATGTACAAATTAGTGTGTTTAGGAAGACAATCGCGGCTGATTTATCGATTTATGTCGAATATGCTTTATGTGACTATGAACTTTTCACAACTGATTTTTAGATAATTAACTCACCCTACGAATGTGATAAATCTAATTCATTCATTATGTAGATAATATCCTAGTTTGATAACACAAATATACCTTCAGATTCAGAGCGACCAACTGTTAAAATCGATGTTAAGAAAATTGAATATATCTCACAGGCTTAAATAGCAGATCTATTCAAGTCAGCGAAATACTTCCTTGGTCAACTAGTTCTAATTATTTTTCATACAGGCTGATGGTAGTACATCAGATACAGTTCATGGTCATATCAAAGTGGTGGTAAATGACGGGTATGTTGTATGAGAAATGTATAAAAACAACATTTTTTTGGAAACGTCATCCATGCAATGACCCCCGTATAACGGAGAATGCTCATCTACCTGAACACGGAAAGAGCAGTCAACACGAGTGATGGAAATGCGGATATTAAGGTAATTTTACCAGATCATGTTAAGAATGACGTTATCTGGAAAACAACGGGAGTCAGATCTATAATTGACAAACTGTGAAGACTCGTCTAATACGGTATGGGTACGTACAACACACTCGGAGAGCTGGAAGCGATTGTCTACTGTAGTACGAGGAAACAAAACACGGTCAGCTGGAAAACGATTCGTAGGTAGACCGAAAAGAACATAAATGGATGTCGTCACTATTGGAGTCAAACTTATCCCAAGTATGTGACGGTTCTAGCTTGAACGTCCAAGTGAAATAGACCCCCTAGGGATGCTAAAAGAAAAAACTAAATTCATTCGTTTTCAATAGATTACTTTCTGTTTTCTATATACACCGTTTGTTCTTAAATGTGTCAATAAATAAATTTAATTATAAAAGTATGTTTTTGAAAAATTGTCTGAAATATGAGTGATTGCGCGACAAATTAAATAGTAATAGTTAACAAGATTGTATACTCATTTAATGCAAAACTCGCGAGTTATATTCTTTAACATTTCAATTTTTACCATGTTCTTGCAGAATAAAATTACATACACGGGTGATATTGTGATAAAAAATGATACATACTGAATGTCTAGACTTAAATAGAATATTATAATACATATATGCTGCTAGTAATATTTATTAGTCACTGTATGGAAGATACATGACACTGTTAAACGGGTTGTACTTTTTATTTATAAAATGTATCGCCGTCTTGCGACATGCATATTGGTATATTTTTTCGAATTCGACCTTTTTTGGCGCTAAAAAAATGTTTTTTGCGGGAAAATTTTTAATAACTGCTTCAAAAGGGTTACAAATTTTTTAATAAATAATAATTTGTTGACGATAGTAAAATTACTAACGTCACCTTTTATCTAAATTTGTCGCGTTCGATGAAAATTCGATTCGCATTAACGTTCCAGTTACTGTATAATGCTAGAACATATTTTGGAATTAGTTATGGGTAGTAAAGTCGTTTGTAATAGTAAAGAATCCGCTATTTGTCATAGATAAAATGATCTTTAAAATTGTGAATAAAGTTTGTATGTTGAAAAACATTGTAAATATGTTTTTCTGCGTTTATTGCGCCAACAATTTCGACGTGTTATATGTTATTTTAGAAAACGTACAACGATTGGAAATCGTTCACTTTCAAAAATTTATACAGTTCATATGGAATCATGCCAAACTGATTTCAAGACTATTATATAATAGCAATTTATTCCCAATAGATATTTCTGTTCTTCTGCCTAGGGGGTCAAAACATTTATTTGATTTTAATATTCGAAATAATTTTTACAACTAATAAAATCGATCAAACGGCCAGATAATTATGAATGACTTGAAAATTAAAAAAAAAAAAGAATGTAAAATATTTTTAGACAATTAACTAACACGGAGGAAGCATATAATAAAATAGCCATTAGTTAAACGACGTAAAAGCACGTTAAACTACAATAGAGACAGTTAATATCTTCTTTTCAATCATATTTCGAATTCTAAATCATGTTAAAAGGTAAAAAATATGTAATTATTCAAAAACAACTCCAAAAAAGCCCTGGTTTAAACATGGGGATCTCCTCCATAAAGATTTGGTCTCCGCACTTGAATTAGTCATAGGAAGAAAACAGTAAAAAAACCTTAATATTTTTACAAATGGATTAATAGTCATGAAATAATGAAGTTTACGAATTTACGACTTCTAACCGTTAGATCGGGGAAATTGGTGCTAGGAATTTATATTTGAGCACAATGCTGCGCAAGTTGACGAAACATAGGTACATGTAAATTGATCTAATCCGCTAGAAGCGGTATCTCTACAGTGTGTTCTAAAGTAAATTTATAATCCCGAATTTGTTTCCTCTGTAAAATAATGATCATCCAATTATAGGTTGTAATTTGAAAGACCGTCAAACATAAATTGAAAAAAAATCCGTTGGCGAGGAAATGTTTTCTATAACTAGTTTTTATCTGTTGTTTATAAAATCGATTAACTCACATAATTCAAACTAATAGAATAAGAATGATTTTATATTAAATAAATTATGAGTTTTATTTCGATAATTAGTTGTCGAAATACAACCGATACGGTTAAGTTTTAGGAAAAAATAATGTTTATATATCTTAAGAATGATATGGATCTCAACTGTTCAAATAAATGTATCGATAACTTAAAAATTTGGCAGTTATCTAGAAATGCAACAAATTATGTGTGCCCCTGATAATTCAAATCAGCCTAGTTCACAAATTAAAACACCTGATTCTGAAGGATTATGCGCTGATTATTATTCGGGGTTTTCACTATTCACACCAGAACCAAAATAAAAATTATGAATTGTATAAATGTAAGTATAAGAAAATTATTATGTAATATTTAAGTTTATGATGTTATTGGGGTTAATTTTTATTTTTTATTCTTTTTTTATTTTATGAATTTTTTATAATAAATTTAAGTGTAATATCCATTGTTCAATTTCATTATAAAAGAAATATTATTATTTAAAAACACTATTAATTTAACAAAGTACAAGCATATACGCTCGTACGTACTTAATACTTAATTCTAAAAAAAAAAACTCACCTGAGATAAACAGACAATTTCTCTTTAGGTATTATTGCTTCTCGTAATCTTGTGTTCCTTCGAATTAAGTTAGGTTCTATTTTAGGCGATAAATTATTAAATTGCTCAATGGTCATTCTGAAATATTGAAAAAATTTAGCTTCGTCGTCAATTAATTCTCGATATAACGTTGCGTATTTTCCTTCAATTTTCCGTTTTTTTAACATATCGTGAACCCAAATATGTTTTCGTTAAATTTTTTTTGTTTGCTTCTTCTTGGTCTAATAATAACACTATTATTGATAAATCTTCTAAAGAATGTTGCTCAAACATTTTAAGTAAACATAAAAAAAACGACCGATCGCATGAGAACTGAGAACTCACGTAACATTATGATTACGGTCGTGTCGTGTCTGTTACTTTCCGACGCAGTGTGAATGCAGCGTAATTTTCTGTCGTTCCTACTCGGTCGTGTCATGCTGTATAGTGTGAATAGACCTTAATTCAACAGCCTCTTTCGTCTATTGTGCCCAGGTTATATGGAAGCGAGGTTCAGGAAGTAGATGTACTCGACTGCGATCATATATCACCTATCTTGCTTAAATAAGACAGTAGGAAGCAGTGAATAGTATTTTTCTTGCTGAAACGATTTTTATTTTTATAACAGACCACAAACAAAATACTAATTCATTTTATTTTTACGTTGGATACGCCATCTTCTTCTATAAAGTTTAGAGTTCAGTACTGTTCTATAATTTCTATGCAATAACAGCACAGATAAAAATGAAAAATTATTACTTAGAAGAAAATTATATAATAATTATTTTTAAGTGGTTAAAAGTTGGTAAGTTCGAAAAAACTGACTAGTTGCAATAATAATAGTAAAAAAAACTTGCCACCCTTATCTACTAATCGTAACCATTATTGATGCATTATTAATTTTATAGTTTTCAAGAATTATTTTTTCATTTATCTACGCTGGTCGAGTTTTATATTCGAGAAAACGAAGTCAGTAAATATTCTGTGTCCTACCTGGTTAAACTGAAAACGTAATAAACGTATACAACGAATGAACGTATGTAATATGTATGATAAAGTTAAGAAGTTGAAGTTATACTATCTCTATAAATTGTTGGTATGTAGAACGGGATACTTATATCCACATTTATTAAAGTAAATTATGTTCGTTTTTTATGTTTGTAATTAGTATACTTAAGGTTCAATTGGAGTTATTAATAATACATGCGCATTTTTTTCATATCTGTTTACAAGATGTTTGTCGTTATATGAAATAACGTTTAATTATTCGGAGACTTAAACTGTTTTAAATCAGCTGCAATTTCTGAAATGTGCGAGAATCACCAAAATGGATATGAATAAACGTTTAATAATTTTAACTTGTCGATAATTATAAATATATACGTTTAATTTATTATTGAAAATTCCGTAATGGAACATTTTATTTAGGTAGAAACAGTAATATATTTTGTAAAATACGGCATCTAAAATGACTTATTTATTGTTAATTAATGTAACGGTTATTAAAGAATGTTTATATTGAAATATGTGCAAATGTAATTCACTATTGTTTTAATGTTTTCATTTAGCGGTGAAGTTATTAATTTTACATAGTATGCTAATTAATTTTGGATTTTTGATTTTGGAATAACAGTTATGATTTTACTTATATAGGTTAGCCTTTGATGTTGATAAACGAAAAGATTACGGATTTCGCGTATTCAAAGGTCAGGGAACAACGGTAAATGTTCTCACAAATAATTACGAAACAACAATTAATATTTTATGTTCAAAAATTAAATTTAGTTTTTCATAGCAAGCTTGTTTAATAACATAATATGCATTCCGTTATATTTTATAAGTTAAAAGGAAATGTCAAATTAATTATTGTAATATTTATCGGATACAGCTGTGGGTGAAGTAACATATTTGACTTTATGACGGTATACCGTATTGATTTTTATGAATTTTGATTCATATAGCTAGATAACGTTCCAATTAAGATTATACTATGACTTCTGCGAAGAATAGTGAAACTTTATCTAAAGCGGTTGCTTCATTACCACCCGAGCAGATGTTTGAATTAATGAAACAAATGAAACTTTGTATACAGGTATAAGACATACTGCACTTGATAAAATTTACAAGTTTACATTGTCTTGATTCAACTAAATTTATGTTCCAAAGCTAATTATACTTATTGCTTATTATTTTGCATTCAATTTTACGTTTTGTTATTTTACATACATGTAAAAACTTCAATTTTATGTTTTATTTCTTTTTATTTATATTGCTATTTTATAATTTTGGTAACTGTTTATATGAAACACACAACATATATATATATATATATATATATATATATAATTACACTTGTGATCAAGTAAGTATAGTCGTCTGCATGAAAGAGAAAAATTAATTAAATTAATTATAATGCGGTGAGATAAGTCCAATACGTGCTTAACATCTATACATAGAGCAGTTGCAAAGTGCGGACATATTCGAGGTTTTTAATCGTGCGTCTCTTTCGATTTTCGATTATGTTTTGGATGTTTTAGACGCAGTTGGTTGTTCGCTGTAAACTGTTCTTTGCCATTTTGTCCGAATTATTTTCTGAAATTCCGCGTCCAATTTATTATTATTATTATTCGCGTATCTGGTCGATCGTGTGATAAATTGATAAAAGTTATAGTCTGATTGAAGTCCAAAATTCTAGATATCTAAGTAGTCCTTCTTCAACGGTGCCATATAAACTATCATATTCACATTTACCACCGAGAGGGCATTTAAATAAGTGAGCATGATCCTGTAGTTCTCCGCAGGTACATTGGTCACAATCTGTCATGCCCCATTTCTTCAAGTTTTGTTTAGTGCAAGCTGTCCCACTTCTTAATCTGTTCAGTGTTTTCCGCAGGCTGTATTTTAAAATATTCCCGTTTGAGAGTGACTCATTCTTCGTTCTTCCTTCTTCCCTTTTATTCCACATCTAGTGTATAACTTCTCAGATATGAAATTTGTTGAACATGTTGTGTAGGCGGGAACTTAATTGCAAACGAATATGACCATGATCATTTATAGTAAAGAACGGTGATAGGATATTCGTTTTCTCTACATTAATCATCAGTCCTAGTCTTGCATATACCGAGCTGAAGCATGAAGGAATACATTCTAAGTCTTTTAAATTATAATGTAGCAATGACAAAAAACCTTCTACCGATACCACGTTGCATTAGTTGATCTACACGGATCATGAATGCACATGTAAATAGAGTTGCTACCAAAACACATGTTTATGTAACGCCCGTGCTTATACCAAAACTTGATGTGGAGTCTTTTCGGATAAAATATTACATATATCATTGGAGTAAAAGGACGAGATTAAATTAAATAATTTTGTTGAATATCAATATTTTTTTAAATTATCCGTAGCCCATTTCTGTTGAGAAAGTCAAATACTTTTATTATGTCTATAAATGCTAGATGTAGGTTCTGTTTTTGTTTTAGACATTTTTCTTGAATCTGTCACAGAGTATATCTATCAAATCTGTGGTTCTTCTTTGCGATCTAAAGCCTGATTGCTTTTCGCGTGTTATACCATCAAAAACACGATTGATTTTATCTAGAATCTTACACAAAATTTTGCTCGGTTGTTCCTAATGCTATTCCACGATTATTATTATAATCAAGTTTGTCTACTGTATTTTTGTATATATTTACAATTATATATTTTCAAAATATATATATATATATATATATATATATATATATATATATATTATATATATATATATATATATATATATATATTGATAATTGTGTAATATTTTGCTTTTTGCGTTATTAAAATAATGTCTTTTTTTAGTACATTCCTGTAATTAACAATCGTAGTGCTGAACTGGTTTTCTAATGTGTTTATAAATGGAATAATTTATTTTTCAGCAGATTCCATTGACTTGTAAATTACTTCGTTTTGTTTTAATTTACTTCCTCTAAGCCAACCGTTTTTACATATGTATAACCACATGTTTTGTGTTCGTTTTTTGAAATCAACACACAATTTATAATTGTATTTTTAGTCTTAACAATTATTTTGTTAGTAAAAACTGCTTGAGGTTGCCATGATTTATTCTCGTTGATTTTTTATTTACCGTGATTTACTTCACGATATTATTTTATGAACTCTTAATTTTACCATGCAGATTTTGGACATTGTATGCACGAAGGATAACTGTCATCTGCAATGGTCGCAACATTGATTTGTAGTGGTCTAGGTAAAATGTCGCTATCTTTCTATTCGTATTGTATATATACTTTATTTATCATTATTGTATTTAACGTAGAAACGTATTTCGCTTAGATACGATCAGAATAGCTTGTTCAGGGTAATATGACAAATCATGGTTTCTAACGACTCAACATATTAAAACTCGACCGAATGCTCGGCTTTCGTTCAAAATCATGGTGTTGCTACTGTGAACTTGTTACTATAAGCTGAACTGATGTTTAGATATGATTTGTTTGAATTTGACTATTGCTATTATCATTTTCAACGGTCGTTTTTCATGTAACTTAAAATATGCCAGCAAGGTTGAAATTAGTTAATCGATGGTTGTTGATCGGTTCTTCAACGATTATAATTTAAGACAGTTTTGCTTATATTGAATAAACGAGTATGTTCAAAGCGCTAGTTCTTCCTTTAGACAATTCAGTCAAAAATTTTTCATTATTTTTTAGACTTCATAGTCTTATCAGTTTGATGAGTTCGGATACGTCGTGACGGTCGAAAGTCCGAGTTTAAGGATGTATTGAGTGGGTGTGAATTAAATTATTTCTTACTTTTGTTTAATTTACTGTAATTAAATGTTTTTTTTTAGAATAATCCAGTTGAAGCGAAACAAATGTTACTACAAAATTCACAACTTGCTTACGCTTTGTTACAAGCCCAGGTTGTTATGAGAATTGTTAATCCACACACGGCTATGGTAAACATGTTTAAATAAAATTTATTTTTGAAAATAAGAATGAATTAGTTCGACTTGCTTTGTAAAAACATTCAAAAATGATTATTAGCGTTTTAATTTAATAATCAAACATTTTGAATCATTCCAATGTGAACATTTTGATGCTAACGGATAGTATAGTTTGCCGATAATTTGTTCACTCGCATATATAAAAAAAAAATATAAGGGATGCGAAATTAAGTTTTGATAAATGCTTAATAGCGCTATATGTTTGTCTATTATCGTTATTAGAGTAAAATTATTTTAAAATGGTAACGTTAATTGAATAAATAATATTAAATAAAGCTTGATTTTTATATTTATAATTTTTTCTAATTTTATCTAAATGATGGCGTATAAATTAATATTTCATTTTTAGTCATTATTAGAGACACACGCTAAGGATCCTAAAGCTTTTGAAACCCTTACTTCTACGGAACCGACGTCTTCTTTAGATGCTCCAGCTAAACCGTCTGTAGCTCAGGCTGCTCCTACCGTCGCTGTTAACACTGCTTCTAATACGAATCGTGCGAACAGTAATTCATTATCTGTCGATGATATTCCTAAATCTTCCGCTTCGAATAACACGCAACTAAATTCTGTCAAACCGGCATCATTTGGTAATGTTTTACAATGATTTGATTTTATTTTTGAAATAGTAAAATTACTTTTAAATACTAACGATAAAAATTGAAATTTAGTTTCAAAAATTTATATATTTTTTAAAAATTTGAAATAAAACTCTAGTGAACGAAATTAACTATTAATGTTTGGAAAAATAACAAAAATATATAATATATAGACTGGTACATTTTTAAGCATCCCTACTGAGACAATGCTAAAGTTTATAGACATGGATGGCTACGTGTTTTTCGTGAAATAATTGAGGTTATCTTTGTGTAAATTACATTTGAGTTTTTAGGATAAAATTACGGAGTAATTTAGGAAGAAATAAAAAAAAACTACGTATTAAAATTATAATTAGAGAATGAATAAAATAAGAAAGCTTTAAAATTGAGGTTTTTTTATATAGAAATTTTTGACAGTTTTATCCTGAATATAGAGTATTTGATATTCATATAAGCTTTTATAATTGAGTAATTTTTTATTATTTACTGTATTAAATACTGATAAAGTGTTAATTATTAAACTAATTAAAATATTTTCTAAATCATTTCTATGTTATTTGTTTGATAATGGCTTGTAACGTATAAAATTAAAGTTCATTTTTTTTTTGTATTCCGAAACATTTTTTTACCTTAAAATTAAACGTAGATTAAATTTTTTATGGCGATGATTATAAATGTGACAAATTCGTCAGGGTGAATGAAAACTATATGACTTAGAAATTTGTAAAAATCGACACTGTGCCATATAAGGAAAAATCGAAAACGACATTAAACATTCTAATGGTTACTTGCGAAAGAATATTAATTTTACGTTAAAATTTCAAATTTTGTTGTTTTTTTTACTTGTTTAGTTTGTACATGTTTTTTTTTTTATCAATGAAAATTCTTATTTATCGAATATATTGTTTTTGAGAAACGTACGATGAAAAGGTAAATATAATATATTTTGTAAAGGTAAAGATATTGATATGCGATTGCCGCCAACAAATAAAGTACTGGATGAAGATTTACGTATACCACCTTCACGGATATCTACAATCAACAGAGATGAAGCGCCTAATAATCCGTGAGTGCTTTTGTATTTTAGCCTCAAAATTTGCGTAATAATTATAAAATTCTTAAATGTCGAACTCATTATACCGTTAATTTTTATCGAATTTTGTCGTTTATGTAATATCTTTCTTTCCGTTAATATTCTTGTTCTGAAAATTGATGAAATAACTGGGAAAAGTTATTCACGAATTGTCAACATTTTACAAAAGCTTTATACGTAAAAGTGTTTAAAAATGCTCCGTGGATCGAAGTATTATTCAGTGGGCGTGTTAGGAGTGTCTGATAACGTGTTTGCCTCGGAAAATCTAGTACACGTGTACATCAAATGTGCAGGTGAAGCATCGTAAAATAAGTTGCAGTAGCTTAACTTACAGTGATAGGGAAGACCACAACTTTTGAAACGTAAACTAGTTAAAATTTAAAAGGAATGTCGATCGAGTAATTAAGAACTTATCACCTAAACTGAATAAGTAAGAACTATTAGAGATGTTTCGAAATTTTGCATTTAACTTAGTGCGAAAGATGTATACGCATAAAAAAAAGACCTTTAAAAATATACTGTTTACTCGGCAAGTTCAACAATGATACCGTGGATATAATCTGGATGAAACAAAATACGGACTAGTGTGAAGTGGTTGAAAAACATTATTTTGGTCAGGATATAAAGCGTGATAATAAAGGCATCAGTTTGCCAACGGTAACAGCTAATTAAGACATTAGCTTTTACTTAGCTGAAAACATACAGGTTGTAAAAAAAAAAAGTTTGTTGTTCCACATTCTCAAAAGTAAATAGTTTTCCTACACAAATGATGAAATATAGATGTATAAGGAAACTCGACAATGGGAAGACAATGAAATCTAGCTTTTAGGAGCGAAACAATAAATTAGTTTTAACGAATGTTTAATGAGCGCATTATTAACAATAACCTAAACTTTCCTCCTGTACTCGGTTAAAAACTTCATTCGGAATTTTTAGTAACCCACGAGATTTTTAGCATGCTCCTGCACCACGTTTCGAAAGCTTCACTGTAAATCTCTTTTGTTTAAAATCCATATTTCCGCCGCCTACAGTGCCACTATTCCATATATACTTCTTCACAGTTTGTTTAGCTAATCTTCGCCGGATCCCTTTGCTAATACGTTTTCTGTTATTATATGTCTTGAATATCGACTTGTTCTAGATTTTCAACATCGATTGATATATTTATTTCTTCTGGCGTATTGCAGATTTTACTTTTGTTTTTTCAATATTTCCATTTCGTATTTACTCGATATGATGTTTAACATTCTTTATATCGTTGCTAATAATCCTTTCTCGTCGTTCGCAATTGAATATTGCGAATTTTATAATTTTTATACATCATCCTATTTTTACATAATTTTAAATTTGTAATAAACCAAACAAAATATAACACAATCACCAAAATTTTTTAATCGCGAAGTTTTTCGGTAGTTACGTCATTTTCAGGCACGCACTAAAATTATTACAATTTTTTTTTTTAAATATCCAATATATTCAACATTTAATGAAACCTGAACCAGGTTCGGAGATATTTATCAATTCTGATGAAGAATTTTTTAAAATCGGTTTTATAAATAAAATTTATTGTAAATAAATCTAAAATTGAAATTACGTCTGGCTAGTGAAATATGTATATCAAATTTTAAGTTGTCGTTATATAAACATTTCTGGTAAATCATATATAAAAAAAAATATGTAATAATTTTGGTGCGTGCTTGAAAATGACGTAACTGTCGAAAAGCTTCGCGATTAAAAAATTTTAGCGATTATGTTATATTTTGTTTGGTTTATTATTAATTAATAAAATCACTACTCTCCGATATATTCGACATTTTAAATTTCTTCTAACCCTTCGTTTACTACGAATTCAGAATAAATATCTAATAGGGCCGGTAATAACAGACGTGCTCGACGCACTCTTTCGGAAATTTCTATTGTTTTAGATAATTTCTGCATGTTATCGCATTAATGCGATCAGTTTATCCCGTGTGTTTACCATTTTCAATGTTTCGAACGGTTGGTTATGCTTTAACATAATCAAATATATCATACATATATTCTACCGTTTAAGTACGCTATTATCTCCAAGGATTCGTAATCGTCCTTCGTTGATGATAAATCCATACTGCGCATCATTGATGTATATCTAGTTGATCGATTTTTCCATTCTGTTTTTTATAATTTGTAATATTTTCTATGTATGTAAAGTAATTTTATTCTTCATAACAATTTGGGTGCAGTTTTTTATGAATATAATAATTTATCTACGTGATAAATTATTGACGAGTCATAAATATAATTTATTCTGTTCACGGTAATGTTAGGCATGAACTAAAAACAACACTAAATCTGTAGAAGTGTGCTAAATGTGAAAATTAATACTATCGATACTTGTCATTTATTATTCTTCATTTTATCACAGTAATCTTGTTTGGTTCAGGTGTTGTTGTAGTTTGTTTATTTTTTTTCTCTACTACTCTGTTCGACCGATTTATAATCAGTGTTTACACGATAGTTGTTTGCATATTCATGACGCCGATACGTAGATTACGGGAACTTATTAATATATTACTTTAATTACAAAAATCAGTTAAAATCACTGAAACTCTTAATTTCTTGAATTTCACAAAGCTTTCCGGCAACTACGCCATTATCAAGCGATATTTATATTTTGTATTTTTATTTTTAAATCTTTATTTTTATCTAAATTTAAATATCGCTTGATGATAGCGTAGTTGCCGAAAAGCATTGTGAAATTCAAGAAAATAAAGTTTTAGTGATTTTAACTGATTTTTGTAATTAAAGTAATAAAAAATCACTACATTCCGCAATATAAACTTTATTGATATATTGCCGTTTTTATAAAGTATTATATTTTCAAGAAAATTCATTATAACAAAAACAGCGGTAAAATCTTTTATTCGTGCATCGTAAACGGTTTAATTGTATAGCATACTTAATAATATTTTAATTTTTGTCAAAGTTCGACTTAACATAAAGCAGTAGTTCAACACAGTAAAACGGTATTATATGTTGCATTATCGGCGTTATTAAATAATTTGTCTTCTATTTTTCGCAGAATTCGCGTTAATAGGCATAACGAATCATTTATGCAAAATTTCAAAGAAAAAAACATGTATTATTATTATTAAAAGATTATTTTATCTGTATTGAAAATGTTAAATTATCGCCAATATTATTTCAGATTCGTCGGTGCGTCTGATACTACTCAACAACAACGTAAGTATTTTATAAAGTATTTTTTTTTTCGTCAATTTTTCATTAAAAAAAAGTTATCGAGCGTTAATATTAACGCACGGTGTTCATTGCGTTGTAAAAAAATCTATAATAAACGATGCTTTAAATATTGTCTGCCTATCGCTACCGTGTCCGATGATATTTTTAACTGTTTTTCGGATAATAGTGATATTATCGTATCGTTAAATTAATAATGTTATGTTCCAGACTTTACTCATTGATTCTCTTCTTTTTTTAAAAAAAAATGTATTTAAAAACCAAGGGGAAAAGGTGTAGGGATATTTACATTTTCATCGGTGAATTCAAAGATTATCCAATCTTGTATTGTCTTAAATTCTATTGACTGTTAAAAAAACTTTACTAATATTAAGAAACGAGTAATATACTCGAGAATAATAAAAATCATGCTATTTACTCTGTGAAACGTTAATATAGAATATAATTTTACGCTTACATTTTACGATGAAAAGTATCTATGAAAATTATTCTAGGAACGTTTGTTAAATTTTACTCTTGTCAAAATGAATCCAGATTAATCGACGTTTTGGTTTATAATAATTCTTTTAAACATTCGACTTGTCTTGAAAGTTTTAATTTATTAGTCGAATACGCTACGCGGTTTACTATCGAAGGACAATGTAACCTATAACTACCCTGATAATTACGATTAATACTAATGCGCCTTTATAGTTATGTATGTTGCATAAATAAAATTTCTTAATTTTTTCTCTTATTTAAAACTAATAAATTTTGGGTAAAATTTCTCTATCGACGGCAAATTATGTTCAAATTTAAAAAATGTTATCTTTGAAATTATTAAATAATTAATACGTTTTAATGTAAGAAGCGAATATTTGCGAATAATTTCAGATAATTTTCAGGATTTAGAATATTGTATTTATGCATTTCATATTTACTTACTACAGTATCGATGTTTTTAATATGTGAATACGACTAATTTTGTCTTTTACGGGTTTTTCAGAAATCCGTACTTCGATGAATGCGAATACAAGTGCTCATTATACTACACCTGGATTTAGTGCTAATGATGCGGTTTATTCAGTGCCACCTCCTCCGATATCTTCATTGTCATCGACTCAACCGCAAACATCGACATCATCAAAACAACAAACTACAACAGCAAAAAGTGGACCAGATTCGGAAAAAGTAATTGTTTATAAACCTATTCTGTCGCGTCAAGTGTGTATAGTTCAAGGATTCTGGTTGCAAAACGATTGTAACCGGCAGTTACTAATACAGCCCTATGTAAACTGTATACTCGTAGTAGCATTAGACGTAAAATCACCATATTTACACTGTATGTATATGGTTTTCCGACAATGACTTCTTCAGGTTGCATCGAGCGTGCAATCACCAATCGTGGTACCTAAGCATTTCAAAGCATTTTTTTTTTTTTTACTTTTTATAATATATTCTGCGAAAAATATAATTTAAATTCACTATACGCGTATTAGGTGGAAAACTTTTGACCAAACTTTTATAAAAGTCATTATCAATCTTTTCTTTATTAAACGCAACAGACGTTATTTTTATTTAATTCGATCGTAAATAGAACTAATATAATAAATTAAATTAAATATCAAGCAGGAAGTTAGTTCTATTTACGATCGAATTAAATAAAAATAACGTCTGTTGCGTTTAATAAAGAAAAGATTGATAATGACTTTTATAAAAGTTTTGTCAAAAGTTTTCCACTTAATACGCGGATACTGAATTTCAATTATATTTTTCGTAGAATATATTATAAAAAGTAAAAAAAAAAAATGCTTTGAAATGCTTAGGTACCACGATTGGTGATTGCACGCTCGATGCAACCTGAAGAAGTCATCGTCGGAAAGTCATATACATCGGAATATGGTGATTTTGCGTCTAATGCTACTATGGGTGTACAACAGTTTACATAGGACTGTATTAGTGACTGCTGGTTACAATCGTTTTGCAACCAGAATCGTTGAACTATACACACTTGACGCGGCAGAATAGGTTTTTCTCGTTGTATTGTTCATAACACGTGGGCGCGATTTCGTGCGCATACTACCGGCCAACAAACGAACGAGTGTACAACTTATATTTCATCTCTTTCCAAGATTAGTTTTTTCTTCTTCAAATTTCTATCGGTGTTTCTTTTACTGTGTACATTTCCGCGTGTGAATTGTTTCATTGCCACCCTACAGTTTATGTTGTTCATATTATAAGTGACCGATGTTAATATACGTAGAATTTTTTCTTTACTGGCGCTTTATTATTTATACGGTAATTGATCATTTCATTTTCAGAAGATTGTTTTGTGTAAATTGCGAAAAAATAAGAATGCTTAACTATTATACGTAGTTAATTGTTTTGTTTTAGTATTTTCAAAATTTTTATACTTTCCTAATTGTATAAATTTTTTACTTATTAATGCGGAACTAAATTTTTAATATATTGTGGTATAGTATTACAATTTTTTATCTCGAGATTGTTAATCTACGTTTTGTAAATAAATGTTCAGCGTGAGAGTAAATGATAAATATCTAGCTCGTTGATTGAGTGTCGACGATTTTGCGATAGATTTTTATAGGTATTTTAAATTTTTTATTGTAATTATAGTTAATAAATATTTCCATGACTACGTCGATGAATTAGTTGTTAAATGTTTCATGTACGAATCTAAAATTCACCATTATTAGTACGGATTTCTTCTTTTTTTTTTTCTGTCTGTAAAACTATTATTCAAATGCTATATATAGTTTTTTCATAATTTAGTTAGAATATAATCATCCGCCATCTTGATTACGTTTCTTACTAAATGATAATTTTTACAAATTCGTTTTTAAATATCATTTTAAAAATTTGTTTATAATAAATTTGGGTTAATTTTTATTAATGATCGACGAGCAAATAGAATAATAAGTAAATTATAATAATTTATCCTATAGCGTGGACATAAATAAAACAGCATTCATATAAAAACAGCGAAAAGTTAAATGATAAATAGACAATGTATACGCATATATATATATATATATATATATATATATATATATATATGTGTGTGTGTGTGTGTGTGTTTCAATTATTAATATGTAAAGTAACGATTTTCTCATGTAGTGATTTTTTATCAATTTAATTACAAAAATTAGTTAAAATCACTAAACGTTTATTTTCTGGAAAATCAGAACGATTTTCGGCAATTACGCCATTATCAAGTGATATTTAAATAGAAATAACGATTTAAAAAATGAAAACACAAAAATATGAATTTAAGATCACGATTTTACAAATATAAAATGAAGAATAGATACTTAAAACAATCTGACAATGAGTGTGGTCTATTTTTTAAATCGTTATTTTAATGTAAATATCACTTGATAATGGCGTAATTGTCGAAAAGCTTTCTGATTTTCAAGAAAATAAACGTTTAGTGATTTTAACTAATTTTTGTAATTAAATTAAATATTTTTTATTTTTCATATTAAATACTAAGGTTTTTTGTGGTATTTACAGTTCGTTGTTATACTAAAATTAGATCTTTCGTAATATGTGAAATTATTTTTAATTTTAGGCAGCTTTAATTATGCAAGTATTGCAGTTAACGGATCAGCAAATCAATGCACTACCTGTTGAACAACGACAAAGTATTATCGCGCTTAAAGAACAGATTGCGAATCTACGTTAATGTATACGTGTTTATTTTTGCGGGACGCGTCAAGTTGATAGACAATTTTAATCTTAATTGGATATATGCAAATGTGAGTTTTTGTTTGACGAAGAATTTATTATAATAATTTTAAATATTACGTTTGATAATTCTTAAAACAACTCTATTTATAATTTTAAAAGCGAATGAAATGGTAAAGCTATTACGATCGTCTTTAAAAGTGTACTCGTGGCTACGTAATTATACTACATTGCAAACGCAACGGGATTCATTAACAGGTTTAGACTAATGCAAACGAAAAATTCGTGCTTTTTTGTTATTAACATTTTTCGTTACTTTTATTTTTGAAGGTGATGTTACTTTTATAAGTGCGTATAAAAAAAAAAAAGATATTTCATTTACTCATATTTAATATACACAAAAAAGATAGTAAAAAAATCAGATTTCGCCAAAAAAAATGGTACAAAAAGAGATGTTAGATTAATTTTTCTGTATTTCTTCGTTTATCGATGATAATAAATTTTTCGATTGTTGTTATCATAAGTGTACTTTTTTATGTTCCATACATGTCACAAGTGTTCGTAAGGTATAATAACGTGATATAACATCTTGGTTTCATGTCGCAATATCATAACCGATTTAATCATTATAACATTGTCGTCTATATCTGATTTTCAGCCATTATATGAGACATATTATTTTATCATCCGGTAATCGGATAGCTGCTACATTATCGATGGATATTGACGTTCAACGCGTTTGATTTATTTTATTTCTCGTTAAAATAAAAAAGAATTATAAACTAACGTATTTTAAAATAATACCAATAATAATTTTCTATCATTATTCGATAACGATAATTTTATCGTATTTTATAAATGCCGGGTTCTCAAAATGTTTGGCAAGTTTAGATTATTTATTTTTAAAATTTAACCTCTTAATACAATTGCAGGTTTTATGATTTATTGATTAGTAATATTTTTTCAGGCACTGTTAAAATTGAAACGCGAAGAAACCTATACAATAAAACAAAATTAGTTCCTACAATGACGCGCTTAAAACATACGCAATGGAAATTGAATTTAAATCTTTTCAATTTTTACTTAGTAGATATGAGGTCATTTCGCGCGTTTAGATACTAATTTTTTGAGTGACTCGTCTTGAGATAGAACTGCAAATTCTGGACGAAGTTGTGTTGAATATTTTCACTAATCTTTATATTGTAATAATTATTTTATTATAATGAATGCAACATTTATAACGAATTTACCACGCGGAGAAAAGTGTAAAAATTTTTGTAAATAGGGAGGTTTTTCTTTTAATATTATCATATTAATTACGATATCATAGTTTCCTGGTGGTGATTATGTGTTTTGTGGAAAATCATCGCTTTAAATAAATTGTGTTCTATATTTTTATGAGTCAGAGTAGATAAGTATAAATTTTCAATTTAAACAATAAAATTTAAATTTGTGTAATATAAATTTGTTTACGGGATTCGTTATTTTTTTGCTGTTTTATTAAAGCGATAGGGTCCGTAATGAATATCGTTGAAAGTAATGAATAATTTTATTTAATCGGTTTACAATGTTTAGTAAGATTATTTTTGTATAGTAAGTTAAGTATATATGATCGTTTTAATCGGATAATTGATTTCATTTTAAGGGGAAAAAAGGAAAAATAGTTTATTATAACAAATATAAATATAAATAGAACGACTTAGTAATTAGAGACAAATTTCATTTTATGGCGCACATACTACGTATGAATAAAAATATTTAAAAAATTATGATGATGATGATAATAATGACGGGAAAAACATTACAAAAATCCTCCGACGAATATTTCGGACCGATAAATAACGCATAATGCTAAATTTTCACTTTTGTATTACGTAGGTGAGAGATTATGTGAATAATCTGGAATGTTTAAGATTTGTATTTTAGTGAATAAATTTTTTATTGCATATTTCTTTTCTTGTATAGTTCTCGTCGATTTATGTTTTGTCTGAGAATTTCAATATTGTTTTTTGCGAACTTAAAATATAAAGATTGTTTTGCAAATTAATATTTCTAACCATTTTATTAAATGCTATACTACTTAGATTTTTTATTTCAATTATTTAAGAGTTGTAGATGATGGATAAATTTTTGGGACTTCGATTCTAGTTTGGTATAAGTCTGCGATGATTTATAGTGAAACTGGGAATTGTCGAGAATATTTAATTTCCACCGATGCATATATATATATAATATGTATGTATCATCATCATCATGGGTGTTTCAGTCATTTGACTGGTTCGCCACTATCGTCCAAGTCCGCCACATTTTCCTATCCGCTCTCTGTCTTTTTAATTCCCCATAGGTCTTAATATTTTCTTCCTTCTTGACTGTGTCTATCAGCGTCTGTCTTGGTCTTCCTTTCGGTCTGCGCATCGGTATTCGCCCTTCTATAACATCTTTTAGTAGGCTATCATGTCCGATCCATTTTAGCCTAGATTTCCTGATCGTTTTCAAGAGTGATGTTTCTTCTTGCACTCTGTGGAAAACTTCTTTATTAGATATCTTATCGACCCATGAGATTTTCAATAGTCGTCACCAGCACCATGTTTCGAAAGCTTCAATTTTTTCCTTATCTCTTTTATTTGGCGTCCAAGTTTCTGCCGCATAAAGTGCCACTGCCCAGACATGATTTAACTATACGTTTACGTAATCCAATGGAAAGCGTGTTTTGCGTAATTATTTGTCTTTTTCTCACGAATGCCATTATTGCAATTCTTCGTCGGATTTCGTTGGTGCAATATACGTTCTCTGTTATTATATATATCATAGATATTTAAAACATTTAGCTTGTTCCAATTTTTGATCGCCGATTGATATGTTCATTTCCACTGAATTTTTACTTATGCACATAACTTTGGTCTTTTGAATATTTATATTCATTCCGTATTTTCCTGCTTTTGACAAGCCCTCCTGGTTTCCTGCCAATAATACTTGGTCATCTGCGAACTTTATAATTTTTATGCATCGTCCGCCTATTTTTATACCTTCTTGAACGCCATCTAATGCTTCCTTTGTTATACATTTAGAGTAGATATTGAAAAGCGCTGGTGATAACAGACATCCTTGGCGCACACCTTTTTGGTAATTTCTGTCGTTTCATACAATTTATTCCTCCATTTTAACATCGCATTTTGATTCTTGTATAACTTCTGTATCAGTGATATGAGTTTTACCGGAATGTTCACCATTTTTGAAATTTTAAATAGTTGGTTCCATTCTACTCTAATGCTTTCACATAATCGACGTAGCATATATATATATATTTTACCGTTTAAATCTGTTATTCTTTCTCCAAGGGTTTGCAATGCTGCGATCGCATCTCTTGTTGATACTCTTCTTCTAAAATCATACTGTGCATCATCAATAAATGGTTCTATATATTTTTCCATTCTGTTTGTTATAATGAATTATATATGTATATTAAATTAAATCTACAATTAGCTCTTATGCGTTACCGATATATGGTAGATTAATATTGTGACATTAATGGTGCACGATCCAGTTAAGAGCAGCTTAAATGAGAAACGCGCTTAATCGAATACTTTGCGTCTATGTAGACGACTTACTTCTAATAGGGTAATT
Organism: Coronaproctus castanopsis; assembly: GCA_032883995.1. Taxonomy (NCBI): domain Eukaryota; kingdom Metazoa; phylum Arthropoda; class Insecta; order Hemiptera; family Monophlebidae; genus Coronaproctus; species Coronaproctus castanopsis. The sequence goes on from CM065053.1 coordinate 182,046,580, forward strand.
TCTGTTCAGTTTTGATGGCGAGATGATCTAGCTGTGGGTGTTTTGTAACTCTAAAATTAATTATCTTACACGGTATTTTCAGATCTTTACGTAACGCTTTGTTGCTTATATATTGCGATATTAGTCAATGTTCCGTTCTCGAAACGTTTAATTAGGTTTATATTTGTTTTGTAGTTACAGCCTTATGATGGACATTTGTAGAATTAATGTCTACTTTTAAAATAAAAGTTTGTTGATGAAGCTATTTCTTAAGTCGGTTATAATTTAGGTTTTATTGTAATTTGTGGCTTTATGTGATTCCCGCATTTTTAAAATTATTAATCGTGACATAAAATATTTGTTTTCAGCGTTGAAATCGTCATCTGTTATATAGATATTGCTCCCCAGCATTTACATAAAAAATGTTAAATTGATTGTTATTTTGAACTTGTACGAGCGGTATACCGTAGGTATGATGATAATTGTAACAACCCACTGAACTTTCTTATTATCTGTAAGAAATCACTATTGAAATTTTTTTATTTCGTTTGTTTGATGTTATTATAATCAGAATGGCAAAGCAACCATTGCTATTCAGGTTTACATTTGTTAACAATATATATATCGATGTTATTTTGATTTACATATAACCCGAGTTGAAATTTGTTAAATAAACTATTAGAATTTCATATTGCAATTTTATACCATAAATTTCCCGTTTACTGATATCGCGGTTTAAAGAAACTTAATAATCAGTTTTCGAAAATAATCATTTTATTTCTTTAGAACAAAATTGTTTATCGTATTTTCTGTTACTGAAAATTTCGTCATTGTACTTACCGAGTATTCCTGATAACCGTTGATGGGTTTTGGGCGGAAGAGATGTGTGAGATTTATTTAATTTCGTACTGTTTTCACCTTGAGAGCGTTTTTGTGTTAATTGTTACTGTTATTTTGCGGGGTCTGTAATGTCATTTGTATCATGTAATATTATTCTCTACATTTTAGGTGACGATCGTTGTAATTCTCGATAAACTGTGTACAACCCTTATTGCTAGCAGTGGGATTTTCTTTGCGTAAGGCGGACGTTGAATGCTTGTATTTTTCTTTCACTCGCAGTGGTTTAGACCACATTTTACGCATCTGCGAGGAAGAATACGTTTTAATATGACCATGTGATTAACACAGTGTTAATTGAACAAGTACATACTTTTTTTACTCGATGGTTCAAATTTATAAAAAGATGCTCGATATCGTATATATTTTTATTATTTATATTTGGTTCTATATTCTTAAAGGAAGAGGATGTTTTTCTATTCTATGTTTTATATTTTAAATGGATCTCTTTGTATACGTATGCATATATATATGCATGGAAATGTACATATTCCGTCTATTTTTGGATAGATTACGTTTTATCGTATCGTGGGAATATAGAGAATGATACCAATCGAATCGATGATATTGATGTAGTGGTAATAATATCGCCTGAGAAACAGCACGTTCGCTGGAAGGTAGAAGTTCCTCTTCTCGATAGCTCAGTCAGTTGATGTTCTGCCTCGATAATGGACTGTGTAAACGTGTCCGAAACGTCAGGTTTTTTTTTTTTTTCAAAATAGTGATGCGGTATCGACCGAAAGTTTTTTAAATTTTAATTTGCTAATCTGCCGAGAAAATGGGTTGCCTCAATTAATTGCACGAATAACTATTTTGACTACCTCTAAAAAAATCCTAATCCGCAGTATAGCATTTACATCAATAACCAGTAGATCTCGCAGAAGAATTCGGTTAAATATATCGCACTGCATCTTGATGCCTATGAACTCGCTCGATCTGTTAATTCGTCTTATTTTTTTTTATAATCTAATTTGTTTTTGAAGATCTACCCTGGACGGTAAAAATTATATTCGTGAATTTGGTTTCATTTGAATCTGTAACATATATAATAGGTTTTTTTTTTATTTTAATATTGTTTGTATTATAATTTATTATTATTATTATTATTATGCTTATGTTTTCAGGTATAAACAGTAATTTTCTATGTAATTTTATAAATTAGTTTCTCAAATTCTCTTTTCCCATAGTCTTCTATTATTCTCTTTCGACTTTTTTTTGGAATGCAATTATTATACCTTTAATTAACATTTTTCCACATCTTTATTCCGTCCTGATGATTTATATAATTTTCGCTGTTAATTTTCTGCTCTGTTTTATCATTTATTATTTTTGACCTATCGGAAGGTGTTTAATCTTTAGTGAAACTATTCAAAACAGGTTGGTATGATTTTAGATTTGGTAATTTCTCGCGTGATTTTCGTAGTTAACTTTTTCAGTGTGTTAATAAAGGTTGGTTTAAATAATCTACCGGTACAATGTGAGAACATATTTTATTCAAATAATTTCTTCAGCTGCTACATAATGCTGCTAATACATTTTTCCTATGGTGATTCTTGAACGAAATATTTCAACGATGTTGAATAATTCAAAAATTTTGACCTAACTAGAGTCTGTCCAAGCCTTCATATCCATCCCATGTACTTCGTCATCATGTCGTTCCCGAAATTTCTGAATGTAAGAACGCTGTTCGCTTTTACCGATAGTTCTAAATCTAAAAATTGTGTGAGATCTGTCTTCTTTGTATCTCTTGTCGCTCATCGTTTTCGGCTTTTTAAGTTCTGCTCTATATTTTCGACTGAATTTTTTGTTATTTTCAAACGTTTTGAATTCCTGTCCGTGACTTCATCCAAATTCCATATCCTTTTATTTTTCTCTTAAACATATTATTTTATAAATTTTTGTTAGAAATAAATACGTGAAATATGTAGATGCTACTAACTGAAAGTTGTCAAAAGAAAAAAAACCCGACACATTTCAAATGCTAATCCTTAACAATTGATACAAAAAATTAATTTTAAATTTTGAATGTATTGTGATAACGGTGTATTTTTTTTGATTGTTCTGTCTGAATTTTATATGGATTTTATTTTAAAATCCTTTTCTTAAAATTCTGGATTTTATTTTGAAATTATATATATATATATATTAGATGACGTTGATTTTTTTTTTTTTTTTTTTTTTTATGAGTAGTTATTGCCTATAAAGCTATTACTCGAAATATGAATTAATTATATATTATTACACAGTTTCGAATTTATTATGAAGTTGGTGAGAAGGAGGAGGTTGTTTACATTCAGTACATTTTTCTTCAGCTGATTGCACCGATATTGAGCAAATTTCGGGCAGATAACCACGATATGGTAGACTGTTAATGAAATACAGCACAATTCGCATATTGGTGGTGGTTGGGCACTCACTAGATAGGAGTGCGTACTCAGCGTGTGACCAATATACACTCGGTTGACGGCTGTTTCCAACCTCGGTGAACAAATTTTACCAATCTTTGATGGCCAGGTTGTTAAATCCTTCTTTATATTTCCAAGTATACTCGGCCGAGAGTGGAACGACCGATTCCACGCGTCCAGAATTTTCTGGCAATAATATTTTGCGTTGTCTTCTTCCAGTATTGTCGGCAGGTAAGCTTGGGTAGGGCCTTGTGCAGCACGGTGTACCTCATCGTGGCCTATTATCCCTCGATGGCTTGGAACCCAGACAAAAGTGATGCCGGTATTAAGTTGACTTAATTTGTAAGCAGTGTACCATATTTGGTCTACCATGTGGACACAGTAGAATTCCTCGCTTCAATGCATTGTAACGCCATAGCTGAGTCGGTCAGTATAACATACTGGTCAGCAGGTAATTCCGCAATTCGTAACAAACACTGGAGCAAGGCTATCATCTCAGCCGCTAGAACTGATGACATGGTCGATAAACTGAACGAATGGATCATGCTGCCGATTGAGAAGGCACCACCAACATATCGTGATAATTTTGATGCGTCGGTGAAGCAAACGACTGCGTTCGGTTGCTATTGCAAGACAATCCTAAGCTTCCCATGGATTTCCACCATCGGTTTCATTTTAACATCTGTTGAAAATAAAATCCCAACAGATATTCGGACTGAATTGGCTCCAAGGCGGTACAATAACCGGTATTCTACATAAGGTATTGCGTAGCGTCTTTAATGGGTTTTGGATTTGGAGCTGTAGTAGCAGATTTTGTAGATGGATTCGATTTGGATGCTGCTGAAGACTAGCTACCTTCATTGCATACTTAATAGCAAGTATTTTTCTACGGTAACAGAGAGGCGGAGTACCGCTAAGATACTGGAGGCTAGCTGTTGGTGAGGTTGGGAATGCCTTCAACGCGATCCTAATTTTGTATCATATCAAGTATTTTTAGTAGCCGTTTGCTGGCGGACGAATATATAAACGAACCATAGTCTATTCTTGAAAGGATAAGGGCATTGTAAATCCGAAGTAATGTTGAACTTCTTGGACCAAAGGTCTTATTACTTATCATTTTCATTACATTGGCTGACACTTTTGTCTAAGTGTCATTATATGATTACGCCAAGTCATTTTAGGATCTAAATGTAGACCAATAAATTTATACGTCATTGTACATTGTATAATGGAGTTACTAACGGTTAGATTTAATGAAATTTGGCTTCGTTTTTTGGTGAATACCATGTACTTGGGAGAACTCTAGACCAGTAGTTCTACTCCATTCGTGTAAATTATTTAGACACTTCTGTAACAGATTTTGAGCGTAGAGCACATCGTCTGTTAGTAGAGTTATGTTGACATCGTCAGCAAATAACCTCGTTGAAATTAGTGCTGGGATATGATCTACAATCGTATTTACTAAAATCAAAAAACTACACGCTTAATACACTGCCTTGGGGCACCCCATTTTCTAAATTAAAGTCTTGGGAATTTTTATTTCCTATTCGGACTTTGATCGAACGATTTGAAAGGAAATTTCTTGTAAATTGAACTAATCGGCCTTTCAAGCCCATCTTCAGCAGTAATTGAATTACTTTGTAACGCCATGCTGTATCATATGCTTTATGTATATCGAAAAATATTGATATAAGGTAATGTTTCTGCCGGAAAGCTCTCAATATTTCCTGTTGCAGATTATACAATTGCGTGAGTGTGCTCCCATATCTGCGGAAACCTGTCTGATTTTCCGGGATCAATTTCTAAATACCACATTAAACGACGTGCCACAAGTTTTTCCATCAAGTTTCCTGCAGCGCAAGTAAGAGCGATTGGTCTATATGAAGATGGGTCGGTACGTTCTTTCTTATTTTTCAAAATAGGAATAATGACTGCTTTGCTCCATAGCTGGGGGTAACAGTTATCTGCCTAGATTTGATTAAAAATATTTAGAATGTGTTTTTTCATAACCAGAGGCAGATTTTTAATGAATAGCGGGGAAATTCCATCCGGTCGTGGGGCAGAATTTTTAACTATTCTGTTGATCACTTCATTTAGTTCCTTTTCAGTGAAAAGTCAATTGAAGTCTTCGTGGTTGTTTGAGTCGATTAGTAATGGTTTCTGCTCCTCTTTTGTTTTGTAAGAGAGAAAATACTTGTTACAATTTTTATTTGATGATACATCGGCAAAAAATTTTCCAAAGATATTCGCTACCTCTTCCGGATCTTGAGTATAACCTGTTGATTCTTTCAATGTTATTATTGGTGGTGGCCTTCTGGTTGTATTTAAGATATTTATTTTATGCCACATTTGTGGAATGTTGGAGTTTGAATCAGTTTCGGAAATGAATTCCGCCCAGCTTTTCCGTTTATTTTGCCTTATAATTAGACGTGCGCGAGCTCTACAGAGTCGAAAGTTAGCTAAATCTGCATTCTGTCTTGTAGTACGAAATTTCTTCAAAGCATTGTTTCTGGTTTGGATAGCCACTTTTACTTCATGACACCACCAGGGAACATTGCGCATTGACATAAATGGGGACGTCTTTGGAACAGATTTTTCTGCCGTTTCAATTATGTGGTCTTTAACTCTTTTACAATATATTTATCTCTTCCAACTCCAAAGCTGTTGAACAAATTTATTTGCTCGAATATTTTTATTATATTTAATAATATTCATTCTAATTTATATATTTCTCGATGCACAACATTTTAAAAAAGAAATCGTTTTATTTAGTTATAAATATGTTTTCAATTTTCAATACGTTATTTTTGTATATTTACAACACACGTTTTTATGGTGTATGTGTTAGGATTAAATTTATAATTACTTTGTAACTTTTCATGATTTTTTGTTGGGCTTGATTTACTGTAATTTATAAACAACAAAAAATGTAGTTAAAATTTGTATATTAAAAGATCAATTATATTAAGTAGTTTTCCTATTATAACGAAGGCCAATAAAACGAAATAATTTTTTATAATTTCGAAATATATTACACATAAACAGGCCGATTAACTGCATTCTCCTAATATTTCACTAGTCGTCTCGAGATAGCTGCTATTAAAATAAAAGTAAAATTGTCTCTTGTGATTGATAATTAATTTTTTTTTTTAGTTCTTAGTCGTGGCCGTAATTACCGCATACGTTCATCGTACGATATAAATTAACGATGTAAAAAAATACCGCATTAATGTTTAATTACGGTCTTATTGATCGGGGTGATGAACACGTAATTATGATGTTAACGCGATAACTTTAAATTTCAAATGCTGAAATTTTGCACACATACTCCGTCCGACGGAAGTAATAAATGTTTTCCATTTCATATTAATTTCATCTGTGTATTTCATTATAACGGCACAATTATGTAAACAATTCACGTATTGATATTTAAAATATTTTTCCATTTTAAAAATATTAAATTTATTAATTAACATCGATATCGGTGATTTCATTTTTTGAAACTAGATGTTTCATTCTTATTATAATAAAATAGTGTCATTTAGCGTTGATACAATCCGGATTTAATATTCGTATCAGAATCCGTGTGTTCTATCTGTCGCAAATATGTACTTGATGTTATATCAAGAACACAACATCGATGTATTATGTTAAATACAGTTCCTTTCAGACGAAGATTTAACTTTAAAAAAGAAAATTCAGCAAATTTTCGAAAGATGACGGAAGTGGTACCGTCTCCTAAGAATTATGATAAATTTGCACAAATTATTAGTAAACCATCACGTGTACTTTTAAATGTGACGTCAAATGAAATAGCCGGTTTGCTCATTCAAAATGGGAAGAGAAAATAAAGTTAACGCGATGCCAAGAGGAACAAGAAAATAATCGCTTTGAAAGACCATTTACAGTTGATAAAGTAATCGAAGTAATAACAAAGATGAAAAGTAAAAAAAGCTGCCGGTGCAAATGGCATTTATGCAGAACAGCTAAATCATACAGGTATTAAATAGGTTTCACATCATTAAGTTAGATTCTGTTCCGAAATTATAGAGACAATCTCGTGTAGTCGCAGTATTAAAACTAGGCAAAGACAGCAACGTTGCTGCAAACTTTCGTCCGATATTACTACTGTGACAAAACCTGTCCAGGATATAATTGAAAGTAAATACTGGAACGTTTGCGTAAAGGAAAAGCAAGTGAAAGACAATTGCTTAATCTAACTCAACATGTTGAAGATGTATATAGAGAAAACGGATTAATAGATCTTAGTGCAGTCTATGATACAGTAAATCATAACAGATTGTTAAATAAAATATACGACCTAAGTGAAGATTTCAAATTCGCGAAGGTAGTCGGTAACTTACTGGAAGGGAGGATGTTTTATATAATTATTCTGAGAATTGAAAAGTCGATGGGAAAAATAACGAAATGGTTTCAAAAATCACAACGAACATTCGAAATACCTTGACATTCTGTCACTTGGCCACTTACCTTTAAGAATCAATGCGAATACTTAAAAATGAAAGTAGCTGTTCGGAACAATATTATTTTTATTATGTAAGCTCCATTTACAATCTTTTAACTACATGTTTTAATAATAATAATAATTTTCTAAAAATTAAGATGATATACATAACATTAAACGATGGTCTTATTAATATGCTAAGTTATATTTATTTCTATTTCATATTTCTCGAATAACTAAGTTATTAAAATCATTATATTTATTATTTACTAATAATTCTATCGTGTTACAATCTAAAACTATTTGTTTGCAATTGTAAACCGTATCCTCGAAGTTACATGCTGTACAGTTTTCAGTTTCTGCTATTCCGAAACGTTTTCATTATTCTTAAAAAAAGCCATGACCGGTGATAAATTGAACATTATAAAAGTTAGGAATAAAATTAATATTGAATCTATCATTTAAATTTGGGAAATATGTATAAGTTGATCCGTGACACGCACGTGCTCTGATATGGGGTAAATACCTGCTATTACAGTTTACGTCCAGTAACTAGTAGTTTTATATGATTTAATCATTTTAATTGCAATTATTCTTTAAAAAGATCTTATTAATTTTTAACATTTCATAATAAATGCTACTGTCGTAAATTAAGTTCGGTCATATTATCGATTTATATAATATTAATTTGTTTTTATAATTTAATTTGTTGTTATTGTTATATATAGTTCATTAAATATGGGCAAAAACTTACTAATTTTATTCCTTACGTTACGGTAATGCTCATAAAACGTTAATTTTTTTCTATTGTTACCCCAAAATATTTTACGCTTGTCAAAAACTGAATATTGATATTGTAATTTATTAAATTTAATTTGTTGTTTTTAATTTTTTTACTGAATAACATATATTTGGATTTTGACATATTAATTTTTAAATTATAACTAAGAATTTTTCAACTTCTTTGTATGTACTGCATATTTTTTTCCAAGTCGAATTCATTTTTATCCGCTATTATCATAGCTATATCGTCGATGAATGTTATGATTTTAACATTTGCCGGTAGTTTAATTTTATACATTCTTGAAAATACTATATTCCATAAGTAAGGACCCCCAATACCGAGCCTTTCATTAACCCTGTGACCAATGAATGTTTTTTGTTGAATGTACCAAAATTTACTAATGTAAATCTGTTCTGAAAATTATGATTTAGTATATTTAGTAAATTTCGATGAAGACCTAATTTTTCTAATAATATTATTAAAATTAACTTGTTTGTATTTAAGCAGTCGAAAGCTTTAGTAATGTCCAGCGTCACCAGGGTTACCTTATATTCTTTATCTTCGAATTTTTGGATCGTTTGTATTACTTCGAATACAGCTAGTTCCGCTGACTTATTTTCTAAGCCTCCGTCGTTGTTAATTATTTCTTTTTCTAGACTGAATTTCTTCAATTTCAGAAGTATACACTTTTCGAAAACTTTGCTTATGTTTGAAAGTAAAGATTCTATATGATTCACCCACATTGGTTTATTCCATTTTGGTAGTGTAACTGTTTTTGAGATTCTCCATATTTCTGGAAAGAAATTTAGTCGAAAAAGTACATTTATCACTTTAGTTATTACTTCCGGTATCTTATTATTGAAAATTTTAAGCAATCCGTTGGTTACCTTGTCTAAACCTGCAGATGTTTTATTATTTAAGTTTTTTATAATTACATTTACTTCATCATTGTTAACTTAATGTACTAGAGCAGTTTCATTAAACTTTGGTATAAAAGGATTTGTGTTTATGTAGGGTTTATTGCATTATAAGTTAACTTTGTCCTCATCTGTAATGGTGTATTCATCTAATACCGGAATTTCAATTCTTTTATTTTTGTTTAATAATATTTTGTATTTCAATCCAATCTCGGAACAATATTATATTCGCAAGCAGATTTCATCAAAGTTGGAAGCTAAGCCAGAAGTCCTCTTAGCAACTTCTCAGCAGCATATTAAGAATGTGGACATAGCATTAAACGATACTTGCCAGATTATAACGGCCTGTCTTAGACCTACAAAAACTAGATTATTATATTTATCATGCGATATTATCCACCACATATAAGGAGAAATGTCATTTCTGACAGTGAAAGAATTAAAGTTGATACAGTGTTCTTTTACAACTGTAGATTCACAGAATTTACGATGAGTGTATTAGAACTCTCAATAAGACAATGGATTTGACAACCAGACAAGCGTGGAACTAAGCCTAAATTTAACTGGGTTCCTCCCCACTCTGGCGTTCGTGTAAATGAGATAGCGGATGCGATTACTCGATCGGATCTAACTCCGGTCATTGAAACGCATATCAAACTACAATGGGGACAGTTTATACCAAAGCTTAAGGAAACGTTTTACAATTATTTTCAATCATACTTCGAATTGCAAAGCTTGTTAAAAGGTAAAAATTCCCACTATTCAAATGACAATTCCACAAGAGCCCTGGTTTAAACATAGGATCTCCTATATAAAGATTCCGTCTCTGTGTTTGTTAGAATAAGAAGTGATCATAATTGTACATCTAGTAATCTTGTCAGAGTAGGGATCATTAGAAGTGAAGTTTTTGAGGCATGCAATATTAAAGATAACATCGAGCATCAGATGTGGTCTTTCTGTCTCAGCTATTAACAAGGAGTACACTATGAATCAATACAACTTGAAAAGCTTATTGTGGATCCTACCTCCTTATTATTTTATTAAGGCTAATAATATAAGTTTATAGTCCGAACAGTTCATTTAAACTGGCTAAAGGGTGAAAGCTAGTTAAAAAAAAAATCATCTGTGCTTCAGAGTGCAGGGAAGAAGTGAAACTTAAAGACATTTTAACTAAATTCGATACAGAGTTTTTTTTTAATTTTTACACGTGTGTATATATACATAATCACACACACACACACACACACACACACATATATATATATATATATATATATATATATATATATATATATATATATATATATATATACTATAAACGAGGTTTGTCGACGGGTGTTGGTAGCGAGGTACATGCGAATCCGTCCATAACTTTGTTGATCACCCTCACGCAACAACAAAACGTAGTTTGATATGCGGGTGTTGGTATATATACATACATAGTGTGTGTGTGTATATCCGTATGCTATTTCCGCTCGCTCGCCGTTTTGCGGGTTAACTTCCCATATAAACCGCGCCAATAGAAGTTTCACTTCAAAAACACTAATTAATGTTAAAATAAGAAAATTTGAATAATTCGCTTTACAGTAAATAAACTTTTCTCAATATATAAATTAAAAATTTATTTATGTTAATGATGATTAATAATTAAATATGTGCTTTAACGGAAATTTAAATGCGTGGAGTTTCATTTTTTAGTAGTACTGTATTTGGTAAAAATTACTTTTTTACTTTTCGGTTTAAATTGTCAATAGCCGGCCATCTTGAATACATTGTTATTTATTAATGTAGGTTTCGTCATAATGAACTAGGAAACTTTTCCAACCTCGATTTTTGTAAACATTAATCGAGATTTTGAGTAAATATGATTTACTAATTTAAAAAATTATTATTCTTTGACCACTATTAGTTTTAGTGTTGTGGCCTGCGTTCGTTATACGATTATTAACGTTACACCGAATTCTGAGATGTTCCGTGGTATCCATTGCCTAACTTCATTAACTAATATTTAAATAAGTTTGTCTTTCTTTTCGTGGAACCTGAACGTATGGGCATCTAATCATATTTGAAAATATTATCTGAAGAGTTCTACATTGAAAATGCATTAAACAACCATCGATTTTTTATAACAATGTCAAAATGAATCCGAACATTCTCTTATCTCATTAAAATTACTTAAAATGGGTTTTATGATTTTTTGGAAAGTAGGTATGCGATTACATAAAAGAAGAATATTCTGTATAAGTTTTACAATATATCACATGATTTTTAAATCAGGGTTTTTTTCATTATAAGGCGTCTGGGAGATATGTATATATTGTTACAGTAAAAATGACGTAATAGTGCAGGACAACGTGCCTTTTGTATATATATATATATATATATACCTACATAGCGCTATTAAAAAACATATGATAAATACATCTAAAGATTTTTAAGTCAAAACACTGATCAACCCTACCACTTCCAAATGCTGCATACTTATAAGGATTATATATTGTCTCCAGCACGATATATATGTATATATTTCAAGTAAATCAACTATGCAATGATTTTTTTTAGGAATATCGGGTAAGTTATAATAGTGTTGCATCATAATTTGTAAGTTACGTTTTTATTTATGAAATTAAAAAATTAATACTCAAAGATTCCTATCCTATTGAAATATTTATTTTACACGTTCAGAATTTCAAATTGAAATTTTTATTTTTGAGTTAAAGTATAGTGTTCTACAATTTGTATGGAGAACACAACAAGAGTTTACGATAAATTTTCTATTGTTTCCGCCCAATTAAAATTTATCTGATGTCAGTATGTAAAAGGTTTAATCTAGAATTTGAAGATAAATTTATACGTTGTTCAATTTTTACGTATAGATATTTTTGAACTTGCGTCTTTAATGATTTTCAAGTATTTATAATGAATACCAGCTTTATACTATCATAATGGTTTTCAAGATTTTGAAATAAAGCTATTTATGATATTAAGAAATCGAATTAAACCAAATTTTCAAACAATATTTTATTTATTATGATAATTTGTAATTCTCATTATTAAAGTTATTTTATTACATATACAAATTATTGTTTTACTTATTGTAGTTTTACTGTTTTGTTATAATATCGATATTTCATTGAGTAAGTATTTGTAGCCTCCGTTTTTATTTCTAGCTACCTGTATTTTAAATGTAATTCCGCTTTCTACAATATAATTACTTCTCAACATAGAGCAAATTATTATAATATAAATCCACTTTAATATAAAGCGTGTAATATTAAAAGCGAATGCGTTTGTGTATATAATTGATATTGATTTTTATTTTTAATGTAGTTCCACTTTCCAAACTAACAAACGTAATAATCATTTATTAGTAACTGAAATTAGAACCATTATTATGCGTTTCGGTATACTTGTAACATGTCACTCCTCGATCTACAATCATATAAACTCACCTAAGTGCGAATATACAATGTACACCAACAAGTACTAATAATACGAAACATTTATTCACTTATTAAATTGTAAGGTTAGGTTTACCAAAACCTTTTAAGACTAATAACTTTTATTTTTAAAAGATAAAGTCTTAAAAGTTGGTTCACTCTTGATCGTAATGCAATATTTACAACTATGTGTATGAGATGCATACCGAGAAGTGAACACTGACAATAATCAAACATTTTTATTTTTTAAATAATCTGTTGGTTTTTATCATTTTTTATTAAACGAATTGCTGTACTGATACGATGAGTGAATAATGTATGTGTTTACTATAAATACAAATTTAGAACCTAATTAATATTACTTTGAAAAAAATTAAATTTTATGAATCTATAAAAATATGTAGTTAAATATTGTAAGCAACATTACAATCTTATATTAGATTTTGGTAATTGGTATTTATGTCAGATATAAAAAAGTCAAAAACTTTTACATTTATAAGAATGAGGAAAATAATATTTTATATGAAACATTAATAATTATTGTATCTAATTGTTTCTTATATGGAAAAAGTTTTTTAAATTTTTTTATTTTTCCATGTAACACAAATTTATATTTTTTTATTATTTGTGTTTGTCAAATATTGAATTTTGAGAATGCCTAAATTTTGAAGGCACGCAAACAAAAAATAATGTTGCACTATAGATGGTTTTTGTTACTGTAAAATGGGGTGAACAGTATCAAATTTGTTGAAAATATTATAATACTTTATAACTCACTCATTAATTCATTTTTTAAATATTTAAATGATGTGGCTCAAGATTAATCGTTATTATATACAAATCACATATTTGTAAAAGGTTATATGGCTGCACTGTTTGTACTGGGTGCATAAAAATAGCTCACCGACTGCTGCGCTACATCCGCCAGCCTATATATTTCTTCGCCTGCACCGACGGCATAGTATGCGTCTGGGCACACCAACACGCGCGGTCAACAAAAAAATTCTGCCATCACGTAGCCTTCCTTCTGAACGATATCAAATGAACCGTGCGTGCCCAACTTTTGTGCGATCCTACGTATGCAGGTTTCGAATCTCGTTGTAATGATGTAAACGATATACTGTGTACAACGTGTATTTCCAGTAAATTATGAAAATTCAGAAATATTAAATAAAAAAAGAAATAGAAACTATTGTTGATAAAAAAAAACAAAAACGGATAAAGTTAAATTATAAAATGATTATTTTCTTCGTAACGATTTTTCGTGTTGTTGGCCTGACGGAAATTTCGTAAATTCGCAAGAGGGTGGCCAGAGTGAAAGACATGGAATGTCAATATTATTCTTATAGCTGTAAAAATGTTGTCGTGATGGGGTTATCTCCTTTATTGAACAGCTTTACGTTATTTTATAAAAGGTTATTTAGATCGCCGTGGAAAGACTGTCAAGAAATTTAAAAATAAGACATTTGACTATGAATTTATTATAAGTTTTTAAAACGGCATAAGAAACAATTGCACTTCGTATGAGTCGGAACATCAAACGATCACGAGCAGCTGTAGTTGCACCATTCTGCACGAATAGTTTAACTATCTGAATAAAGAACTAAGTAGTATTCTAACTGAAAATGTTAAAATTATGATGAAACAAATTTAACAGATAATCCTGGTTGTTTTAAAATAATAACAAAACGTAGCTGCAAATATCCAGAATGGGTAATGAATACATCAAAATCGGCTTTGTCTATAATGTTTGCTGCTACTGGCAATGAGGATTATGTTGCCACCATGTTGTTTATAAAGCAAAACATTTCTATTTAACTTAAATTGAGAATGCTCTAAAATGAGCTCAACCAAAGTATACCTGAATGGTTTGAGAGTGGATATTTTGATAACTGGTTAAAGACTAAGTGCCATATTGCAACAAACTACAAGGCACATAAAAGTTCTGATAGAAGATGATCTTTCCTCACATATATCTGTTTAATTTGTTACAATATGCTTAGAAAATAACATCTTTCTACCAACAAATTCTACATATCTAACTCAACCATTAAATGTTGCATTTTTCAGGTCACCGAAAACAGCATGGCGGGAATCTACAGTTCCAAAAGATTCGGCTATTATGTGAACTTATGTCCGAAATTAAAACTAATTCAAGAAACAAATAGTAGCTGGTTTTAAAAAAGTGGAATTATTCCATTTGATTCTTCTAAAATTGTTGAACAAATTCAATCGAATAGGAATTATCGTGATACTTCTTCATCAGATGATGTTGATAAATCGGTGATTGCACTCGTCCAAGAGATGGGAGGAACAGAATCTGGAAAATGTGTATGAAAAAAAAAACAAGGATAAATATAGCAGCTAGTCAAAGTGTGGCGCCGGACAGTAGTTCTGAAGAAAGTGATTAAAATTTACAAAATATTTTGCAGAATAATTCTAATAATTCAAGCAGCAGTTTTGAAAGTACAGTAGACGATGCATCAAATACATCAGCTGCAGTTACTCCATTTACACTTAATATTAATGACTTTATTATCGCAAAATTTGGAAATCGGGGACGATGTTATATGCTCAAGTGCAAAATATAGACCAGAGTAACATTATATATGCAAAATGTTTGAGGAACCGAGAAAAAAAAAAACAGTTTTTGTGTTTCCAGATGTGGATGATTTTCTGAAATAACTGCAGAACAAGTAGAACAGGTTGTAAAACCATCAAGTACAAAATGAGAACACCGTACCTTTTTAATTGATACATATTTAGAATAAGTTGAAATTATTTTTAAATTTTTATTTTATGAAATTCCACTTTATGAATAAATACTTCTATGAATAATTTGGTTACCCTTAATTATCTAGATACTTACCTACTTATAATTAAACTATGTCAATAACATGTCATAAATAGCTTAGTAAACAAGGTTTTTATCTGATTAAATAAACTCAAAATAAGCGTGATCAACACAAACTTTGAATTTCAGGATTTCTAGCATTCTAAATATTTTCCAGATAATACTACTGAAATATAAAATACACTTGGTTATATATATTTCCCCTATATTTGTTATCCTATTCATCAGGACAGAAGTAGAAAATAAAATAAAATTGTAGTGATATTCTATTCATAATATTTTTCAGACCAATAAAAATTATAAGTTTCACGGAAAAGTTAAATTAGACTCATATAATGCATTCTGTTTCGATTTTGCATTGCAAATATACAAGGAATAGTGAAGGTTAAAAAAAAATTGATCCTATTTACCCTATTTTACGGTACTTATTATTTAATAATAATGTATTATGTATTTTCTAACTTATTCAAATTAATAACACCAAACACTGAATATTCAGAATTTGCTGTATACGTAATATACACACATATATTTTATCATATTAATCATACCGATATAATATTCGTAATCTTTTAAAACTGGTTGTCACCTTTTGGATTACGATTTCACGTAGGGCCTGAACGTAATTATTTGCAAAACTTCCACTGGAGTGTCACTTATATATATATATATCCCCGCCGGGGATACTTTGTACCTTCCCGGACCGGAGCTTTAACCGGAACGGGGCGCGTCCACAGGTGGCGGATAGTGGAACGGCCTACAGATATGTAGGTTAGCTGCGAATAAGACATCAGTCAAATAAGCAGTCGCGGACCAAAAGCGGCTACTGGTGGAAAGCCTCAAGTAGGTGATTCCAGTAGCGACAGGACAATGAGACAAGAGGATGTGGACGGGCAGCTTAAGGAACTGCCTACTAAAAGTCCACAAAATCGTACGACTGTCTCACCCTCAGCGAGGTTTGGTCCTGTCAAAACCTTACACCGCTACCTCCTGAGTAGCAAACCGATGCTTGCGGTCTGAATCTTATCCAAAGGCTAGGGTGCCGCCCCGAAATAGCGGCTCCTTCCTTCCTTATTCCTCTTTTCTTATCATCTATTTCCTTTTTTTCCCCTTGCCTTCCTTTCCTCTCTTAATTTCTTCAGCACTAACTGTATTTCCTTGTTTGCAGAAATGCACCAACTCTGCTAGTCTGACTGTCTTGGTTAATCCATGCCGTTAGATAAAACTAGTGTTGTTGTATAAGCAGCATGGAAGCTGTTTACGCATCAACTCCTGTGTTCCCCTAAAGCGTATACTACTGTCATCTATTTGTCTCTCCTTGTTTAAAAAGTCCTATGGCGATGTAGTCATGGTGATGGAAGCAGGTTTAGTCACCTGGGAGCTTTTAGCTAATGATTCTACAGGGAAGGTGGTATAATTCAAATGGTCGCCCTCGTCTCGGGCAGACAGGATGATGTCAGAGTTCGGCGGCAGATCATACGACCAGGCAGCCCTCTTTAATATATATATATATCGGTGTTATTAGGAGATTTTTAGATTTATATATTGTACACTTTAAGGTAGGTCCTAGGAATTAAATATTAGTCATATTTTATTTTATTTGTTAGAACACTGTCAGCAATTTATGATTCATTTGTCGATGTCATTTTTCAGTTTGTTCTAAGTACTTATCAACTTTTTTTCTACACATTATTATTATTATTCACCCGGTACATCGTAACTGTAAATAGTTCATGAAATTATAACTTTTCCTTTTTAAATTTGGTTGTATAATGGTAATGTATTATATTTTAATGAAATTATTACATTGTATTCATGTCGTTTTCTTCGTCTGTTTATAGTTGTATAAACTTCTATATAATCGGTTAAAGAATTACGTTCCGAAAAGTCGATCAATTTGTTCACGACTATAATCACCTATAACTTAACCTATATACTATATAGTAATAGCGTTTACCGTTACCTATTTTAAATATTGCTATTTAAGTCCCGTGATTTTTTAATATAGCACGATGAATTTTACGCTAAACATAAAAATCGTAATATTGCTTCGTACGAGTGTGTACATTATTGCGAAATTGTGATAGAGTTTATAGTGAGTATTGCGATGTCCATAGAAAATTAGAAACCCAATAATGACCTGTTTCCTTATTTATATAAAAATACCGATTTTTAGAAGTAGAAAACTCCATTTACAAAGTCCACTATATATACGGTAGACGAAATTTTCATTTGTCAATTTTAAAAATATTTATATAAATACATTAAAAATTATCTAAGAAGCGGTGTATTATATAATAAACACCGGTATAACATTTTTAATTTTGTGCCAAAAGTTTATAATGTATGCCTGAAAAGATTAAAATATCAGTATAGTCAAAAAGAATGATGTTATTCGGACAAACGTTGTTTATATAAATCTTTGCTTAAAATACGAGAACTTTGTTATAAAAATTAAATTTTTGTACATTTATTAGATTAAGAACTTGTATGTGTCAGAATTATCAACGATAGAATTTAAATTGTACTAATCAAATGTTTGTATTACTGAGACGTAAAAGTGTGTAATTTTGCATGTACGATTTATTATTTTTAGATAACATTTTCCATCGATAAATACAATTACCCCTCGATTAAGGATAAACAAACGAGCACCTTACTAACATACACATACCATTATTATCGAAATTGTGAAAGTAATATCATCTCGGTCTCGGTTATTCGGCTAATTATAATTTAGTAACAAATTTAATTTTATTTAGGTAACAAATAAATTCTATTTACATAATATACAGTAATACTATGTACATATTGAACAGATGACAAGTTTACACACAACTAAAATGATACACATTATACTAGGTATAAATAGAAAAAAAGAAAAAAAAACAATATTTAACAGTTACCTACTATAGTTATTCGACACAAATAACGTATACAATTCATTAATACGCAAATATTTTTATAAAATTAAAATAAATACAGCGGATACGAATTAAAAAAGATAAAAATCAAATCTGTATAAAACCTAGAATTTAACGCTATTAATAGAAAAATTAGAAATTAACCCTCCATTAAGCTATGTTTATTATGTATGTAGCCATAAAGTAAATATTATTTTTTAAAGCAGTACTAGTACTGAATAGTTACAGAACGGGACTTAATGTTTTTTTTTTTTTTTTTTATTAAATAGAAAAAATGAACATATAAAGTAATTAAGATTTATAAGTAAAAGTCGAATAAATTAAAAACTACTTTGTTTTCTATTTTTAACAATTATCTGTACAATAAACTAGAAAAGTGCCGTTGATTAATCGAACGTTATATAATTATAATCTATGACGTTAAATTTAAAAACATGTATATACATATATATATATATATATATATATATATATATATATATATATATATATATAAAATTGTACAACATTAAAAAAAGAAAAATTCGCTACCAAAAAATAATATAAACATCAGATAGAAATACATAACATGTACATTTTTTTGTTGTAGACTAGTATAAGTGTATGCGGGTGCATTATTAACAGAATTGTATAAACTAGAGTAGATTTTTTAAAAATTCGAATAAGGAAAATAACGTAATTAACATTAATTTTTGAAAAATCCAATTCGATCGCGTCTTAAAACACATTCCGACCGAAATGATTACGGATATATTTTTTTAAATAACGATATTCATACGGAATGCGTAGAAAAAAAATGATCGACATTTCGAATTTATCTCATTCTTGTCGCGCATTTAAAAAAAAAAAAAATGGGTTTCCGCGTTAGTTTACCCATTGAAAAAATATGTATTAAGTAGGTTAATTTATGCTATTTACTCTATAGAGGAATTATATATAAATATTTCGAAATATTAGCAAAAAAGTGATATCGATAAGAGTAGGAGGAAATGTACGACGAGGATACATGTATGTCGACATCGCGTGGTTTTCGTGTTTTAATTTGGAAACATTTTTTAATTACTTCGAAATATGGCTGGATCTCGTCCAAGTCTTAATAAAAATTATTTCAAATAATGCGAGCCCGCTAAATTCGTGTAAATAAATATAAATATAGCGGAGAAAAAGTATTTAACCCTTTCAGTCGCTATATGGTAAGTGAAATTTTAACGCTAACAAAATTTTCTATTTCACGTGAAATGTCTCAATTTTAAAAATATTAATATGAATATGTCGAAAATTATCCCACAGTTCATCTGAAGAATTGTATAATAAGCGTAACCCGTATAAAATTTATAATTTACGACGGAAAAAAAAAATGTAAATAATACCGTCGTTAATAAGTTGTCTAACGCTTAAAAAAAAAAAAACAAAAAAAAAAAAAAATCGAAATAACTTCATTTCTATATATTTGATATTTTTTTTAGTATTTCTCGTGAAAGGTCAACATTCACAAATTTAGGAATTGGGACACGAAAACAATACCGGCTGGTTTAAGAAATAAAATATACTAAGAACCAATATCGTCGAAGTTTCGCGAAAAACAGCGTTTAAAGGTACGTTTTTCTTATATACGAGCGAACTTATTAGAGTTGCAAATAGAAAATTCTCAAAATTTCGAACAAATTATAAAAGAAAAATGAATATTAACTCGAACAAAAGGTTTGTGTCATTTGCATTAGTACGAATAACACGTTAGTCTAGTAATAGTAGTAGTAAGGATATATTTTAATTTTTTATATAATGTGGAATGTAGTGATTTTTTTATAAAAAATCAATTGAAAATTAGTTAAATCACTAATATTTATTTTCTTAAGGAAAACACAAAGCTTTTCGGCATTTACGCCATTATCAAGTGAAAAATTTAAAAAATCATAATTTTAAAAATATGAATTAAATATAATTACTTAAAAATATGTGATGGTAATTGTGAAAATATGATCCAAAAATGATGTCTGGTTCTGTAGGTCTATTTTTTTTTTTTTTTTTTTTTTTTTTATTTGTTGAAATTTAATATCAATATATTTGTTTATTAATTTATTTTTTTTATATTAATTTTTTCTTCAATATTATTTTCCTGATTCTGTAAAAGTTGTATACTGTTGGAATTTTAAATTTTTCATTTACTATTGCGATGTATGATGTCCAAACGTAAAATAAAATATAAAAACATACAACCACAAAATTTTTTAAAAAACACAATTTTACAAATAAAATGAAAATAAATATTAAAAATCTGATAATGACCTCAATTGATTTTTTAGTAAGGATATAGTTAAGGTAATTGTATATTTAATATAAATATTTACATTAGTAATGTGTAATAATACTACATCGTGTGAAATGTAAATACTTATATAGGGACAAGCGAAAACTCGACGGGATAAGTAATTTTTTTATATTTTTCTATATTGAAATATGCTCAAGTACATGCATGATTAGGTATGTATGCGAGTGTATGTGTGTTGCATATTATATGCACGCCAATATGTTTGTACAATTTTAAATTACTCGAATATACGTTAAAAAAAACAACAAAAAACGAACACTATATATCATCGGAATTAATTAAGCAACCTTCGGTTTAAAATGTTTAATGCGAATTAAATGAAAATATTAAAAAAGCGAAAGAAATTTTATTGGTTCGCGTTATTCCTATCCGTAGGCTATACTGAAATTAATAACTAATTAATAATTTTAAAATAGCGCTTAAAAATACATAAAATTAAACTTGGTTTTTGTATAGTATTACAATCAGGCACGTCGGTACCCGGAAAAACCTAAAAAGTTAAGATCCCCTTAGCTAATGCAGCTTAACGGCACAGAGTCCTATTACAAATTATCGCACGATGAGGCGAATCTTATAAACAATAATGCTATATATACGTACGAACTTGAAGAATACGATAAACTAAAAATTCTACACTTCACGATAATTAAAAAAAAAATAAAAAGAGGAGAAAAACACGCGAGAAATAAAAAAAAAAAAAAGAAAAATAAGATGAACTGTCTACTACCGTATCATACAGTTTCCATGGTACTTATCATACTTAAATGATAAACGTAACAATTTTAATTAATTTTTGAAACTATTTTTATTATTATTTAATTTAAAAAGATACAGTATGTTGTCTCGGTATACATATGGACAAGAAATTAACTTGGAAACATCACATAACGATGAAACGAAAATACTTGGACATGAAATTCGGCAACATGTACTGGCTACTAGGAAGACAATCAGAATTGACGTTAGAGAATAAAATTCTCCTTTATAATATAAAGCCGATTTGGCGGTAACCGCTATGGGGATGCTCAAAAGAAAGCAACATACGTATCGTACAACGCTTTCAAAACAAAGTATTGCGTACAATAACAAATGCCTCTTGGTTCATTTCGAACAAAACGTTACATACCGATCTCGACGTGAGGTATGTCTCAGAAATAATATCGGATGAGGCGACGAAGTACATAGACTGGAGTAACACGATAATCCGTTGGCAATCGCATTGATGGATAACTCCGAAGAAGTCATACGGCTACAGAGAAGAAAAGTCTTCGATTTAACCGCGTGATTTAATTTTATACGTAGCAGAAATTGCCCATTGGATGGCCGTATTTCTTTCAAGTTAGTTCCTCCTTTCCTTCTCCCATTCCATCATGTTTCCTCTTATCCCCCTTTCTCTACAATCTTCTCTACTTTTATACTTAAACAAAGATCTACTAGATAGCTTGTAAATAGAGCTAGTTGTAGAATAGGAAAAAAAAATTATTTAATTGTGTGTAGAAGTATCGGGTTCGTAGATTTTGAAAACTATTCATTTTTTTTCATTTTAAGGGGCCGTAATCATATTTATTGTAGCCTGATTGCAGTTATTTATATTTATAAACACATAGTCGACTAGTTTCGCTGGCTACTAATCCTGGTGATGATGCTGCAGCTTGCGGAACTAGTAGACTGTGTTAATAAATACAAATAATTATTGTATAAGTGTTTTTATTTTATGTACAATTATAACAGGCGTTCGCGAAATAAATTTTTTTCGACAGAAGTCATATGGTATTAATAAATTAAAAGTACAATACGGAAACCAAAATTGCACATCTCGTATCTTAATGAAAAATAAAATGCCCGTTATTTACCTTACACACACACACACACACACACACATATATATATATATATATATATATATATATATATAATAACTCTCGTAATATTATTAATGTTTCTGTATATATAATTATAAATAATTTCAATTATTGAAGCATAGTAATTTACGTTCCAGCAAATAAATTATTATTATCACCAGCGTCATTTCTAATGATTATTATTATAATAAAATAAGGACCAATTAACATTAGTACTTGGTAGGAACACTGTTGAAATAACTGTCATATTATCATTCATTAGTTTCATACACAAATTTCTCTCAATACTTGATCATAATTATATATATATATATATATATATATATATATATATATATATATATATATATATATATATATATATATATATATTACTTGTAATTAGGTAACTTTTGTTTTTCATATTGATACAATGGAGAAGTAGTTCAAATTTATATTACTTCTCGACCTTTGGTATAACAACAAATAACAAGAATAAAATTCAACTTTTGTGATTACCGCTAGAATTTCCACGTTGTGAATGGTGATTATGGTTATTATTATTATTATTATTACTATTTGTAGTCGTTGTGGCTGTTACTGTAGCTGGTGTTCTAGTCTTAATAAAACCGAAAGCCATCCAATTAGCTAAAGAATTTACAGTCAATCCTTCTAATACGGGCCGTTGATAATGATGATGAGAATGCGAACGATGCGATTGCTGCTGTTGACGTCGTTGACGTTCCATCATCAATTTGTGAGTTTCTTTCTGTACTTGGTAACGATACATGAGAAAACCGGCAATCAAAGCCGACGCTACTACCGACGACGTCATGAGTATAAAAACGGCGCTAAATCCCGGAACCGGTAAACAAACTCCGTACACTACTTCCTGACTAATTTTCCCTTGAAATACGGCTACTGCTTCGTCTTTATTATCCGGCGTGAAAGCCAAATCAGCTTCAGATACTACTTCGTATAAACCGCTAACACCTACGTTAGCGTTACTGGCTTTATTGTCCGAAACGACGAAAGATCTTCTTCGTCTTTTCTGTACACCGATACCGATACCGCTAGAATTAAGTTTTTTCCGATCGTGACCGATAGATGATACGATCGTGTGATCGGTATTTGTGTTGCTTGGCGTTTGCACGTCTTCTTTCAATTTTCTTGGTCCGTGAGGGAAACGTTCGTGATGTCCATCAGCCCGATGCGTTTGAGTGGATGGCGACGGTGGTATTACCTATAATAATAATAATAATAATAATAATAATAATAATAACGATAATAGGTAATAACAATAATATAATAACAATAATTAATAATTTCAGATTGATAATATATTTCGAGTTAAAATCGCGTACATTATTTTTATACGTGAATTAATCATGAATAATAAACTGTTTCCGTCTTAAATTAATATGAATTTATTTTTATTCTTTTTCGTCGCTTCTATAAATATGAAAATATTCTTAAATTTTTTTTCTTTTTTTGGCGTTGAAGGAATCGTAATACATCATTTGTTGATAATTGCGAACATTCGCTATAACGACATTTTCAAGCGTCAAGAATATATATTAGATCGATAATTTAATTAAATTTATTTATTATAAAAAGACTGACATTTCAGATAAATAATTATTTAACATATATAAAATTTTGGAGTAGAATCGTAATTTTGCAAATTGTTTAGCGAAAAAAAAAACTCAACTAAAAATTGTTGTTTATAAATCTATACGAGATTCTAAAGAAAATTTTGAATAAAATTAAAATTTCTGAAAGCTTTATATTGTTTAGTTTCTGCGTTGTTTTGCATTGTTTTAAAAAATATTAATCGTATTTATTTATAAATAAATGCAGTAATTTAAACAAGTATGAATTGTACTACACTAAAATATATATATATATATATATATATATATATATATATATATATAGATATAGATATAGGTGAAGACGTATTTTTTACATTCTATATTTGAAAATATAAAATGTAAAATTAAAAATAATCAAATTGAATATAAGAAAATACGAAATTTGATAAATAGGGAAGCAAGAAAGACAAAAGAACGGTCGATTGAACAAGAATGTGAGGAAATAAACAGAAAGTTTCAGAACGGAAATACAGAGAAGCCTTTCAATGATGACATATGAAGAGAACTTCCGAATAGAGGAACAGAATTTAAGTAACATTAAAAATCATAAGTGCAAAGTATTAATCAATAGCGAAGAAATACAAAAACAATTGAAATAATATAGCGAAAGCCTTTATAATGATGAAGCACTTACTGCAATAAAAGCGGAAAATCACGTACCTGAGCATAATATAGACCCCGTGATATTAGAGTTTAAGAAATCATTGTACGAATTGAAATCTCGAAAAATGTGTCCTATCGGTAACATATCGGAGGAACTTCTCCAAAAAGTAGATGATTGAGCAAAAGAGGCAATGTTTAATATGATGAACAAAATATATGTTACCGGAATTATTCCAAAACATTTTCAAAGTGTCGATATAATTGCAATAATCGCCGAGAAAATAAATGCTTAATCTTGCAAGGAACATAGAGCCCTTATGCTACGACATATTTTAAAAATGTTAACAAAAATGATATACCGCCGTATACAAATAAAGAATAAAATTTGCCACATGAGCAATTCGCATTCAGAAAAGAAAAGGGCGCGAGAGAACCTATATTATCATTACGATTAATTATTGGGAAAAATTTAGAGATTAATAAAAAAAATTGTTCAACGCTTTCATTGATATTGAAAAAGTCTTCGATAACGTCAACTGGAATATAATGTTCGAAATAAGTAGATTACAGAGACCGAATGATACATTTCCAACTATATAAAAATCAAAAAGCGGTAGTAAACGAAAAAGCCATAAGATAAAAAATTGGACAAGGCAAGATGCTGTTTGTCAGCACTGCTTTTTAATATGTACATAGAATGAAAGCTTTTTCAGAAAAGATTTTTTTTTTTACTAAGATCAATAGAGTCTAGTATAGCATCATACGGTATGTCATTAGCAGAAGAAGAGGAAAAATTACAACGGAATCTTAATTATTTTAATGCGCTATTAATTGGAAAATGTATAATTCAAATAAATGCAAAGTAAGGATATGTATAAATGATGTCGCAAAAGATATAGACATATGGAAAACAAATATCTCAAGTAAACGAATTTTCTTATCTTGGCAGTTTAATAACGTCCGACGGAAGAATAGAAAAATAAATAAGAACAGGCTAAAAACGCTTTTAATAAAAAAAGAAAGAAAAGAACGCTTATTACACGGAGAAATGTTTCATTACACATAGGGAAACTGTTCGTTAAAACTTTAAAACTTTTATTTTGGAGCGTCGCACGGTACGGCTGTGAAATATTGACTTTACGTAAAAAATAAGGAATAAAACTTCGAGCTTTTGGCGTCATCGAAGGACGCTGAGAATATGATGGATAGATAAAATCACAAATAAGGAAATATTCCGAAGAATAGAAGAACAACTGGAGATAATATATAAACACGATTGAAAAGTAAAAAAGTATTACGATCGATCATCAAATCAGACATATGGTTAAAAAAATTAACAGAAGGAAAAGAAAATGGAAAATTAAGAAAAAGGAAGACTAAGAACCCGATTTATGGACGCCATAATAAAAGAACAGAGTTATGCGAGGATATATCGCTAAGAAATTATTTGTATAACTACAGGTCATACCTAGCGGTCGAGGAAAAATGATAGTGATGATCTTTTATAAATTGTATATATTTTTATATTTTATTTTTTACGTTCGCTCGTATACAATTTACCTTCTTCTTAATCGGTTACCCCGAGGGGGCATCGTAATCATACGGTAATAACTGTGTCATTGTGCCCGTCGCTAATCCGGTCCAGTTTCTTATGATATCTGTCCACCTCTGCGGTGGTCGTCCGTCCGGTCTGTTTCCTCGAATCTTCCCTTGTACTATTAATAGCTCCCAGTTCCGCTCACTACGTACAATATGTCTGAAATATTTCATCACTCTAATAATAGCCATATTAGCTAACCGCTGCGTTAGGTTCAGTTCTTGTGATATGGAAGCATTTGTTCATTTTGAGGTCCATGCGGAGAAGTTTTCTGCAGCACCACATTTCGAATAAGTCGGACTAGGCTAGTTTTATTAAACGTTCATGTTTCCGTTCCGTATAGTACTATCGAAAATATAAGCGTCTTTACTAATTTTACTTTGACATTCTTATTAATGGAACCATCCTTCCACATGTTGCTCGGTTTCACCATAGCACAGCGACCCATTTCAATGAGTTATTTCTTTTTCCGCGCTCCCAACGCTATTGATTAGCGATCACAGGTACACAAAGTCGTTTACTACTTGAAATATTGCGAAAATTTTGTCATTAAATTTTACTCGTTTTCATCTGTCTACGATCGTTACTTTTGTTTTGGACTTAATTATTTCAGGTATTCTCGCATAATGCGTTCGACCTTTTTTTTAGAGTATTTTCATTTCACCAACAAGGTCAGATGTAATAAGTGTTGTATCGTTCGTAAATCTTTCGTCCGCCTTTATAGAAAATACGAAATGTAACAAAAATTAACGAAGTGAAAAAATAGTATTTATAAAATAATCCGATAGTAGATTTATTATCGTAAATCCAAATTAAGTATTTTCATTCATTTTTTAAAAATAAATTGTATATATTTTTATCTTTTATTTTTTATGTATAATGACTTTAAAAGCCGAAAAGATTTGTGATTTAAAAATCGCAATTTTAACTGCATTTACGTTGTTGATTTAATCGAATGTTCATTACCTGTTGAACGCTAACGCCTGCAATAGGTAATTGCGTTTGCTGTTGTTGCGCTAATATCTGCGAATCTGGTTTATCTCGCGTCAACATTTGAGGATTATTCTGTTGTTGTACGGCCGGGTAGGAAGCTTCGTCCGTCGACATGATCTCTCGTTCGCCGTTATGATCGTTTTCGTCGATGCTGATACCGTCGTCGTAAATTAAGTCGTCGAATCGATCGTCATCGTCGTCGGAAATTTTTTCCGGAGGATTATTATTATTATTTTCTAATTTTTGCGCGTGTTCGACGGCCGTATCTTTTCGAAGGGCGACTTTTCTATCTTGTTGACGATCCGACGACGGCTGCGACGCTGACGGACCGTGAGTATCTTTACGTTCTAACGTATTGTAATCTTCGAACGAAGCTGTCGGTATAGCCGATGAAGAGGATGATGAATGAATAATCGAATCGGTCGACGCTAATTGGCAATGATCCAGACATCCGTGACGACATATTTCAACTTTACACTTGATATGCACGCTGATAGCGTCCGGAAATTTGAAAGCGTGAAAGAAAGCGTACGTAATGACGGACGCTCTTTCGTCGGTAATACGAGCTTTCAAGAATCTGCTGATCATTTTCGGACGTAGCACGCAACCGTGTTCGTCGCTTAACTGAATAATGTGGTGTCCGCCATCCGAAGCTGCGCACGATTTCACTCGCATATCGAATTCGCCTAATACAGAACATATACAATACGAGAAATACGGTTTCAATTTGCTATGTAACAATACTAGCCAGTATAATAAAACCGCGCGACAGAAGTTTCGCTTCAAAAAGTAACATTATATATACTGGGCCGGTAGCGAGAGAGAAAGTAGAAATGGTGCGCAGTAGCCGAATTACGATCGTATTCTATGTTGAAAGAAATATCAATAGATAAAAACCGTGAAATGTTTCATACAGAATTATTAGTTTAGATATGATAAAATATCTAGACGGGGGGGGGGGAAATATTAAATCAAAATCAAAATCAAAGTAAGCAAATGGTAAATTTTAAACATCATTTACGCGTATTTCTTTATAAATAAATGTAGTATTTTAACATTACAGTGGTCTCGCGTTAAATGTAGTCCATCGCAATTTTTTTTTTTTTTGTTTTAGTGATTTAAATATGATTCGTGTTATTTTTTTTGTGCGTATTATATTTGGGCAGTTTTTAACAAGAAACTCCGTATTTATAAATCACCAGATTATAATATGAATAACAGATAAAATGAAAAAGTACGCTAAGGTGAAAATATACAAAAAAAATTAATTAATGTGAAAATATTATCTTATAAATAAATTACGGAAGACACGTATGAACACACTACTTGACAGTGGACATGTACATTTTTGGCATTTATGACACGATTTTCTTGTTGATTTATTTTTAGCGCTCGACCTCGAAATAACAACGACCCGGCGTGTTGTTCTTTTTACGTATATTCGTCTTTATCAACTTTCAGCAGTTGCTGACCACGTTTACCGATTTGCATGGGTATCATCTGCTGGTTAATTCGTTTTTCACTGAAGTTAACGTTTTCAAAAATTTCTATCGGCTTATGAAATTACTAATTCTACCGATATTTGATAAATTGAAAAATACGATCAGCGGCCAACGGCGGGCGTTTTTAGATATATTATACTGGCTACACATTCTATCCAACGGATCAACATCGCACTTAATTTCATCGTAGCCTGTGATGAATTCAGGTTTCTTTTTTTTCGTTTGTAGATTGATCGATATTTTTGTCAAAGCGCATTGATGATAATAACTGATCTTTTCTTGCTTTGGACGTAGGAAATTAGCGTACAATTCTTTCCAAAATCCAAACAAAGATCTATTTACTTCCTTTTAGTGTTTCCAGCTGGACCCGGTCGAGATGAAACACAATACCGTGAAGTCGAGGCTATTAAAGTTTTTGACCGTTAGATCATCATATTTTTCCCAAGGTAAAAGTCATTTTTATCACTTGCTGTTCCTTCATTTTCTTCATCTACGACGCATGCATCATCGTGAAATATTTCTTCTTTTACAACATCCTCCTCATTTTCTTCCTCATCTGCTAAGCCGAGAATTTCTTCTGAATCAGAGTCAGATGACTCTTCTAACTAACCGCTCGCATACTTTATCGAGGATGTAACTCGTATTGTTCAGTACATGAAACACGAAGATACCTCGAAAAATATACAAAATGCCTAATATCAAATTCAACGTTGAATATAAAAAAAATATTAGAGATACAGTTTCAAATGTCGAACTCAACACTGACAAAAGTAAACTATCACGTTACTAGTCGTATGGAAGTACTCCGCGTGAGAAAAACGTATACTAAGAACTATGCAGAAACTGATTGCCAAAGTAACCACGTGTTGTGCGTCACACTGTAATAGGAAGGTAATAAAAACCTCATCCCTCAAACCCATCCAATTTAGAAAAAAAAATAACAAAAGAAAAGTTCTGGACTAATATTGTAGTTCACGCGACCATTGCAACGTTAAGCAGGTACGAATTGTATCACATTATTTTATTTGATGAATACCGTAAATTAGTACAATATCTGAAATCTAGCGATTTAGAATATCACACATACCAAGTTAAAAGTGAAAGACCTTTTCGAGTCGTTATTAGGAACCTCCATCATAGCCTAGAACTGCAAGATATTACTCTTGCATTAGCCGAAAAAGGACATTTTGTAAGGAATATTATTAATGTTAAACATCGCGTAACCAAACAACCGTTGCCCATATTTTTTGTTGACATTGAACCAAATCCTAATAACAAAGAAATCTACAAATTGCAATACTTGCTGAATATGAAAATCAATGTTGAAGCTCCCTATGTGAAAAATGAAATTGTCCAATGTACACGCTGTCAATTGTATGGACATACTAAAAAGTATTGTAATAGACAAGCCACCTGTGTCAAATGTGCAGTACCTCATTTTACCACTGAATGTACGAAAGAAAACAAGACGCCCGCAAAATGTGCAAATTGTGGAGACAATCACCCTGCCAATTACAAAGGTTGTACATTATACAAACAATTGCAACAGCTTCGTGTAAATCCGATCAACTCACTTAGTAGATCATTGAGTAAGCAATGGATTACTCAACCTAATGACCTTTATAAACAACAAGCAGTAAATCAATCCAAAATGCAAACTGTAAATACAATAGGGTAACAAATGGAAGTCATTCCAAGGATGCCGACGTACGCTCAGGTAATCTCGAACAATGAAAACACTATCTCTGCTAGCACTAGCAGTGGCATTGAGCAAATTTTAAACTCTTTTCTTGTTGAAATAAAATCTCTATTTAAAGAAATGATTCAACAACAAAGTGAAATGTTTAGTAATATAATTAGTACTATCATGTCTGCTCTCGTCAATAAAAAATGATGGACAATACACAGGAAGTGTCATACAAAATAGCCGTATGGAATGCAAATGGGCTACTAGAGCACAAACATGAATTAGAACACTACTTGAATGCCAATAATATCGACATACTACTTGTCTCAGAAGCACGGTTTACTGACAAAAGTTATATAAAAATATTGAAATATGCAGCTTATTGGACTCTTCATCCGGACAAGACAGCCCATGCAGGTTCTGCCATCATCATTAGAGAAAACATCCCTCATAAGGTAGAAGATAAATATGATAAAGATTATTTGCAGGCAACATGTGTCACAATAAATTATAATAACAAACCTATCAAAATAGGAGCTGTTTATTGTCCACCAAAGCACACCATCCAAATACAGTCATTTACAGAATTCATTAGATCAATGGGAAACCATTTCATTGTCGGAGGAGACTTTAATGCAAAAAATACCTAGGGCTTCACGGTTGACTACGCCTAGAGGGAGAAGCTTAAAATCAGCTATTGACTCGGAAAAATGCAATGTAATATCTGAGGGCCAACCAACATACTGGCCGACAGACATAAATAAAGTTCCAGACTTACTTGATTTTTTTTATTACAAAAGGTATCTCGAGTAATTATATTACAGTTAAAAATGATCAGTCATCTTTGTCATCTGATCACTCAATTGTCCTAATAATGTTAAATGTACGAATATGTCTAAAGGAACATAGATTAATACTATGTAATAAATACACAAATTGGAATGTATTTAGAAACCTACTGGATGAATCTATAAATCTTTCAACTTCACTAAAAACCACAGAAAATATAGATGACGCTGTCAATAAGATCACAGCACAAATAGTAAACGCGGCTTATAAAAGTACACCGTTGTTAAATAATGGATCGTCACACTCTTTGTCCTACCCGAACTACGTGCGTGAACAAGTAGCAATTAAAAGACACCTGAGAAGACGTTGGACGTTAACAAGAAGTCCAGTTGATAAATCAGCTTTAAATAGAGAAGTTAAAAAACTTAAGTTGCTGCTTCAAAATTATAAAAATAATTCATTTACAGATTATATTGCAAGACTGTCACCCTCGAAGGAAAATAATTACTCACTATGGCGAGCAATAAAGTACGGACGTAAACCAATACTTAGAAATGAACCGTTAAAACCAGACAATGGGACCTGGATTATAGATGACACTGCTAAAGCAGATTTGTTTGCCCTACACCTATCTGGAATCTTTAAGTCCCATGATATAAAATCGCTCGCCGAAAATGAAGTTCATGACTACTTAAAACAATCTCCTAATAGTTCAACAAATAAAATCAAACTAACTTCTCCACGAGAAATTAATGGGATAATAAAGAAGTTAAGCAATAAGAAGTCACCCGGTTATGATCTTATAACTGGACGTATAGCGTTAATTATGTTAACCTATATTTTTAATGCTATTTTACGAATTCAATATGTCCCAATATTGTGGAAATTTGCTAATATAACAATGGTCCTAAAACCGGGTAAACTTTCACAAAATGTCTCCTCTTATCGGCCGATTTCACTCCTTTCAATTTTAGCTAAAGTACTTGAAAAACTTATGGAAAAAAGAATACATACGTGCTTAAGCAGGAAAGATATAATTCCGAATCATCAATTTGGTTTTCGAGCTGGCCACTCAACCGTGCAACAAGTGCACCGACTGGTTAACAAGATTAAAGAAACGTTTCAAAATAAAACAGTAACCTCGGCTGCCTTCCTTGATGTGCATCAGGCTTTTGACAAAGTTTGGCATCCAGGAATTCTTTACAAGTGTAAAAAACTATTGCCGACTCAGTATTTCAATATCTTGAAATCTTATTTAACAGACAGGTATTTCCGAGTGGTAGTAAACGGAACTGAATCACAAATACAAAAAATCGAGGCCGGTGTACCGCAGGGAAGTGTACTCGGTCCACTATTGTATCTACTGTTTACTTATGATATGCCAGATGCTGATGATGCACTAACAGCAATGTTTGCTGATGATATGGCAATTATGTCAATACATGCGAACCCACAAAAATCCACAGAAAATCTACAATATAATTTAAATAATATCCTGACATGGTTGAATAAGTGGAAAATTTCAATAAATGAAAATAAAAGCAGTCACATCATTTTCACGCAGAAGAAAATTGAACGTAATAATTACCATATAACTATAAATAGCAAACTGTTAAATATCTTGGAGTACACCTAGATGAAACACTTACATGGCTGCAGCATATTAAAACCAAATTAACAGAACTCAATCTAAAAACAAAGCAACTCCATTGGCTGCTTGGACCGCGCTCTCAATTACAGGTTACAAACAAGGTGTTGGTATATCGCATGGTACTAAAACCAATATGGTTGTACGCAGCCGAACTATGGGGATGTGCGTCCAAAAGTAATATTAGTAGAATTCAACGCTACTAAAACAAGACGCTGAGGTCGCTGGTGGGAGCACCTTGGTATGTATCCAATTATACGTTACATCAAGATTTACAAATCAAGTACGTTACAGAAGAAATAAAATTAGCTACCGCCAATCATTTGTCGAGACTGGAAGGACATGAAAACGTTCTTGCACTAAACCTTTTACATCAACCAGTAGGACGCAAGAGATTGAAAAGGAGAAACGTTGTTGATGTGATGTAAATGATTCAATTAATAAAATCGAGATCGTGCTGATGGGCTGATCTTGATAATCATGATCCTGTCATCACTACTATCTAGTAAATGACTATTATTAGTCAGTTCTAGATGTGAAGAAAAAAGAAAAAAAAATATTTTATTTATATATATAGAAAGAGAGAGAGAGAGATGAAGACAGGATTCTCAATAAATTTTTCTATGACTAATTTCCGAATGGAAAACGTCATATTGGACATAAGCGATGGTGTTATAAGTATTTGTTATAGTATATTTTAAAAGATTGTGATATGGATCTGAAGAAGTGGGAGAAACGGCCCATAGATCGAAAAGAATGAAATTAGTTACAAAACTTTATGTAATATACTAAATGATATTGTAGACAAATTTGAAATATAGCGAAAGAGAAGGATGATTGATTATTTTTTTTTTAATTAACTGACGATAACTAACACGATGTTTAAACATGTACATGAAAATCCATAGGCGACCGTTACAGGAATTAAAGTAGATTTTGTCATCGGGAAAAGATGAATTACTTCAAATAAAAATGTGGTTTTCTATTCCTAAGAAAAATGTTATAGTAGTTATATATATCTGGTCATGAGATTATGTGTCAAACTTGAAAGACCAAAATTAAACAAACGAAAATCAAACAAATTGAAGACAATAATGAAAGAAAAGCGTGAAGCAAATATATTCAGATAGAAGACAAAAAAAATCTTGCTGATGATCGATGGGAATTTTTATATCCAAGATAAGGTATAGACATGTCTTCACTATGAATGAGCCTGCGACTGATAAACTGATATTATTTTGATAGTAACAAACAACAGGATTAGTATTTCCATATTTATTTGCATAATGTATGTATAGTGTTATTTCTGCCAAAGTTGAGTTTTTAGTTTATTATTTTAGAAGACATATGTGTTTCGCTTCGAATATACCAATTTTATATTCTAAGTTAAATATAAAAATGATGCGTTATTTTACAAAATGAAGATTAAGTTAAAATAATGTTATCCCGAACGAAATACAAATTGTGAGCTATTTATTATGTATATATGTGTACATAACTATTCATATATATGATGTATGAACATACCTCTATAGTCATTAATCGCTACTACCAGCGTTAAAGTAGAACCGAGCGGTACGATACCACTAACAGGCGGCGCCCAAGGACCTTTACCATGTTGAATTTCCATCCAGCAATCTACATTGTCACCTGAACATAATTTTAAGATTTAGTCCTAAATTGTGAGGCTAAACACTATAATCATCGTTTAATTTAAACAACAAATAAATAAATAAATAAACACGTTAATCAGAAAATGGAAGTCTGGTTTGTAAAAATCTGTTCAAATTGTTCTGGATCATGTCGGCTTATAATGGCTAATATAAGGTTTAATACGAATATTAAAAATAAATTTTTACGATTATCAAAAATAATTATTACGAATATTAATAACCGATTATTTTGTGTATCGTTTTGTCGCCTGGTTTACAATTAAAAGCTGTTACTTATTACTCGTTAATATATTTATAATTAGAAATACGCGAAAGAATTAATTCAATATCGTGCGCTTTATATGTTAAAATGTTTTCATTTCATGAAACATTGAGAAAAAATTGTTTTAATTTGTTAACAGCTGATTATATGTTTGACATAACGACTTGGCTGCGTTTTTTTGTGTCAAATAAAATAAGAATTGAATTTTAAATACAATCGAGAATCGGCATTTTCTTGTAATAATTACGATTTTTAAAATATATCTCCATAAACATGATTTTACACGTACCTGATAAAATTTATTTTAAAATTATTAAATTACTCATTTTATTAACAAAAAATTAATTAGTAATTAAATGACGGTGTTTTGTAAATATTTGGAATTAAATACACATTTCAATGGCCTGTTTCGAGCGTAGAATACTTTTTACATACGTTATTTTAAATTTTACATGTAACATGTATTTTAACAAAAAGAATTATTGCATAATATGTACAAGTGTTAAGAGAAACGTAGTTTTTTTTTTTTTAAACATATTATATTACTAATATTTATCTCTACATGTTCAAAAATATTATATTCTCAATAATAATAGAAACATTATAGCGATTTGTCTTATGTATGTGTAAGATTTTTTTAATCGTTTTATATTGAACACATATTTGTTTTCAACACACAAATAACACAATTATTCACGGTGTTTTTATTATAAAACGTTTAAAAAAATTTTAAGTGTATTTTTAAATTATATATATATATAGGTGTGTGTGTGTGCGCACATTTTTATATACACTAGATGCGTTGAGTAGTAGTTTATAACTTTCTCCTGTTTTATTGAATTGAAAACATCTACTACAAAATAATTAGATATTTTACTTTCTTACACACAATCCAGACAGAATGAATCATCGCTTACAAAAGTTGATAGAACAAAACCGGGAATTGTAGTTAATAATATATCGTCTTCGAAATTTTCTATAAAATTATACACACACACACACACACACATATATATGTGTGTGTGTGTATTTAGTTTGAGAAATAACGGAGTATTCCGCATTATTAGTTATTTCAAATAGTCGGCGGATTATCTCGTTAAATAATGATTACACGTGTGTATAGACAAAAATGAATATCATCGCTTTTAAAATTATAGGGAACGAACTGTGAGAATTATAGGTAATCGTACATAGCCGTTACCAGGCACATAGTATAACGTTTTCGTATGTAACTACTTAACCTGACAAAAGTACAAGAACGGAAATGTCATTACACATTGTTCACTTACACAACTTATCATTACAAGATTTTAACTTGGAAAGAACGATGATAATCATTGTTCACATCCATCATAATTATTACCGCCGGAAATTTGTTTCATTTTATTTAGTTATATTTTTTAATTATCTATTGTTCCGTACAAATATATAGAAAGTATAGCCAAGGGTAAATTGCGGTTCAAAAATATCGAATTAATACGATTAAATATTTTATTTCATTTTGAAATTCTTTGTACGTTGATTCAGAAGATTGGGTCCAGTTACGTCAGTTGCGTCTACATCTTATTCTTGATTCAGAGAAAACAGTTATTTTATCGGTCGTTAATTTTTATATATAACTGAGAATGTTTTTAATGTTCTGATTTATGCGATAATACATTATAAGCACATGTAATACAAGCGTAAAT
This sequence comes from Coronaproctus castanopsis, assembly GCA_032883995.1. NCBI lineage: Eukaryota > Metazoa > Arthropoda > Insecta > Hemiptera > Monophlebidae > Coronaproctus > Coronaproctus castanopsis. The sequence goes on from CM065053.1 coordinate 182,083,512, forward strand.
AAAAAAACAACAATTCATTATTTAATATTTATAGGAGAACAGTAATTTCTAGGTTTGTAAAGTTATTGCCTTTGTCCCCTCTTATTGGCTCCACGAAACCACTTTTTCGAATAATTTTGCACGAAAATCATACAGAAATTTAATGTAAAAATGTTAATACCATTTTACTTCAAATTTAACTAGTAAAAAATTATTATTTTACTCGTCAAAAAATTATTTAAATACGGTTATTTTTTTATACAGCCCATTTTTCGAATTAAATGAGAAAATTTTAGCCGAAAATTACAAATTATATCGTTATTACATTATGTTCTATTATAGAATATATAGCACACGTATGAACGAAATACGAAGATAAAAATTTATAGTTCATGTACTCATTGTTTTATAGAATATTAAGATGACACATATATTAATTTGAAATATTCCAAAGCAAATGTTTTGTGAATGTGAATTTGGACTAATAATAAATAAATAAATAAATTTAAGGGATATAATAGCTACGTATTACAAACCGTAATATAGTTAAAAATATATTAAGATGGATACACAACACATGCATATTTCGTAACTAATTCAAAAATTGCAAATACGATAAGTTCTCTGACAACGTTTTAAATTAAGATTTAAATATTTACAATCGTATATATAATATAAAAATTAAATTCTTTTTATTTACAAGTATAACAAAAATAATGTTGATAAAAAAAAATTATATCGATATTTGAAAAGATAAGTAATTCCGGTATTGTAGTTGATAGTCTACAAACGCATAAAAATTTTAGTTCATAATAAACGAAATAATTGATGTGAGGATTGTGTAAAGGTAAATTATAAAATTTTGGTTTTATAATGATAAATATATTGTGCTAATAATTTATGTTCAAAATCTTTTTAATAAGGACTGAAATTTTTGATTAAATTTTGTCCTGCGGAGTGTTGAGTACGGAATCATATCGGTACATAAAATTATAGGATTAGATATAGAATTTATTTAGATAAATGTAGTCTTCTCATAAACGGAATGTTGTAAGAACTTGTTTATCGGAAATATTTGAAAAGTATGAATAAATGTGCATCAATCATGTAAGTAATAATTATTTTATTCACATTTAAAGGAAATTAGTGAAATGTATGATGAACAAATATATGTTGAATTTTAATCATTTACGTAGCGATATGTTGCTTTAAAAGTACCTTTTCGTTCGTAAATCGTTTTATATATAAATATATATATATATATATATATATACACATTTTTTAAATCAAACTTTATAAAAAAATAGGAATAGGTAAGGATGTTACTTGCTGTTTAATTGTATATTTTTCATAATAACTTGAATATGCACGAGACTAATTGTGCCATCTGCTGTTTCGACAATTTTAAGTTCATTAATGAGGTTTTTCCGATAAAACTAAATAGACCGTGTATTTATATATATATATATATATATATATATATATATATATATATATATAAATTTGTAACAAATACATATAGTATTTAATCCAGCGAACCTTAATCAATGAAACAGCGATAATAACAGGGTGGGACTGAAGGTAAATTCACTTCCGAGAGTAATGAGATATAGCAGCGCATCCGTGACTAATTGCAACAAACACGCCAGGTAGCAGATTAAATTATGCAACTTGTTTAATTATATCTTCCGCACAGATATATATATATATACATACTCATACACACACACACACACACACATATATATATATATATATATATATAATATAGTAAGTATATACTAATGAGCGTGACGTAGGTTATAAAGTATGTTGTAAAGATAGTTATGAAAAAAAAGATAACACAGGTACTGTGCCAGTTTTTTTTTAAACAAGAAAATAGTACGTACAGTAACGGAAATTATAATAATATTCCAGTAAGTAGCACAGAACAGTTATGTACACACACACACACATATATATATATATGATACTAATAATAAATTGACAGTAATATTATGCGATACAGCACCATGTGTTATAAGAACAGAGTAATAATCATGATCATTGCTACTCATTATCACTGCCAAGGCTGGAGCGGTTATTAATGACTGATGACCAACTTGCCTCTATCCTAAAGAAGTTTCGTTATAGCATGATAGCTATGGGAAGCCTGTAACGTAATGTACAGGTGGAGATGAGAAAAGCACTAACTTCTATCTTGTATTATTTCGGTTATTAAGATCACGCCGGTCATTGATATATTCCGCCTATTAATCTGCCGTTTTTTCTACACGTGAATTCCATTACAGTTTACCTGTGATATTAACCTTGATTTTTTCACATAAATTTTCATTAACATCTTTCATGTGTAATAATATATATATAATGTCTACAATAACATTTCACAGGTTAATACGTTAATAAAAACGTACATCTGGATTTCTTGAGAAATCGGTCGAGTAAAGGTAAATACATGTATGTATGTTTATATATATATATATATATATATATATATATATATATATATAAATTTCGAAAGGAACAGGCAAAAAACAAATTTGTGTCTATTTAAGTGAATGGAGATGTTTAAATAGAAATATACGTTGACAGATAATGTAATTTCAGCATGAAATTATTTTCGTTTGTTTATTACTTTTTATGAATTTTTGCCGTCATTTCGTAACGATTAAATTTTAAGAAATTGTTGTTTTTAACAAATGTTAATTAAATTATTAACACGTACATTTCAATATTAGTTTCTTATAAATTATACGCGTGAAGGGGATTTGTTCCTTATTTAAATAATTTTTTTTTTGTAACAATGAAGGAAATAGTATATAACGTTTTTGCATTTTGTTTTTGTCTTAAAAAATTTAAACTATTTGGGAATTTTATTTTTTAATTTTGTGTATATAATTCAGACTAAGTGATGTAAAGTTTAGCCCGTGTGTATCCTGATTTGTGATGACGTAGACAGTGTGAGGAAAGTTGGTTTCAGGACGTAGTGCTAGAGGTGGTTCTTGATAACCATGGCTGAAGAAACGAATTAAGTCAACTATTTTTAAAATAAGTATAACACAGGTTGTAAACAGAGTTACTGATGCGTGTTTATTATTTTTTGAAGAGAGTTCAATGCAAAAGCAAAATTGATTGCGATGTAACAGATATTTATTGGACAACTCACTCAATAGAAAGTAATGAATGACCTTTTTAATTACTGTGACAGCATAATTTATAAGAGATTGGACAATGCTGCTGGAGAATGAGGGACGGACTTGAAAGCAACTTTATATTGCTTTATATTAGTTACTTTATAATATCGAGGAAGATAGGTAATTTGATACACTTCGTGAAAAGCACAGCGAAAAATTTACAAAATTTGTCGTTTAAAAGTTTTACAATTTTATTATTAATTTTGTCCCAAACAGCTATTTCTTTCTATTTAATTTATATTGGGTGTAACATTAGTCGTTACTATGTAGTTAAAAGTTTTATCGTTTTTGTTTGGAAAAAAATTATCTGATAAGAATTTGTTCTTGTCAGCATCTGAACAGAGCAGATGCTAATCTGATCTAATTTTAGAAATTATCGACACGGTCCGATCTTTCACCAATATTTTATACGATTTTCCTGAGATTGTATTTTATTCACAAATCTCCTCCAGTGTGAGGGCTTGATCCTAGGAATTTATTTTTTATAATGAACGTTTAACTTAATTAAAATTTTGTAAGAAAAATGAATAAAATTATTTTTTTCACTTTCGAATCTTTTTTTTAACCATGTTAATTTTCTCTTTACTTTTTTTAAGCTTAAAATTTTTTAAGGGTCATTACTAGGAGCCCTGCCTGTAGTTTACTCCTAGCAACCACACTAGAAATGTATGTATGTTCATCAGGAGCCAAACCTCGGGAATATTTTTAAACATTGTTAGCAAAAATGTTAAGGTCGTTACAATTTGAAATTTTAGCAAAATGGAGGTTCATCAAACCCAAGTTTGATATTGGAAATAAGGTTTTTACGATAGGTTAAGTCAAAATATTCCAGTTTGAAGGCTGTTTCCAGAGCCAAATGTGCAAAAACTAGTAAGTAGTTTAAAATGTTATTCCCAGTATACTTACTGAAGGTTGAGTATTTATTATTCTTAATTATTAATATTATATCGTATGTTTTCGGGTAGCAACCGCCAATATATTTCTGCTTAAACGTCTGGGTTCAGATTTTCCAGTCATGTTACAGCCACACGTCTGATACTGTCCAAATTTCTTCCAATCACCACTGAAGGCTCTGCGTCGACAATTGTTCAGGATATGTTCCATCGTTTGATTAATCTGCAGCCGCATTTTTTTAAGCTCCCGTGTATGAGCATGTGGACACATCTTACGTGACCAGTTCAAAAACGGTTATGCCACACATATGTCTTTCATTGTAGGTCAAACCCAACACCCTATGATCGGGAACGTCTATTACCTTATTCTTGTCCAGATTTCGCATTTTCTATTCCTCTCTCCATGTTACTGAATCGAAGCCCTCAGACATGATTATTCTTAATTGTTAGATTATTTGAATATTGTAAATCAGTTAGTAATAGAATATATTTTGATTGTCAATATAAGATTCCATTGCCGACAGTCTTATGTTGAAGTCTCTAACAATAATAGAGGGAAAGGTTGGAGATAGGTTTTTAATGGGAATATCTATGGAATTTATTGGGTTATACTTTTATTTATTGGGGGGATACATAGGTAGAAATCAACATCATTCTTATATTTGTTGCTGTGAGATTAAAAGAGTTGATTAGTAGCTTGTGATTAATATAAAAATATTTTTTCTTCACTTTTATCCTTGTGGCAGTTGAGGTGGGACAGTTGTCTAACTCGAAGAAGGACTTCTATGTTCTCACCAAAAGTTTATGACAGAACTAGATTTAAAAATGTTAAAATTAATTTCCATAATGCTTAAGTGCTGTTTGGTCATGGCAATTTTAGTGCCTACTTACATAGGTTCCATCTTTCTGGTGGCCCAGGTTGTGCTTCCTACAACACTAATACCTCTGGTGCTGTTGATGGGTTGAACATTAATGTTTTCCAATTTACGTGTCAAGTTTAATATCACTAATGAGGAGTGCTTAATTCTTCATAAAAATAATTTTCACCAACTACCTCTATACATGGAGGCCGATATGTATAGGAAGTTCAGGAGTGATATCTGGACTATGTTACTCATCCCTTTGTCTTGTTATGTTTAAGTCACGCATTGCAGGGAGCTGTTACACACACACATATATATATTTTTTCCTTGATGGTTTCTTCGTGTTCATTATTTTCAGCTCCATCTTCAATTGCATAAATTAATTTATAAATGCATTGCTATGCATTTTTATAAACTCAACTTTATCAATAAACTTTCCCCACCGAGTAAGTTCAAAATGAGAAACCATATAAAAAAATTGAAATAGCATAATGGGTCCTCTATACACGACCAATAAAATTACGTGCCCTATACGATTTTAAGGTAAAGTAACCGACAAGAATAACCGTTATTAAGGAAAGAGCACATAAACTTGTCCAAATCGATCTTTGACATTAGAAGCTAGTGAACTCTCAAGAAAATTTTTATCAACAGTGTGATTCACCTCGACTACAAACTTATTCACTGCGCTATTATTACTAATATTATTAATATAGTTCTCCTTATTTGATGAAATTAATTTAGCTGCACGCAGTTTGACCATGAACCAGCACATGTTGTATCAAATTTGTTATAATTTTCATTTGGCATTATTAGTAGGGTGGGCGAATAGTTGCTGCAGCGTTTAGGTTTAATTGTTAAAACATACGGTAAATGCATATTCGACCTTGTATGATTAGTTGGTATTAGTGGGAATAACTGTACATACACCTGGCTAATTTTTCTGAGTATGAATTTCATAATGTTCATTTAACATCAGTGAATTTCTATGTATGTTTATTAACACCGTTTTCTGAAGTGTTCACCGTTTGGAATATATGTGGAGTTCATTAATTTTTCTTCTACCGCATGCAGTTAGTTACCTCTTTTTTATGGGTACAAGATTTTTTCGCCCTATGCAATTATTTAAACGGATATATTAAACATTAATATTAGTTGATGCAATGTATTTATAAAGAGCTAAATATACATAAACATGTTTAATAGTAAGGAGGAAGAGATATTTATTTGCAATTGTATTTTGAGAGATGTAATTTGATTATATAATAAAGATTTTTGAGAACTTGGGTAAGAGCACTCCAAAAATACATATTTTGTTGTCATCGGGAGGATCGGGGCAAAAAGGAGATTTTATGAGATCATATTGGTATAGGAACGATAAAAGACGTTTTTCCCAAATCGTAATTTACATAAGGTAATAATGAAACATCGAAACATGTTATTTGGTACTTTTATGTCACTGAACCACGATTTTATGGCTATTAGAGGTTGAATCGATCTGTAATGTGGAGCTAGATAAGGATTAGACAAAATTTTGTTTCACCATTCTTTATGAGAAAGATCTGTTAAAGGTGTATATGGAATGAGCACACCGCTATTCGAAGCGAACCTGTCTTCTGCATCAGCAACAGTATTGCCGAGTATGCCGGCATCGTAAATATCAGATTCTAACGGTGAGGAAACCAAAATTCGGATTTTATGCACGAGGATTAAATGACAGATTTTAGAGTGATTAAACAGCTTTTCGAACCGGTAAGCATAACTAATTAAACTAGACGGTGTTAATGAATGTGTTTTATCGTTTGGTATATTGCCATAGCATCGCCTGTAAAAATTTAAGAAAAATAAAATAGAAATAATTTCTTAATAACGTTTAAAGAAGGAACTACGAAATCAGCACCAATTTTATTGTTAGACTTCGAACCATCTGTATAAATTGGATCATAGAAGGGTTAAAACTAGAAGGAGATGTATAATGTCTAATTTTATATTATTAATTGAGAAAATATGGAAAGGGTGACAAAGGAATAATTAAGTTGTGATAATTGGAAAATCGTTTAGAAGATTTACTAAGAATAGGAAGTTTATATGGAGAGACCTCCATTTGTTATGAATTGACTGATATATAGTTGTAAAACTTTTGCAACAAACTGGTTTGCTAAGAGGCTCCTGCGAATGTGTAAAGGAAGAGTATTAAATTCCACTAGTATCGATGCGAAGTACAACAAGGAACGGCATGGCTAGCGTGGTATAATCCTGTAATAGTGTGGTTTGGTTGTTTAAAAGAAAAAAAACACAGATTAATATTTATTAATCGCGAGAGAAAGTTCCAAATCAGTTAGTACCGTGGAAAACAATGTAAAAAATTATTTACTAAACTGACATCCTCAGTATGTGATCGTAGTATATGACAGTCATTAGCGTATGATAAGATACAAAGATTTGATGCTCCTTTGAAGTTGGAATAACGAAACAATATGTATATATTAAAAAGAATTGGTCTGAATATAGAACCTTGAGGAAGTCCGAAATATACGCGTCGAACTATACGTTCGGAGGAAGGGTGCACGAAAAGTAGTGTACGATTAGTGAATAAACTGCAGCAAACATTGGCGAAATCTAAAAGAATTCCCAAATCTGTTGTTATATAGATGAGAATAGAAGTGAAATCAAAACATTTATTAACATCCAAAAGGACACGAGATTAAATATTTTTTAATAAAAACTATTTATAAATATCTGACAATAAATGAACTAGACAGTTTAATGAACATAAGTTGTTGCGGAAGTTGATATTTTTTAATAGGAATTATAAGGAACTTAGCCCATTCAACTGGGAAGTTGACAGTCTAGAGTAAATTATTAAAACAGTTTAACATTATTGTAGTTTCAGTGGAAGCTGTGTTATTCATAATTTCATTAATTAGTTTATTTGGCTGTTTGTTTGCCTTAGTTTTCTTTTTATCATATCATCGTTGGTTATACGAGAAATGTGATAAAAATAATAATACACGACTTTTATTGCAAATCTTGTTTTCCTTTTGTTTACGGTTCTGTCCCGTAAATCACTAATATCTTCCAACCTTAATTAAGGGTGCAAATTCGTTACAGTCATCTAGTGTATGTTTCATTATGTATCTGACGTCGTCATACCCCATTTTGCATTAAATAACTGCATATTCCTTGTTTAACTCTAATGATCTTCCATTATTTCATGAGTAAGTCCACTTCCAAGATTTCTTTCATTTAAATGAGATTTTTTTGTATATTCTAGATTGCTTTCCCATGTCTTTTTTCATTTACAAAATCTTTTAAGTCTTCTGATAACAATTGTCTGATGTCCAAGGTGATTTTCGAGATTTAAATTTTTTATACAGGTGCAGACCTTATCTTTTCGTAGATTGGCAGTCCGGGGCAAATCGAAATTTGTTTTTATCTTGTAAAGTCACCTCTTGTCTAATTTCAGATGGAGCTATGTTAACCAAAACTAGTATCCGCATAAGTGGTGTACACTTGAGCGTTTCTGCCATAATGGGAGGGCTTCACTTAACATTACATCTACTTTTCTAATGTGACAGCTATTTCACCCAGACTAATGAACAGCTGTGAGTATACATGCGCCAATGTAGATATTTTGAGTGTTTTTAACTAGACCCGCAAATCTTTTAATGAGATTTATACACGTTCTTAACTTTTTGGATAAGCGAGTTAGGTGCTCCTTCTATAAGGCGCGATCTCGACCTAATGTAGCGCCCACATATTTTGGGTATTTTGTGTGTGCTCGTTCTACTCATTTGAATTTTACTATAGGCATGATTTTTATTATCCGGCTGTTGAGATGAAAAAACACTGTCACTATTTTGCGCGGATTCGATTTTTATTTATGCAAGTAATCACTCATTTTTTTGTTATATCGTTTCCATAGTTATAATTCTGCATGCACGTCGTGGTTGCATCGTCTGCATACCAGAATTTTTTGTTAGATGTGTCAGTGATATCACTAACATAGTTATTAGCGGTGCCAATAATGATCCTTGGCATGATTATAGTTATTGAAAATTACGGTGCCAATATTGATGCTTGAGGAAGGTCATGATTTACTTGGCACCACTTGCTGCTATTTTCACTTAGGAAAACACGAAAAAACCTATTCGGCAGCATTCTATTTACAAATTGAAAGATTCAGGAGCATGGAATAATAGAAGCCAGCTTTAATAATAATAATCCCTCGTACCAAACAGTGTGATATAAGCGTATGTCAAGTCTAGAAAAACAGCTAATATCTTGTCATTTTTTTCAAAATAATTTTCTATATGCTGTATAATGGCGGCGACCTAGTTTAGGCCAGGTCTAGCCTGAAATACTGGTAATTGATTGTCCACTTTGGTTGTAATTCTGTTATAGATAATTCGTTCCAATATCTTGTATCCCACCACACTAAGGAGTGATATTGGGCGATAGTCTTCTGCTTCTCTTCTTTCTTCGAATCGTAATTATTTTATATTTCTTAAAGTTATTAGGTAACCTGGCTGTTGCAATTATTTCACTGAGCACCCCCACAGAGAAAGCTTTTTGCTTTTGGGCCCAGATTTTTCCAGAACTCTGCTTCGAGAATTTATGTAAACAAAAGTATATCAAAATTGGTCTATTATGCATTAGTAGAATGTACGGGATATAGGGTACGGTCACTAAAACATACATAGAAAAAAAATCAAGAGGTTGCAGAAAAAATATTTAAACTGATTACAAAAATAAAACTGTATGCGAATTAATGAAAGAAGATAATTATGTTCGAGGTTTTTATTTAATGACAAAAATACGGAAATATTTAACAGTACGTGAAAATCAAATAGAGGTATTAAAAAAATAAGCAAACTAATTATACGTTTAGGAAAATCTTAAAGTGTAACATGTCGATAAAGAAGGCAAAAAAAAAAACCAACGATGAACAAAGTATATAATGACAAAATTTTAAAATCAATTACCATACGAAATACTGCAAGAAAAAAAATATTGAAAAAATTTAAACAAAATTAAAACCCGATTAATGGATGAAAATATCACGAGCAAAGCTGAACAACGATTTAATACGAACAGGTGTGTACAAAAAAAAACCGAGGAAATAAATAAATGCGAGAGGAAATGGGATAGACATACAGCAGAACAATAACTACTAACTAGTGTGTGTGATTGGGAGTGATAAATGAGCGTGCAAATGGAGAGAATTGGAGCGAGTGCAACTGTGTGATTGTGTGAATATGGTAACTATTTAATAATAAAATAAGAATATAACCTAACCGTGATAAATGTTAGCGAATTGATTCCATCGACAAGCTAATAGTTTTACAGAAACAAATTGTCAATAAACATATTTAATAAATATATTAGGAGTGTATTGCTTATAAATAAATAAATATACTTTTAAAAAATTGTTGGAATACAAACAATATTTGAAAAAAAATAGCGATAATAGGATTAAGCGTCGGGAAAGATTTCGCACCCAATACCTGGAAAAAAAAGGGTAGAGTTAGTTGATTGTTGTTATAGATAATATGATTGGGTCCCCTCTTTAAATAGAAAAAAAATATCTTACTGAAAAAATATTAAAAACTTTTTAAAAATTTACTAATCCAGTGTTCTACAGAGCGTATGGCATGGTTGGAGAAAGTTTATCCGCTTTTCTTTTATTTTTTTCTATTTTTTTTCTCTTCCTTTTTATGAATTATTGTGTAGTGGTAATGGATTTTTAGTTTAAGATTCGCGATAAACAATGTATGTATTGAATTAGTTATAGTATTCTACGTTGTATTTTTTAACGAACAAAGAGTAGAAATGTGTATTAATTTACAGGTTGGAGGGATCTTTGAATGCAACGTACATGCGTATAAAAAAAATAAATGAAAAAAAAGGCATATAAGTAATTTATATTTGGGTTTCTGACTAAAAAAAGAGAAATAAAGGGATTTTAACTTTTTAAGATTTGTGGGGCACCCTTTCATTTGGGGGCCCGGAATAATTTTTTTCAGTTGCCCTCGCCTTTGTGCCGGATCTGATTATAAGTCCCAGAAAGCATAGAAACAGAGGACGCTACGAATTGTTTTAAACTAGTAAAGATTATATATTTTACGTAACTGTCAAGTAAATAATTTTTCTTTCAATGTTGTAATTAGCATCATATATTAAAATTATTTTATACACACATGTATATGTATTTGTATGTATGTATTTTTTTACAAATGCGCAAATATTTATGGGCGTATGAAATAAAATATTTGTAGTAACAAATTATTTAAAATTTATCCGAACAAATTTATTTAGCGAAGCACACGTTATATAATTATAACGTACTTTATTTAATTTATACGAGTTGCTTCTGAAAACACGATACGAAGTCTGACTGTATAAAATAGTATTATCTGTAGTTTTAAATAGGAAATACTTCGTAATATAAATAATTGTTAATTACAGCTGTGAAATAGATGACTAATTATATACGCTCATCTAAGAGTAAATTATATAAAGAAAACCTACATCCAAATGTTTTGTACATTCAATTCAGCCCATCTTTATATATATTTATTTTATCGTTTTTTCTCATCGATCCTATAATTTATTCGAGAAAGAATGTAAATAATTAATCTTTCTGTTTTTTTCATTCTAGTTTGAATATTTAAAAGGAACGCTATAAGGAAAACCGTTGTTTGAAAGCTAATTCAGCTTGAAGATCTTATTCAACGGTGATCATCGTTCTGATCATTATGAATAATAATGACAGTAGTTATTACAATATTTCATTGCATCGAACGTTTCGCATAGTTTTATAACCATTCACGAACGATTCATTCCAACAACCAGAACTCACAGGATCTCGGTAATACAAACATACACAAACACATCCCATTGATAAATTAATACGATATATTGAAAACGATCATTTATGTCATCACTATTATTGCAGTTATTATCGTCACCATCATCATAGTTTATTATTATTATTATTTGACCAGCGATTTATGTAAATGAAGTAGAATTGGATATTATAATGAACAAAATAATTTCTGGCAGTATGGATGTGTTTATTTTTATTAATGTATGTATATATGTATGGCATGTATGTTACGTATACACATATCGATGTAGATAAAAAATGATCGGTATGTAAGTTAAATTAAAATACATACATATAAATATATGTATATGTATAAATATAATTTATCATACCTCTGAAATCGAGCTGAACAACATCTAAATCCGCGATAACCATGGGTGGTTTAGAAGCCGTCTTCTCGTAATCGTTATACCATTCACACCTGAGTCTTTTCGCTTCATCCCATACTTCTAGTAAATCTTTATCATATTGAACGACCACCGTGTTTTCGTAAAACTGGCCGTTAAGGTCCGGTTTAGTGCCGCATCTCGCGTACGCTATTCTAAAGGTGAAATAAGTCTTGCCGGTGGACGGAGGTACATAAACACATCGAGGATCTCCGTATTGTCCTTTCGATGAGACGATTCCTTCGAACGGTTGACTAAATTGTAAATGTACATCCATATGATCTTTACCGCACATTACTTCCAGCGACTGAATAGTAGGCATACCGTCGGGCCTTTCTAAAGGCCATATTTCGCTATTCGTGATGACCATTACTTCCTGTAAAACGTCGCCAATGTAAATTATATATATATATATATAGCAACCCGTTTTATACATTGAGCGAGTAAGTGTACAATCATACACAAAAAATATATGAGATTAATAATTTTGATTTTATTCTAGTTTCCGAATGTGGACAAAGGAGGTATACGAATACTTTAAAGGACATGACGCGTGTATATGAATTTAAATAATAATCCACGTGGATATGCATATTTATACGTGTCCATTAAGGTTATCCTATTTTAGTTGATTGTGTGGTGAGAGTTAGGGAACTGAAATAACAAAAGGCTATTGTAAATCAATAATACGCACAATTAGACGTCATCTTTAGACGTGTATGAATAAAGTCTAATTGTAAAAATCAACTTTTATTGATTTCGAATTTTAACGACCTTTCTGCAGATCAAAATGACGATATTACAAAACCGATTAGATTAGTCCAGGGACATATTTGAGAGCACTTGGTAAACGTAGTCAATGTGTCTGCACGAAAATACGAAATACATTCTTGGATTATAATACAAAGGAAGTATTGTAGAAAAAGAAAAAAAACAATGAATTTCTCCTGAAAACTTCGTGGATATATAAATTCGGAAAAGGTAAAGGTAAAGAAACTACTCTAATTTAAACTTAATTTTATATTAAATTCTTGAAGTATTGGAATTATATATACATATAATATCTTAATGAAAGTGCTAAAAATATTTATATACATTTTTCAATGTAAAATTCTAACATATTTGAGTAATCATTTTTCCAAATATATCATGTTCACTTGAAACAGATATCATAAAACGTTTATTTAATTAATAATTTGTGAATAAATTAAACATATTTACGTATATATTTATGAGTATAAGTTAGATTTAGTCAGCAATAATGGTTTCAGAAAATATTTCTATAGTTCTTCTTTGATGATGCATATTTTTAATTATAAAATTAAATGAAATAAAAATACTTATTATACCGTATCAATATATATATATATATATATATATATATATATATATATATATATATATATATATATATATATATATATATATACGGAGTAAGATTACATGAAATTACACCAGAATTTAGACTAAAAAGTGGAGTGCGACAAGGCGTTAGTCTCTCGCCGCTGTTATTCATATCTGCTATAAAAAGAGTCCTCCAACAGTTGAATTGGCAAAACCTAGGAATTAACATCGACGGGAATACTTAAATCATTTAAGGTTTGCCGATGACATAATTTTGATAGCAAAAAGTGTAGATGAGTTACGGTGACAGATAGAAGAACTAAATGAAATTGTCAAAACAATGGGCTTGAGCATTAACCAGCAAAAAATTAAAATAATGCTAAACGAATTTATACCAAATAAAGATATCAAACTTGAAAGTAAACATCTGGAAACAATCCAAGAATGCATATATCTGTGCCAACTGATTAGTATCACAGGATCATTGCATCGAGAAATAAGTAGAAATACCAGACTGGGATGGAGGACAGTGTTTGGGCGGAATTCGGTTATTTTCAAATCAAAACACTGCACTTAAAAAAGAAAGCGTTAGATCAGTGCATACTCTCGGTGATGGCATACGATTGTGTAACATGGACGCTAACCAGGAACTACAAACATAGGTACAAGTACCCAGAGGTCAATGGAGAAATGCACGCTATCAATCACTAAAAAAGACCGAAAAACGATCGAATGGGTCCGCAATAGAACAAAAGTAACAGATATAGAAAGAATAAATATAATGAAATGGCAATCGGCCGGTCATATAATGAGAAGAACAGATCGAAGATGGACAAAAAGAATCTCACAGTGGTACCCACGAGGAGAAAAAGGCATCAGCGACGACCGCATATGAGATGGGATTACGAGTTCATACAAAAGTTAGGAATTACCTGGACCAGAACTGTTCAAGACCGACATCATGAAATATTGGTTGATCAGCTGAATATGATGATGATGATGATATACATATATATATATATATATTTAATCACAACAGTCTACTAGTTTCACTGGTTACAGAATCATCAAGGTTTAATGAAAAACAATTTTAAAAAAAGTTGAGTTTACTATTTGCTGTTAGTTTTTATCATTTTTCATTCAGTTATGATGATACTATAACAGTAAAGCGAGTAGACGGTTTTGATTAAACAAATATATTTCGGTACGATATAAAAAGCATTTTTATTTAATTTAATTTTTAAGTTAATAATTATTTCCTTTTATTTTCTCATATCCGTACGTCTATTAAGGTAGATGTGCGTATATCACGAGGTGTTTCTACATAAAAGTACATACAGATAACTAAGTAAATGAAAACTAGAATAGAAATATCGGTATTATGGATGGATAGGAATGATTGAATCGTGGTGATGTACATGAAAAAATCATTAAATAAATGTATACAATTAAAATTATTCGTGCGGTAGTCCTCCCGAATATTGAAAAAAAATCAGAAATGCGAATAAATTTAGAACAATTACACGATTGACCTATACATATATTGGCAAACGGAAGATCTGAAAATTTTTGGTAAACGGAATATTCCCTGAATGGTTTATATATATATATATATATATATATATATATATATATATATATATATATATAATGCCGCGGTGGTATAGTTGCTGGCTCGAGTGCGGACCTAATGGTGAAAGGTTCAACCTCGTTGTATAAAATTTTTCATCATCACAACTTTTAATATCAAGGAGAAAGGCAGTGGGACCTCATTATTAGTTCCTTGAATACTTTGTGCGTAAAATAACGTAAAATGGGTTAGTGACGACATTTGGTAACGAAGAATACCACAATTATATATATATATAATACAGATATGTATAAATATTACATTAATCAGCTTTATCGTGCGTATTTATCGTGAACGTGTGTGAGTGACGTGGAAATTATTCACTATACTAGTATAGATTGTATATAGACCCGTCTTCGGCTATCTAAGGCTCGCGTCCACATTTTCTCTTTAATCCGCGCTCGACGGTTCCGTGTCAGATGGAAAAATTTTCCAGTCCAGTTAACAGCCATCCATTATTGAATGTTGGAAATCCATGACATCGTTTTGCGGCCAACACCACGAACACCTACTGCGCTCATCAGTGTTGTTTGGAGTATCTCGTATTTTGGTCTCGCATCAAATGACCGAGATATTTGATTTTCCTTAGTTTTATTAGATTTATCAGTTGACGATCCTTATTCGTCTATGTCTATCCGTCTGCCGCGTGTAATAGCATGGGAAAACATAGCGCATAACTATTAAAATTTAACATCGTGACTTAGCAGAACGTTGTTTAGGTTATGAAATGTCAGTCATTAATTTACATTTTATTTCTACTTCTGGCGAGCCTGTACTTGTAATCCAGCAACCGAAGTACTTAAATTTGTCTACTTTCTCTAGTGAGTACTATTGAACAATTATCCGCGATTTTAATTTTTATGCGCGGTGTATGTGCCTTTTGTTCACCATCGTCCCTTTGTTTTTATAATTGACAGATTGTGTATTCTCTACGGGACAAATTTATACGATTTAGTAAAACTTCATGTTTTATTCGCTACTTATATCCTTTATAATTATTTTTTCTTATTCCGATAACGATTTGATAAAATCGAATATAAACCGTGTTTGCTTTTGAATTTTTTAATATAAAATCAAATTTTTCAGTATTTCTATAAATCAGATATTTACGTCTTCTCTGTTAACATACCAAAAAAAAAATCCTGCGATTCGTACCGTTTTGAATTGTTAACTTTTCGATTTATAATGGTTGATCGAATAATTCGATAATCGACGGTCGAATATATGTATTTAGTAGCTTTTGCAATGTGACCCCTCGGTACTATCAATTACAACCGTCTCTTCCTATATTTCCATATTTCCATGGTTACATTTTTTTAAAAACATTAAGCGTAAAGGAACTGTACATATCAGCGGATTACAGTTCGGACATTACTTGTTGCTGGATATCACCTATTCCTTATGCAACTTAGAGAAACTACTTACTGCCCTTTGCATGCTGGACGTGCAATTTACAATCCAGATAAAGTGTTCTTCGAATGTCCTTCTTTAGTAACGTTACGTTTTGAACTATATCTTCGAACGGACATAGCGACATTTGCAGAAAAGTTACTACGTTTATAGAAATATGAGTTAGTTCGTACGTACAGAATTACGTTCGGTAAGCTGAAAATCTATCCCCGTTAAAAAATATTTACACCTCTACACCTCACCTCACCTCGTAACTAAGTACTATTGCAACGGGCATTTAAGGGAGGGGATTACTTTATAATTTTAATTTGGTATAAACCACTAGCGTACAATTTTCGAATTTAAATAAATAAATTATCGAACATAGTCGCTATATAGAGTCTATAATTCGTTCGAATAGTTTTATATTTAAAGATGTTAAATTTTAAACGTTAAATTTCAACTTACGTCTCGTATTTTAGACTTTATATTTAAATTTTAAAGATAAATATCGTAATTTTCGACCATCACCGTCATAAAGTTCGTTAAACCGGTTTGAGGTAGGCGTTGCTATTGCAGTGAATATATACTATTAAGTATGAATCATTGTAACCGTGTTATCAAAAATTAATAACTATTTATATTTTTGGATTACCACAAATACCACGTTAGACGTTAGATGTTGTTTTAGTGTGTATATATATATATATATATATATATATATATATATAAATAATAATAATAAAAATAAGAGACAAAAAAATACATGAAAAATATATGTGCTAATACAACAAGAACGGAAATAATAACTTAAAGCATCAAGAAATACTTAACGTATTACGCAGCCTGTAGGAATTTAACATTCATTAAATATGTATTATCGTAATTACAGTCACGTTTAATTACGTAGTTTGCCCGATAAATACAATAAACACTTTAGAATTATTAATTATTAAACGAGTGTAGTAGGTAATGTGAATTAAATATTATCATCACACCGCACCGAAATTATCTTTAATTTCAGTTAATTACTTTTTTTATGCTATTCGTGTCTAGTTTTTCACTGATTCATCTATCTTACGAACCGGTTCAGCCCTAAGTGTCAATTCTTTCATGGTTTATAAAAGTAGTTGCAGCACGTATATTATATATATATATGTGTGTGTGTGTGTGTGTATAATATAATTTTTACCGTTAAATTATATAAAAAACGAGATTATTTCGTTCAAAGACGTGGTATTACTTGTCCTCCTAAATATATGTGAGATTTTTATTATGTTATTATTCTTTTATTCATTATTATTATTATTTAATACTAAAATTAATTATTTGTTTTGTAATTATTCTTTTAATTATTATTATTATTCAGTTGTCTTCGTAACGTAACATATCTTCGACGTTTGTATAATTCAACTTTTATATATATGCAAACATACACACACATACACACACACACATACACACACATATATATATATATTTACATTAAAACTTTAATATTTCAATGATAAAGGGGACATTTGTGTCCATAATTACATCTATATGTATAATTCTCTTTCCCCACCACCCTCTCTCTTTATATTTTTTATTTTTTTTTATTTTTAATAAAGATACGATCTTAACTCATTGAAGTTAAATAAGTATCAAATTTAGTAAAGTGTAGCTTACTAACAAGATCATCCTGTTAGCCAGCTTATGGGTTGAAGTCAGTAGTCCATTGACCATGACTACGAAAATTAGTTTGTATTAATCTATTTATGTAATAGAATTTAATGACTTCATAATAAGTCTGACGGGTGGCGCCCTTTAAGACGCCTGATGTCTTGACTATTATCTAATAAATTGGTAGCTTCCACATTGACATGTTGGTGTAGCCTCTTCTTGTGTGCTGTAGCGAATTTTCTAATCTTTTCGTTTACAAGCGAGATGTGCAAGTCTCGATGAATATCATCATTCTCGAATAACGGCATGCATCGACAATTGCTCTTAGTATTATGCTTTGTCTAGCTTGGATCTTTGCTCTAGAAGACCTGCTGGTACAGCCCCATAACTGCAGACCATAAGTCCATATTGGCTTTATGATCTGCCGATACAGTAGGCATTTGTACCTTACGTCTAGAGGCGATTTGCGTCCAATAAGCCAATATAACTGCTGAGTTTTTTTCTTTATTTGTTTACATTTCATTCTGACATGTATTTCCCAGATCAGCCGCCTATTCAGGTGCATACAAGGTACTTGACTGAGTCAACCTGTGGAACAGGTTTACCTCCTAAGTACACTTGGTGATGCACATCTGTTCGTCGGTATGTGAAAGTTATATGCGTTGATTTTTCTTCATTGATTTTAACTTTCCAGTTTGATGCCCATTCGTGCACTCTGTTCAAAGAGTTTTGCAATTTATTTATAGCTTCAGAATGACTACTACTAACGGCTAATATAGCTGTATCGTCGGCGAACGTAGCTGTCGTCGTTTGCGCATCCGTTGGTAAGTCTTCTGTGTATAGAAGATACAAGATGGGACCGAGAACGCTTCCCTGCCGAACTTCAGCTTCTATGTTGTAGGATGCGGAAGTAGCATTTTCTCGCTGTACTTTAAATTGTCTTTCTGATAAATCAGAATTCGGCTTAATTTATAGGTCAGCTCGTCGTGCCATACCTTATCGAAAGCTTGCGCTACGTCTAAGAAGACGGCCGGGCAATATTTTTTTTCCTCAAATGCTCTATTGATTACCATTGTGATCCTGTGCACTTGATCAATTGTGGAGTGCTTCCGTCGAAACCCAAACTGATGTACTGGTATATACTCTTCAACCATAGGCAACAGTCGTTTGAGTAATAACTTCTCGAATAACTTTGATATAGTTGGCAATAATGAAATTGGTCTGTATGACCCTACATCAGCGTCTGGTTTGTTATGTTTTTTTACCATAATGATTTGCGCTATTTTGAAACAGCGTGGCATGTATTCTAAACGTAGACAAGCATTAAACAAATATGTCAACATAATTATACCTTTTTTTGTTAGTTCTTTTAGCACTCTTGGGGATATGCCATCAATACCTGGAGCTTTCCGAGGATTCATATTATTATCTATTTCAGTCGCTATCTCATATGGTGTAAATATTATCACTTTTTCGTCCGTTTTATAATTAATGCTGATATTAATAGTTGAAGGCATATTATGCGGTTTGAATACCCGAGATAAATGGCGAGCAAAGCATTCAGCTTTATCGGTATCTGACCTTACCAGTTTCCACTCTCATCTTTAATGGATGGAGCGTGTGTAATTGTATGCTTAATTTTTTGGGTAGCTTTCCAAAGAGAATACTCTTTATCCTCGAAAGGACTAAGATCTTTGATGTATGCGGTGAATGTTTCTTTGCGAATCTTTTTTATTAACGCGTTAAGTTGGCGACTGGTTCGATTAAATCGATTTTTATCAGATGGACTCCGAGTATTTTGCCATATGTGCCGGACTCGTCTTCGTTCAGCGATCTTAAGTCGTACTTGTAATGGGTACGTGATTTCTTTTGATTTATATCTTTCTGGTTCAGGTGTAGCTGTGTTGGCTGCTTCAATAATTGCTTCAATAAAACTTTTTGTGTGTTCTTCCAAATCTTGTTTTGTTTTTAATCGTATTCTAAGGTTTATTTTCTGATCTAGTTCTTCCCGAAATTTATCCCAATACTCTCTTTATATACGTATATATTATATAACTATCTACGGTTATGTTTAAAAAGCCCTATTGTGTAGAAAATATTACTTTGTTTTCATATCCATATTGTAATGTGTCTGCAAATACTACGTATCTGAAAAACGGAATTACCCATCGCAATAGGTTAGCCGTATTTTACATTTGGAAGTCTATAATTATTTCGCGTACTAAAAATGTGTCAATAATAATTAATAAAAGGAATTTACCCGTACGTAATAATCCTCGGATTATTAAAATAATGTTAACTATATTGTACTTAGTTGTTAATGACTAATTTTGCAAAATTGATAATGTCTAGTCTAAAACGGAATTAATGATCATAGGACTATCGAAATAGTGTTAACTATATTTCATTAAAAAGTCATTTGCTTTTCGATACCAAGTTACTATCTAAATTGATCCGTTTATTGCAGTATTTTCTGTTTGAAGAACAAAACGGGTATGCGTTTTTCGAAATTTGTTTGAAACTTGCACTTTTGTGCCTAAATGATATTTAAGTTTTTCTGTAAGATTGCAATGGCATCGTCTTCATTCGTTGCAATTAACGTTGTCATCTTCGAATGTTTCTATTTCCACATTTTAGTAGATCAGCTGTATAAAGTGATAGTTCCCAGTACTCTACTCGCAGGTACTTCAGCACTAATAGGGTGTACTTAACTTAGAATTGAATATCCATTAGATAGAATTCCAGTATTTTTATGGAAACCCGCATTTAATTTTATATAACAGGCCTTCACCGTGCCATAATTTGTCGAAAGCTTTAAAGATGTCGATATAAAGCGCATTGTGATTTTTTTAAATACTCACTGATTTCCTGAGTGTACTTTTATAATTGTCTAGATTCTAGGAATTTACATTGAATATATTAAAACTATCAACACGACAATTGACATCACGAGCATGGAACTCGAGTGAAATTTAAGTGGATCACTGTCCATTGTGGCGTCTGTGGAAATGAGATATCTGACGTGATTACTCGATCGGACCTGACTTAGACTATTGAGAAGCATCGAACTACAGTGGGGACGGTTAATACCAAAGCTTAAGGTAATCTTTTACAGTTTTTTTCAATCATAATTCGAATGAAAAAGCTTGTTAAAAATTTAAAAATATGCTACTATTGAAAAGACAATTTCAAAAGAGTTCTAGATTAAATATGGGGACCTCTTCCGTAAATACTTTGTATTTGTCACATTAAGAACTAGTCATAAATGTACATCTTGTTATTTTGCCAAGTTGTGGATTATCAAACGTGGAGTTTATGAGGTATGTAATATTGAAGATAAATCGAGAACATCAGATTTGGTCCTGCTCCAAATACAAAAATAAAGATTTCTGTCTGAATTTCTATTGAGAAGGAATACGCTACCAATACTACTTGAAGAATTTTTTGCGAACCCTATCTTCTTGAATGCGCGTAAATTATATAATTTCATTAACCCCAGTAATATAAATTTATAATCCGAACAAACTACTTAAACTGGCCAAACGGGTGAAAACCGAACCAAAAAAAAACAACAACAGCGGTTTATATATATATATATTCAATGCTTTTCTCAGTTGTTCCAAAGACTGTGTTCATTTGTTCTACAGTGCTTTTTCTGAAACTAAATTGATGCTCGGCAGTTACTTTTGTCTTCTAAATGATTTCATTTAATCTACCGAATACTAGTTTTTCTAATAATTAACCGAGACCACGGAGTAAATATGTTAGTCGATAGTATGTGTAAGCTTAGTACGTTACCAAGTTTTATCATTATAGTAGAGTTCGATTGAATTGGGAAGAATGATGTTCTTTGTTCTTCGACGATCACTTTAACGGAAGATTACACACGTTCGATTGTAATCGATAAAAAAATGTATTTAATTTGAAAAGTGTGAATGTAACGATTTTTGAAAAATAATCAAAATCACTAAACTTTTTTTTATAAAAAATCAAAGGATTACTAGATTATTTTATAAATACTGTTTTTTTTTTTGTTTTTTTTTTTAACTTTGCTAATTTTTGTAAATTGTATATATAAATTAATATTTTTTATAAATTGTTTATATTTTTATATTATATTTTTTACGTTCACTTTATAATGGTTTTATTTACTTTAATAAAATATATTTTCATATTTCTCTTTTTATTATTTTTTTACAGTTATACTTTCGATCAGTGATAACGCGGCGATAATTGTGCGGCTGTTATAGATTACGGTTAAGAATTGAAAGTTCGCAAGCGTATAATGGCCCGGACTATAAACTACTACGCGGTAATAATTAAAGTGCAAATATAACATCGCGCCCAATAATAATAATAATAATAATAATAATATACATATGGATTATAATAATAATTGTAAATAATTATCGATAATAGTAATACTCGTAACGTTATATATAATCGAAGTTACGTTGTATTAGTAATGTAGAGAACGGTGCGGCCTTTTTAATCGCGTTGAAGATTTAGAGAAAAGCTGTCTGGGGTATAACCGATGAACGAACTTAGCGGAGAATAATTTTATAATGACCTATCGGCTATATTGACGATACTATCAGTCGAATACGAGAATAATGTTTCGCAGTCTTCCGTCCTAGTCTACACTTTCGACGGGAACAATGGACGAGAAAAATCGAACAATAGATTAAAGAATCGTTCTCGTTCATTCAAAACTTTACTAGTCTAAAAGATGAAACAAAGTACGTATAGGCGGCCAATCCCGTTTTCAGACGTCCGTTAGTTTATTTTACAGTTCCGAATAATCACGACGAATGATTGATAGCGAACGTGGTAATTTAAAGAATTTTCCTCTTATAAATAATAATCATAATAATACCGTCGTTATGAAGACTACTTATCTTTCATCGACGATTAATTTGACGAAACTTTATTAAACTTTAGTACCCCCTACACTACATTAGACTACTATTATCTCTGCCCGGATGTGTACTACGATCGTTCAATTCCAATTTTTGATCTCTATAGTGTAATATGCCGTTATTTATTCGGAGGCGAATTGTTCCTCCTGAATATGTGTAACTCGATCGCAAACTTTGTCTTTATGTACGAATTAGAGTAAATAGCGTAAATAGAACGCAAAGGTAGATTACGGTTTTATTTTATTTTGATTACGACCGCAATTGTCTCGCTCATTCGGTACAATTTTGCTTAACGTTATGTTACATTAATTTTCGTTTTAGCGAGATTCCAGTAATTTACAAAGCTCTACCGTTAGACACGTTTAAATTACATCGTTAATTATAATTGCGTTATCGATACATTTCAAACGTTCGTCCTTTGGTGTAAGGATGTTCAAATAGAAAATAACAGAATTCACAGATGCTACAAAATACAATTTTAAATCGTTCCGAATAGGTGACAAAACTCTCGTTAATATTTGACTTGTGTAACAATTAATTCTTAATAATTTCTTTAATCTTAGCCTTATATTTATATCGTATAATAATTTATACGTTAATCTACCATTACACTGGTTATTCCATCTTGCCAAATATTTAAAATAATTACGTTAATTTTAAAATTGTTAACCTTTGTATGGTTTTCATATGTTTATACGTTAAATATTAAAACATTTGCGGCGAGTAGTTAATCTAAACATTTTATATTCCGCTAACAAGTCAGATTGGTACACGCTTAAGTCAGCCAGTAGAACTGCAGTGATAACTAGATTTGCAGCCGTCGACACAGTTCTATACAAAAAAAAAGCCAACACTCAACAGTAGCTTCTTCCGAATTTTTAAAATTTTATTCATTGCAAGATCAGTTACATTTGTAATATAAATACTTGAACAGTAATTAAAAATTGCTCGAATGTTCCCTCTACTTGCTGGACGTGCAATCGAATGCCCTTTCTTTAATAACATTTCGCTCTGAACTGTACCTTAAATTACTGCGCACGTCTCGTAATGGCCCTCCTTATAACGTATTGTCCCTTCTTCACCTTGAGAATTTACATCTGTTTCCGGACATAGCGATATTTCTAGAGAAGCTTTCCGAGTTTATAGAAATATGAATTATGAATTACAGTATCACGTTGGGTAGGCTGTAAAAGGCGTCCCCATTAAAAAAAAAAATGATTAGCTTTAAAATCGGCGTTGGAGACGACTCAGAAATCGATGTCACGTTAAGGTTGCCAACATTTGCCACAATGAGAGCGATGAAATTCTTCGGATATATAGTAATAACAAAACAGGCGTATAATGGACATGGATAAAATTAGCCAGTAACGACCATCGGGACATAAGATGGATCGATATTATATTGTAATCCATTTTCAGAATACGTACGTCAATCAGAGGATCGTAAAAAATAGCGAAAAATTATAAAATCACTGGCGGATTATAATTACGATACTCTACCTAGGGTGACGACTAAAGATGAGATGATGATAACACAAAAATAAATATTAGATGACGGATCGATGCGGTAAAATGCAAAATATGTTCTATAATCTATATAAAAATAAAATACAAAAAATGCGGTAGTAATATTTCATAACGAAATCACTAGTTTAGGTTGGAGAATTAATTTTATATATATATATATATATATATATATATATATATATATATATATATATATATATATATATATATATATATATGTAAAAGTATAAGAGAGAAATGGTTCGACCGGATAATAACGAGAACTAATATATCAGACTAAACAGCGAATAGCCGTTGGTAAGTTATCGATGTTGAATATAATAGCTGCATACGTTTACAACGGAACGAGCAGATTTACGATAATATACTAGTAATAGTAGAGTAGCAGAGATTGAAAAAATGTGTTAAAAATAACTATTTTAAACTACGCCTAATTATACAGTTCACACATATTGTAACATTAATCGTGTTTATCCTTTTGCTCGTATACACGCGTTATTTTCTGGCGTTACAATATATATATATATATATGTATGTGTGTGTGTGTGTGTGTGTTCTTATAATTGCACTTCGCCAGTTATCCAAAATATACACAGGTTTTTATATATAAGGCAGGCAGCGAATGTGAAAAAAAGTTTTTAAATATATACCTAGTGTAAACTTACGAGTATTAAAAATGCGATTAATGTCACAATGGTATTCAGTTCGTAACGTACGATTGAAAGGTGAATTCCCGTAGATTATAACTCTTCTCCATATATATATATATATATATATATATATATATATATATATATATATATATGTTTGAACAACGACGGTTGTTTGTTAGTCAGGTAGTTAGTTCAGTTAGTTACTTTGAAGATACATACGGTACAAGGTTATCGCGAACGTTTCGAAGTGACTAGCGTCTGTACTAGCTACCTTTACAATTAGATACCTGTATATTTGGCAAAAGGTTAACACCTTGTGTAATTTTATATATATATATATATACATACATAGAGTGAAGCACAGATTCGAACACCGGTACAGCAGCTAGTAAAATCGACCAAGGCGGCAATAGTAACAACAGCGGGATATGGCCGTCGTTGGTTTAGACTTGTCAAAGTATAATTATGGATTATTACTCGAACGTTCAAAGGTTAAAGGAAGAACACAAAAATACTAGGTAGTCGTGGAAAATATCTAATAAATAGAGAAGCATTCTGGTTATTAATGTACGAATATGAAAATCTTTGAACGAATCTTGTTTGTATTTCCAACGTGTAACGGAGAATCGGGTTATAAAACAATTTATAGGATGCACCACACAACGTACGACATTTAATGTACCTGAACTTGAAGGCTCATAGAAAACGAACCAGTAGATAGATAGGAAACTGACTTTGATGACACCCTTTTGGACGGTCGTAATTTACCCGTTATAGTCTCTCCTAACAAAAAACCTGTAACCGGTTTTAACAAATTTCTCTAAATATTAATATTAATTATCGGAGTAATTATTATTATTATAACTATCGCGTGTTTGTATGTAATTTACGTGATTTTAAAGTTGAAATTTATCAGAAGCACTCGTTTAATAAGTCACCAAGTCGAAAATATAGACTTATCATTTAATGTGTAGTATTTACTATTTCTCATTATATATTTCTTTTAACAATGTTAAGAATTGCTTATTCGGACGATGTAATACTTCGGAATAAGTCATTTTGGCCGTTCGAGGAATTTTCAACATTTTGCGGCTAGTCCACATCTGGAAGACTTTTAGTTTTTTGCACGACGTCGCGGATATAGTCTATAATTCCGCACTATAAACCAGTAACACCGAACAAGGCGTGTGCGAAGACTTATCGTCCAGTCCCGGTTGCACCTTATTTCAATGGACAGAGATTTTATAATACGGCATTCTAAATATTTTATGATTTTAGTTAGTCGGTTAGCAACGTGCTATGAGAAATTTGGTCTCCAAATCAATGCGTTAAAAACAAAAGTGATGGGGTATGTGAAAAAAAAAAATACTGGACCAAGTGGATAAATTTAAACACAGTGAATCTCGATTATCCGTGCTCATTCCGGAATCGTAAAAAAAATTTAGAAACAAACATGTTCACGGTTATATAATTTTGGATTTAACTACGGTGACATCGCTGCGGTTTATAAAATATGTGTCGCTATACGACAAGAAATGAATAACCGGAAGCAAAGACGCATTACGGAATTTTTGAAGCAGTACATGTTAAAATGAAAATTCCTAGTTTGATGTTATATACAGAGGCAAATGTAAGTAATTTTTCTACCGATGTTGATATTTCTTTAATAAAAAGCAATTTTCGGATTATCTCTATTATCCGTGCGACCCATCCCGATGATTAATCCGGATAAGTTAGGTTGTTGGATAATGAGCGCGGGTTATTCGGACTTGGAAATAAGATCTAGAATTGAAGCGACGCGTGTAGCCCTTGTTAAACTGCGGAACGTCTTACGCGGTCGTGATATTATCATTGATTTACGATGGAGAATTGTCAAATGTTCAGTGCTATCAACCTTATTCTTTGCTTCAGAAACTTGGACATTGAAAGTTGGACATGTAAAACGACTAGAAGAGCACTTAGAGACGTTTATTTATATAAAACTATTATCAATACCATGGACGGCTAAAGTAACAAATCAAGGAGTGCTAGAACGTTTAAGATAGAGTTAATATGAACAATGAAGGCGAGGAAAATGAAGTACCGCGGACAAAAATACGAGCTAAATCATACTGATAGCTGCGATAGAAAGTATTGCCGACGAATATGCTGGTTATTAAATATACGACAACGGATGAATTTCGATACAACGGTACAACGGAGGATTTGTTCCATTTATCTCGAGATCGACATTTATGGAAGAAAATAACGCAAGATGTGGATGCCGACCTTCGATAATCGTAGCAGGCACTAAAAGAAGAAGAAGAAGGAATATTTTATGGAATTCGCGATCACCACGTTATCGTACGTATAGCGGTCTATTTTTTTTTAGCACCTTTTGTGTAAAAGCGTATGTTTACTACTTTCATTTACTGCATTCGTGGTAATTCTTGCAAATGACTAATTCTAATCGCAAGCACCGCTGTATCATCTGCGTATCGAATATTATTAATAATATTAATTACTATGCCTTGACGCTTTCCAACTGATCAAAACTTCTTCCGAGAATAAAATATATACATAATTTTAATATTACCGACAATTTGTTAAATAATATATTTTTAAATAGATCACATTTTTTATATTTTAAAGAATTCTATAATTATGTTATCAATACTCATTTTGAATTAAATTTATTCTGAACTTATAAAATAGAATTGTATTTTAAATATTTTCCATTTATTTTTATGTTAAAAAAAAAATTTAAATTAATTTTTAAACGTTTCATTACATAAATATAGTGCGTAGGTTCGATAATGAGCCAGATAATGTTATTTCATAATTGTAATAATTAAAATATCATATTTTCGTACGTTAACTCATATACCCTGTGTACCGGGGATAGGGGTTAGGAACATTATTTAATTTAATTTGTTTTGTACTATTTAACGTAAGAAACCCCTTTCCTTTCGAGATCCATATATACATATATATATATATATATATATAAATGTATGAGAAAATTCACAAATTTAAAGGATACCCGTTTAAATCAATCCCCTGAAACTCGCTTCGCATATTATCTGTTTAGGTCCTACGGCTAAAGTTAAGGAAACAAGGACCTGCTTTTTTAGCCATCTGCTCGATCTCTGTGTATTATTCCGCGTGACGCCCTCGCGTTCTTCTTTAGCGGAAAGTTTTCTACAAGTTGTTAGGTCGAGGCTAAACAAGATTTCTTGCCAAAAAGTAACAATATTTTACTCTTACCTTATATTATATGTAATGTTTGTAATGAAAATTTTTAAAATATTCGTTTATTATTATTATTATTTAATTATATCGGAGTTAATGAACCTGTTCTATTATCGAACCAAGTTTTAACGGGGGTCTAATAGAACTCGTTTCCAATTAATCCGGGTTCTTACGTTTACCGTATGTACACATGTTATTTTTAAAGTGTCGCTATAAATTGAAACTAATACGATATCGTCAAATAGCGATAATAGTGAAAATTTGCAACAGTTTACGATCTTACACGTTCGGTACAAATTAATAGGACAAGCTGGAGATGTCGTCGTTGTTTAGTTTCGAATAAAATAAAAAAGTCGTTAAATAATTTTAAAAGACACCGTCGTCTGGCATGTTTTTGGAATTTAAAGCTACGTAGAGTTTACTCTTTTCGCGCGGATATTTTATTTAACTGAATTAATTTTATTTATTTCATATTTTATACTGCCGTGTGTAACTGCCGAGACTACTACGGCACTAGGTTGATGGAAGAAAAAACTTGTACAATTGAGAAAATAGTTAAAGAACTATGAGAAAGGAAAAAGTATAGGTGTAATAAAATAAAAGGAGAAAAAGTAGAAAGGGACGGGCACGTTGTTGGAGTAGATGGTCATGAGAGTGATATGTGCTGAGAGCTGGTATAGTTGGAACGGAACTAATTAACAGATGGTTTCCACTTTTAAAATTCCTGTAAATTTCGATAATTTGTTTTTCGTTAAATTTTCAACATTTACAAACTTCTGTAAACTCTATTTTTGACGAAACGTTCGAACGTCTTTTTTTAATATGAGACGATTCCGGCAACCGTATTATCATTACTCCCACCGCTTCATTTTGAGCCTCACCGCCGCAGCCGTAGAATTTTTTTTGAAACCGACATTCCGAATTTTTTCAAATTTACGCATTATTTACTTTCTCTCTAGATAACAGTCCGACATAAAACACACGTGCACATGTGTACATAAATATAGGTGTACGTTAAATTTTATTATATATTCGTACTAACATTTCATTGATACTCGCCGAATAGACCCCCGGATGGTTCTTTGTTATAAACGCAACGTAAAAAGGATTGGTTTTTCTCGTCCGAAATAAGTTAGAAGAAAATATTCGATTGTCGCACCCGTCGGAGAATTACGAAGTCACGATTTTTTCAAAAATTTTCGTATACGCCATAATTCCCCGATTTTTTTTTTACCGAGACCTTTTTCCGGCATTAAAATAATTATTAATATTTTGAATAATTTATCGCAGAAAACAAAAAGTTGACGGAGCACGGCAAAAGTACTTCTAGGAAGATAAATTAAAAATGCCAACATTTGAAACTAACCTTTTAATAATTTTTTAGAAAATAAAACTAAATTTTATCCGGTTCGTAACACGTAAATCGTTACTAAATTTCCACATATTAACTTAATGATGCAGATTTTGTTTTCTACACACATACAAATCACCGGAATCTACTATGTTCAGATCGACCATATTGTATATTTGCCTTACTATCAACATCATCGTGATCTTCATCACGACAGCCGTAGGATTTTTTTTTTTTAATCCGCTTTAAATAGACCGAAGTCGATATTTCGGTCAAATTTTAAAGTTATTTTACGCATCATCGAGTTGTGGTGAAATTTTCGTTATTATTATTTCTATTTTAAAAACCTAACATAGAACGTAATGTATTCCTGTAAATACACTAACGGGGTATGTGCTCGTCGCGAATGTGATAATAAATTTTTAAATGTGATAGAATTTATAAATACAGCTCGATTTAAAGGAAGAGAACGAGTCATCAGCATCGTTCGAAACGGAAATAGTGAAATGTAACATATATAATGACATTGATAAAACGATTTCGGATTACGTTTAAAATTAATTCAATCGTGTTACGCGAATTAAATAAGCGTATATCTCGAATTGCTATCTTTATTTGAATATTTTATATGTTGGTATAAATATTTATTACGTGGCATACTTATTTACGCGTTTACTCCGGGTTTACGTGGATACTGTTCACAGGATGTAGTAACCGCTGAAATGTAAGCCCGACCGACGTAGTAATTTGCCAAGCGGAAGATTTATATAGGGATAAACTGAATGTCACGCCTATTTCTTCACCACAGCCACCTGTCGACATATTACCTTTTTTTTTTTTTTTTTTTAAATTTTTTTCTTACAATTAATAAGTCTTAAGATGTGCGATTACCGCCTATGGAGAAAACACCGGCTAAGCACTTTGTAATAAATAGCAGGTTGTATATTTCGACGGCGGACACTTATTATTTTCGTACGGTCGCTTGGAATTCTTGTATGATATCCCGGAATATCTCGAACTGGAGAAAAGTAACGATAAACAGAAACGATACACTACTATTATTCCATTATTAGATACACCCCAAAAATTATCTTATAAATTTCTGTCTTTTTATCTGTTGTTGGAGTATGTCGAAGGGTAACCCAATGAAAACTTATAATAGGTAAACTCCATTCGAAAAAAAAAAAATACTATATTTTAATTAAAGAAACTTTGTACGTGTGCCGTTTTATATAAGATTTCATCGTAGATGTCTAGTCGGATTCAGATTAATAAAAATATATTTTACATTCAATTACCTTCGTTTTAATTACACAAACAAAATTTGGATATTTTGTTATTATTGTAATTATTAAAAAGCAAATATTACGTAAAAAAAACCCTCCGTGATTATTTAATGTTAAATATGTATATATGCGTGAGGTATATATACCAGAAGTTACAAACAATTTCGCCTGTGTAATTATTATTTTTTTAATACAATATTGCTGTCTGTTTCTTTTATTACACGACCGTAACTATTTCAGAAAAGGTCGATGACGAGATATTTTACAGATGGTCTTTGACAGAGATATCGCTGTCTCTTTTATTACGCGAAAACAAAAAAGGTAGAGCGAACCGATGATGCTGTGATGTTTTTACAGTCGGAGTGTACCGGTTTTAATAGATGCACTGTTTCCCGATTTGAGGTGACTGTTAAATTTTAAACGATTCGACAGAGATATCGCTGTCTCCTACTTTTTAAAACTTTAAATTGTTGCAATTTCTGTCCTATTTATGATATCAATGTGAAACAATGCTTAGACAAATCCCATAATATAGACTATAAGCTGTTCGAATTTCATCATTTATTGCTTTAATGGGTTTTGAATTAAATCGGAACAGAGAGATAGACAGACAAAAATTAAAAAAATAATGGTTTAAACATTATCCTTAACCAATATGCGTGTGTGTATGTATTATATGTTTAATCCAACAAAAGAACACCACCTTATATTAACTTGTACAGAATCATTAGTTAGCTGGTTCGCTATTAAACTAAGTGTTGACGAGAATAGTTTAGACAATATCCTCGACTAACTTCGAGTTAATATGGCTCTTATACAGACACATACATAATATATGGGGGTGTGTGTGCATGTATGTATGTATTATATATTTAAAAATATTCCTTATCAATAATACAAATGAAATCATCATATATAAGAAAATTACGGAGCAAATATTGTGGTAAACATACAAAAAAAAAACACCATGATTGTTCAATAATTAAGGGAATTATAGTATCTAAAATATTTATATATATGTATAACGTAAATTTAGCAACAAAAATATTTTTATAAATTACATCGCAATAATTGCAGAAAACCTGTTTAAAAAAGAAACGTGTTGACGTTTTACAATGAAATTTAGCGATTGTAATATACAAGATGCTATTCTGAATTATAAAAATTTATATATAGGAAAAAATAAATTACGTGTACTTGGAAATAATAATGTTAAGTAATAGAAAATGCTCAATTTTCAATTTCATTTAACGCTATGATGACTAAATAGTCGAAAAAGTTTTGTTAAATTAAATATTGTAAGACCTCAAACAAATGTATGTAGAACAACGGCTGCTTAGTAAGTAAATTTAGATTAATATATTAATTTTTTCATATTTATTAAACTGTTAATTCTTCCTTTGTGGGTTTCTATTTAATCACTATTAACGGTCGTCAAATCTAAAATTTATACCAATTTACATATATACATATATATATAAGGTGAGCTCAGTAGTCACCTAGCTGGGTTTACTATTAAGAGTTAATTTTGAGGGCACTACTTTGTCTCACCACTCGCACAGAAAACTTCCTTCTCTATATATCCATCGCCTATTTAGTGTTTAGGAAAAAAAAAGATAAATAAAAATCATATTGTATTTATAGTTTGATTAATTTAAAGTTATTTCGTTTGAACAAATATATTATTATCGAGTTTGTAGATATCTAATTTAAAATATTTAGATGATGAATTTTACAGTGACTTTCACATTTAAATTGGCTTTGTAAAGAAATTACAGGATGTTATAATATGACCAGTAAATCGTATTTAAAGCAATTTAATGGGATTACAATAAAATGTGCACATTTCCAAATAAAAAATATTATTTTTTTAATGACATTAACTTGTAAATTACTATTTATATAATGCAAAATTTTGAAAATGTTAATTAACGATCTAAAAATGGTCACACTGAGAAAAAGTTTTAATTATGCGTAATTTGGTCTAGAATAAAGAAGTTCGCGTATTTCGTTTTTTTCCTAATTATTATAATAAATGTGGTGTATTGTATTCGATATAATATTGATTTGCATAATTATAGGTAAGTATTACGAATTTGCATAGTTAATAATCTATTACATTCATATTATTAAATTATCAAATTGAATATGTTGTGTTTTAAAAAATTTATGTAATTCTCAAACATTTAAATTACGAATGTAAAAATTAACCCGATTTAGTAATACAAAGAAATTGTTTTTTTTTTATTTTTACTATTTAAGTCTTTAAATGACAAAAATTGGCATTTAATTTTATAAGGTTTAACTAGTAATATTTATTTACTTCAGCACATTATGTTAGTTATTTTTATTCCGTGATAAAAATTTTATGCAAATATAGCCAAATCTTTTGATATTTCTACTATAAATTAGACTAAATCACTGCGTCATAAGGTTTTTTCTTCTTGCAGTTTTTTTTTAATAATTTTTTCCTGTACTTAAAAGTTTACAAGTTTTAAATTTAAATTTTATCACATATACATTAGATGTCGTTGTACATTAGTAAATTAACTGTTAAGGTAAAGGTACTTATAATTCTTCATTATTAAATTATTCATGTATTCATGATTTTGTTTATATGTTTTGTAAATAATATATATTTCTTCTTCTTCTATACCCAACTACATATACACGTATTTTTTATGTAAGATGATAACCGATAAACTGTTGGTTCAGCTTTGAAATTAACTCTCCACTGTGTCATTTTTAATAGAAACGTTTTTCCAACAACAAATAGTAAAATGTACCTTCGTTTAGTTTTTTTTAGTTGTGTTATCTCCTTGTCTTATAAAACGTAGAATATATACGTATACATTTACAAATACATACATATATATATATATAGGGTGATAGAGACAGAGGGGGGTACTCTAATAACAATTTTACACATTTTACTTAGTCTAGAGTTTCTGATTATCATTATGTCTTATTTGTTACGACTATTATCTATAGTCTAATAATGTTTTCTGAACAATCACGGTTAGAAATGAAGTAATGTATAAATACGTATAATCTATTGAGAATGCAAGTTCATTCTCTCTTTTATTCCTAACAAACTAATTTTTTTTTTAACTAATTGATGTATCCTAAAAATCTGTTTAAGCGCTGTTCCGGAAAGTTTTTTAATAAATAAAAAAGTGTTTAAAAGTTATTTCCTCATGATATTTTACTTTGCAAGA
The DNA here is from genome assembly GCA_032883995.1 of Coronaproctus castanopsis. NCBI lineage: Eukaryota > Metazoa > Arthropoda > Insecta > Hemiptera > Monophlebidae > Coronaproctus > Coronaproctus castanopsis. Next base: position 182,117,926 of record CM065053.1, read on the forward strand.
GGAAATGCGTTAGGTCGTTTACCTTTAAAAAAGAATTTAAGAAGAAAGTATAAATATATCAGTCGGATTTGTTTATATCATTGTTACTATAAGTTTCTAGCTAATCACGATTCATCTTAAATACGACCCGTTGCGAATATTACATAAATAACGTGCGTATTTATGTACGTACACACATCATCTATGCATCTATTTATTTAACTATATATATACACATGCTCTACCTACTCCATTATGAAATCAACCAAATTAAAAAAAAAAAAATCACAATAATAAATACCTAAATGATATCCGACTTTAGAATATATAAACTCGTTTGACGAGCTTATTTTCATTTAGAATAAAATATCGAATATATGCGTAACATGATGGTACTAATGCCAAAAAAATCTTGAATGCGGCTTCTTTAATCCTCAAACATATAAAGTCAAGCTAATTCCGTTGTACACGTATAAACACATGCGGACACACGCACTATATATATATATATATATTCGTTAGCTGCAATATAGAAGCACACATGTGGATATAACCAAGAGTGTCATTAGTGCTTACTACAGCTTTAGAAAAATATAGATGATATTGAAGACGATAAATAAAATACTATTTATCAAAAATAGGGTTTTATTTACGTGCGTTATCGGTGAACACCGTCTATATATATACATATATATATATATATATGTATGTATGTATGTATGTATGTATATATATGCCCTGGTTTTCCCATTTAGCCAGTTTTCTTTGTACTATAAGATAAAGTTTATAACAATCGATGAACTTTAATTTATATCTTAATATTATTAATCTATATAAATCGATACAACTCGCCAGCAATTCTTGTAGTCGGTTCGCTAATTATCTGACCAATATGCACTTGCAATATATTGTGTGTTCGAAGAATTTCTTTTTCCAGTTCTTCTCTTCCTATATTTCTCATCCTGCGTTCCAAATTATATGTTTAATGAATCCTTCCTCTTTTGTGCACTCACATAAATCTGAATTTATTATTTTAAATTGTTTTAGTTTTTTTTAGAGTTAAATTATGTTCCGTCCGCAATCTTGTTATTGTTTTAATGTAATCTCTAGGTATCTTTACGTATTTCCTTTTGGATTTTTGTACATATGATCCCAGTCTATTAAACTTTGCGCTTTTAATTTACTTCTAAGTTCCTTCCAATGATATTTTATATTAATTTGCCGGTACATTCTTTGTAAGTTGATCAACAACACAGTTTCCCTGTATTCCTCTATGTCCCGGAATCCACTTAAATAATACTTTAGCATTATATTATTTAAGTTTATCGCATATCTTCACGATATTCCATAAAATGTTATCCTGCTTGTATGTTCTGTTATTAATTTTTTGGATTGCTGACATTGAATCTCAATATATTTGAATTTCTTGATTTGGTCTTATACGATATTGCTTTCTGAATAGCTATCATTTCTGCCGTGGAAGAGGAATATACTACTGATGAAATTTTAAATTTTCTTTTATTGTCCAGAGTTTTATTATAGAACGCTGTTGAATAGTAGTTTTCTTCCATATTTATCGAAGCATCCGTATATATACATTCGTGTTCTGGGAATTGTGTGTCTATTATTTTTCTCAAAATTGTATTATTTATTGAGCGTATCATTTAGGCAGAAGACAAAAAATCTATGTTCATCTTGTTGATAATGTATTTATATAGTGTATTGTAATACGGCAGCCTAATATTTTGTACAACTTTAAGTTCTTTATCATTTTCATACCTTATGATTAAAGATGTGTATGTCTTATTATATCAGTATCGACTACCTGACACATGTATATAATTTTGGAATAAGTTTATTTAAAGGGTGTTTTCGATTATATTTACATCAGTGATTAGTTGTAAATTTAAATATATTGGTAGTTCTGCCGTTCAACCTGAATTGAATGATTGAGGCTTGATCTTAGTACTCCTAATACATTTTTTAGTGCAACATTTTGTAACACTTGTAATGTTTTCATTTTTGATTTACTGATTGATGTGAAATTGGTCCTGGATCATCTATTTGTGATGGTATTAGCGCTTTGTATATTGAAATATTTGTTTTGGGATGACTACCCCAATTGAGTTCGTTCAAAGTTCCAAGAATATTTAGACCACCCTGGCGTTTTCTTTTAATATAATTTACTTTGTCTTTACATGTTAACTTTTGATCCAATATTACTCCTAAGTATTTTATAGTTTTGCCGAATTGAATCGTTTTACCTTTAATTTTAACATATGGACTTTGAATTACTCTATGTCTGCTAAATATTATACCTTTAGTTTTCTCACATTGTACTTCAAGTTGAAACGATTACACATAGTTTTAAATCTTTTCTATTGCTTCTGTGATATATTTCATAGTTGTATGCAATGTAGTCGCTGAAGTATATATCACCACATCATCAGCGTATTGGAAAATTCATACTTTTTTAAAAATATATTTTATCAAATTTGCCCGTGCATATTGAAAATAAGATTGGACATAGTATTGATCCCTGACATATTCCTTTGCTGTATCGTGCACTATCCCATAATTTTCCCAAATATTTTACAGATAGGTTCCTGTCTGTAAAGTAATTTGTAATCCAATCTATAATAATATTTCAAATTTCATATTCTACTAGTGTTTTCCTTAAAACATTATCATATGCATTTTTAAAATCAATGAATTGCTACTAAATAATGATTTTTAGACATATTAATCTGAATTTCAGTGTTCAAAATATTTAGGCAATCTTTTGTACTATAACCAGTTCTAAAACCAAATTAAGTTTTAGGGAATTCATTTGTATTATGCAGCAACCGTTCGAATCTATTTTTTACTATTAGTTTCATAGTTTTACCCAGACATTACAATAGTGTTATTGGCCTGTACGATCTAAAATCCTGCACATTTTTATTCTGTGTTAATGTTGGACACACAAAGTGAGTTTTTCCAGTCTTGTGGGATATAATTTTTTAAATCTGAAATGATTTTTAGACATATTAATCTGAATTAAAGTGTTCAAAATATTTAGGCAATCTTTTGTACTATAACTATTTCTAAAACCAAATTAAGTTTTAGGGAATTCATTTGTATTATGCAGTACTGTTTGAGTCTATTTTTCACTATTGGTTTCAAAGTTTTACCCAGACATGACAATAGTGTTATTGGCCTGTACATTCTAAAATCCTGTGCATTTTTATTCTGTTTTAATATTGGACACATAAAGTGAGTTTTCCAGTCTGGTGGGATATAATTTTGAAAATATGAAGAATTAAATAAAATCTGTTTTTTACTCATCTTTATTTTCATTTATGTTTAAAACGTTGACTAATAGCTGCTTTTTTATGTTTATATTTTATCTGCTTTAATTTTTTACAGAATTTGGCAATATGACCTTTAATTTTGCAATTTTCACACTATCTTTAAAATAGGATGTAGCATATTTATGTCCTAAATGACCACAACTATTACATTTAATAGTACAAACATCTTTATTTGGGTTGTTTTTATTTATCAGCTTATTTTTAGTACTTTCTTTTATTATTTGCATTTTAACTTGTTCGTAATGAATATCCTTTTTATTTTCAAGAACTGTAATTATTGTTTTAAGTTCATCTCGTGATTCTAATGCAGCAAATAAGTTCATATGGATAAATCCTTGTTCCAAATTTAACTCTAAGTTTGAAGACTCTTTAAAAGATCATCATATCGTTTGATAAACTGTTGTACACTTTCAAATTTATCTATTTTAATGTATCGACACTTTTTATATATAATATATTTCTTATTTTTTACATTACCAATGAAATGTGCTTTTAATTTTTGCTATATTTCACATGCAAATTCACATTTTGAGATCATTTGCAATACATCAACATCTACTGTATATATTATAACATTTTTTATCTGAGGTTTGTGTGTATCAGCTGATGTAGTAATACCTGCTATCCAACTTTTTGTATTAATGTACAATGATAATCATAATTGCCATAAAGTATAATTTCAATTCAGGTTTAATTTTTTAATGTAATCAAACTGTTCCAGTTTGTGCCAAGTGTTCATTGATGCTGGTTGTTCATTCATGTGTTTGGTTTCCAGGGCTGTGGTAAGTAGTTTTATCTTACTCTTTCCTGAGTTTTTTTTGTGTTTTTGGTATAAATTTTAGACCAGTGCTTTTTAATATATTACTTTTTAAACTTTTTTGACTTTTTTGACTTTTTTTTATTTTTACATTCATATTATTAAGTCAGTGTTTTTGGGTGTTTTAATTTTTACCTTGTGTGATTTGGACATTTAATTTTTAAGTTATTGAATATTAAACTTTTTGTCAATTTTTTAAGTAGTTTCTAACTTGGTGGTTCCAGAAACTTTTTTCAATACTTCATCATGGCCGACCTGGAAGCACTAGGTCGACTATTTAAAAATGTTGTTGACTTTACAATAACTATTAAGGCACAATTCAATGAAAAAAGTGTGTCAAAAATTCAAAAAAATGCTATATTAAGTGCTGCTGATGATATTGGAAGGAAAATGGCTAAGGCTTCACTGCCAGTAAATAAAGTGGGTAAATTTCTGAAATCTAAAACAATGTAGGTGCAGTCAGCAGTAACTACTGCTTTGCACTCTCAAACCATCTGTGATGGGGGCCTCATTCAGGGATCCTCTAGTGGGTGATAAAAAAAGATGGTAGTGCCAAAAAAAATAATTTTAAAATCTGAAGATGCAGGCAAGGTCCTTGGCCACCTAAAAATGAAAGTCTCATCGACCAGAGAGAAAATTGATGTGACTTTTAAAAAAAAATTAATGATACAACTTGTATCATTAACACATCACCCAAGGCAGATTCAAGTAAGCTGGCTGCCATTATAAAGGATAGGATTCCAGACTGTATAGTTAAGGAGGAGAAGCTCCTTAATCCAACTATACTTCTTTTTGGAACCAATAATTTAGCAGAGCAAGACGTTAAGGATCACATCAGTGAGCTAACTTGAGCCAACCCAGTTAGTGTCACTAAGATAAGTAATTTTCACGCTTCAAGAATATATGTTCAGCTCACACCTAAGCAATATAAGCTTTTGCTGGAAGGAGGAAGAATTAAAATTGACTGGGAGTCACTCCCATTCATTGATGCTGTTAACCCAAGGCAGTGCAAAAAGTGTTCAAATTTGTACATCCTGAGAAAGTACTTTCCACAAACTGTGTCAAAAATGGTGCATGCTTAATATGCATAAAGTTTTGATTGTGGAATGTAGTGATTTTATTTATACTTGATTACTAAAAATAGTTGAAATCACTAAATTTATTTAATTATGCAAAGCTTTTCGTCAATTATGCCATTGTCAAGCTATATACAATTAAAATTAATTAATATAAAATCATAAAATATTAATTTAAAACTAAGTTTACAATTTATTGTAAACTTAGTTTTAAATTAATATTTTATGATTTTATATTAATTAATTTTAATTGTATATAGCTTGACAATGGCGTAATTGCCAAAAAGCTTCGCATAATTAAATAAATTTAGTGATTTCAACTATTTTTAGTAATCAAGTACTTAATATGCATGTTCAATAAAATTAAATCGTCCTGCTTGTGGGAGGAATTAGATTCTAAGTTAGTGGATAAGGATAGCTTAGGGTTAGCATTGCATTTAAGGCGGTCGATCATGTTACTTTCAGCAAGAACTGTTCCTGTTTATTTAAGGCTCGTTAGGATATGAGGGCTAAAGTTGATTATGGAGCAAGTTAGTTGCTCATATATTAACGTTGATAATTCGCATGCCTGTCAAGCATTATTCTTAATAAATTTTTATAATGATAATTTGGATTTGTCTGCACTAGCAGAGCCTTATTTGAGCAACAGTGTAATTTCATTAAAAAGTAATTATATATCTTATATTAATAATAGAGTTGCTGTTATAGTAAAGACAGATATTCCACATTCTTTGCTGTACAGTAGGTTCAATCAGATTTCTATTAGGATAGGTAGATACATTATCACATGTGTCTATTTATCTCCAATTAGATCTAAATCCCATGCTCTGTCTGTACTTGACCAGACCTTGGGGCAACTTGCAAACTATTTCCACAACATCAGGTTACTAGTAATGGAGCCTCGTGTTCGAGAAACCAGGGATTCTGTTGATTTTAGTGAGTTAGTTGCCTCTAAGGATCTTGTATTTGCAAATGGAGAGAGCCTATGGTTCGAGTATTATAGACTACTTGTTGGTCTCTGTTGGTGTGATATGTTTGTTGTCATGTAAGTTAGTTGAGATGGATTTGGCATTCCATTGTAGTTGTATTTTTAATTTTAAAGATATGATTAGCCGTTCCCCTTGCAGATGACTTTATAAAATTGAACTTGATTAATTTATGAATCATCTTTATTGTACTTTTATTAATAATTTTATTTTTAATGTTGAAAACTGTTTATCTAAGGGGCGACTACATTCTTTAATCAGTCAATTCAATAAGTATTTGATTGAGTTGATTAGTAAATGCTTAGTACCTGTAGATTTTACAGATTGATTGGTGGAATGACAAATTACAATTTTTTAAAGCTAAAATTAACTTAATCTGAAAAATCAATCTAAATGCAAAGACTCTTTTCGTATATTTATCTATAAGAGTGTGCTAAAAGAGTTGAATAGGTTATATAAATCTGAGATAATAAAAGCTAAATTCCAGCACTGGAAGGCCTTTGTTAGCGCTAGCCCTGCCTGGGGTAGACCATATAAAATGCTGTTTAATCAAAGGACAGATTTGTTACTACCAGATATTAAGGTAGGTAATCATACCATGGTCTCCGAGAGTGAAAAAGTTAATGCTTTATTAGACAATTTTTTTATTTCTAAAGCTGATTCATCTTTGGTTGTGCTTCCTGTTACCGGCTGTAAATCTCCTGTTGTAGGGTCTGATAATATCTCTTGAATTGTAAAAAATTTTCATAATAAGAAAGCACTGACTCACAATAGGGTCAGTAATATTCTGGTTAAAAAGTTACACTCATGTTTTCCTTCATTATTACCAATTTTATTGTAAAAATCTCTACATTTTGGTATTTTCCCAGATTGTTGAAAAGCTGCTTCTCTGAGGTTGATCTCTAAGCTGGGTAAAGTCCTTCAGAGTTGTCGGCTTATAGGCTTATCTCCTTACTTAATTGCATGGGGAATGTGTATGAAAAAGCCATCAATTAGATATTACTGCAGGAGATTACAGTCAAGGGCACATTGCACCACCATCAGTTTGGATTTTGCTCAGGTCTATCTGCTGAGAATGCAGTTTACATTAGTTTCAACGGTCAAGTAGTACATTTCTCATGGTTGCTCAGCTGTTGTAATTTCTTATGATATTAAAGGGATGTTTGACAATTAAGTTCTTAAAAATAATAGTATGAATCATTTTATTATTAATGTTATTATAGATTACTTTAATAATCGTTCTGCAACACTTAAACTCAGATCATTGGCTGGTTCAAGAATACCTACATATGGAGTTCTACAGGGTTCTGTCTTCGGACGTACTCTGTGGAACATTTTGTACTCCACTGTACATTATAGTGTTGATAAATTTTGCTCCGATGTTAAAGATATTTGTCAGCCAATTTCCTATGCCGATGATATATGTTAGTGTTTAAAGCAGAGAGGTCTTCGTCTCTACCACTTCTCGCATGTATTTCTAAATACTTGGAGAGTGTGGTCGCGGAGTTAGGATTAATGTTTTCGCCCACTAAATGTAAATTTTCTGTGTTTGGTAATGCCTCCCTCATTGGCGGGGTGAAGGAGATGGAATTATTATCTGTTTCCAGTACTATACATACATTGTCATTGAAATACCTTGGTATTATAATTAATGAAAAATTAACATTTATTTTCAATATATTTCTATGAAATATATGGGAATTTTTAATAGATTATTATGCATACAAAAAAATGCTTGGGGTTTGCCTTTTAAAGAACGTTCCATATTGTATAAAGGCCTCATTCAGGCCCTGTATGGGTATGGTTCAGTCATTTATTTAAACAGGGAAATACTTGATCTGGCCAATAAACAGCAATGGAAATTTTTGCTCTGAATCGGTTTGTTGTACAGGACTACTCCTACCTCTGCTGCCTGTGTTATCTGCGGGGTTCTGCCTTTAGGATTTATATCTTATTGTCAGTGCTCTCACTGGCGAGCATAGGCTTGTTGGGGGGATTGTTCAAGAATGAAACATTCTAACCTGCTTGAAGGTGCTCTGTTCAACCAAGGACAAATCAAAATTTTAAAAAACATATTTTTTTCTTATTAATTGCGAAGTGGCAGGATAGTTGGGACACTGGAATTACTGGCAGAAAGACTTATGCTATTCTTCCAGATGTAGCATATAGTTTAAAACTATTAAAATTCGATATCAACTTCTACAGTGCACAGTGTTGACTGGTTGGCAAGTTTGGGTCCTATCTTTATAGGTTCAGGTGTGCTAATGATTCGGTCTGCACCTGTTGTACTGTAGGCGAGGTTGATGATATTAATCATACATTATTTGTGTGTCCCACTTTCGATGCCCTGCGTTGTAAATTTGGTATTAACATCACAGAAATTTTTTCATTAGGCAAAAGAGTTGAAAATTTCTTTTTATATGACGAACAGGTTATGCGAATTAAGTTAAAAAATTTTATCTATTAATTAACACTTAAGTCAATCGTGATGCTGGGACCGGTGCAGTTTTTGTTAGCGTGGTCAACTATTCATCATCCACTTCCTATTATTATAATTATTACAATTTTATAATTCTATAATTAATTTGTAATTAATTTTTTATAAGTTTGATTTATTTATTTTCTAATTTTGAGTTTATATTTAAGTTTATTTATAATACAAGCGCGAGTGTAGTTATTTTTATATTAAATATATCATATATATATCGATCGCGTCGTGTATAGCATATGCTTGTTACTCGCATTCATTGTTATCTTACGAATACGATATATACCGTATTATTCTCGCTATCGTTGTATTGATTACCTACTATCAATGTGCTGTGGTGAGATAATTCCAATTTATTAACAATTGTATATATATCTCAATTATTGGCTGATCAGAACAAAGAATCTATGTTCATTCTTCCTGGTCAATCGATATTTCACAACTTATACATACGTACATTGTAACTACACTAACACATAGCATGTATAAACATAACACATACTCACAGACGGTAGTGGTATAACCGTCCGTCTAAATTATTTACGTATACTAATTCGCATCATAATTCATCTTTAAAGTTGCGTATATATGTATATTCCACAGTATTGGGAAATTAGTATTACTAGAAATAAGAACCTTCTCGTTTCAGTCGCTGTGCCAGTGCAGCCACATATGGTTCACAAAATATCGTGTGGATTATATTTGTATTTATATCTACAAACCAATTAATAATGAGTGTGCAACACTCACCCCGTACATCGCGCTCGACATCACCGATTGTGTGTACTACACAATCATGCTCGGACGATAATGAAACTAACACTTCTATTTGTGAAGTGCCGACAATAAAACTAAAGAAAACTGCCAACTCGTACTCAATAAAAAGGCAATTATCTGGGAATAATTGCCAAAATGAAGTGAGAGCTAATAAAAAGGTTAATCTAAAACAAAGTAATTATGAAAACCTACTACCAGATGAATTGAAACAGTTATGTCACGATCAAAACGTGACTATAAATAATCTGATGTTAAAAATAGACTCCTTGGTTGACAGAATACACCAGCTAGAAATTAAACAGTCTGACCAACTTTCGCCAGAGGAAAACCATACGTTCTCACAAGTGCAGCAACAGCAAACGCCGATGCAAACAGAAAAAATACAACCTGGAAAAGTTAAATTGCCTCCTAAAATCACCGTGAGTGGCATAAAGGACTTCAATATATTTTATACTGACATAAATACAACATTTGGGGAAAACGTAACCTTTAAGGTTTTAAATAATGAGGACATTATAGTTGCCCCAAAAAACAAAGATACATTCCGCTTACTGGTCCACACACTAAGATCAAATAACATTGCTTACCATACATATAAATTAAAATCAGAAAGACCATATAGAGTAGTAGTCAGGGGACTCCATCCTACTACAGATGTAAAAGTTATACAAAATGAATTAATAAATATGGGCCACGAACCACTTGATATTGTCAATATTAATAAAACTATCAAAATCCGCGACAATGATAACAAAATAATTGATAGACAAAGAAAGTCTTATCCTTTGTTCTGCATTGACTTAAAGCCTAAAGACAATAATAAAGATATATACAATTTGATGCATATCGCTTATTGCAGAATTAAAATAGAAGCTCCGCATAGGACTAGTACAATACCACAATGTAAACGCTGCCAACAGTGGAATCACACTGAAAAGAGCTGTGGTAGATTAACAAAATGCTTCAAATGTGCTGGTGATCATAACTCAAAGTCTTGCAGGGAAAAGGACCCTAGAAAGTTCAAATGTGTGAACTGCAAAAAAGATCACACAGCTAATTATAAGGGCTGTGAAGTATATCGCGAGATAGAAAAGAAATTCAGATCTCCGAAGTTAACAGCAGTTCAGCGCTTACAGAAAACACCAGTGACAGCCAAGCAAGTTGAAAGTGGCTCTACTTATGCAAAAGTGGTAATGTCAAATGAAAAACAAATAACTATACAACCTTCGGATAAACGTTCAATAATTAGCCAACAGGCACAGATAGAACCTTCTACTGATGCACTCAATAATATTACAAAGGCATTAGAAAACCTTATAAAAGAAGTTCGGAATCTATCTACCAGATTAGGCAAATTAGAAGATGAACATAACCAGAAATCTGGGGGACAATCATCCATTACAAAACAACGCCGAAAGAGGCACAATAAAAATAATGGCTGACTCTTCTCTTCGTATTATTACATGGAACGCAAATGGGCTTAATCTTGAAAGATTAAGAGAGCTAGAGATATTTCTCAACATTAACAAGATTGATATAGCATTAATCTCTGAGACCCATTTTATGGACAGAAATTACCCAAAAATTTCAGGATTTGCAATTTATCACACACCACATCCTGATGGTGGAGCGCATGGCGGTGCAGCCGTCATTATAAGACAAAATATTAGGCATTACCAGCAGTCAAATTTCTATGAAGATTATGCTCAGGCTGCATCGGTGGCAATAACGATGAGCAATGCAGTTACGAACATTGTAGCGGTATATTTCCCACCAAAACATAATATTAAATACGACCATTATGTACGGTTTTTAAAACATTACGGTAACCGCTTTATTATCAGTGGAGACATCAATGCTAAAAATGAAGCATGGGGATCACGGCGAGTTACAATACATAATCAAAGTCCTGCCCATATAAAAGGAAAGGAACTGCTGAAAGCCTTACAAACACTTCAGTGCAGCTTTGCAAGTTCAGGAAAACCAACATACTGGCCTTCCGACAGACGGAAAAAACCTGATCTCGTAGATTTCTTCATTATAAAAGGAGTTGCAAGTAATTACATAGACGTCGAGGGTGTAATTGATCTTTCATCAGATCATACCCCCATTCTCTTGACGCAGAGTGCAACAGTCATACGAAAAAATAAGAAACAACACCTCACTAATAATCTAACAAATTGGGATAAATTTCGGGAAGAACTAGATCAGAAAATAAACCTTAGAATACGATTAAAAACAAAACAAGATTTGGAAGACCACTCAAAAAGTTTTATTGAAGCAATTATTGAAGCAGCCAACACAGCTACACCTGAACCAGAAAGATATAAATCAAAAGAAATCACGTACCCATTACAAGTACGACTCAAGATCGCTGAACAAAGACGAGCCCGGCACATATGGCAAAATACTCGGAGTCCATCTGATAAAAATCGATTTAATCGAACCAGTCGCCAACTGAACGCGCTAATAAAAAAGATTCACAAAGAAACATTCACCGCATACATCAAAGATCTTAGTCCTTTCGAGGATAAAGAGTATTCTCTTTGGAAAGCTACCCAAAAAATTAAGCATACAATTACACACGCTCCATCCATTAAAGATGAGAGTGATAACTGGGTAAGGTCAGATACTGATAAAGCCGAATGCTTTGCTCGCCATTTATCTCGGGTATTCAAACCGCATAATATGCCTTCAACTATTAATATCAGCATTAATTATAAAACGGACGAAAAAGTGATAATATTTACACCATATGAGATAGCGACTGAAATAGATAATAATATGAATCCTCGGAAAGCTCCAGGTATTGATGGCATATCCCCAAGAGTGCTAAAAGAACTAACAAAAAAGGTATAATTATGTTGACATATTTGTTTAATGCTTGTCTACATTTAGAATACATGCCACGCTGTTTCAAAATAGCGCAAATCATTATGGTAAAAAAACATAACAAACCAGACGCTGATGTAGGGTCATACAGACCAATTTCATTATTGCCAACTATATCAAAGTTATTCGAGAAATTATTACTCAAACGACTGTTGCCTATGGTTGAAGAGTATATACCAGTACATCAGTTTGGGTTTCGATGGAAGCACTCCACAATTGATCAAGTGCACAGGATCACAATGGTAATCAATAGAGCATTTGAGGAAAAAAAATATTGCCCGGCCGTCTTCTTAGACGTAGCGCAAGCTTTCGATAAGGTATGGCACGACGGGCTGACCTATAAATTAAGCCGAATTCTGCCAGGTAACATCTACCGTTTGCTCATGTCTTATTTATCAGAAAGACAATTTAAAGTACAGCAAGAAAATGCTACTTCCGCATCCTACAACATAGAAGCTGGAGTTCCGCAGGGAAGCGTTCTCGGTCCCATCTTGTATCTTCTATACACAGAAGACTTACCAACGGATGCGCAAACGACGACAGCTACGTTCGCCGACGATACAGCTATATTAGCCGTTAGTAGTAGTCATTCTGAAGCTATAAATAAATTGCAAAACTCTTTGAACAGAGTGCACGAATGGGCATCAAACTGGAAAGTTAAAATCAATGAAGAAAAATCAACGCATATAACTTTCACATACCGACGAACAGATGTGCATCACCAAGTGTACTTAGGAGGTAAACCTGTTCCACAGGTTGACTCAGTCAAGTACCTTGGTATGCACCTGGATAGGCGGCTGACCTGGGAAATACATGCCAGAATGAAATGTAAACAAATAAAGAAAAAAACTCAGCAGTTATATTGGCTTATTGGACGCAAATCGCCTCTAGACGTAAGGTACAAATGCCTACTGTATCGGGAGATCATAAAGCCAATATGGACTTATGGTCTGCAGTTATGGGGCTGTACCAGCAGGTCTTCTAGAGCAAAGATCCAAACTAGACAAAACATAATACTAAGAGCAATTGTCGATGCATGCCGTTATTTGAGAAATGATGATATTCATCGAGACTTGCACATCTCGCTTGTAAATGAAGAGATTAGAAAATTCGCTACAGCACACAAGAAGAGGCTACACCAACATGTCAATGTGGAAGCTACCAATTTATTAGATAATAGTCAAGACATCAGGCGTCTTAAAAGGCGCCACCCGTCAGATTTATTATGAAGTCATTAAATTCTATTACATAAATAGATTAATAAAAACTAATTTTCGTAGTCATGGTCAATGGACTACTGGCTTCAACCCATAAGCTGGCTACCAGGATGATCTTGTTAGTAAGCTACACTTTACTAAATTTGATACTTATTTAACTTCAATGAGTTAAGATCGTATCTTTATTAAAAAAAAAAAAGTTTTGGTATCAGTTTTTACCATTTTCTTATTTCTTATTTATTTTTTTTTACATTGCTTTCATTTTTTTTAATCCTCATTTATAATGTTTATTTACTTCAGTTTAAGTTATAAGCATAAACTCTACAAATTTTATATTAGATGGAACAAGGGACTATGTTATCTCATCCCCTTTTCTATCGCAATAAGTTAATTTAAGTGTGGAGCTCCATGCCGTCGTGCTGCGAGCTCCATCTTTATATTAATAATCCCATTTGGTTTGCAGAGGGATGGGGTTTTTAGTGGGTAAAAATGGGTAAAAATCCCACACACTGATTTTGGCCCCCTAATAAAAACAAAAACTAAAATATTTTTTATCATCAGTTTGAAGATATTCCCCCTCCCGATTTAAAAAAAAAATCAAACTGTTCCATATTTTCAGTTTTAATAGACCCGTGTTCTATTTAACACTGTGTTATATTGTCAGGTTTAATAGACCGTGTTCTATTAAACACGTTTAATTTAAATAGACTCGTGTTCTATTAAACACTTTAACACGATATAAACCACCGCTCTGTTACCTTTTTAAATTTTTACAGAAGGTATTACATTCTTTTTAATAAATATAATTAATAAGTTCATAATAACAGAACACATGTTACTATATAGAAACTATACATTACATAAACATAGCACATTAATAGTTATACAAAAGTATTTTTGTGTAATCACAGTATCGATTAGATAATCAATCTACCAACATTCTTTATAATACTTTGTGTTTTATCGTTTTTGTTTATCAATTTTGATATATTCTTATCATTATTATAATTATTTACTTTATTATTGTTATTACTACTTTATTTTTATTTTGTTCTGCAATTTTTATATTATTAATGTTGTCTTTTATTTTATTTAAATTCTCTTAAAAAGTATTTCGTTTTTCTTTTATATTAATTTTAAGGTTACTATTTATTTCTCTTAACGGTCCGTTTTCGGCACCAGAGGTTGACGAAGAAGTGGCCTCTTGATGTGTTCTCTTTTTGTATCATATTTCTTGTGTAAATAGATTTTCTCTTTACTATATCCTCTTTTCCTTTTGGAGTGCCTAACTGTGTATCCTGTTGTTGACAGTGGATGCTCCTTATATTTGGGAATATAGTTTGAAGTATCTTCTTTTATCGTTTATTTCAGGAAAATCAACATCATAATTTTGCAATGCCCGGTATCTATTTGTCTTTGTTATTGTATTCGCAAATGAAGTATTATTGTTTTGGGTACCTAAATTAGCGCTGCTTCTTGGTAGGAGAGATTTTTACAACCCATTATTGCTTTAATTTTTTCTTGTTATTGTTATTATATTTTTATTTTAGGGACGACCCATTCTCCTTGATTACTGGCCCGTGCATTAACCTAGTGTGGCCGATTCGTGCTATTCGCGGTTTAATCTCTGTAATTTGTTCTGTATTAATTTCGAGCATAGATGAAATATTTTACAGGTTCCCTAATGCGCTCTTGTAAGTTAGACAGCGTGAGTATAAATAGTAGGGAGCTTAGCACGGATCCTTGAGGAACTCCGTTTTCTTGATGTTTTGATGTAGGCAATGAGTTTCCTATTCGAACTTTAAATTTTCTGTTCTGTAGGAATTAACGGAAGAATTTAGGTAAGTTGCCACGGAGTTGTTCTGCTGATAGTAGTACTCTGCCATAATTTCCGCAATTTTGTTGTCATAAACTAGCTCATCAGACGAATTTTTGATCGTAGATATGTAACACGTTTTTCTCTTATTTGATATTTTCCTGATCTGACTCCACAGTTTAGTCATCGGGGTGTTTGAATTTATACCAGAGATAAAATTGTTCCAGGATTCTTTCTTACTTTGTGTTATAGTCCATCTAGCCAGAGGCCTTGTTTTTTTAAATCGTAAAAGATTTTCGTATGTGGGACATATTTTAAACCGATTTAGCACTTTATTTTTGCTTTGGATGACTGATTTATAGTTTTCGTTCAACCATGAGACATGTTTCTTTTTTAGTTTGGAGTGAGTTTTAAATATATATGAGTCAGCCGAGGAGAGAATTTTATTTGTTATGATGGTATTTATTTCATTTGTGTTCGTACTGATTGTTGTGTCTCTTAGATTGATAGAATTATTAAAGCTGTTCCAGTCAGCTTTGCAGATTATCCAGTTTGGGTATCTTTCACATTGTATTGAATGATGTATTAGACAGTTTATAATTTGAGGGAAATGATCACTCCACAGAGACCTTTCCTAGTTTGTCACTGTATCCTGTGATTAATTGTAGAGCTGCAAAGAGTTAAGTCGATATCCGATGTTTAACCATTATAGATGTTGAGCCTGATTGCTTCCCCCGTGTTTAATAAGCTTATATTCGGATCGTTTAAAAGTTTTTCTATCATTTGACCTCTTTTATCTATCGTTTTAGATCCCCAGAATGTGTTGTGGCTGTGAAAATCTCCGGTTATTATATATGGTCCTGGTAGTTGTTTGGTTATTTCTTTCAGGTTCTTCAAGCTAACTTGATCTTTTTCATGTAGATAAATAGTATATATTGTTATTGACGTGTTTAATAAAAGTTTTATAGCAATTACTTGAAGGCTCGACCGTAATTGTATTGCTTCACCTTTGATAGTATTATGCACGGCGATCAATACACCGCCTTTTGTGTTGCCCGCTAATATGCAGTCTTTTCGATGTATATTGTATTCTTTTATTTTTATATTGTGATTACTATTTAATTTGGTTTCCTGTAAGCATATTACTGCAGGTTCTTTAGAAGAAGAAGAAATATCATTTATTTAAATTGTAAACATAAAATACAACACATTGTATACGAAGTACACCGAATTATCTTTAGTAGCTAATACAATAATAATAACAATAACAAGGGGTTCTAATTCTTGTATAAGTAATTGTAGAAACGGTAGTTTGGGTAGAAGGCTATTTAAATTCCAAGATATTATATTTATCATGGCAAGTTCATTTTGTGAGGATTATTAATCCCGTTCCTCATTGCTGTAGTCGAGAGCTGGTTCGTCCACTTCCGAAGTGGATGTATATTGCAATTCTATAGCGGCGTTTAGTTTTTTCATGAGCCAGGTTAATGATCTTTTAGTGTTACTGTTTACGTGTAGGTGAATTTCTTCTATTATGTGAATGATTCCTGAAAAATCACTAGTAAAAGACTTGACGTATGTAATTTGATCTTTTTCGAATTTAAAATTGTATATCAAATTTATAAAATCTGTCATGTTTATCGGACATACACTTGGTTTAGTTAAATATAGTGCTTCTAATTGTTTCTGAATCTTATTTAATTCCTCAATGTGTAAATTTAATTTAGGAGCTTCATTTTCTATTTTGGATTTTTTCTTTGTGTGTCCTTTGGTTTTACATTTTATACTTATAATATTATCTTTTTTACATCGTTGAATTTATTTAGGTCTAGTGTTGTGATCTTTTGAGCACTTTCTGATGCAGAAAGTGTGTCATAGGGTGACGATACTTGTGTTTTTAATGGTGGTCTATTATGTTGCTATCTGTTCCCTATTATCTTTGTGGTCTGGTAATTTTTTATCAGTATTTGCTTTTGTTGAAATTTCTGATTCTGTATCTTTGACTTGTAGCGGGCATATTTTGCCGTGTGACCTGGTTTCTTACACAAAAAACATGTCATATTTCTATCTGTCGTCAAAAAAATTCTATAGTCCTTGTCTTTAAAATTTATTACTAACGAATCTGAGATGTATTGTTGGTCATTATCTGGAGAGTATAAAACTGTACGTCGGAAAATAAAAATATGTTGAAATATTGGCTGTATATGTCCTGCTTTTACAAACGGCATGTTTGATTCTTTCTGGGCATTCTTTATCCGATGAAGGATGATTTCCCTTACAATTTAAACATTTTATCTATTTATTATGACATTGTTTGATTATCTACGGCACTTTAATTACATTTAATATAATTAGATTTACAATTATTGGCTGTATGATTAAATTTTAGACACGTGTAACAATGTTTTTCCGTTTGGACGAAAGGTTTACACGTAAAATTAAACACATATATATATATATATATATATATATATATATATATATATATATATATATATATATAAAACTGGGGATTGATTGTCCTTCAAAGACCTGTTGTGTTTATATTGCTTCTTAGCTTCTTTACAATGTAATATCAATATTTCACAACTGCTGTTGGAGTATTGGAGAAACATTTATGTTTTGATTATATTATGGCATAAAAGCACCGTTCATATGAGTATGTGCGCTCAGTGGTTTCACATATCCACCCTTTTCTTCCCTCCTACCTCTCCATTCTTCTCTACGCGTTATCCTTTCATATTGCCGTTAATTATAATCATATACACTTGTTTGCTCCAGGTAAGATAATCCTCGATTTAACTTAATGTGATTTTTAAAAATTATACAATGGAATAGCCAGAGTATAATACACAATAAGGATAACTTAGAATCACTTCTGAAGTTTAATCACATTGACATTATTCTATTGTCTGAAACATGGTTCCGGCCACATATTCCTTTTAATCTCCCAGGTTTTCAATGTTACAGAGATGATAGAACAGATGGATATGGTGGTGCCGCAATTCTTGTACCAATCATCTTATCCAATCAACACCTCATAAATTTTAATTTTATCGATGTCTCGTTTCCATTTTGTTCATGGGTGTGTGTATCCGTTAAGTTTAATAAACGGCTTCTTTATTTTATCTCATCACATTGTCCGCCAAACAAATTATTTAATCATGGTTTGTTAATTAATTTTAACTTATCAAATAATTTTGGTGTTTTTCTATGTGGGGATTTCAATGGCCATCATCCTCCATGGTGATGTGTCCGCCGACTCGTCACTACGATGATTAACCGACCAAATATTATCAATAGTCCACTATGTATTACTTTACTATCTGCAGAGATCTACCCCGCTATAACCTGAGAGGACCTTCAGTTTCCGCTGGGTGGTATCCATCTTTTTCATTACCTTCTCAAAATCATCTGTACTTTTTTTTTACGAGTAGTTATTGCTTATAAGACTATTACTCGAAATATTAATTAATTATATATTATTACACAGTTTAGAACTTATTATGAAGTTGGTGAGGAGGAGGAGGTGTTCTTCAGCTGGTTGCACCGATATTGAGCAAATTTATGGCAGATAACCACGATATGGTAGATTGTTAATGGAGAGCAGCACAATTCGCATATTGGTGGTGGTTGGGCACTCGGTAGATAGGAGTGTGCGTACTCAGTGTGTGACCAATATACACTCTGTTGACAGCTGTTTCCAAACTCGGTGAACAAATTTTACCAATTTTTGATGGCCAGGTTGTTAAATCCTTTATATTTTCAACTATACTCGGCCGAGAATGGAAGGACCGAGGTAAAGTTGTGTAGGCCCTTGTGCAGTATGGTGTACCTCATCGTGGCCTATTATCCCCCGATGGCTTGGAATCCAGACGAAAGTGATGCCGGTATTAAGTTCACTTAATTTGTGAACACTGTACCATATTTGGTCTACCATAGACACAAAACAAAGAAATCCCTCTCCCAACTAGTCTCAGATGTCTGCTCAACTCACAGAATAATAGCGTATACATGCTCATATTTGATTACATATTAGACTGTAATATAAATATTTAGTAAGACCCGTTTGCTACAGACCTGGATGGAATCTCAAAGCTCATAAAAAAAAAATAAAAAAAAACCAAAACAATATTTGTACTGTTTGTGTAGGTGTATATACTATTTCTTCTCGACTAATTTTTTACGTGTGAAATTTTTAATTTTTCTTACTTGATATTGTCCACTATCCATTCTTCATCCGTAAAATCGGTATCAACATCTATAATTACTGCACTTCTCGGTAAAAAATAAATCGGAATGAATGTATATCCCAGTTTTTTTGAATTTCATAATTATCAACTATCTTATTGGCTATTTCAACGTTTTTACAGTATATAATCACCTTTGCTTTACCTATTCAATTAATTTTTATTATGCCTTCTAGAAATTTAAGATTTTTAGAGTATTTTTGTGATTTTATGGTTACTTACCGAGGTGAAATTATCTCTTTGTATAATTATTCTGAATTCTTTGTAAAGATGTTCATCTAGTGAGTATTTTAATTTTTCACGGTATACATTACTCCTTGATCCTATATTATTATTATTATTATTGTTCTTAATATTACTGAGTTCATCTTTAGTACCGTTTTAAATTTTATCAGAGATAACATCGATTCGTCAGTATTATGCTTATAAACGGGTTATTTTCATTCCCACTGTAATCATCACTCTTATCATTAACTATACAATCTACGTCCATATTGTCTGTGTTCTTAGTGTATATGTGTGGAAGTACTATTACTTCGTACTGTACTCGTTTTAATAATACTTCATCTTCTCCTGAATTGTTATCATCGTCCGGCAGTCTGTCAAGGCCGCCTGATACCGCTGACATATTCCATAATGAGTTAATTTTATCTTATATTTAAAAACTATTATACTTGTTTATGGTACTGTACCAAGTTACCGATCTGTGTAGTGGAAAAAGTGTGTGTCTATGTGTATGTTTATATTTATGGAAGAAGTTAATTCCCTTAATCACTCTATCAAAACGGATTATGTCCCTGACTAACAAAATTAAAACGTTATTGATCCACGAACGCGAAAGAGACAACCACACGTATGTACGTTTTTATAATTTGATGATATATATATATATATATATATATATAGTTAAAGTCCCATCAATTTGAAAATTGGTAAAGCACATCGTCTGACCACTTTAGTTTATTTGACAATCATTCTGAGAACCCATACGAGGTTGTTTGCAATTGCCTTCTTCGACTACATATATTATAAATAGTAAAATCCGCTAATTATTTTAAAATAAGTTTGAGTTGATATCAAATTTTTAATGAATTGTTCAGAAAAATAGTTTGTTACGTAATTCATTATTTATTAAACTATAGCGATACTTCGGCTTAATTCTGTAAATAACATCATTCAGGAATTCTGCAAATATTTGTGTAAATGCTTTAACGGTTGCTTGAGAAAGTAGAATTGTTGAAAATTAGAGGATATTTTAAACGTTGTACGTAAAAACATTATACATACATTTTATTTATATATATATATATATATATATATATATATATATATATATATGTATATATATATTCTTTTCTTTTTTCTACCTATATCGGTTCACTGTTGGACATTGGTCTCCCCAATCAATAAATTGGGGAGAAAACAGCTTGGCAAATTGGGAGATACCAAACAACACACAACACATTGAGCCGGCGGTCACCAATCCAAGTCCGTTGCTTAACTTCGGCAATTAGACGGAAAGCCGCCGTACTCAACGTGCTATGCACATATATATATAAACTAATTAATAATTTTTATATGGATATTCATTATTGAAGCTTTAATTTTATTTATCATTTTTGGACAAATGATATTGAAATTATCATATTCCTATTTGTGTATGTGTACGCAAATATAACAATTCCACGAAATAAAATATTCTTTCAAATTTATTTAAATTAAATAATTTAGTTTAATTTATACGAGTTGCCTCTAAAAACACAATACAAAGTCTGAATGTATTCGATAGCACCTGTTGATAATATATATAGATAAAAGCTAAATATATATTTATATATGAGCCCTTGTTTTGTATATGTATACATATATATATATATATATAATATATCTAATACACGGTTAATCGTTAAAAAAATTGGGTCTTGACGTCCGGAATCAAACTACGATGTAGAAGCAGAAGAAAATGTAAGATATATTAAATATGAATAAGAAAATATACAGTCTGCAAAAAATAAATTTAAATTCGTAATGTCTATGGCTTATTTTATGCTTCCGCATTTGATTAATAATAAACTAGTAGGAAGTGTGGACGGTCATTGCAGTCGGGAACTATGCCAATTAAAACTTTTTCACTCATAAATATGAGGTATGCATTGCATCGTGTCGATTTAAACTATGTTGCTGATATACGGATAAACATTTCGTCATTAAAACGTGTTAGGATACGGTTCAGAATACAAAATTAACTACCGAGAATTTTTCTATATATGGGAACTGGCGTATGAAAGCTAGCAAAAATTACTCGATTAGCTTCGAGATAATAATAATAATAATAATAATATAATGATAATGAAAAATAAAGGGAAAACGTATCTATAAACGTTAATTAGAATACTCGTACGAAGAATTGCAAAGAAATTGATTATAAGCGATCACTCCCTAATTTGTAAAATCATTAAACTTTTAAAAAATCACTTTTTTTTTAACGATTTTTTGTTTTGTTTATTTTTTAATAATCATTACATTCTACATTTTCCACCAATGTATGTGAATTTATTTTGGGTACTAGGAAAAAAGTTTTCTCAATGGACGATCTTCTAACTTACTCCGGGTCCGACAATATCAATTACAAAATCAAACGCACCGAGAAAAAGATCTTAATTTTTGGAATCCCAGTTTGTTGTTTTTTGCATAATTAACTCCAGTTGGTGCGCATAACAATGACTAAAATGAGCATATTTATATTTTTGTTTTATCGTTGCTTGTACATCATTTGTAGCGTCACATTATATTTGCTCCATTGTAAGTTTTAGCAGTTAGCTTGAAAGGTAAATTTACCTAATTCAGTTACTACGCATTGCGTTAAACCATCAGTTGACTTATCTGGTTTTCTTAAAAAAAAAAAAACAAAAAAAACAAAAAAAAAACGTTCATTTTCATTATGTAAATATCTTAGTATTATTACCATTTGACGATGATTTTATATATCTGTGGTTTCGTCACACTGAATGGCTAAAAATTCATTTTCCTTAATCATTTTTTTTACTTATTTTTGACACACTTTCAGCATAATTTCTAGGATATAATTTTGTATTATTTTAGACGTACCTTTGAAAATGATGACAGAATTTAAATGTTTTTTTAAAATGGTATCTAGTTTTAATGAAATGTCAATTAATTTCCTGAAAACTCGAGGATTTTGATAATCTTCAGATTGGCCTCTTAGTGCCAGTTCTAACTTACCACTGAATTTTATGCAGTTAATTATTCTTTTTAATATATACCTTTAGCAACTTCTTCATTATGTTTCGTAATGTTTCATCTATAAGCCTAATCTAATTTAAGAGCAATATTTACGGAACCCGTTATAATTTTATATAACAATTCATATGACAAGCTGATATAGTTCGTGGTTTTTTGCTTTTTGATTTAAATTTTTTATATCATTAAATATTAATCGTGCCTATATCATGCCGCTTCCATTTAGAAATAAAAGTACACAAGAAAACCTTACATCCACATATCCATTTGAATTTGTTATAAATGTATTTTGGAAAATGTCTTGTAAAAGTACATGTACCTATTTTATCTTGATAAAAATTTAATATGGGTATTGGTCTCTCTCTAGTTTCTTATTCTAACTTTTTCTGATAATGGAAGCATTTTGAAATTTCCTTTTACAATATTACTAATTTGATTATGCATAACTTTTTAAAAATTAACGTTAATGAATTAAATTTAAACGTTTAATTGGATAAATACGAAAGATATTAAACGTTGAAAAATTACTGTAAAAACTAGTGGAGGACTTACTTATTGAGAGCTCTCAGACACCAACAAGTTACGTTCGGGAAATTTCGGTTCTCTTTGTCTTTCGCGTGTATTTTATTAGAGGACTGGAGGCTTAATTTTTAAGAGCCCACACACTGCATTATTGGTTGTTATAATTACGTAACTGAAAAATCATCTATAAACGACGTTGTCGAGTGGATTGTGCAGTTCTAGCACAGTAAGCATAAATCCCATAATTGTTAGCGGGTGTTTTGGCTGTTCCTTTAAGCAATCCGCGTAGGAACTATATTTTGCATTTTTTTTTTTTTATTATTTTAAAATTAAAAATTATATTCTGTATATTGATTTTTTTGAAATCATTAAATAATATGCATTTTTTAAAAACTCGCACAGGGGCGATCGCGCCCTTGACCCCTCTGGAGGAGCCGACCCTGATATATATATATATGTATATATAATATATGTGTATGTGTGTTTGCATATATTTATACGTATATATGTATTGTGTATGTATATGAGGGAATTATGTTTATGGGGCATATTGGAATAAATGAGTAAATCGTTTGTAAACTGTTGGGCCACACACTCCTTTAATATCTGCTTAGCATAATTTAAAAACCTAGAATTTGTAAGGAAGTACCGTGGGGACAACGAGGCATGACATTTTGTAAACAATTTCCCACTTTTAAAAAAAACGCCATCATTGGGAACTCCCGAACGGATTAAAATAATTAAGTTTCGATGGACTTAATCTTCTTAGACGGTCATTATGAATTTTTGATAGGAAATTACAGTTTTTTTTATACGAAAGTAAAATTACCTCCCAATATGTTGTTTTTATAGATACTTATGAGATTCTGTATTACGGTACACTATGACTCGAACCAGTGAAAATGCTGCCTAGGATGCTGTTTTTTTTTAAAGGTAAATCTAGATAAATTTTTTTTCCGATGGGTTACATAAATATTTTTATATATCATAGCTACAAAACCTATATCTCTGAATGTCTGTTGAAGTTGGTGTGCTGATATTTGATACCATCTTCTCATATCTGCTTCCCAAGAATGTTTTTGTCTACCAGATGTTCTATGGCCAATAATTTTACCATATTGTACAAGATGGAAGAGGTGATATTTTTATGGGTGTCTATGCACGTGTCCATACTATTTTAACTTTCTGGTTGACGATATAAAGAACCTCAGCTTGATTTGATGTTTTGTTCAGCACTCCCCTATTGGCCATGTGAGGTAGGTGTGATATTTTTAGCATTCTGCGATAAATGTATTCGGTTTTCTTTTCCAAGGTTTGTGTTCGAATTAATACATAACGGAAGAAATTTCGATACTTACGGTAATAAGCAAAGTCCATCCGACAATCATAAAACGAATAATCTCCATTTCTGGTCTCCGCCGGCTATCAGGTTGATAAAGCCTGCTTCGTTGACCACTCCTATTTAAACGAAAATCTAAAAAAAAATTAAAAACCTGTATAAATATGTGTGAACGCACACACACACACATATATATATATATATAATAAAAATAATCATGACAGTAAATATTTTGTGAACATAGACTTAATAATAGAAATCTTCACCGAATAATTTAAAAATCAAAATTAGACTCTTAAATATAAATTTACACGTACATATGCATCTAAATATCTAACTGTTGTACACGTATTTATTTATGTGTAATATATATTCGTGTGTGTGTTTGTGATTAGTCTGCTTGTTCGTTTACTCATACATTTCAAGTACAATATATGGCTGGAAGGCAAGATATAAGTAATTATGATAATAAAGTATATTTGTGTTTACGTGTATAGCCCTATTAACAACGAACTGTTTATTATGAAAACAATTTATTTCGATTGAATAAGTTCCTTTAAATATGTATATATATATATATATATAATATATATATGTCGCGTGTTCACTTGCATATGAGCCTGTATTTGAGTATATCTATAATCTTGTGTGCAAGTAGTTTAACCACCAGAAGGCGAAACTCGAATGTTTTCCATCGGTATTAATTAAGATCAACTGGATTTAATTTAGATTGTTTCGACTCAAGCAGCAGCTACAACGGAGCGGACTATGGTTTTCTCTATTCAACGACCTTTAAATTTCAGTTGATCAATATATTTATTTTTTTGATAATATTCTTTTTAGGCTTGCGCTACATTATTTGAAACTCGTTCGAAAATCTCATCAGATGAGGAGATTAAAAAGTTTTATTCATTCATCCCATTCGATCAATTTAACTTAACGTGTTTCTATCGGCTACTGTTTTTAAGGCTCATCTGGAGTTTTAAAATTTCCTTAATTATCGCAATTATTAAAAAAATCAAAACGAATTTTAATCGATTTTGAATTACAATCTACAAAATTGTTGACATCTAAATAAAAACTGTAATAAAAATGATTAGAAAGGAAGTTTTTGCATTCCGTTTTCTTGTATTTTTCAATCTTTACGGAAAAGCATTTTTTTCAATACTTGGTACGTCTCTACACTTGTGTATCCACTATTATCTGGACGATGAATTTTCACCCTTCATCTCGGTCTTTCTATTATGGTTGTCAGATATATACGTTCTATCTGAATACACGTGCTATCCAGTAAAATCTTCTATCTCTTACGTTGTTCGTTATTTTTTCATTGATGTTTTCATGTACTCGCGTATTTTTTATTCTGTCGTATTTTTATAATAACACAGTATTTCGAACGTTTCCAGTGGTTTTTGTCTTCCTATATTAACAAGTTTCTCAACCATACAAGAGTACGTTACGAACAAATTGTTAATCTTTTCCTTAGCTGTATACTTTCATTTTTTGACGTTAACAGCGATTTCGTTGTAGTAAAAGCTGCCTTCAGCTGCGTTATTTTAAATCATATGATCGCATTTTCCATCATTTGTTATTTTCTGACTTATTTCTGTTTCCAGGTTTGTATCTGTGATTCTTGATTTTTGCGTTTTGTATAGTTATTTTATTATTATTCTATGTTTAAGGTCTATGTTTATTCTCGCTAAAGTTTCGTCCAAAATATTCCATTATTGCCATGTATACTAGTTGGTTGACTTTTTTTTTCCGATCACCATCCGACGTCCTAACACACGGCTCCTCTTCCTGATGTAAAACCATATTGCTCTTAAAGTTCCTTCTCTGTTTTGTGTATTATTCTGCCTAATACTATTTTAGTAATCATCTTTTTTTATAGCAATATGACAGTAAGCTTATCAATCGGTGTTTTTCGTATTTAATCGTGTCGTTCTTTTTTCACATTATTAATTTGTTTTTCCAAAAAATCGTCCGGTATTTCACCTACATAACGGAAATGAATTTTTGTAAATGTGTGTTAGAGCATCCTCCTTTAACGCCATGTTATCATATCCTACTGCTTCGTGTGTGTTTAATTCTTTTATGGCCGTATCGAATTCATTTCTCATTATGCGTTGAATAATATCTTCTTTGCATCTTTCCATTTATGACAATTTTTTATTGAAGATATTCTCTTTAGCGCTGTTCATTTCATTCTATAACTTTTCTATGTATATCTTCCATCTTTGATTTATTTCTTCATTTTCTATTAATTTGTTTCTGATTTACTAGTTCGTAAAGATGATTATTTTATGGGTACATAGGGTCGACCATAAATTAACAGTGTGTGTGTGTGTGTATATAACTTCGAACGATACAGAATAAAGTATACTTCGCAGGGAAAAAGTGAAATGTAAAGACGTTTTCCCAAAAAGACACTTATTTAATAGACTCACGATTTCGTATAGATTTCACAAAGAAAAGGAACGCACTTTTATGCTTAACTTGACACGGCGATGATTCAAATGTTTTCGTTCTCAAATCTACGTCGCATATACATCCTTTATGCAGCGAAGATTCGAACGAAATAACGGATAGTCGTGCACGCATGCGTAAGAGTAAGAATACAAGAGAGTGATGCCGATGTATACACGCGCTTACGCATGTCTGTCATAATTTCTGTATATATTTATATGCTATATGTAAACTGAATATACACATATAGAAAGAGAGGAACAGTCTCAGAATTAGACAAAAAAAAAAAAAAACAGTCATATTTTGAGAACTTCCTCGATTAAATGATAATATATTAAAATCAATTCGAGACTAGATTTATACATAATACTTTGTACATTTAATCGTCATGTACAACTGGGACGCATATAAGACGTTAACGGAACAAGTAATATTCGCGATACGAGATATATCGCGTAAAAGTAAAGAACATGTCTATTCCATTATAGATTGACGACACCTCGCGGAATGAACGATATCATCCGAAATATTAACGGTAGATAACCTTATCCAATGTCCAATTGAAAGTTCGAAGCCAATTGTATTGCCATTTTTAATCAGCTCCTAAAATGAGTACCCATTTACCAACTAATTTGGACATATGACTAAATTAGTCGGAGATGCTTTTTTTTATTTTGAAATTCCCTGTAGCGGTTATTAAACCCTGGGTCGTATTAGTTAAAGTATTATCACTACGCCACTATATACATGTACCTATTATATAATTATAACAATACTTTAAAAAAAAAAAAGTGGTACCATACTTTTTCAAATAAAGAATCGACTAGTACACATACGTATACGCTGTGTATATATATATATATATGTGTATATACAGCTCAAGGCGAGATACTTATGCGGTAGAAGGCTTTAAAAAACAGCCTATTATAATATATGCGCTGTTATTAGCAAAATTACAACGGACATTTTTTTTTCCACGTTGTAATTCGAAGTTTCCGAAGATATAGAATAAAATATACACGACACGCGAAACTCGTAAAATGAGCGTCGTGCAAACATTTCAAAAATATAAAAGCAACAGTTTGTTATATAGGTATACATTTTAATATTACTATAGCCGATAGCCTTAAAGGCAAATATCAACAAAATTGATCAACTTCAAGCAAACATCATGTTCCCCATAAGCGATGGGTGTGTCTGAAACAGTTTTATCTGTATAGTCATCCCTGTCTTAGATCGTGGTTTATACGTATTAGCGTATTAAGTTTACAGGGTGAAATATATATATATATATGCGTAATATTTGATTTGTAGGCGCCTTAATCTAACACAGCGGTAATTTAACCGCGGGCGTATAACTGACAGAAAATTATCGCTTAGAAAATTCCGAGCGGTTATTAATAATCGTAAAATCATTTAGATTACGTGGCACTTTTTATTTCGCATCGTTTTTTATTTATCATCTTTTTTTTTTTTTCTATTAGATTCGTGTAATCGCCTAATATTTAAGTTACGTATACTTTAAACTTTCTATGTCGCGATTTGGTTTCGAACCCTCGGCCATCGAGTTGACTGTCGAGCACGCTAGTAACTACGGAAGTGGCAGCCCACTTCATATAACATAATATGCGCGCATCTGCGTTGCATATAGTGCCTTGAATTCTAGTCCATTTTGTATGTATAAATAAACGTACTATGGCTAGTCACGACGTTCAACAAGGTGATGATGAAACCTTAAATTGTTCGTAATTTTTTTGGCCTAAAACTTACGTCTGAGAATCTGTTAAAACCGCTCGATTTTAAGCGAGAAGTTAATGCCCGGGATCTAATTGACCAAGAATTGTCACCTTAAAAAAGTTCATTTTAGCCGTTTCAGTCGCGATGCCCACTATGTGGTACATGAAATTGTAAATGCTAACAAAATTGTTTATTGTCCGATAAATGAGAAATTTCTCGATTTAAAAAATATTAATTTAAATATATTGAAAATTTTCTACAGTTCATCTAAGAAGCAGTGTTGTATAATAAACACGCGTGTATAAAATTTAATTACAACGTATAACTGAATACCGGCAGAGATGGTATAATTTTTTACAATTCTTCTAAAAATTTGAATTAGTCATTTTTTATCGGAAAGTATTTCTGTCGCGCATGATCTATCTTCTCTACTGTCACTTCGGGATCTTGTTTATTATTTTTAAACTTAGAATTCGCAAATAATCAATTTCAGCATTTATCCTTACAACCACATTTATCGATAATATCCGCTTCAGTTTCGCTAACTTTGCATTTTGAGGATGTGTGACCGAAGCCTAAACACTTATAACACTGTAGCGCAGCAATGATTTTTTCAAATTAAAATGACTGCCATCCCACAATAAATTCGTCCGTGAGAAGGTAATTTTTTTAATTGATTTTTTTTTAATTTAACGAAAATTTTATTCTGGTTTTGTTTTCTTTATGTATACATTTAATTAGAAACTAAATAATCATCGGTAATATACTTTTAATAGTTTTACACAATTTGATCTATTACTTTGAATGTTTAATTTTTATCGCCAAGTTTAGCAGATAACTTACTTTTAGTACCTATAATTATTGTGTTTGATTTATAAATAACTCGCTCAACTTCAATATTATCGAGGTCAATGGGGCTAATTTTTTCTTTTAATTTATTCGTAAATAATTCTAAATCGTAATCCGGCTTTACGTATAAGAAACACAATTTTTCCCTATTTTCATTAGTGTAGGGCAGGGTTGAACACGATTCACTTGAACGGTTAATAACTGATGACCAGGACTACTAGAAATTATTTCCACATGATTATTTATCTTTTATTTACTTTTGTTTTCACAGTCGGTGACCGTATATATATTTTCAATTCCTTTATTCGATATTGTTAGAAAAAGAAACAAGATTTTCTGTCGACTCATTAACTATTATTTCGAAAATACCAGGCATGATGATAATAACTGTTGTATTTTCAAATTGAAACCGAAATAACCAACAAAACGATAAGAATTGAATAAAACTTAGGCTCCAGTGTGTTCCGGCTGTAACATTATCCTCTCCAGTTGACTGATATTCCTCGCTTAGTCTCTTAATCTTCTTCCTTCGCTTCATCTCCTCTTCAAAGATGACCACGTTTCATTGTCGAATCTAATTACCTTCCTCCACCGATCCGGTCACTATTCCTCGATCTAATCCTCTTTTCCTATCGTGCATCTAGCATTGGCTGCTCTATATGGCACGCTAATTTAATTTAATAATAATAATAATAATAATATTTACAAACGTACCGGATTGATTTATCTCTATTATTTACTACGCAACAGCGAAACAACAACAGGACAAACCAACGATATCTATCGCTTTGTATGTGACACTTGTAATATTATATATATATATATATATATATATATATATATTTTTTTTTTTTTTTTTTTTTTTTGGCCCGGTGTTACCCATTTAGCCAGTTTACTTTGTACTAATTATTTCCATTATTTATTATTTATCGAAGTTGAGTTTTAATTTATAACCTAATATCATTAATTTTTATAAATCGATATAACTCCTCTGCTACTTTTGTAGTTGGTTCGCTAATTATCTGTATAATATGTACAGGCAATGTACTATACCCTCGGACAATTTCTTTTTCAAGGTCTTTTCTTCCTCTATTTCTTATGCTGCAGTTCCAAATTATATGTTCAATGGATCCTTCTGCTTTTGTACATTCACATAAATCTGAATGTATTATATTTAGTTGTTTCAGCTTTTTCGGAGTTAAATTATGTTCCGTCCGTAACCTTGTCATTGTTTTAATATAATCTCTATTCATGTTATTCGTAAACCAGGTATCTTTACGTATTTCCTTTTGGATACTGTAATAATATTTTCCACAATAAGTACTAAGGTTTCTGTATTTATCATTCCAGTTTATTAAGCTATGCGCTTTTAATTTACTTATAAATTCCTTCCAAGGGTATTTTATATTAATTTGTCGTTGATTTGCTGGTACATTCCTTGTAAGCTGATCGACAATACAGTTTCCCTGTATTCCTCTATGCCCCGGAATCCACTTAAATACTACTTCATTATTATGTTCTTGAAGTTTACCGCACATCTTAACAATATTCCATAAAATGTTATCCTGCTTGTCTGTTCTATTATTAATTTTTTGGATTGCTGACATTGAATCTGTTAATATCAATATTTTTGTGTTTCTTGATTTGATCTTATACGATATTGCTTTCTGAATAGCTATCATTTCTGCCGTACAAGAGGTATATACTGGTGGAATTTTAAATTTTCTTTTTTTGTTCAGGGTTTTATTATAGAACGCTGCCGAATAATATTTTTCTTCCGAATTTATCGAAGCATCTGTATATATACATTCGTGTTCCGGGAATTGTCTATCTATTATTTCTTTCAAAATAGTATTATTTATATTGAGTGTATCAGTTATGCAGAAAACATCTGTAGAAAAATCTATGTTCATCTTATTGATAATGTATTTATATAATGTATTGTAATACGGTATCCTAATATTTTGTACAATATTAAGTTCTTTATAATTTTCATAGCTTATAATTAAAGCAGGGTGTGTCTTATTATGCCAATATCGATTATCTGACACATATGTGTATAATTTTGGAATAAGTTTATTTAAAGGGTGGTTTCGATCAGATTTACATTTTAAATAAAATTTATCTGTAATTAGTTGTAAATATAAATATATTGGTAGTTCTGCCGCTTCAACCTGTATTGAATGATTAGGGCTTGATCTTAGTGCTCCTAATGCATTTTTCAGTGCAATATTTTGTAATACTTCTAATATTTTCATTTTTGATTTACTGATTGATGTGATAATTGGTCCTGGATATTCTATTTGTGATCTTATCAGCGCTTTGTAAATTAAAATATTTGTTTTCGGATGACTACCCCAACTGGTTCCGTTTAAAGCTCTAAGAATATTTAGACCACCCTGGCATTTTTTTTTAATGTAGTTTATTTCATCTTTCCAAGTTAACTTTTGGTCCAATATCACTCCTAAGTATTTTATAGTTTTGCTAAATTGAATCGTTTTACCTTTAATTTTAACATACGGACTTTCAATTATTCTATGTCTTGTAAATATTATACCTTTAGTTTTCTCGCATTGTACTTCAAGTTGCAACCATTCCGCATAGTTTTCAATTTTTTCAATTGCTTCTGTGATATACTTCACCGCTGTACGCAATGTCGCCGCTGAAGTATATATTACCACGTCATCAGCATATTGAAGAATTCGTATTTTTTTTGAATATATTTTATCAAATTTTCCCGTATATATTGAATATAAGATTGGACTTAGTATTGATCCCTGACATATTCCTTTGCTGCATCGTGCACTACTCCATAATTTTCCCAAATATTTTACAGTTAAGTTCCTGTCTGTAAAGTAATTTGTAATCCAGTCTATTACATTATTTGAAATTTCACGTTCTACTAATATTTTCCTTAGTATTTCTATATTTACCTTATCATATGCATTTTTAAAATCAATGAATATTGCTACTAAATAATGATTTTTTGACATATTAATCTGGATTTCAGCATTCAATATATTTAAGCAATCTTTTGAGCTATAGCCGGTTCTAAAACCAAATTGAGTTTTAGGGAATTTATTTGTATTATGCAGCCACCATTCCAATCTATTTTTCACTATAAGTTCCATAGTTTTACCCAGACACGACAATAGTGTTATTGGTCTGTACGATCTGAAATCCTGCGGATTTTTATTTGGTTTTAATATTGGACATACGAAATGAGTTTTCCAGTCTTGTGGGATATAATTTTGAAAAAGTGAAGAATTAAATAAAATCAATAACATATCTTTACCTTTTATATTTAATCGTCTTAGAGCCTCGTAAGGAATCTCATCCGGCCCCACTGTAGTATTTTTTTTGTGATCTAAGCTTTTTGTTAATTCTTCTTGACTAATTTGTAAGTTAAAAATACTATCGAACTTACTAGACGTTTCTATATAATTATTATTTTGTTTAATATTTATAGTCTGGAATTGTGCAATAAATTGATTTATCCATCTATCACTTACATTTAGGTCATGATTCTGATATAGATTTCCGTTATTTCCTCTAAGTCGAGCGATTTTATCCCATATTGTTCTTATACTCTCCTTCGGGTGTAATGAGTGTACAAATTTATTCCACTCCTCCCTTTTTTTGTTTTTCAAGTATCGCTTGGTAATTGCCTCTTGTTTCTTAAAATTCTCGTAATTCTGGGGTGTTGGGTATTTATTAAATATGCTTAACATCAATCGCCTTCGGGCAACTACTTTGTTACACTCCGAGTCCCACCATGTATTTGTTTGCTTTTGTATATTTTGTTTTCTTTTAACATCTTGAGTATTCCTTGGCGGAGTAGCTTTATATATTGAATTTTTAATTATATTATATATAATTTCATATTGTTTTGCTGCTGTGTTCTCCTTAAAATCGTTTATATTTATTTTATTACATTCTCTGTGTATATGCACTGTATATTTTTCCCAATCTGTCTTTTTTAAATTTAGGGCGTATTGATTAAGTTGATTACTATTGTTACCGTTGTTATTATCCCTACAATTATTTCCGTTATCCGTACTTATGTTAAAACTTCTATTGTTATCGTTTCTGTTAAAATGTAATTTATCGGATTTTATTGAGATATTTAATTTAATTAATATTGGGAAATGATTACTTCCCATAGTGTCTTTGATTATTTCGTAATTTATTTTTGTTGCAAGATTTCCAGTACTTAAAATAAGATCTAAGTTACTATTTCGTCTTCCACGTGGTGCAAGGTAAGTTATTTCCGAGTTATTAACAATAAACAAATTTTTATCGCAAATAAAGTCATATAATTCTTTACCTTCTTTATTTTCATTATAAGCTCCCCAAGAATTATGGTGACTATTAAAGTCGCCTAATAATATAAATCTATTATTATTAATTGCCGTGTTATTTAAAAGATTATGGAGATCAGTATTTTTAAAGCCACTCGATGGCGCAGCATATATATTTATTAATGACAAGGTACCATCATTTATCTTTATATTGATCATAACTATATCTACTTTGTTATTTATACGATAGATAGTTTTTCCCGTTAGTGTTATGGAATTATGTATGAAGATAGCATTTCCACCACCCCTTTTGTTTCCCTCTCTGTCGCATCTTACTATTTGATATTCTTTTAACCAGAAGTGATTATTGTTTTTTAGCCAGGTTTCGCTTAGACAGCAAATATGAATTTTTTCTTTTTTTAATAATCTTTTTAACTCGATTAAATTTGAGTAAATTCCTCTACAGTTCCACTGAACTATATTTATCATTTTTGTGTAGTTTTGTTAATAATTTGTAATTTTTATTTGCTGTTTATACACATACATATATACACATATACACATATACGCTTTTCACTATTCTATTTATTGGTTAGATTTAATTTACTATTTTCTTTCTTTATAATGCTTTGCGTTTTTTCGTTTTTGTTTATCAGTTTTGATGTGTTCTTATTATAATTATTTACTTTATTACTGTTATTAATATTTTTATTTTGTTCTGCAATTTTCGTGTTATTAGTGTTATCTTTTATTTTACTTGAATTCTCTTCAAGATTATTTTGTTTTTCTTTTATACTAATTTTAAGGTTATTGTTCCTTTTCCTTAATGGACCGTTTTCGGCATCAGATGTGAGTATATTTCCTCTTTACTATATCCTATTTTCCCTTTGGCGTGCCTAATTCTGTATCCTGTTGTAGACAGTGGAGGCTCCTTATATTCGGGAATGTAGTTTGAAGTATCTTCTTTTTCGTTTATTTCGGGAAAATCAACATCATAATTTTCTAATGCCAGGTACCTATTTGTCTTTGTTATTGCATTCGCAAATGAAGTATTAGTATTTTGTGAACCTAGAGTTATCGCTGCTTCTTGGTAAGAAAGATTTTTATAAGCCATAATTGTTTTAATTTTTTCTTGTTTGATTCTTTCGGGGCATTCTTTATCCGATGAAGGGTGATTTCCCTTACAATTTAAACATTTTATCTCATTATTAGGGCACTGTTTATATTCGTGATTATCTGCGGCACATAAATTACATTTAATATAATTAGATTTACAATTGTTGGCTGTATGATTAAATTTTAAACACTTATAACATTGTTTTACCGTTTGGACGAATGGTTCGCACGTAAAACTAAATTTGTTAATATATATATAACTAGGGATTGATTGTCCTTCAAAGAATATTTGTACTGTTTGTGTGGGTGTATATACTATTTCATCTTCGACTAATTGTCTACGTGTGAAACGTTTAATTTTTCTTACTTGATATTGCCCACTATCCATATCTTGAATCAATTCTTCATCAGTAAAATCGGTATCAACACCTCTAATTATTGCACTTCTCGTTAAAAAATAAACGGGAATGAATGCATTATATCCCAGGTTTTTAATGTCATAATTATCAACTATCTTATTGGCTATTTCCGCATTTTTACAGTATATAATCACCTTTGCTTTTCCTATTCTATTAATTTTTATTATTCCGTCTAGAAATTTAAGATTTTTAAGTATTTTTGTAATTTTAAGGTTACCTATTGTGGTGAAATTATTTGTTTGTATAATTACTTTAAATTATTTGTAAAGATGTTCATTATTAATTAAATATTTTAATTTTTCACGGTATACATTATTCGTTGATCCTATATTATTATTATTATGTTCATCTTTAATATCGTTTTCAATTATATCGGATAAAATCGACTCGGTATTATCTCGTTTACATTGATTATTTTCATTCTTACTGTAATCATCACTCTTATCGTTACCTATGTAATCTACGTCCATATTGTCTGTATTATTAGTGTAAACGTTAGTGAATGTACTATTACTAGAAGTATTATTATCGTCCGGCGGCCTATCAAGGCCGCCTGATACCGCTGACATCTTCCCTAATCAGTTAATTTTATATATATATATATTATATATATATATATATATATATATAGTGTGTTCAAAATATATTTCCGGTCATTCATTTCACATCGGCTGAATTCTCTTTATATCTTCCTTATATTCGACCCACCGCTATTTCTATTGTCTTTATATCTTGGACGGTCTTTATTCGGTTATTCATTTTGTCAATCAGTCATCATCGTTTCTTCTTATTTAAGCCGTGTTACACATCCAATTATATTCAAAAGTTTAGTCTGCTGTATTTTCCGTGTAAGTTTACTTTCCCCTTGTCTGACATCCTAATGTCCAACATTACTTTTTCACCAGTGCTATCTGCGTTGTAGCCAGTTTCTTAACAATGTATCTTGTAAGACTGCATGTTTCCTCTCCATATGTAAGCGCCTGAAGGAATACTTCTGGCCGTTAGTTATATCTATACTTCTGTGTACATTGCTCAATTTTCGAAAAAAAAAAAAAACAGTTTACGAGAGATTGGTCTTTTCCTGTGGTAATTACTTTTTTGCGTATTTTATTTATTTTTTTGATTATAATTTGTAATTTCATCACGACCCTTTTGTTAACACATTTATCGTTAATCCGTCCAGGTCTGTCTGGACATAAGGGGTGCAGTTGTGGGATTATGCAAAGTTGACTAATGTGAGAACTATGTAAACTGCCTGAAATAACATTCTTTAGCTGATAACAAATGCGCCTTGGTATGTAACAAACCAGATCATTCACGGCGATTTAAACATTTCTTATGAGGTCATTAAGCAATACACACAGAGCCATACTAAGAATTGAGAAAATTTATCGTTAATCGTATTGTTTAGAAGAGTTATCGAGGTTAGGTTAAGTTATCATGTCCTGTAAAAAATAAACGTTGCTGTTAATACAATGTACTCAATAAAACGGGAGTAATTAATTTTTTCGTCAATATATATTTACATAATAATATACATATGTATATATATTATATCCGATATAAACAATTTTCGATTTTAATATTATTTTTCGATTTTGATTTATAATTTTCATAATCGAATTAAACGAATGAAATCGGTTACATATTTATAAAATGTTTTATTTCGGCGTGGAAATTATCACATAATGACCGGGATTTGTACAAAGATGATGACATGGCAGTAGGTGGAAGTAGGCGGTGATTTTTTTAATCGTTATCTAGTCACGAAAACCACATATTTTTTGTTTGTTTTGGCGCTGTAAATTAATAATTACAACTCGCTAAAAGTGATTAAATTTTAGACGTCCGTGCGTTACTCGGTTAGTAATTTAAAAAGGAAGAGGAACACTCGATTGGGAATCATCGGAGTAAATTAATGAAGCAAATGGAAAAAACTGGACGATAGTCGATTGATATGGAGGAATTTATCGTGTTGGTATAAGCGGCGGTTAAAGAAAATGTGTGATTTCCGTCGGAGAGGGGAATTAGAAATGGCGATCTTGAACAAATGCGACGAAAGTTGATTATGTCCAAGACGTGTAAGCAGTAAATTTGCGATACTTGTCGTGTACAATTGCAATTTGAAATATCAAAGGACGAGGAGAGCCAGCGGGATAATAGCGTGGGGTGGACAAATTGGCTAACCATGAAGACCAATTATACGCTAACGTGATGGATACCAGATTTCAGAAAGTAAGTGTCGGAACGAGTGCGCCGTAAAAATCTGACGATAGCAGCTACAACATGGTTACCGTGAATTCTTCCAGGAATCCGAAAGTTAATTATACCGCGGCAGTATAGCAAACGGATAATGATAATAATCTATAGTTATTCGGAAAACCGTATATAATCTTTATTTACACGATGGTAAAATCTTCATCTTTCAGTTTGATTGATAAATGTTAACTTTCGTAATTTAAAATTTCGTCTTATGGATCTGTCATATCGAATCTGCCCTATTGTTCGCGATAATTTTACCTACGTCACTTATATTCTGTCCATTAGTTCTAACCTCGGAGACACTTGATCCAATACCAAATTACGTATACGTTATTTGACCGCCATACTATACATATATATCCGCTTCGTCCTGGAAATACTGTTACTACCGATGTAAGTCACTCCGGGCGAAATGCTGAGTTATATCTTTAGCCAAATCTAAACAGCGGGAGACATAAATATGACGTTTAAACGAATTTATACTTTCCGTAACCAAATTGATCTACCCACGATTGTTGTCTCAAGTGGCATAAAATTCGGCGAAATGACAAAGGATTTATTCGGATTATGTTTCAGACTGAAAGAAGTCCGTCGTTGCCGTTTCAAGGTATAAGCCGCGACTGGCAGGCGTAAAAATAAACCTGCAACACTCGAATGATCAAAACGACGTACCTGTTTAACGAACCTCGGATTAACATTTATTATATTCATCAGAATTAATACTACGCGCTGTCATGTTAAAATATGAATAATGATAAATTACTAGTTTAGTTTTTCTTACCGGTGTCGTGTACGCATATTATAAAAACAAACAGACACACACATACATATATATAACGTATGTGTTGTTATACACATATGTGTATAAAAATATATATATAAAAAACATTATACACGTTATATACATAAAATATCACTGATCATTTAGCGATAGTTTTGACTGAGTATTATTATGAAGGAATAAAAATATCCAGTGGCGCTCACCCGGTAGCTAAACAAAAATTTATTGCATGAAAGTTATTGAATTTATCTAGCGAATGTTCGACCGAATTATTAGTATAACCTTTCGACGTGTCTTGGACTATATTGTTTTATGCCGTTCCGATAGGC
This sequence comes from Coronaproctus castanopsis, assembly GCA_032883995.1. Lineage (NCBI taxonomy): Eukaryota > Metazoa > Arthropoda > Insecta > Hemiptera > Monophlebidae > Coronaproctus > Coronaproctus castanopsis. The sequence goes on from CM065053.1 coordinate 182,156,959, forward strand.
ACTACGGAAAATCTTCAGGTACGATTTCGTTGGTTAAGTACGAGGGTGCGCCAGGTCGTCTAAGATTTTATTCGGAGGTGTTTACATTATTTGAACGCGACCCCACAACTGGTTACAATCGTAGTTTTATTATTCATCGCTACTCACGAATAGATTCATTTTCTTGATTCGCATACGGAAGTGTTTTATTATTATTATTATTATTATTATTTATCTATATCAGGCTGTAATGTTCAATCGTAATTGTGCACCTAGATATCTAACCTTGTCCGAATCGGCATTATTACGTTATTAATCTAAACAGACGTTGTGACTTATCTATTGGCCATGTCAAAAATAGATGTCCCATAAACCAGATGTGTTAAATGTGCAGGTTCTCATCTAGCAACAGAATGCATTAAAAACCCGGAAGAAGAGTGTAAGTGTGCATTGTGTGGAAAACAACACCCTCCCAGTTACAGAGGATGCGTGAAGTGGTAGTTGCTCTCCGGAAAAGAAATAAACCGCCAAATTTTGATAATGAACAAAAAACAATATCGCAAAGAAATAAGGTACATGATAAAACATTTAGTGACGCGGTTAAAAGGCATCGAGAAGAGAGAGAGAGAAATGCGTGGAGGCAGAATTTGGCATCATATCGTTTAACTCTATCGGAGGCATTGTAGACGAACAAAGACTGTTTTAATGACATTTAATTACAAATCTTTACAATCGGTTTCATGATTTATTATTTATTTTATAGAATCGTAATACTCTAAATACAAACCGTATACATTGTATGTAAATTAACATTTATCCGCTCGTGCAGACAGTATATGCAATCTTTACATGTTATTTAATTTTTTGTTATTCGTTAAAACGTGAAATTAATATTGATGGATTAATGGATAACTATTATTTATTACTGTTATTGTTATTACTACACCTTTATCATAATTTTTTAAGGATTTGTTTCCCAAATTAATTTGTTTATTTTTTTATCTACTAAAGTTATCATTAAATATTACTTATGTGACACGTGTCCATTGATTTATTTTTAAAACGTCTTCCTAGGAGAATCAACCTTTAATAAAGCTATTTTATTTGTTAATCGCCGTGTTTGTTGTGTACCATCAGCAATTTAACTTATTAGTAGCATACGTTTCACCGTATGTTCTTATTACATCCTTCGCAGTTTCAATTTTTAAGTCCTGCATATGTCGTCATATCTAATATACTACAGTGCATTGATCGTGGAACGTAGTGACTTTGATTGGAATTTTTCAATTTTAGATATACTCCAGTTAAATTCCGTACCCTATAACCATCCTGTGTTTGTGTCGTAAATAGCATATATATATATATGTATATATGTATGCGTATATATGTGTATATATATATATGTATATATGTATGTATCAAATGAGAGCAGTTTGTACCTCTTCAGTATTCGGAGCTCTAACCAGAATTGGATATGTACACAGATGGTGGATAGTGGAATGGCCAGTAGATATGTTACTAGCTGCGAATAACCAATAAGCAACCGTAAATCAAGTAGTGACAAAGCAAATTATGCAGATGAACAGTTTGGGAAACTGTCTACTAAAAGTCTGCAATATCCTATGAATATACAATGGTACTTCTTCAGCCATTTTCTCTGCTTTTTTCCTTCGTATCCCATAAATTTTAGTTATTCTAAAAATCTGATCGAAATATTCCGAGATTCATTTCCCCCCAAAAAACTAATATTTGTCAAAACTGACATTTTTGGTAATAAAGCCAAACATTTATGAAACGAATTTCTACACGATTATTAATGTACGTAATGGTTTTTAATAGCACGTGATTCTTATGTAAATATATTTTCTAAAAAAAACACGACCCCCCACTCAAAAAAAAAAAAGACGGTCGCCCGGGTATTTATTATTATTATATACGCGTGATTTTTTCGTATGATATTATATTAACTCTTTACCGTGATATATTTATTTTTAATTAATCAATTACGTACTAACGCACAATGCATTTTAATTACAAGGTACCTCCTAACATGCGCAACAAATTCTAGCGATTTATAATATCATACAAATCGTTTCCTGATAGTAAAGCATGCACCCGTAGATAATTTAAAAAAATTTATATTTGTAAACGGCATTTTCAGACTAACGCCGAATTCACAAGTTATTTTTTATTTCTTATTTAGCGAACGTACCTTCTAGTCGTTCTCCTTATATTTCTTATTATTACTATCATTATCTATATATTATTATTAACATTAATATTCTATGATATATATATATATATTAATGTTTTGAATGTGTAATATTTAAGAGATAACTATTATTAAAAATATCAGCAACAGTAAGACACACACACAATAGAGGACACCTTGAACGATGTAATGATTTAAGACCTATCAGTGATAAAACTGAATATTTACGATGACATTAAAAGTGTCACCTTAAAAAAGCAAAACAGTACTAAGCGTATATTAACTGATCTTATATTATTCATAAATTTTTCTTCATCGTACCAGTTTGTGACGACGCAAAGAATTTACAAAAGGTTAACGTTGGTTTCAGAAGTAAAATTTTGACCGTGGTAAGTTCAAACTTGTCTAATGACGTAACACACACACATACATATATACACAATTTTATATATAATCCCAGACTATTAAGATACGAATACGTACACAAAGTGAGAGAAAAAGTTAAAACTTAATAAAAAAATTATAAACGTACTTTCGAATCTTTTAATTAAAATGTATAATTTATACGTATTTAACGAGCGAAAATTTCGACATAGTATGCGAAAACTTCCAATTAGGCATCCGAAAATACTTAATTCTGTTTTTGTACAATTTGGCTGTTCGCATTCTATAGCCGATCTGATTATCGTAATTTTTTCCTATCCACAAACCTACACTAATTCTTAAAAAGAAATACTCTACGTCTATTCTAAGTCTTATCTCATTTGGAAAATGAAATAGCAACCTAATCCGTATTTAAAATGAACAACTCGTATCTACATTATCATCGAGCACATCTTTGAAACTATGTCTAATATCTATATTAGATAAGTTGATCTTACGTATGTTACGAGCACACGTATAATAGGGTGACCTAGAGAAGACGGACGATTTGTTATTTTAATAACGCAGTCGGTAACACGCAGGAGAGATTCGTTTTTGTCTCGTTTCAGTTATGTCGGCATTCTATAACGAGAAGAAGCGCGCATTTTGCGTGGAACATTATTTTCGGCATGAATCGATCACGACAGTATAAATAAAGTTTCGAAAAGAATTCAATGTTACGCGATTTTTTTGTCGGGATACCTTAACACGTCCACGATATCTGGATAACCTGAAAAGTCGGATTTCTGAATAAATTCAAAAATTCAGCGACCCAAAAGTGTTAGAAAATGTTGTAAAAAGACTGAACCATAAATGATTGTAAACTAATCTCTCGTTTTTTAAATTTTTAAATAAAATTTCATTGAAAAATTTTGGTCGAGTAGTTTTTTTTATTAAAAAAAAAAAACACGTTCGTCTCCTCTGGGTCACACCCTATAGAAGACGATATTAAATTGTCTGAAAATTCTAATATTTACACTAGCGTAATGTGAAATAAATTGCCGATTAACATATTCGCGCATAATTCACGATTTGTTTGCGTATTGTCTCATTTGGAAATGTTGAAAGAAAAATTTGTATCGATTTTTATTAGCTAGCGAAAGTAAGTCAATCGACGGCGATTTTTTCCTTTATTCATCGCAAAACTATCAAAATTTTCAAACGGTTCTATTCTCGATAAATTAAGTTACGATCGATATCGATAAGACAATTAAGCGAGGTCTTTGCGAAGAATATACTTGTCTAGGTTCCAGCAAGTCAGTACGGATAGTTGGTGAGAAATTTGGAGGTTAGTACTCATAGATTCGAGAAGCTGCGAATAACCGGGAATCCGTTAATAATAAACCAGTAAAAAAACCGACAATCAAAATGTCAGGTTTCAGTCAGACGTGCTCGGTGTGATCTTAATCATGTACACGAACTAATCGAGGTCGCTCTATATCCACTATGTCTGAATTATCGGGGAATTGACCTTTGCGAATGCGGTGAAACGCCCCATACCTACTGGATAACATTTATCGCTTTAGTAGTAATGGTCTTCACGGTTTACACTCTCTCGTAGATGATACTAAATCGTGGTTTAATACTATTAACTTATAATTGCGCGATTAATACGATTCCATTAATTAACCGAAATGTTACGTAAATTATAGTTTTTAAATTTATACACATACACATATATATATATATATAATATGTTCTTTTATTGCTTCAATTTAAAACACACGCTTACAATTACGGTACAGTTTTTTGTTTTTTTTCCGACACAAATATTTTATACAAGGGACGACTGAGAATGGATCGTTGGACAGGAGCTGTATGCGTAATTACCGGCGCTGCTGGCGGTATCGGATCGGCTCTAGTTAAAGTACTACTTCAGCACGACGTTGTAGTAATCGGTTTGGACGTTATGGAGAATAAACTGAGGGTAGGTACTAGAATATTATTTACAACATTGAAAAAAACCCAACAACAAAAAGTACGAACATTTGCGTGCGAAATTCGCGTTTACGGATACGATGACGAACAACAACAAAAAACCCGGGTGATAAAGAATAATTCGACTTTGTACACAGGTTTTCTCATTTTATTATCTTCAATTTAGAGATGCTTGGAAGATTTCCAGTTTTTATAAATGCCATAGAGGTTACGGTCAACGACTCGTCAACACATCGTCTAGTAGTCCGGTCAATTATTACTTTTGGCACCGATCGTGAAATTTTTAACAAAGTTGTAGTTGTTACTGTTGCTAGTTGGCTTGTCATATGTGAGAATCTCACGTGTTTATTTATATATTTTGTTTGGTGCTTTTTTCGCTCTTAGAAAATTATAATCCGAAACTAAACAGGGCATAAACATATGTTGGACCATTTGGAATCTGAGAAAGTAGACGGAAGTTAAGACTAAAAAAACTTGCTCGACAGAGAAGATAAAATACATGCCTCCGCGCCTACGAATTTTTGACAATAGGATTATCCTCAACGCCCGGATTTTGTCTTCTTTTTTTATGTATAAATAAATTACGCAAAATATGTAATAGAAAAATATTAGCCGTTCGCCTGTGTCTGTTAATGTGTTAAAAGCTAAGAAGGGAGTGCTATTTCACAAATAACAAAATGATTTTAAAATCACTTGAAATGGACCTAGCCCGAGATTAATATTACGTTCAGTTTTCAATTGTAAATATCTCGTCATCTTGAGTACTAAGACTTGGTTCATCGCTTCGTTGATAGACTTCCAATGTTCTGCGCCTTTTGCTGTTTTTTTTTTTTTTTTTTTTAATTCGGTTTTTCCCCTAAAGTGTTTTCTAACAAAGTTGTTAAAAACGGTTTTCTCGATCTTCCTCTGATTTTTTCCAAATTTAGACCACGATTCATCTTTGGAACGGATTTTAACGTACAACATACAGCACTGGATCGCGTCTAATTGCACGAAAAAAAAAAAGCAAGTAATTCTTCGCCACTATCACCGCCCAAGGATGTATATCATTCATCACGTAAATCGACTTAATAAAATGTTAAATCTTCTGGACTTCTTCATTAATAGAGAGATCGGCAATAGTTATGTAGTGATGTAGAGGATTTATATTCTCCGGTACTACTTGTACTAAGTTCTTCTATTGTAAGAATATTCGACACACATCCACGCGATAAATTAACTGATTGGAATTTATTTCTCAGTAAAATCGATGAGTTAATCGATCTTAAGATCAGACTGAAGAGCACATTACAGCAGCAAACACATTTCATTGACTCGATAAAGAAAGCTACTATGGAAACTAGTTTAACATTCGAAGAAGAAACGCAAACAGTAACACGCTATCCGCTTAAAGTCGAACAACTAATTAACAAAGGACGATTTGTGATCGATAGATAAAACAATATTTAGTGGATTGAATAACCAGCTTTGCAGATTAATAAATAGTATTTAAGAACGAAGTTTTGATAATTGAAAACCTTAGTCTTTAATCTGATCTAGACTACTCATTGTGGAAGGCTACTCTCAATGATTTAAAAGACCTCTGGTACAAGTACCACCGATTAAAGATCAACAAGGACGTGTACGTATGTATTTGAATACCCCATATAATGATGAAAAGAGAATAACGACAAATGAAATAATCTAAAGAAACATTTCGATGGTCGTGTCATCTTCGAATTATAAATAATTTACTAAATAATAATAATATATATTAATAAAAACAAAATGGTCCGCTAGAAATATAATAATTCTAAAACTTTTACTAACCGATTTATATATAACAGTGCACCTAGTTTTAAACTGACACGTTTGTCAAAATCTATAATCGTAACACTTCTAAATACTTAAAAAAGTAAATATATTTATTATGAGATGATGGTTAGAAAATCGATTAAAATGAATTAGATAACGTTATGGTTGGCCGACGTAATTGATTCGTTTAAATGTATATTCATTGTCGACTGATACAGACAATCGCGAAGACGTTTGTTACGAACGTGCAACAGTTTTTCTACGAGTTCCCTTTAACGTAATCATTTTCGATTTTATCACGGAGATAGTAATTGGTGTCATTGTTGTAGGAACTGAAAGAAAATTTACTCGGTTATAAAATTAACAATTTTCACATTATACCGTGCGACTTGAGAAACGAAAAATCCATCGTAACAAGTTTTGATTTGATCAAAGAAAAAATAGGTCCGATATCGATTTTGATAAATGCAGCAGGGGTAACAGATAACTTTTTATTAATGGGTAAGTTTACATACATAAACACACGCATTTATATCTATCTATCTATCTATATATATCTATATATATACATATATATATATATACATACATATAGTCGGGATAGCCTAGTGGCTAGAGCAAAGACTACTATATAGAAGGTACCGAGTTCGAATACAATCGACGACGAAAAAATTACCATCAAAAATAAAAATATAAATAATCGTAATATTATTATCACGTAGGCAATGGCAAACCACCACTCACAACACCATATGCGCGTTAACAAAATTATAGTATACTACAAAAAAACACGCCGGGCGTCATTGTGTCGTGACAACAAAGCGATACAGTCAGTTCTCATATGTGTGTGTGTCTATCTGCGCTAACACCATATTATGATCGCCTAGTACAACAAAATATGTATAGATAAGTAGTCGTCTACCTCTGTAAGGGAGACGGCGCTTAATGATGATGAGGATATACTTATTTTGGTAATATTAGGCGTCGGGAGAATCTGGAAAAAGTAATCCAAGAAGGAATCATTGAAGGCAGATGTAAACAAGGAAGAGTACCGCATACGGATAGGATCGTACTAGCTATTTGATTTGCACAGGACAGGAGCTCATATCGAACAAGAATTCGTATAGCATAGGGGTTCATAATTTCACTATGCTCGGATCGCGATTACGATAAAGATTTTAAAAGGCAAAAATAAAAAAAAGCCTTTTAGTAGTGAAACGATAAATGTAAAATGTTGGCCGAATATTCGAAATGTTACTGAACTACGAAAGCTCTACACTAACCTTCGAGTTTTAAGAAGGACACAGAAATCAATATTCCATACGGCCAGATTAAGAAGAAATTATTAATATAATTAAATCGCTGGAGAATAATAAAGCCTCAGGGGAGGATACAATAAAAGCGGAGTTATGGAAAAACTCGTTTAATGCCGAAATAAATTTGTTGAAGCGATAAAAAATATTTGGGAAACAGAAATAATTCCGCAGGACTGGAAATCAGCTTTTATCCACTACATGAGAAAGGAATGCAGACAAATGTGTAGAACTACAAAAGACAAGCTCGCTGTTACCAGTTACCTATAAAATATTCCCAAAGTCCAATACAAACTAGAGTAAAATAACAACTGAAGGCATAAATTGGTGAATATCAGCGCGGATTTAGGAAACAGATCACGCGTCGAACAAGTTTTTTAACTGAAATCGTTAATCTTAAAAATGAAAAAATAAAAAAGTATGTAATAACTTTTGTGGAAACTTATGATTCGATAGTTGATTTGGATGAAAAAACCACAAACTTAATAAAAGAAACCTTAATGAACACCTATACTATAGTGAAATTTTAGAGGTGACATATCTAGACAATTTAAAAATAAAAACAGGAATTAGACAAGGGGACGACCTGTCGTCTATACATTTTAATTGCGCTCTTGAAAAAGTTATAGGAGAAAGGTGAAAAGCTATGAACGAAGAAAATATACCAGCGAAAGTTAGACTAGGATACTAGAAAAATAATTTACTAATAGATTACTTAGCTTTTATAAATGATCTGGCAATAATAGCAGAATTTATGGAAACAGCAAAACGACAGATAAAATTATTAAAAGAACAAGCGAATAAAACTGGGCTATAAGTGTCGTTTGAAAAAAAAAATTATAACGAATATAACAACTGAGTTTGACTAGTGAAAAGAATTAATAAATTAAAGTATCTAGGAGTATCAATTGATAAAAGTGGATTAGAACAAAAAGCAATTAAATGCAAGATCGATGGAATCAAAACGGTAGAATAATAATACATATGCATATATACGTATTAGACATATTAAAAATTAGTAAAAATAATTAAATAGTTAATTAAATAGCACTAAACCTGCGCTACATATTCAGCATTAAAACTGAAAAATGTATGCAAAACGGAATAAGAAATTAAACGTTCCTCTATTATGTAAAAAGTTATGAGATAAAATTAAGTATATATATATATATATATATATATATATATATATATATATATATATATATATAAAAGAACGGGGAATAAAGAAATTAGTATAAAAATACCAATAATTAAATGAAGAACCACTGTGCGTATATAGAACAACGGTTAGCTAAACGATAAAACTGAAGATCTGAATATTTTATGGAGTAAATGAAATCAATTTCGTCTGCAGAGATGAGTGGTGGACACATGGCATCCATAAAGCGTATCATATATATATATATATATATATATATATATATGTGCGTTTGTATGTAAATAAGGTGTTTGCTTACGCAACATTATAAATTATTTTCACGTTAGATGCCGATGAACAGTTAACAGACAGAATATTCGAGACTAATGTTACAGCGCTGATTATTTGTTGTAGAGAAGCGGTGAACTCTATGTCAGTGAACAATATTCAAGGTCATATAATCAATCTTTGCAGGTACATAACCAGATAATATTTTAATTCGATTTTGTCACTAGCCTTATTTTCTGATTATTTGCGAAGTAATTAATTATCAACTAATTTAAATATTAATACGTTTATGATAACGATCTCCGCGTACTACATTTTCCGTCTCTCTTTTTCTGTCCTACTCTATAAATATATATATATATAGAGAAGGAGTAATAATATGGGTAAGACGTAAAATAAAGCCATTCTTTATAGTCTCCGGAGACCTGGACTTTCGATAAATAATTTTATGACAGATGTGCGAAAAGATTTCTTAGAAATCGTATAAGATCTCGTGTTTACTATGTAAAATTTTAACAAAATCATCGTATCCGTGTCTGGCTATGGTTGTAATTTAAAAATTGTTTTTATTATTCTGAGAAGCTGAATATCGCCAGATTTTACGATTTTATGATATTATAACGTGTTTGGTTTGTTTATTTTTGCAAACAAAAGTTCGTATCTGTCAAAACTCTCAAACAAGTTAATAGCCATTTTATGGAAATATTAGTTTTTTATTTTATTTTATTTTAACCTATTTGAAGAAAAAAAAAATCTATTCGCTAAAACAGTTTACCTTACACCTGTTCCCACAGATTGAGATGAATAAGTTTAACGGGCGAATCTAGTTTTCGCGATACATCGTTTATTTTTCCTTATAAAAACCACAACTATTAACGCTTTACTTTTAATTACTCCGCAGTAGTATTGTCCTTGGTTCTGTCTTCTGTTATTCTTAACATTTTCCGATCCATTTATGTCTTCGTACAAATGCAAAGTTATAATGCATCTAGGTTTTTTAGATTTCATTTTCTCTATATAATCTAAAAAATTCTTATTTAATCGGCCCTAGTCTCGGTTTTAATTTATACGTCCTAATTATGATATTTATTAATGTTTTTATGTAATTCTATTTGTTTACGGGTATTTTACTGTTATTTGATTCCGTCAGTTTATTTTTCTAAATCAGTTTTAAATTCTGCTAATGTGTTTTAATTATTTTCCTGATTTTTTATTTACTTCTTTTTTTTTTTAAGAAAAAAATTGTTTGATCCGTTACATTTTTAAATTTGCATTCTAGGATTGTTTTGCAGCTGGGGCTGGGATATGCCTGACAGTTTTTTATTAAATTTCTGAATATTTTTTTATTTATTTATTATATAATAAACTTGTTATTAAAATTTTATACGCTTCGATATCGACTATTTATAAGAACGGAGTTCGAAATTCTTGTCTTTATTCTTTTTTCTTATTTATTATCTTCACACGGATCTAAACCCAAAAGATTAAATACGAACATACAGTGCTCGTTACCTGAAAAAACTAGATAGACACTCTAACTTGCCGGCTATTAATTTGCTAGATAAGAAGTCGGGCGAATGATTCCTAAGTAATTGTCACCAATGGACGAGTATTCCATACGGCGTCATAGTTCGTTTTATTATGTATCTCATCTCAGTTGCTTATTAGTTGTTTCGGCTGAGAATGTGGAATAAAATAACAAAGAACCTGTTAGCCTTTAAAATTATCGTTAAAAAAAACCAGCTGGTTAATATATTTACGTATTTTAGAAATCTGTGGATATTTTTTAATTTTAGTATACTAGGACATACGTTACCAGAGTGGAGTGATAAAGGAATAGTGTACGCAGCGTCCAAACAGGCGGTTCTTGTCATTTCCGAGGGTCTTCGGAGAGAATTACTGAAAAAAGGTTTGAAGATAAAAGTAACGGTAAGTTATTTAGTAAAGTTAACGCTGATAGAAGACAGAAGATAATGTCTCAACGATATTCGTGCTCTTTTGTACATTATCGTCTAAGTAGACGGTGTTGATTAAAAAAATATTTTAAAATTAGTTCGTTAATCAGGTTTTCGAATAAACTGACGACAAACATTCGTATTAATTAAATGTGGAAGTAAACTAGGTCCCATCAATTCGACAATTGAAGGGTGATGTTAGAGACGACGAAATGCTTGTTAGCAAATCATTTAAGCGACTTTTCGTAAATACGCCATGGTTCGGCATGAATGAGACTCGACTTTACATATTTTATACATTAAAGATCGGTTATGTACTGGACAATGTAGATAACAAATTCAAATTAGTCCACGATTTTAAACATCATTAAATGAGTCGAATAAAATATATTTATCACGCGAATTTTAAAATTCGTTCTTTTTCAAATCTTATCATTGTATTTAATGAATTCTTTCGAATTTTGAATTTTATTATTTCCAACTTTGCTAGTAATTTTCTGGTTTTCAAATTTTTTCTTCCAGCATCTAGAACATTATAATTCTGATTAATATACTTTTTTACAACGACCCCTGTTATTCAATATGCATTAGTAGAATAACGTTTTGTTTTTAATCATATGTACTTGATTGTTGCGATTATGGAAATATTCTCAGTATATATATATATATATATATATATATATATATATATACATAAATATATTACGTACATTCACATATATATAATATAATTTAAAAATTTCCTTCCATTAAGAAGAAGAAGAAGAAGAACTTTATTCATAAATAATAAACATATTTACAAACATGGTAAATATACATGTATATATGTATATAACAGTGTAAACGTTCCGGAAAGTACGTAAAAAAAAGCGTCCTTAACGTTAGTGCTTAAAATAAAATTATGAGAACATAAAATAGATTATATAAAAGAAAAAAATTATAATATTTAATACAGGGAAAAAATTACAAACAAAATTTATGCATATATTTCATTACGGAAATAACATGTATATAAAAAAGAAACAATTATACAATATACATATACTATAAAAAACATATAACTATATATATATATGCAAATACATGAATTCGCATATACAATATATACAATATGAAGACACGTAAGTACTTTGATTATAAATGATAGATTCATCAAATGATGGGTAATGGTTTAGTCGCCGGTGTTTGTATTTTTTATACCTAAGCCTTAGTGACTCATAATCATACTATGTTATTTATGACTGGTATATCAGATAATTTACACGTTTCGTAAAATTGTTTAGCTAAAATTTCTTCTTGAATGTAGGGAAGATTTAAGATTGGAAAAAGGGCACAAGTTCTCTGTATAGCTTTGTTGCTTATGAAATTAATACGGGTTGAAAAATTTAACTTATTATCTAACATCGTGCCTAAATACTTAATATGTTCTTTCCATTCAATTGTATACCACTGGTTATTATACATTTATTTATAAAAGGTCTACGCCTAGTTAAAAATAGAGCCTCTGTTTTGGTTGCGTTTACTTTGATTTTCCACTTGTTAAAATACTTAGTTAAAAGAAAATAACACGTCTCGTCAATTATGTAATTTTAATATTTCGAACGGGCTTACACGACGCATCACCAGAATTTAACTCTTCGATTCTGATGAGTGATGTAAGTCTACTTGAAGTTTTAAAATTGCGTAACAAACGAGGTGTAGTTTTTTACCGAAAATAAATTTTTAAACATGGGAAACAATCGCGAAGCTTTTAAGCTATATATATATATATATGTGTACATTTTAACTGGATACTTGAAAAATTTCTAAGAGATTGGTAAAATGTACAACAAACAAAGCAGCCGTCCCTAATGAAATAAAAACTGAGTTTGTCAAGAGTTAATCAATTCAATTATGTAGGAGAATTAATTGAACAGAGTGAATCGACCCTAAACGACATAGAAGAATTGAAGATTTTGCCTAAATATATAGGAAGAACGATTAACAAAAGAAAAAACTATTTGATTGTAAAGAATAATAGAAACGTGCATTTCTTCCAGGCATATAGTAGCGGGCAGGTATTTTAAAACATGGCGAAGAAATATCCAACTTTTACTCCATTTACACAGGCGTGCCACAGCTTCTTACCTCATATACGCCCGTGACATGCCACTTCAGGAAGGTGTTTAGGTAGCGGCATCTGCGGATGACACAGTCTTTCTTTATCAAAAAGCCTGTATGCAGCTGAGGCATCCGACCAGTTACAATCTAGCTTAGATTTTTTCCGCGATTGGGGACCGCAAGAAAAGAATCAAGATCAATACTCGTAAATCGGTGCAGGTGACTTTCACAACTAGACGCGATACCTGTCCTACTGTATACTTTGATGGACCTCTATCATAAGACACGAAAGTTAAGTACCTTGGAATGTGATTAAATCTCGAAGAAAAGTAAAGAACTAAGACTGAGGTTCAACAAGATGTATTGACTTTTAGGAAGGAAATCTGAGCTTTTTCGTGTGTAAATCTGTTATTTATTGTTCCGTCACAAATACCGCATCGCCATTTTGAGGGGGTACATGTCACACAGCGAACGTCACGATGTAAATTCTGCATGAACGATTAGATTTGATGTTAGGATTATCTCTCTCGTACCGGTGACGTGAATTATTACTCGAATCCGTGCCACAACGATGTGGTCATTTGAACGATGTTATATATACCATACGTAATGGCATATGTTGGTCTTTCGTTAATAATTCGTACGCAACTTATTTAATTTCAACATCAACCTCAATCGGCCCTTATTGGAAAACCCTTTATATCGATATCGCGGTTTTCGTTTAAAAATTAGATTTTATAGTCGTATGCTAATAATTTTTAATTATTCTTGCATAATTTGGAGTTAGTAAATAAAAAAAAATTACCGAAATTTTGCGCGGAACGAAAATTTAACGACCTTTTTTTTCATTCATCGCGTGACAAATTAAAATTTCATTTAGTAACGGAAACCGAGATGACTTCAATCATATCAATATAAATATTCCTGCTTCTCTTCAGATGCGAATAAATCTTTCACCTTTATATTTATACCATTGATTTCCCATTACAGACTTTTTAGGACGAATTCAAGGGTAGCGTTAAATAATGAATTAATTCCGTTCGTAAAAAAATCTTATATTTTATCGATTTACATTTGTAATTTACGGATATTAACAGAATTTAAGTCCGGGATTAGTTAGGACCGCGATGACTGATAATATAACGTCCTATACGAAAATCGAACCGACAGATGTCGCTGAAGCTTGTCTGGTGGCGTTAACAACACCCTCCAGTGTATTGGTACGTTTTCGCGTTTTCGATAAAATCTTTAATAATATATGAATTAAATTTATTCGAAACAACAACGAGACGGCAACCTATAATTAAATAATAATAATAATAAAAATAAGTTTAATTATTTCAATCGAACATTATCAAAAATGTTTACAAGAAATTGTAAATTGTTTATAATACAACACTGATTTTTAGATTATTCTAGGGAATTTTTATAAATTTTGTACGGGGTGTTTAATATACGATACTGATTTTTAGATTATTCTCGACAATTTTCAATGTGTTTATATGAATATTTTTAGAATTGAGACGTTTCGTGTTAACGAGAAAATAAACATTATTGTCGACATTAAAATTTCGTGTACCATATAGAGGGAATACCGTGACGGAAAAGGTTAATTTAATTCCGTTTATTTATTTATACATGTTACGAGAGCAGCGGAAATGAAAATGAAATAACACTATCTATAGGCTGTTATTTTTCCCGGATTGGCAGGTTTTAATACTGATTTTTAGATTATTGTAGACAATCTACGTAAATTTTATAAAAGGTGTTTCATCATATATCGTATATGATTTTTAGATTATTCTCGACAGTGTGCAATGTGTTTATATGAGAATATTTTTAGAATCAAGACGCTTCGTGTTAACTAGAAAATAAACAATTTTCTTAACATTATAGTACTGTGTACCATATAGAGGGAATACCGTGACGGAAAAAGTTAATTTAGTTCAATTTATTTACCTATACATTCAATCTGGAAAAATAGGATTAAGCATAAGCAAGCAAAAAAACAAATATTACGACTAATAACACAAAGATAAATGGGGAGCATATCGAACAGGTACAACGGTATATTCATCTGGGGCAGGAAATAACTGTAAACAGAGGAGAAATTATGCAGAGAGAGGTATGAAAAAGAATATTTCTCGCATGGGCTGTATTCGAGAAGTTATATACAACATATTCCGGAACAAAGATATACTGAACAGTTTGAAGTGCAAACTTTATAATTAATGACGGAACAGATAACGAGGAGCTTCACAAAAGGAATAATCACGAAAAACAGGAAAATACATCACCGAAAGGATAATACTAAACGTCAGATTAAAAGACAGGAAAACCATTACTTTGATCAGAGGACGAAATTTACCAATGCAGCGGAGCGAACAGCAAAATTGAAATGGACGTAGGCTGGACACGTCACGCGTAGAGACGATTGCAAATGGACAAACATATCCTGCAATGGTGCTCATTGAATTAAAAAAGGAAAAGATGTAGACCAACAACATGGTGGCGAGATGACATTGTGAAAAATGCATGGATCAATTGTATCCGAGTTGCACAAAACAGGAATTATTGGAAATGTGTGGGACATGCCGTGGGTTGATATAAGAATAACGTGATAATGTGATTTATCTACACATGTTATGGGAAAAGCGAATATGTAAAAAAAATAATAGAGGTTGTCGAGTATTATTTTTCCCGGGTGGTTCAGTTTTAATTAAAAACCGCAAAAGTCCATTATTTTAACATTTATATAAGCAGTTTAATATGTACATATCTACATATTAACACGCGCACAAAAAAACAGTATATATATATATCGCGATGACGTAGAGTGCTCGACTGTGAACTCGACGGTCGGGGCTTCAAAACCAACAAGCGACATAGAAAGTTTTCACCATTATTTAATTCTTAATTATCATGGGGAAGGCAGTGCACCCCACTACGTATAAAACCATGTGCACGCGCATCTGCGTCGCATATAAATAGTGCCTTGAATGCTAGTCCATTTTGTACGTAAAAATAAACGTACGATGATGATATATATATATAAAATATAGAGAGGGTGATAAAGAGAGTGTTGTAACATTATTATAAACAATTTCAAATTTTATATCATGTAGATTTTACATGTTAGATAAATAGAAAGTGTTTTATTTTGTGAAAAGGTTTCGTAAATGTCCTAACGTCTATTAATTTTGAAATCACTTCGATAAATAATATTTGTTCTCGCCTGGATATCGTGCAAAACTTAGGTCCTTTTAGTGAACTTAGGACTTTATATATTAAGTATCATACCGGGTCCTCTATAATTTGCATATATATCCAATCGCACGAAAATATTACAACACGCATAAAACATATGTATGTATGTCTGTTTATATGCGGTAAATGTGTATGTATATGTAGTTTTTTTTTTACAGGTATCCCAATTAACTCTGATACCAACGAGGGAAAAACTGAACGTATCAACTAGCGGATGAAACAGGTTTAAACAAAAACAACCGTTACAAGGTGTCGTAATAATTATTTATCCGCCGATAGGAAACCGATTCGTATTATTAATTAAAAAGAACCGGTAATCGTTAGAGTTATTACTTTGTGTTATTCTTTTTCGAATATCCGGCAAATCGTTTCAACCTTTCTTCATTGACGGTAATACAACCTGATTATTTAAATTTATCTTTCAGAAATTATGAAAATTCCAAACAGAGCATTTTTTCTGATTGCGTTTTTAT
The DNA here is from genome assembly GCA_032883995.1 of Coronaproctus castanopsis. NCBI lineage: Eukaryota > Metazoa > Arthropoda > Insecta > Hemiptera > Monophlebidae > Coronaproctus > Coronaproctus castanopsis. Next base: position 182,173,842 of record CM065053.1, read on the forward strand.
AATTTTAGATCGAATTGTAACGTAATAACGTATAACGATATAAGTGGTGCAAAAAATTCTAAAAAAAAAACAAACATAATTGTTAAAAAATTATTACACACATTATAAATAACATTACCCATTAAACGAGGATTGAAAGTTAATATTTATTTATTTCGCTCTTAATAAATTCTATATGATTACGATAAGATCCGTTATTGCCACAGGGTGGTTTATAAATTACATTTACTTTACATAGTCGAAGTAAATGTAGCTTTTTCTTCAGGAACGTTCGAATTCTATTTTTTTTATCGGCCAGTTTTTAATTATATCACTTTTTGACATTATTTAGACGGTATTACATTTAATATTTCAGAGGTATAGTGAAATAAATAAAGGGTATATAGATTTGGTACAAGATATGTACAGATACAAATACACGACGTTCCAGGGAAATTTCACATAAAAACGGGAGTGAGACACTTTTTCGCCGAAACTATTTACCGCTACCCTTGAATTCGCCCGAGAAGTCTGTAATGAGAAATCAATGGTGTAAATATAAAGATGAAATATTTATTCGCATCTTAAACAAGTCATATAGAACAGTCCAATTTATAGCAAGCATTGTCATTGCTGATATTAAGCCACTAATATATAAAATAGAGAAACGTATTAACATCTTCTTGGTAAAGAATAACATAAATACCAATCGTGAATTTATCAGCGCTACAGATCATCATCCGTATTTACTGTATGAAAAAAAAAATATGTTAACGTCTAAACGATTTAAAACAGTACCGGATGATTACTGTATCAAAAAATATCAAGCATTATATGGTATGAATATTTTAGCAAAACAATTATTTCCAAACTATAAATAGCCGACTAAATAACGGTGTATCTACGTCGAATTATTTTAATGTACAATTCATCATCGGACGTGGATTATTTAAAGATTACACTTATATAAATATAGAAAGTTCACTGGAACGGATGTGTAATATGTAATATAACCGACAACATAAAGCATTATCCTGACAGGATGCAACCATTGTAGCACTGAATTTACAGACATCAACGGCACCGAATTAGTGCATGAAAAGTTTCGAACATTTAATAATTTTACAATATCTGAAATAACATACCCGAAAACTCAGCTATACATTTATCCTAGTCATTATATAAATTTTAATTGTAAAATGGATTAGAGTACCGCAAACTCGGTTCATTATTTCAAATGTACTTGTATTATAACATTTATAAATAAACTTACCCCATCGTATTTTACGAATTGGGGGACTAAAAAAAAAATGGTGTAAAACGAAAATATCATACTCAAATACCGAAATCGAAACATGGAAATCAGACAGATTTGTATGATGAATATGATACTAGAAGAAATATTGAATGAAAGGGTGGAGAGGAAACTAAAACGTGAATTAAAGAAATAAGGAAAATGTGGATAAAATACTATAAGAATAAAGAAATGACGAGGATTATTATGATACAATGCGGATGCCAGGGTTCTACTACCAATTGGAAAATCAAAAATTTGGTGTAAATTGGAGCGTATATGTGGATGATTAGGGTGGAAATATATTGTTTGCAAATAGAAGGGGAATATGAACTAAAACTACTCTAACAGATGTAGAAATGTATCTGTGTGTGTGTGTAAAACTAAAAGCCCATATTCCGACTAAAGGCATCCCTCAACCTTGCCCATTCTCTACGGTCCTGGGCAATTCTCTCGTATTGTTTATTATGTATAAAATTAGTTATCTCGTCATCCCATCTCAAAAATTTCTTCTTTTCTTTGCAATATACCAACTTTTAATCCTATAAGTCCATCTATTATCCGTCAATCACTTGTCCAGCCCAATCCCACTTTTTCCTCTTACATTCGTGAACAAAGTTTACCGCGTTTTAAAATTTTCCTCTGCTAAATGTATTTCTGATTCTACTCTTTTTTATCGAACACTTAACATGGACCTATATATCCCATTCCGACTACTCACTATTTTCATCTCTTCTATTTTAGCTGTGGACCACGTTTGAGAGTCATATGTCAGCGTTGGAACCACACAACTCTTGAATACTTCACTTTTCGCTCTAACTCCGAATGAACCTTTAAATATGTGTTTTAGAGACCAATACTTTTTCCAAGCTTATTCTTCTACGTACTTCTCCGTTAATCATATTCCTCAAATCTAAACCTTGTCTTAAATGAACTATTTCATCTACGTATTCAATTTTTTGGTCGTCTACTTCAATTATTACTTTTTCGCTTATGTTCGTAATGATTTTTGTTTTTCTTATAGAAATTTATTATTTGCTCATCCGCTGTCCCCTACATCGATCGACTTGCACAAAAATTTATTCAGCGCAACGATGTCAAATTTTGCGAACCATCGATTAAGTGGAGATTAAAACCAGCCTTAAAGACACGGCTGGCTCGATAAATTACAGGTAGAAAATCAATAACAATCGGGGCTAAGCTATTTCATTATGTTTCATCTGTTTTTGGACTTACATTTTTCTCTTTTAGTAATGTACGAATGCTTTCAAACACATCGAAATTCCTGTCGGTAATTGTGGTATATCCTGCGCTTAGTTGTAATATGATTCACCCCCCCCCCCCTATAAAATGCGTAATATCTTACATATGTGTTCGAATTTATTATTATTATAATTAATGAAGAATCGTGAAAAGGGTGCGTGAGTTATTTTGGATAGTTTCAATTACCTTCAATATTTATTATATCTATAGACTCACGCATTGTAAGCTTATGTTTGTCCGTAATAATTGTTTTGGAATTTGTTTATTTAAATAACGGTGCTGGTTTTTTCTCACACTTTCTGATAAAATTAATCGTTATATGCACTTGATTTTGTCTTGAGCAAAGGTTCGTTGTCTAATGTTGGTATACCGAACCTAAAATATTTTATTATGAACGTCTCGATTTTTTTCCTGTTTAATAAATGACGAAATTGGAAATATAAAATGTTGAGAATCGCGCGATGTAAAATGTTTCTCTGAATTTTCGTGAACAAAATTTAAGATGTAAACAAAACTTAAAAATAGTAATAAGTAGGTAATTACGAGATTAAGAAAGTGTGTCACTTGGTTTCTGGCTCAAATTGATAAGCGTACGTATTCGTCCGGCGCAATTCAATCGTTATACACACACACACACACATAACACATCATAATAACGTAACATTAACGCGTGGTCACGTTTCAGAGCTCATCCTGGTATGTACGCATAAAGTTCTCATTGCTCTTTAATGAATACGCATACATATACACATTAAAATAAAACACATTATTTACGTATAAACGAATTGTAAAAAGTACTTGTTGTTCCTATCAAGAATAAGCAGCTTGAAGAAGCCAAGGGTAACGTGGAAATAGAAACAAAAGCGAGACGTTATGTGTAAGCAAATGGATGCCAATGCGTGTTATGTCCTGTGTACCATGATATATATATATATATATATATATATATATATATCGGCGTGTGTATGTAAATATATACATATTATATATATGTTTGTGAATGTGTGTATGGTTCTCCTTTAATTTACATTCCATCGCCCAACACGTAAGTTCCATTAATTATTATTGCTGCCGGTGTCAATGTCCCGGTTATTGTTATTTACTTCCAGAGGACATTGTTACACATCGACGACTATCATAATTCTGTCCACTTACTACTTTTTTCTTTGTTCTTTTATTTAGCAACGATAATATAAATATATATATTTTATATGTATACATATATATTTTATATATACTAACCAATAATTCTTAAAAGAAAGTTATATCCGAATAACTGAATTGTACTGATATATATATATAGAATCAAATAAAATCCGTTGTTTAATCGATGAGATTTTTCGTTAGTTGGTACAGAGTTAGTTTTTTATTATTATTATTATTATTAACACTACTCCAGTCGGTATTAACTGACCACGATTGGTGAAGCTAATAAGTTAGTAACTAATTAGCTTATTCCTAAGGTATAACATGTAATACTGTCATCACTTTCAATAGTGTGAGCAGGACAGATAAACACGAATGATTTACAGAGAGAGAAACAGAGAGAGAGAGAGAGATAAAAGGAAAAAGGAAAATATATGAAATAGTTATAAAAAATGCAAAGAACTAATAGAGTTAGTTTAATTGCAAAATTTATATTCCGTGGAATATTCGGTAGTTAATATATGCGTGCGAATTAATCATCTGAACAGAATATTCTATTGACTATATATAAACTTTTTAAAAATAACGCGAGAAAGCTTTTCTATAATCAGCGCAATTACATATTCAATTCGTTCAGTGCGGTTCAGCGATAAGCATGTAAAAATTGGTTAGATCACATCACATTATATATATATATATATATATATATATATATATATATATATATATATATATGTATATATATATATATATATATATATATATATATATGTATGTATATATATATATATCATTTCACCCGTTCTATTCAATATTATGATTACTTAGGTGATGACCCTACCAATTTCCTAGATGTTACATACACACACACACATATATATATACGTACATAAATATAATAAGGGTTTTATAGCATGCCGGTAATACTTTAGTATTCTTCTCACATAACCTCAGTTCGAATCTCGTCTGGAATGAGAATTTTTCACGGTATTAAAACTTCTGCCGTCACCACTCAGCTACCCGTCCAATTGGTCGGTAAGCAGTAACAACTTGCTGGTGAAGTGAGAAACCGGGAAAGGCATGTTCCATAGCCGGAAAGTGATCTTTCTGTTATAGAAATCGTTTAGACGACGTCACCTACGAACTTTCGAAACTGACAGCAGTTTACTTTTTCACTTAATACACATAGATTACAAACGTTGATTTATTTGTCTTTATTGACGGTCGATGTATCTATATTTTATTTAAAATCGTACAAACCTTCGAAAGATTAAAAAAAAATTCAATTTGTAAATTTCTCGACAAAAAAAAATGAATTTATCCTAGAAATTTACGCGTTACTTCTGAATTTAATCGTTATTTCACCACACCCGTCCTATATTTTACGATTCTTGTCGACAACAGTTCTGAAGAGGTCTATCGTTCGAATAATATCTCGGATATTATTATCCTACAAAAATCACGTCTACCATTATTAACGATTTTTCTTCAATATTACTTTAGCGAACAAGCACACGAATCCAATCCGAAACGTGAAATTTCGTTACAAATAACCAGTTATCCTACTTACGGGACTGCAATTCTAAAGACCCTGTTAAAAAAAAAAAACCTGCCTAATTATTCCAAATTATGAACACAAATTAATTGTAGTTAGTAGATTTCTCGTAACAAAGTCGTGAACTTCATATTTTAGATATTTACCAGTTGTCGTATACTGCCGTGTTGTTTGAACTGGATTCCATTCAGAATACATATCCAAATACGCCTATCCGTAAATACGCGTTTTCATGATAACGTGTCGTTAGTTTATAGCGGAACGTGATTGTAACGCGGACATTAAAAAAAAAAAAAACAGACCGCAGTATCGTTATTACTATTATTATTATTATATATATATATATTTTATATATATAATATATATATATAATCGGTTTCATTCTGCGGGTGGATTCTATGATTGAATGGAACGCTCGCAAATAACAGGGATTCCAGCTCTACTTTTTACTACGTCTATTCCTAATAGACTAGTAGTAATAGCGGTTATGATGGTAATAATAATTACGATACGCTATCGATAATTTACCAATAACGAGAACGATCAACTCTGCACGCGTTGCTAGTTTCACACTTGACTGATCTTATAACGAACTCTGCGTCGAATCAGCTATTATAGTATTTTTTTGCAGACATTAGAACATCCTTGAAGGAGATAAATCAATGAAAATTCACTAACAATAAAACGAAATAAGTCGTTCTGAATAAAAGTATTCCTGCGATTTTATTTTTGTCGATATTTTATAAAAATAGAAGAAAAAAAATAACTATCGTTCGATAAAATAGGTTCCACGAGAAATAACGGTTATTCTGTGTGGTTTTTTTTAATGAGAAATAACGGTTATGATCGTTTAAAATGTTACTTATTTAATTAAGTAATTTTTCGTCATTAACCGTATTAAAAAATAAAATAGCTCTAAAAACGAAATAAATTAAACTTAATATCGGTCCGATAATTTTAGCATTTTAAAATACATTATTATTATTCCGCGTATAATCGATGCATTATTGCGAAATAATTATTGTCGAATCGAACGGGATAACAGTAAAACGTGAAGCAATATTATACGAATTATAATAAACTGAGGAATGTTCGCAGTACATCCCGGGTTTATTGAACTTTCTATAATCAAAAAACACGTGTATATATGTGTACAATAAGTATGTGTTTCATATATATATATATATATATATATATATATATATATATGTGTGTGTTTCATATATATATATCATATATATATATATGTATGTATGTATAGTAAACAACAAAAAGTATTTAAAAATTATTAAATATTTATATATAAGAAGATCACAAAGCTTTTCGACTATTAAACCTTTGTCAAATTGGCGTAAAAAGTAAAATATAAAAATATAATATGTACAATTTATAAAAAATTTAAAAGGGGAAAGTAAAAAATAAAATGAAGTGTAAGAAAATACTTAATTTAGACCTACAATATACATTAGCTATCAGATTATTTTATAAATAACTGTTTTTTTACTTCGTTATTTTTTTTTAATATTGTACGTCTAAATTAAGTATTTTCTTATATTTTATTTTATTTTATTCTTTTTATATTTGTTATACATTATATATATATATATATATATATATATAGTACATTGTTATATTTTAATTTTTTATGTCTACTTGATAATCGGGTTTGATAGCTGAAAAGCGTTGTGGTATTTTTATATATAAAAATTAAGTGATTTTAACTCATTTTTTTTTGTTTTTTGCTTTTTAGAAATTACTTCATTCTACTCTGTTCAAATTAGACGCGCACACACTCTCACACACACACACACATATATATATATATATATATATATATATATATATATATATATATATATATGTATATATATTGATATGTAATAGTTATAAAATCGAACGGTTTGAACGTACAAATTTCTATTAATCATATTTTCATTTTTATTTAAGTTTATTTATTTCCTAATGGAAATTTATAAATTAATGGCCGAGAATATCGATAATTATTTTCGCGATATGACTATAATTACGTCAGAACGGATTTTGGATTTTTTACTACACTAACTATCGTTATATTACACCATACACGCGCATTTATGTTTACATACATATATATTATTGAAGTTAATATTTATTTTTAATTTATATATAAAAAATAATTTGTTCCCGTTGCCTGGCGACAATACTTTAACATTCTGCTGTTTGACTACGAGAATTTGTCGGTAGTAATAAATGTCTCTCTATTACATTCAGCTGTCTATTCAGTTTGCCGGTTAATGAGTAATATACTCGTAGGGAACGTAATGAAGCCGTCGAGGCAATTTTAAAACACTCCCTTATTGGCTTAGCTATGATAATTTATTCAGCTCTATCAATGTTTGACTAGATAAGGATCGCTGAGGTCATTTCCCCCACCAATTTTGCAGACGATTGAGAATTTACGTATATCAAAAATAAGGTTTTGAATACATACCTTTAATAATAATCAAATTTGATTTAATTCAATTTATTATTATCACATTTTATTAAAAGGTTCATAAAAAATAAAAAATAGACCGACTATGTGCATAAACTGGTAAACAAGTTAAAATTGTAGCATTTTACAAAACATGGTATTATAAGTAACTAATTGCAGATACACACACACACACTAAAATGAATAACCGTTTATGTTGTTGCGTACTTATATATAATAATAAAACGATAACAATGTGGCACATTATCTACAATTTACCTGTACGGTTCATAATGTAACTAATAAGCAAAAAATTATACTACATGTTATACAAGCTTTGAAAATGTTATTCATATGTAACTTTATGCATTCAAATGTTGTATATATCTAAATTTGTTAGAAAATTTTTATTAACTGCAATTTTGTGTTTTTAACTATAGGTTTAAATGTAATCATCTGCTTTTAATTGCGGGTTCAAATACAATTGTGTGTATTAAACTAGAGGTTCGGTCATTATGATTTTCATATATGGCTTGTTTTAAAAAGTAAATTATTAAAAAAATTACAAATTATAAAACATAGAAATAGTAAAATTTATTAAATAATACGATTAATTTTGAGGAAGCAGTAATTTCTAAAATTTGTTTTATAAATTAAGGTTATTGTAAAAATAAATATAAGAGTAAGTTGCCTTTGATTAGTTTGGTATGTCACATAGACTATAATTAGTAACAGGATATAGGTCGTTGTCATATAAATATTAGAGTTAATTTATTCGTAACATTCATCGTGTATGCTTGATAATGATGCAGTTGTCGAAAAACTTCGCGCAAACATAAAAGTTTATACTGATTTAATCGTGTTTTTATTTTGTTTTATTTAAATATATATATATCAAACATACATATTATATGCGTATATCACAAGTTTTAAATAAAATAATGTCTAACAAAATGAAAATTTTAAACCCAAAAGGTTTCACGTGATAAGGAGACTTGGTAACTACACACACACAGTAGAATGCAAACACATCATCGGAATAAAGTTGGAACCAGTTGAAATAACACATTAAAAACGGATATATTATAAGCGCCGGATAAAACAAAAAAATGGAAACACTGGTTTTCAAATGAAACAATTGCAGAAAAAAGAATTACTCCACCGAAAACATAAAAATGACTATATTTCCTGTGTATGCGATGCGATCAACAAAAAAAAAAAGTGCGGATGGAATGGACATATATAAGAAAGTCATATTTTTGGCAAGAGAATTCAAAATGATAACTTAAGTAATTAAAGATGATAATGGTTCATTAAAAACGGATACGGTTAAATTAGCCAAAACGTGGGAGTAAGCATTTGTACCATATTGTACAGCGCAGAAGAAGATCTTCGAGAAATTGATGATAACATCCAAATCTATGAGATGGAGCTTTCTATTCTGTTCTTTAAGTTATTTAAAAGGGAACAAGAGCGTAATCAAATTCTAGCGAAAATTTTTAAACTGGCAGGTGAAAAGACAGAACATAATTTGCAATAACGGTCAGTTGAAAATACGGTATTTGGTCAAAGTGTCGATCTACATATATTTCCTTATATTAGAAAAGATCCTACAAAAAAATGCGAAAACTACAAGACAATATCTTTAATTCCACACGCTGGCAAAGTGATGTTAATGAATGGGCGGTTACATAGTGTAATACGTGATAAAATTCGATAGGAACAAGTTATGAAAGGGAGAGGAACACGGCAGCAGATTTTGAACATTCAACCGCTAAACAGAAGAAGCACACGAATACAACGTTGAATTGGTACTCTGTTTTGTGGACTACAAAAAAGCATTTGACTGTGTTCAATGGAGCAAACTTTAACCAATTTTAGCTGAAATGGGGATACCAAGACATTTATCATAAATTTATACAAACACAATACAGCTCCGAATAAACAAAGAACATTCGGAAGATTTTTACCCATCGCGCGGCGTACGGCAAGGATGTATTCTGTCACCACTGATGTACAATCTCTATGGAGAATACATAATGCGCAAGTTTTTGTAGACTCGTGACAGCGGGGGTCCAGTTAAGATATCAAACCTCAGATATGCAGACGACACAACGCTGATAACTAATATCCTAAATAGTATGACAGAAACTCTAAGTCGTCTAGAAAAGTACAGCACTGAACATGGTTTAATAATTAACAAAGATAAGACGAAAATCATGCTTGTCGACCGACAGAATGATCGATAATTGCACGGGTTGATGTGATCGTGGAAATTGTGAAACAATATGGATATCTCGGTTGAATAGTAGAAAATTGAGGAACTCTAAAGCAGAAATTAGACACAGAGTAAATTTGACAAAATGGTGCGTTTAAAATGTATATGGACTGATGCAGCAGTATCGAAGAAAATGAAAATAAAACTAGTCAATAGTCTCGTATTCTCGGTGTTTCTCTATGGTGCAGAAACATGAACACTACGGACATGTAATCGACAAATGATAAATGTGTTAGGAATGTATTGTTCGTGGCAGATATTAAGAATTCCGTGGTCGGATAAGAAAACGAATTACTCGATATTACAAAAAGTTGACGAAACAAAAACAGAAGATTATCCTCGGTTATAATCAGAAAAATATTAACATACTTCGGCCACATAATAAGAGTAGACGAACATCAGGCGAAAATTCTTAAAGTAATAGTTGAAGGAAAAGATGACGCGGTCGCGTTCCTATAACATGGTCAGACGTGGTAAGGACAGCTGTAGGAGAACATAACAGGGATTCATGACGGCATTTTGTACAGCAGATGAATTTTTCACGATCACGATATCTCCATGAAAGATGTACAACTGGCAAATAGAGAGACATCACACATATATGTATATTTTATGTGTATATATATATATATATATATATATATATATATATATATATACCCAGTAAAAGTCACAATTATTTTAATATTTGTGTACTATTGAATAAATAATGTTGCACACATAAAATAGCATAATTTTTGGTATACCCTAAGTATTGGATTGATATGATCGTATAATTTTATTTCAATTATTATACCACAAACTACGAGGGAATTTTAAAACGCTTATCGCGGCCTCTACTCATGGTATTAGCAGCTTACAAAGTGATAACAATAAATATTAACTTTTATCAACTGTGTTCAACCTTTGAAAATTTTATGTGATGTCACTGTAATATTTCATACATTATTTGTGCTATACCGTAACAGTAATATTTCCAATAAAAAAATCAAATCTTTATAACAAATATATGTTCTTTATATATATATATATATATATATATATATATATATATATATTTATATATATATATATATATATAAATATAAATATATTTATATTTATATATATATATATATATATATATATGATATTAAATGATTTTTTAATATTATGGAATGTACATTTTTAATGCATATAATCAAAACATTATTTTTGATATACGTAAACTACCAATCAATAACAAAATTGATAAAAGAAATTTCCATCTCTTCATTGTCATAGTTTGAATTCAACCCCATTCGCTATTGGTGTCGTGTCTATCCTATGCGTCAGTTCAGTGATCTCCGTTGAGGTTTTATTCTTTCTATCGATTAGAATTCTGACATATCCGTAGTAGTGGTAATGTTTTAAGATTTTTTCTAGACAGAGAATCGTTTAACGTTTAGCTGATCTATAAAATCGTTCCTTGTTCTCATCGTAGGATTTCTAATATTTTTCGCCGAATTCACATCTCGAACTAGCGTGTATTTTTTATTATTTCCCCATATTTGCTATTTTAATTTTACACTTATTTCACGTAATGGAAGTATTATTTTACCAGTTAAATTTTTATACAGTATTTATTTAATTATTTATAAAAACTTATACGCGTTGTATATGTTTTGCATTTTTATACATTTTCACTTTTTAAATCTTTCGATGATATTTTATATTATAAAACCTATTTATAAGAATTATTGATTACATTAAAATACATTGTCCCTTGGGTTTACCCTTACCGACCATTTCTCTTTCTATATCTGTGAAATAAATTAATCGGAATCGTGGTATAGTTACGATTACTATAAATAATTGTTATTCATAGATACGTTTCGATTATTCGAAATATAAACAATTATATATAATTATAATGAACGGCAACTTAATAAAGATCCCGCATTGGTACGTTTTGTAAATTATTCAGTTTATATATATATATATATATATGATCTATAGTTATTATTTTTTATTTGGACTATTGGGAGCTTTGTAAGTATGCAGCATGTTTTGTTGAAATACATATGTAAAATCGTAGGGAAACGTAAATTAATACTAAAATTATGCCATTGTTTTGTATAATTAATATATCTCTGTATATATGTGCGTGTATATATATATATATATATATATATATATATATATATATATATATATATATATATATATATATATATATAGAGAGAGAGAGAGAGAGAGAAAGAAACAGAGAGAGAGAGAAGTGTAGAGAGAATAACTGAGTGTCGTTAGTGTAATGTGCACGTGTGCGGATTGATATAAAAAAATTCACTAAGAAAGATTGTTCGCATTTGAAAGATCGTTATTTTACGGGTAAAAATACTAATAATTAGTTCGTCGAAATTAATTACTTTTTTTTTACAAAGAAGCAAAATTTATTTTGTTCGAAATATTTTCGTAATTGCCGTTTTTCGAACCCAAAATCTAAACTATATATTTAAAAATTAAGAGTTACACATACAAAGGCGCGCCGGAGTCCGTCTAGAAATAGAGGAATTTATTTTCTGCCAGCGTACGATAAATTATATATTATTAAAAATACCGAAATATAGAACTTAAATAGTAAAAGGTAAAAATAAAAAAAAAATAAAAAAAACGCTTCCGCCTGTATTTTAATTATTAATATTTTACTACTTATTATTTCGTGTATATTTTGTTCAGCTCTCGATACGGGTACATTAATTCTCGGACGTATGAGATTTTTTTGTAGGTTTTATTTCTGTTCAGCTTTTTTGCACGGTGCATGAAGAAACACTGACCGGTATCGTGTGAAAAACAGTTCAGGACATTATTATATGTTAAAGCGAATAGCTCGTCTTAGAGATCACGTTAATTCGGACTGGTACTACTACTAATGAAGAATAATAAATAAACCAACTGCGTATGACCCCGGTTATGGCACGGTATAATCCGGAACGTATTACACCCATCTTTATAGAGAGAACATAATTGTTCTCCCTATTCGCGATGATTCGGGAAGTATCGCTATACGTTATATTGTTTATTTTCTGTATTACCAGTAATAATCATAATAATAAGTCATCATTATCATCGTCGTAAATCGACCTATTCTTGTAATGACGCTTTTTAAATGGACGGCTTCGTGAAAGGGTAGAGTAATTAAGGTAAATACGCGATAAAAAAAAATCAACTAATTTTCCAATTAGGAATAGAGTAAATTACAGCTGACCAAGAATTGTTCCGCGCATACATACAATTATATACGTTCATGCGTACATATATATACACGCATCTGCTTATACCGGTTATATATCAATTAAGCGCAGAATAATAATATCGAAGCTGGGGTACTGTTACAACTAATAAAAATATAGAAGAACCCCGGACATAAAACACTGAAATAAAAGTGCTTCTAACAAATATTCTTCTTCGTTTTTCTTTATGCGGCGTAATGATGGACTCGAAAAAAGACTTAACACATTTGAAATGTATTGTTGGGGGGGATGCTCACAGTTCCATGGGCGGCGAAAAGAACCAACCTGCCGATACTGCATGAGCTGAAGGTGGTTCATGGGCTTCAAAATATTGTACATCGCTGCACATATCAAACAACAGGATGGACTAGAAAAAATGATTCCGACGAGAATGGTGGAAGATCACCGAAAAAAAGGAAAACCGCCAACAAAATATTCGAACATAGTAAAAACAACCGTTGGTGCCTCGCCACTATGTGAACTAATAGATCCGGCAGACACGTTCGCTTGGGGTAATCCATAGTGGCGCTATCGATGATGTTTATATATATAGTGTATGTATATATGTATATTACGATGGTTTCTAAATAGGGCCGGTCCTGTCGATAATGAAATGTAATAAAACAATCTGTGTACGAGGTATTAACGAAAATCTTTTTCTGTTCGAAAAGCCGATGCATATGTTTGGACTATAACATCCTTCAAATGTCCGTGAAGACATTCTCGATGGCACGAATTTGACCGGTTCGATTTCCAATGACTGGCGCCGCGTTAATATGGCTGAATTAATGGAATTGACCAATTGCGACCTATTGTCATATAGACCTGCGACTTCCGGAATCACCATAAGAATAAGTCCAGCGTGGTCAAATCGCTCGATCTTGGTGACCAATTCACGTAACCTTTACGAAAAACCTCCAATTCTGAAATCGTTAATATCTATCGTAGCGTCCGCTGTGTGGCATTTATCGCCATTAAACTTGACACGGTAATATGGCATTTGTAACAGAAAAATACGCAGTAGATTAGGATACGCTACCGAAATAACACGATCGCCACAGGCTGCCAACTTTGACCCAGCCCTATTGTAAAACCCTATATACATATACATGGTCCACAAGTAAAATGGACGAGAAGAAAATAGAGAGTAGTCACAATGCGATGTATAGAGGTGTACGTTGAGTGTTCGACGAAAGAGTAGGATCAGAAATCCATTTATCACGAGAAAATTTAAAAATACGCTAAACTTTGTTCATGAATTAATGGCCATTGAAATTGATAGATAAAATTTACATCGGATAAAAAGTTGGCATATTAGGAATAAAAGAAGAAGGTCTAAGGCAATTTTTCAGATGGGAAGACGGTATAACTAATTTTACATGTAGTGAACAGTACGAGAGAATTGCCCTCGACCGTAGGAAATGGGTAAGATTAAGGGAGGCCCCTGCTCAGTATATGGGCTATTAGTTTTAGTTATTGCAAATAAATCTGTATTTGCTAAGTGTTTAATACATGCTTTTATTTATTATTATTATAATATGCATACCAATTATCCAAGTATCATGAAACGATAAGTTGTTTATTTCTTAAAGGGCGGCTTTCAATTAATACACGATACAAATTATACGTATGTTCAACAATTCATCTACATACATGTTCATACGACATATATTTATTTATTTATTGTAATAAAGCACCGCAACAGCTAAAACGCCCGTTATAATGTAGGCTTATAATTAAAACAGTACAAGGAATAATTTTTAAAAATTATAAAGAAAATCTTAGGAAGTCACGTCAATTTTCGCAACTTTCTTCCGCATCAACGTTTCCTCGAGACATTTTTCTGTTTTTTTATCGCCGATCGACCGGTCATTTGTAAAGGTATAGACAGATTTTCAGTGAGCATCGTGAGAGTTGACTTTACGTACTAAACGATCGCATTGCTGCGTTCAGTAAGACGCGTCGACATCCTTCGTACAAATGATATTCAGTGGTACAGATGCGCAGATACCTTTTACATTTTCAAAGTGTTTATCGTTGATGCACGTGAAGTTTCGGTTAACTTTCGGATGGATATTTATTCTAGTTCTAACTTTTGCTGCTTTTTTTTTAAATGCATCTGGAACGTGACCTGTCTAATATTATTTAGGCGTATATCGATCGTATAGAGGGGCTTAATTATCATTACGTGTTCCTATTGTTCTCTTATAGAATAATATTTATGATCAATATATATATATATATATATACATGTGCGTTTGTCAATAAAAGAATCAGTTGAATTGAAATATAATAAATCTATAACGCTAACCGTCTGTATGGAATGTTATAAGTAGGAACTGAGGCATTCGAGCCTTACTGTGTAAAAATGTGTTTTACTTAAAGAACAACGCTATAGAAGAACTTTGGGTTGTTGTTGGATGTAGTTTCATACATGTATTGACATGTGTAATATTTATTAATGATCGAACGAAACCTTAAATGAAAAATATCTGAGGAATTTTATTTATTTATTTATTTATTTATTTATTTATTCATTCATTCATTTGTTTTTGGTTTAGAACAAATCTTTTTTTCCCTTTTCACGGTTCCACCGGTTTTACCCGTAGGCAGATATCCTTTACGTTTCAATTAACATTTTATTCATCTTAAATTTATAATAATTTGCATATAGCTCCCATCTTTAATATAAGATACTAATATTTATGTATGTGTAGTACAATATTTGCTAGCGTTCACTTTGTGTGTGTGATATAATGTATATTTATTGTTGAATGTGACATGTGTAATTCATGGGTTGCGTCCTTACAATACTGTACGAGTCGTTATTATCGTAATAGTAACGATACAGGCAAGAATGGCAATAATACCGATAGAGTTTATTAGGTTATTATTATTACCATTGTTGTCATTAGGCTTATTATTATTGTACAATTGTAATTTTATTATTATTGATCATCACCATCATTATTATCATTACTATTTTATTACTGTAATTTTATTATTATTTTATTGTGTTATTATTATTATTATAACTATTATTTTTATTATTATTGTCAATGTTATCACATTACTATTATTATTATTATTCAAAACGGAAACCGGCGGTAAATCGAGCGGTTAAAATGCGATCGAACTTTCTCTGTTTCCGTAGAGGTAACTCGTTTCGGTTGATTTGTAATAATATCGATACTTTTCACAGAAGTACTATTAACTTTCGCACACGTCTACCAGCGACTACAACAAATACACACACACATAACACACGCGTGTGTATATATTATATATGTATGTATGTATAATATTAAGCGTAAAATTATAAAAAAAATAAAAATAAGAAAAAAAATGTTTAAGCTAACGTATACGATTCATTCGCGCGTCATTCTCTATTACTACGACCGGTGAAAGTATTTTAACCAAGCCCAAACTGCTTACGATCCGGCGAGGATTTTCTTAATGGAGTGGTTTTTAGTGGTTTACAAAAATCTTCATTCTTCGTTCCGCCATCTAACATATACATATATATATATACATATATATATATATATATATATATATATATATATATATATATATATATATATATGTTGGTCTCTTTTTTTTATAAATAATTAAAGTGGCCGGCTCTAATTGAAACACAAACAACTATGCTAACCATCTGCTGCCAGTAAACAATAAGGCTTAACCCTCTGCTCTTTACTATATTGCCGATGTAGATTATTTTCTACCAGTACTTGGGACTCTATCGAAGGAACTTAGTATCTTTATCCAGCAAAAATCGATAAATTACGAGGATATGTGAAATTCGTGCGTTATTACAATGTCCGGATTTTGAATGCGTCGATTACACGTTTAAAACGTTTTATATTTTATTATAACAGATGGAGTTAAAATCGATAAAATCTTTTTCTTTATGAAAAATCATAAAACTTTTCGGCTGTTAAGCCGTTATCCAGTGAATATGAAAAAATAAGTTATAAAAATATATATAAATGTAAAAAATATTATTTAGATACGTAATTTACAAAGATTATAGTGATAAAACGGTATTTTTAAATAATCTGATAGTAACCAAAATTGTGTTATTGTTTATTTATAAATTTCGTTTTGTTGGATGTTTTTGTTTATTTTTATTTCAATTGTTACTGTGTTATTGGTACGTATAATATTATATTGCTGATTGTCGATTGTATGTATAAATTTTATATTACCGATTGTTGATTGTGTTGTTTACCACATTCACTATCACATTACTTTAAACTACTGTTTTATCGCTGATAATTCTTATAAATTGTGTATCTAAGTAATATTTTTTACATTTATACATATTTTTATAATGCATTTGTTTACATTTAATAACGGTTTTATAATTTTCATAGAAAAAAATATTTTATTAATTTTAATTTTTTTAATAGTATGTATATATATATATATATATATATATATATATATATATATAGATGGGCAGATAGCGAAGGAATAGAGTAGGGTAACAGAAACTGTAGAAGACCTGCAGGGAATATTGGATACAGTTGCTGTTGCAAGTCCGGAAAAGGGAATCGATGTAAACGACAAAATTCATTGCAACTTGCCGCCAACCAGTTACAGATAAAAAATTGTTTGTCAATGAGCATGAAATTGATAAAGTATATATCCGCCCGAGACGTGAAACACGTTCGCTGTAATCGGAAGTATAAACTTACATATCTAAAAGAAGGTTCTGCGATGTTACGGTTGGTCAGTGTTTCGGTATGGGTGTGAAACTTGAATACTAAAAGAAAATGTGAGAAAGCGCACTTATCACTTGAAATCGGGTGTTATAGAAGAATATTGAAAATACCGCGACAAATAAAACGACGAACGAATAAGCGTTAAAACTGATTAAAACTGGCCGGATATTAATAATGACTATAATAAAAAGACAAAAAAAAACGTATTTTTTCGGACACTTTACGCGAAAATCAAAATACCACCTTTTTACAGACGATACTAATGAGAATGATCAACGTACAAAATGGCCTGGAAATCGGAGATGAGCGAAATTGATCACTTTCATCGGATAGCGGAAACCATGCTTGGTGACTAAGCAATACTCGAATCGGGTAGCACGTGACGGAAAAATAATTTATCGATAACGACCGTAGTAGCGATTAGTAAACGCAATACAAACATTAATGCACGATTAATATAATTCAGGGAAAAAGGAACTCTATAGAAACCTGCCACCTGTACGTAACATTTAAAATTAATTGAAACGACAATAATAAAATATTACATTACTAATACGATCGAGGTTACCTTATTAATTTGTATCGTTAATAATAAATTATGTTCTACTATAAAATATCTAGTCTCTTCGGCGATACATCCCAATAGTCGCTATATGAATATCAACTAACCGGAAAATTAAAGAAATCGAGGAAAACAATAACTGACAACTCGAATTGGTTTGACACGTATACATCATTTGGCCGAAGACAAAATATTTAACCAATGCATGATGCCAGTACTAACGTACGCTGCACGAAAGAAGTCATAGGAAAATTAAAAAAAAAACAACAGGAAGACGAATGGAACGAGCTTTGCTTCGCATAAAATTACGAGACAGAATTAAATCAGAAAATATATTCAAAATAAAACAAAATTCGAACAAGTAGGGATAAGGATAGCGTTGAACAAATGGACCTGGGCTGATCATGTCGGCAAGCAAGAAGATGGAAGATGGACAAAAGAACTGATGCAATGGAGACCAGCAACTTCGTAGTGTTCGTTGCCTAATATCGTGACTATCCAGGTGTACGTTTATGTTTACACACAAAATGGGCTAGTATTCAAGGCACTAATTATATTCAACGCAGATGTGCGTGCATATTATGTTATACGGAGTGCCAATGCATTTTCCGTGATAATTAAGAGTTATTTAATGATGAAAAACTTAATAAACTTTTACGTCTCAATTTGATTTCGAATCCCTGACCGTCGAGTTGACTAACTCGTATATATTTATGTACCCAATACAAAATTGTTCGATTCCTGGATACGTGGTTTGTCCTAAATTACTTCGCTTTCACATGCCCGAAAAAAGACTGTCGGGAAATGTTTTTATACATTAATTGTAAGTGTGCGGAAACTGAGTGGCTTCGGAAAACGCAAGATAGAAAAGGATGGAAATTATTAAGGGAGTCCTACAAATGATGTAATATGGGCAAAGAAGAAGACGAAGAAGAATTGTAAGTGTAATTGACAACACGGGTAACTAATTAAATTAGTCAACGATTTGAATACCGTAGAATAGTTAGAATCAACATACATATTTGTAGTGTGAATTTTAAAATCTATTCTTTTTCAAATATTATTGTATTTAATAAATTCTTTGGTATTTTTAATTTCATATATATATATATATATATATATATATATATATATATATATATATATATATATATATATATATATATATATATATATATATATATATATAAATAATAAACTTGAAATATATCAAATATTTAACTATAAATTAATAAATTAAAGTATATGAAACAATCCGATTCATATTATTAAACTATTAATCGGTGAATTTTATCTTATTGTACAATAGAAGTACTGATTAATTTTGAAAATAATTTTCGTTTTTTCTTGTTTTAAAATATTCTTCGTAAAAACTCGGATCTGTTTAAAATTGAGAAAAAAATACGAAATTACTTCTTGAACGCGAAGTGGTAAAATGAAATCCGGTTAATTGAAGGGTTTGTTGACTTATTACCGGGCAACGGAAATTACGATGCGAATCTATTATGAAAGGGTTTAGAAAAAAAATAAAATAAAAAAAATATCGCGAAATAAATAAGAATAAGTAAAAACTGGTTAAATAGGAACTGAAATATTTGACCGTGACCCGTCCATTTTCAGATCTATACTTCGTCTATAATATCATTATCTCCGACCTTGTCTGGAGAGTAGACTTAATCATTTGACCCAGCAACGATGGCGGTCTGCCCGTGGACCAGTTGTTTTATCGTAACGAAGAGCAGAATTATAAAAAAAAAAAGGTGCGGTAATTTATAGGACGTTAAATATGGGCATTTAATAAAAATAACGTTTATCTCATTTCAAAATCGAGATATGAAATAGTCTAAAAAACTGTTCAGCCGATTTTCAGTACCTATCATCGTAGTAGTACACGTATATTAATTATTTTCGATTTAGTCCAACTGTTGACTGCGTAAATAATTACAGACGTTCAGTTGTCTTTCATCTTCAATCTGTGCCGTATTTTTCTTTCCTCCACTCTGTTTTTCTTCTTCACATTCTACGAGGAAACCTTTAAATTGGTTAACTTTTTCGTGAAATTTGTTTCCATCATTTATGTCCTCGCTCTTTTTATCTTTATTTTCTATGAAAAATCTTTTTTGGTTTTGATAACCCACGTAAGCTTATTCTTTGGATTTTCTCCACAATATTAACCACGCGACTCCGTTCTTTTTAGGTGTCCGTAAAATCTTATTCTCTTTTATCTCATCGTGTTCGATATCTTTTCAATTTTATCATATATTTATCTGTTGCTCTTTAACACTGCGTTGTGCATTTTTTAAGTTTGGTCCAAGAATTTTCCTCATGATTTTTCGTTCCTTCTTCTCTACGAGCTCGATGTCTTTCTTCGTGTTCGCATCCAGGCATTCTGCAGCATATAAACACAATGCGGTTTAATTAGGGTGGTATAATGTCGTATCTTCGTATTTATCGAGTTTTTATTATATATATGTATAAATTCCATCTTGTGTACTTTTGCTAGATTTACTTCTTTATCTGGATCATTTATTTGGATTATTTCGCCTGGGTATTTAAATTTTGTGACTTTTTCCCCATATTTCGTTTCTAAAAACACAGTGCCCAAGGTTCATTGGTTATAGTATATACATGCGTGTGTGTGTGTATATATCCCTCTAAAAATTAGTTGCGTTTGTTAGATCTAAATTTTAAACAGTTAATTAGCAATCATACTTCATTACGTAGAAAGAAAAATCCGCTCTCTAAATTAACACCTTCTTGTAAATTATTTCAAAATATTAACATCGATTTAGTTAAAAGAAAGTTTATCTAATTCGATATAAAATTGTTTAGATTTTAGAAAGTTTAAGCGCATATGAAAACACATGTTCACACATTATTTTTTTATAAAAAAAGAAATCGTTCAATTGTTTTATGACGTTGCATAACTTTTGCGCATCTTATATTCCTGTTTGAAATTTTGTATTTTAAAAGAAAATTTTAAAAATAATTGCCGGTTAAAACACTTAATTATATATATATATATATACATATATGAATGTGTGTGCGTTTTTATATGTCGTTAAAAAATGTATTAAATTCTACGTTTAATCACACTTTTATCAGGTGACCTAAAATCCGATTTATGTTTTTTATAAAAATCAGTTTCTTTTACAGGATTTATTGCGATGTATATTTTTATAAACATATTTTATTTTATTTTAATTTTTTTATTATATTTTTATTTTAGGACGCTCGACTACGATGGTCATTTGCGTCCACGGAAATTAGATACAATAAATTACAAAAAAAATGTTATTTTCTACTTATAAAAATAATATTTGTTTAATTTATAATAATTTTTTAAAATCGGTTATTTTTAGAAACTATATTATTCGCTGTATTACATCTTCATTGTCCTGTAGTGCTTCACGACTGATTACGTTGTT
Source organism: Coronaproctus castanopsis (assembly GCA_032883995.1). NCBI lineage: Eukaryota > Metazoa > Arthropoda > Insecta > Hemiptera > Monophlebidae > Coronaproctus > Coronaproctus castanopsis. The sequence goes on from CM065053.1 coordinate 182,195,780, forward strand.
CGAATTTCGAACATTCTGTAATGACATGTTCTACGATAAGCTCTGAACCTTGACAGAACTTGCATGTTACCGACGACGCATTCTCCTCGATTAGTGGCCCGTGCGTTATCGGGCTCGTCTGTTCGCTCGGTACGACGTCATCGTCCACTGTTCTATTCGCGGTTTGATTCTCCGTAATATGTTCTGTATTAATCTCGACCATGACTCTTGTCGAACAAGATTTATCATGCCGAACTAATATAACAACACTCAAAGATCGAAGAATCCTGTTAGCACTGAAATATTATTTCGAATTGAGTATGAAGAAAACTCATCCAAACTATTACAAAATCTTTCATTCTAACTTAGAAAACAAATACAGTAAAAATAACGAAGCATTCGGATTACGTTCTAAACATTTCATACGGTACCTTAATTTAACAACGGTTGATTGTACTACACAAGCTTCCTCGTACCCACCATGGCAAACGGCTCACGGATAAGCAAATAATTAAAATTCGCAAAACATATTTTAAAAAGAGCGGTATCTTGGATTTCGCCTGCGGTATCGCAAATTATATTCGCCACTGTGCATATTTATAAACCAAAACAGAATTTAAAGTATATCGCCGCTAAAAAATTTAAACTTTTTCCTTTTTTTATGCTTAAAATTGAAAAATCCATCGTCAGTAATAAGCCTCCCGTTATTAGCTTGCTAGTTTACTATAATACGTTAAAGAAATTCGTAATTAATCTAGTCAAACAAAAGGATAATTTCCGTTTATAAAATCAATGTTTTCAAAATGCTGAATTATATTTCAATAAACGGGATTAATTTAAAAAAATGAAGTATTTTTATTCCCTATTACTTAAGAAAATGAAAATATAAGGGTTTTTTCTAAAAAATAAAGTTTTTGAGTTAATTTTTTTAATAATTAACGATTTTTAAATTTTATTGAAAAATCTATCTTAAATTGTTTTTTGCCGACTGAACTAATTGCTCAGGAACTTATAAATATGGGACACTAGCCAGCTAAAATAGTAAATATATCAAAAACAATAAAGATAAGAAATAATGAGAATAAAATCATAAACAGGGTACGCAAAGAATTCCCTTTGTTCTACGTCCAATTAAATCCAAGTAGCCAACAATAAAGACATATACGATATACAATATATAGAACATTTTCGTGTTAAAATTGAACCTCCTCATAAAACTAGTTCAATACCGCAATGTAAACGTTACCAGTGTTGGAATCACATACAAACGCGCTGTTATCGATCATTTCGTTGTTTCAAATGTGGTGAAAATCATGATTCAAAAGTGTGCAAGATTACAGATCATACCAAATTTAAACGTACAAACTTTAAAGCTAATCACACAGCTCTTTACCAAGGATGTGAAACGTGCCAAAAGATCAAACAAACATTACAAAAACAGAAAACAACTGCAGTATAACGCATTCAACAGGAGCGTATTCAGCATAACGTGCAAATAAAAAATCGATAACTGAAGTTCAACCTCACATATCATACGCTGCAATTGCTAACAAGAGACAGCCCAGATTACACATTCCACGTCTTCATTTCCTCGAATGAAATAGCCCGTCCACGACACAAGTTAACTGAACAAATCAATAAACTAAATGAACGAATAGACAAAATTGAAAATGCGCAGGTAGTTGCAGTAAGTACGCAATCAGCATCTAGTAATAAACGTGGCAAACGAAAATATAATAAAAAACAGTAAGATGGCTGTTCAATCTTTACGCATTGTCAAGTGGAATGCCCACAGTCTCAAAGAAAAGTTAGGAGAGCTTGAAACATTTCAATTTCTGCAACATGGTTTACTGATACGAACTATCCAAAAATACGTGGATATATTATATATCATACCCTGCATCCTAGTGGAGGAGGATTTGCTGGAACGCCAGTTGTTATTAAACAAAATATAAGACATCAGCTGGATGATGTTTACTGTGAAGAATATGCACAGGCAACTTCGGTAATAGTTACACAACATAATTCAGACTTAAAAGTGGTTGCTGTATATTTTCCACCTGAGCATAATCTGAAACGGCAGCAGTATGAACACTTTCTCAAGTATTCTGGAAAACGTTTTATTATCGGTGGTGATTTAAATGCCAAACATGAGGCCTGCGGATCATCACCAACCGTAGAAATCCCAGCCCTGCACATCAAAAACCAACATACTGGCCTACGGATCGGCGTAAAAATCCAGATCATTTAGACTTTTTCATTGTCAAAAGACTGTCCACAAATTATCTAGCGGTAGAAAACGTTATTGATTTGTCCTCAGATAATACGCCTGTTATGTTTACAATCAGTACAACAATTGTACAGAAGAAGAAAAATGCACTCACAAGCCGTTATATAAACTGGGATAAACTTCAGGAAGAATTAGATAAACGAATTGATCTTAAAATATGTCTAAAGTCTGTATATGAGATAGAAACGAAAACTTGCCATTTGATAAAAGCGATTCGCGAATCAGCTACGTTGGCTACTCCAATAGCGACAACAAATACTAATGAAGAAATAAAATTCCCGTCAATAATTCGAAATAAGATAGCTGAGAGGTGAAAGGCGCGGGCGTATATGGCAGACTACACGTAGTCCTCATGATAAGAATATCTTTAATAAGGCTAATCAACTACGTCGCTTGATTAAAAACATCAAATGTAGAACATTTGCAGAATACCTACAACAGTTAAGCCCATCTGCAGATAAAGACTATTCCTTATGGAAGACGACTAGGCGAATTAAGTTTGTGCATATTCTACCTATTCGTGATGAACTTAATAATTGGGCACGTCGAGATACTGAAAAAGCTGAACTGTTTGCTAAGCACTTGTCTCAGAATTTTCAACAACATGATATTGTGCCTAATATAGATCCAACTCCAGTTTATCAAACTGTACAACGAATAAGGTGGTTTACTCCCATTGAGGTAGCAACGGAAATAGTTAAAAATCTAAATTCAAAGATGTGTCGATTGCTTAAATCATATTTAACCGACAGGTAGTTTCGTGTGGCTTATGATGAAGCGAAGTCAGCTTTTTACAGAGTACAGGCAGGAGTTCCACATGGGAGTGTCCTTGGACCTCTCCTGCACCTCCTATACACACGCGATCTACTAACGTCTGATAACGTAGCAACGGCAACATTCGCAAACGGCATCGCAATATTAGCTATCAGTGCTAATCCTCAGCGAGGCATATGGTAAAATTCAACAACATTTACGTCTGATTAGAAAATGGAGCTAGGACTGGAAGATAAAACTAAATAAGTATCATGTATTAAGTAGATGAAAAATGTTTGTATGGAAATTGGAAAGTTTGGCATTTTATACGGGACCCCGAGTATACGCCGTCAAAATTGTAGAAATTTTGTTGTCTTTTTCTTGATATTTTTCTAAATAAATGCCGAAAATTTAGTTATATATGTAATGGTTTGTAGTAGTATGTGATTCGTATATAAGTATATTTTCCGAAGAAAACGCCACTTTATCTTTAAAAAGTACCGAGCAAAGCTCGAATTCAGGAATGCGATATATTAATGGTTTGATGATGAATTGTCGTTATATCCTATAGGACGTCGTGATCGTGATAATCCAATTAACTCGTGAATCGTTTTTTTTTTCTACTGGCGCTTGTCCATATAAACTACATTTTTCGCCTATTTTCTGCAAGACTATCTTATTCGTGATCTTTTCGGTCAACTATATTCTTAAAAGCCTCCGCCAACACTAGAGCTCGAAAGCTTGTATTTTCTTTTCTTCTTTTCTACTGATAGTCCAAGATTCTCAATCATTTGTGAAAATAGAGAAAATTATAATCCGGATTTTAGTGACCATCGATGTGTGGGATTTTTTCCATATTTTTACTTTTAATTTCACTTATACAATAGCCGTCGCTAGATATAAAACAACCCAAATGTATAAAATCTCTCATTATTTGGAATATATCTGAATAAACTTCTTATTAATAATCATAATTTTCGTTTTTCGAAGGTTTATTTGAAGCCCGAAGGTACTGCTCACAGTTTGCAACGTTAGACTATCTTTTGAAGTAGTTATTTATATATGAACATATATATATATATATATATATATATATATATATATATATATATATATATAAATTGTGTACATTAGAGGCTTTGTTCCCTAGAGAAAATTTCTTCATTAGATCTTATACGTTAAATGCGTTGCAACCTGTTAATAATTGTGATAATTACTAAGCGCAGACTTAAGATTGTATTCGTTTAAATAGTTGCACTTTGTCTACAGTATAGAAATGTTTCGCTACAATTGATTTTTGAAATCTGCCATATTTAATACGGCCAAATATTATTTTATTCTATTTGTTAAATTTTCTCCGTCTGTTCGGTGTGAATGGAGTTCGCACCAAATTTTATATAAACTCTTGATTCTTCATATGCATTGAATCTTTTGTTTATCGGAAATTTTCTCGTTACGCGTTAATCAGTTTTAAAAGCACTCGGATGTGTTAATTTTTTGAAAACTATCGTTTTTTTCCTCGGATAATTGTTCTCAATAGCTCATCTACCCTTCTTCTAACGATATGATATCCTCTTATTAATTAAGATTTTCCTTTCCGTATTTCCGTATCGGCTTTCTTCAGCACCATCTCGTTCTTCACCTTCTGTGTCCATGTTTCATACTTTTTCTATGCAACAACATTTCTGGTGAATCAAAATATTTCAGCGGTTTTTTTTTTAGGATTGAATAAATGTAACATCTTGCGAAATCTTGTCTGATTTTCAACTTTTCATTTGTGAGATTTTTTCATCCTTCGTAAAGCATATTTCGCTTGAGCACATCTTCTTCTGATTTCAAAACACAGATTCAGATCTTCTGGAAACGTGTTTAGTCAAAAATGATTTATCTTAAAAATTGTAAATCGTTTCAATCGGTAGTCTGCTTTTGAATTTTCTGTAGGTGCAAGTCAAAAATTTGAGCATACACACACACATACAAATTTATTTTACTCTAACCGTTGTTTCATAAAATATTTCACAATTTTGACTTTCCTTTTCGTATTTATACTTTAAATTACGAATCGTGCGGAAATAAATCCGATTAAACAGGGAAGGAAATACGTAATCATTATTATTCGTTTCTCTACACTATGTATAGTATATAATTTATATATATATATAATTTATATATATATAATTTATATATATATATATATATATATATATATATATATATATATATATATATATATATAATATGTACGTATGAAGAAAAATGATAAAGAAAACTGCATCTGTTTCTGATCGAAAAATCATTTCGCATTTTTGTTTTCATTATTAGCGCTACGGTCATTAGTATTATTATCATCATCATTATTATCGCTGTTTTATTTATTTTTTTCGATTTTTATTTTTTAATTCTCTCAGCTAATTTCACGAAAGGGAGGAGATTTCTACATACGCCGCTGGTAGATAATGGGTTCGGAGGAAAGTTCTTTATATAAATCATCGTAGAAAGGAACACACCACTCCTTTGGTTTTGTACCTAAATATTATGTACGTATATAGACGAAGATAGAACAACTGGTTTATCACGGGCTAGGAAGACAATTCTCTTTGAATTGAATGGCGATTCGGCGACCTGTACTTGTAAGAAGGACGAGGTTTCAAGTATGGAAATGATGTAAGAAGTTGGGTGATTTAAGCCACAAATTCTCGTTATTATTACCGTTGTTGCTGTTGTTGTTAAATCTATATAGAACCGTTTTATATATACGCGTACGATGAGAAATCGATCGACATTCCAACAAGGGTGGAAATATGAAGCTTGTAGAAATTTTTCTAAAACGATTATAACCGGGCCCAAACGTAGTCTTGTACAACGCTACTAACGATAGAACAACGGAGACTTCAACTATTCTAGTCCATCAAAACCAATTGATTGAATCAACATAATTTCTCCTACTTTTTCTTTACTAGCCGACATTCCACCGTGTTGGCCTAACTGCAACCGTGTACAATTACCCTCCGGCTAAACTAACCATTACATCGGCACGATTTTTTTCCACTATTAACTATATATTACCAGTTTACTTGGACGATCACATTCCAAACCTGCATCATTCTTTTTGCTAGCCAAACCGTCGTCGTCGTCGTCGTCGTCCAACTCCGGTTTTGTACGATGTACACGTCGTCCTTATTACCGTTTTTTCTTTCTATTAGTTTAACCGTTCGTTTTTTGTTTTTTTTTTAATCTGTTCATTTCATTTTTTTTTTTTTATGTATTACTCAGGAACTTGTCCACTCCTTCCGTCTAAATTATTTTTTTCGGGAAGACGGTATATTATATATACATATATATATAATTCTTCTGCTAAGAATCTATTTAGCCGAACGTGACAATTACATTCCCACATAACCGAGACATTTTGTAAAATCATCTGGTTTAATTTTGTGAAAGATATCATTTTTAAACGTTTTTAACTATAAGTGAATATATATATATATATATATATATATATATATATATATATATATATATATATAATACGATATATATATATTATATATGCATTTTATGTTATTAAAGGAGCAATTATGTTATATATATACTGTAATTTTTGGAGTAATTGAAAATGGCCTGTACGGAAATTACGAATTTTGAAATTTTGAACCCTTCTCAGGAAATTTTGGATATTCAAAGAAATTCTGTTTAGGCAACGCGAAAGAAAAGTAATCGATTAGATTCTATTCACGAAAATGACGATATCGTTATTAGGCTGATGGAAAGTTTACATAATAACGGATGATTTCGAAATATTCGATAAAGATTTGTTTATTTTATTTTATTATTTTATTTTTATAGTGTCCCGGGTAACTACCATGGCTATTACGATACTGATAACACATAACAGTTAGTTGTCGTAAATGAGGATGGAGGAGGAAGGAAATTGTATAATTGACGGAATAGTCGAAGGACTGTTGGAGAGGAAAACATATGCGGACAGATAATGGAGTGTAGGGTAGTGTAGTAAAACATGACGCATACGAGAGAGGTTTGGGAGTATACAAAAGGGGCAACAAGCCAGGGGATAGTTACGTTAGAGTAGACGATCATGAGAGAGTTCAATTAATCCCTTCAGCGGCTTAATATTCATGTTTGACACGAAATTATAAATTTCGAGTTACGAGGTGAAATAATTAATGACTTAAAATGATGAAAACGTTAAGTAACAGGGAAAAATGAATAGAAGAGCGACTTGTTTTAAACGCAACAAATTGTCGAGTTTAGGAGTTTTGGAAGTTCTTATTTCTTTCAAGTTTCATTCGAAAGATATCGTAAAATTTTATAATTCTACGAATAAGTTTAGTTACTCGTTTACCGATATAATACTCCGAAACATTAATTTTCTACTTCCGTGATCTGGTCTTCGCCTATTCATCATCATTATCAGCTGTGATAAGGCATAAGTCGAGGTTTGCGTCACGTTTCTATCTAGCTGAGCGGAGGGAGCTTTGTTGTTTAGCATCATGAATTAGACGCAGATTCTGCGATTCCATCCATTCGACTAGTCTTAGGCCGGATTCTTTCGTTTGAATATGTTGACTCTTAAACTTTCCCGTTATTATTGCTGATTTGTCTGTAATTTTTATAATTTACTGCGGCCATTTGATACTTGGAGGATTTTATAGACGTTGATTATTGTAAGGTTTGCAACAACCATTGGCAACTAACCGAAAACCGATGGGGAACAGTCAACGGTAGAATAATAAATCTATGTTGATGATGCTATAAAATTATTGCAAGTAAGAAAGAATTAAGACCAAATTAAGTATTTCAGTGGAAAAGTCAATCAATCTAGCACAAAATCGTTAAAAATGTTAATAAACCGCGAGATTTAGTCTTATAATCAATAATTAGATTTAAGAAAGTTTTAACCATTGGATTAATTACTTCACCCTCGTTTATATCACCTCACAAGATACGTACTTGTGTTAGGTGGTAAGCATTTTATTACTAGAGTTACTTATTTAACATTAAGTTAAGATTGTAACGGAAAAGTTAGGAGGTATTTCTGTACAGTCTGTTCCGTATTTGAAATTTAAAAAACAGATCACGTCTTTGTTGGTTGAGAAGTGGCAGGACAGGTGGGATGAAGCTGAAACTGGCAGGAAGACGTATGCTTTTCTTCCGGATGTTTCTTTACGTTTGAAAATGCTTAAGTTTGTAAGTTTGTAGTCAACTTCTACAGTGCTCAGCTGTTGTCAGGTTACGGCAGGTTTGGTTCCTATCTTCACAGATTCCGGCTTGTTAGTGATCCTGCCTGCACGTGTTGTACTGTAGGTGAGATAGACGATGTACATCATACGTTGTTCACTTGTCTTGCATTTACTGCCCTTCGTTAACAAGTTGGTATGGACTGTACGGATCTATATCCTCTTAGTAGAAAACTATAAAGTTTTCTTTTGCTGGCCGAACAGGTCATGAGTTCAAAATTTAAAATACAAAATTCCATCGCTCGCAACTGGCGCCTAAATCAACCGTGACCCCGATACCGTTGCTTTGTTCCTTTTTTTGTAATTTTTGCATTACTTATTCGTAGCGTGGTCATTTATCTGTTTATGTTTCTACTCACATTAAATTAATGTTTTAATATTTTATTATTTTATTATGTAATTGCCTTTTACTTTTTCCCTTTTGATAGTCTTTATTTTTATTTTAAGATTTTTTTTGGATATAATATCAATTTCATTTTGTTTGCTTCGTATTTTATTTTATTTCTATTAGGTATGAATAATAGCTTTTAAACTATAAGTTTATTTGTTTAAATCTTTCTGTTAGAAGATTTTATTTTAACTTTTAATTTATTTTATTTTTCTGTTAGAAGTTAAATTTTGTACAAACTCGTTATTCTTTATTTGATTGAAGAAGGGAGTAGGTCTTTGGTTTGTGCAATCACCTTCATTATTTTTTTTAAAACTTCTTTCTTTTCAATAGAGGGAGGGGTTTTTAGTAGGTAAAAATCCTACACACTGATTTTGGTTCCCAGCAGTGCATTTTGTATGCACTGCGTGAATAAAAAAAAAAATGAAATTTATACGCTATCAATGTCTTTTTAAGATTTTCCCCGATTAAAAAAAAATAATAATTTCTTCACAATTTATTAATTACATACGCCCATTGCATACATTAGGACATACCGCAATTATCTTTATACGTATTAAGTCGATTTAAAAGAAAAAAAAACAAAAATATTTTAATTGCAATTCTAAAGCCCCCAAAATATGATATCGTTGTGGAGTCTATGTGTGTGCATAAACGGATTAAAGATAACGCTAATTCCCGAGAAAATATAAATGGAGGGAGAAACGAGGACGGATTACGAAAAACTTATCGTTTCCAACAAAACCGCCAAACCCACACCGACCTGGGATTGAATACACGCGATTACGAAAGTCTCTTACAAAAACGACGAACGCATTTTAATATCCTGACTCAAGACCGTCATCGTATTAACTCAACGAGATGTATCTTAATTTCTTAGCTATTAGCCTATTCGCGATTACAAAAGTCTTACAAAGGACGAGACACATTTTAAAGTTTATGAACACTCCTTAATTTTTTTTTCAGTCGGTTTTTCGCGTCTTCTTTATTTACGTACGAAATGGAACTTTGTTTATTAAAAGTCTTTCTTAGAAATTCTTTCGAGATATTCATACCGACGCTGATCTCTTCGTAATCATCTTGACTAACGAGATTTCAGCCGCACTTTTCGCAGCAGCTTTTACGTACGAAATTAAATTACGAAACAGTTTACATTTCCATTTAAACGGTTAATAAATCATAAATTTCTGACGGTCATGCTCTCGTATTCAAGACGGAAAAAACACGTTTACCGTAACCCTGGTTATTCATTTTCTTTTCTCGCCAGCCAGACAAAACATATCCAAAATACTGGGACGAATCTCTCTCCTTGGATATATTTATGTATGTACATAGGTACACGTATACAATATACTTATACGTAATGGATATCATCTTTCTCGATTAGGAAGTAGAAGAATATCATCTAGATTTTAGAAACATATACGTATTTGAATAGAGTTGCCAACATCGCGGCATTATCTTATTGTAAGGATTAATGTTATTAATCATTACGGGAGCACGACTGAAAAATGAAAAAAATAGTAAGAAGGGAGAAAGATATTTATTGCCTTCATTCATAATAATCTTTGGACCTACCGAATCCTCTCTCCTAAAGTCCGTGTAGAGAACTCCCATCATGCAAATCTACTCACTCCGTTGTTGTGTGCTATATATATATATATATATATCATATATATATGCACGCACATAGCGTATTATGAACGATGTTTTTCTCACGAGCGGTTCGTTTCGATCATATAGTTCTTTTTATCGATTATCATATACGAGTTTCAACACGTACACCAAAATACATTCCGTTATTTATTCATTAGAAACCGAGTAACTTAATTATAGGCGACTCGTAATTTTGATTGCGCGTAATTTAAATATATGCCCACACACATAACATTCACACATACACACGTTTATATATGCACGCATAAATACGTTCGAATTTTACAGAGAACTGAACGCGTCATTGTGTTAAATAATCAATGTTGTAACGAAATTATTGAAAGTACATTCATCCAATAAGATTAGCAGGAACGGTCACCGAAAACGTGTACGCCAGCGGATTAATGTAGTATCATCATTTGAAACCTATATGGTGGATGTAGGTTTTCGCCAATTGCTTCCAATTATTCCGATCCTGGGCTATCAGTACTCAATTTTTTCTTGCGATGCTTATTACATCATCGTGCCAACGGGTCGGCCGCTTACTAATGATGCTATTTTTTTCTTTTTTTTTTTTGTTAATTGACCACCATTTCAGTACCCGTTTTGTCCGTAATTATCCGTTTCTCCGGCTATACTACTTCTATTTGGATTCAGGGCTACCTGTAGTCAATTTTTTCTTGCGATGCTTATTACATCATCGTGCCAACGGGTCGGCCGCTTACTAATGATGCTATTTTTTTCTTTTTTTTTTTTTTGTTAATTGACCACCATTTCAGTACCCGTTTTGTCCATAATTATCCGTTTCTCTGGCTATACTACTTCTATTTGGATTCAGAGCTACCTGTAGTCAATTTTTTGTTGCGATGCTTTGTTAATTGACCACCATTTTAGTACCCGTTTTGTTCGTATATTATCCGTTTCCCCGGCTATATGGTCAGTTTATTTCTATTTTAATTTAGCTATTTCTCCAACATCACAGAGCTCGCTACTTGATATGTTAGGCTTTGTGAACGTCGGTGCTTGCGAACCATAAGTGACTTGTTTTACGAATACGCTGTTTAATTTCCGTAAGACGTCATGCTAGTGATACACTACTATTAACTTCTATCCGCATTAACGTCCTTTTTGTTAGTCGTAATTTTTTGTGTCCGAGTTATACTCTATTTCTGTATCTTCTATTCTTATTCGTAAATCTTCTCGTTTATTTATCGTTAATTCTATAATATGTAAATTTGTTTTTACTACTGTTATATTCAATGATGTACTTAATTCAGTTTGCACCACTTGTAGTTCTTCCGCATTGACTGCTATATCATCTGCAAATCTAAAATGATTTAAGTATTCTCCATCAATTCTTATACCTACTGAGCTCCAATCTAATCTGAATATACTTTCTAATAAGGCAATAAACAATTTTGATAACGTAATATCTCCTTGTTCCTCTTTTCAGTGATATTTTGTTAGTTTTGTTGCGCAAACTTCATCTCCATCGTCGCGACAAGCTGATTTTTTTTTGTTCGATTTTTCACGTTTCGGACAGTTTAATCGAGTTTTAAATATCTAGACATCTATATTAGCATTTATAAACTGATATAAGTACATACATTCTCAAGATGACAACGGATTTATTATTATTTGTATAACACTTAAGGGCAGAGATCTTGGTAGTACTTTTTTTAAAAGAATAATCTTCTTTCTCGATCAAACTTGTCACATTGTTATATCATATGCTCTATCGACCCTTCTGAACCGCAATAATCGCAAGCCGAACTATTAACAATAGTGGTGTTGGATGATGTTCAAAGCGTAATCTGCACATCGTTTTTATGTAGTTCCTATCTATATTCTTGAGTTTTTACTTATTCCGTGGTTATAGCGAATTTAGAGTACAACTCGTATCTTTACATAGTGAAATGAATTTTCGAAAATCTACGAGAACTATACGAAGTTTTATATTACTCGTATTTATGTATTAATGTTCTAATTGTTAATAGATGGTTTCCTTGTCCTCTTGTCTTAATGAAATCTGTCCATTGTGTGAGATAGCCTGTTTGTTATTATACGTGTAAATTATTTATAAACTTGAGTACACTTATTAGTTCGTGGTTACAAAATTGTGCGTACACGTTTTGTTCGGTATTAATGATTTCGGATAATATACCGTCCGAACCGGATGCTTTATTATTTTTCGAAATTTCCTCTTTAGTTATTCCCGGAATTTCGTTCTCATATTTCATATTCGATTGCAGCTATTCGATAGCGTAGCTTCTATTTGGGTATTATATATTTTAGAAAGTAATTTTCACAAAACAGCAATAAAATCGAAACAGATAGAGCAAGTCCTAGATTAAAAAATCACAACAAATAAAGACACGATAATGAAAGCGGAAGAGAGAAGGAGAACATCACTATCGTGGGCTGAGCTTGGAAAATTACGCATAGTATTACGCAATACACTCTATTAACCAATGTGTACGTCCGATTCTTATATATGGTTCGGAAACATGGCCGTATACGAAAACAAATTTAAAAAGGATAAGAAAAGCTCAGACTACACATGGTGCCGGATATAATAAGATTATCAGATCGTAAAAAGAATGTACGGATACGTGAACAAATATGATGTAGTGGAGCGGATGGCTGTAATACAATGATGTTGATGGCTCGAAGAGAAGACAATAAGTGGTCAAATCGGATGTTGGCTGATAGACTGAAAAGAAAGAATGCCAAAGACGGGGTAGCACAATGATATAGCAAGGATAGCTGGTAAAAATTTGATTGAGAAAAGCGCAGGACAGAAGTGGGTGGAAGACATTGAGGAAAGCCTTCATCCCAGAGTGGATAGACAATTTCTTATCGTGATACGGAATATATATACATATAAAGAGAAACCGAAAAAGTAAACAAGTAAAGTCGCATCAAATTGAAAGTTGAAAGAGCACGTCGAGCGATTCCTGCCTATTCGAAGATTGATATCCTGGGCTCGGAAATATTTTGGACGGGGCTCACTGTTGCCATAAACCGACATTGTTACATCCCCGGAAGCTATTCACCGACCACTTGGGTTGTTAGTTAAGTTGGTTGGTAACATCTTCTTTACCTTTAAAAATTTTTGCCCGTGGTGAGGTTCGGATATATATATATGTGTGTGTGTATGTATATATATAAATAAATTACATAAAAACGTTCTAGGAGAGTTCATTTCGATATGTAACTAGTCTGCAATATTCATCATATTTTGTTTATCACATTTCATTGCTGATTTGTTGCATGTTTAATGTAAACTATCTCTACGAGATGAAAATTACATTTGCAGACGATGAATTTTGCGAAACGTAAATAATAGTAATATTTGATGATTGTTAATGTATGTTCGCTACAACTTCCAATAATACCGGTAAATTGTGAAAATACGTTCAAAAAACAAGATACAAGATAGTATCGTTAACTGTATAGAAATGATCGGTTAATGATCCCTTCATAAATATTTCGTAATTCTAGATTAAGCGATATTGCCCAAAATTTGAATGAGAATTTAGTTTAAAAGTAAAAATATCATCCAGACAATATGCTTAACTGCTTCATTGGTGTACGTTATTTCGTGTTAATATTCGTCGAAATGATTTTCGAATGGTTAACAACGGCCAAATGTAACGTTCTCATTGATCTCTCTTTCTCTCATGTTTTTTCTCTGTAGGTCAAAAGTAATTATTATTCCACGTCTATTTAGCGGTAGTTACACCAGGTATGGTGGTAACATTTTACCGTTCGTTAATATACAGTGGCAGAATTATAAAAAGCATTAACCGACTGATAAAAATCACATACAAATGCATATTATATTTATATATATTTATTTATATTTGTGTATATGCACATCACTACCATAATCATCATCCATGAAAACTATTACTACAGTATAGACTTTTCTTCCGATTAAACAGCTCGCTGTTTATTTATCGTTCGCATTCATTTTTTCCGACCTTGTTAGGTATTTAAGATTTTTTTTTTCCGAATTCGTATTCATCTCACCACAAACACGGTCATTTCAGAGGTCTGTTTGATGGTAAAATTCAAAATTTTTCCTGTCCATCTCTTGTCTGTTATTTTCGCGATGTTTGTATCCTACCGGCAAATTTATTTGATTAGTGTTTCTCGTAACGTATAACATATCACTTCTGTTTTAACGTATTGACTTCTGGCCTATTTATCTACGTTTCACATGCACACGTTGTCTCACACTGGAAGAATAAACTGATTATATCTATTACTAATATATAAAACTGTAGTGTCTGTGATTTGCGAATATTTTCGTTATAATCACCGCATCGGGCTATTTTTATCATATTTAAATAGAAAATCAGTTTTTTAAAATTTTTGTCTAACTGTCTCTATTTCCGATTTATCTCAAAAACTATTAAAGCAATAATGATGAAATTTATAGCCTGTATTGTCGGATTCGTTATTGATATCACACATAGGACAGAAATTACAATAATTTAAAGTTTTAAAAAGTAGAAGACAGCGATGTATCTGTTAAATCGTTTAAAATTTAACGACGGACGGATATATATATATATATATATATTGTTAAAAAAAAAGAAACGGCGATATTGTATTTAAAAGAATAATTACACAGGCGAAGCCGTGGGTAATTTGTAGTATATATATGTTTGGCTTTGAAAATAATTGTATTCTGTCTGAGCATCGTCCATTCGAGTCTAATTCTTCTATTTATTTTTCGACTTAACGATCGGTCAAATTATGTTTATCTCTCTTTTATGGTAGATATATGTATACATATTTGAACTATTGCTGAATTTCATCTTGTAAGGTTCTTTTGTGGGTTAATTTTCTAAATCTATGTCGATTTTGTTTGATTATTCTATTTGCATCTGTAATTCTTCTTCGAGATTTTCTTCATATAATCGTCCACATGTTTATGAATTTTAGGATTAGTAACAATATGCATCTATATACTTCATATTATTAAGTTTGAGAACAAACGAACACGAACAAAAAGTGAATATTTTTTTTTTTAATAAAGATACGATCTTAACTCATTGAAGTTAAATAAGTATCAAATTTAGTAAAGTGTAGCTTACTAACAAGATCATCCTGTTAGCCAGCTTATGGGTTGAAGTCAGTAGTCCATTGACCATGTCTACGAAAATTAGTTTATATTAATCTATTTATGTAATAGAATTTAATAACTTCATAATAAGTCTGACGGGTGGCGCCTTTTAAGACGCCTGATGTCTTGACTAGTATCTAATAAATTGGTAGCTTCCACATTGACATGTGGGTGTAGCCTCTTCATGTGTGTTGTAGCGAATTTTCTAATCTCTTCGTTTACAAGCGAGATGTGCAAGTCTCGATGAATATCATCATTTCTCGAATAACAGCATGCATTGCTTTGTCTAGCTTGGATCTTTGTTCTAGAAGACCTGCTGGTACAGCCCCATAACTGCAGACCATAAGTCCATATTGGCTTTATGATCTCCCGATACAGTAGGCATTTGTACCTTACGTCTAGAGGCGATTTGCGTCTAATAAGCCAATATAACTGCTGAGTTTTTTTCTTTATTTGTTTACATTTCATTCTAGGTGCATACCAAGGTACTTGACTGAGTCAACCTGTGGAACAGGTTTACCTCCTAAGTACACTTGGTGATGCACATCTGTTCGTCGGTATGTGAAAGTTATATGCGTTGATTTTAACTTTCCAGTTTGATGCCCATTCGTGCACTCTGTTCAATGAGTTTTGCAATTTATTTATAGCTTCAGAATGACTACTGCTAACGGCTAATATAGCTGTATCGTCGGCGAACGTAGCTGTCGTCGTTTGCGCATCCGTTGGTAAGTCTTCTGTGTATAGAAGATACAAGATGGGACCGAGAACGCTTCCCTGCGGAACTCCAGCTTCTATGTTGTAGGATGCGGAAGTAGCATTTTCTTGCTGTACTTTAAATTGTCTTTCTGATAAATAAGACATGAGCAAACGGTAGATGTTACCTGGCAGAATTCGGCTTAATTTATAGGTCAGCCCGTCGTGCCATACCTTATCGAAAGCTTGCGCTACGTCTAAGAAGACGGCTGGGCAATATTTTTTTTCCTCAAATGCTCTATTGATTACCATTATCATTATTAAAATTCCATATTATTAAGATATCATCAACATATCTTTTCCATAATTTAATATTATTTTTAAATATATTTTTATTTTTAATGTTATTCTCTAATTTATTCATATAAATATCATCTAAAATGGGTGATAATGGAGATCCCATAATTAAACCACTATTTTGTTTATAATATTTATTTTGAAATTGAAAATAATTTTGATTTAAAACTGTCTCTAATATTCTTATATAATGATTTTTATAAATATTATTATTTAAATTATTATTCTTAATATATTCTATTACTTTATCAGTAGGAATGTTGTTATACATGTTAACTACATCTAACGATATTAGTATATCATTATTCTGAAGTTTTATTCCTTTTAGACAATTTATTAATTCTATATTATTTTTTATACTAAATTTATCCTCAAATTCATAATTTTCTTTTAAAAAATTTGTTATATTTCTTGAAATTTTATAAGATGGTGAATTTATGCAGTTTACTAATGGTCTAGCAGACATCATTTTTGGATCATATTTTCACAATTACCATCACATATTTTTAAGTAATTATATTTAATTTATATTTTTAAAATTATGATTTT
This sequence comes from Coronaproctus castanopsis, assembly GCA_032883995.1. Lineage (NCBI taxonomy): Eukaryota > Metazoa > Arthropoda > Insecta > Hemiptera > Monophlebidae > Coronaproctus > Coronaproctus castanopsis. The sequence continues at coordinate 182,212,840 of CM065053.1, forward strand.
TTAAATTTTTCACTTGATAATGGCGTAAATGCCGAAAAGCTTTGTGTTTTCCTTAAGAAAATAAATATTAGTGATTTCACTAATTTTCAATTGATTTTTTATATTAGTATTAGTTTAGCATTAAGAAAGTTATACATATTAATACTAGTTTAGCGTTAAGAAAATAACATTTGTAAATTTAATACAGGCTATTGTAATTGTAATATATATAGAAGAAGAAGAAATATATATTTACAAAACATATAAACAAAATCATGAATACATGAATAATTGAATAATGAAGAATGTTGAGTACCTTATATATACCTTAACAGTTAACTTACTAATGTATAACTACATCTAATGTATATGTAATAAAATGAAAATTTAAAACGTAAAATTTAAAGTTTTAAACTTTTAAGTACAGGAAAAAATTAGAAAAAAAAACCTGCAAGAAAACAATAAAAATAAATTATAATTAAAACTTAAGTAAAGAAGGTAAATAGGAAAATAATTCTTAAACAAGTAATCTATGTTTAATTCTGCGGTGTTTGTATTTAGAATATCGTACGATGAGACTCGACATGTCGTAATCCCCTATGATGTTAATTAATGCGCTGTCATCTAGATAATTTGTTTATATAGGTAAGTGTATTTAAAAGGTTAAGCTGCGAATGCATATCACGCAATTTAGTACATCTAGGGGCGTTTAATATGATTCTGCAGCAGTGGTTTTGCAACAGCTGTAATTTTTTATGAGTACTGTTGGAAACCGAAAACCAAACAGGGCAGGCGTAAGTTAATCGGGGTAGAATAATAGATGTGTATAATAACTTTTTGTTTGAAATAGATAAAGAAGAATGACGATTAAAAATTGGCGAAAGTATAGGGATAGCTTTGAGCGCGTTGTCAATGCAGTTAGTAATATTGTCATTGAACGATAGACGAGAATCTAATATGACTCCTAAGTATCGAACTTGCGTCGACCACTGAATACATTTACCATCAATTATAACCTCAGGTAACGTTAGTGGGCGTCGTCTTGAAAAAAGTATCGCCTCCGTTTTTTCTATGTTTATTTTCAATCTCCAACGTTTGTAGTATTTAAAGACAGAGTTAGCAGCTTTTTGCAATCTGTTAAGTATAGTGTCTGGTCTATGAGACGCACAATATAGGGCGAGATCGTCAGCATATAAGGCGATATTAATATGAGGTAGTTTAGGGATATCGTTTATTAAAATTAAAAATAAGTAATGCCCTAGCACTCTACCCTGCGAGACCCCTGAGCAGTAAGATCTGATACCGGATTTATGGTTAAGATGGGAAATGTAAAAATTTCTATTGATTAAATACGAATTTATTAATTTTATTAATGATAAGGGAAATTTAAATCTAAGTAGTTTATATATAATTCCTATGTGCCAAGCTGAATCAAATGTTTTTTCAATGTCAATCAATAATAAACCGATATGTTTATTAAAATTAAAGTTGTCGGTTATGTAATCCGCTATTCGAGCAACCTGACGTATAGTGGAATGGTTGACTCTAAACCCGAATTGCTCCTGAATAATAATATTATTTGTTGTAGAGAAAGTTTGTGATCGATGTAATATAACCTTTTCAACTATTTTACTGAGAGTACATAGTAAACTAATTGGTCGAATGTTATTGATGTTTGTAACGTCACGACCCGGTTTGGTTTGGGTATAACTATAATTTTGGCTGTTTTCCAGGGTGTGGGGAAATACGCAGTTTTGATAACGTCGTTGGTGATTTTGGTAAGGTATACAATTGCCTTACGAGGGAGCTGCTTAATTAAAATTGTAGAAAGCTGATCATCACCATAGGATGCTTTATTTCCTAAAGATTTGATATATTTAGTAATTTCAGATGGTGACGCAAGTAATACCTCTGCTTGAGGAGTGGAAGGGGCTAGTTGACGTGCCACCACTTTACGTATGTTGGTTTCGTTTTGTTAAATATTTGTTCGCTTTCCATAAAGTATTATTACTTGGAGAAAGAGTCGTTAAAAAGTTGCTCCATTTACTATTTTTCCAGTTCACTAATAAATGAGAAGAAAACTTAACTAATAATAAATACATACACCTCGAACTGTTATACATTGGAGTAAATTTGTGTTTAGTTGACTGTCGTCTGTAGTAATTTTTGAGAGATAAAATTATTTTACTATAAGGCGGAACACTGGACTTAGAATGATATCCAGAAACAACAATCTTTGGTATACTCAAAGCAGCTGCGTTTGAAACAAGTTTACTAAATTCAGTTACACAAGTGTCAATATCATCGCAAGTATGAAGTCTGTCGAATAAATTTATGTTTTCATTAATGTGTGTTTTGAATAGATTCCAGTTAGCTTTTTTATAAAGAAAAATTTTATTTAGGTGATATTATTGTACTGTGTTTGACATTAGGTGTAATATAAGATAGAATGGGATTATGATTAGAAGACAACAGTGATAATGATGTAGGTATGGTAATATTGTGGAAGTTTTTAACTAATATTATACTAGGTTTTTGATTACGTTGTGCTGGTATATATGTAGGATCAATTGGTGACAATATGTGAAAGTTATATTTCAACGAGGCTTCAAACAAAGACGTTCCAGCATGGTTGCTATTGAAACAGTTCCAAGATTTATGTTTACAATTAAGATCACCTATAATAATAGTGGAAGTGTTCGTGCCCAATAATAATTTTAAATCAGAGTCGAAGAATTTTATATTATTTTTAGGGTTCCGATAAACGCATATTAAATTAACGATAGATCGATCAATACATATTTGGATACCTATTGCGTGAAAGAATTTAGACATATGGCAGGTAAGACGTCGTGCTCGATTCTATTATGTACAAGCAAAGCCACTCCCTCGCTGCGCCTGTTTTTGTCTACCCTATATATTCTATAACCTGGGATTTTAAGATATATTTTACTATCAAGTTTAGTTTCGCAGATAGCAGCAATATCTACTTCGTATTCTAGTAAAAAGTGTGTAAATTCATTAATTTTAGGATAAATTGAATTAGCATTCAACCAACTAGGCTTATATTTTTGTTATCTATATTTCGATTCATTTTTAATTATTAATATTAGAAACACTGCATAACAGTTTCGACAATAATCATAAATTTGGAAAAGGGATCGGCATGATTAGATACCGACAATCTTTTACAAACTTGTTTGACGACTGCCAGCAACTTACCGACATTTAACTGCTTGCAAAAGTCAATAAATTCGGAGAATGAAGAGGAATTGCTGCTCTCCACATACACCGGGTTCTTACCACGTACAGTCTCAGTGTACGATCTTCTAGGGAGCGCGTTAACATTATTAATACTACAACTACTACTTTTTTTTTTTAATATATATATTTGAAATTATAAAACATGAACATTTACAAAATTCCTTATTTTCTAAATACATAGTTTCGTCAAGCAATTTGCTTGTCGACGAATATTTCCACAGTAATTTAAATATATACAATCTGTACATAATACATTTCTATATATATATACCAATTTGTTATCATTCACTCTCACACCCACACACTACTACTACTACTACTACCGTCATTTGTATTAACATTAAAATTATTTTTATTTATATTCCGAGAAATATTAACACTAGTAGTTACATCGTTAGAATATGATTTTAAATTTGTAAATGTAACTTGTCTTTTGGGTTGAGCTCGGGATAGAATCTTCTTACGGACCCAGCAACATGTATCATTAGCAGCATGCGGTGAATTACAATTTGCATATTTCTGTTGAGAAGATGTACTGGTCCAAGCCACATTTTACACATTTGCGCGGCATATTACAATTGGAAGAAACATGTCCGTACAACTGGCATCTATAGCATTGTAACACTCCTGTCCTCGGTTTATATTTCTCCCAGCGTACAACACAATGTTCGATATTATAGTTTAAGACCTTCCTGATATCTGTGCCATGTGGAAAAGCAACAAGATAAATAGGAGGAGAAGTGTCGGACTTTTTATTGAAAGGAGTGATCGAGTCGAACACAGTAAAGGAGGATATCGTGTCAGAAATAATAGAAATAGATAAATCAACGGGTAAACCTTTAAGCACCATTTTTAGTGGCTTACGGTTTGCCGGTAAATGCCTATAAAAAGCTGCATTATTCGCTTGCAGCGAGTTCTTTAATACATCGTAATCGTCCGTAGTAGTGGTATAAAGAAAATGCTTATTACCGCGTACTCGAATTTTGTATTCCGATTTGATAAGTACGCTGATATTCCGTGTTATATCAGCGTACGTTTCAGCCCCTTTGCTTAGCACAATAGGTGGAATTTTTGGATTCTCGTTAACAGCAGCTTGTTCGAATAAGGCATATATATATGTATGTATGTAAATATATATACATAAAAAATCACAACAAATAAAGACACGATAATGAAAACAGAAGTCACGAGGATAATATCACTGTCGTGGGTTGCTCTTTGAAAATTATGCATAGTATTTCGTAATAAATAAATATCTATAATCTGAAGTGTAAATTATATATAACCAATGGATATTTTCGGTTCTTATATATGGTTCGGAAACATGACCATATATACAAAAACAAATTTAAACAGGATAAGAAAAGCTTAGGGTCTACGTGGTTCGAAGAGAAGATAATAAGTGGTCAAATCGGATGGTGGCTGATAGACAGAAAAAGGAAACACAGAAGGCTAATGACGCGGGTGTACAATGATATAGCAAACGTAGCTAGGAAAAATTGGTTGAGGAAGGCACAAGACAAAAGTGGGTGGGAGACGTTGGGAAAGACTTCATCCAGGAGTGGATAAACAAAAGTTTATTATATATATATATATATATATATATATATATATATGTGTGTGTGTGTGTAGTTTAAACAAAAAGATTTAATTTTTATGTTAACATATACCTGCACACAAATATATATATAGGTGTGTGTGTGTGTGTGTGTAAAGAAAATAATTAATTAGTCAAACAGTTTGTGGGCTGCTGTATAATTAAAAAGTACTACCCGAAGGCTTAATAAATTTATATCGTCGCGAATTCTTTACCTTTAAGAAAGGTATATCATTTTTATTACTTATACAATATGCTTTGAATCAATATAACGTCCTATCGTATTAATTTAGAATTAACGGTAAAAAATAATAAAATTCTTTGGTAGAAGGGGTTATAATGGTGGTATTTAATACCGCAAGTAGGGTTTTTTATTTTAATATATTAAAAATTTTCATCCGTTCTCGTCGTAAAATACAGCATTTTTGAAATTCTTGTAATAATAATAATAATTATTATAATTATAATAACGGTAATAATGATAGTAATAATGATAGTAGTGGTCCTGGAATTAATTATTTAAAGTTCAATGTGACATGTTTACGCGGTCGGTCGAACCGTAAATTCAAAAGAGGAGGTGTTGCATTCTTTCTTTTTACCGGCGAATAAATATTATAATTCCGTAGTTTTATTACGAAGATATCGCTTTATTTTCATAAAATGTTAAATAGGCCGACTAGAATTAATATTTTTTTTAATCGTTACCGCAAACATACCTACAGTTGTGTAAATTCTGAATTGATCGATAGATAGGAAAGAAATGGAAAAAAAAAGAAGCAAAAATATAATAATGAAGTAGATAAAAAAAAAAAAACAAACAACGATTATATCGTCGTCGACGAGAAGTCCAAGTTAATAATAAAGACTTAACTAGCCGCGAGAAGATGTGTGGAACTGGCAAAAGTGGCCACGAAGGAATTAATTATAAATACCGGCTAACTTTCTACTATTAGAGCCTGTTGAAGGAATCGTAAAAAAAATAAACTTCGCTAATTAAAGTAAAATGAAAATTATTAAAAGGTACGAAATTATATATTAAACAGCAACTTTACGAATAGTTTGAATTCTTACGAAAATTCGATACGTTCGCCATTTCCTCGTTTACAGAAGTCGAAGAAGGAACGCTGTCCTATAGAAAGAAATGCGTGTACCACATCCGTACGGCACTTATATTAATCCTCATCAGATCCTGGAAATATTCCAGAGCAAATCTACATAACTTTTCGATTAAGAACTTCGCATCAACGCGCGAACAAATACGGTGCGTAATGAATCGGTTAATTCGAAGAATTAATGAAGTACTAGAATTTCTTACAACCGGGATCGATCACATACAAAGTTATTAACAAAACCAAATGTAGCTGATCGAACTAACTGTCGATCGATAATACGCTTGTCAACGTTATATAACTGAAACCTGCATAGAACAAAACAATATGTTAGCTGAGGAACAAAAGGAACAAAAAAGGATGTTGGAAAACCATTATAGAAACTGGACGAAGAATAAAAAATACGCCTAGTTTTGTAACGCAATTAGCGGTGTATAAAATCGTGTATTATTATATATGCATTTATGTTAAATATAGGGCGATCCAGAGGAAACGGGCGGTTGTTTTTTTTTTAATAGCGCAGTTGGTAACAACGTAAACCGCGTGCTCTACGTTTAGAGATTCGTTTTTGTCAAGTTTCAGTTATCAACGGAAAGGAGTGTGCGTTTTGCGAGAGGAACATTATTTCGGTGTGAATCAATCACGGTGGTGCAAAGAGAGTTTCAAAACGAATTCGAAGTTAAATCTGTACCTTCTCGCAATTCAATTTTAAGGTTGGTTGAAAACTTTCGAGAGACAGCTTTTGCAACGGAAACGTCCTGGACAAAAAAAAAAACCAGTCCGTATCCCCACAAACATCATTCGGAGTCCCGGACGCTCTGCTCGTCGTCACGCTGCTTCTTTAAACCTGTGGAAAGAAAATCTGTTCGCCGTATATCGCTGGAAGACTTTAAATTTCATCCTTATAAACTGGTAATGGAATTAAAAAGTATCGACCATGCACAACGAAAACTTTTTGATGAAACGATGCTGAAAAAATCGGAGACGAGGAGATCGATTTAAATAATCTTTTGATTTTAAGATATGCGGAATCCGAATTCAATTGAACAGAAGCCGTCACACAGCGAGCGGTAATCGTATATTGCCGTGTCGCACGGATTTCGCTTGGCCGCCGTGCTCGTCAGATTTTGTTTTGTTTACTAAACACGTCCGTTACATGTAGAAGACTTGAACTCGGATTTCTGAAGAAATGTTAAAAATTCAGCGATCTATGCTCGGAAAAGTGTTTAAAAATTTTGTAAAGAAACGAATGAATGTATTGTTGCAAATAGCGGTCATCTGAAGAATACGTGTTCCGTAAATGATTGTAAACTAATCTCACTCTTCCTTCTTTTTCAAAATAAAATATCGTTCAAAAATGTCGGTCGACCAGTTTTTGAGTTAATTCAAAAAATAAAATCGTCCGTCTTCTCTGGGTCATCCTATACGATACTCGTACGTAATTCAGATTACCATATTGTTGAAATTAAACATCTTCTGACTACAATCGCTATCGATCATAAATGTAAGAGAAAGGTCAAAACATGAAATAGGAAAAGAAACACAGATTTCAATATGTAAACTAAGATATGCGTAGTAACTATTATTATAAAATTGGCATGTTATGCCAAATCTAAATTTACGGGATGAAAAGACAAAAAATATAAATATAATCCTGTACGATGTAATATCGGGTTGTATAGTAGAATTAAGCTGAATGAAATTTCTTGAATATGACATTAATCATTGAAAAGGTCTAATTTTAAGTTATTTAAATATTATTACGGTGTATACTTAGTCAATAATTTTCTTCATCCCCGTTTATAGTTGATTAGGTAGTTTTTTTTTTCTAATTTTTTAAGTAATTTATCATATTCTACAGCTCATATTTAACAATAACAACAGTAATAATAATGATAACAATAGTTTTTACCTTTATACACACATATATATATATACTGTTATATATATATATGTGTGTGTGTTTCTTTACGTGTTGTCGTCGCGGATGTTTATAGGCCGCCGGTCACTAGCAGAGGATCGTATATTCAAATGAAACACGCGTTTGAATTATCTGCAAACTCGTCCAATATAGTTGGAAGAATGTCATCGAACAAAAGAACGTCTTAAACGCGATGGAATTTTAGTCCGGGACTTTCATTTTCATCGTTCACTACGTCTTTTCACTATGTCTCTCTCTGGCTCGTTGAAAATAAAGTCAAGAGGGAGTTATAAAGAAATGAAAACCGCTATCGTTAGGACGCGGTTAACCGAAAGAAAGTTTTTTCTATACTAGTTAAAAAAAAAACAGGTGTAAGATAAACCACTAATAAACTATCCATCTTATTACGTCACAAAGGATGGATATGTTCGGTGAAAATCCTCTTCGCGACGACCTAAATATCTATTTGGTATTTCGGGAGATGTAAACCCTCTCGAATATCCTCGTTTAGTCGATATTAATATAATCGAGAAAATAAGCGTAATTTATAACGGAAGCAAAGTGAGGGAGGACCGATTACGAAGTTTGACTTGGCGTGTGGCATTGTGAAAGTAAATTTAATTTTTTTTTATTATTATTATTATTTCATTTATATCAGATGGAATATTTTCGAAGAATTTTATATATTCAACGAAATATTTATATATTTATGAAAATGTTTATATATTTATAAATACTTATATATTTATAAGAATTCGAATTCCGTACATTTGTATTCTGCGAAATTTGAGAAGTACTCGATGAATCGGTTTGAAAGTTTGCACGTCCAAACGTATATACGGTTTTTACGCTATCGAATTTCGAATAATTTCTCGCATATTTTAACCGCCTTCTATGATAACCTCCGTAAAAATTTTCCATAAGATTCCAAAGTATTTCGTATGTGTAGGTTAGTATAGCCCTGTACGGATAGCTGACTTCCATAAATACTTAAAACAGCATTTTGAATCGATACAGGATGTCGAAATAACGGAACGGAAGAGGCAATATTATACCGATTACGGATAGGACACACAAAATTGACACACATTCATTTGTTGCTGTCGGTTGATGGTCAAGCGTCTATTTTAGTAGATTGTCGGATTTCCGATAAATACCGAAAACAATACGAGACCGCATCGTTCGACTTACAAAGTTTACTGAGGGATAATATGAATATCATTAATAGTTTTCGAATTTTTAAAACATCAAATTAATACTTTTGTTGTAATTATTTTAATCCCTTTTCCGTAAGACAATTCTGTTTGTCAGTCAGGCTATGACGGTATCGCATATCACTACATTTTCTACTTCCGCTTGCATCATCCGTTTAAACTGTTTTCATAATTTTCTAAACATTGCAGTTTATCTCCAGATAATTCGTTAGAATCCGAAAAATCTAACTGGTTAGAATTCGAAAAATCCAACTTCTCACAGTGAATATACTTCCTATTGTATTATTTCCTTCGTGTGTTGTTTCCGTAAATTCTTTGAAAGAATTCTGAATAATAGAATTAACTGATGACTTGAAAACCAGGATATTTTTCTTTCCGAGATATATATATATATATATATATATATATATATATATATATATATATATATATAAAGCAGATTAATTTAAAAACAAATCCCAGTAAAATGATGATTAGGAGATACCATCTCATCGAAATTATTTATACACCGTATTTAAACACTTGAATTAGACTACAACCGGTATTAGAACAGATGGTAAATATTTTAATCATCTCAGATTCGCGAACGATATAGTTCTAGTGAGCGGAAGTGCAGAAGAACTACAGACGACGATAACAAAATTTAAAAGTACATCCGAAGAAAATAGGACTGAAAATAAGTTTACATAAAATGAAAATAATGACGAACACAGGAAAAAGTATAAAAACAAGAATAAAACCGGAACAGATAGAGCAAGTAGATAGTTACATATATACTTGGGTCAAAAAATCGCAACAAATAAAGACGAGATAATGAAAGCAGAAATAACGAGGACAATATCACTATAGTGGGTTGAGCTTAGAAAATCATGTACGGTATTCTGCGATAAACAAGTACCGATTAATCTGAAACGTAAACTATTTAACCAATGTTTACGCCTGATTCTTATATATGGTTCGGAAACATGGTTGTATAAAAAAACAAATTTAAAAATGATAAGAGAAGCTCAGATGAGAGAATGATGCTGGATATAAGATTATCAGATCATAAAAAGAATGCACGAATACGTTAAAACAAACACGGTTGGATGTTACATGGAGCGGATGGCTATAACAAAATGGAGTTGGACTGGCCACGTGGCTCGAAGAATAGACAAGGTGCGGTCAAATCGGATCTTACAATGGTGGCCGACGATATAGTAAAGGTATTTGGGGAAAATTTGTTGAGGAAAGCGCAGGGCAGAAGTGGGTTGAAGACATTGGGGAAAGACTTCATCCAATAGTGGATAGACAAATGCTTATCGTGATATATATCTAATATATCTATCTATTTTTATATATATAATTCATAATAATAATATAAGTTCTTTGCACTATATAACTCAAGTAGTTTCTGATATTTATAATACACTAGTTGATCATACCTTGTGTCCTATTTTTCAGATGTTAAAAAAAGCATTCGATTTTGTTTCAATCCAAATATTGCATAATGTCCTTAATTCATTCGTCATTCCTATTTATTTTTCTTGTGCACTATATAATTTCCGGACTGTTATTTTTAAACACTTTGCAGCGAATCAAATTTTACGATCAGTTAACTTAGTTGTTATGGCTCAGTACGGAGTCCAGTTTTATTTATTATCCCGAAATTAGTTGACGATGTCAAAACTCGTTTATATATACTGATAACATTGTTTTCTAATTTGCACATACAAACTCCGGGGAACAACGTATTAATTTACTAAAGATGTACTTATTACTTAAGCCCAATTATTGTAAATAAATAAATAAATGTACTTATTTTGATTTTCTCGTACGTTATCTGCTGGGGTTCACACTCGCTCCTAACAAGTGTGAATCGCTAATATTCTCACATAAGAATATAGATATTACTGGAATTATTGATCGTTAAATACATTACATCAGTACTTGGGTTTTACATCTAATTACTGACTCGGTTGAGTGAGAATATTTACGCTAAAAACCAACTCTCAGATCGTGCTAGTTTTAAATAATATCTTCATACGTTCAGAATAAAAACTGATCCCAGCTGCTAGTATCGATGATATTCAACACTTTTTGTTCCGCTATAAAACATCTAACGATATAAAATCTCAGTACAATATTAACCCATCGATACATATATATTCTATTAACAAGGATAATATATAAAAAGTCATAAAGCTACAAACTAACAGGGCTTAATCGCCTAATAAGCTAACTCAAAAACGTGATTCCGTTAATGTACTCTTCGCTCTTCGTGAAGCTATTGCTCGGCCCATTAGTTTACATGTGTCTGTTTATGTTTGTATACAAGTGTATTTGTAGTGCGTTTTTACACGTGTTCGCAATACTATAAAATACTGCGTTTGTCCCTTCTAAATATTATGTGTTACACCATACTTTATAACGTTATGATATTAACGTGCAAATGTTATATTTACTTTTCGTTCTTTCTATATATATATATATATATATATATATATATATATATATATATATATATATATATATATATATATATATATATATATATATATATAAACGTTGTTTGCAGTTTTCTCTTTGCTAAGGCCCCGGCTAATTTTCTACGTATCGATGGGCTACATTGTACCTCTTTCGACTGTGCTGCTTTCATTATCTCTCGTTTAAATATTTAGAAATTTTCGTTACTACGTTTCTCTTCGATTTTCATTGCCGAATCTACTAATATCGTTAAGTACGTGCTGAACAATCGTTTTTCTACCGTTATCCTTATCCTATCAGATTTTAAAAGTTCTTTTCATCATCGTCTTCGTCGTCGTGTTGTAACGTCGTGACTAGCCATTGCACGTTTATTTTTACGTACCAAATGGGCTAGCATTCAAGGCACTATCTATGTGTAACGCAGATGCGTGCGCATATGATGTTATACATAGTGGGGTGCCACCGCCATCTCCGTGATAATTAAGAATTACGGAATGAAGAAAAAAATACTGTCACTGTCAAAACGTGACAGTCGTCGAGCATTCTAACAATTATGCCACCGCGATATTACAAAAGTTGTTTTATTAAAATACACTTATCGTATGATCCTTTATTACACTCGGAATACAAAATCTTTTCATTCAGCTACATAATATTAGCATAACAGTTGAGCACGCAGATGTTTCTGTTTACTCGGCCATTACAGAAAATTCCCTTGCTGAGTCAACTGTGAAATATTTTAATCCTTTAAGCATATTATCTGTCTAGGCACGTTGTATCGATTTACAATTATCGAAACAGTTCATAAACAATATTTGGAACAATGAGGTCCGTGCGTTAAGGTGCGCACAACTTCAAATCTATATACTATCTATTTCTCGGTTTTATAAACTCAATATTTCTATTACGATACGTTAATTTATCGCCAACACTATGCAGCCTTACTTCTCGGTAGTAATCGACTAATATATATTCTCTAGTTAAAACGCGTATTCCTCCTATTTCATTTAGTTCTGAATGGCCGATCGTGAGAACGTTGTCTTTCTAGCCAATTTAGACTTTACCACTAGTTGATGTCTGTGCGTGCCTATTAATATACCCTACTTACTATCCCGTAATAAGGCACGAATTTTCCTTCTATCGTATTATTTTAATGCAGATAGCAATATTAAACATAATGTATTATTCTCATAACGTTATAATTTGTTTGCTTTCGTTTACATTACTTATAAATGATATTACATATTCGTTATATAATTAAACTTATTATTTTTTAAATTATCGCTTTTCATTTGTGATGGTTTTTTGTCTGATTTTTCCATCAATACTTATTTATATGTTGTATATTTATTATTTACCAGTTTATATTATTAGTTACTTTCATAAATGGAGAGGGCATTTGTCCCGGTACATTTATTAAATATTATTATAACTTTTTAATATGATGTCAAATATACGCGTTTTTACATTTTTTTTTTTAAAATATATCTATTTAATACGTCATTTCGTAATTTGTCTTTTGCCACCTTTACCAATATTATTTATTATTTATATATCAAAATGTTTATTGATATATTTCGTAACGGTGTAAATAAACAAGTAAGTGTGTTAAATCAGGATGGAAGTGCAATAATGGAAACGTAACAGTTTTTATTATTTAAAGAAGGCGCCGTATATTTGTATCCGCGAATTTAGAAACGTAATCGATGAATTTAGACTATAATAAGAATGTTTTTATGCAAATTCCCGTAAGAGTGATTTTCCGAAGAAATGTATTAATTCACCCGATATTCCTGAATTACCGTTACACGTTACAAATTTGAAGATTGAAGTACCAATTATATTATTAACCGTTTCATGCATAATGTATACTTTCGGATACTCTATTTTTTAGCTTGAATATCACGCAAATGATCGAATGTTTGTCAATTAAAATTGTGTATACTTTTGATATACCGCAATTATCTTTTTCACGTATTAAGTCGATTAAAAAAATCCTCAGAAATATTTTAATTGAAACACTTCAATCCGTAAACAAATTTTTATCGTTGTGACATCTACGTATGGACACGAACTAATCGATCTGATGTATGTAATGGTATACGATTAGTAATTAAAAATAATGTAAAACAATTACGATTAGCCCTGTGGGAAAGGTAACGTACAATTTTATTTACCATTAGTGATTTTATTTTGTACTCAGAAAACGATGAAACGTCGAAATTTAGTCAGTTCAAGCAATAAAAAACAATTTTTTCGAATTATCGAACTGAATAGCTGAATACTTTCAGTTATCAAATTAGTCATTTTAGTTAAAAACTAATTATAAAATCAAGGACAATGTACTAGTCGTAGTTCCATAAATTTCCTGGAGGATACAAATCATTTTTTTTTTAATTGCCCCCAATTTAATTATAATAGACAAATATTTTTCTAATAAGCCGTTATCTTTTATATTCTCTACATTATCTATCGAGCTGTGACTATGAAGTATTATTTCTTATTTTTTTTTTTATTTTAAGGTGTAATATTATTATTTAAAATTATAATTTAGTATGTAATTCTTAAATTGGAATCTGCTGACCACAAATAGCTCAGTCCCAAAAAAAGTAAAAAAAAAACCCTACTAAAACTTCAATTTAGCTCGATGCTCATTCTTTAATATTATTATTAAAAATCTCTCGAATTAAAATTATCTACGTTGTAATTCTAGTTTTAATCGTGAAAAATGTATCATTCGTTACTTTGCTAAAACCGACTTTAGCGATATTATAATTATTTGTTAAAAGTTACACCGTTATGTTGTTTCGCAAAACAAGATTCGTAACAATTTAAATTTATTCCTGTACCTGAAATCAATTATCGTTCGCACACTTTTATTTAAAATAGCGGCAGTATTAATATTAACAAAATAAAACCAATGTTAATCGCTATAAAATTTATTTTATTTATACAAAGCATTTCGACTTTAACGTCATTTTCAAGCAATACAAAATCGTTAAAAATATTAATTTATTTTTAACGATTTTGTATTGCTTGAAAATGACGTAAAGTCGAAATGCTTTGCTAAAATAAAATAAATTTTATAGCGATTAACATTGTTTTTATTTTGTTTTGCTAATTCATAAAATCACTACTATCCAATACATCAACAGTGTTAATATTGCTAGAGAAAATTGTCGACTCAGCCAGTATAAAATTTTGTTATCGACTCAGCCAGTATAAAATTTTGTTATTTTAACCGTTTCATGTCCACACATATATTTCCACGATGATAATAATTTTTTGGGGGTTCTACATGATTAAAAGTGTTTCAATTAAAATATTTCCATTTTTTTTTAAATCGATTCTTAGTTCAATTTTTGCACGTATTATTATTATTATTATTATTTGTAGCGTTTATAGAATTATTACCATATTCCATTTTCAACGTACACCGTAGAACTGCTTCAGAATGTAAATCCAAAGTGCGCGATAATGTTTTTTTTTTTGTTTTTTTTTTTTTTTTAATGGGGATGCCTTTACAGCTTACCCAACGTGGAGCCGTAATAATCACTAACTCATATTCTTATGAACTCGGACAACTTCTCGAGAAAAGTCGCTATGCCCGGGAATAAATCTAGATTCTCAACATGCAGAAGGGACATTACATTATAAGGAGGACCACCACGAGATGCGTAAAGTAATTTGAGATACAGTTCAGAACGTAATGCTGTTAATGAAGGACATTCGAAGAACACGTGATCAGGGTTGCAGACTACACGACCAGTATGTAGAGGACAATACGGATTATCTCTAAGCTGCATAACGAACAGGCGGTCAGGCAACAAGCAATGCCCAAACCGCAATCTGCTGATAAGCACAATTCCTCTCCGCTTGATGTTTTTGAAAACGTAGAACCATGGGAACCTAGGGAGAGACGGCTGCAGCTGATAATACGCAGTAAGAGGCGACCGCTGTATGCACTCCATATATGTCTGATCCCAGAGCTTTTTATGAACAGACTGTGTAAAGTGAATGACGTCACGAGAAGAAACTGAAGAGAATAAAACACCACTAGAAGAACCCCTTTTAGCTATTGCATCTACCATTTCATTGTCGGGGACTCCTCGATGTCCCGGTACCCACAAGAATGACACAAATATACTGAGGTTTTCGAGCTGATTAAGTTTCAACAAGATGGCTGAAATCAATGAATCTGACACCTTCCCTTTGCATTCAATAGCCTTTAAAATACTCTGTGAGTCGGTAACAACGAGATAATTACCTGGAAGATTCGCATCAATTAAGGACGACAAAGAAAGAAATACTGCCACACACTCAGCTGTAAATGAGGAACAGAGATCAGATAATTTGTATGCACTGCTAATATTAAGAGAAGGGATATAAACTGCTGCACCAGTTCCCTGAGATGACTTCGATCCATCTGTATAAACAAGGATATGCGTAGGAAAATTTTCAGCGATAATATTATTAAATGTAGCCCGGATCAGTGGGGGAGGCCAATGGACATAGTTCTCTGGAAAGAAAAATGTTATTTTATTGGCAAAATTGTATGAATAAGGTAACATAAATTGGATGGGTATATGAATTCGCATAGTCTGCACCTGAAATTCATCCAACCTAGGTAAAACCGAAGCCAGCAGAGGCATTTTGCTGTTTGAAAACCGCCAGTTGGAATAAATGTGGTAGAATAAATTGTATAGCGGAAAGCGATCTATGTACATTCTACCGATCAAGAGCTTTAATGCTAAATAACTCCGTCTCAGCTGTAACGGAGGAATCTTACACTCTGCCAACAATGCCGGTATCGGAGTACTTCTAACTGCACCAACACAGAGCCTCACACACTCATTTTGCACACGATCAAGCTTATTTAACAATGATTCAGCTGCAGATCCATAAAAAACACAACCATACTCCATTTTAGAACGAATTAGCGACTTATAAAGAATCAACAGTATGAAAGGATCACCACCCCAACGAGTATTGTATAAATTACGTAGAATGTTAACGGCGCGGTTAATAGTTTTTATAAGATGTTCAATATGTGGCCTCCATGTTAAACGCGTATCCAACGTAATACCCAAATACCGTATTGACTTACAAAAGGGAATAACTCCATTTTCTGCTGTGATAGAGAAGTTATTGACTGTGAGATGTCTGTATGTAAAAACCACTGCCGCACTTTTCAGGGGACTTAGAGTTAACCCCAACTTATAAAGAACTCGTTCAATTAAATCAATATCCATATTAATATTACATACGGCGTCGGAAAATGATGTATTGGAACTAAATACCGCAATGTCATCGGCATAAAGGAGAGTTTTGGAATACAAAGGCACGTGTGCCAGTTCTGAAATATATAAATTAAAAAGCAACGGACTGAGGGAAGAACCCTGAGGAATTCCCCTATATACCACTCGATGGTATCTGGTGGACGATGAACTTATTAAAATGTGGCGTTGCGAAAATAGTCTACTAATGAAGTGGCAGCAATGCTCTGGAATGCCTAGGGACAACAGTTTCTGCTGTAAAGTGGGCAAATGTACGTTGTTAAAGGCGTTCATTATATCGAGGAAAACAGTAATATTGTATTCTTTATTAATGAGACTGTTATATATATTACCAACTAAATCACCCACGCAGTCCAATGTACTGGTGTTATTTCGAAAATGTTAAAATCTAGGATCTGTATTTACTATTCTCATCACGAGACGTCGAAACATTATTATACTCTAACCAGATTTCGCCTACATTGTTCATTTACTTATTTTTTTAACATACAGTTAAGGTACGGTAACTGGTTGAAATTCGGGAAAAGCTTTTTTCATTTCTACTAGCAGTATACCATTACATACTACAGCGGCAAAAGAGCGATTTCGAAGATGGCTTGTTAACTTTTCAGTCACAGTGTTCCCTATAGGACAGATATTTAACGATAATAAAATTGTTTAATTTAAAACAAGGGATATTTAGTTGACGTAGAATGTTGTATGTAACGCGTTAAAACTGATCTAAATATTACTTTTTATTTTCATCTCCTTGAGTATTTTCCTTTTTAATTATGTTATACGCCGAAATTAATAATGTGCGACTGACTGAAAGTTTTAATACCTTTCGGTCGCGATATCCACTACATGGTACATGGAATTTTAACGCTAACAACATTTTTTATTTTCAGATGTCTTAATTTTAACAGTATGGGGTGACCCAGAGAAGACGGACCACCGTTTCGTAGTTTTTTGAATAACTTAACTTAAAAATACCGCGACCAAAATTTTTGAATGAAATTTTATTTCAAAATAGGAAATTGAGAGATTAGCTTACAATTATTTGTGGAACATAAGATCGTTCGTATGACCGCAATTTGGAACAATACGTTCATTAAGTCTTTACAAAATTTTCGAAGACTTATTCGAGCGTAAGTCGCTAAATTTTTTAAATTTCTTCAGAAATCCGAGTTTTCAGGTCTTTCAAATTTCGTGAACGTAGTAAACGCGGCTCTTAAGTTATCAAAGTTTGAATTCTTTTCAAAATTCGATTTTTGTCGTGATCGTTTCACGTCGAAAATAACGTTCCACGTAAAACGTGCATTTCTTCACGTTATAGGATGCCATGATAATGGAAGCTGAAACAAATCCCTCATGTATACACTAAACGTGGAGCATGCGGTTTGCGTTGGAGCGGTGTTACCAATTGCGCTAATCAAAAAATAAAACCGGCCGTCTTCTCCGTGTCACCCTGTATTTATGTAAATACATCGAAGATTATTTGTAGTTCATCTAAAAAACGGAATTTTACCATAAACACCCGTATAAAATTTATAATTTAGAAGAATAAAAAAAAGAAAAAAAAAGGGTTAAAATTCTCAACTGTAAACGGTTAATCGATGAAGATTTTAGTATTGATTCTTGATCGTGTAATTACTTTTAATTGCGTTACTAGAGATTATCCTAATTATACTATATACTATTTTTATTACATATAATGCTCAACGTTATTATTAAAAATTGACATATTTTTAGTGACTATTATTTTAAAATATTATATATATATATATATATATATATATATATATATATATATTACAGAGAACTATAATCTATGACAATCATACACGCCTTTTGGTCTTTTTTTTTAAGTATACGTGAAATTTATTATTCGTTCCGTAATAATTAATTTATTAATTAACTCGGCTTTTATTTTTGTAAATATTATAATTATTTTTCACTTAAAAAATTCACAACGCAGAGCACATACGTCACAGCCGCTGTGAACTTTTCCATAGTGTTCCGAAACGAAATAATAATTTATTTTACGAAGGAAAACTGAAAAAATTCGACTTTCAAATTTTTGACGGACTGCCGAACTTTGAATTCGAAAGTTAACTTTTAAATGACGATCTTTGACGCAATATTACTTAATTCGCGATACGGTGTAACTTGGTACATTCGAGGCGTTAGTGAATCTTTTCCGCTGAATAACAACCACGGATTAAAGATCCCGCTAACTGTAGTTTAATGATGGAATGATGTAATAGCATTTAGCTGTACGAACGCATACATTACCGAATAATTCTATGCAGTTTAAATTAGTTTATATTCCATTAATTTGTGTGCGGGCACTTTGAAACGCCAAGATGTCTAGTACTTAATTTCCACTTCACTATCTCTACATCTATATATATATATAAATAATATTTATCGATTTGTACTCAGAAAGCTTAGAAAAGTATAAAATACATATCAAGAAGGCGCGTAACTTGTAACATCTAAATAATTTTGCAGCTAAAATGATAGTTGAAACAGAAGAGAATATTTTAAAACCTCATTTTGAAAAGTGTGGAAAATGGCCTAGATTGCAAAAATTAGAAAATGTTCTTTACATTCTGTCTGCTAATGAAATTGAAAATCCAGCTAACTGTGCAAACAAAGAAAAAAAATGGCCGTTAGTTGAGCCATTCGGCATTCGAATCGGACCCAGGTCGTGACTAGTTCGTTTTTTTGTTGTTATTACTTGTTTCCTTGTTGTTCGTGATCGTTTATAGTTTGTTTTGTCTGTCGAATTCTGTTACACATTCGGCTGTGTATATTTAATTAATTCTAATTACAATTTTTTTTGGGGTGTTTGAGCCCACCCCACGATACAAATTCTGGATGCGCTGCTATATATATGTACATTGCTCAAGACTGATTGAAGTAGAGGATGGCGATACGCGTGACCTTTTTCTTAGGTCTCGAGCAAGGAAGGAGAAGATTAAATTTAAGTACAAAGATAAAAAAATTATAAAAAAAAAGTCAAAAACAAATTGCCGTATTTAAATAAATCTCTCGACTCTGTTGAATATTTGTCGCATTTTTCTAATCGTCTATACGCACACTGAGACGCACGCGTATATAAAATGGTCGTATAACGAAAAAAAATTACCTACGTGTGGAATTAAAAAAAAATAAAAAGTTCTTACCTCTTGTTAATTAATTCGGTGTAATATATCGGTAGAATTGAAGAAATTCACAATTTTCAATGCGATGATATACTCCAGGGATCAGCCGTTATAATCCGTTGTTTTTTGTAAATTATTCATCTCGCCGCGAATATACGTTATTAATTAAAAAGGGGACATAAAACCAAATAAAGAAATCTCGTGACAAATAAAAAACCTTTATAAAAAAAAAAAAACGAGGTAGTGTACCACACACACAAATATATCTAATAACGCTTGCGATGATAATATTATAAAGACTCGAGTTCTCTGCGCGGTGGATCGAAAACAATTATCGCGTTAATTAATTAATTATATGTATATATACATATATATATATATTTATATAAATGAAATGTAAATATATATATATTATAACTACATATATATATATATATACACGCGTATATGTTAGGCGATATATAAAAACTCGTATTTATTTATGTTATTTTCGGTTATTTTATTTTATTTCGAAATGTTTATTGACAATCTTCGAATCGTCTGCAAACTAGTTAAGCCGGCAATTCATTCCGTCAATGAGACAGCTATATCGCACAAGTCAGCTCGAACGCAATACTCGAATATACGCGACGACTACGGTTGTGAAGAAGATCAAGTGTATAGAAAGTGGGCAATAAGTTGCAGCCTTGACCGTCACCGTCGTCTTAGTGGCAGTGGCCTCTGTAGAGTAAGACTATGAGCGGCTTAGTTGAACAAGTGAGTACAGCAAAAACAACGGTATATACATATATATACGTAGATACATATATGTGTGTGTGTATATATGTGTTCATCGACTATTTATATGCAAACATATCGTTGTCGATACGGCGGAACAATCCAGCACCAATTCGGGAACGAGAACATGGAATCAGCGCATAGCGTTTCTTCCAGAAAATGTGTATTAGTAAATAATAGTACTGGTAGTAAGTAGTATGTAGCAGTAGTAGTGTAGTAGAAAAGATTCCGCTCGGGAGGATGATATATTACTAGCGTAGAAAGAAGATGGAAAAACAGAAAACGTTAATAGTAATATAGCAAGAAAATTCGAAGTATAGGACACACCTGTTAACACATGCGCAAGTTCCGCGTTTTCATTGTTTATACACAACACAAACGCTCGTATTAAATGAGAGATACATATGGCGAGATTTCCCCGCGGACAAACTGGTTACATCTTCTCCCCTATCTTCGTCATTAATATCACAGATTTTTGTTACGTGTATATAATAATTCCGATATAGGAAAATATATAACCATCTCGAACGGTACAATATATATATATATATATATATATATATATATATATATATATATATATATATATATATATATATAGTATCATTCACTATACAGAACTTAGAATGACAGTTTAGTGACGTATGAAATCCTGTAAGTAAATAGGATTTACAACGTTAGGCTTGTTGCAAAAAAAATTAAAAGTAAAGAAAATAAAGACAGTGGTCATACCTGGCGTGTTTTTGGAAAGCTGGATATTGGCCCGCACGCCCAGAGACATCGATTGAACGCATACAGTAGAAGCTTCCGACTATTTAAGGTATTTCCTGTTGTAGTTGATATCGGACGATTAGAAGTAGCGGGCTCTATTCTAAAGTGAGTTAATGAAACGATATCGATATATTATGGCTCTTGCACTCTGGTTAAAATCTAGCGTATACTCTATCGGTCGTTTATATAAGGTACTATTTTATTGTTGAAAATTCTAACATGAATCCAACTCGTACGACTACGGCATACACCAACGCTGTAGATAGCAGCGGCCTATTTATTTTAGGCGTATTAAATTTTAAATCGTTCGATAACATCTTCTTAGGCTTACCACGGTTAAATTTAATTTACAAAATAAGTACGCCACGTTTTAAAAATATTCGATCTCAGCGTGTAAAAATGACGACGCTAACTCGTATGGCGTGTACACCTATTTCGAGTGATATAAACGATTACCATATAAAACAGAAAATTCCAGATTATCACCTATCGATAAGCTTTTTATTTACGGACGAGTTATTTCACCCGAAATATTATACGCTAACCTCGTTAGGTCTGACATGCGCCTACGTAAACAAACTGCAGCCTCTACAAAACGTCTGAGGATTGTATCGTATCTTTACGTACGAGAAGTAATCATGAATAGGATATTAAAACTCGGTAACGAGTGTAATCGCTATACTAAAGTGAACATTAAAGAAACACGTGGTCCTACGTTACAGGTATAAAGAATATAAACATCGCAACGAGTAAAACATATTTTACATATCTAAAGAAAAAGTATTAGGTACTTCCTCTGTAGTAATATATATTTAAATTCAACAGCTTAAAACAAAAATACTCTTTTATAGTTCTGACGGTCCTGTAGTCGCCAAAACTAGTGTCAGTAGCATATAATGTTTTATATGCAGAAATACCGACACAATATCCATCTCTATCAAGTGCGGATACTCTTAACTGTTTTATTATTATTATTAATTAATACATATATTCGGATATGTTTGGGATTACGATAAGACGATGGAAAGTGGTTACGAAATGGTAATATCAGACAGTTCGTTGTATTATGCCGGATTAGATAGTACATACCGGAATGGAGTTGGTTTTCTTAAGAAAAAGAAAAATACACGGGTGGAAATTTAATCGTATATCTAGCGTTCACGTACGAAGCGAAAGCATAGAGCGTTAGGAAAAAAGTTATTACGACGCAGAGTGATCAAGAAAGAGTGACGTAATATTACATGCGAACTGGCCATAGGTGCTCATATATGCTGGCGAAATGGGAAATGAAAAATGATCCATCTCGTGACTGTCAGCTAGGCGATCAGAAAATAAATTATTATACCCTCACAGTGTGCCCACGTACAGGCCGCGGATGGAAAAATATTCGTGCAGTATCATGTGCGGCTATATCGTCGTTAAAAAAATTGAAAATAGATATTAGCTACCGGTTGACATGCGAATAGATGATAAATGTAACGAGCGGACTAAGCTGACGAATGTAGTTGAACGTGTATTAGCCGAACTGAAATCAAACTCTGTTGAAATACAATGGATATCGAGAGCAGGGGACGACGCGTAATTCACGGTTGTCGTAAATTAAGTGGTGGAATTATGCGCCAAAAAGAAAAAAATCAACCGGAGAGAATATGGCAAACAAAGCCTGCGTCAATAATTGGAGGATATCTTAAATCGACTAGTGGATAGATATAAGCGCATCGTGATCCTGTCGTAAGCAATGACTAACAAAAAGGAATGGCGTAATAAACAATACGAGGGAATATTTTATCTTTATTGTCGCCTGTACTAGCACCATAGGGAAACGTAAAATTTCGATTTGTCGTCAAATTGTCGTTTATATCACATTATCGTTTTCTCCCACGTTGTATGATGAATTAGGTTTCATTTATTTTTTATATACATATATATTTTTTACCGAATATACCATTTAATTTAGATTAATGATTATTTTTAATTTTTATTTTGTCCCTATATTACAATCGTGATATTTTAAAATATTGTCGATTATTTTATATATTCCTCCTCTAATGGAGGTTATTCCGCGCGTATCGAAGACGTTTAAAAATAAACGTCCTAGATTCGTACTTATACATCGTCCTTCTATTTTTACACATTTTCGAGTTTCTTCTAACGATTCGTTCACTACGAATTCCGAATAAATAATGAATAGCGACATGCCCGATGCGCTTATTTGGAAATTTCTGTTGTTTTAGATAATTTATTTCATCCTTGGCCATTTGGTGGTTCTCTTATGCGATCAGTTTATCCGGCATGTTTATCATTGTTTCGAACAGTTGCTGATTCCATTTCACAAAATCAATATAGCGTACATCTATTCTACCGTTTATTAAGTCTGTTATTCTTTCCCCGAGGATCATCCATAACGCTGCAATTGCACCCCTCGTCGATGACATTTTTATTGTGCGTCGTTCAATGTATAGTTCGATATATTTTTCCAATTCTGTTTTTTGGCGGTATATATATATATATATATATAATTAATGTGAGTATGTTCTATTTTAATTAGGTCATATACGTTTAATTAGCATTAGTTTATTTCTTACATACCCATTGTACAGTACAGATATACACCTATATATATGTATATATACATACATTTTTATACATGTACATACACACACACATATATATAATATAATAACATTAATGATCATCGTCGTCATAATCATAACTATAGATATTAATTACGACCTATAATGCAAAAAACTGAAACAACCATAGATTGCAAAACTATCACCAGTTTCTTCAGGCATAATAAACCTATTTCTTTCTCCGGTGGTTCCTGGCAAAGATAACTGCTACAAACGAGTATTATATATATATATATATAAAATAATTATTATTAGTAATTAGCGACTTATTTCAACCGTTTTCATGAACAGCCGAACCGAAGTTATACCTTCTATATACTCATTACGGGCTGATAAACAGTTGAACCGGGTGTCCGAGGAAATACCGTATAATTTCCAAGAAAAAATGAACGTATGTGTGCACGCATATATGAAACAAATGGAAGAACGCACGCATTTTCTAGGAGTTTTTTATTATTATTGTTATTTTTTTTTTAGAAAAAATGAATACAAATAAAAATATTAAATGAAAATAAAACTAATAACAAAAATTATAATAATAATAATAATAATAAAATTAAAGCGTACATGCACGCATAAGCTCATCATAAAATTCAACGACCCGAGAAAACTATATATATATATATATATATATATATATATATATATATATATATATATATTACGTATAGTTATTTGGTGTCTCTATATCTTTCATTTTTCCGGACAAACGTATCAGTTAAAATCTCAAGAGGAATGGATCATCGAAGACTTAGAAGTGAC
The DNA here is from genome assembly GCA_032883995.1 of Coronaproctus castanopsis. NCBI lineage: Eukaryota > Metazoa > Arthropoda > Insecta > Hemiptera > Monophlebidae > Coronaproctus > Coronaproctus castanopsis. The sequence goes on from CM065053.1 coordinate 182,237,779, forward strand.
GTGGAGGGATTAAATAAGTGCCTCCCTACATTTTATAAAAAGTTATAATATAATAACTTTGTTCGCCAACTATCTCGCGCATTAAATTAACCAGAAACAAAAAACAGAAACGGCGCAACATACACACCATATCTATCTATCATATATATGTTTGTTGATATATATATATATATATATATATATATATATATATACTCAGTAATTTACACAATCACCGTCGGAATATACGTATGAAAATGTGCAATCATAACACAAGATTTGGAGCATAACAGAATTGGCTGGTGCGATTTAGATTTTACGACGCGATTTTAAAGAAGTAACCTCAGAGACGAGGTGGCTTTCATATTATATGAATTCACATTCGTATATAATTCACGCAACTTACGTATTTATCGGAATATATCACGGATATTACTTCTTAAAGATGGAATAGTTATAATAAGTGGAAGAAGACTATTTAAATCGGCGAATATAATATACCAAATCTTCAATGCGCTGATAACGATACTATCCTAATAGAAGCATCGAAAATATAACATATCGGATTGGAGGACCTGAAGCAAACTAGTAAAGTCTGTGGATTGCTTATAATAAAGGGTAGAAAGACGAAAATGATGATATATAAATATATCGCGCAGTTAGATTCGCCAGCAGTTTTGTATACAGATGTTTGTCTCCTATAAATGCTCGTAATAACCTACGGGAAGCGATCAATGAAATGAATGCCTGAAGAATTAATACTAATGAATCTAAATCTATACACGTGTAATCTACGAACTGTAGGAATATATAACATTAAATGGCATACCAATACTAAAAAGAAACGGAAGGAAAATACATGGAAATGTACTTTATCAGCATTTAACGTGGAAAAAACATACAATAACCGACAAGACTGAAATAAAAATGAAATTAGCAAAAATGAATTATCTTTGCTATCCACAGATAACAAGTTGATCATTTGATATTAAAGCTAGCGTACAGGTATCCATCGTGGAGGCCCGTGCAAAAAAGACGAATATTGATATAATACAGCGGATCTAAAATAAAATTTTACGAATGATTATTAAAGCACCTGGTACATCACAAAAGTGACGCTACACGATGATCTTGATATAAAATTCGTTAGACAAATAATAACAGACGACGCTAAAACTTATTATCACGTACTTGAAAGACATCCGAATAACAGCGCCATTGCGTTACTAGATAATTTTCTAGAAGTTTGACTACTTAAACGGGATAAAATATTGCACGTAGCTTTATTACAAAGCTAGTAGACAAATAAATCGTGTTATTTGGTTTAAGAGCGATTATCACTAGATAACCTGCTCTGCATTGATCGCATAATGACATGAAAACACGCTAGCGACAAGCTAGGTGCCTTATAATTATCCCTCATGTCATACACGATTGATGGCCTGACTAACATCTAGAAATGCTGCAGATCAATACTGTTTCCTGTCGAAACAATTATTTATATATATTTCTGCACTCTATGAATTTGCTCTACCGTAAAATGACCTGAACGAAACCTAAACTGGTAGTCTGGAATCGTACCTTGCAGCGGTTCCTTTAATCGAGATAGCAGTAACTTCTCAGAGACTTTCGATATAATATGGGTAGAAGACTTATCAGTCGATATGAGGATGTTTCGCTGGTGGGTTTACCTGGTTTATCTATCATTATAATCTGAGCCATTTTCCATTGCGAAGGATAGTAACTCAGTCGAATAACAGCGTTGAAGATGCTGGTTAGTAATACTGTAGCCTTTCGCGGCAAACATTTGAGCATCTTCCCAGTGATTAGATCATACTCAGGAGCTTTATATACTTTTAAGTGGTCCTTTATCACTTTCATAATTTCTGCATTGGGCGAGGCATTTGAAAAGGCACAGCCAGCTCTCGTTCTATTTGATCATAAAAGGTTCTGCTCTTGCATCAGAAATTACTTAGATCTTTAGCTATTTTGTTGAGAGCACATTTATCAACTGGATTCCTAAATGTCTGCCGCAGTTTTCTAATTTTTCTTTTTTTATTAATTTTCTCCCTAATAGCGGGGGTATAGTTAAAATCCCGGCTTGCTGAGGCTTTTGGGGTGCTTAACCATGCTGCTTTCTGCAATGTCTGATTGAAGTATTCAACTACTTCATCAATCTTATCCTCTGATTTCAGCGAAACATTGGCGGTAATATTCTCTTCGATCCATTGTGTAAGAATACCAGTCGGTTTTATTAGTGTGGAATTTAAAATTGGTATTCTTAATTATTACAAGTTGACTTACTTCTAGTATTACTGAGGAGTGATCTGAAAGATGTTTCAACTTTTGTATACAATTGACTAATACCTTTGCTAATAAAGAAGTCTAGTTAGTCTGGGATTTTATTTCTATCTGAGGGCCAGTATGTAGGTTGACTACTAGAAAGTACATGGAATTTGGATTTTGAAATACACTGATATAATTCGTGTTCTTTAGGAAGTACTAGCATTGACCCAAAAAATGTATTTTTTGCGTTATAATCCCCGCCTAGAATAAATCGTATTTCCTAGAAATCGTTAAATTGTGCCTGTGAAATTTTGTGTCTGAGCGGTCAAGATTGACGAGGTAGTTAGGATTTTTCCAGTGTTTTTTATTAAATTAATCGAAATTGTCTGAATATGAAGCAACTGAAAACATTTAAATTTATGATGTTTCAAATGATTGCGTACTAAAATTGCAGTTTCCCCATGAGCTTACCGCTTGGATGATCAGCACGATAAAAATTATATCCATTTAATGTGTAATAATTTTTTGTGGTGACGTGCTAAGTTTTTAATATTCCAGGTAGAACTCATTTTGAACTAATTCTGGCGTGATAGCTGTGAATACATCCATCAGTCTGCTGAACATCATCTCCATGCGATTAAAAGATGTGGTAAAAATAGTCTGTTGCACTATTGGTTTCTCAGTAATGACCAGTCGTCACGTTTCTGGTGTTATTTGGAAGTTTAGGAAAATCGGATACAGCATCATTAACAGAGAAGTTCTGCTGCACATTGGTGTTGTGATTTATTTCCAGCGGGTTACTGAACTGTTTATGCTTTCTTTTGTATATTTATAAATATACAGCACTGCCTTTATAATTTTCAGGATGACTGCCACCCCATAAAGCGCAGGTATCAGAACGCTCTCCACTGCGATAGTGTTTTTATTTATAATTTTAAATATGCACTTATTCGTACCAAATAGCTTATCCAGTTTTTTTATTTAATTCTGGGAAATTAACGACATTGCTAACAAATATCGGTGGTAGACGAATAATAATAATAGTTTCATTAAGTTGATGGCGATTAGACTGAGTTTCATCCTCGACTTCATTCATCAGATCACTATCTCCATGATTAGCTAGAACCGAGAACTTATTTTGCGTTATAGACGGTAATCCCTTATGTTAATACGTATTTTATTGGCAATTTCAGTCGAGTATCCGATGGATGGATGGATAACCAATAAAATTAAACATAGTTCAAATATAGTCCTGACGAAGAAATTGAACAATTTTACGAAGAAGTGAATAGGATAATAAAGCAGCTGATAAACCGAGTTGTAACCGTAAAAATGGAGCATATGAAGGTCCAAAATTGATAAAGGAACAGATGGACAAACTTACAGGGTAGATTAGTCATACGCAATTTTTACTTTTGACTCACTTTGTAATTATAGGGGCGTTTCAATTAGAATTATGATTTTTATTGTTCTGTGATAATATCTCGTCCATCTCGAACCAGGTTTTGACAATATACAATAATAATTATAATAATAACTGTAACTATATGTATGTAACGTTTGTGACTACTACGATAACGAGCGACGAATTACACTCTGACCCTATCTAGATGAATAAATAAATTAGATGTTTTGTTAGCTATTATGGTCGAAATTAATATTAAATATTATTCCCTATTTCGTATATTGCTAATTAAGTTATTTTGTATCCAGCGTTTTTTTCTGAGACTTATATAATTATTTTAATGAGTATTTTATATACATATATATATAATATTTATTTCTTAAATTTATTGTTGCTTTTTATTTCGAGGTGAATATACGAAGATCGATATATATATACATATATATTGCTTCTGTTCAATCACAGCATAATGTAACAATAGTTTTGTTTATTAATTCTGATATTTGGGCAATGCTGCTTTTTTTTTGCGTTTTATAAATTTGTAACGTATACATATTTATAAATAAATAAATTTCAGTCTTGCCGTTAGTTGTGACTGGATGCCGTATCATTGTTGCGAGCAACTAGAAACGATTTAACGGCCAATATGTAGGCGGCATGACAATGATATAGCGACTCAACCGTAGATGATGTATGAAAAATGATCTCGCCTAAATTATCGAAGAAGTATAATATCTTGTTGGATGATCGCGTCTTTTAAAATTGAATATGGCGGTGTCTTCGATTTAGCTTTGACCCCTTACAACGATAAATCAAAATTCGAAATTTACACAGGTACTATCTTAATTTATCGACGGTAACTTACTTAAGGCTTCCTACGGTCGTTTGTATTAATTGACAGACGGCGAATTGATTGATCGATGGGACGGATCTAGAAAAAGTTGTATAATTAATTAACGAATATTTTTGGAGAATGCATTAATTTCGTAACCTACACCGAGTCTAAATAAGATGAAAAAAAAAATCGAATTAGGTGTTTTTTCTAAAAACGACTACTATAAACTGCACGGAGGCTATCTAGCAAATTTGTATGTAATCATTCGTTACATGCTAGGAAGGGCCGGTTAGCACCCAGACGTGCTCCCAAATGACGTTTAGGAAGGATATAATAACATATCGTAACTATCTGGAAAATTTATCGCCGAAGTGTTTGTTTGGTTTTTCTATATCATACCGCCAGTGTAGGCTCGTACATAAACGTTGCATGGTTGCACAACCACCAAAGTTATCCAGAACGATATAAAAATTGACAGTGTAATAAAATAGTGAAAAGTACTAATTATTTTACGGATATGAAACAAAATAAATGAATTTTAATTATATTTTTTGAGGAATATATCGTAAAAAGTAAAAAAATCTTTTAAAAAGCGCTTTGAAATGCCTATTATAACGGTTGGTGAATGCACGCTCGAAAGCTATATACAGCGTTATATGGAAATTTTGCGTGTGTAGAGTTGGATAGGGCTGTATTAGCGTTTGCATCCAAAATGCTTGAAGTACACACAATTGATGTGGCACAACACGGTTTTCTCATTGTGTTGTTCATAACACATGGATGTGGTTGCATGCGAATGCCACTGACCAACAAACGAACAAGTCCAGGACTTATATTTCATCTCTTTCTGAGATTAGTTTTTCTTCTTCGAATTTCTAACGGTGTTTCTTTCTTTTACCGTGTACATTTCCGCGTGTGGATTGTTTAATTGCCTTTCTTCAGTTTATGTTGCTCATATTACCAATATACGTAGAATTTTTTCCTTACTGAAGCTTTTTTATTTATACGGCAATTGATCATTTCATTTTCAGAGGATTGTTTCGTGTAAATGGCGAAAAAATAAAAATTCTTAACTATTAAACGTAGTTTATTGAATTGTTTCGTTTTACTATTTTAACAATTTATATACTTTTCTAATTGTATAAATTTTGTATTTATTCATGCGGAAATAAATTTTTAATATATTTTGATTTAATGTAATACAATTTTTTATCTTGGGATTGATCGTCTATCTTAATCATTTTTACTTTTTTCTGATTACGGTTTTAAAAGGTTCTTGTGTTCGCATTACACTTTGTTAACTTTGATATTATTAATGTTACTTCGTGATGTTGTGAGGAACAACAAATTTTTTCTGTGTATCTTGTGCAGGAATAAGGTCTCATTGCTACCACTATATTTTTAACCACGATCGTCCACTACGTACTGCAATAATGTTTAATTTCACCCCCGAACATAATGAATCTTTTTTTTTCCTTTTTGTAACGGTCCTAGATATGCGCGAACAAGGAGCATTAATTTTAAGAACATAGTGAAATAGCCTATAGAAATTTGTTTATTCGACTGGTAGGTTTACTGAATAAATTGTAGAGGTCTATTTCAACACGAAAAATTCTTATATTTAACGTTGTCCATAAATATACCGTTTGTTCTAATCAAAACGTAGTACAATAATACAACAGTTCTCAACATTACGTTAGTTCAACCGTAATTAATTAATTTCCTGTATATGAAACAGACTCGAGAAATTCTATAAATATTGAACAGGTTCGTTTTATAGGTAGTACATTTTCTGTTCGTATATTTTTTTATTTATATCCGAATCGCGAATAATAATTTAGAATAAATAAAATAAAAAACGAAACAATAGTTGTTAAAATCACTAATTTTTATACATATGAAAAGGCAACAAAGCTTTTTGGCTATTAAGCCATTATCAAGTTAACGTAGAAAATAAAGCATAAAAATATATACGATTTATAAAAAATAAAAAAGGGGAATGCATCAAAATAAAATAGAACAAATGAAAGTAATAAAAGCAAGAGATGATTTATTAAATTTAATGATACATTTTTTCTTTTGCATACAATCTGGAACAATAAGTAGCATTGCTATACATATAGATTCTGATGGAACGCTTCCCAACGGCTGCCATTCCTTGTTTATATATTCTTATTTATTGTTGAATTTTATAAATTACTGTTTACGGACGAAATTCTAGTTCAATCTGGCTAAGTTGCATCAATCGTCTGAATCGCACGCTATTCTGAGATCAACTGCCAACGGATGGACGTGGTTTTTGAGTCGATGCAAATGTCTTCTTGCAAAGGTTGCAATTACTTCTTTGACAGTTCAAAACATGGAGGTGCTTGTGTATGTCATCGTTGCGAACAAACTATCTTGACGCTTGGACTGAAATATTTCTATAAAGTTGAAGTTTGAATGGCTTACTGTTCCCCACATTTGAACGCCGTATGTCCACACAGGTTCTAAGATTGTTTTATACAGTAATACTTTATTTTCAATTGATAATGGTGATTTTTTATTGATTAGCCATGTTACGGTATGTAATGTTTAATTGCTTCTGTTTTACAATTCCTTAAAGGTGAACCGTTGATCAAACACGACTTTGGAATTATTTGCCTATTCAGTTGAATCGGCAAAGTTTGCCCGTTTTTCAATGTAAACTGAACCCGTTTGGACTTTGATTTATTAACTGCGATTCTCCCCATTTTTTAAGCTAATTCTGTACATGTGACAGATGATTTTGAAGCTGTTTAATAGTTGCATTGTTATTACAATGAGCTTATAGAAAAGCTGTGTCATCAGCAAACATAGCTATTATCATTATTTTGTATAAATCTGATACAAAAGTGATCTACCCTGCGGAACTTCTGACATTATAGGGTATATTGATGAATAATCACCATCTATATTAACGCGAAAATATCTTTCTGCTAAGTATGACTTAATTAACAGGCAATACGAATGAAGCAGTTAGTGTTTCAGCTTGAACAACAGTCCAGTATGCCAATTATCGAAAACTTTCTCAATGTTGAGAAAAATTGCAGCGCAATATTTATTTTCTTCAAAACTTTTATTTATGATATCGACTGTTCTATGTGATTGTTCTAATGTGCTGTGGTGCTTTCTGAAACATGATAACCAGGTATTACTTTTTTTTCTTCGAGAATAGAATTTATTCTTCCGAGTATGATTTTTTCAAAGAGCTTATAGAAAACTGACAATAAGCTAATGGACCTGTAAGAAGTCGTTCCATATTGAGGTTTTCCTGGTTTTGGAATCATTATTATTGTGGCGAATTTCCATTGGATCGGAAAGTAGCCAGTTCGAAAGATTGCACTGAAAATGTGCGTCAACAATATACTTTTCTTGGCATCTTTATAATATTAGTTGTGATGAGATCGTAGCCCGCTACCTTCTTTGGATTTAAATACTTTTATATGAATGCCTTTACCTGCATAGGAGATGCTGGTTTTATTGGGGGGGGTGACATCTGAAATGGTACACGCAAGTAATTTTCGATGTCTTTTTCATGACCTGGAATACTATTTCAATACGGTTGACACACTTTTGACAAGTATTCGACAAATACGTTAGCTTTTTCTCGATTAGTTCGTGCCCAATTATTGTTTACCATTTTAATGGGGGCGTACTGGAAATTACGATCCTTCTTTTACCCTTCCATGAAATTATATTCCGTTGTTTTGGTCGGAAACAATTTAGTTATATATTATTTAAATTCATTCTGTTTTATTTCTAACGGCGTCTTTTTTCAACTGCCGACATGCTCAATTCGTTCGCTTCTCCGATATCTGATCCCTTAACACTTTTGAATAATATATTATTTCGGGTTTCTCTTCCTCACCAGTCGTAGCTAAGTATGCAGATTTTTGTATACACTTGGTAAGCTCGTCTACAGCTATTTCAATCTCTTTCGAGGTTTTCAGAGGGACTTTTAAGTCAATATTCTTTTCGAAGAATTGCTGGAACACTTCCCAGTTGGTGCTCCTGTTTTATAATACTGGTTTTTGCACTACATGTATTGCCGCAGTGCTTAGATTTAGGTGAATGGTCAGAAGTAGCATCCCAAGATCATTCTATAAACGTGTGATCCTTATTGATACCTCTACTGACAAAAAAATAAAAAATAAAATAGGTTTTGAATTTTTTTCCTGTTAGATGGCCAATATGTTGGAAGTCCATCTGCCAAGCAATAGAATTTATTTTTCTGGAGGCATGCCTGCAGCTGCTTTCCTCGAGGAGTTATTCCTGATCGGAACAATGTATGCTTAACATTGAAGTCTCACCAGATATGAATTTATTTATTAAAATATTCATTCAATTTTGCTTGATCCATGTTATATCTGCGGGTGGAGGGACAGTATACAGAAGGTATTATTTTCAGTGAATGGTGCTTGAATTTTCACAGTACATGCTTGTAATTAGGAAATTGATCTAGCACATGATGTGTTATTGATGTTTTAATAACAATAGCTGCACCTTTATGCGCTCTACCACTATGGTGGGGAGTACGATAGATATTATATTTAGCTATTTTTATATAACTTTTGTCAGTAAAATGTGTTTCTGATAACATTAATACATAAATTTTATTAGTTATAAAAAATGGCTCAACTTCATCATAGCATTGCATCAGTCCATTGATATTCCATATTGCAAACTGTAGGAAGTGATTCATTTTAAATGTACTTTATTTATATTAATTTTTGACAAAGAATTAATTTTTAAGAAGTATATTATAAATTTAATCAATTTTTATACTAGACAGAAAACGTTTATTCTTCTATTTAGTGTTTATATATAAATTTTATATTGCCGGTGTTTTATAATCAAATCTGTTTTTTTATTTTTATATTGTACATCTAAAATTAAGTATTTTCTTACATTTTATTTTATTCGTTCTTTTCTTTTTATATTTTTATAAATTGTGTATATATTTTCATACTTTCATTACATTCCACGTTGTTCAAAATAATACCTTAGAATGTATGTGATATATTTTTCGGTTAAAATTAATATTTAATCCGCTCTAAATATTTTCTTTATCCCTTCCTCGTAAAGAAATCCTAAATTTGCGTATATTTAAATTCCAAATTCCAATCAACCAAAAAATGGCTTAGGAAATGTGACCGCATTTTTATCTTTTTTTGTTTGTTTGTTTTTGTTGTTATTTTAGTTGTCTAGGCATATTTTTTTTTTTTTTTTTTGTATAATAATTATTATTCTTTCTAGGATATTCGTATCCGATTCGAAATTAACGTGATATAATTTTCAAAATAATTACTTTACTTTCCAAACCATGTATAGTATACCAGGACTATAAACGTCTCTTTATTCGGAAAAATGTTTGTCGTGTAGAGTTCTAGATGCTTTAATCAATTTAATCGCTGCTATTCTCTGAAAAGATCTTACGAATGTTATAAATGTTTCTGGGCATTTTACAGTAAACGTTACTGTTTATAGATCGAACTCGGAATTATTGTCGATTTATGCGAGATTAGTCTTTTATTTTTCATAATTTTTAATTTATCGTAATTGTTATATCGTCATCATTAAAGTGCCGTCTTCGTATCAGAAGTAGGCGACTACTTACCTAATATATTTCATTGTACAATGTAAGTAATGCACAAGGCAATCGAAACATTCCGTTAGCGCGGTTAGACACACATACCCGGGAGATCTGATTATGCAGTCCCGCCTGTTTTCGTAATGTACTATATTAATCTAGCTCGAATATTGTGTTGTGCGTGGTGGTTTGCCATTCCCTTCCTCCCGATAACAATATTAGGATTATCTATATTTTAATTTTTTGGCTATAATTTTTATTCCAACTCGGTACCTTCTGTATAGAAGTCCCTGTTCTAGAGTCAGTAGGCTATCCTGATGACTATAATCGTTATATAGTTTATTAAATACCGGCGAAAATGTAATTATTTTATTCTTTTAACAAATTATTTTTAATCGTTACACCTAAATTATACTCGTCACGTGTTGAATTTAATATATTCATTCGTTTCCTCGGATACGGTCAAGAAAACTGTTGAATTAATTTCGAAAAATGATAAAAGTTGAAAGTTCCAGAAATTTTTCTATAAGTACATACATTACACACTGACTATCTCATAGAAGACAAGAACGCGCTGATTATCTCTTTGAAATATGTAAATATATTTTTGCGGTAATCGGCGGAAGAACTATTATAAAGACAGACGCATCGTGCATATAAGTTTTTCGAAACGGTAAATTTTACACGCATTTTGATAAATAACGCGTCTTTTACCTACAATTAATACATTACACACACACACACACACGGCGCACATATGCAAGAACTTAGTACGCATGGACAGATGTCAGAGGGTGAATATTGAGTCGGACCAAGGAATTAGAAGAATTATTATTAAGTGCGTACATTTTCTCGGAAAGGATAATAATAAGCGTCGTTCGAAAAGTGGCAAAACAATTTTCGTGAGTTAGTTGCAGGCATCCAATTTACCTGCACGTGTATGCCTGTGTTGAGTTTTGCAATTGCTAAAATTTAAATAAGTAGTAAACTGGCTTTCTTCAACAACTTCAGCTAGCCTAACAACCGAACTCAACTTTAGGTCGTTTTGTTTCTACGATAAAATTACTACTATCAACCTTCAAACGTTTTTATTATTATTATCGTTAACGTTATTACATTGATTATCGTTATTTCCAGAAGACGATAATTACGGATAGCAAAATTGACGCCTGCGGGGCTTTTTCGTGAAACGTCCAGTCTCAGACACGATGGAGTCAATTTATCAGAGCTAAAACCATATTTGAAAAGAATAAAACTTGCCCGTCTTCCTTAAATCGATGCGCAATAGCGTTTCTACCGCGCGTGCGTCTATTTTTGATCGCGCGCAATTATTTAAGTAAACGTTAGTACTTGATTACTAAAAATAGTTGAAATCACTAAATTTATTTAATTATGCGAAGCTTTTCGGCATTTACGCTACACAAAAATGAATTATAAAAACTTTATAATTCATTTTTGTGTAAAATTGTAAACTTAGTTTTAAATTAATATTTTATGTTTTTATATAATTAATTTTAATTGTATATAGCTTGACAATGGCGTAAATGCCGAAAAGCTTCGCATAATTAAATAAATCTAGTGATTTCAACTATCTTTTAGTAATCAAGTATAAATAAAATCACTACATTCCACAAACTAAACGTTAGTAGGTGAAACTTTAACCGTTTCCTGTGTCCTCTATACGGTACGTAAACTTTTAACGCTTCGATAATCGTTTTGTCTATTTTCCTAATAAGAATGCACTAATTAAAAATTATTTAGATTCATCTGATAAGTAATATTACACTCGTAATATTAATTTGTATTTTCACGCCTCCAGTGGTTTTTTATAATTATTTCATACACTAAAGAAATCTATAAATAATTCCGTGTAAAAAAAAAACAAAACAAATGAAAATGATAACGTTGAAACTTTTTTTTAATCGACAAATTATCCGTACCGCGAGACAATAGCGATTTGATGTTTTTTCTACAAACGGAAATTTATTTAATAGATTCAATTTTATAGAGGCCTCTTTTATTCGAACGTCAGAAATATTTTAGACCATGTCGAATAACGGAATATTTTACTGCCGGGATGGAAATCCCTGATCGCCAGGCAAAAATAATTTCGTCGTCTAAATCTTAAATGCCGGAATAAATATTCAATATTATTTTACGCATACTGCGTGATCCCATAATGTCGTAGTAGTTCGCTAGAGTTCTCGACTGTCAACTCGATGGTCCAGGGTTCGAAACCGACTGGCGACATATAAAGTTTTTCATCATTAATACGTGTATAGATTATCAGGGAGAAGGCAGCTACACCTCACTCCGTATAATATCATATGCGCGCGCATCTGCGTTGCATATAACTAGGGCTTCAATGCTAGCCAATTTTGTATGTAAAAATATGACTAGTCAAAACGTTCGTCAACGAACAATATGACGATGATGCGATCTGTAATAATTTAAGAATAATGTAATTGCCACGTCAAATTTTTCGATAATTATTTCAATATGTAAATGGCTACTTTACCTACCTTCTTTTTCTACGTCCTATTTTCTCGCTTTTAATACTCCTCGAACGCAGTAACAGATTCAAATACAAATTATATTTTTCGACATTAGTTTTTTTTGGAATCGTTGATATTTTTTTTTTCGACGCGAATATTTCTCGTAACTGGTGGTCATTCTAAAAATTGTTCTCGATCCGTCCGTCATGTAAAATGATGCATTGATTAAAGCAACATTTTCAGTGATTGCCACATCTACTTTTGGTACATGATGCAACATTTTAAATTAGTGAACATCTACGTTCGGTAATGTATAATGTTTTTTCACATCCGTCTTATGCATTTGCATAATGTTTAGATATACGTACTTCTCTATGTATTTGCATAACGTACGGATACACTTAATTTATTTCTTTTAAATAACAACAATAAAATAGAGAATAATATTAAAAATAATAAAAAATATATTTAAAAATTATGTTAAATTACGAAAAAATATTTTGATGATATCTTAATAATATAGCATAATAATAATAATAATATTTTGAACAATTTTGTATCTAATCTAAATAACTATAATAAAAACATTCGATTTACGTTAGAAATAAAAAGAAAAACAATAAATTTTCGAGATTTAAAAATCAACATTGTTAACCATATATATAAAAAGAATTATTTAGGTTCAATGAATTATGTAATAAAATCACGTCCGTAAAATAATAAAACTATTTAACAAATATAACGTAGACTTAGCATTAAAAAATAATAACCCATTATTGAAATCAATTAGTAACAACAAAATAGAAGATAGAAATGTATTTAAAAGTTGAGGATTATATAGATTAAATTTTAATCGATGTGAAAAAGAATACATAGGAGAAACAGACAAACGATTCGTAATCAAATTTAAAGAATCGTTATAATGAACGATGATGGAAGATCATTGTTTGAAAAACATTGTAAAGAATTAAAAAATAAATAATATTAACCGAAATTATAAAATTTAATGGAAATAATAAAAGAAGAGGGATAAAAATAATTTATTAAATTCGACGAAGAATTAGTTCTAAGAAGTATATTATAAATTTAATTAATAAATAACGTGTTTTTCCCGATTTGTTATTTTTTGTAATATTGTACATCTAAATTAAGTATTTTTTTACATTTTATTTTTTTTTCCTTTCATATTTTTATATTTTTTACGTTCATTTGATAACGGCTTAATAGCCGAAAAACTTTATGTTTTTCTTGGATATAAAAAATTTAGTGATTTGAAGTATTTTTTGTCGTTTCATCATCATTCATCATTTGTTGTTAATCCCGTAGATTGTTTTGTAGCAGCCTGCCATTCTTCTCTATTTTCTGATAACCTCTTCAGTTCCGTATAGTTGTTACATTCCAGGTCTTGTATAATCTGCATCATATATTCGTGACGAGGTCTTCCTCTGTTTTTTTTTCGTATACCATTCCTTCCAATATGGTTTTCATGGGATTATCGTGCCTCAAAATATGCCCAACCAATTGAACCCGTCTCCTGGTAATTACATTTAAAAAATGTTTTTTCGTTTCCGTTCTGTTTAGTACTTCTTTATTCATAATTCTGTCTGTCCACCTGATCTTCATCAAAAAGCATTTAAGTTTTGCTTATTATCGGTAGATATAGTCCACGTTTCGCATTCATACAGCGTGACGCTCCAAACAAAACATTCTAGGAACCTTTTACTTTTTTCTATTGATATTGATTTTGGGGTCAGTATCGACTTCTTCTTAGTAAACGCTGTTTTTCCCTGGGCTATTCTCGCTTTTATATCTTTAGTGCTTCTTCCGTCTTGAGTTATAATACTTCCCAGATACGAAAACTCCCTAACTTCTCTTAGTTTTAACTCCCTGACCTCTTTTAGTTTTAACTCCCTGACCTCTTTTAGTTCTAACTCCCTGACCTCTTTTAGTTTTAACTCCCTGACCTCTTTTAGTTTTACTTGATTAAGTTTTATGCAGATAGGTTGTATTGTTCCCGGTTTTTTACTGCATGCAATAATTTTGGTCTCTTTTATATTTAATGTCATTTTATAATGACTTTCCGATATGTTATGCATTTTCTTTAAAGATTCTTCCAGTTCTTTTTCACTTTCTGCCAGCATTGCAATATCATCCGCGAATCTAATCGTATTTATTCTTTCCCCTTGTATTTGAATACCTGACTTTATATTGCTCTTAACTTCCTTTATTGCCTCTTCAATATATTTAAACAGGAGCGGAGATAACGAGCATCCTTGTCGTACTTCTTTTTTAATTTTAGCTTCTCTTGATTTATTTCTCTATCTTATCACTGCTATTTGATCTCTATATAGAGCTTCAATGATTCGCCTATCTTTCTAGGGTATTCCTTTTGTTTGGAGCAATTTGAACAATTTCGTCCAGTTTACTTTATCGAATGCTTTTTCCAGGTCTACAAGAGCTATGTATGCAGTTTTGTTTCTGTTTATACATTTTTCAATTATTGTTCTTAGTGATATAATAGCTTCTCTTCTTCCTGTTTTTCTTCTAAACCCTAACTAATCTTCGTAAGAAATCCCTCTACATAGCTTTCAATTCTCCTCTCTATAATTTTTGTGTGGATTTTAGAGACATGTGTTTTTGAGCTTATAGTCCGATCATTTTCACATATGTCTGCTCCAGCTTTCTTTGGTATTGCAATGATTACATTTCTTCGAAAGTCCTCAGGAATTACCCCAGTTTCATAACGGTTTACTATCATTTTGTACAATTTTAGTTTGACTCCATCTCCGTTATGTTTCAGTAGTTCTGCTGGAATTCCGCCAATCCCTGCAGCTTTGTCTTTCTTCAAGTCTTCCAGAGCTCCGTCAAACTCACTTTTAAGCAATGTTATCTATTTCTACGTGATTTTCATTTTCCAGAATACTAGGTTTTATCACTATACAACTCTTCCAAGTATTACTTCCATCTGTTGAGTTTCTCAGTGTTGTCCAGCAACCGTTTACCATTTCTGTCTTTTATATTATTATGTCTTCGTTTCATGCTCCTAAAATATTTTTGGACAATTCGATAGGCGCCTTCATATTTACCAGTTTTTAGTTGTTCTTCATTTTTTTTGCATAATTCGTTTATATTATTTCATTTGCTGTATTAGTTATACTATTTTTTATGCTATTCCATTGTTCTTCTACAGAACTATTATTTTCTTCTTTTATTATCAACTTATTGGTTTTTTCTTTGAATTCTTACCTTAAGTTATTATTATCTAATAGCCGCATGTCCTACATCGATTTTGATTTCTGTTCTACTCTTTTGAATCGCCATATACTTTTCATTATTACAGGCTTGTGGTCACTGTCTACATCGGCTCCGGGATAACTTAAACTGTTTTTTACTTGATTCCTGAATCTGTGTTTCACCATTATATAATCGATTTGATATCTTTGTTTATCACCAGGCATTTTCCGTGTATATCTCCTTCTTGGATGACTAGTAAACAGAGTATTCGTTATTACCAGGTGATTTTTTTCACAGAACCCTATCAATCTTTGGCCTCTATCGTTTCTTACACCTAGTCCATAATTTCCAACTGTTAAACCATCTTTTCATTCTCCTACTACTGCGTTCCAGTCACCCATTAAAATCAAGTTTTCGTCTCCTGTGAGATATTTAAAAACTTCTTCTATTTCTTCGTATGTTTCTTCTATTACTTGATCACAATACCTTATTTGTCACTGACTTATTCGCAACTAACCTTCATATCTGAAGGCCGTTCCACTATCCACCACTTGTGGACGCGTCCCTTCCCTTGAGCTCGGGGTCCCTCGGTTACACATATCTGTGTACCCCCGAGGAGGGCGGTAATTAATCTTTTAATCTTTTATAAATCGCTACATTTCACAATGTTCAAATTTGTTTCTTTTAATTTGTCTTATATTAAATTATGAAATTTGTCTGTAATTATAACTGTGTTATTTCACGTCACCGTATTTTATACTTGTGGGCGTAAAATACGTTGCATATCGCGGAAATATCTTATTTTTTCAAATTTTTAATGCTTCTACTAATAAATAAAAAATTAGTTGCAACTACAAATTTTAAGTATTGTAAAATGTTCTGCAAAACAGACAAAAGATTTTTTGGTTTATATGATTTTTTATAACCATTGTCGTCGATATGCTTCACGTTTATATTTAAGACCGGAACCACCCGACCATCATCAATTTAATGCGCGTTGCTACGTACGCTGCAGCATTACATTAGCACGAGTCGTAAAACAACACGCTGCTTGAATGACGCACGATCAAACGCATGTACGATAATCTGACGTGTATGTATTACGTTAAAACGGCAACAATATTTCACTCGAGGATGAAAACCGACAAACGATTCAGCGATACTAATGTCGACGTGCGTTCTAGCTTATTACTTAAACGTGCGTTAGAAATACTCGCGTTACAAGATGCGATAAACGAACGCTCGTATGTCTTTGGCCTAAAAAAAGACAACACTAATTTTTATTTTTATTACGAAACTCTTTTATATCAATCCACTGCTAGATGATAAGCGTTTCCTCTTTTCTTCCACTTGTAGCGATCGTCTACTTCGTTCATCCATTTCACACCAGCTGCCTTGTCGATATTATTTTGTCACCTTGCTTTCGACCTAGCACAACTTCTCTTATCGTTCACTAATTTGTCTTCATTTCTTCTTGTCACGTAGCTTGCTCAGTTCCATTTCGACTGGTCTACACGTTCGACTACATCCTACAGTTTAGTCTGCAGCCTAATCCATGTATTTAGATTACCTAACGACTTGACGTCCCAACATTACTATCTTATATAGCAAGTATGATCGCCCATTTTATTGCTTATAAAGTGCGAATTAACGTATATCGTGTCTTTTTCACAAACGAGTATATATATTCTTAATTTTATTCGGCTCGTTTTTTGTATAATAAAGTATTTCTGCCATACCTGGATAGTAAAGTTAACGAAAGTGCAGTGAAACTCGTTTAACTAACTAAATATCCTTAAAATCTGGCCCATCGTTCCCGAGATATACCAATTTGAAAATTTGGAAATATAACGAGAAAAACCTATCCTCTTTTTGTCCAACTGATTGAGCTGCGAAATATACGTAGAGTACTGCTAAGACACATACACACGCAAACAATTTTCAAATTCGTATATTT
Organism: Coronaproctus castanopsis; assembly: GCA_032883995.1. NCBI lineage: Eukaryota > Metazoa > Arthropoda > Insecta > Hemiptera > Monophlebidae > Coronaproctus > Coronaproctus castanopsis. The sequence continues at coordinate 182,255,581 of CM065053.1, forward strand.
ACGCATATATGTGAATTAGGTAAAGAGTATATCGAAATACACGATTTTAAATCAGTATTTGATATGTATATCTCGCAGGGGTACTTTATACCTTCTGGGATCCGAAGCTGTAACCGGAACTAGGAGCATGGCCAGTAGATATACTGGTTATCTGCGAATAACGTAGTTGCGAACCAAGAGCGGCTACTAGTGGAACGTCTCTTGCAGGTGATTCCAGCAGTGACAGGATAATGAGACACGAGGGTGTAGAGGGACAGCTTGGTGAACTGTCTAATTAAAACTCTGCATAAACCTGTTAATTGTCTCATGGAGAAAAAAGAACATTCTGGAAAACAATAATAAAACGAAGGATGAATACGATTGGGCATATTCTAAGGTACGATAGTTTACAAAAGATAATTATAGAAGAAATAATGGTTGGAAAACGAGGAAAAGGAAGGCCTAGAAAACAGTATATGCAACAGCTAATAGAAGATGCTGGTAGCACCGGATATGCGGATATGAAGAGGAAAACAGCAAATCGTCAATTGTGGAGAAAATTATCAAACCATGCATTGGACTGATGACTACATCATGATGATGATATATATTTTATATATATATATATATATATATATATATGTGTATATATATATATATATATATATATATATAACGAGGACCTCGTCGTATGTATTCCACCAAATAAACTAATTTGTTAAAAAATATATTAATTATTAAAGCTTTAATTTTATTATGAAACGTGTGGTTTGTATTATATAAGGATATATGTATGTGTGAATATGTAGAAAATCAAATAGACGGTAAGTAAAATCGTGTTAGAATAGTGCTGTATAGAGTACTTGAAAAATGAAAAGAATACGATTAAGCGCAAACGTAAGATTACAGGCTAAAGTTAGTTGATCGTTGAGGATAGATTTAGTGCTAATTCTAGTTGTTGTTGGTGCTGGTAACTGAAAAAAAAAACCTGATGGTTAGACCCAGAGAAAAAGACTAAAAATTATTTAAAGTCATGACGTTTGTGGAAAATTATGCAAAATTCAAGAAGACGCTGATAGATAACGCAAGTACTTAGCAGTTAACGAAGATTATATCCCATTCTCTCTATATATATATATATCATCATCATCATCATAAGCTAAGTTTAGCAGTCCTAGGACTGATTTTATTCCATAGTAAGTATCTTCCAGCCCAACCGATTCTCTGCAGCTCTTTTCATTTTCCAGTATTGATCCGTGCCTGCATCATGCAACAATGTTGTCACGAAAGTGTTTCGTGGTCTACCACGACTTCTTTTCCCTAGAATCTATCCTTGTATTACATCGCGTAACAGACCACCATGTCGGAGTACACGTCCCATCTAAGTTAATCTTCTTTTCTTTATCGAATGTAATATGGTCCGTTTATCGTCAATTCTTTGGAGAACTTCTTCATTCGAATCTTTTTCGGTCCAACTTATTCTTTGTATCTTCCTCCAACACCACATTTCAAAAACCCGTAATTTTTGAACATTTCTTTGTTCAGTATCCACGTTTCAGCACAATAAAGCGCTACAGGCCACACGAAGTTTTAACAATACGTTTGCGTAGTTTTAACGGTATTGACTTTTGGCATAATATGTTTCGCCTTTCTTGCCAGGCTAGCTTGGCTAATCTAATTCTTGAGTTTATTTCTGTATCGCAATATATGTCTTCCGTTATTATTTGACCAAGATACTTGAATCTTTGCACTTGTTGAATTTTCTGACCATTAATTTTCAGTTGAAAACGATTAGGATGTTTACCAAACATCATGATTTTTATTAACATTTATTTTTAATCGAAACTGCTTTTCTGTATCATTTAAGGTCCGTACCATTTTTTGTAGTATTTTCGGAGACTCAGCAATTATAGCTTGATCGTCTGCAAATGATATCGTTTGAAGTCTTTCTCCGCCTAAGCGAATTCCATATATGGTTTCTGCTAAAGTTAATTTAAGCACAAGTTCCGCGTGTACGTTAAAAAGGAATGGAGATAACAAATAAACTTGTCGTACTCCTTTATTTATTTCTGCGGGTTTAGATATATTACCGTATACTCTAATAACAGCCGTTTGACGTATGTATAAATTATATATCAAGTTTAATATGCGTTTGGGGCATTCTATTTGCTCAAGGAGGAGAAAAAGCTTATCTCAACTGACCCGATCAAAAGCTTTAGTATAATCGACAAAACAAATGAACATGTTCTTATTTACATTCATCAAGGGCTCTTAACATGCCTTATCGTCCCTATTGCATCTCTGGTCGATAGATTCTTACGAAAACCAAATTGTGTTTTATCTAAAAATTGTTCTACATATTTTTCTAAATGTTTTTTTATTACTTGCAGCAATATTTTGGTAAGGCTTATAGTTCTATAGTCGGTGCATCTTATTGAAGTTATTTTCTTTGGAATTGGAACAATCACCGAAGTACATTATTCTTTTGGCTATATACCTTCATTATATATAGATTTGAAATTAATTTAAAAAGTCTGTCGTGAGTTTTTCTTCCGCTCATTTTTATCAATTCCGCTGATATGTTATCAGCACCAGGCGCTTTATTATTTCTTAGCATCTTTACTGCTGTATCAAATTCGTCTTTTAGTATACTGTCATTAAACGATTGATCTAGTTGTGCCTTTTTCAATGCTGGTTTCCACTTTAACTGACTATCGTGATATAAATTTTCCACTTAAACCTGCCATGTTGATCTTTTCTCAATTTGGTTTACAACTTCGTTATTATTTTGTCATATTAGCGCTGTTATTTTAAGTCCTTTATATTTCCTAGACATATTTTTTATTCTTTTATACATTTGTTCATGTTTCCCTTGAATTTCGAATTTTTCAAGTTCAAGGCACCTCAAGTTCCACCACTATTCCTTTCTTTTTCTACAAGCTCTGTCTACTGAATTTTTTAAGGGCCTATATTTCATTTTCCATTTTTCACTGATATCATTTTTATTATCTCCGCTTTTCATCGACTAATTGCAATATTTGTTCCGTAATCCACGGTTTATGTTTAGTTCTTCTTGTTTTGTCAAAGATTTTCTGCGCACAGTTTATTACTGTTGATTTAATGTCGTTCCACGTTTGGTCTAGGTTAGTTTTATCGTGTAGTTCTGTTATAATTTTATCCGTTTCCATTTGATAACTGTTGATTGTTCAGATTATCAAGATTCCATTTTACTACTGGTTTATTACGAATTATCTTTTTAAACTTAAGGTCTGCCTTTATAATTACCATGGAATGGTCCGTATCATCGTCCGCACCTGGGTATGACATTTGACTTGTCGCCAGGTAACTTCCAAGTATATCTTCTTCTTAGTGGGGTCTTATACCATGTGTTAGTAACAATGTACTGTTTTTGTTTGGAAAAATCAATGAGATAATTACTGCGATTATTTCTAGTTCCAAGCCCATATTTACCAGTTATTTCTTCCTCTGAACCTTCTCCAACTATTGCGTTTCAATCTCCTATTATTATTACGTTATCTCTTGCTTTTGTTTTTTCCAGTAATTCTTCTAATTTCATATGGTTCATCTATTTCTGTTTCATCGCTACTGGATGTTGGCATATAGACTTGTAAAACTGTTAGATCTACTGGATATGCAGCGAAACGTGCCAGAATAAATCTATTTTCTATTACTTTAACATCTAGCAATGCTTTTGCTGATGCTTTATTTAGAATCAATGCTACACCACACTGGCCTCTTGAACTACCACCATGTACTGTTCTATATTCTTCTGAGAAAAATCTTCATCAATCCAGCGTGTCTCTGCTAATCCAATAATATCAATTATACTCCTTTCCATTTCTCTTTTAATTATTTCAAGTTTTCCAATTTGTAGCATAGTTCGTATATTCCACGTTGCTATTTTTAAACAGGGTTTTCGTTTTGATGACGACCGAAGAAGCCCTGCCACTTCCCAAGCCGGGCACAGTACCAGGAAAAGTGTCGCTGTTACTGAGTTTGCCGGTACTTAAAACTGTGTTCTTGCCTTCCACATGATTTTCTGTTAGAGTTTACTCCCTTAGCCTTTAGGTAAAGCGGTTTGTTACTGAGGGGATCCGCCACCTGTAAACGCGCCCCATACCGGTTAGAGCTCCGGTTCCCTGAAGGGGGATATATATATATGTAATTTTATTTCGAATTAAGGATTAAATTATGTAAGCTCCAAACAATTTCACAGCTGAAAATAGTTGAAACAGAAGAGAATATTCGAAAGAACTCGCGTTATCACATTTTTTTTTTGTCGTGTCCGAGACGGATGAGTACCAATATATAAAATTAAATATAATGAGTAAAATAGTTATTGCTAGTCAAGTCAGTTCTTCTTTCAATCTACTTCTGTTCCCCGCTTTTTCTGTCAATTACCGGTGGTCCGTTTAATCGTCTTGAGCACTGTAGAAAGCTTCTTTTTAAGACGTGATGGGGGTAATTCTGACCAAACATTGGATGTCTATAATCTGTCTCTAGTATAGTTCTTTCAGCATCAGTGGTACTGTTAGAAAATATTCGTTACATTCTGTCTGCTAATGACATTGAAAATCCAGCTGACTATGCAACATAAAAAAAAATGGCCGTTGGAGGGCCGTTCGGCATTTGAATGTGACCCATGACCAGTGCGTTTTTTTTGTTATTATTTGTTTCGTTGTTCGTGATCGTTTATAGTTTGTTTTGCCTGTCGAATTTTGTTACACATTCGGCTGTATATATTTTATTCATTTTATTGCGAATTTTTTATTTTTCGGGGGGTTAAGCCCACCCCAGATACAAATCCTGGGTGCGTCACTGGTTATAACTTTATCATAGTTTTCTATTGTGTTTGCGATTATAGTAGTTTTATCTTTAAAATTACGCAGTTTAAAATTATTCGAGACTTAATATTTATTATTAACGATCTTATATTAGATATACTGTTAATTCGATAATACGGTCGGAGATTTTTAAACTTTCACAATCGGTTTTATGTTTTTTTTTGCCTTTCAGTGTAAACCGTGTCATTTTTTATATTACGTTACGTTATCAAAAAAATTCTGCATATTATTGAAAAATGAGACAAATCAACGTATGCAAAGCAGTCCATACAATTTTCATAATATCGTTTTAGGTAAGTAGATATTCTAGAAAAATGGACTCGGTACACTCCATTGCGCGCAACTTATTATATTTGTAATTTTTTTACGGATTCATCTCCCGTATTTAATAATTCTTTCCTTTCATTATGCGATATAGTATATTACTTATTATTTTCGGTTAGTAAAATTTTTAATTCTTGAAAGAGGGCAATGTGCCGTCGAGTATCAAATACTCGTTTTATATCATACTTTTTTTTTTTTTTTTTTTTAATGGGCACAGGATTTTCACCCAGATTGGTATAAAATTATTAAAATGGATATGTTAAACATTAATATTAGTTGATGCAATATAATTATAAATAGCTAAATATACATGAATGCGATTAATAGTAAGTAAGTAAGACATATTTATTGGCAATGGTACTTTGAGAGATATAATTTGATTATATAATAAAGATTGTTGTGTAGTAAGAACATTCAAAAAATACATGATCCGCATCTGCTATTTTGTTGTCATCGGAAGGATGAGGGCAAAAAGGAGAATTTATAAGATTGCATCGGTATAGGGACGATGGAAGACGATTTTTTCCAAATCGTAATCTACATAAAGTAGTAATGAAACATCGAAGTATGTTATTTGGTACTTTTATATCAGTAAACCATGATTTTATGGGTATTAGAGGTTGAATCGATCTTTAATATGAAGCTAGATAAGGATTGGACCAAATATTATTCCAATATTCTTTATGAGCAAATTTAATGAGACACGAAAGATCTGTTAAAGGTGTATAAGGAATAAGCACACCGCTATTCGAAGCCGACTTGGCTTCCGCATCAGCAACAGTATTGCCAAATATACCAGAATGTCCAGGAATCCAGGAGAACCTAACAGAAATACCAGATTCTAACAGCGAGGAAACCAAAATTCGGATTTTATATAAATAAGGCGATGCACGGGGATTAAAAGAGATTTTAGAGCGGTTAAACAGGTTTTCGAATCGGTTAGAATAAGAACTGATGAAGCTGGACGTTGTTGATAAACGTATCTTAACGCTTGGTATATTGTCATAGCCTCAGTTTATTATTAGCATTGCAGTGTATGTTTTTCGATTTTAAGACTGTTTTTTAATTTTACAGATGACATAATTTATGGCACATGTTCAGTTAAAAGGTTTTCTTCTGCAAATCCAAACTGATCGTTGTCCAGAAAATTATTATTTTTCGTATAAAACGAGATATTGTATTTTAATAATTTTTTAAATAATAATAATAATAACAATAACGATAAAATCGATAATATAATTAATAACAGCGATAAATAACGACACAATCTTTCTCTTCGAGGCCTAAATAGTAGTGAAAAATAACGGAATGGACAGAAAAGTAACCGGTCGGTTAATAAAACTGTCAATATTTTCAAATGTTAAGACGAATTGTTTTCCCAAAGGCAATATTTCAAATATCGGATAACTGGCGAGATGTTCCCACGGTTACTATACGAACGAGTATATATTTCTCATAAGCTAGAGATTAATAGGAAAGACAAAACGAGCAAAACCCACGTAAAAGTATCCCCGTCGCTGATTGAATATACTACTTAGTCGACGGATTTATCGATTTGTGTGATATATTAAAATCGTGAACGAGTTTGAAAACCCGAGATCTGGAAAAAAGACGGAAATATAAGAAATACCGTAAATTAAGTACAATCCCCGACAAGTTAACTTATTACAGCGGGCATAATATAAAAAAGTATATATATATATATATATATATATATATATATATAGATATATATAGATATATAGATAGATAGATAGATAGATATATAAGAAGACAGCGAAAGATTAAACAGTTAGAGAAATGTATTGTATGGAAATGAACGTAGCAGCGTAAATTACCCCGGATCATCATCGGTCTACGACGATGTGATGATGTAACCGGTTGAGGACGAGAATTCTGAAGAAGAAAAAGATTGAAGAGAAATGCCAATGCGTCGCAACGATCGACTTGACGAGGTATGACAAGCATCCTTCCTTATCGGGGTATGTCATGCCGTAACGTTATAGAACGCGCGCGAAACATTTCAGCGTCCGAAGTTTACCTTTGTGCGCAGCCTACCCGTATACTATGAAAGACGACAAAAAAAAAAAAAAAAAAAAAAGAAGACGCGAATCAGAAGACGACAAACGCTGGACGTTTACGTAGAAAAGACGAGATGATGATGGCACGATGACAGCAGGACGCGAATCTCTCGCGGCAAAAGAATGGACACATATATTTCTCGGAAAGATGAAGAATACCGCGGAACCGCTTTTAGTTTTTTATTATTATTATTATTATGTTTTTTTTTTTTTTGTTTTTTTTACTAAGGCTATCAAACGGTTACAGCAAAGAAAAGACTTCTGTATACAGCAGCAAGTACGATAGTTGCACGCATACCTGTAAAGAGCTAGAGATATAGGTAAACTTTTTTTTTTTTCTTTTTTAACTTTAGCTCTTAGATTAAACGCGACACGAAGAGGATTGGACGATTTAAAAAGTCAAATGGATGTGGATGGGAAATACTAAAGAAGTAGCAGCAGCGAATCGAAAAGTAAACATATTCGAAGCGGAACAAAAATGCAATAGAGTAAACTGAAAATGTGAAATGAATAGAACAGGAAGATTAAAAGATTATTGGTTGCTGGAAGAAGTCAAAGTAAAAACTTATACGTAAAAATAATATAATAATAATAATAATAATAATAATAATAATAATGATAAGAGAATTCATCTCGCATAAATGGAAACACAGCGTAAGTGTTCACCCTGAATTTACCCTGAAGGGACACTTCGTTGATACGAGACCGGCTAAAGAGTAGTTAAATACATCTTCATACATATATTAAATATAATATACGTATACATATATTAAATATAATATATATATGTATATATATATATATATATATACGCTGTTGGATGTATCATTTAGTTTCTCGGTCTCTTAAATGATAAATTAATATTTTACACGGGCAAATTCGGCGAACACTACTCAATTCGTACCGGACTTCAATTATCGTTCTCGAACTGTTTTTCGGCTCCTCTTCATTTTCAGCTTCCCCCGTTTTTGTCACTCTTGATTTATTTGTGAATCTTTCGGCCAAGTCGAAGGTTAATGCAACTGACAACGATTTATGAATAATACGAGCGCATTCGAAAGTATTCGGATTGCGGGGACTGATTTTATTTGTATTTCTTATTTATATCTCGGGCCTTGATTATTCCCAAAGTGAACTGGTCGATTCGAGTATATTGCTAGTTAATATTTATTTACATAAATTGGTAACGACTAATGGAAGCGATACGAGTATACTTTCTTTCGTCCTAAATACTAGATAAGCGTGCTTATGTGTATAAAATATTGCGCAACTAAGTGATACTTCGAAACGCCGAAACCCGTCATTAATTCAAAAATTATAAATCCAAAAGATGTAAACTCCAACACGTTAAACCCAAGTAACTCAACTGGCTGTTGAACTGAAACTGCGAACTCGGAAATACCCAACTCACGAAACGGTTGGCCGATTAAAAAAAAAAAAAAAAAGAATTAGTTTCAACTTTTTAACTAAGTGTAGAAATATTAAAAAGTACTTTACTTATTTTACATTAAAAGAGAATAAAAATTAAAACTCTTAATTTTTAGTGTTTCGAATAATTAAGAAGAAAAGGTTTTACGGGTTTTAATTCGTATTATTTGAATTAACGAGTTCGGTTTAACGTTTTGGGCTTTACATAGGGGTTTATGGTTTTATCCTTGTACAAGGCGGCTGATAAGTAATTAGGTCCGGGCCTCTGAAAGAATTAATATTCTAAAATTTCCCAATCTGTACAAATAAACAGGTTGGTATTTATTAAAAGTTCCGCCGGAATTGCGTATATCTCTTCGTTCTTAAATCTGCTTGAATACGTTTTATGCGCTTCTGTTCAGATCTTTTCCTTGGTAAACTTTGGTGGTTCTTTCCATCGGTAAGTGGAATACTGATTAATATGATGTACAAAAGATTTTAGTTTAACATTCTTATCTAATTACTTCTATTTTTTGTTTTTCTATTCTGTTTAATATATTTCTTTATAGATTTTATTTGCCGTCATATTTCCCATTCCGTTCCTATACCAGATTTCGAATTCTCTTACATTTATTCCGTATCCAATGATTTACATTAACGGACTTTACAAACAATGCCGACGCTATCTTCTGAACGACACTGATTAAAAAGAAATGTTAAATTAAGAAACGGTTAAGTAAATGACAGAGTTCAAAATCAGTCGAAATTCGCATACATCACATTTCCACAATGTGGACTATCCGACTAGTAAAATTATACAAAAAAAAAAAAAAAAAAAAGTACACTCGGAGCTAAAGTTGAATTAATTTTTTTTTAATTCTTTTCGTTGGTTATCTATTAATAAGAAATGGGTGTATACAGGGTTAACACCATATGATGCTGACAAATAAAAGTCATTAGCGTTACTGTTCTATTCTCTTCGTATTCCCCATAAGGCAAGACATAAAATTACCCGCTTATAAACATATTCTGTCCAACAACAACAACGGCTTAGAGTTCGTCGACTGAAATACGGTGTAAACTTTGATTCGATTTAAAAATTTATATACAATGGAAATCTGTATATACACGATGTTATAAGGAGCAGGCGCCGCTACCTTTTCTGCGATAAATAAGTGGATTGTGAAACTTTATGCCACGAGCCGGGATGAAACTTTCGACCGTTCGGACTGCGGTATACAAGTAAATATACCACAGTGGTGTGTTTATGTATATAAACATGTCATCTAGACGTATATATATGTATATTATAATATGACCTCGTTGGAGCAAAAGTTAATGTTTTTGTATTCTAACGCACGAATTAAGTTTAAATGTCACTAATATAACATGTATTTTTTACGGCCAAAATTGCAAAACAGTCTGTGGTAATTTTTTCTGCAGTGATATGCGACGTCGCGACGTCCTGTTGAAATCAACTGCTGGCGAGTCGATTACGTTTTCGTCGAAGAGTGGTGAAGAAGTCATTTTTAGAGTGGAATGGATCCACGCGGGATTTTACACAGGGCAGCGCGCACGGTTTTGATCGTCTATGTCGTCCTTGATGATCGAGCACGACAATTACGCTTATGTACAATCACACTACCGGAGTCGCGTAATTTTTTTACCCATCTTACGACGGAGTTTCGACCGGGAGCCTTTGCATTTTAATTTAAATTTTTTTTTTAAAGGCACGTTGTGTCGTAATTACGCTTTTGCGGTTTTTTACAAAATATTCAACAACAAAAGAACGTTGTTTACGAGTACATGGTGCCATGTAGTTTTCGGCACCAAATGACGTTGCAATGGGCTAACTTAAATTGTTTTTTTTTTTTACGAGGTATTTGAAAATCGTTCCACATTTTTGGCCCACACCCTGTATTTATAAAATATACACATAAACGTCGTTCCCAGATGACTAGCGAGTGACTATCGACATCGAATTATATTTCGTGCAAAAACGCCTTGTTTATTTTACATTGTTGTCGTTAATTTTCATATCCGATAGCTATAGCGCTCGTTATATCGGCAATAAAGAATTAACGATACTTTCATTGAAAACATGCCGACTAATTAATATTGACACTTCCCGAGAGTAATCGTAACGAGTAAAACAATTATCTTAAAAGTAATTGTACTCAGAGCGGTATCAACGCCACGTTACCTATTTAGCAGGTGCAACTATGATTATTATTAAGATATGATTATTATTATTTAGTAGGTTGTAAATTTAATTGCTTTTACAACGATGTAAACAATTTGATTTACACTCGCTGGAATATTCTATTAAGCAACCAGATGGTATAAAGCAATTTAAATATAGCGTGAAACTGCGATTAATTATCAACTTTTATTATCAACATCGATCCGCAATGTGATGTTTGAGAAATTACTTCTTTTTATTTATTTAAAAAATAAACTATTTAAAAAAATAATAATTTTTTATTTATTTTTATTATCTCTTTTACTTTCATTACTTATTTATTATTTACAGTCAGCAACATAAAATTGTGCAAAACCGATTATGACGAAGAGGCATTTCACATTTGCACGAAAGAGGGAGTTTACATTAACGATGAATTATAATAAATTCTTAAAATACTCAACGTCTTATATAGGATATGCAGATCAATGGACTATCATAAATAATTTACACTCATATATATATATATATATATATATATAATATTCCCTTGTCGGCGATGTTCGTCCACGCTAATATTCGAAATCACTAAACCGATTTCGATCACATTTTGTGTATTGTTCGGTTCAACTTAAAAGATAGACTAGTTTTTATTTCGATTAGTGACCGGCAACTTTTATTATCTCGAATTTGGTATCTTTTATAAAGAAAGCTTCAGTTCACTTTTAAATTCTATAAGTTTTCAATAGATGGCGCTGTGTTTTAATTTCAAGTATATTTCTGATGCCTCGATTTATTAAACGGCGGTACATATGCAGAACACGTCAAGAAATTGGAAGGAAAGATGGAAAGATGAATGGACAAAGAGTAAATGCATTGACGCAGATCTAGTACAAGATATCAGCATAGAAACTTCGGGAATATGGACTTATCACGACCGAAATGATGCAGAATAAACGGATTCCGAACGGGCGAAGTTAGTCGTGTCTACATCGAATAAACGGAAAATGGCTTCGAATCTCTTGTGTGAATGTGGGCAACTTCAATCTCTCGATCATTTGTATAGTTGCGAAATGGCCTCTTTAAATAAAAACAACGTTTACAGACACCATGTGCATAACGTCACGAATAGCGCGCTCCGGTGTATATCTGGGCTCTCAATACATATTTAAGTATATTTCTTTTAGCTCCGTACAAACCGATAATTCCATATGCCTCGCATAAATGCGATAGTGCGTGTTCAGTTTTTTTTTTTTATTTTGTTATCATTGTGCTGCGTGTTATTTTGTATGTTTGAAGTGAAACTTCTATTGGCTCGTTGTATATGGGGAGCTAACACGTAAAAAGAGCGATGCATATTCAATTTATATACATCCGTACAAACACGTACAGAAATTATAACAGATATGGTAAGTGTGTGTATACATCGGCATCTTCTCTCTCTCTCTCTCGCTCTTTGTACATATATATATATTTTTAATCTATATCGATCGACTGCTGGACGTTGGTCTCCCCTAAATTGGGAGAAAATAGCCTAATTTCCCGTGCGGGCCAGCAATTTGGGAGATACCAAAAAACACACAACACACTGAGCCGGCGGTCACCTATCCAAGTACCGTTGCTTAACTTCGGCGATTAGACAGAAAGCCGCCGTACTCAATACGTTATGCCCGTTATATATATATATATATATATATATATATATATATATATATTTATTTATTTATTTATTTATTTATTTATTTACAAAACAATACGGCGTACACAACAGCATAACGCCAATTACAGTGTACGCTCTTACAGAATAATTATAAAGTAAAAGTATGAACAAAAATAAAACTGAACCACACTCACACAACACGCTAATTAATATAAATAATATTTAGATTGAAAACAAAAAATTACTAATACAAACCGAAAAATGATTCTAATGTAATACAATACCCACATACAAGCACACATCCGAAAAGCACAAAAAAAAACAGAAATATACCAGTCATACAAACAGAAATACACCAGTCATACACCCATACTCTCATGTAAACAAATTCTCCATCAAGGCACGCACATATGACCAAAATAAAATAAACTTACTGAAAAGTAACAACTGAAATATAGAGTCTAAAAAAATTTATTATATACAAATTTACTATCGAAATGAATATCTAACTGTGGATAAATATTTAGTATGTTATTATATAGACGTAAGGTGGATAAAATTGGTGAGTTGTAACCTAGATTTGTACGAGCATGCGATTCATAGAAAATACGATGTGACCTACTATTAACACTGGGAACCATAAATGAAATTGTAGATAATAAATAATTGTCATCTATGCGAGCATTACAAAGATCATGCAGGAACCTCAACTTACTTATCTTTCTTCTAGCACTCAAGGATTTAATACTTAGGAAATCGCATAAAATATTATAACTTAAAAATGTTGGATAGACACCAGTTTGGCGGTAATAAATATACCTCAAAAACTGAGATTGAACTTTTTCCACCATATGAATATATTTAGTGTAGAAAGGATCCCAAACCACAGATGCGTATTCTAATTGCGATCTTACAAGAGTGTTGAATAGTAACAGCGGAGTCCTAGGATCACGAAATACGCATGAATTTCTAATGATGAAACCCATAGTTCTGTAAGCATTTTTGGTAACACTACCAATATGAGTTGCAAATTTAAGCTCGTTGTCAATATAAACCCCCAAATCCCGAACACAGGTTACATTACAAACTGGAACATTACCCATAGAGTAATCAAAGAGACATTTATTTTTTGTACGACAAAATCGAATATAAACACACTTCTTATAATTAAAAGGTAAATAATTATTGTCGCTCCATGTCACTATTCTACACAAATCATCTTGCAACAATTCACAATCACTAACAGTTTTAATTGATCTAAAAATTTTTAAGTCATCCGCAAATAATAGAAATTTTGAATGTAAGTTAATTCCTATATCATTTCTCGCAGTATACATCGTTCAGTTATATTTGCAGCCAAATATTCACAGAAGCTTTCTTCGAATTACCCGAATAAGAATTATATAACCGATCTTCATTCCAATTTTTTTTAAACTAATATTGTTGGGGTGGCGATTACGCGTTACTGTGGCGTTATGTAAAATATTTAAGAATTCAAATAGCGGATGTAGCCTATCTTTGAAAAAAATGAATCGGAGTAAACTTTGAAATAAGATCACGATTAATTACGTGATCATCATTTACGAAAAGCTAAAAAATGAACTTTCATTTGCGAAAAATTTTTAACTTTGGCGGTCTATTTCAAAGATTGATACGAACGTACTAAAAATGGCCAACGGTAATAACCGAAACATGGAACTAAACCGGAACCCGAATATATTGTAGATGGAGTAATCGATTTATATAATCGAAAAGGAGATTTATACAAATTTATAGGCTTTGTTATAAATGAACTGAACAGGTAGAGTGAAAAGTGATCTACACATTTTTTTTTTTTAATAAGAAGGGAATTTACATCGACGCTATAATAAATCCTTAAGATACTCAACGGCATATAGCAGACGATGATAAACGGAATATCATAAGCACAGGCTAAGACTAAACAACAAGAGGAGTTTTGACATCAGTAAAATTATTTGTTATAAAAAATCACAAAGCATAAGTTTAGTTATTTTAACTTCGTTCTTGTTGTTTATTTAAAAACACTACATTCCACACTTTTCAAAATAGGATAAGACGTTGACATTATTTATGGAAACTACATGAAAAAGTTTAAATAGATTAATTTAAAAAAAATATATATATATAAATAAAATACACTAAAATAGATGAAATTCGGAACGGAACCTCGAAGAAAGGACTGCGCATAAAGATCACTTCGTTAGGGGAAAAATGTTTGATAATAAACGATCGATTGGTAAAAAATAAAAAAGTTTTAATACAGGAAAAAAATGAAAGATGCAAAATATGTCAAGGCGATAGTTTGAAAGATGAATTGAATCGTTATTGATATCGATAAAACGGTTGACCGCCTGATAAAAATGTTTGTGGAAATATTAATCTAAAAGTAACGCCGAGAAAACTGATATTGTTACGGAAATTGTTCAAGGAAATAAGTTTTTTCTCGTTAACGACTTTGTTCAAATTCTTTGACAACAGATTTTTGGCATCATAAAAATTGAAAGTTTCGTGATTGTTATTACTCATCTAATTGTTTCGGTAAAAACCACGTAGGAATTTGTCACTCGTTAGTTTAGTTCGGAAATTAATTCAGTTAAAAAATGGAGAATGCAACAAATATCACCGAGACGTTACCGGTGACAGATTCTGATGTAAAAATTCGACGAGTAAATTATACGTGATAAGCTGAAGATATATGGGATGGGAGGAGCGACAATTACGCTTAAGAAGAATTATGTTTCTACAGAAATTAACGGGGAATAATTTTCAATACGAGTCTCGATATAGGGAATATAATTAAAACAGTTTAAGTGATATTAGCGAACGAGCAAGCGTCGAATTATTAGGTTTTCATTTTTGTTTTTTTTTGAAAGTTGTACCTAAACGTGATAAAGGGGTTTTTGGCTTTGTTCTTTGTTTATATGTCGCTTTGGTTTTTCCTATACGATTCGCGCAGTTTTGATTCTTAAAATTTCGTTCAATAGCTAAACGTTTATTATTTTCACCTTCGAGAATTTTATAATAACTATTATTATTGCTCACGTGCGCACTTTTATACGAGGTAATATTTAAACTTTAATTTAGGTGTACTAGATGTACGAATGTGGGAATTATCCATATACGATACATTATATACGCAACTTAAGCATTATCGCACAGAAAGTTCACACAAACTCATATACATTGTACGCGTGCAGAAATATACTCTCATTATACGTATTACTGGAAAGTTTTATCATCGTTTCGCAAAATTCTATTGAAAAACTTTAGTAACTCTGGAATTTCTTGTGCAGTACATGAAAAACAATTAAAATTGTCGGGCCGTGTATTCGTCTTGTAAGTTAAAATTATTATCATTGTATAATCTTATACGGTCCGTAATAGGGCATTGACATGGTTTGCCTTTTCTACTGCGCCACATTTACAATTGCCATCCTTACTTAAATGAAAAAGAAATATATAAGACCCGAATATTCCACGTTAATAATTAGGTAGTGCAGAAATCGGGAGTAATTTTGATTTTGTGTCTATGTAATATATTGGGGATCGCGTATATTTTTGATGACTGGGAGTGAAACTGGCACACAACCTGCATAGTGTAAAAGTGGATATTATATTATTATATACTATAGAGTATTGTAAAGGAGAGTAGTACGCTGATTAAGCCTAAACTGGCGATGCAGTGTATTGCACCTCTGTAAATGTAACAAACTGTAAAACGTTAATTCGAATAATAAAGTATTCATAATAATAATAAAAAAGGATTATTGCTCAACTATTAAAGTTTTATGAAATTTTAAAAGAAATGACTAACTATTGAAATATGCTCATAAACCGATAGGTACCGTTGGCTTCAACGATGATGCAATAATACACGCTTCCCGTCGCATTTATTAATACGCATACGGCAGTTTCATTTGGTTATTCATAAGAGCCGATGCAAAAGATGGTCAATATCGCTTAAACTGGAATCTCATCTGAGTACTTACGTATGTATGCATGTTTTATTTTACGTATGCGTTGCGTGTATGTAAACTATACATACACATATATATATATATATATATATATATATATATATATATATATATCGCTTTATTGCCCGCGATTGTGTTATTCATTATTCCGATACCATCCGAGATTTCTGAGAATTTTACTTGAATCTCGTAAAGCCTTTGACCGTAGGTTATTTCTTTAATACGTCGATAGATATCATCGTAGTCGTTAGTTTCGCTTCCTTTTATGTATAATCACATCGGTTAGGATGGTAATTGTCGGAAATATTTACTTACTTACTTGGTTATTACGCAACAAACTGGCTCGAAGAAAAGCCAGTTTTAAATAAAAGAGGCCTGGCTACATTGCCATGCAGACTTCATCGCGAATTGCCTCTGTGCGATATCTTTTTGTACGTTACGTACCGTAATTTCGAAAAGCTAACCTAACCTAGTGTCGCCGTTTTCACGGTTACCTTTCGAGACTAATGCGTCGTTCTCGATATATCGATTGAAGTGTCGATAAGTTCGATTTATTTCGTTCTTATTCATATTATTAGCGTATACTGTCTTTCGTCGACATTATTATTTATTCGACAAATCACTTATATATTCTTAATAACGATTTATTTGTAAACAATAGACAAGTAGATATCAGTGGCGGCTCGTCGTTAAAAAAACATCTAACGGTCGCAATTACGCCTTACTCCTCCCCAACATACGCAGGCGAACATTTTTTTCTTTCACACAACATCGCGAAGTAACATTAATAATATCAAAATCGATAGATTGTAATACAAATACGAGAACCTTTTAAAACTGTAATCAGAAAAAGTAAAAATGATTAAGTTAGATGATCAATCCCAAGATAAAAAATTATATTATATATTAAAAATTTATTTCCGCACGAATAAATATAAAATTAATACAATTAGATAAGTATAAACATTTTTAAAATACTAAAACGAAACAATTAACTACGCATAATAATTAAGTATTCTTGTTTTTTTCGCAATTTACACGAAACAATCCTCTGAAAATGAAATAATCAATTACCGTGTATAAATAATAAAGCTTCAGTAAGGAAAAACTTCTACGTATATTAAAATAATAATATGGACAACATAAATTGGAGAGTGGCGATGAAACAATTCACACGCGGAAATGTACACGGTAAAAGAAAGAAACACCGATAGAAATTCGATGGAGAAAAACTAATCTCAGAAAGATGAAATATAAGTCGTGTAGTATGCCAACTCAACGGCACCCACGTGTTATGAACAACACAATGAAAAAAACCCGTACTGCCGTGTCAAGTGTGTGTACTTGAACGATTAAACTGTACACTCATAGTATATCATCATTAGGCGCTAAATCTTCATATAATGCTGTATATGACTTTTCGATGCCTTCTTCAGGTTGCATCGATTAGGCAACGACCAACCGTTGTAACTAGGCATTTCAAAACAATTTTGAAAGATTTTTTACAATATATTCTACAAAAGAATATAAATAAAATTCACTTATTTTGTTTAATCTCCATTAAATAAATAGTACATTCAACTAATTTATTACATCGTCAATTTTTATGCCGTTCTGGATATTTCTGGTGGTTGTGCAACAGTGCAACCTTTATATATGAGCCGCCACTGGTAGATATACAATTTTATATAGCGATATATAGACTATAACTTGTAAGAAAATTTTTAATAAATGTAATCCAGTTAAAGGTTTAAATACAATCCTGTATTTTTAACTGTAGGATTTTTCATCATTATTACGCACATATATACTATTTTATTTTATATATATATAATATACATACTTGGATAACGAATGGATAAATGATGATAATCATGATGATATGTATAGATATATATATATTAGTAATATCATAACTTTTTAAAAATATTTGTATCTTCTTCTTCTCGTGCCGTATCCTCAATGGATGTTGGGGATTATCTCTCTCACTTCCAATCTGTTGGCTAAATAAGGTTTCTGTATTAATGTCCATTCTTTTGCATTATCCAACCATGCGTCCTTCCTTTCCCCGTTTTCCAATAATGTATCCTTCAATTATCAATTGTAACATTTCATATCTGTTGTTCCTCAAGATGTGCCCGAAGTAAGCTATTTTTCTTTTCTTCATAGTTTTTTTTGCTAACGTTAATCTTTTATTTAGTCGCTTTAGTATTTCCGCATTTGATACTTTATCCGTCCATGGAATCTTTAGCATCCGACGGTATAGCCACATCTCAAACGATCTTAATCTATTTAGTATTGATTTTTTGATCGTCCACGCTTCCGTTCCATATAGTAGTATGGCCCATATGTAACATTTCACAAATCTCCACCTGGTGTCCCATTTTATCGTTTTGTTCACAAATATACCTTTCATGTAACGCGTTTCTTGCATATTCAATTCTCGTTTTTATTTCATAATCAGGGTCCCATGTGCTGTTAATATTATATTATAGGTATTTAAATGTATTAACCTGTTGTATGATTCTATTATTGATTTTAATTGATGTCTTTTTTGTTCCTGTCTCTTTGCTCACTACCATAACTTTAGTTTTATTGCAGTTTATGAATATACCCATTTTATTAGATTCCGTATTGACCCCTTTTACCATCTTTTGTAACTCATGTTCGTTATTTGCAATCAAAATCAGCATATCGGATGCTATTAATAGTGTGGCCGTTTATTTGTATTCCACCTACGTTGTCCGATTTTCCGGAATACATTATCAGAATACAAATTAAATAACATCGGCGAAAGCACACAGCCCTGTGTCTAACATCTTTTCTGATCTTAATTTCTTCTGTTTCTGTTTCTTCTGTTCTTACTACGGCTACTTGGTTGTAGTACAAATTCTCAATTACTCTTTGTTCTTTACCATCTATTACAATATCGTTAGTTTCCCATGTTTTACACTATCGAAAGCCTTCTCGAAGTCGATAAAACAAACATAAACGTGTTTTTCGTGATCCAAACATTTTTGTACTAGTACCTATAAGAACACCAGGGCTTCCCTTGTTCCAACTCCATTTCGAAATCCAAATTGTTCTCTGCTGACATTTTCTTCGCATTTTTTGTATATTCGTATATAAATGATTTTCAAAAATATTTTCAGCGTATGGCTCATAAGATTAGTCTGTATTCTTCAGATTTCTTTGAGCTATGCTTCTTTGGTATTGTAATAAATATAGATTTGAGCTAATCACTAGGCAATTTACCAGAGTTATATATTTTATTGAATAGTTCCGTCAATTTTACAATATTTGATTCGTCTATTAATTTTAATATTTCGGCATATATCTGGTCCAGATGCCTTTCTGCTTTTACTTGATTGCGTATTTTACCTGGCTTTCGATTATGGTTGTCCCCGAGGTTTCATTGTCGTTCTTTGATATACTTGTTACATCTTTGAACAGTTCATTGACACTATTCTTCCGGCTTTCTCTGCTATTAAGTTGCCATTTTTATCCAGTAATTTTGGGACTGACTAACATCTACGTTTCCCTGCCAATTCGTTTAAATTTTTATGTGTATTAAACTCGTCTGCTTTTTCTCGTAGACGTTTGATCTCTTCACATTTTTAGTTTATCCATTTGTCTTTAGCTTCTCTGATCTTAATCCGAATTTTTCTATGTATTCCTATATAGTTGCTTGTTCCTTTGTTTTTTCGACGTAACTCCATTAAGGATAGTATTTCCTCTGTTATCCATTCTTGTTTTTTCACAACCGATTTTTGAGTAAGGTGATCTTGTGTCACTTTGTTCATTTCCATTTTTAAGTCATTCCACGCTTCGTCAACATCTGCTATATTGTTGTTGTTGATAATAAGTTTATGTATTCCTTCATTTAACTGTTCAGCGACTTTTACTTTGACGTCTTTGTTATTTAAGTTTTCTACATTGATTCTACATTGTTTATTATTACTTTCCATCACCTTCAATTTTATATGCAAGGTCATAACTACAGGATTGTGTTCTGGTACAATATCAGCGCCAAAGTCTGAGTATGTTTTAACAACCCTAATTCCATTTCGGTGTCTTTTGCCTATTAATATGTAGTCTATTTTCTTTATACCACTACTACGGACGATTACGATGTATTAAAGAACTCGCTGCAAGCGAATAATGCAGCTTTTTATACGCATTTACCGGCAAACCGTAAGCCACTAAAAATGGTGCTTAAAGGTTTACCCGTTGATTTACCTATTTCTATTATTTCTGACACGATATCCTCCTTTACTGTGTTCGACTCGATCACTCCTTTCAATAAAAAGTCCGACACTTCTCCTCCTATTTATCTTGTTGCTTTTCCACATGGCACAGATATCAGGAAGGTCTTAAACTATAATATTATCGAACATTGTGTTGTACGCTGGGAGAAATATAAACCGAGGACGGGAGTGTTACAATGCTATAGATGCCAGTTGTACGGACATGTTTCTTCCAATTGTAATATGCCGCGCAAATGTGTAAAATGTGGCTTGGACCAGTACATCTTCTCAACAGAAATGTGCAAATTGTAATTCACCGCATGCTGCTAATGATACATGTTGCTTGGTCCGTAAGAAGATTCTTTCCCGAGCTCAACCCAAAAGACAAGTTACATTTACAAATTTAAAATCATATTCTAACGATGTAACTACTAGTGTTAATATTTCTCGGAATATAAATAAAAATAATTTTAATGTTAATACAAATAATAACGGTAGTAGTAGTAGTTGTAGTATTAATAATGTTAACGCGCTCCCTAGAAGATGGTACGCTGAGACTGTACGTGGTAAGAACCCGGTGTATGTGGAGAGCAGCAATTCCTCTTCATTCTCCGAATTAATTGACTTTTGCAAGCAATTAAATGTCGGTAAGTTGCTGGCAGTCGTCAAACAAGTTTGTAGAAGATTGTCGGCATCTAATCATGCCGATCTCTTTTCCAAATTTATGATTATTGTCGAAACTGTTATGCAGTGTTTCTAATATTAATAATTAAAAATGAATCGAAATATAGATAACAAAAATATAAGCCTAGTTGGTTGGAATGCTAATTCAATTTATCCTAAAATTAATGAATTTACACACTTTTTACTAGAATACAAAGTAGATATTGCTGCTATCTGAGAAATTAAACTTGATAGTAAAATATATCTTAAAATCCCAGGTTATAGAATATACAGGGTAGACAAAAACAGGCGCAGCGAGGGAGTGGCTTTGCTTGTACATAATAGAATCGAGCACGACGTCTTACCTGCCATATGTCTAAATTATTTCACGCAATAGGTATCCAAATATGTATTGATCGATCTATCGTTAATTTAATATGCGTTTATCGGAACCCTAAAAATAATATAAAATTCTCTGACTCTGATTTAAAATTATTATTGGGCACGAACACTTCCACTATTATTATAGGTGATCTTAATTGTAAGCATAAATCTTGGAACTGTTTCAATAGCAACCATGCTGGAACGTCTTTGTTTGAAGCCTCGTTGAAATATAACTTTCACATATTGTCACCAATTGATCCTACATATATACCAGCACAACGTAATCAAAAACCTAGTATAATATTAGTTAAAAACTTCCACAATATTACCATACCTACATCATTATCACTGTTGTCTTCTAATCATAATCCCATTCTATCTTATATTACACCTAATGTCAAACACAGTACAATAATATCACCTAAAAAAAATTTTTCTTTATAAAAAAGCTAACTGGAATCTATTCAAAACACACATTAATGAAAACATAAATTTATTCGACAGACTTCATACTTGCGATGATATTGACACTTGTGTAACTGAATTTAGTAAACTTGTTTCAAACGCAGCTGCTTTGAGTATACCAAAGATTGTTGTTCCTGGATATCATTCTAAGTCCAGTGTTCCGCCTTATAGAAAAATAATTTTATCTCTCAAAAATTACTACAGACGACAGTCAACTAAACACAAATTTACTCCAATGTATAACAGTTCGAGGTGTATGTATTTATTATTAGTTAAGTTTTCTTCTCATTTATTAGTGGACTGGAAAAATAGTAAATGGAGCAACTTTTTAACGACTCTTTCTCCAAGTAATAATACTTTATGGAAAGCGAACAAATATTTAACAAAACGAAACCAATTACTACCATATAAACTACGTGACAAATTAGAATTGCTAGCTTCACATTTTGCCGGTGTTTGTAATCGTTATAATAACTTAGTTCCGCGTTCACACTACTATAACATACGTAAAGTGGTGGCACGTCAACTAGCCCCTTCCACTCCTCCAGCAGAGATATTACTTGCGTCACCATCTGAAATTACTAAATATATCAAATCTTTAGGAAATAAAGCATCCTATGGTGATGATCAGCTTTCTGCAATTTTAATTAAGCAGCTCCCTCGTAAGGCAATTGTATACCTTACCAAAATCACCAACGACGTTATCAAAACTGCGTATTCCCCACACCCTGGAAAACAGCCAAAATTATAGTTATACCCAAACCAAACCGGGTCGTGACGTTACAAACATCAATAACATTCGACCAATTAGTTTACTATGTACTCTCAGTAAAATAGTTGAAAAGGTTATATTACATCGATCACAAACTTTCTCTACAACAAATAATATTATTATTCAGGAGCAATTCGGGTTTAGAGTCAACCATTCCACTATACATCAGGTTGCTCGAATAGCGGATTACATAACCGACAACTTTAATTTTAATAAACATATCGGTTTATTATTGATTGACATTGAAAAAGCATTTGATTCAGCTTGGCACATAGGAATTATATATAAACTACTTCGATTTAAATTTCCCTTATCATTAATAAAATTAATAAATTCGTATTTAATCAATAGAAATTTTTACGTTTCCCATCTTAACCATAAATCCGGTATCAGATCTTACTGCTCAGTGGTCCCGCAGGGCAGTGTGCTAGGGCCTTACTTATTTTTAATTTTAATAAACGATATCCCTAAACTACCTCATATTAATATCGCCTTATATGCTGACGACCTCGCCCTGCTAACTCTGTCTTTAAATACTACAAACGTTGGAGATTGAAAATAAACACAGAAAAAACGGAGGCGATACTTTTTTCAAGACGACGCCCACTAACGTTACCTGAGGTTACAATTGATGGTAAATGTATTCAGTGGTCGACGCAATTTCGATACTTAGGAGTGATTCTCGTCTATCGTTCAATGACAATATTACTAACTGCATTGACAACGCGCTCAAAGCTATCCCTATACTCTCGCCAATTTTTAATCGTCATTCTTCTTTATCTATTTCAAACAAAAAGTTATTATACACATCTATTATTCTACCCCGATTAACTTACACCTGCCCTGTTTGGTTTTCGGTTTCCAACAGTACTCATAAAAAATTACAGCTGTTGCAAAACCACTGCTGCAGAATCATATTAAACGCCCATAGATGTACTAAATTGCGTGATATGCATTCGCAGCTTAACCTTTTAGATACACTTACCTATATAAACAAATTATCTAGTAAATTTTACCATAATTGTTTAATACAGCTGTTGCAAAACCACTGCTGCAGAATCATATTAAACGCCCATAGATGTACTAAATTGCGTGATATGCATTCGCAGCTTAACCTTTTAGATACACTTACCTATATAAACAAATTATCTAGTAAATTTTACCATAATTGTTTAATGCATGACAGCGCATTAATTAACACCATAGGGGGTTACGACATGTCGAGTCTCATCGTGCGATATTCTAAATACAAACACCGCAGAATTAAACATAGATTACTTGTTTAAGAATTATTTTCCTATTTACTACGTGTTTTCCCTCTTTACTTAAGTTCTAATTATAATTTATTTTTATTGTTTTCTTGCAGGTTTTTTTTTTCTAATTTTTTCCTGTACTTAAAAGTTTAAAACTTTAAATTTTACGTTTTAAATTTTAATTTTATTACATATACATTAGATGTAGATATACATTAGTAAGTTAACTGTTAAGGTATATATATAAGGTACTTAACATTCTTCATTATTCAATTATTCATGTATTCATGATTTTGTTTATATGTTTTGTAAATATATATTTCTTCTTCTTCTTGATTTCTGATTATATAAAATTTGGTTTGTCTGCCGGGTATTTCCATGTATATAATCTTCGTGGTGGGTTATCAAACCATGTATTAGATACAAGCAGTTCTTCTTCTTAACCAAATTGTATTAATCTGGATACCCTGTCATTTTGTATGCCGAGCCCATAGTCGCCTACTATATCTGTAACTTTGCCTCTACCCCTTTTTGCATCGAAATCACCGAGTATTATGTTTATTTTTTGCTTCTTAGTTATTTTCATAAGTTCTTTCATCTGTTCAAATAACAGTTCAGCATCGGGTTTGTCATTGGTAGGTGCGTAGACTTGTATTATGTTAATGTTCACTGGATCACCTTTTATTTTGAGCATCATCAGTCTTTCGTTGTAAGGTATATTAATTCTATAAGTGTTTTTGAAATTCTTTCGCTTGTAATGATTGACACCCCATGTTGATTACTGTTATTACTGCCCTGAGAAGTATACGCTACATTTATTGGAGATGCATTTCCCTGTATTCGCCCATCTTATTTCGCTCACTCCTAATATGTCAATGTTGAGTCGCTCTATTTCATTTGTTGTATTTCTTAGTTTCCCAGCCATTAATATACTTCTCACATTCCATGTTGCGATTCGGTAAGCGTTTTCCAACACCTTTAGTTTGCGGTTGTTTCTGTTGTCTGCCATTGTAATAATGTACTCGGAATTTTCCTGTCCCTAACTTTCACCGCGCATTTGCTCCCTCCTGTAGAGTACCACACCAACGAGGGCGTGGGGGAACTCGAGTCATTCCACATCGCTGTGTCTGACCGTCCATTTTCTGATGTAGTATTGCTACGACATCCCATGGGTGTAGCATTCGTATGATTATCTTTATGCACCATGTTGGTTGGGGAAACGAAATACAGTGGTGGTTTCCCGTTGCCTTCCATCGGATTTTCTTTCGGGGTTTACTCCCATAGCTTTTGAATAAACATCCTAACCGTATGGCAGCGGTTTGCTACTGGGGTAGCAGGTGCGGCCTCAACTCGCCAAGGGTTAGTAAGCAGTTTTAGGTAGGCAAAGTTTTATAGACAGTTCCCAACCTGTCTCTTTGTTTCCTCGTGCTTACTACCCTGTCACGACTGGAATCATCTGCCTGAGACTTTTCATCAGTAGCCGCTCTTGGTTCGCGACTGCTTGTTTGACTGACGTCTTATTCGCAGCTAACCTACATATCTACAGTTCACTCCACTATCCGCCACCTGTGGACGCGCGCCGTTCCAGTTGATATTTGTATACTCCATTTAATTCATAATATCGTATACATACAACATAAATTGAATTTGCTGAATATATATAATACAAATAAATGAAATACTGTTTTCTCTATTGCTGGGAAGAT
Source organism: Coronaproctus castanopsis (assembly GCA_032883995.1). Taxonomy (NCBI): domain Eukaryota; kingdom Metazoa; phylum Arthropoda; class Insecta; order Hemiptera; family Monophlebidae; genus Coronaproctus; species Coronaproctus castanopsis. Next base: position 182,281,567 of record CM065053.1, read on the forward strand.
TGAAAAACCAAGAAATTACTGGTATTGAAGGTTCATATTCCTGAATTGTTTGGCTGAACAGCTCCTAAAGCGGTTCCAAAATTTGTTGTGCAAAAACTTAATCTCAGATAAAATGTCCCTAACCAGTGTGTTGAAATAGAATGTGCCATTCGCGAGGGCGCTCAAGATTGTCTACAGTATCATTCCAGTGGATACCTGAGTGGCTGGACAAATTTGACATAGACACATTTCAGAGATAGATAATAAATGTTACTTAGAATATCGTAGACTTATGGAACACAGCAGCGGCTATTAAATGAAGAATTTAAAATAGCTTTGACATCGCTACGTGAATCCATGAAAGTTACTACATTCTGAGTGATATTTGCAGAAGCGTAAAAGCGAAGCGGTCTGAGAATAGCAAGACACTCATCCGTAAATATTGGTGAAAATTTAGGTAGTTTAAAAGTTTTTGTCGCGTTCAAGGAGGGAATAATAAATGCGGAACCAACTCCATCGGTAGATTTGCCACCAGTATAAAAACTTATATAATCTTGTCAAGGGAGCTGAAGAAGCGTATCAAACTGGACTGATTTGTTTGCGGTCATTAAAGGTATCGAAGTCTATAGATATGTGTAAATAATTAATTTCGAATGGTAACTGAAAATATCGATGGAAAATGGGGAATTGTACTATCCTTATAGTTAAATAAACGTTTGGGAAATTGTACAAAGGAGAGGACGTATGTATAACGCGTTAAAAATTATAGATCAATGGTTTATGAGACATCAGTTTTTACGCAAATCTTAATTTAAATATTTCTCCACTTTACATAATTTCACTGTTCCACTTTTATTTATGGTATATATTCTCCATGTGCATTAAACTATATATATATACACCCACACACACACACACACTCGCTTTTTAAAATATAAGTTACACTAAATATGAATGAATTTAATCAAACTACTGTTATTATATAATTTTTTAAGATTAATATAAAGGGAATTTGTATATTCTAGCTCGATCTACCAGAGTAGCTCAAAACTACAAGTATTCATAGTCACCGATAGATATCGCTGACATGTTAAAAAGACTATCATTGAAAGGAAATTACATTATAATTCTAAAAATAATTCTTTAAATTGTATTAAAATTCAAGATTTCGACCTTTGTCTCCCCTCTAACGTGTACAATAATATTTAATAAATGGTACACGTATATTATAGTACACGTTAGAGTGGAAATGAAAAGATCGAAATCTTGAATTTTAATACAAATTAAAGAATTATTCTTAGAATTTTTGTCGTCAACTGGTAATATGATATACACATATGGTATTGCTTTTTTTTAATACATCATTTAATTTTCTAGTAAAATATATATTTTTCATTCCACATTAATTGCACACTAAAATCTACCATTTTACCGTAATTTATTTTTAATTATAAATATATTTATGTAAAATATAAAAAGCCTGGCTCTAACCTTGCGATAACAAGTAAGGTGACAACAAAGAAAGAATCTTGATACAAGTCTGACTATGGTATTCTAATCTATGACTTTGATTTCATTCTCAACGGTCAAATATGTTCTTAAAAGGCGTCCTCAAAACCACTACGTGGCCGGTGGATTTGTCGTTTATTAATGCAATATTTGTTTTTTTTTTTAAACTATATCGTTATAAAATATTAAATCGACATTAACTTATAAAAACTAATAATTTGCTTCGACAAATCTTAATACACATACTTTTATTTACATGATAAGAGTTTTCGATAATGCTAGCAATTCTTCCACACTGAGAAAATGTCTGTTCCTAGATTTAATACCTTCAAATATGAAGAATCGTTTTTCAATGGTATGAACAGTCCTAAAATAAAACAATCCCGTTTACTGCATAAAATTCATTAAACTAGTTTTACAGACTAATAAAAATATTGCTTCCAATTCTGGCTTGGTTGTAAGGAAATTAATCCCAACAATATATATGAGTGGAGATCTAGTTATAAATTATTTCAACATCGTTTAAAACAAGATTTTAATTAGATTGTGAGTCAAATCTAAATGTACTGCTTGAGTTGTTCAACAAAAAAGGATTTTATATATATATATATATATATATATATCATCATCATCTTTGTTGCAGCCCTAAGACTGGTCCATCGCCACGACATAGTTCTCTAATATTTGTTACAAACGTATTTCCCGGCCCTCCACAGATTCTTTTTTCTGGAATTTTACCTTCAAAGATATCTCGCAGTAATACATGGCCAATCCAAGTTATACGCGTTTTCCGTACTCAATTTATTAAAAACCTTTTCTCTTCTATTTGCTGGAGCACCTGTTTATTTTCGAGTTTTTCTTCCCAACTTATCCGCTACATTTTCCTTCAAGCCCACATCTCGAACGCTTGTAATTTGTTAATATTTCTTTTATTTAACGTCCAGACTTCAGCACCATAAAGGACTACGGACTACACACATCTTCAATATCCGTTTTCGAAGATTCAACTGCATCGACTTTTGTCTTAATATACCTTGCTTCTCTTGAAATGCGTATTACGCTACTCCAATCCGATGGCTAATTTCATCGTCACAGTACCAACCTGGCCGGGATATTTAAACTTATGGTACTCGTTCAATATTTTTTTCATATAAAAAAAGGTCGTGGTGTCCTTCCAGTTTTCATTATTTTTGTTTTATTTAGATTGATTTCCATAACAAGTACCTTAACTACTCTATTTAAACGGGGTATCATCTTTTGAAGCATATGAAGAGATCCTGCTAATGTCAGAAATTTTATGGTTTTTAATTTTTCTCCTCCTATGTTTATTCCATAGTTTGTATTTTTAATTATTAACTCTAAATACATGGTGACAGCAAACATCTTTACTTTACACCGTTATTTACATTTACTGGGCCTGATAAATCATCATTAATTTTAATTAGCGCTTTTTGTCTTTCATAAAGATTATATATAAGCCTGAGTATACGTTGAGGACATCCTATTTCCTCCAGCCGTAAGAAAGACTTATTCCAACGCACTTTGTCAAATGCTTTATAGTAATCAATAAAGCATATGCAAATATCACGATTTACACTCATCATTAGCTCTCCAATATTTTGAAATGCGCCTATTGCATCCCGTATAGTCTTGTGTTTACGAAATCCAAAACTGAAATTTATTTAGACATACTTCTATATATCGTTCTAATCGTTTTTTTATTATTTGCAACATTATTTTTGAAACATGTGGAATTAGGCTTATTGTTCTGAAATCTTCACATTTATTTGCAGCTGATTGTTTCGCTATTGGCACCATTACTGTTGTGTAGTGATCATCTGGCCATTTAGACTGCCTGTATACTTCCGAAACTAATTTTAAAAGTTCATCTTTTAACTTTTTCCCGCTATTTTCTATGAATTCTGCAGGAATATTATCAATACCCAGTGCTTTATTATTTCTTAGCATTTGGAGAGCTACGTCAAATTCATGTCTCATTACACCATCATCTAATTGACCGCCTACTTCTTTTGGGAACCACTTCAATGAAGATTTTGCTTCGTACAATTTTTCAACGTATATCCTGCTAGACTTTCTTTTTGTCCATCACAATTTCATAATCATTATTATCTATCTTTTATTGCTGTATATTTTTATATTTCTTCGCCAACTTTTTTACTTTTTTATACACTAAGTGTTCATGGATTATTAGGTTTTACAATCAAAATATATTAATTTACGAACAAATATTTTGATAAACATTTAATTACATTAAATTACGAAAACGACAATTAATAAACGTTTTAATTACATTGAATTACGAAAACGACATTTAAAACGTTTTAATTACATTAAATTACGACAACGACATTTAAAACGCTTTAATTACATTAAATTACGACAACGACATTTAAAACGCTTTAATTACATTAAATTACGAAAACGACATTTAAAACGTTTAATTATATTTAATTACGAAAACGACATTTAGAACAAATTAAAACGAGGAGGAAAAAGAAACGAGCACGACATAAAACGAACAACCAGGGACACATTATACAACGACCTCCATCTTATCTATAAAGGTTAACGATAAATTAACTACAACGCGTGACAATTATCAGTATTACCACAATGTAATTATAAAATAGTAGTATTCTAAATATAAGATTTAAATATTAAATTTTAAACAGATAAATTAATCGTAACATACTCCCCCGGCTGAACTATTGTTCAGAGGTGGGTAAAATTATTAATGATGAAATTGGTCTTTTACAACGAAACATACAAAAATTGCGATATATATTTTGTACTGACGAGTAGTTCGATGTCCGACACATTTACATGCAAATGGTCCAGCAAAATCTACACCTGTGTTGGCAAATGGACGATCGATTTCGATTCTTGCGGCAGGTAACTGACCCATTATTTGTTGACTCGTTTGGGCTCTTAATCTGATACAATGAACACAATTTTTAATAATGAGTTTGATCACATTTGTCAGACCACCGACAATCCAATGTTTTGCTTGAATGTGTGACGACAAAAATAAACGACCAGCGTGAAAGTATTTTTCATGTAAATGTCTTATATAGATCCGACAAAGATGTGATCGAGCATGCAAAATAATTGGATGTTTCTTCTCCATTGAAAACGACGAATTATGAATCCGACCGCCAACACGCAGAATGCCATCAACATCTAGAAACGGTGTCAATGATAGTAGTCTACTTTTCTTTTTCAATGGAAATTCATTTTTTAACCGATCAACATCTTCTGGAAACGACGATTGTTGTTCTAGACGAATAAGAACTGTCAACGCACGCTTAAATTCGTCATTGTCTATTACCAACGATTCAAATTTTATTGAAATTTTTGAACGATTGCCGAATCGTAACATATATGCAACGACTCGAACCAACCGAGAGTACGACGAAAATTTATCAATAAAATTATATGTCACAGCAGTGTTGCACGTAATCTTTATCCTACGCCTTTCCAAAGCACTATGAACATCAAGATTCGGAATTCGATGTAACGAAAATGCATTTGACATCATCAAGAATTTGGGACCATGTACCCATGCCTTGTATGACAGAAAGTCATTACATTTCAATCCTCGAGTACCAATGTCAGCAATATTTTCAGCTGTAGGCACGTAATGCCAGCAACGAAAGGGTAATAATCTCGAGATTTTGGTAACACGATTAGCAACAAACGTCTTCCAATTTGTCGAAGGTGCCGACAGCCAACAAAGGACAACAGTTGAATCTGAAAATAAATAAACTTTTGAAATATCAATGTTCAAAATTTTCCGAACTTTATCAACCACTGACGCTAACAACGCTGCAGCCAACAACTCCATCTTGGGTATAGTAAGTGGTCGTAATGGAGCAACACGAGTTTTCGAACAAACAAGTTGACACGTTACATTATCGAGGTGCCCAACTGTACGAAGGTAAATGACGCAACAAATTGCTTTACTACTAGCATCGCAAAATCCTATGATCTCGGACGATGGTGTCATTGAAAGAAGTCGAGGAACGACGAACGATTCCAATTTACTTAAATCGACGATATAATCTGTAAAAAGCTCTGATAATTTTTCTGAAACTGAATCATCCCAGGATACACCTTCTTTCCACAATTCTTGTAAAAGCAATTTGCCATTAACTGTTATCGGAGATATTAATCCTAGAGGATCGAATGTGCGCGATATACAGGACAGCATTATCCTCTTTGTAAGCTTTGAACCAATTGGACAAGAATTTACATTTAGTTTGATTTTAAAATTATCTTGATCAGGCAACCACGATATACCTAAAACCTGAATTTTTTGTTCAAAATCACGAGCATCATTATTTAACAACAAATTTGAATTTAACTTCTTCAAAAAATCTATCGAATTCGATGCATATTTTCTTAAATGAAATCCATGGTTTTCTAGCTTACTATGGATCACATTTTGTAAACGTATCATCTCGTCTACTGTTTTACCACCACATAATAAATCATCCATATAAAAATTGTCCGTTATTATTTTCGAAGCTACAGGATGTTTATCTTTTATTTCCTCAGCAATGACATTTAGACATTTCGTGGCTAGGAACGAAGCAGGAACGGTACCATATGTGAGCGTGTTTAATCGATACTCCTGGACAGCATCGGAAATATTTTCTCTCCATAATATCCTCTGCATATCCCTGTCATCTTCGGCAACCCATATCATTCGATACATTTTTTCTATATCTGCACAAAAACAGTAATTATACGAACGCCACGAAATCAATATATCAAATAAATCACGCTGTAGCACTGGACCGACCATCAATACATCATTTAATGACTTCTGATCCTTAGTTTTTGATGATGCATTAAAAACTACACGAACCGGAGTAGTTAAACTATCCTTCCGAATAACTTCACGATGAGGAATATAGTAAACAGGCGAACTGACTGGGTTGACTCGTGACATGTATCCGCTTGATAAATATTCCTGTAAAAAATTATTATAAAGAGATTTCACGTCTATTCCAAGTGTTCGTTCGATTCTAAACAAACTCGATAACGCTTTACTACGATTATTAGCGACCAAAGTTCGATCTGTGTTAAACGGCAATTTTACAACGAATTTTCCGTCTGGGGCTATTGAATAATTATTTTCAAAATGCTCAACACATTTATCTTTTATCGGAATGTTCTTCTGTGAATTCTCATTGACGCATTCCATTTCCCAAAATTTATTTAGATCATTGTAAATGTCTTGTATGGTACAACAACCAGAAAAATTAATGTCATTTTTTTTGACGTACGACAAAGAACCAGAGACGATCCATCCGAATTTGGTTAGTCTAGGAGTTAGACCTTCGATACTTCTAGTTTCATTACAAAGACATTTTTCATAATATTCGGCACCCAGTAAAATGTCAACATTTCCAATAGCGATATTTTTTTGTGCAAGAGCTGGATCCGCCAATTGTAATCCTTTAATAACATCTTTACTTAATTTCATCTCATTTTCAACGAACGCGGTATATGCTATTGCTGAAGATGGAACGATATCCGCTTCTATTTCTAACGAAAAAGTCTGAACACGCGATTTTACTGTAATATTTACCGACGCGTTAATATTTACCAAACTACCGATTCCACGAACCGAAAAATTAGGTTTAAACGGCGAAATAGGTAAACCATATTTTTTAACAAATGTGTCCGATACTAAAGTTGCTTGCGAACAACTATCTAATAAAATACGAGCGTTTCCGACCGTACCATTACATTCAAATTTAACGAGAGCCGACGGTAAAAGTATAAACTTATTTTTAATACTTCGTAAGCAAGATAACGACGATAATTCGCTTGAATTTACGGTTTTCTGATCAATCACCAACGAATTATTATTACTTATTACGGAATTTGTTAAATGTTTGGATGCGGTTTCTAATTTAGGTGGAAAATGCAACAACGAATGATGATTTTTTCCACATTTACAACGATAATTTGATGTACATTGTTTCGCGATATGATTAGAAGCGAAACATATTAAACAAAGACGATTACTTTTTACATATTCGAATCTTTCATGGGGTGATTTATCTTTAAACTGTGTGCATTGATTTAAATAGTGATTTTTTAAACATAACGAGCATTTTGCATTTATTGTAATAAACGATTTCTTTTCAAGTTGTTGTTTTTTATAATCTTTTAAATTTACCGAAAACGAATTGTGTTTATGCCTTTCTTCGATAACGAATGAACGAGATTGCAAAAATTTGCTTAATTCTTCATATTTCGGAAATGTTTTATTAGTTAAAATCGAATTTTCCCAATCTTTTTGTGTGTTATAATCTAATTTCGTACTAACTAAGTATGTAATAAACCGTGAAAAGGTATTTTCGATATTTTCACCGCATATTTTTAAACCCGACAGGATAGAATTAGTTTGGTCAACAAGTTTTTGAACGCCAAATTCATTTTTTATTGATTGTAAATTAATCAAATTACGAAAATGAGTGCGTATAATCGACCGACGATTTTCATACCTTTCTAAAAATCTCGACCAAGCTTCTAAATAAGCTGTTTCATTTAATTCAAAATCTTTTACTATATTGTGTGCATCACCGATTAAAGATTGTTTTAAGTAATATAATTTTTGAACATTTGATAAATCATTATTATTGTGTATTAAATTTTCGAACAAATTTTTAAAATCATAAAAATTTTCTTCCTTACCGTTGTACTTGGGAACATCAATATCCTTTAATTTAGGTTTCATATTTACCGACGTTGTTTCTAGTAATGAACTGTACAATTTCTCGGACGAAATCGAATTTTGCAATGTTTTAATTTTTGCGCAGTAACTGGCATAAACTTCTTGCATCTCTGCATCGTCATCCAGTAGTTGTTCTTGCAATTGACGGTGTTCTTTATTATCTTCATCGAGTAATTGACAAATTTGCATTGATAATTCTTCACAATTCATATTATATTTACGAAAATTAGACATAAGTTCATCAGCTTTTAATAAGTTTTCTGTGTTAACAGGATTATCTAAAATGTTACTAATTTTATCCTTAATTTTAAGTAAATTTATTTTAACGATGCGTTTAGTACGCTTAAGTTTATCCATATTTAACAATAACAAAATTAACAATCCGGCCCGGAGGACCAAAAATATATTCATGGATTATTAGGTTTTACAATCAAAATATATTAATTTACGAACAAATATTTTGATAAACATTTAATTACATTAAATTACGAAAACGACAATTAATAAACGTTTTAATTACATTGAATTACGAAAACGACATTTAAAACGTTTTAATTACATTAAATTACGACAACGACATTTAAAACGCTTTAATTACATTAAATTACGACAACGACATTTAAAACGCTTTAATTACATTAAATTACGAAAACGACATTTAAAACGTTTAATTATATTTAATTACGAAAACGACATTTAGAACAAATTAAAACGAGGAGGAAAAAGAAACGAGCACGACATAAAACGAACAACCAGCGACACATTATACAACGACCTCCATCTTATCTATAAAGGTTAACGATAAATTAACTACAACGCGTGACAATTATCAGTATTACCACAATGTAATTATAAAATAGTAGTATTCTAAATATAAGATTTAAATATTAAATTTTAAACAGATAAATTAATCGTAACACTAAGTCCCGCCTTCCTTGACTTTCCAGTTTCTCAAGTTGTTGGCACTGTAAGTTCCACCATTCTACTTTATCTTTTTTACATTCTCTATTAATATGATTTTTCAAGGACTTGTATTTTGGTGTTTCTTAATCTTCCCATCTTACTCGTATCATTTGTGTATTTTCTTTTCTCATCCATTCTTTGTAGTATTTCTTCAGTAATCCATAACTTGCGTTTAACTTGTCCCATTTTACCGTTTATTTTTTCAGCTGATACCTTGATAGCATTGTTAATGCCGGTTCATATTTTTTCTATATCATTTGCACCACTATCGTCCTTAACTATAACTTCTAATTTCTTATCCGTCTCTACCTGGTACTTTATTTTTGCCATGCTATCCTTAAGTTTATCAATATTCCAATTTATTTTTGCATGTTTTTTGCGAAAGTTTTTTTCAGCTTGAGCATTGTCTTTACAGTGACTCTAAATTATGGCCAGATTCTGCATCTCCTCCTGGATAAGCTTTTACCTGGTTCCTGTATCTATGTTTCACTTAGATATAATGATATAATCAATTTGGTATCTATGTTCCTCTCCTGGAGATTTCAACGTATAGCGTCAAAGTTTTGGAGCATTGTACCACGTATTTGTAATAATAAATTGTTTTTGCCTGCAGAATTCAATTAGGCGATCACCGCGACTATTTCTATTTCGTAATCCATATTTACCAGTTATTCCCTTTTCAAGGATCTTCCTTATGATTACATTGTCTTTATTTCGTGTTTTTTCCAACAGCTCTTCCAACTTCCCGTATGTTTCTTCAATTTTTTCTTCATTAGTGTTAGATGTAGGCATGTATACTAAAATCACTACCAGGTCTACTGGAGACGACGAAAAACGTACTAACAGAAACCTATTATCAACGGTTTTAATGTCTAATAATGACTGTTCTGACATTTTATTTAATACGAAAGCTACACCGTCTTGGCCGTTGTTACTTTTACCGTGTATAACTTTATATTCGCCACTAACAAATTCTCCTTCTTCGATCCAACGTGTCTCACTCATTCCCATAATGTCTATAATATAATTTTCCATTTCTCGTTTAATAATTTTTAATTTCCCTATTTGGAGCATGTGCGAACGTTCCATGCTCCTACTTTTAGGCAAGGATTTCGCTTGGTGAAGACCGAGAGAGCCTTGCAACTCTCACTGCCGGGCACAGCATAAAGGCACTCATCGTTGCTATTGAGTTTTCCGGTACTAAATATTGTACTTGAACTTTTCATGGTTTACCTAGAGAATAGTTTCTTGTTATCTTTCACATGATTTTATGTTGTGGTTTACCCCCCTAGCTAAAAGGACCCGGTTTTAAAGCACCAGATACTCGCCTACTCGCTCTAGATTGGTATTTACCAATCCGACTGAGGCACATATATGTCGCGAGCGAGTTACTGATAATCTATTGTTATTAATGCAAAAAAAATCTTAACGGTATTTAATGAAAGGAACAGAACCTTGCTCATTTTTTCTATCAGCGATGTGTTGTGAGTTCTGGTTTAGTTTTCGATCAATAAATTACTATCCTGCACGATGTGAACATACGGAACTCACGTGGTTGTTGTTTCGTTTCTCCGCCGGTGTGACATGTGACTCTAGTTACAACAACCTGTGCCCCGAATGTATTATATATATATATATATATATATATATATATATATATATATATATATATATATATAATGATAATAATGATAATTATTAACAAAGTAAATTCTAACTCTTAAGTAATTAAATAATAATTTTATTCAATATAGAAAACAGATTATTGCTTGGCAACAGAACTGTTTGCGATCAAACTCAATGTTCACGTTTCCCAAATATACATAACTTATTCGATTATGTAAAAATTTGCAATAGTTCTTCCCAATATTTTTCCTGAGTATGGGTAAATGTCGATGATATGAGTTTGTTCTGGACAAAACATTTTTTTTTTAATATATATATATATACAAATTGCAATCTGGCTGATGTAGCCAATAAGCAAATGGAATGTAAGCTATGACAGGATGGGAGATATCATTCAACAATGACACTCCGAACTACCTCTCCAATCATTCAAACCGGGGGGAAGATCTAGAGGTGTGCGATAGTTCAATCTGCGAGGCCCATTGACATGAAGTAATCTCTACTGCAATCCCGAACTACTTCGTGCACTTTTGGTATTTTTAAGTCTTTATGCAAATTTTCATTTCGTATATACCAGGGTGCACCGGCTATTAATCTTAGTATTTTTGATTGAGATCACTGCACCATTTTGATATTTGATATTGATGCTGTCCCCCAGAGTGATATGCCATGTGTCCACACCGGATTAATAACTGGTCTGTAGAGCAATAATTTCGATTTCAGAGGTAATTCGGAAGTTTTGCCCAGGAGCCAGTACATGTTCCGCAGTTTAAGTTTTATCTCTTTAACTTTGGTCCTGATGTGTTCCTTCAGGTCAAGCGGCGATCAAGCCACATAGCTATCGGACTTTATTTTCCTGTGGGATCCTACCATTAAGATCAACAGGAGGGCATGTGTTCCGCCTAGTTGTAAATGTAACATGTACTGACTTGGTTGGGTTAATTTTAACCCTGCAGACATATATATATATATATATATATATATATATATATATATATATATATATATATATATATATATATATATGATAAAGTAATCTGTGGTGGTTATTTATATACATATTTGACCGTAAATACTTCATGTATAAATGTTGGAAAATATTTCAATAGAACTATCTCATTGAAAGGCAATGAGCAGTCTATATTATGCATTATGCTTAATTCATGAACACACATATATTATATGATGAACATCTTCTGTATCATTACTGTAACAGTTACAACGTATGTTATTATTATTAATGATCTTTAATTTGTTTAAATAGTATGCAATAGAACCATTTCCAGTTGATATCTGATACATGATAAAGTTAATATTAAAATTTTTATCCTTAAAACGAACTAAGATATCAGGGAAAAACTTTTAATTAATTTACCTTTAGCTTCTGTATCGTATCTAGATTTAAATTTGGTAAGAATTGAATTATTGATATATTTGAAATTACTGTTATTCAGTTTACCACATTGAGTTAGTTCGTTTTTGAAGATAAGGGATATTTTTTTAATTCATTGGAAATACACGTACTAAAACCTGTAGAGAAATATTAGATACTTAGATACAGTAATGTACGAAAATGTTGCATCTATTAGAAATTTTCTACAATTACAATTGATATTTATTGTTTATTTAATGTAGGGTGATACGTACTAGCGCAATATGAATATAGTGACTATGTTAGTCCTTTATATAAAATTAGCTTAGCTTTGTAATTTAAACCCCGTAATTTTGCTCCGAGATTTTTTTTTTAAATGTAGCTCCACAGCTACTTCCTTTCTGCAATCTTAAACCTTAATTTAAATAAGCAGAAATCATGATTGTTCAGCATGTGGAGAGGTTTAACCCAATGGTTAAGCTCTGTTACGTATATTACTTAGTAACAACTAAGTCAGTAGGTTTGAAACGTTTAAGCCTTCTTAAGTCACGATCTGTGGGCAAAAGTGCCAAGGCCTCCGGATTTGGATGATAATGAAGTCTTCTGTGGTGTTGGTCAGCAAATCCTGTATTACTTCTTTAACCTATTTGATCTGTAAATCTGCATGTAGTGCATCATTTGGTAATTAGTCGAAGAAACTTATTCTGAGCTATTTGGTTTATTTTACGATTCGATGCTTTAGTACATCCCCATATTTGTATCCCATATTTCCATATGGGACTTATGATGGTGTTATATATTAACAATTTATTCTCCGACTTCATTTTAGAGTGCCGTCCAATTTGGTGTATTTGTTCTCTTATTTGGACAGCTTTATGATCAATATGGGTTCTCCAAGTTAATTTTGTGTCCAGATGCATTCCTAAGTATTTCGCAGAATTTGCAACTGAAACTTGCTGATTATTTATATGTACCATGTAACTAGGATCACGATTGCGTAAAGAGAAAGTTACGTGTACGGAATTTCTGTTCATTTAGTTGAATTTTCCAATCATTCGTCCATTCGCTTTTGCGATCCAGAGCATGCTGCAGGTTGTTATTCGCCACAGACTGAGAATGATTGATCTATAATATTGCTGTATCGTCAGCGAACATTGCAATTGTTGTATCCCGTAATACCGGTATGTCCGCTGTGTATAACGAGTACAGGATAGGCCCTAGGACACTGCCCTGTGGAATACCTGCTAATATACGATGAAATCTTGATGTAGCCTCTTTATGTGATTATAGTAATGTTTATTAACTTTATCATTTATATACGTTATGTTCTTGGAGAAAGTTAATTTATTGTGTATAACAAAACCCAGTTATTTAATTGAACTCACAGAGATGTATATATTGCAATAGAATCGAAGGAACGCTGCGGATTTAGCAATTTAAAAATAATTAGACGGTTACCACATCAAAAAACCACGAAATAAAAATATATGTATATATATCTTCTTCTTTTTCTCTACGCCTTCTCCGTTCGAAGTTTGGCGATCGTCTCATCTATTGTTGGCTTGATGTTGCAGTTTAAGCATCCATACGATTTCCGCAAGTCAGCTAGCCACGATGTTCTTCTTTCTAGCCTTCTTCTGCCTTTTATTTGACCATTTGAAACAAGCTGAAGTAGGTGGTATTTTTCCTGTTGTCTGGATATGTGATCGAAGTATTGGAGTTTCATAGAGTGGGTTTTCTTGGACATTCGACGCAGGACTTCAGCGTTTGTGACATGATCTCGGCACGATATGTTCAGCATGCGACGGTACACATACATTTCAAGTGCATCTATTTTCTTTTCAAAAGCTTGCGTAAGCACCCAGCTTTCCATGCAATACAACAACACTGACCAGACATAACAACATACAAGGCGTATGTATACATGTGTATATAGTTTATTTGTAATACGTTGGGCGCTTAAACATGTGATGTATAATATTTGGAGAGCAAAAACATTAAAATTTAGATTATCATCAAGATGCTGATGATGCTACAGCCAGTGAAACTAATAGACCGTGTTTATTAAATATATTTTATTTTTTTTTTAAAAACCCCATTCCGGATAACCAGTGGGTCAAGTTTATTAATCTTTTCTGTGTACACTGAATAATACGTGCGTTTAATAATAAATTATAATGTGTGGAGATTGAATTGTAAACTTATAGAATAACACAGAGATTACATACTTAAATTGGTTACATTAAAAAGTAACGGTTATGAAAGTATTTTTATTTTATTTTATTTAATTAAAATTATATTAACCAAAATGAATATATTATGCATATTAATGCAAGTTTTCCTCTTATGTTTCTTGTAGGAAACAGATTTAATTTATACATACATGTTTAGCAGATCTTATTATAGTACTATAGGCGAATGTATTTAGTCATTTAAAAAAAAACAAAAAAAACATTTCATGTCTTTATTTACGAACAAACTTTATTTCTTCTTATGATATATATAGATATGCATAGAGAAATAAATAGATACAAATATGCCGAGAGATAAATATTGATAGCATTCCCTATATAATTCCATTCAGGGATTTATTAATTATGTGATCCATCCTTAATAATGAAAAATTAAATATTTGTAATAATGTATTGAATTTGATGGGGAAAAAATTAAATTATTTTTTATCAAATTACCAAAAATAAAAGCAAGGGGTTATGTCGAACATTAAAATTAGTCGCATCGTACGATAATGGTGGTAGTGACCGCATAATGTTGTAATAATGTTAGTAATAGTAAAACGGAAGCGGCTATGATGTAGGATAAAAGTTGAGCGTGTTTGAGCGCTGCTAGAACATGTCGTACGCTTGGTTGGCCTATAGCGAGAGATATCGGGTGGGAATGGACAGAGAGCACATAGCGTAGACGTCGAGACCAAAATGTAGCGGTCAACAGCGATGCGTTCATTGCGCGAGTTACAGCATGCGTCAACAAGGCCTATCACGTCGTTTGCCTTTGCGGCATTTTATATCGTTGTTTTTAACCGCGATCTTTCCATCCGTTCAAAGTTTAATGCTGGACTATTATCACCACCAGCACAACGGTCAACAAAAGTCTGCGAAAATCGTGGATCCGATTTTAGGAGCGAGATGTGACGTTAAATGTTGGAATCAACCGAGCAATCAGAAATCCTCGGTAAGTTGTAACTTTTTGAATATAATACCGGGCGAGTAAAGAACAGAATAAAATTTAAAAGTATTCAAATATTCGTAATTGAATCATCGAGTTTACCTTGCGTTTGTAATAAAATTTATACTTTAGTTCTAAATAAAATTTATTAACCCTTTCAATGTTCACTATATGGTACATGAAATTTTATTACTAACAAAATTATATATTTCCTAGTTGACCGTGAAATGTTCCAATTATAATTATATTTATGTAAAAACGTCGAAAATCATTTAGAGTTATCGTAAAAAATAGCGTTATATAGTAAACAGCGTGTATAATATTTATAATTTTCTGTCCAAATTTCACGAGCGACTGAAATGGTTAATGAATAAATAATTACTTCAGTACGAATCCTCGTCAATTCGTGTTCTGGTTTATTTTCATTTGAACTTAATTTTATATTTGGCGCGAAATATAGTATTCTATTATAATGGGCGAATATTTCACATAACTATTTATATTTACATTTTAATAATATATATATATATGGCTAGGCTATTAATGTTATCTATATTATTGTTATTATTATTATTGAAGGTAAGATGTCGGTTTTTAATTTTTCTAATCGTTACACTGGGACCTAACAAGCGAACGTCTCTCCAATTATTTCCAATTATTGATGGACCATTCTACGCAGGGCTCTTCTGTGCCCCAAAAATTTCTCGAAATCGTCGTCTCATCGTGTATGCGGTCTGGCGATTTTCTCCTCTTTCGATATGCCAAGAATCATTCCATTACTTTCTTCGTCCCTCGATCATCTTTAGATCTAATTCTATGTCCGTTCGTATGGGTGTGTATGTGTGCGCGCGTGTAACCACGAAGAGAATAATTATGATTCTCTCAAACGATTAAAACAGAAAAAAAAATAATAATAAAGTATTTTAAAAAAAAGATAATAACTAAAAATTCTGATCTCGTCGAAAATTTTATTCATCGTTGCGATAAAAATATTAGCAGCTCCTTTTTTATATTTATATTTAATTGATTCTGTGTATAAATCGTATGGTATTTAAATGTTTAAAATTTACTTTAGCTAAGAAACGATCTAATTTTAAGAGACGCTGATAATCGATCGATAGTATTTCGTCTAACGGAACAAATTAAACATGGATATAAATCTATCGAAAATAATAAAATCAAAAAAGTAACATAAAAAAAAAATGTATTTTTAAATTGATCAAATAAATGGCGAACCCGGGTGGAGAAAAATTCTGCACGCGATTGGAATGTAAATTTGGAATATAAATTCGTTTTTTTGAAAGTTTCCCATTCTTTACTTAGCTCTAGTTTTCAAACGAAAACCCGTTTAAGGATCAAATTTTTTCAGAAATACATTTATATATATGTTTTTATATTAAGTTAATTTTCGCTCTAACTAAGCCCTTTCAGTCCCACGCATTATCAAATTTTTACATGAAATTTTATGCATTTCAGTATACGAAATAATTAAAAATGATCGGAAGAAATAAAAATATGAATATTACCATTTTTTATTAGATAATTTTTTTATTTTAAATATATTATATAAATATCTCTTTAGAATTTAGACATTTTATTTCGAACAAATGATCTTTATTACGACAAAAGAATATTATTCTAGCGTTAAAAGTTTATATGGACATTACGATTGAAAGGATTAAAAATACCGTCTCGTAACAGATTGTAACGTAATTATGGTTTTGTAATTTAAAAAACAATAATTTAATCCAGTTTTACGTTTTCATTACGTACGTAACAATTTTTCCTTCTTAATCGAAAGTAGCAAAGGTAAATGTTACGCAAATCCACTGCATACGCAGACCCGCATTAATGATTTCAGAAACCCGGCGCTAATTACTGATCAGAGGCCCTCCTACAAGGGAAAACCGTAAACCCAAAGACTGTAAACTCCAAAACGTTAAATCCACATAACTCGACTTGTCATTAATTCAAAAATCATAAATTAAAACCGTAAAACCTTTTCTTTTTAATTATTCGAAATATTAAAAATTAAAATTAAATCGTGTAATTATTATTTACGTTCATTTTTGACGTTTCTTTTAATGTAAAATAAAGTAAAGTACTCGAGATAATTAGTTTATAATATTTCCACACCTAGTAAAAAATTCGAAATTTATATATATATATATTTTTTTTTAATCAGGCAACCATTTCGTGAGTTGGGCTCTATGGGTATTTTTGAGTTCGTAGTTTCGGCTTAACAGCGAGTCGAGCTACGCGGGCTTAAAGTTTTGAGGTTTACGGTTTTGGGGTTTATAACGAGTCGGGCTGTGTGGGTTTAACATTTTTATAGCTTTTGGATATTTTCTATTTTGTTTGAATTTCGTGACTATGCAAAAAAAAAAAGTTTCTCAACCGGGTGACCCTCGTTTACGTGGGTCCCAGGCCTATAGCCTCCTATAGCCCCCTGTTAAATTGGGCATGTGCATACGTTTCGCGAATGATTTTACTCTATTAAGGAGAATGTGAATAAATAAATATATTCATACAAAGAAAACGATATAAGTAAAAACACGCTTAAAAAGTTAAAAAATCATTCGATCGGAATAAGTCACAGAAAAAACGTTACCTAGGAAGTGTGATAACAGAGAGCATAATAGGAGTATGACAGATATTAAAAGACGAATAGGACAAGCCAAACGCGCATTTAATCACGAAAAATCGATATTAACAAATAAGAACATTAATGTAGAGGTTCGGGAAAAAATTTATTGCAAAAGATACGTTTATAGTGTGCTCAATTACGGTTGTGATGAAAATTGGTGCTTAAAAATAAATAAACCGAATGCGATGAAGATGTGGTTCTGGCGCGGAATAACAAAACATATGAAAACAAACGAAGAAATCACACAATGAATACAAAAAGAAAGAAGCTTAATAAAAAAATAATAGTATTAGGACGTGTAATAAAACGTAATAATAAATAATAAGTTGGGTTTTTTTTTTATTTCGAATCTTGAGAAATCGTACGTTTTAAACAGTTTTTCATATTGTCCACGACCACCGGGTCGTATATATAAAGCGATGAATTCTAAAATTATTTAAAAATAACGAACTTTCTCTAATCCAAATATAACGCATATATATATATAACGCATATATATATATACATACATACATATATGTGCGTGTGTAGTACTTGAGCAAATGTGCTAAGTTCATACTAATTTTTGTTGTAAAATCGTGTTTTTCTCGTAAAACATATTCACATACGAATCATGCAACATTAAAAACCATTACCTACATAACTATAACTATTTTAATCGTGTACAATTTCGTTTAGTAAATTTCCGGAGTTTTAATTAAAAATGTAATTTCGACACAAGCATCCTTTTTTCATTTTTTCGAAATAAATTTTGGAATTATTCAACGGATTTATTAAAAATATTCCCGAAAGATCTGAAATCGAAACGGTAGCCGAGATATAAAATTCTAATTATATTACCAACATATACGCGTTAAAACGAAAATTTCTACTTATACGATCGATTTGAAATTTTCAACGTACGCCTAGATGAGTATTGAGACGAAAAAAAAATGAAATCGAAACTTCCAAAATTTTATTACGGTGATGTAAATTCGTTATCGGGGTCCAAAAATTTAAAAATTCCTAATTTGTATGCAGGTCATTTGAAATTATTTAGTACATTACATGCACGTAAAAATTTCATTCGAATTATTAGAAAAGCTGCTTCCGAGATGGTCGAATATATACATATATATATATATGTATAATGTACAATAATTGCTGGTTTAAATATATAAGATTAATAGTACTATACTTTCAATAAAGCGTGATCTTCGTTTCAAGTATTGAATAACTAGAGATTGAAAATGATCTAATAAATATCGCTAGCAGTGTGCTAATGCAATGCATGAGCGATCTATTATGTCTTTACCAAATAAATTTATAAATTTATAATATTCGAACAGATAATGCGATCGAGTAAATTTAAATAAGCACCCAGAAAAACATGAAGGAAAAATCTCTAAAATTTTATGGCGAGTGTACTCGAGGCCAGAAATTTTAAAATTCGTAATTTCCATGCAAACCATTTTCGGTTACATGTACGAAATTTCATTCAAATCTTTAGAGCCGTTTCAAAGATGCCCAAGTATAATAACACACACAAAAAAATAAAAATAAGTATATATATATATATATATATATATATATATATATATATATATATATATATATATATATATGTGGGCTCTGCTCGTTTAATAAGTTGATATTGTATATATCGTAATTATTCATTATGGAAAATTAGCGGAATAAATTTGGTTTTGGGGAAACAATGTGTTACGGACGACAATGTGAGGCGATCATGTTTTGAAACATTAAATGGTGATGACGATTACTATGATTATTACTATTATTATGTCACGTTCATATCCGTTACGTCTATTTTCTAGCCGGAAGATTATTAAAAATTTAAACATTGAACTACAATTAAGAGCACTCGCGCTTTCATCTCGGTTGATAAAGAAAACAGTAATGGAATAAAACATTACCATGGGAAAATCGGTAATTGATTTCATACGAATGCAGTATATATATATATATATATATATATATATATATATATATGTGTGTGTGTGTGTGTGTGTGTATTGCACATATTTACGGACGGATTGATTTAGAAAATGCATCTCAATCGTGTTGCTTTTAGAATTATCTGTATACTAACGTCTTTAATAACGAACTCATTTACAAGAGCTTAATGGCAACTCGACTTATTTGGACGACTAAAATGGATATCTGGAATCGAGGTGTCGTAAATTAGATGGTGAAAAAGGATTTTCTTGTAGTTTTTAAAAATATCTTTCATTTGGGTTTCGACTTATTTCGTTGTATGTTTACTCCTAAATTAATCTTTAAGCGGTCGCGTGTTGAAAAATGTTACGCGAAACTTAATTTTTAAACGATTTTGTATTCCGTACGAGTTTTTTTTTTTTTTTAAAATTTAATTTTTCGCTTTTAATAAACTGAATTAATTTCTAGCACGATAAACAATTAGTACAAACATTTACTCGAAATTATGTCTGTGTGTTTGTGTGTACACGTATATAATTTCTTTTTACAAAATATAAACAAACGAATTCTATGCGCGTATCGCAATATCGGAAATTTTTGTTACCCCCGATTACACGGGTAAAATGTTCAATAGCTCGATTAAACTTTTAAGAGTATATTTTATGAAAAAGGCAAAAAAAATTATTATTAACCACCTTAGGGTCAGTGTCTTCCTATACGGTACATAAACTTTTAACGCTAAAATAAATAAATAAAAATGTTCCATTTTCTTAATAAGACCACAGAATATTATAATTTTTAAAATATTTATAAAATGTAATAAAAATTATCTAGAGTTAGTTAAAAATTCATATCGAACGTAGAATATTATATTCCCATCCTCTAGTCAATGTTTTAAATTACTCTCTAATTTATAATTAAAATTGATAGTGTAAAGCCAAATGGGTTAATTTTACTTATAATCTACATTTCAAAATTGAAGTCACTCTATTTCAGTATATATATATATATATATATATATATATATATATATATATATATATATATATATATATATATTTTACCTTTTTTTGCAAACAAATAAAAATTATGTGATTTTTATGGGTTATATTTGTATTAGCTATTCTTGTGCGAAGAAATACGCCAGTAATTATTCGATGGTTTATATATATACACGGGCTAGAAAGTGAAAGATTATGTTGAATGTACAGAAGTCCATCTCCGTTCTTTACACTCTGCCTACTGTTAGTTTATTTTGCAATGTATTGAAGAGATTACTTTTGGAAATCAAAAACGAAACCTTTAATAATTTCTTATCCGCTTTGTCGCCATTGCCTGTGGATGATCATTCGCTGTGGAAGTGTTGTAAAAATATTAAAAAACCGATTATACCGCCGATAAGGACTAACAGTGGTGGTTGTGGGCCAGGAACCCGAATGAAAAAACTGAAGCATTTGCTACTCATTTAGCGAGTGTCTTTAAACCAATACAGGCGCTCCATCCAAGAAAATCCGCGTTGGATACTGATAACATAAGCTCGTCTATGCAACTTACCTCATCGGTGCAGCTTAACTATACGACTAAGTTTACGTCACCTCAAGAGGTGAAAAGTACCATAAAGTCCTTAAAGTGCAACAAAAGTCCAGGTTTTGACCTGATAACAGCGAAGTTGCTTGAGGAATTGTCTCGAAAAGCTCTAGTGTTGCTTACATATATATGTAATGCCATAATTCGCTTAAACCACTTCCCGATGTATTGGAAGTTTGCTCAAGTCATCATGGTTCCGAAACCCGGGAAGGACCCGCACTGTGTGTCCTCTTATCGGCCTATATCTCTGTTACCCATATTGTCAAAAGTAATGGAAAAATTAATATTAAACAGACTACGCCCCTATTTAGATTTTAATAACGTAATACCGAGTCATCAATTTGGTTTTATGAGACAACATTCCACAGTGGATCAATTGCACAGGATAGTAAATATAATTGAAAACAGTCTAGAAACGAGACAGGTTTGTACGGCGGCGTTTATCGATGTTGCTCAGGCTTTTGACAAGGTGTGGCATGAAGGCCTATTGTTAAAGCTGAAATCATTA
This sequence comes from Coronaproctus castanopsis, assembly GCA_032883995.1. Lineage (NCBI taxonomy): Eukaryota > Metazoa > Arthropoda > Insecta > Hemiptera > Monophlebidae > Coronaproctus > Coronaproctus castanopsis. The sequence goes on from CM065053.1 coordinate 182,303,648, forward strand.
CTTCCACCGAATTTATATCTTCTGGTTACTTCTTATATGCAAGATCGGTACTTCCAGGTACGTTATGAACACGCACTCTCTGAGATTCATCCTGTTCTAGCAGGTGTACCGCAAGGTTCGGTCCTGGGGCCTACACTGTATTTGCTTTACACCGCCGACTTCCCCGTTACTCTCATGTAACACAGATCCGAACATTGCCAGTAATAACCTACAGGAAGCATTAAACAGAGTGGAACAATGGTTTAAAAAATGGAAGATAGGTGTTAATGAGAGCAAATCCGTTAACGTTCAGTTCACAAATAGGAAGGTTATAGTTCCACCTGTTAGAATCAATAACCTCACACTGCCCATTCAGCCGAGTGTTAGATATCTAGGTATGCACCTGGACAGTCGATTGACATGGCGGCATCATATAGACAAGAAAAAGAAGGAACTTAACATACGGGTTAGAAAACTGAATTGGCTCTTAGGCAGAATAGTGTTCTCTCATTGACCAATAAGCGTTTGGTATATACAGCAGTTATAAAGCCAGTCTGGACCACGGAATAGAGCTATAGGGTTGTGCAAAAAAAAACAAATATAAAGGTGCTACAAACGTTTCAAAATAAAATATTAAGAACAATGACAGGTGCACCCTGGTACATAACCAACACAACCCTACATAGAGACTTGAATATTCCATATGTGTCCGATGTTATAAAGCAGTACGCTCAAAGACATGTACTTAGACTGAAAGGTCATCCTAATACCTTGGCTCAAAGATTGCTGAACACCTCCAGTGACACCAGGAGGTTGAAGCGAAATAAACCACTGGACCTTGTTTAACGTAGCAGCTGCTGGGTGAGCACCACTGGGTGCTTCTCCGTCACGTTATTACATGGTCAAAAATTTTGCTAAATGACCTAGGGGGTCAGATTGTAAAAAAAATAAATAAATAAAAAAATTAATTTAATTTTCAAACCAGGCACTTAACATTATAACAAGTGCACTGATTTATTAACAAAATTCGGACAGTACCTCAGATGAAAGTTTGAAATATGAGAACACTATACAAGTGTAAAAAATACTACCGAGATATCGCTACAATGTTATAGAATCATATCGAAAAGATAGATACTTTCGAGTCGCAGTATAAATGGAAAATAATCATCAATATACAAGATCGAGACAGTCAGGAGATTGTACTTGATCACCTTTTGTATATTTGATATTTACTTACGATATGCCACAAATCAACGAGTCACGCTGCTAGCAAAGTTCGCTGATAATACGGCGTTTATGATAATAAATGACACAGTCCGGAAAAGTCAAATGAAAGTCTGCAAATTGGGCTAAATAAAATCACCGAATGATCGAATATATGAAACAAAAAAAACAGATATAAAAATAATGCGTCACAAATATCGCATATCGGTAAACAAGAAACTAATAGAAAATAAATTATCCGTCACATATGTAGGAGTACACCTACATGAAACACTTATTTTAATAACTATCCAACTGAATCCGATCGAAACTAATGTAAATGCGGCTTAATCATATCAAAGCAAAACGTAATAGAACTAAACCAAAACAAAACAAAAAACAGACAGCTTTACTGATTGCTTAGACGGCACTCGCCTGCGATTAGAAGTAGCGAATGCTTTATTAAAGGGTGCTAAAACTAATATGGTTGTACGCAGCCGAATTTTAGGGATGCGCATCCAAAAGTAATGCGAATAAAATTCAGCGTTGCTAAAATAAGACACTACGCTGATTGGTAGGAGCACATCCTGATAAATATTTAATCAAATTTTGCATCGAGGTCTGGGAGTCAAGTAATAGCCAGGTTAAACGGACATGAAAATACCCTCGCAGTGAAGTTACCGCAACCCTCAGTAAATACTAAGCGAATAAACGTAATTGATCTGTCTAATCACTGACTCAACTGACCTGAAAGCATGCTAATGAGCGGGTCATGAGTTTCACGATCGTGAACAGGTTGAAATATCTAGTGGATGATCACACTGGCCAGGTCTAAATGAGAAGGAAAGAAAAAGTCTATGAATTTTCTACATTTATAGGCTAACCGGACATTGAAACTGCATAAAGGTTTTTTTAGGCAACCCCGATATTTCACAATACACGTTGAATTATTTCTTAGGCCTCTATTTTTTAAAAAAATTACACAAGAAAGTAGTTAACTACATTTGTATTAAAAGACATAAACATTTTCGGTTATCAAGCCATTTTTAAGCGCACATAAATACAAAATATAATAAAAAATTTAGATACCGAGGGAGAGTATCTCAGGCAACTAAGATTTGCGTATGATGTTCTAAATTTGCAAAGCATAATGCCCCATTAAGATGATAAGACCAATAACGTGATAAATGGGAACGTAATACAATTTAACATATATATATATATATATATGTGTGTATATATATATATATATGTGTGTGTGTGTGTGTGTGTATATATATATATACACACATATATATATATATATATATATATATATATATATAAAAATTAGTATGACGAAAAAATGTTATTATGTAGAGATGTCCAGAAGAACACATTTGGCATTGCTAGCGTTTGGCAAGTTGAATCGCGTATTCTATACGAAAGATATATCAATCAACTTGAAAAAGGAAATATACAATCAATGCATTCTAACTGTTTTTATCACATGGAGCGGAAGAGAAATTAAAAAGATAATCTAAATATTGCAAATATCACGAGGGATATTAATGTCGCATATTAGACATAATGTCGAATATATCGCAAAACACGAATGGGGTTGGGCTGGGCACATCGCTCTAAGGAATAAAAACAAATTTTTTAAGAAAATTTTGTAATAATAACAAATAGGCCGCATAAAAAACACAGACGAACCACTAACACGATGAAAAATGATATTGTAAAAGTCAAAAAATTGGCAAGAAATTGAAAACATGAATCGATTCAGGTATATGGTTGCTTAATAGTGTTTCGAATAGATTACATAACGAATTGATTCGTTATAGACACGATTGAGTTAAGCAACTAGTTATAGATAAACATAAATTTTACAAGATAACGTTAGCCAACACAACAATATTAACGTGTAAGTAAAGCAAAAAATAATGCAGTACTTTAAAATCCATAGCTTTAATCTTCAATCGGTGTTCTTGATAATGACACTCTTAATCAGGAAAAATCCGCGCGTTCAAAGTTTTAACTGCTTTAGCCTTAATTTGATTATCCAAAACACTTCATTCCGAAGCGAAATGCGGGGTGTCCTGGAGGTACCAAACAAATGCATGTGTTATATATATATATATATATATCCTTTCGTGAGCTGTTTGAGTTTCCCTGATTTTCATAATTATTCCCTTTGTGAAGCTCCACGTTTCCGCTCCGTATGTTAATACCGGTAAGACACACTGGTTATAAAGTTTGCACTTCAAACTGTTCGGTATATCTTTGTTCCTGAATATGTTGGATAACTTCCCAAATGCGGCCCATGCGAGAGATCTTCTCCTTTGTATCTCTCTTTGCATATTTACTTCTCTGTCTGTAGTTATTTCTTGTCCTAAATAAATATACCGATGTACCTGTTCGATGTGCTCCCCATTTATCTTCACTGACATACCATCCGTGTTATTAGTCATTACCTTTGTTTTCTGTTTATTTATTCTTAATCCTATTTTCCCAGATTCAGTTTGAAGCTCGTTCAGCATAGATTCTAATTCTTCTTGATTCCTGATTATTATAACGATGTCATCGAAAGGATAATATTAAACGTGAAGTTAAAAGACAGAAAAACCATTACTTGGATCAGGGAGCGCACAAAATTGGCCGACGCGGTGGAACAAATTTCAAAATTAAAATGGACATGGGCTGGACACGTGGCGCGTAGACATGATGACAGGTGGACAAAACATATCCTTCAATGGTGTCCATTGGATTCGAAAAGGCAAAGGGGCAGACCAACAACACGGTGGCGAGACGACATTGCCAAACATGCAGGAATCAATTGGATCCGAGTGGCACAGAGCCGAAGTCGTTGGAAACGTCTGGGACATGCCTACACCCAGCAGTGGGTCGATATGGGCATAACGTGATAACGTGATATATATATATATATATATATATATATATTCTTCTTTTACTCCTCACTCATTTTCGAGTATGAGGTTATACTCTAATTAGGGTATGGTTTATCTGTTGATGACAGTGCCGGTTATGTGATATAAGTCCTATACAGTGTGTTGGGGCAAATTTACATATGCTATACTTGAACACGCCACTGTGACTACCCTTCTTTTGTGTTAACGTCTTTGTCTTTTTCTTTACATCTAGTTTCCTGCTGGTAACAGTTTTCTTAACTAATATTTCCCATTCGATTAACGTTGATGTCTTCTTTGCCATCTTCAGGTCTTGCGCTACAACATCTTTGAAGCGAAGTTTCTGGCGCCCACGCGGTCTTTTCCGTATAGTAAACATCCTTTTGGTATTCGCTCATTTCTCATACGGATAACATGTCCCAATTTCATGCGTTTCTGTGTTAAATATTGTTCCATAGATAAACAGTTGGATTTTGTTAACACTTCTCCATTCTGCTTATTGTGCGTAATAGTCTCTGGGGGCAAAATTCGAGTTTACGGATTTGTTTTTTCATTATTGGCCATGTTTCGCTCTCATATAGCATGACTGATATTATCATAGCCTTGTATACTACTAATTTGTTTTTTTTTCTCTAAATTTCAATTTCAGAATACGTACTGTGTTAATTTGCTAAACCCAGCATTTGCATTTCTAATCCTCGATGCTATATCGCAATCCAAATTTGCATCGTTCGATACAATACTTCCCAAGTATTTAAATGAATCGACGATATTTAGCCGACTACCGGATAAATGAAAATTAAACATACTGCTGTCGACCTGAACTACCTCTGTTTTATTATGATTTATAGTCAATCCAAATTCAGCGACCACGAACACTAGACAACCGAGCGCTTTCTGTAGTTTTGCGGATTATTGCCAAAAAGTACCGAGTCATCAGCATATTGTAGATTTATGATTTGAAGATGCTGGTTGCTGAACGAGTTTTATATTTCGCTAAATTATAAAAACCTTTACCGAACTGGAATTTTACTTCTATCCCTGCTTTCGATCATAAACGTTATTGTAAGACCATATCTATCATGTCCATGTAGAAATTAAAGAGCATAGAAGCCAATACGCATTGTTACTTTACGCCAATATTGATATTAAAAGTCTAGGATCGTCCACCGTCAACATAGGAGCGCAATTCCCCTGTAATTGGTACAGTCTGCCTTATCACATTTATTTTTGTATATAGGATCTAAAACTGCCTGTTTGAAATCAGCTGGAGCCATGTCTTCGCGCCATATTTTAATAAACAAGTTGTGCAGACATTAAAACATCATTTCTCCTCCTATTTTATATATATCTGCTGGAATACCGTCAATGCCAGGGAGATTTATTGTTTTTTTAAGTTTTTTTCGGCATTTGATAGTTCTTCCAAACTCGGAAGTTCATTTAGTTCTATCCTCTCCTCCATTTTAGTTATAGAGTCCAGCACGTTCTTGCTAAAGATGGATTCATTATTGAAAAGTTTTTTTGAAATATTCATGTCATCTTGTTTTACTTTTTAACCTTAAATGTGCTACATCCTGGAGAGTGCTGTGCCAAACTGGTACAGAGGAGCTCAAACCATTCTGTGTTATACCACGGATGGCCTTCTGCTGCCTGACAAAACTTTTAAGGTTCGCCCCCACGGATCCAGTAGCTTCTTCCATTTGGTTCACTTTCATAATTTATTTAGTATCAGTTTGATTAGAGTATTAGAGGATAAAATTAGCAGCGCAATTAAGGGAACACGTAAGCACGTGCTGCCTTCCAACGAAAGTGGGTTATCAGTGGTAAGGCAAGCCAAGACGACTGGCCTACTCACGCTGAAGCGATTTCTCGCTGACCAAAGGAGGAGGATAGTTTGGAGAAAGGAGAGGTTAGAAGAGGTTGTGAGGGCAAATAAGTTAAAGGAAATTATGTGTATAGTGAGGGGAAAGAATACCTCCATTTTGGGGAGGAACCCTAGCCATTGGATCAAAATCGATACCGCAAGGCAGTGGGTTGCTACTGAGACAGTAACGGTGTAAGACTTTGACAGCGGTCAAACCTCACTGAGGGTGAGGTGAAACAGTCGTAAGATTTTGCGGACTTTTATTAGACAGTTCCAAGTTCCCCATCCACATCCCCTTGTTTCATTGCTCTGTCACTACTGGAGTCATCTGCTTAAGACTTTCCACTTTTGGTCCGCGACTGTTTATTTGACTACGTCTTATTTGCAGTTAATGCACATATCTGCAGGCCGTTCCGTTATCGTGGACGCGCCCCGTTCCAGATTGAATTCAGCCCGAGAGGCACAATATATATATTGATATCTCTCTCTCTGTTGATTTAGTAGTATGCTGTAAGTAGACATTATCTGAGGTTCCAGGAAAGTTTGGTTCTTGACAACGGGTGGTACCTGTACATTTACGAGTATGTGTATATGTGTACATATTTATATTATATATATATATATATATATATATATATATATATATATATATATATATATATATATATATATATATATATATACACTAAAACGTACATAGATAGATATTGTGTAAGTATAATAATTTTTGAGCTCGTTAGATTTTTTACCTTTTTCTCCAAATAAAAATTATATTGCTAATCGGTTGTTTATATATAATGATGACTACTTTATTATTTAGATTAATGTTTTACAGTTTGTTTCATTTGCAGGGGTGCAATGTACTGCACCAACATAAATAAATTATTTAATTAGACTAAATACATATAATCGACGATAAACAACAATTTCGGAATAACTTGAAGGGAAATAAACAAATTATCGACAAAATAATTAACTTGTTAGTTAATTTTGTAGTGTTAAGTAATATTGAATGACGACATAATTTTCGAGTGGAAAATACTTAAGTGTTTTATTTTAACGATTTTAATCGCCGTTAAATATATTCCGGGTTTTCAAAAATATTACGAAGGAGTACAGTTCTAAAATAGAAATTCCTGTTTGAGAAATGAAAACAAAATAATCAATTTAAAATACGTATAAAACCGGAACGAGATCGATTCGGATAATTTTATAAATTTTAAAGTTATAATTTTACAAAAACAAAATAAAAATATATATATATATATTATCTCAGGCGTGGTTTATACATAAATCTAGTCAACTGGTTTATCGAAGTTAGTTTTAATATTTTAAAATTGTTCGCGCACGATAATTTGTCAACGATGAAAGTTGTGTTGTTGTATCCGTTTATAGCGTAAATAGTAAATGTAAATAAAACAAAAGTGTTAAACACTAATATTAGGCGATGCAATGAAACGGATATACGTGATAACGTTTAATAGTACAGAGATGAGATATATTTATTGAAACCGGGATTTGGACTAGTAGATTACATGAGAATTGGTAAGACGATTCTAAAAATATATGAACCGCATTTGCTTATTTTATCCTCGTTGAAAGTACGAAGACAAAATCGGATGTTTATAAGATTGTATCGGTATAGAGACGATGGTAGCTGATTTCTTCCGAATCGTAATTTTCATACGGCAATGAATGAATGGCGAATCATGAAAGTTTGTAACTACGCATTTACAGGTATCGGTACTTGAAATATGGGGTTACGTAAGAGTGGAGCCGAATATTACGTCAGTATTTTTATGGACAAATTTAATAAAAACTAAAAAGTCTATCAGGGGATTGTGCTTAAAGCAGTCCTGTCTGCACCATGATATATACAAGAATTTCCGGGAATCTAGTTAACCCTGCAGAAACGTCGGAATGTGACAAAAAGCAAACCGTAACTCGAATTTTACATAAAATAGACAATGCGCGAAGATTGAACGGTAATTATTTTAAAACTATTACACAACTTTGAGTAAGTCGCACGATGACGATGTACATATTTTAATGTTAAATATATGTAATAGTTTTTATAGAGGGAATTAAGAAAGTCATAAACTTACGACCATCTGTATAAAAATCTTTAAAGGAGGTATTAAAGAAAAAAATAACAATATAGACTAACCAAAAAAAAAAGGATTTCGTAGTTGGTGGAATAAATAATTGTAAATTATTGATGGAGGAAAGATCAGAAAAGTAGAAAGTTCCTCAATAAAAATGGAACAATTATTAGAATCAAAATTTTCTAAAGTAAACGAATTAATTCGAAATATAAATATAATAAAATACTCTTTACACGATATGTTCTTTTTCTTTTAGTGTCGTACACTATGCAGTGTGTAGGCTATTTCCGATAATTTCTCTACCTCGTTACCTTAAATAAACTAGAAAATATTTCATGTGTACCATATAGTGGACATTGCGACTGAAAAGGTTAATCTTTCCTCGATGTCAAGACACTATTTATATTCAACGCAGATGCGCATGAATATTATGTTATACGGAGTGGGGTGCCACTGCCTTCTCTCCGTGATAATTAAGAATTAAATAATAATGAAAACTTTCTATGTAACGTGTTGGTTTCGAAACCCCCCCCCCCGAACGTCAAAAGTTGACAGTCGAGCCCTCTGGCAACTACGCTACCGCGGCATTCTTTCTTATAATATTAGGCGCAAAATGTCGTACTTTGCTCTTCTTAGGATATGACCTAGATTATCGTAATTATATTTATCGACATAGCCGACTAGTGGTTTCGTTGGCTATAGTATCATCGTGTAGTGTTTATAAATGTAATTATAATAATCTAGATCATATTCTAAGACAAGAAACGTATGACATTTTTACGCCTAATACTGCAAGGAAGAATAAAACACCAGTTAGTAGAAGAAGAAATTCGCGGATGAAAAATATCAAGGATAACATAAACGATATCGGTGGACTCTTTTGAAGCAGCAGGGGAGAGAGTGTTCTTATTTTATTTATTTCCATGTTCACTATGTACCGCCGAGTAAGCACCATTGTAGACGAACAAATAATAAAATTAGTAAATAGTTTCGATAATAATTTAAATACCATAGACCTAAGATTTTCGCATGTTGCATTAAAAGTATTTAATATTTATTTCCTCGTAATATTTATCTTGGAAAAGTATGTATATATATATATATATTTCTTCTTCTTCTTTATGAGACTTTTTTAATCCACTGCAGGATGTAGGCCTCTTCCTTTTATTTCCATATAGTTCTATCTGACGCATTGATCAACCAGTCCTTGTCTACGTCTTCCCACCGTGTACGTGGTCGACCCCTTTCTCTTTTATTCGTTGGATGTCATTTAGTTGATCTGGCCGTTCATCTGTTAGCATCTGATCTAGCTACGTAGGCCATCTCCATTTGTTTTTTAAGATTTCTCGGGCAGCGTCTTTTACTTCCTCCTTATTTCAGATATTTTTACCTTGTCTTGTAAAGTTATTCTCGACATTTTCCGCTCAATTGCTCTTTGTGTTTTATTTATTCGTTCTAAGGTGCCTTTAGTTATGCTCCATGTTTCCGTGGCGTATACCATTACTGGCAGGACGCATTGATTAAATACCTTACTTTTTAAACTCGTAGGTATTTTCTTTTCTTCTAATATCTTCTTTAATTTACCAAAAGCAGCCCATGTCAATTGTATGCGCCTTTTTACTTCATTTTTCATATCGTTATTAGCCACTGTTATTATACATAACTTTCGTTTTTTCCGCATAAGATCGCTCTTCTCACATATTTCTCGCAGCTGATTCATCATTTTTCCTATTTCATGGCCGTTTGCTCCGAAGAGTACTACATCATCAGCATATCTTTTAGGTGCGTTAATCTATCGTTCCCTATCCGGATTCTCATAACTTGCCAATTTAAACTTTTCACAATTTCTCGAAGAGCGGCATTAAATAGTTTTGGAGAAGTGCATCCCCTGTCTGATTCCTTTCTTTAACAATATGGTTTCTGTATACTGATTTGTTTTTATACTAGCTTTAGCGTTATTATAAATATATTTTATAAGCTGTATGTATGTTTCATTTATTTTAGAATTTTTCAAAGCTTTTAGTATGCAATTTAATTTTACGTTCGAAATCGATAAACATCATAAGTCTAAATTCGTGGCATTTTCCTATGACTTGTTTTATCGAATGTATGTGATCCACAGTGGTGTATCCTTTCCTAAATCAAACTTGTTCAACGGGTTGGTCGTTATCCAGTAATGTTGATAGTCTGTTAATAACTTAATAAGTAGCTTATAAAGATTAGATATAAGGCTTATCGGTCTGTAATTTTGAAGATCGGAAGTGTCTCCTTTTTTTATGTATTAATAACAGATTTGCAACGTTCCACTTGGTTGGTATTCGTTTTTCGTGTAGACATTCGTTGAATAGTTCTACTAATGCTACTTGCAATTTGGCTCTTCCCAGCTTTATAAACTCGTTCCGTATCCCATACGGACCCGCCGTTTTATTATTTCTGCAGCTTTGAATGGTTTTTCTTGTTTCTCCTTCCGTTATTGGAGGAATCCGAGTTGTTCGAGGAGTTTGATCATTACCTGTGTCCTGTCTTACTTTATCAGAATATAAATTCGTGTAGTATTTCCCGATTCTTTTGGAACTTTCCTGATAATTTGTGAGTAGTACACCCGTTTCATCCTTTATCTTAGTTATTTGTTTTGTACCAAATTGTAATTTACGTTTTAAAACCTTCATATTACCATTTTTTTCCCTATAGTTTCGTGTTTATAATTCTACAGTTGTAGTTCTTATATCTGTTCTTAAATTTTTCCTTATTAACTTATTCTATTCGGTAAACTCTGTTTTGTCTTTGTTGTTTTTTATTCTAAATTCTCTTCTCTTCCTCAGCTTTTATGTATCTTCAGAAATTTTATTTCCTTTTGATTGCTGCGGCAATGGTACTGAAGACAAGATTTTTTAAAGATTTCATTAGTTTTATCAATATTATGATATTCTTTTCCTTATTACAGTTATTCGTAATATTAAGTTTATGCCCTATGTATTGTGAAATATTATCTTTATCTTTACCGTTTAAACCGTCTAGTGGAATGCTCGTTTTTATTATTTTGTTTCGTCTTTCCCACTCTGTATTTAAATCTGCTCGTACTAGACGATGGTCGCTTCCTGTATTAAATTTGTTTAATACAGTTACATCTGAAATAATGTCTTTCCTATTGCACAGAATGTAATCTATTTCGTTCTTAATTTTCCAATCGGGGCTTTGCCACGTCCATTTTTTTTTTTTTTTTTTAAGAAAGTATTCACGATGTATAATTTTGTTGCGCTCGCAAAATTTAATAGCATTTGTCCTCTTTTGTTTCTTGTTTCTAGTCCATTTTAAGGTTTTTACGGTGACTCAAACTCGCCGAAGGGGAGACAGTCATAGGATTTCTGCAGACTTTTAGCAGGCAGGTCCTCAAGCTGCCCATCTGCATCCTCGTGTCTCTTACACTACTGGAATCACCTGCCTGAGGCTTTCCACCAGTGGCTGCTCTTGGTCCGCGACTGCTTATTTGACTAATGTCTTATTCGCAGCTAACCTACATATTAGTAGGCCGGCCCACTATCCGCCACCTGTGGACGCGTCCCATACCGGTTAGAGCTCCGGTTCCCTGAAGGTACAAAAGTACCCCCAGGGGGATATATATATATATTCAAGTAAATTAAACCGAATAGAATGTCAAATAAAACATTTACTCCGCGATACCGTTGAATAAAATATATGTGGTCGAAGTAATCGATTAGTGTAAACATTTATTCTGATTAATACTTCGTCCCGGCATTTGTGTATACGAATAAATGTCAGGCTTAAAATAGCGATTTTTTTCAATTAAACAATTTATCTCGATAAACAAATCGACTTTTTACCTAGAAATTACCTAACCAGTTTGGTCGATGAAATATGATTAATGTATACTACAGTGAATTTAATTTTATTAATACCATCTTTTTTACCAGATAATTTAAAAAAAAAAAAACATAACTTATGTCAACATTTTTTAAAAAAAATATATTAAACAAGTAAAATTAAACTAGGATATAAAACTGAAATCGTTTTTAAAAAGAATAAAGAACATTAACAGTACATCAGTGAATAAATAAAGATACGTGTGTTAATACATGCATATATATATATATATATTTGTATACATGCACAAACATGGCCACCGATTTAGAAACGTGTTAACCGATGTATTTGATTTTATTATGTGATTCCCACTAAGGGATTACTTTTTCTCTGAATATGAAACAACTTTGTTCAGAGAAACATATAATCTTTTATTTATTTTTTTTGCGCATATTTTAGAAGCACAGAAAAAATACGAGGGCGCTGTATATTTGAAATATATAATAAATAATGAATAATAAATAATCATAATTATAATGAATAATAATGAATAATAAATAATCATAATTATAATGAATAATAATGAATAATAAATAATCATAATTATAATGAATAATAATAAATATTAAATAATGAATAATAATAAAAAATAACCTAACCTACCTAACCTAACCACTAGACACAGGGATGTATGGAAGCCAAAATTATTTTAGATTCTCAATAAACTCATAAATAAACAACCCCTTTTACTAACATGATGATTATTTAATTAATCACTTAAAACGCAACTGAACATAAGAAGTAATACTAACAGAAGGAAACAATAGGAAAACATGCACGCACACATACATACATATATATATATATATATGTTATAGATAAAAACACTCTCGTTAATAAAGTAGAATTTTATTATCTCAAACGCACACAAATAACGAAATTTAACGATATCAATTTTAGTAAAATACCAGCAACACATTAATATCGGCTGGGCCGGTTGTTGACGTTTATATTGCGTGTAATGTTTTAAGCGTTGTCATATTGTTTTTATTACATAATGTTATTTTTAATACAATTTATGTGGCTATAACACTGCTCAATAAACAATAAAACATTAACGCCGGCACTAAATTGTAGCTTCGTTAAAATGACATTATCCTATCTATTTACGAACTATAATAATAATAATAATAATAATAATTTAATAGTAATAATAATAATAATAAACTAGCAATAATTGTAAGATCCTAATTGGTCATTTTGTCCTATCTAACAAGAATGGCGAATGTTTCACACACACTCGTATAAATCAGACCTCGAAGAATTGCACGTGTATCTTTTAATGTTTGATAAGGGGGTGTTAACTTCAAGTAATAAATGCACGATTTTCTAAAATTATTTATGGCACTTCTTCACAATTCTAAACGTTTTAAATCAATATTTCCCGCTTTTCGCCAAAGTTATATAACGATTTGAATTCCAAAATTCCATCAGAGATAAGAACTTCTTATAGTAAAAAGACCTGTAGCCAATTTAAAATTACACCGTTCATGATTACCAACTTACTTAAACGGAACAGTATGATTAGTATAGTTAATTACAATGTAAATCATTCTAATTATATTGTTCGAAATATTTTATTGGCCGAATATGGTATATTTATATTAACAGATATATATGGTTGTAGATGTCAAAAATCTAAGTATGACATTTATTCATCTGAATTAGTATCTGTAATTAAAGTCTGTTTTTACATTACGCTTGAAATTTCATTGTCGTAAAAAGTTTTTTTTTTATAGTTTTGGACGTTTATGACCCACCATCAGTCCGCATTGATGAAATTTTAATTCAAATACAACGATTGGTTTTTACGTGATCTATGCTCGCGATTTTAATACTAGAGTATATGTTGATAATAAGAAAAACTCAAATGGACGTGTACTTGAAGAATACATAATTTCCAATCGTCTATATATAGTCAAAATTCTGACTATACATTTGAAAATGTTAACGAAAGGGGCAGCACCATTGATCCATTTTTGGTAGACGAGTACTTTACATTAAAAATATTCGGGTATTCTCTTCCACTACTTGGTGAGACCATTATCCGGTGGCGGTGGCTCTTAGCGAAACGTATCAATCCAAATTTTATCGCGTAACTTGTGGAAAGAAATTCGTTGACCGATCCTCTGTAAATATAATGAATAATATACAAAAATTTGAAAGCTTGGTAATGAATGTCATTCACTCTAGTAAAATTCCTTTCCTAGTTAAGAGTGATAGTGAGATTACTCTTGCAATCAAGCTAGAGAGAAATACCGATGTATTGATTACACAGCTTAACATTTAAAGGGACAATGCAGTGTTATCACAGTAAATATAAACAAACTGTGGAACAGGCTGCGAAGAAAACTTGGGATCGGTTGGTTGCTAATGATAAATTGTATATATTGTCATACAAAATAGCCGTTGGAAAACTGAACAATTTCTAAGCTTGAGAAAAATCTTTCCTTGGATGACAGGCTAGATATTATTATTGATAAAATTTTTCTATACCAACCGTATTTCCGTAGTAAAAATTATAATTGATGATATTTATATACAATTATTACTCAAAGACTAATGTTGCACCCGGATCTGATCACATAGATAATGTTTTCAAATTTTTGTACGAGTACCATCCTCATAATAATGTTAGACTTGTTCAACAGGATCATAAAGCAACAGTGTATCTCTTCGCGTTCCCGCATCTTATCGTCGAATAATGCTGTTGAATTCTTTCTCGAAAATCTATGTGAAATTATTAAAAAAAATCGCTTAGTAAGATACATTCCTATTATGGAACGACTTCACAGCGGACTTGTCCATTGAACTGGCATTAAATGCTTTCACGAAATAAACCAGATTGAAAAATGAAACCGTAATTTTCTTGCATATATCAGGTGTTTTTCATAATGTACAACATAAAATTCTATTAGATAAATTGAAACCAATCTTTTCCGCTTGGTTTACATAATATAATTATAGACTATCTATATCGCAGGGAACATGTTTACACCAGTGCAACAATACCTGTCGACAGTTATAATGCCTATTACTTAAACAGAAGAAATTTAAATATGAACATCAAGATTGGTAATCATGTTATAAAGAGGGTACAAACTTATAAAATCATCGGGGGTCACTTTTGACGATCACTATATGTTTATCCACATTTACAAAATATTGAATCGAGAGGTTAAACCAACTCAGAAGGATGGCTAAGGTATAGCTATAAAAACATCTATATGAATATAATAATAATGTCTATAATTATGTACGCATCCACGTCTATTTCCGTAGAATTAATTGCAAAAAAGGTAGCATCTAAATTAAAATCAATTTATAGGCTTGTTTGTCTATACTTAACCCAAACATATAGAACAGTTTCAGTTATCGATCTGACACTTCCTACAAGAGTACTCCCAGTGGATTTGCTCGTGTAAAATAGATAAACATATTATCTTCGATATAAACAATCCTATACAGATGGGCACCTAACCATGGAGGATGGTTATTCACATTTTGGAGAATTATGCAAAAACATATAACAAAAACGGAATAAAAAATAGAATAATTTACAAAAATAAAAAAACTTTAAAGGAACGCTCTCTAACCGTCATATTACTAGTATCTGACTATTACATCGCCCAAGTTATTACCGGGCATGGTAAATTAAAAAAAATATCAATTCCGGGTTTTAAATCTAATGATCATTGTCAGTTATATCAGCATTCTATATACGTGTATTGGCTATTAACTGACATATTGCTTGCAACTTTCAAAGGGAGTTTTTTAGATATGCAACAAGGGACTATGATGCGGATTAACGCAAACTCCATCATATAAAATAAAGCACAAACGACACACCGATTTTCCAGATTAAAATTCGAAATAGCCGGCGAAATGGATCTAAATAATAATGATTTATTAACAGGATGTTTTTCAATTTTTTTCTCTGCTCGCGTGATATAAAAACGTAATACGATAATAATATTTATCGGTGGACGTTTCATAGAGCTGTGGCTGTTAAAGTTTTATTCGCATTTAAATAATTTATCTATAATTGAAAGCAAATATTAAATAACGCCTCGTATAAAAAAAAGTACCTCTATACATACATTCATGCACACACATATGTCTATATATATATATATACAGAGATAATTTGTAGGCAAAATTGATTAAAGTATATTTTACTAATAGGAGTGCAGACGAATAATCGATTTCCAATGCTTTTATATATATATACTTCCTAAAAATGTTTCTTCCATATTTTTATATATAATACATCTATACATTTTAAGAATCAAATTCATTCCAAAGTAAAAATTTACGATTATATAAATAAGAATAATTTTAACAGAAAGTTACCAAATAATTTAAATTCATATAAAGCACGAATATTTTACAAAAATTAATTTTAGTATATATAGTAATATAAATAATAAATAATATAAATAACAATGAATAATATCAATAATAATTATCGTCGAGTGCCTTGCTGGACAACAAGAATACTAAAAGAAAAAAAATATATGTAATTATTATATTCATCAAAATTACAATAACAACAAAGGTGATAAATATGATAATAATAATATTAACAATGTAATAAATAATAAAAAAAAAATTGTGTCACCACCCGGATTATTATTGCTAATAATATTTTCAGTTATATCAGTGTCACAGACTTTATATAATATACGATAAAGATTATTATTTAAACGAGACAATTACTATAACTGGTATAGATTCGATAGTGAACGCGCTATAATCGTCAATATGAAAATCTCCAAGGATGTACCAGTTTAACAGTGTAACCTTAGTTAACGAATAAATAAAATATTGTTTACAGCATTAAACTAATTTACATTTCTTAAAAAATAGTTTCTCTTTATATCATACGGCTAAATATTAATGTTAAAAAAATTATGCCACACGGGCGGTAGTCTAAAGAACAGGCATTAGGGCGAGTGACAACCCGCTGAGAAAAACAATAATTATCAATAAATTTGGGTGGTTTATTTTTCCGTCATTTTGAACTTCGCTTCATTAACATATAAACGACAATTATTCTTATTCTACTTCTACTACTATTTCTATTATTATTATTATTATTGTTATTATTATAACTGAATTATATGAATCAAGAGCCCAAGTTGTAGTAAGACCGAATATGTCTAGTCGATGAATAAATGTAGCAACACCCCGCACACATGAAATATTTAAAGCAATCAATGAATTCATTTATGTGCCAATAATATATACATATATATATATATATATATATATATATATATATATATATATATATAT